>OY019130.1:20061378-21308044 GCA_955652365.1 Eristalinus aeneus
AGCCCACTCGAGTAAGGCTTGAGCATTGAAACGCTTTCTCGGTTAAGACTTGGGCATTGGAAGGCCCACTCGGGTAAGGCTTGCGCATTGGAGGGCACACTCGGGTGAAGCTTGCGCATTGGAGGGCCCACTCAGGTAGGGCTTGAGCAGTCCAGCGCCAAAGCGTCCATTCGGGTAAGGCTTGGGCATTGGAGAGCCCCCTCTAGTAAGGCTTGGCCATTGGAGCATTGGCTTGGGCAGTCCAGTGCCTACCCGAGTGATGCTTGGCATTGTAGAGCCCATTCGGGTAAGGCTGGGCCATTGGAGCATTGACTTGGGCAGTCCAGCGCCCACTCTGTTGATGCTTGGGCATTGGAGGACCCACTCAGATAAAGCTTGGGCATGGGAGGGCCCCCTCTGGTAAGGCTTTACCACTGAGGCATTGGCTTGGACAGTCCAGCGCCCACTCGGTTGATGCTTGGGCATTGGAGGGCCATTGGAGCATTGACTTGGGCAGTCCAGCGCCCACTTTGTTGATGCTTGGGAATTGGAGGGCCCACACAGGTAAAGCTTGGGCATTGGAGGGCCCCCTCTGGTAAGGCTTGGCCATTGGAGCATTAGCTTGGACAGTCTAGCGCCCACTCGGTTGATGCTTGGGCATTGGACGGCCCACTCAGCTAAGGCTTGGGCATTGGAGGGCCACTCTAGTAAGGCTTAGCCATTGAAGCATTGGCTTGGGCAGTCCAGCGCCCAGGCCTCAGGTGGGGCCCACTCGGGTAAAGCGTCCACTCGGGTGATGCTTGGACATTGGAGGGCCCACTCGGGTAAGGCTTAGGCATTTAATGGCCTCCTTTGGTAAGTTTTGGCCATTGGAGCATTGGCTTGGGCAGTCCACGGCAACTCGGTTGATGCTTGGACTTTGGTGGGCCCACTCGCTTAAGGCTTGGCCATTGGAGCATTGACTTGGGCAGCCCAGCGCCCACTCGGTTGATGCTTGGGCATTGGAGGGCCCACTCAGGTAAAGCTTGGGCAATGGAGGGCCCCCTCTGGTAAGGCTTGGCCATTGGAGCATTGGCTTGGGCAGTCCACGGCCACTCGGTTGATGCTTGGGCTTTGGAGGGCCCACTCGCTTAAGGCTTGGGTAGTGAAGCGCCCATTCGGGTGATATTAGGGCAGTCCAGCTCCCACTCGGGTAAGGCTTAGGCATTGGAGCCTCCACTCGAGTAAGACTTGTCTTCTTTTGACTTTCAAAGTCAATCCTTCTGAGGAAAACCGGAAGAAATTCAAAAGGGCCCGAAATGACTGCAATGCATTTATAAGACGTGTTAAATACTTTTATGATCAAAAGTTGACGCAAAATTACTTAACATGACTTTCAGCGGCAAGTTGAAACGTTGCATGGCCCCCCACATGAACGAGAGGGCTATCAGTCCTTATCAGGTTTGCCTCGTTGTACAAAGTCTCGTTGAGATAAAATTTCCTTAAATTTTCAAGAAATTTTCAAGAAACATTTCCAACAAATTTTATCCCTACGAGGCTTTGTACAACGAGGCAAACCTGATAAGGATTGATAATTTCATAATAAAATTGATTCGACGGCACGTTGCACGGTCGTGGACTTCTAGCAACAGCCTGATTTTCGGGGCTTACTACCCCAACATTTGGTATTTCGAGAAGGTACGGCAGAATGGCTTTATTCCACAAGAGGTATTCCTTTATTCAGATATGATGGGCCTAGTTCAGGACAGAGAGAGATGCCCTATGATCTTGCATTTCGCACGCCGAACAGTGGATCGGCGACTTATTAATGCACCGAACGTCGCTAGGATCTGCTTTGGGTGAGTAGAGCGATCTCCGCCCGAGACAGGACGGAGTCTGGGAAAGAACGTCACCTGTACTGGTGGCTGTGTGAAAGGCGACCCCTGCCGCCGTTACATTGTCTTTATGAGTTATTTTATGTGGACGTATACTGTCAGCTGGGCAGTCTGAGGTAAGCTTCTTAGCTTTAGTTGTAAGAAGTTAGGAGTTAGTGTTTAAGTTAAGTTTAGTTCTAGGTTTTTCAAAAGAAAAAGTGAACCACAACGTATAGACTATATATGTTAGGCATATAAATAACTGATTCGCAGTGGAGCACGCGTCCTTACGACAGATATAGTTAATGCATAGTATTTTTAGTATTAGTATGTAAGAAGAAAAAGAAACGCAGCTAAGTTTTTAACAGTTTTCTTAGCATAATTCATGTTTAGATTAAAATTAAGAAACAATAAAAGAAACAACAAGATGCCGAAAGGCAGTAACATCTACTATGTTTATATTAGAGAAATCGCATAGGGTCGTGGCCGCCGTGGCGTAGTGGGAAGAGTGAAACGCTCACACGCCGAAGGGTGTAGGTTCGATTCCCAGCTCAACACCAATTTTTCGAATTTTTCACGGCACCACCTCTTTCGAGCAGCTGACAACACTCAAAGAGTATTAACTGTCTAAGAAAGCATCTCAAACTTCGCGGTACGGAGTCAGCAAAAAACTGTAGGTCCCTTCTACTCGTGAGAGAACAGTAGCGCGCACAACACGAGCAGTTGATGGGCAAGTTAGGCCCTGGTCCCCTTTGGACTGTAGCGCCAACAATTATTATTATCCGCATAGGGTCAGTAAGATAGATGTAAGAAAAGAATTTGCTAAGCTAGTTTTAAGAAAATTTGTCTAGTATACAAATATAGCCTTTAATGTTAATAAACACAAATTTGCAAATAAGAAAAAAAAAACGAAACCAATTACGTGTGAGCGTACTGGTTAACTTTTAGACATAATTTGTTTTCGTATCGTGAAAACTTATTTTTCATACGGAAACAAATCTCTGGACAGTTATGAATGTGGTCCAAATATGATGACCAAAATCCTGTATCTTCTATTTTGGAAAAGATTTGGATGTAATTTGGATCACTTCTTCGTCTTCTACAGTTCGAGGTGGACTTGGCCTTCAACAAACATACCTCTCCAGACAGCACGATCTTTCCCTAGCTGTCTCTAGTTGCGCACTCCGAGGTGGTTGAGGTCCTTCTCCACTTGTGAGAAATGATCAGTAGCGGGGGGAAATTTGATATGCCTATGTTCTACTTGTTCTTGGATTAGCAGGAAAATGCTTAAGTTTCGAAAGGCATACTATACTTAGAGAATCTGTATAGAGGAGCAATAATGTAGTCACTTTGGGACTAAGAGAAGGGAAAAGCGAAGACCCTCTATGGCAAATTTTTCAAGGAATTATCACTTTTTGGCTTATCTCCCCGTTGTGCATCACTCAAAGCCTTCATACAGGCATCCTTCCTGTCACACACTCACACTGGTTTCGTTTTCTTAAATTCATTTTTCCTTTCGCGTTACCGTATTCAAGAATTTGAAGAGAAAGAGAACACATCAAAGTATACTTCACTTTAACGGTTGAATGCAAATTTTACCTTTCCACGGCAGCCAGGCTGCTGCCCCGAACTAGATGAATTTCAAATAAACCGGGAAACATGTAATCAAAAAATGCAAATGGCCATGCACCAACTCTAGCAGTCGGCTGGCAATTTCAAGATCGCCTTGGGCATCGTGCATAACAACAGGACGAGCAAGTCGGCGGTGCTGTACACTGGACACTGTTCGATGTTCCATCGAGCGTCAGTAATGAATTCGACGAAGCCACGGGTACCAAGAAGATGGAGAGAAATATTTTCGGCCTATTTAGTGCTGCCATTGAAGGGACAACGGATCGGTGAACTGCTGCGGTGGATGTAATGGCTCTGGGTAATTTGAAATGATTGAGTTTTCTGTCATTCCACACTCGGATTGCCGATTAAAAGGATAAGTAGGAAAACTGGGATTCAGGACCTTTACAATAACACTGGATGGGGCTAGGACCGAAACTGGATCAAGTGCATTGTGCCATATCCACATGGTAAGTTGGACTCAAGGAGCGAAGAGGGCCTTTAACATTATTTCTGATGAATTCGTAGAATGTATTGAAATTTCAAACACATTCTCGAGGTCGTGCATTTTGGGAATCATCTGTGTGTATTCTTGAATCGAGACGGCGGGAGACTTCCTTCCTGAAAATCTGAATTGGCCCTTGTGGGCTGTCTCGCTATTCATTTATATGGTACAAAGATGGACAGCCTATTAATATCTTTTTGGAACACTGACTGGGGGATGGGGGACATGGGCCTGTGCACGCGAGGTAACGTCGTTGATTGCGCTCAACATAGCAAGTTGCCAAGGCTATCCTCGTTAGTGCACAGGTCAAGTTGGCACGCGGCGCCCCCTGGATAGCCATCACAACACCCGCTGTATGGTGAACTAATGTATGCAGCGAGCCTCTCTGTCCGAGGGTTTAAAAAATGGGCTTGGCCTACCAATCAGAAACGCCGAAATGCCTCGGATAATGTAGGCCCAACTATTGATGACCCCAGCAAACGTTTTAAAGATAACGATTTCCGGTTTTGCACGTGTAATGTGGGGTCTTTTAACAGACCACCTGCAGCCGAAAAACTTGCGAAGGCCCTTGACTGCTACAAGGCAGACATTACCGCCATCCAGAAAGTGCGATATGATCGGCCTGGCATAAAAACGATGAAGAACTGCGATATCTACTACAGCCATTGCTACAGAGAGAGAAGGCAGAGCTTATTCGGATGCGGATTTGTTATTCGAGGCCGACTTAGGCAAAAAGTCTTGAGCTACGACCCAGTCAGCGAACGCCTCATGACAATCCGCATCAAGGCTAAATTCGGGAACATCAGCCTAATTTGCGCTCACGCCCCGACATAGGAAAAGGATGACAACATCAAGGATGACTTCCACGATCTCCTAGAAAAAACATACGATGCCCCAAAGACAACACTAAGATCGTTCTAGGAGACGTAAACGCTCAGCTAGGAATGAAGGATATCTTTGCTGGAGTCATCGGTAAACACAGCCTGCAAGACAACACATCCAGAAACGGACTCAGGCTGTTGGACTTCGTCTCGGGGCGGAATCTCTCTGTGCCTAACACGCGGTTCCCACACCTGGACATTCACAAAGGGACCTGGTGCTCTCCTGATCAATCCACCGTCAACCAGATTGATCACTTTGCGTTCGGGGCCAGACAGCCCTCCATTGTTCTCGATATTCGAACCTTCCGAGGTGCAAACACCGATTCGGGTCATTACCTTGTCGTAGCCAAGCCAAGAACACGGATATCGAGATATCAGCGGAGTCGAGACAGGGCAACACGGTTTGACGTCGAAAAGCTAGAATCGCAACCGATCGCTGGGAAGTTCGACACTGCCTGCACCAACCAAAGAAGAAGGCTGGAAGCCTTGTCAAGAAGCCATCAAAGAAGCTGTCACTGATGTGCTGGGTTTCACGTCACCACTCAGAAGGTTGACGAGTAAAGGCAAGTGCATGCAGCCAAACAAGACGCTGTCCGTGATCTCTACGAACAGAGAAGAAGGGAAGAGCACCGGTTTCTCAGAAAGAAGGGAACGAAAAGAAAGAAGAAGCATGGGGAGAGTGCTTTCGAGAAAATGGAAAGGTGTTATGGCAGGAATGAAGTCCGAAAGTTTTAGCGAAAGGTAAAACAGCTATCCGGAGGATGCAAGGTTCGGACCAAGGTCTGCCGGGACCAAAACGGACAACTCGTAGTAGAGTCGCAGTCCTTGCTGAGAATCTGGAAGGATCATTTCTGCAGACTCCTTAACGGCGATGGCGGTCCACATTCCGCTGTTAGGCAGATTGTTCTACTCGATTTGGCCGATGATAGACAAGAATTCTGTCATCCCGACATAGACGAAGTGAAGATAGCAATATCCAAGCTGAAGTCGAACATAGCTGCTGGAACGGACGGACTGTCCGCAGAACTACTTAAAGCAGCTGAAGACGAGTTGCTTGGGAGCATGCACCAGCTCATCTGTAGGATATGCTCGGAGGAAAGCATGCCCGATGAATGAAATCCCAGCGTCGTTTGCCCGGACCACAAGAAAGGAAACCCCTTTGACTGTGCCAATTAAAGAGGGAGCAGCCTTCTTAACATCGCATACAAGATCCGCTCTGCTGTATTGTGCGAGCGTCCGAAACCGTTTGTCCATGACCTGATAGGTCCTATCAGTGTGGTTTCAGGCCAGGGAAGTCCACAATCGACCAGATCTTCACACTGCGGCAGATCCTGGAGAAGTCCCAAGAAGTACAAATCGACACCCACCATCTATTTGTCGATTTCCAGGCCGCGTATGACAGCGTGCATTGAGACGAGCTATACAGTGCCATGTCTAGTTTTGGCATTCCTACCAAACTCGTCAGATTGTGTAGGATGAGGATGAAGAACTCTCGCTGCTCCGTCAAGGTCGGTAGCGAACTCACCGAGACCTTCGATGTCAAAAAAGGATTTAGACAAGGCGACGCACTGTCATGCGACTTGTTTAACATCATCCTTGAGGGGATCGTGCGGAACTCACAAGTCAACACCAGAGGCACGATCTTCCACAAGTCCGTTCAATTACTAGCTTATGCGGATGACATTGACGTGATCGGCCGAACACAGCGAGCCGTCAATGAGGCGTTTGCTAGCATTGAAGCGGAAGCGGCTAAAGTGGGACTGGTGGTAAACGAGGGCAAAACGAAGTATATGGTGTCATCGAAGAAGGACGCAGAACATCGTCGTCTCGGAGAGAGCGTCACTATGGGCGGCAGACACTTCGAGGTAGTGAAGGACTTCGTCTGTCTCGGCTCCGCGGAGAATAGGGACAACAACATCAGTACCGAAATCAAGCGCAGAATCACTCTTGCCAATCGCTGTTTCTTTGGGCTCAAGAGGCAATTGAGTAATAAAGCCCTCTCCCGCACGACCAAAGGGACTTTGTACAACACCTTGATCATCCCAGTCCTGCTTTACGGCGCAGAAACCTGGACGCTACTAAAAGCGGATGAGGAAGCCATTGGTCTCTTCGAGAGAAAAGTTCTGCGTGCGATTTTTTATCCTGTTTGCGTTGATGTCATCTGGAGGAGAAGATTCAACCACGAACTGTATGGGCTGTACGGCGGCATGAGCCTAGTCAAGCGTCTACGGATACAACGCGTAAGGTGGCTAGGCCATGTAGAGCGTATGGACAGCACTGCTCCGGCCCGAAGAGTTTTCGAATCCGAACCACAGGGACAACGCAACAGAGGACGTCCTAGACTGAGATAGCGCACACAAGTGGAAAAGGACCTCAACCAACTTGGAGTGCGCATTTGAAGACAGCTGGCAATAGATCGTGCTAGCTGGAGAGGCATGTTGGTTGAGGCCCAGGTACACCCCGGACTGTAGCGCCATCCGAAGAAGAAGAAGAAGAAGATGTTGCATGCGCTGTGAAACAACAAGATAATACTCTTCATTACCTCCGTCCCAATGCGAACCGAAGAGTATATTGATACGTAGGACATTAAAATAACCTTCTAGGGGATTCAAAGACTTCGGTCTACTTCGGTTCCGCGGCAAACAGGGACAACAACACCAGTATCGAAACCAAACGCAGAATCACTCTTGCTAAACGCTAATTCTTATCGCTCTAGAGCCAATTGAGTAAAAAAGCCCTCTCTTAACGGACTAAGTTCGTTTTATATAACAGCTTGATCATCCCAGTCCTACTCTCTGGCGCGGTAAACTGGACGTTGCTAAAAGCGGATGGGGAGGACCTTAGTTTTTTCGAGAGAAAAGTTTTGCGTGCGATTTTTGGTTCTTTTTCGTTGATGGCATCTGGAGGAAAATATTTTACGACGAACTCTAAGTGCTATACAGCGACAAACGCCTGCTCAAGCGTCTTCTGATACAGCGCTTAAGATGGTAAGGCCATGTAGAGTGTATGGAAATCATCGCTCCGGCCCGGATAGTGAGCTCGAATGTTGGGGACGAATGTATTGGGACAACGCTGCAGAGGACGGTCTTTCCTATGGTAGCGAGCGGAAGTGGGAGAGAAGCTCAACCAACTTGGAGTGCACAATTGGAGGCGAAAGTGGAAATTGGATGGCGAAAGATCGTGCTCGCTGGAGAGCCAAGTTGGTTGAGGCCCAGGTCCACCCTGGACTGTAGCGCTACAAGAAGAAGGAGAAGAAGAAGAAGAAGAAGAAGAAGAAGAAGAAAAAGAAGAAGAAGAAGAAGAAGAAGAAGAAGAAGAAGAGGAGGAAGAAGAAGAAGAAGAAGAAGAAAAAGAAGAAGAAGAAAAAGAAGGAGAAGAAGAAGAAGATCATATTGGCGATTCGCAAATCCTCTCGCCGTTCCGTCAGCGATATACAAGGAAATGCTATTCACCGATTGACCATCCACCGATCTCTCCAAATGTGGGCCATTCAACTTATTTTAATCTTATAGTTTTCAGACAGAAATCAAGTCAAATCTCAGGAGTATGAAAAAGGGAGGGTATATCCATCATCACTTCGTCTGTTAGATTTTCAGAAAATGTAAATTTCGGATAAGTAAATGAAGCTACAGGTCAGTCCAGTAAATACATTTAAAAGCTAACTTTCTAGAGCAGGAAAGCAACGATTTTAGTTAACTTTCGATTTTGTTTTAAAGACTAAACACATATTGGGTCATCCTTCTATAAGAGGATTGCCACCTATTCATCCCCAGTTTGGCCCTGTTCAAAACTGCATTGCTATTGGAAAGGCATCCAATTTACATTTTGTGGAAATTAAAAGATTAAGAGAAAAGAATAACTTAACAGTCAGCCAGACAGAATGACTCACTCATGGAAATTTTATTTCTACAAACGAAACCCTAAAAAGAGGCAACAAAACATAGAGTGACATTTTTCCATTTCATTTGTTGATGTCTCTGGTTCTGAAAACAAGGATAAATACGTGGCATACAACGGTCTGTTTAACAAGTCGCAACTTAAGTCCTCGCAAACCTTCGATTCTAACACTACAGCTCTGTGTGTACGAGTATGCTGATGTGCACGGTCGCGGAATGAAGTTTGCACGGTATACCTCCCTGACAACAAATCAACTCTCAATTGCCTCCCTAACGATCGCCGCACTTCGAGTTGAATATCAAATTTCTAAGAAACGCCATTGTCTCACCGTTGAACCTCCCGAGCACTTTTGTATCTCCATCCTATCTCAACTCCTTCGCCAAGCATAACTTTTTCGCTGAATTACCCGGGAATGTGTGTCACCGTCATCCTGTCCCAGCCTAAGCAAGTGCATACATTTACAAGTAACTAACAAACTGGGTCACTTTGTGCGACAAACCTCATTGATTCCGAACGACTTGGGCAAAGGAATCAACGGCATTACGTGTAACTGCAGCCGGTTGTGCGCCCGTCGACTTTCAGCCGGTTTTCTAATGCATTTAATGTTTACTGAGCATTTAAGGTAGATCGCCTTGAGTGCACTGCACAACCACCCGTGTGCGGGTACACTCAGCCATTAGCTGTAAGCAGCATGTGCTAATAGCGTGTTCAGGTCTCTGAACAGGGACATTTCAGGTCTGAGAAGTGCTGCACAAAGTTCAATGACTGTAATGGATAAACATCGTGTTCCTTCCACCTTTTGCAGATTCATTCGCAACGATAAAAATGTCTGCGCTTACATTCTCCAGACGACAGTAGACAGGTTTGTGTTGGATGGCAGCAGTGTGAGATTGACATCCGAAAGTCACATTATCAGATGATATTTGAATTCAAGTTATTTCCAAGAAATGTTGATGTGACACCCTCTCCTGTCCTCCGCCCCTCCCCCTCTCCACCATCCAGCCCCACATCAAAGGAACGGGAATTGATTGTGCTCATGCGGCAATTTAAAGCTTTCTGGATGAAAGAGGCTGCCGCACAGAGCCACATAAGCGGGTGGTTGAGTGGAATTCCTGGTGAAATTTTCTCATTTATCAGAGGTGGCAAAGCAGCAGGTGATGGGCACACGTTGAAGGCTGCCTTTGTCTCTGTAGTTTGTGCAGAAAGTTGTTTCAACCGAGACACCATTTGTGTGTACACCAGCCTGTGAAAGGCCAAGCGGATAGCCTGGGAGGAGGATCATCAATAGAAGGCAAACATTCATTCAAGCAGTTGACTTTATGTTCTCCGAAAGACACGACATTCTAATAAACATGCGGTTCATATGTTCGCGCGTTCATTAGGACTCAAAGCTGCCGCTAAACGAGCACGACACACAGTCGTTAAACAGGAATAAGGGTGTCATTTGCATATCGTAAAAAACAAGCGCTCTTTTGTCTAAAAGTAATAAAATCATAATTCAGAAAGCGATTAGCCAGGCGGGCAGAGGGGTGCCTCTGCCTCCAGAAGACTGCCGAAAAACGGGGCAGTGCAAAAAGAATTTCACTTTTGGGCGGTTGTTCGAGGCATGTTGCCCACTGTGCGTGGGGCACATTAAATGATTGCAAATGTCGCAGAAAATAATACTCAGCCAATTACGCCAGGTTGTCCTTTGCATTCGTGCCCCTTGTGCTTCGTCCGACTGCACGCAAATGCGAGCGATGAATAAATTAAGTCAGCCACCAAGACCACCAGAAACACTGAAAGAAGGCTAATGGGGTGATTTCAAAGGACTCCCATTCTTACACACATACCGCGCCCGTTAAAATACTTCGCATTCGAAATAAACTACAAGGAATCGCCTTTGCTGCTGTTGACTCTGTGCAGTTGAACTGATTTTCAGAAGTCATCCAGCAAATGAATCGGGTCAGTGATATCTGCACTTGACCACGCCGAGGTGTGTAATTGCGAGTAAATTGAACGTCAATTGCAAACAGTCGCGGAGGGACATTCTGAAAAGTCAGCATTCTCTCTCTCTCTCTCTCTCTCTCTCAAATATCTCGCATTTCTGATGACCGCAAAAAGAGCAAAATAGCAAAAATAACCAGAAAATGCCAGAAACAACAAAAAAACATGCGAATGCCGCTGAATAATCGAATCGAAATGAATCAAAGCTCTTACAAAGCTCTTCTCGGTATTTATTCATTGCCCTCTCCGTACGCTCCGTCGCCAGTGTCCTGTGGCAATGTGAAACGTGAGCCACTCATAAAATAATGAAACAAACACATGGCCCTAGAGGTCGCACGAAGTTGCGTGCCACATGAACTGGCGAATTCCCATCTCGAGTGGCCGGCCAATGCCGGTGAATGCTCACTGTGGTGTTTCTGTTGAATTTCATGGACTGTCCGGTTATCTAAATGAACGACTTTTGACCGTTCACAAGTGGCAGATATTTTCATAAAGCTTTCGCATACATTTTCACACTTATCGAACAGTGTTTCATTCGATGTGCTTTGCGCTGGAGTTTCTGTTGTGCTGCCTCTGGAAGAGGTGCTTGTTTCACAACTCGATCCCGGCGGACAAATGGTGATAAAAGACCTGGTCCTTGTGCGGGTTGAACTTTTTGGCCTCTTAGGCTGGCTGTGTTTGAGAGCGAACTGGGGGTGGTACTCAAATCTGTCAATTTTTGGACATGCCAGGAGACACTGTGCCGAGTGGACGAACTTCCTGTTTTGTGATGACGTGTCAAAGTTTTACATATCCAACATTTTGGTGTTCATCTAAATTTAGGTGAAGAGAGTTTACCAATAGGACCGCTCTAACTTTTTTTTGGATGGGAACGGGAAAGGAATTCTTATTTGCTAAGTTCTGTCAAATACTTCAAGGTGAGTACTCCGCCTTCGTCCTCAAGCTTCTGCCACCTTTCAGTCACCTAAGTGGTTCCTTCGGTGCGGACAGCTTTCCGAGGACAACCAGCTCAACTCTTTCAATGTCAATGCCTTTGCGGTATTCAGGCACACTTACTAAATTATCTGGCAAGCCAACCATGAAGGGTCTGAGCCTGAGCAATTCCTGCAATTCATCGGCAACGGTCTTGGGCACGCTGCTTCCAGTCATGCCAGCCATCAAGGCTTGGCCTTGGCTTGGCTGTCTTACATCCGCGATGATTTGGCCTCTGTACCGAAGGTTCGGTCTTCCTCTCCTTCTCGAACCAGGAGACTCGGATTCGAAAACCCTCTTTGCTGGAGCGGAGTTGTCCATTCGCTCCATGTGGCCGAGCCAGGGTAGTCGACGGATTTTTGCCTGCCAGACTACATCCACATCCTTGTACTGCTCGTACATTTCGCGATTTATTGGAGAGAATGTGCGGTAAGCGTGTAGCCGAGAGGCATGAAAAGAAAATAACCTAGATAAGCTTATGGTCCTCGTGAAGAGTCAGTAGGTTAGAATTAAGATCAGCAGATTGTATTGGTAAGCTAGTTTTAATTATTTTTTGTCTAGAATGTTAGAAAATGAATGAAAAAAAAAATAAAAATGCACTGAAATCTAAAAAAAAATTAATCTCAAGAAATGGGCCAGTCCAATGGACGCCTCGTTTATGGTAGAGCGGTTGGAGTATTTTCTGTAGGGCTAGGTTAAGCTGCCGGCTTATGCCAGGAAGCCGATGATGTTGGAATGGCTCAATGCCAATATTGAAAGCTGACTGAAGAATTGAAGTCGATGGACCATTTGAAGCGACGGTTGTTTATCATTTTGGAAGAAACGTGTGCCCAAGTTTGCGAAAATTGGGTGCAACGAATCGATCGCTGCAAGCGTGTCTGCGACGTCCCTATGAACAAAGCCGAGTTCTTAAATCTTCGAGTTTACTTCAAGCCGATATTAAAGTTTTCGCGATTTGTAAATGAAAACAGTGTCAAGTTCTATTTGGAGAACTCTTATGTTGGGAATAAGGCTAGGTCATGATAGGAAATACGTAAAGAGCGCCATTGTATTTTTTGACACAGGATTTCTTTCCCAGGAGATTGTCGAAAGAACAAGAATTTTGAAAGTGCCCACAGCTTCAGCTTCCTTCTTCTTCTTCTTGTCCGGGATGGACCTGGGCCTCAACCTAGTTGCGCACTCCAAGTTGTTTGAGGTCCTTCTCCACTTGTGTGCGCCATTTTGGTCTAGGTCGTCCTCCAAGCTTCAGCTTCCAATACGATCAAAAAATCCAAGAAATGTGCCTATTGGGTATAGACTAAGTCCTCCTTTCCTTCTTTTTAGGCCTCAGAAAACGACAGCTGATTGTATATGTCATCTGTTTCTGGCAGTAAAAAAAAAACGGCAATACTGTGATGAGAATTTGAAGTGTCGTTGCATGGCGACGACAACATTCCTGCTGCGGCGCATTGCATTTTGCTCAGTTTATTTTTTCAAAACGGTGTAAATCGGTTAAAAAATGGCATTCAGAATTTCCAGCATTCAGCGAATCCTGCACTCCACGGCTGTTAAAAAACAAGCAATTTATTGAAACCAATTAATTAACAAAGCATTTTATTAATTCTGCAAATTTGCTCACTGACCACAGGGACCAAAAAACAAACAAGAGGAAAAATAACTAGCTGACAGTAACAAGTATCATTTGTAAAAGCCCCCTTCAACAAACTGTTCACAAAGTGGAATAGAAAAAAAAAAAACAAACAGGCGCGCATAGTTCTCCACTTACCCACAAACTTATTTGCAGTTAATTTCATTCATCGACACAAATGTCGCGATATCCTTCCTCATGCCCAGCATTCCAATTATCCAAATCGGCTAACAGCGGAAGACAATCACTTACGCTTGCAATTTCAGCTTAAATCATCGATTGGGGCGTTGAATTCCGATCACCGCCTAACGTGCTGTTCGCTGATTTTGAATAGGCGTTCGAATGTGTCGGCGCTAAGTTTATCTGGATTGCATTACTCAGGGGTATCATGGATGAAGCAATTGTTATCATCTGGGGCACATGTGATCGATGGAAATGCTATGGAGGATGGTGAGAGTGAGGCGGGGGGTGGCGATTGAATTCAATATCGAAAGTGGAATCTACGTGAAGCTTTAGAATTTTGTGATTGCACGGAGTGCGCTCAGAGGAGCACTATGAATCCTCCGACGAAACAACATTTTTTTTGCAGAGAGCTTATGTCATCGGGGAAGTCATGCAGTTGAAAATTAATTACACAGAAATCGTCTTTGCGTGTGGCCTTCTAGACGAACCGTTGACGCTGAAGACCAACTCAACTGAAAACGGAGCCATCAAGACAAAGTTCGCATCCATACGGGGCTTTAGCAATTGAAGTCGCAGCTCCTTTCTTCTGAAGTTGAATTCCTGCTGTAATATGGGTGCGCCATATGCAGGGCATATTGGAACATGCGGGATATTAGTTGGGGACAACTTGAAAGCAAACAGTAGGGGGACTTGGGAGATGATTGATGTTTGAGCAACTTGTAGTTACATTCACTTCAGAGACAACTTCTTCAATTTGATTAAATTTCCGCAGCTTACTGAACACCTGCTAAAGCAGTCCACGAAACTACGGTGTTTTAAAGAATAATTGCTTGACACAGTGAAAGAAATTTGAAACTGAGAGAGGCTTAAATTCAGTTAATGTTATTTTTCCATCCATTTACACCAAAAGAAATTTCGAAGTATGTGGAGGGTAAGAAGGGGAATAAAGGGTACCATAGGGTCTAGTTCTTGGACCAGTATTTTTCCTTCTTCTCGTTCATAACCTTGAAAAGGAAGATGAATTCAGATATTTGATTGTAAACAAGAAGTGGAAGAGGAAACAAAAGTAAAAAATGCAGCAGGGCTGTGTTCTTGGGCCAGTATCTTTTCTTTTTCTTATTCCTGGCTTGACTATAATGATGAATTCTGATGTTAGACTCCTCTCAAAGAGGGCAGTAAAAATAGGAACAAAGAGTGCCACATGGTTGCGTACTTGGACCAGTATTTTTCCTTCTTCTCATTCATGACCTTGAAAAGGAAGATGTATTCTGATATTTGATTGTAAACAAGAAGTGGAAGAGGAAACAAAAGTAAAAAATGCAGCAGGGCTGTGTTCTTGGGCCAGTATCTTTTCTTTTTCTTATTCCTGGCTTGACTATAATGATGAATTCTGATGCTAGACTCCTCTCAAAGAGGGCATTAAAAATAGGAACAAAGAGTGCCGTATGGTTGCGTTATTGGACCAGTATTTTTCTGTCATCTCTTTCTTTATAAAAAGTGTCATTGTTGACAAGGCGCTAAAAATGTTCGCAACATTCCCAAGCACAAGTTCGGGATCTTTGTATTCTCTATGTACAGGCGGCGGTTTGACGATGTTTCTATTTCAGTTCCTGAAAAAGCCCTCAAAAATGTCAGTAGGTTAAGTCGTCTAAGCTTTACTTTACATTCTTTGCAAAACGATTTGGAATCCTTTTTGCTTTAACACTAGAAACATCTAATTATCAGCGCTACTTGGATTAACTTCAGTTCATTGACAGGTAGGAGTTGAACGTCCTCCTCTTGGCTTAGCTGATTTCGGCCCAGCGAAAGGTGAAACGTTGAAAATAGGCGTTGCAGAGGATGAAGTGTCTATTTAAGTCTTCAGAACTCCTGAACCTGATACAGTTTGTACGTTTTCTGGCTAATTTTTAGAGTTTGGCTTAGAGAGAGTGGGCATCAGGCCACGTGGCACAGTGGAAAGGGGCGTCGATTTACGAGCGGATAGTCATCACTTCACGTCTATAAAGCAGTTCAAAAATGTTCAAAAAAAAGCACGCATTCCAGGCGGGCTTGTGTGAAAGCCCTAAGGTAAAAAATTGTTCTCGCTGTAGGTTCAGAAATACAAAGTGGATGATGATCGAATCTCCACTCTGTGGCAGATCCGAAAAAATACCATTAGTGCGAATAGATATCATCACCCTATTGTTCACTTCAAGGGCATAGAATTAGATGAACTCAGATTTAACATTGTGTCTAACATTGTCAGATTTTGACGATGGAGATTTCTTGTTGCTGCAGTAAGCTTCAAGCGATTCAAAAGTGGTACGGTTCAGGCAACGCACTGTTGTCTAAGCAAATCCCAAAGAAGATCGAAAAATACCATTAGTGTGAATAGATATCATCACCCTATTGTCCATTTCCAGGCCATAGAACTAGAGGAACTGAAAGCCTAGATTTAACATTTCGACTGACATTGTCTTCGGACGTCGATGGAAATTTTTTGTTGCTGCAGTAAGAGCTTACTGCGATTCAAAATGGTACAGTTCAGGCAATGCACTGTTGTCTAAGCAAATCCCATAAAAATGTAAAAAAGCAAGTCTACATTTTTGGGTGGCTGTGAAGTATAAAAGAAGTCCGTTCTGTGGTGTTGCATTTCATTTTGCACCTACACAAGGGACGCGATCTTCCAAAAATCAGTTTGCGGATGATATGTGCGACTGTGTTTGAACATAGCAAGCTGACAATGAAGCATTTGTCAGTACTACAGTGAAGGCATCCAAACGGGGAAAACAGTACACGAGGGCAAACCGAGGCGTATACCCCCATTGAGTAAAGACCTGTAGTGGAATAAATTAAAAAGAGTAATTTATTTTTGTACGTCACTGTTCTTAACGAAAATACCCCAACTACTATCCCGCAAATGTATCGGTTCTACTGATCGGATGATCTATCCGAAAAGTCTCCACTTCTGGACAAAAGATGTTGCTAAATGTAACCCTAGAAGAAATCAGCCTATTATTAAAGAAGAGTTTGTACAGTGCGGACGTGTGTTGTTTTTTCTAAGGCTCATCAGAATCCCTACAGACCCTCACTGAGTAAAGACGCACACCATCGACGACTTGACCAATTCCACTTTAAGTGAGAGGAAGGAAGTGAAGGACTTAGTCTACCTCGTCTCCCAAGTAAACTGTGCAAACAACATCAAAACATAGAAGGGGAGTAACCCTTGCCCATCTTTGTGTTTTTGGACTCGTCTGTTGAAGGCCGAACTTGGCTTTGTACAGAAATTTGATTGCGCAAAAGTCTGGTCGCCGTGGCATAGTGGGTGGAGTGCGATGCTCACACGCCGAAGGGTCTAGGTTCGACTCCCAGCTAAACACCAATTTTTCGAATTTTTCACGGCACCACCTCTTTCGAACTGTTGACAACACTCAAAGAGTAATAATTGTCTAAGAAAACTTCTCAAATTTCGCCGTTCGGAGTCGGCAAAAAACTGTAGGTCCCTTCTACTCGTGAGAGAACAGCAGCGCGCACAACACGAGTAGTTGATGAGCAAGCAAGGCCCTGGTCCCCCTTTGGACTGTAACGCCAAGAATTATTATTATTATTATTACAAAAGTCTTACAAAATCCCAGGAACTGATGCCTTCAGTCTATGGCCTTAAAAACTTTGCTGGGTCTTGGAAAAACTTATTTAAGTAAGCGCTGTACTGAGACAGCAACCTGGACAGATGTTGAAGGATTGAACGTACTTAAGGTGGTCAAGTCGAATGCGGAGAGTCCCAATGAGAGACACCTTGGTAGGGGTGAAAACATTTGTTGATTAAGAATCCATCCCATCCATCCCATCCATCCCATCCATCCCATCCATCCCATCCATTCTGATCTGTGGCGTCACATAAAGAAAATGAACTATGCCCTTCAACGAGGATAATAGGAATCATTTTCTATGCAAAAAATCCTGCAACATGAACTGAATCACTTCTCTGCTTGGTGGCGCAAAAATTTCCCTGAACTCAATATTAGTAAATGTGAAACCGTCTTATAATCCTACACCAAAACTCTGTAAGACCGACAACTAAGCTGCGCCGTCACTCACTTGACTGCGGGGCCTTTGTTAAATCTGCGTGAGAAAATCGAACCACTTCCCATACTTATTGGCAGAGCTAGTAAAGAATATAAGTCGGCCTCGTGAAATGCTGGTCAAAAGAGTTCTACAAATTTTACATCACGAAATTTCTTTTTGTAACTTTTATTCACAAATGTCACCCAAGTCCTTGAACAGAGCACCTGGGCCAACTACAGGAACGTCCATATTATAAGTCCATAAGTCCACCTACTGAATTGACTGTACTAGAATTGCGTTTCAGCAACCTTACGTTTAAATTTAGAGTGGGCTTAACAATGCATCGAAAAACCCACCGGAAGGCCAAATCTAGCCGACAAAGAGTTTATTTTTAAATTAAAAGAAGTCATGGCCAAGTTCTTCAATGCAAACTCCCAAATTATGGGTTTGACACCGTCTGATAGAAGATGAGAGAGCTTAAACGCAAGAAGCAGCGTATTCCTGTTGTGCATCCGCGTTTGATGCCTCCGAACAACAAGCGTAACTCTGACACCAGTTCAGAACAGTGTTCAATGTCACTTCACAACCGTCGATGAAATATTGATAAACTGCTGCATTCTAGAGACCAAAGCACAATCGAAACAGTGGTCCAAAATCAGCGAACCCCCTCCGATGAAAGCCACCGCTGAAAGACCAATTTGTTCAACTCTTAAGGTGTGGTCTACATCTACTATTTTGCTTCGACAATTTTAAATTGACGTCAGAGGGAATTCTGAATAGTTCACCTCTGCGGTCATTTACAGCAATACTGTTTCGAACCTCGACTTTCCCCCTCTATAGGCACCTCATTTATTGAACTTTCAAGGACATCCTGAAATGCAAGTGGACCCTTGTTCATAAGTAAACCCTTGTTCGTAAGTGAACCCTTTTTAAAGACCTTTCTCATCGCATCATCTCATCATCTCATCGACTCTGATTGCATGGCTATCTGACTCTTGGGCTCTAGCAACTCAGCTCACTTACACTGCCGAGTTGTATTGCTCGCGGGGCTGCTACCAACTTTGCCACGATAGGAGTGCAGTCGAACCTATACAGAAGCAGCGGAGTTGTATGCTAGATGATGGCAATGTCAAATATCAAGAAATTTCTAAGCTACTGGCTTCGGTCGTGGACTGTGTTTTGAAGAACTCATGGTAGGGAAGGAGTAAGGAAGTTTCTAGCGACAGCCTAGTTGTTCTTAAAATGTTCCTTCCGTATGGAAGTCATCTTTAACTTAAGACCTTTTTTGGAACTTGTATCAGGGGAAATCAGTTCGTCAATAAATTTGCTGGCGAAATTCAGAGAAACCTGAAGCCAAGTTGGAGCCGCCCGCTTCCTTAGTTACCTTATAAGGACAGCGGGCGTCAATTCCATTGAGAGCAGCACATTACGCAGGCATGATCATTTGTGGCTTAGTCTCCAATATGCACGCAAACAAACCACATGCTCCCCAATCTCTGTAATATTGCCTTAACCAAAACAACCGAAAGAAACATTTGGAAAACTGTAATTCTTGCATCTGTAGGGCAAAGGCAAAATTCCATGTCCACATATTGCTAAACATAAAAATACCCAATATTTTAAACATATACGCCTATAAATTTCAGACGACGACAACGCGCAAAATCTCCAACATCACTGAATACAGTGGGTGAGGGTATGTCTCTGAACGTAGAACCTGGAGGTGGTCAACATTAGAGACCCGTCGAAGACTCGTGTGTACGTTAGATCCTTACTTCAGCAGTGCTTATTACGTCTGTAGTCCAGAATTGACCAGTTTTTGAGTCTGTGCGTTCCAGAGCAGTATTTCCTAATCTCAAAAGTCTGTAGCTTGAATTTCGTTTTCGTTAGGGAAATTGAACTATCAAGGCATTGTCCAAAGAGAGATCATTACAACGAACTCAATTCCTCCTGGATATCATCACGGAGTGGCCATTGTCAAAGTCATCTCCTATCCCACCAACAAAGCATCTTTCTCAACTATACATGTTAAGGTGGACGACAAGTAAATGGTCCAACTTTCCATTCTTCGCAACTAAATCGAGACAAAACCCGCCTTGAGTACTTTTTTCTCTGTTTCCAACAAAGTAAATTAGGTATTAGATCACTCTGGGCTCTCAAAAGACTCTTGCCTATAACAACTTCAGTGGTAGTTATTTTAAAGCGCCAGACACCGCATCTTCTCTGTCCCTGAGTAGCGTTCTCTACATGAAGAGAGAGCCACTGCGATGCATTCTTCTTCGACAATCGGAACTGGTCATCAAACTTTTCGCGAATTTTATAAAGGACCCCAATTGGTAATAGGTCATAGGATCCTGATCATTGATATGCCCTGTATCACGATGAGCCAAATCAGGCCTAAGAAGGTTCGTGAATACTCCACCTAAACGTCCCTCTTCTCCTTGTCCCTCCGCAGCTGTTCTTCATCCGCCTAGCAACTGTAGCCATTTCATTGATCATCATAGTTTTCGCTAATTTTATAAGGCACCCCCATTGGGTAATAGCTCATACGAAAGTGGATCCTTGATCTGCAAGGTCTCACGATGACCCAAATCAGGCCTAAGAAGGTTCGTAAGCATGTGCAATACTCCACCTAAACGTCCCTCTTCTCCTCTTCATCATCCTCCTGTAGGCATTAAAGTGAAAAATGTAGTTATCAAAGAACACAACCTGTTATACAAGAATGTAGGTTAATCACATGCACCTAAACTGTCGGTAACATAGTGTTAACAATAGCTCGCATGATCATGTATATCATGCGATCATGTAAATAACGTTGTATGTGTACACATTATAAATATGAGATCAAGTAAAATTAACGGGGAGTTTAAGTCTACCGCTTGTTGTCCTTTTTTCGATGATACACCGCCTCTATACAACATTCAAACCTCACAGCGAGCTGATTTTTAAGTTCACCTTTCTTGCTCCCCTTCCGAATGTTGCACTACATTTCAGAGAAGTTCACTAAAATGTGTACAAACCGTTTGTGAATTCCAGTAAATTCCTCTCACATTCCACATTGGTTCTCATTTGACGACTTTCCAGTGGACCCACCTTTCGCTGGCAGTTCTGAAGATTGCTCTGACATGCAGTTGGTCACTCCTTAAGATGACCTTGAACTGCACCTGCCATTCTCTTTCCCTCATTCATTACATACTGTCTGAAAAGGTGCTGTGTCTACGACCACATCCTAATGGAATGCTTTTTATAGTCGCACTGAAAACAACTCAAACCGTGCTCCATCATCAATTCTCGGCCTTCGAAATGAAGAGCCACAACAAAGGGACCGGCTGACCGACGCGACTCCGCTCCGACGTCTGGCCGGTGAACACAGGAACAATAAAACCGAAAATAAAAATCCCCTGAATTTTGTGCGCCCCATAAAGACTAGTCATTACAGTGTGCAACAAGTCGTAACGATGAAAGTCATCAGGTTCCAATATAAAGGACCAGCAAGTGGATGTCATTAATGCGACCGCACACTCATAAATCTCTCAAAACAGCCGTGTCACGGTATGGACTTCCCACTTCATTCTAATCCCCAAGTGTCCTTGTGTTGCACATACAAAATCAACTATGAATCATCGCACAGTGATGCAGCACAGCGCCACACAGCACATCACAGCGAACTAATGCTGGGCATCGCTGAAGTTTCATCGCTGCGCCATGACTGACAGCTGTTTGTGTTGAGATTTCTTTCTTTGAATAATATAAACTTATTCACAGGCCAACGGATTACGGTGTAAAGTCCTTAAAGTCGACACTACGGCATTTGCGCGAGCGAGCGGAGCGACTAGCGAAAGCCCCGCTCTATTGTTTTCAAAATCCGCACAAACTTTGCGTTTCTTTTTTCCATTTTCTATTTATCCTCCGCGTGAGCGTGTGTGTATGTATGTGTGTGTGTGTGTCTGCAAGTTCTTAGGATAAGTTTTCAGTGTTTCTTTTTATTTTGCAACTTCAAGGATCACACAAGCTGCGAATGAGGTCAGGAAAGATACAGAAAAGGTTCGTTTCTGATGCACTTGCAAAATTGTGAAGTATAGTGTTGGCACATAGATATTTCATAATTAGTGTTGTATTCTCATCTCACTATCCCCATATTGTACTTAAAACTTTTCAAAACTGAGTGGGTTACTACACACGGTGCGGGTGTGTGTGTGTGTGTATGCACAGCCACAAGGGCACAAGTATGTAGATGAGATTTTAAAGGGATGACTGAGTTTGGATTCCAACAAATAGATACAGCTCTGGATGGGGGACGGAGAGTGACTTGCACGTCTCGTGACGGCCGTACGGGGCTGTATCGAATTCACCAACAAAATCTGGGTTAGAAAGCATCTGATTGAAACGCGTCACACACTCTACAGACATCGCCAGAGTTGAGTTTATTCAACAAATATCTTAATGATAATGCGATACGGATTTTCCCTGAAGTGTACATTTAGCAAAACGATGACTACGGAGCTGACGACGTCAACGTCGACGACTACGACGCACTGAGGATGTGTATGAATAAATTCGAGCTCTGGGTACTGGGTTAATGTTCCATCTAATTGAGAAAGTCGCGATGGGAAGCGATGGTGGGGGATGCAAAGTTTACACATTTTTGTGTCAGCCTCATGTCAGGGGGGATAGCAGAGAGTATACTCGTATTCAAATGGTTATGATGATCTGGCTTATTTTGTGCGATTCCTATTTGTTTTGAGCTGGCAAATCTTTTGCAGGCTATACACGATGAGTTTCGCACCTACTTGTGTGCCCTTTAAATTGGTAATGTCTTTCGAAACCTGTGTGGACTCGCCGTCCGCCCATCCATCAGTTCTGTCTGTCTCACGCTTCATAGCTCCTAAAGTAAAGAGGCAATACTCGTATTCATGAAACTACGCATATGTACCCTAACTTCAACTACAACTTCTTTATTCCCGGTAGCATTCAAGCGTGATGGTGTGATTGCTTAAAATTTAATTGGAAAACTACAAGTAGCTAACGTTAGAGTCCCCCATTATCTTAACGTGAAAAAATGATTTGTGTCTCGAACTAAAGCTCGTTGGCGTAACACTGGTAGCATTACAAAACGTCATGGAAGTTGTCATAAAAAATCAAAAACAGTTACATCGGATGGAATCGCTTCGATGCTTGAATCGAGCAAAATCCGTGTTGTAGTAAAACAAGAAACTAGCTCGTGTGCTCTACATATCGTTGCAGCGGTTGCAACACACACTGAAAAATTAGCTTGAACTCAAATCATTAAAGTTCCAAAAACGCACACGACCTCACACCGTAACAGGAAAAAGTAAGAGCCTACAGAGCGTTGGCACGAAAATGGCGAGCATTTGTTACCGAGCAGTATGTCAACAAGCTGAATTACGGAGTTTACTTGCCGGAGAAACCAATCGACAAATTCGGACAGAAGCACCGACTGCCATGGTTTGGACCATCATATGGTTTCCAATGGTCGCTTATGCTCCAGTATTAGAACTGTGGCGTCAAAATAAAAGCGACCGTATACCGGGTAACTGGAATCGGTGTCCGGACAAATGAACATTTAGATCGGAAACCGTGGACATTTCAACAAAACAGGACTCGGTATAGTTTTACAAAGCACGTATCAACAAAGGTTGGTTAAAACCAATTTTCCGCAATTCATTTCTTCGATGCAAATTCTACTGGTGCAAACCTTCTAAGCCTGGGATGTTTTGAAGGAGACTACGAGTATATACATATATTCGTAGGAAGGCGCACAGTCATAAGGGGACCAAGAACACAGCTTCTTCAGCAACCAATGTTGTGCGCGCCGGGTGGGACCATCGGCGGTTAAGGCGGCCCAAACAATCGGCGGTTAAGGCGGGCCAAACAATCGGCGTTGCTACTGCCTGCTTTTTGATGGCCATTCGAAGTTGTACATTTTCGTAAAACAACTCTTGCATGGTGATTTCTTTTTGACATATTGCTTGCTAACAAATTGCACCTCATCACAAAAAAATAAATTCCACGACTCACAACATTCGTGCACGCAAAGCAACTCCTTCGTGTTTTGGGCATTTTCTTTGTGGTGTAATAACGTGAGCATTTTGGAACCTTAATGGTTTGAGCCCAAACTCATTTCTCAGCATATATTGCATCCAATCCATTCCAACTTTACACCACTAAGGGCGTTCGCCATGAACAGGAACAGGTGGTCCGGGCTATATGGTGGATTCGATAAAACCTCCCATCCGAGCTCCCGTAGCTGCTTACAGGTAATCAACGAAGTGTGTGGTCTGGCGTTGTCCTGGTGGAACACTACACCCTTCCTGTTGGCCAATTCTGGACGTTTTTGGTTGATCGCCTGCTTCAAGCGGTCCAGTTGTTCGCAGGAAATGGTAGAATTAAGCGTCTGGCTATATGGAAGCAGCTCATAGTGGATGATTCCCTTCCAATCCCACCAAACACACAGCAAAACCTTCCTGGCTGTCAATCCCGGCTTGGCCACTGCTTGGGACGATTCACCGGCCTTCAACCAGAACAGTTTTCGCTTGATTTTTCGTCGCCAGTCACCGTCCGCTTCAAAAATGCGTCGAGTTCGTTCCGTTTCAGCAGCATATCGTAGGCGTTGATTCGTGTCAGAAGGTGTTTTCTGCGTCAAATCATGCGGCACCCAAACATGAAGCTTTTTTTGTATCCAGCCTTCTGCAGATGACTTAAAATGGTTTAGTGACTAAATCCCATCTCCTGGGCGATGTCACGAGATGCCACATGCCGGTCTAACTCGATGATTTTCATGGTTCGATCGGTATTCGTCGTCACATGTCTTCCGCCGGCTGGCATATCCATGGTGTCGTTTTTACCGGCTTTGAATCATCGAAACCATTACTCCGTAGTTCGAAGTGATAGAGTAATAATTCAATCATTTTTGGCACCACAGTCCACAGGGAGGACCATGGCCTAGCATGCTCATCAACTACTCGTGTTGTGCGCGCTACTGTCCTCTCATGAGTAGAAGGGACCTACAGTTTTTTGCCGACTCCGAACGACGAAATTTGAGAAGCTTTCTAAGACAGTTATTACTCTTTGAGTGTTGTCAGCAGCTCGAAAGAGGTGGTGCCGTGAAAAATTCGAAAAGTTGATGTTGGGCTGGGAATCGAACCTAGACACTTCGGCGCTTGAGCGTCGCACTCTACCCACTACGCCATGGCGGCCGAAGTGATAGAGTACTATCCCCCAACACACCATTAATTTCACGGAACGTTTCTCTAGCGGATTTGCCTTTAACGAAGGAAAACTTTAAAATAGCGCGAATTTCGGCGTGAGTGAACTCCATGTTTACACGTCTATAACTCTTGAACGCACTATCCAACCTAATCATTCATAACGTAGTTTTGTCAAGACCTTTCAAATGATGTATGGTTTTGCCAGATACGAGCTGTCTGGCGCTTTGTACATAGCTTGAAAATTCAAAACTCAAAAGGAGAAGGGAAATATTTGACAACCTTATATCGATACCGAGAATATATTGAACGCCCCTCGGATATCAAACAAGCACTTCGCTCGAAATGAGCCATGTTACTGATGAACTACTTACGTGCGGGGTGTTATGCTTTCCATGGCCGTCTCATAGCCGCAAAAAAATTGAAAATTGACGTACGTGGCCCGTTCGAAAGGCGAAACCTCATTTTTTTTAAAAAGGAATATTTGCATATTCATTAGTTTCTATTTTGTCCCCCTCAAAGTAGACCCCGTCAGACATAATACACTTATGGCAGCATTTTTCTTCCAATTTTCAAAGCTGTTCGTCGCAAAAGGGACGACTGAGAAGCAATCGTCGCAAAACGCCGTCCTTTCATAATAATAATTCGTAATTGTTGGCGCGACAGTCCACCAAGGACCAGGGCCTAGCTTGACCATCAACTTCTCATGTTGGGCGCGCTACTGTCCCTCACGAGTAGAAGGGACCTACAGTTCTTTGCCGTCTCCGAAGGGCGACGTTTGAGGAGTTTTCTTAGACAGTTGTTACTTTTTGAGTATTGTCAGCAGCTCAAAAGAGGTGGTGCCGTTAAAAATTCGAGGTGTTCAGCCGGGAATTGAACCTAGACCTTTCAGAGCGTGAGAGTAGCACTCTACCCACTACGCCACGGCGGCCATATGGGTCCGTTTTATTTTGGGCACAGGAAAATTTCGCGGGAAGTAAAATTTGGTGAATATAAAGGCTAAGGTATAATTACAAGGTTTTTTTTTTTGGTCAAAAAATTACGAACAAGCAATGACGAGTGAGAAAGTACATTGTCGTGATGCAAAAGTCATTAATTGTTTTTTTTAATAATTCCGGACATTTCCTTCTTTTTACTTCTGACATCATTTTTTGACCGTACGACCATATGGTAACAGCTTCTGATACACTACGTCACAATAATTGAAAAAAACGTCTGCGAAACTTTCACGTTTGAATGAACTTTGCGTCCTTTTTTTGGCCTTGGCTCTCCTGGGACCTTGGTTTCGATGTCTTAACCATATACCCGTGGTACGTCATTGAACAGTTCCTTAGTGATGCTCAGTGATATTTTTCTGGTCAGAATTCAGCAATTTTGGAAGGGACTTCGTTGTCACTTACTTCATGTCCAAAATTTCCGAACAAAATTGTACGACACGAATCAATCGATATACCAACATTTTGGGCACCTTCTTTTAAAGTGATACGGCGGTTGTCCATAACAATTTTTTTCACTTTATTAACATTTTCATCGGCAGTTGTTGTGCTAGCGCGTCCAAGGCGAGTGTTGTGCTTTTTGACCTTCTTTGAGAAGCTTGTACCACTTGTAAAATTTTTTTGAAAACGTATGCCGCTTTTAACATTCAAGTGTTTCTGAGTATTTAATTACATTTTCACACAAAATTTATTAGATACGCAGATAATATCTAACTTGTATGCCTCTCGCAAACAAAATGAATATGTTATGAAACTGTTAACATATGTTCGAGACGAGTGTTCCAACCAACAAAATAATAAGTTTGAAATCGAATGTACGTAGCCCGCGAAGTTTTTCGCACAGACGTCGCATGGTCGGTGGTTATCTGCCGGAAGCCTGTTGTTAAGTCAAACCTTACGCTCATTAAAATTGTAAGCTCTTAAACCACTCAAATTGAATTAACTGTTTCGATAATTTTAAGAAATATATTTTAAATGGAACATACGAGGGGCGTTCAATATATTCTCGATATTGATATGAAGGAAAATGCGAATTCAATTTAAATGTTTTTATTTTTCAATATAAACTCCCCTAACATCAATGCATTTGTTACATCTTGAAATAAGCTTTTTTAAACCCTCAAAAAGTAAATTTCCTCTTTCTCTGCAAAATACCCATTTATTACCGACTTGAGTTTTTCATCAGCCGAAAAACTTTTTCCACGAAGATATTTTTTCAAAACCGGAAACAGGAAATAATCACTGAGAGCAAGGTCTGGACTAAAGGGGGATGGTAGATTTCTTCGAAACCACAATGAGTAATATCTCAGATATGGCCCTTGGATTAAAAAATTTGATTGAACAATGTATACAAATGTTAACTAAATCTCTTAAAACCAAAAAATATTACGTAGGGTGGTCTAACTTTTAGCTAAGTCAACTTAATCAGGAAAAAATCAAAATGAAAAAAACATGTTCTATTTTAAATACACCGGAAAGTTGGATAAGATACAAATCTGTATGAAATAAATATATAAACCTTTGTACAAAAAGTAAAAACAATTACATTGAGAACAAAATCAAAGGAAAAGTCGGTAACCAAAAAGCTATGTGGGCAGTCATTAAGAAATATGTTCTGTCAAAAGTGCAGTCACCAGTGTGTGAAATCGAAATAGACAATGTTAAAATAATTAACACATCTGAAATTGCAGATAGCTTAAATACATTCCTTGTTGATAGTGTCGTGGAAATAAACAAAAGCATACCTATAACCCAATATAGTGATAGTATTAGAGACTCAGTGCGCGTTTTTAAATTTAAAACTATAGATACTTTAGAACTGGAGCAAATAATAAAACATATGAAAAATAAAAAAGATTCAAATGGACTAAATACAAGCATGATTTTGGATTGCAAAGATGATATTTTGTCAGTGCTAGTTAAAATAATAAATTATTCCTTAACCGTAGGCATCTTTCCAAATTCATGGAAGGTATCAATTATAATCCCGGTGGCAAAAGTAAATAACGCAATAAAACCAGAGCAATTCCGACCAATTAACATGATGCCCCTATATGAAAAAATTCTCGAGACGGTAGTACGCATACAACTGGAATATTTTTTAATACAATCTGGAACGCTTTCTGAAAAACAATCGGGTTTCCGGAAAGGCCATTCAACGGAGACAGCTTTCGCTTGGGTCCTCAATGAATTGAAGAGAGAACTAGATTCAGGAAAATTGGTACTAGCGCTGTTTCTTGATTTAAAAAGAGCATTTGAAACAGTATACAGATCTATAATGTTAAATAAATTACATAAGTATGGTGTGAGGGACAAAGAACTTAGATGGTTTGAGTCATTTTTATCCTTAAGAACACAACGAGTAAAGTTAGGAGGAGAATTTTTAACGCCTAAAGAGGTTAACCTGGGTGTGCCGCAAGGAACAATATTAGGAGTGATATTAATTTTATTATATGTGAATGACCTAGAGGATTGTCTTAAGTTTTCAAATGTTTCATTGTTTGCCGATAATACGCTAATATATATTGTTGGAGAGAATGTAAATACTTGTGAAACGAAATTAAATGTTGATGCTGAAAACTTGTATATATGGTTATGCAAAAATAGATTAATGTTAAATGTCTCAAAAACTAAATGTATGTGCATTGGCAAAAATTGTGATAATATAAATGTCGAAATAAATAATAATACTATCGAGTGTGTAAGCCAAATTAAATATCTAGGAATAATTGTAGACAATAAACTATCTTTTAACGAGCATGCTGACTACATTTGTGGAAAAATATCAAAGAAAATAAACTTCCTATAAAATATAAGCAAAAAGATTTCAAAAGACTGTGCAGTTAATATTTACAATTCTATTATACTACCACATATTGACTATTGCTCTTCTATTTTTTTTTATGTAATGTTAATAAAATGAACAGTCTTCAAACTTTACAAAATAGGGCAATGAGATGTATACTTAAATATGGATCAAGATCTCATAGTGTTGATATGCTAAACCAGTTGAAATGGTTGAATATCGAAAAAAGACTGAAAATGAATGTACTAAATTTTATTTTTAAATTAAAAAATTGACTATTTCCTGTATATTTACAACGAAATTTGTAATATGTAGGAAACTATTATAACTTAAGAAATGTAGGAGATTTCCGGTTACCCCTATATAGGAGAGATAGAACACAAAATAATGTTTTATTCAGAGAAGCGCAATTGTTCAATAACTTAAATACTGATATCAAAAATCAAACCAACATTATTCGATTTAAAAAACAAATTGTTCAACATGTTTTAAGATGAAATTGAAATTGTAAGAGTTTATTGTTAAACTAATAAATTACTATCTATCTTTCTATCTATCTATCTCGCGCAGCCGCATTGGAAACTCGCGCCGTGTGAATAGGAGCGTTGTCATGAAGAAGCAACACACCCGCTGCGAGTTTACCCCGTCCTAATTTCCTCCCACAAATTATGCAAAGTGGAAGCGTAGGCTATTACGTTGATGGTTTCACCTTTTTCTTTGTACTCAATGAGCAAGTTCCCTTGGAGTCCCAAAAAACTGTGGCCATGAGATTCTCGGCAGACGGAGTGACTCTGAACTTTTTCGGAGGGTCTGTTCCTTTTCTATGCCACTGCATGGACCCTTGTTTGCTTTCAAGGTCATAGTGGTGAACCCATGTTTTGTCCCCTGTAACAATTCTATCCATGGCACCGTCCACGTTCTCACTACAAATCTGCAAAAGCTCTCTACAGCATGCGATTCTCACTCTTTTCTGAGGCGCTATGAGCATTCGTGGCACCCACCTTGCACTGATCTCTGAAAGGTTAAGACGGTCATGAAGAATGGTGTGAATGGATCCGATTGAAATCGTGGTGATCTCTACCATCATTTCCAGTTTTATTCGGACACTATTTGGGCGCATCCTCAAGAACAAGTTTTTCGACTTCTTTGATGCTTTCTCCCGTACTAGCAGTAGCCGGGGTGCCGGAGCGGATATCGTCTTCAATGCTCTCTTTGCCTCTCTTGAACTCACTTGACCACTTTTGCACAGTTGATGATAAAGGTTTGGAACTCTGGTAAACAGATACGATCTCTTCATGAATAGTTTTTTTGACTTTTTCCTTGCTAGTGGGAAATTTAATAACAGCGCGGTACTGAATTTTCACCATCATCGTCTCAGTTGCCATAATTAGTCTGTTTAAGTAGAAATAAAACGCAAATTAATATTCACATCTGTATGGAATTTTACATGAATGCACTAAAATAATAGTGTTGCTTGATAAGTAAGCAAATTTATATATATAACCACAGCTTCACCCTGATGCCGAGAATATATCGAACGCCCCTCGTACAAGTACACTCAACATTGGTATTTCGCCCAGAAAAGTTTAACAAGCGTCATCAATTAGGTAAACTTTAAAGATCCACCAATCCAACAACATGCTCCTCTCTTGAATTCCTAAAATTGTAAGCTTTTGCCATTGTGCAAAAATTGTAAATAACGGCGTTATATACATTTCATTTTTCAACTTGCAAACGGATGACGATTATCTCTAATAAACGTTTAATGTATTATGAACGTTAATCGACGATGCTGCCTGCTACTGTTGACAAAATGTCATTGCTCAATATGGAAAGTACAGTACAGGACAAAGTTATTTCGTTTCGTGAAAAAATTAGTAATAATAATAATTAGTACGAATATAAGGAAAGTAATCAATCATTGGATGCACGGTAACTCCGAAGGTTTCCAATTAAACACATAAATAATCATTTGAATTTATAAGAATGCTGTTCGAAGAAAGAAACGAAACCCTCTACGTTGGAATGCAACCCGAGGTATTTGGCTTTAAACAAACGCCACCAACTATTCCCAGAAAGGTACACCTACCAGCGGTGGCTTATCCTGCTTGAATTACCCCGAACTCTGCACAACGCGGGCGCACAGGGCTTGATTCTGCTTACACGCAAGTAGATTTTTCTAAAACAAACTTAAACTTTTTTCTGAAAAAAAAAAGACGTAAGAGAAGATGGAAAATTATAATCTAGCCCGTTTTGTTGGAAGGCTTACCTCGCGTATGTGCACAGTATGTTTTTCTTTGCGAGGGCAGCATTCTCCGAATTTGTGGATCTGGGTTTGAGTTTTATGCAGTTTGCGTGCAGTGATGCAATAGTCAGGGCAAACAGTAGTCATGAGCCGAGTGGTATTTTCAAGGGGTGCTTGACGGTGGAACACAATTAAAAAGTTTGCCGAAGGCCGATGAAATATTAATTTCCAAGGAAAACTGCGTAAACGAAAGACCCTGCGGAGGGATTGGTCTTTGTACACGCGAAAGAACGAGGTGGTGGTGGTAAAGTTGACTCTCAGCGACTGGCTACTGGTCTGCTGACGGAAATTATGTGTAAATGTGATCGGAATCCTAGTAGCAGAATGCTAAGGAAAGATTGGATATCTAGAAACACATGTTGTCAATGTCAGTGTTAATATATAATTTCATACTGTGTACCACGGGTACTGGGAATTAATATTGGAGAAACTGTAGTACTGCTTTGAGAGTGCAGCAACGTTGTAATAACCTTGAAAAACTCACAACGATGAAAAGAAAAAGTTTCATTCCAGCTGGAAGGGAAATCTAAAAAGGCTTGGAAATGAACTGAAAGAAAACGCGAGTTACACTCGAACAAGAAAGGTTTCGTATTTTATTGTTTGCAGACATTCCACTGTATTTCAAACTGCTTCGGATCTCTGGGTTCAGTTGGGGTCCGTAATTTGTTGAAATGACATTACCACACGCACAAAAGGTACAGAAGTGAAAACACAGTCCGCTGATAAAATAGAAGGAAAATTGGAAACTATTGAGGGCTTCTACACAGTCCTTTTGGATGTAGTGGTGCTTCAAGCACTGCTAGTTCATGGGTGGAACAGGTGACGATCTCATGTCAATGCCTTAGCGTTTTTGATTGCACTCAACATGGCGATCTGCCAACACTATCCTCGTTAGTGCACAGGTCAAGTTGACCTACAGCCTCCACGCGGTCCCCGCTGGATAGCCATCACAACACCTGTTGTATGCTGAACCAATGAATGCAACGATTCCCTCTGCCCGAGGGCTTGAAAATTGGGCCTGGCCTACCAGTCTGTGGATTGTGCGTGAGGGTAACTTCCTCACCACGTAAAAAATAAATAGTTCAGAAACGCCGAAACGCCTCGGATAATGTAGGACCGACTGCTGACGACTCCAGCAAAAGTTTTAAGGACAACGATTTTCGGTTTTGCACGTGGAATGCGAGGTTCCTTGACAGACTACGTGCAGCCGAACAACTTGCGGAGGCCCTTGACAGCTACAAAGCTGACATAACCGCCATCCAGGAAGTGCGATGGGATGGGCCTGGCATAAAAGCGATGAAGAACTGCGATATCTACTACAGCAATTGCTATAGAGAGAGAAGGCAGCGCTTATTCGGATGCGGATTTGTTGTCCGAGGCAGATTTAAGCAAAAAGTCTTGAGCTACGACCCCGTCAGCGAACGACTCATGACAATCCGCATCAAGGCTTATTTCGGGAACATCAGCCTAATTCGCGCTCACGCCCCGACAGAGGAGAAGGATGACAACATCAAGGATGACTTCCACGATCTCCTAGAAAAAACATACGATCGATGCCCCAAAGACGACACTAAGATCGTTCTAGGAGACTTCTAGGAGACAGCTGGGAAAGGAAGATATCTTTGCTGGAGTCATCGGTAAACACAGCCTGCACGACAACACATCCGGAAATGAACTCAGGCTGTTGGACTTCGCCTCGGGGCGCAACCTCTCTGTGCCTAGCACGCGGTTCCCACACCTGGACATTCAAAAAGGGACCTGGCGATCTCCTGATCAATCCACCTGCAACCAGATTGATCACGTTGCGATCGAGGCCAGGCAGTCCACCATTGTTCTCGATGTCCGAACCTTCCGAGGTGCAAACATCGACCCGGGTTATCACCTTGTTGTAGCCAAGGTAAAAACCCGGATATCGAGACATCAGCGGAGTTGAATCAGGCAAACACGGTTTGACGTGGGAAAGCTACAATCGCAGACGATTGCTGGTAACTTTGCAGGCCGAGTCTCGAAGAAATTAGCTCAGAGTTCGACGCTGCCATGGAAGACGACTAGAAACGTTGTCAAGAAGCCATCAAAGAAGCTGCCACTGATGTGCTGGGTTTCACGTCACCACCCAGAAGGAACCCATGATTTGACGACGAGTGCAGGCAAGCACATGCAGCTAAACAAGACGCCTATAAAGCAACGCTACATCGAACAATGAGGGCTGTTCGTGAGCTCTACGAACAGAGAAGAAGGGAAGTACACCGGCTTCTCAGAAGGAAAAAGAAGGAGCATGAGAAGCGCGCGGTCGAGGAAATCGAAAGATGTTATAGCAGGAATGAAGTTCGAGAACTTTACAGGGACGAACGTTTTATCGATAGGTAAAGAAATTATCCGGAGGATAGAAAGTTCGGACCGAAGCGTGCTAGGATCAAAATGGACAACTTGTGACAAAGTCTCAGTCTGTGCTGAGAATCTGGAAGGAAGCTGTAGATTCCTTAACGGCGATGATGGCCCAAACTCCGCCGTTAGGCAGAACGTTCTACTTTATTTGGTCGATGAAAGATAGAATTCCGTCCACCGACAAAGATGAAGTGAAGATAGCAGTATCGAGAAGCGGAAGCGCCTAAAATGGGTCTGGTGTTAGATGGGGGCAAAACGAACTACATGCTGTCGTCAAGGAAGGGCAAACAACATCGACGTCTCGGACAGAGTGTCACAGCAGGCAGCGGAAACTTCGAGGTTGTCAAGGACTTCGTCTACCTCGGCTTCGCGGTAAACAGGGGTGACGACATCAATACCGAAATAAACGCAGAATCACACTTGTCAATCACTGTTTTTGTTTCTTTGGGCTCAAGAGGCAATTGAGTAATGGAGACTTTTCTCGAAGGACTAAGCCCGTTTTATATAACAGCTTGATCATTCCAGTCCTAATTTATGGCGCGGAAACCTGGATGTTACCAACGACGGATGAAGAAGCCCTTTGTCTTTTCGAGAGAAAAGTTTTGCGTGTGATTTTTGGTTCTGTTTGCGTTGATGCCATCTGGAGGAGAAGATTTAATGACGAACTCTATGGGCTGTACAGCGACATGCGATTGGTCAAGCGTCTTCGGCTATAACGCTTAAGATGGCTGGGCCATATAGAGCGTATGGACACCATGTCCATGTCCACACATGTCTTTGAATCTGGGTCGTTGGGACAACGCAACAGAGGATGGCCTAGGCTAAGATGGCGCATACAAGAGGAAAAGGACCTACACCAACTTGGAGTGCGCAACTGCAGGCAGCCGACTGGAGAGGCGTGTTGGTTGAGGGTCAGGTCCACCCCGGACTGTAGCAGCATAAGAAGAAGAAGAAGAAGAAGAAGAAGAAGAAGAAGAAGAAGAAGAAAAGGAAGAAGAAGAAGAAGAAGAAGAAGGAGAAGAAGAAAAAGAGATCTATTTCTTAAAACCTCACAAGCTTGTATTTTGGAGGTATTGTATATCCCAAGTCTGGCTTCCAACACCTCGTACGATTAGCTGCAACTGCCTATAATGTGTTGCTATCACGATTGAGCTGAAACCAGCTGTAATTCCAATCTTGAGCCCACGCTCTGCCGTGATGTGGAACGTGGTTGTTGTCCATGGTGTGTTTAGCCATGTACAGTGTGTCCATGAAACTCTCGCACAATACGAATAATTGATGATCAACCTATGCCCTGCTTCCCCTGTGGACTGCTGCGCCATACAATTATTATTATTACTATTATTGTTAGTAGTAATCGAACAACGCGATTGTTGAGACTTACAAAAAGAGGTATGAATTTAAGGCCCAACAATCAACCAGCTCCTTTACCCGTTGCTCAAAGTGCTGACAAGTTTGAAGAGAATAGAAGTGGAGGCATATAAATCCCCTTAAAGCACGGTGCTGCTCTAAGTGCAATTGTTCAGAATTGTGCGGGTGCCAGAAACCGATTGCAAACAATCTAAAAGGTCCTTATCAGTCTGATTTCATACCAGGAAAGTATACATCAAGGTTCAGACTCAGATCTAGATCTAATCCGCCATGTAATCATTAGTTTATGGGAACTTCAGTTTCAAATTTTTTTAATTCTTGGATGAATAAATGATATCCTTGCATCCAAGGCTGTGCATTCTGACTGAAGCTTCCCTTAACAGCTCAACATACCTCAAAACTGGTTAGCGACACAACTTTAATGATGACAAGCCTGTCCGCATGGCGTTTAAGTTTTCCCAAAATCCCGAAATACATAAATTCCAAAAATGCATTCAAACCTGGCAGTCACATATCCCTCTGCCTTTATCAATGTTCACTGGTGCGGATGGCAGAGACCGTCAAGTTCACTCGAATATCCAATTAATTTTTCCTAATGGCGCCCAATAGCACTAGCCTCCTAGCTTGCAAATTTGCTTCTTCGATAGACACACTTCAAACGCAGCAACCCGAGAATGATTCCCTTTTAAAGCATTCTCTGCTCGCAACTCTGTTATCGCTTTAACCCACAAAAAAACAAAACAACAAAGCAGAAGAAATCCCCTTCGATATAAATCGCTTAAAACTCAAACAGCACTCAATTGATTTCTGCTTTTCCCCGACTTACCCAACACTCACTCATCCAAACATATACCTACCAACCTTAGAAACCCGACCGAGCGCACCACCTAAGCATAATCGCATCCGTCCGACCCACACAGCAGAGTGAAACGCCAGGAAACTTCCCAACTTGATGCACAATCTTTGCCTCGGCACACAGCCTCCATCCATTACATGTGCGATTGCACTGCACGGCATTCACTCGCTCAAAAGCGAACAAAATTCAAATTAAATAGAAAATTGCAAAACTAAAGGATCTCATTATGAATTCAATCCGTGTGCATGTGCGGGTCTTAATTGAACGAAATCATTTTCGAAAAGCTGTCGCCGGTTTCTCAAGAGCGAAAATGTAAAAGAAAATGTGCGGAAAATCATTACTCCGGAATAAATAATGAAGGGTTTGGCGTGCGGTCGCGAGGGGAAACCAGCCGGTCTGGGTATCCGATCATCAGTTGAGACATTTGTCGAATCAATTGTTACGGGATACCAGATGTAACGACTTCTAATTGCACCCAATTCACTTCTGATTCATGGGGTGGCGGCGGGTGGTCAGCCTGGAATAAAAAAAAAAAAGCAAACCGAAAAAAAAGAGGAAGTCTGGAAGAAAAATATTTGAACAAAAACTACAAAGGTGCTCACGGAAAAGTTCCCACTCACAGCGAGAGAAAGAGAGAGTGAGCGAGAGGGGAACTCTCTCAAAGCTGCGGGAAACTGAAGAAAATTCCCACTCCCATTGGAAGTGTGTGACACACTGTGAATCCTTGGCAAAAGCTCACCTCGACGACGGCGCACTGTCCCGGTGAACTTTGAAAAGCGAAAAAAACTTCCATTTTCCCGATTTCACGAATGCTCAAGACCCGACCTGGACTGGAAAGATTCCTCTCAACACCGAAGAGAATGGAATATTCAAAAATATTCTCATCCAATTGCCCTGACGTGCCGCAGAGAGAGCGGAGAGTAGTATGCAAGAAATTCTAATGCGGCGCTTTATTGGGCCCCCGCAAAAACGCCAGTAACAAAAACATCTTCAGCTGACAAAAAAGAACTAGGAACGTGTATAACCATAATTCCAGGATATTTTGTTGTACATTACGGACGGGTGGTATGTTTTTTTTGCGTGTGTGTTTTTTTTTTCTCTGGTACGTCATCTCTATAGACGACAGTGACAGTGTTTTACCTTCGATCATTCTGTGAAGACGAATCGGGTCATATTGCGTGTCGCGCGTGTCAATAAAAAAATTACAATAATTCTGTGAGTTCTGCTCAAGGATATCTGTAACGAGTAACCTATACAAACATTGTTTTCTTTTAATTTTTTTTTTCCATTTTGAATGGAAAATGGTTTCGCAATAATTTCGAAAAAAATGTGAAGTTTTTGGTCCCATACTCTTTGCGGAAAATTTTTCTGTGTAAGTGTCAGAGTTTTACAAAAGGATGAGTCAATAGAATTGAGGGGAGATGCAATGTTTTCGTTGCCGTCCTGGTATTCGATTTGAACCACCTCAAGAACTCGAAAAAAGCGTCGTGTGGGAAATTTAAATAATCGTTCGACACGGCGGAGGGGACGTCGAAATTAAAATGAAATGAATTGGAACGTACGGCGATAATCGTAAATCGAATTTGAGAGACCTACCACAATTTGCTTGCGTTGTTTTTGGTCGAGTTGACAAGTTGATAAACGATTCGGTGTTCAATGTGAAGTGAACAACAAAAAAAAGTCTCGTCCTTTAAGTGCTTAGCGGTGTGGTTTTGTTTGTGCGTCGTTTTGAATTGGCTTTTGTTCGGTGACTTTATGCTTGCCATTTGCAAATGAGAAAAGGGTTGGAAAGGGGTCAGTTGCACGACCTTTAAGGTGATTGGTACAAGTTCGTGGTGGACTTCGGTTTTAATTGGCAAACACAGGGAGTACTTCGTATTGATTGTGCTCACACCTGGATTCGCGTCATGTAATTCGCAGCAGCAATTTCCTTATAATTCGGTGAACATTTGTTCCTTCGAAGGAAGTTTGTAACTCGCTGCCTTACATCGCTTCCCAGCGAACGGAGCATCAAGTTGAAGCACTCAGTTGAAAGCCGATTAAGCATTATTTCTCAATTTGTGTTCAGTCCGCAAAGACAAATTCCCTTTAACTGTAAACCACCCCATGTACCAACCAAAAAACAAGAAGAATAAAGGGTCAAGCAAATGAATTTAATTTAGGGCCAACAGAAAGAAGTGCCTAATTAATTTTGTTCCGTGCATAAATTATCTCTGTTTGGGTAGTTTTGTTGTCGCCCCCCGAACAAATGAGCATCACGTGTTGTTTGCTCTCCTTTATTATTTTCCCCAAATAGATCAAAACAAGCATAAAATTGAACAACAAAAAGGGGTGCACTACACACAGGGCGAGCAACCAGCCAACCAGGCAGCCAAGCAGTCAGCCAAGCAGTCAGCCACACAGGACTCTGTGTATGCATGCGAACAGGGGACTGCTGCCGCCATGGTTGGCTATGGTTGAGTGTGTGTTCTTCCAGGAGATGTTTTTTTTAATAGCACTCTAGACTAGGGCTTATCCGCCCATTCAGCCTTTTCTCATATTGCAGGTATATTGATTATTTTTTTCCCTCTTTTCCCTCATTCAGTGTGTGGGTCTCGTTAAACGTTGCTTAGAAGTATTGTTTGCCGGAAAAAAGAAAGTGCCATCGAAACATCGTGACACACATGTGTGCAAGTGAATTTGAAAGTAATTAGCCGCAGTGTGAAAGTGCAAGAAAATTCCAAATTTTTGATCAGATTTTTGCAAGGAATAGCCATCAGAATGGATCCGGTCACAATGCAAAAAGGATACAACCCATTTTCTGGATATATCTAAAACTATGGTAAGTTTTTTGTTTGTACTTGTTCAACCCTGATGACAGGGGAGTCTCTCTTTTCTGTGCTGCTGTCAGCAGAACCCTTGACTGATGAATGTATGGGAGCATTAAGCTTCATCCAGTTTTTGAATGGTGCCACAAGCTTGTGACCCTTTTTCTCATTTTTCATCGTAATCCAATTCATCTTAGTGGCTGGATATGTTGAACGCTACACTTCCCCCCTCCGACCCTTAATCACTTTTGGCTGAACTTATCAGAAAATGTGTTTGGACGTTACTTAATCAAACTCGTGTCAAACTTACAGGAAACTTGTGAGTGTTTGGAACGCCGCCAAATATCCTGCGATTGTGCGGGGCGAACGTTGATTAATTCACTTCTGAAATTGTAGTCGAACTTCAAGCGATTTTGAATACTAGGACATTTTGCGGGAATGTGTACTTTGAGGATAGAACATTTCTTGTCCTTCAAGTCGAGTTTGCTTTGGAATGAAACTTTGTTTATCTTAAATTTGCTGATAGTTTGAATTTCAAGGTCTGTTTGCTGTCAATGAAATTGTAGATGGATATCTTGCTTGTGTCTGCTCCGCTCTGCAAGGCGCTTGTAAAAATTTTCCGTGACTGTGACAACATGCTGTTTTTGTTTTCAAATTGTCTTTTCTCAGTACAGTCATCCACTGTATGTTATTTTCAGTCACTGCTCAATTCAGCACAGCCACCAACTTATTCTCCACTGTTGGTGCATTATGCCTTAATTCAAATTGGGATAGGAACATGAAAGACGATCAAATTTACCAGGTGGAGAGATGAGGCTTTTGTCGCACATATTGCCACATGATCTGGCTCTTTGCTTCCAGTCTAATTTCTAAAGATTCCTAGCTGAGCCTAAGCTAAATCTCAAGAGAAGGAAAGGTTGTAAGCTTCGATAAGCCTAATCACATTTCAAAGTTTCTCTCGTTTCTTATGCAAATAATAAAAGTCTACAAAAAAGGGACACGGTTTTAACAAACTTTCTGTGCAATATATGGAATGTCCTTGATTCAGTTTTGGTTACATAATTCAGTAGGTTTTCTTGATTTTATATTATTTTTATTGAAAAATTGACGTTGCTGATCATATTGACCTGCATTTCAGAGAAGACTCCTTTCGAATGGTCGATTCACTTTTTAACGCACACACTTGTCTGCTGTCCTTTGGTGAGGTGAGAGTCTTTCAACGGTTAGTAAATATGTTTGTTAATAGAAAGAGATCGTGATATACCAACGCATTCGAAATAAAACATAAGCCCACCATCTGAGTATTCAGAAATTAGCACAGAAGCATGCTAAAGCGTAAACAATTCAATATATAACAGTGATCTCACATTCCTCGTCTGATTAGGAAATAGTGTAGGAGATAGAAAGAAACCGACGAACAGCGATGTTCGCGTGGGGAAGAGACATCTTTTCGCCCTGTAACCTCTTTCAATTATCAACTCCGAAAGCGATGCTTGACAATATATCTTGGCTTGGAAAAATCGAAATGAGTTTGGAAATCGTCGAATGAAGCTACTCCACATCCCCGACGAAAAGACTTCAAAATATTATTCATAATATAACTCTCGTTATTTAAAATCAACCATAAATTTAACTTTTTACAAAATATAAGGTCGTTCCTTCCACTTTTTTGCTCCTCATTCAATGCTTCATAAAAAGCGTTACAGTGATCGGATTTAGTTCAAATATGGGCCGTCTTTTTTGATAATCTGTTTCCATCTAGGCGGCAACTTCATAATATGCCCTCCGTGGAAGCCCACTTCTTATTTACGAAGAACTCGGACAGCCACTTTTCACAAGCCTCTTCGGAGTTCAACTTCACACCAGCAAGAGCGTGCGCCATGGACAGGAACACGTGGTAATCACTAAGCGCTATATCCGGGCTATAGGGTGGATGCGATGAAACCTCCCATCGGAGTTCCCGTAGCTTCTGAAGGGGCATCAACGAAGTGTGTAGTCTGGTGCTGTCTTGGTGGAACACTACACCCTTCCTGTTGGCCAATTCTGGACGCTTTTGGTCGATCGCCTGCTTCACGCGGTCCAGTTGTTCGCAGTAGGTGGCAGAATTTAGCATCTGGCCATATGGGAGCAGCTCATAGTGGATGATTCAATTCCAATCCCACCAAACACACAGCAAAACCTTCCTGCCCGTCAATCCCTGCTTGTTTGGATCGATTCACCGGCCTTTAACCAGAACAGTTTTCGCTTGATTTTTCGTCGCCAGTCAGTATCCGCTTCAAAAATGCGTCAAGTTCATTCCGTTTCAGCACCATATCGTAGGCGTTGGTTCGGTAGAGAAGGGGTTTTTGCGTCAAATCATGCAGCACCCTAACATCAAGCTGTTTAAAATGGTTTGGCGGCTACATCTCATCTACTGGGCGATGTCACGAGATGCCACATGCTGGTCTAACTCGATGATTTCCATGATTCGATCAGTATTCGTCGTCACAGGTCTTCCTGTGGCTTATACATGGGGTCAAATCCTCCGCAGTTCAAAGTGATAGAGTAATAGTTTAATAGTTTTTGACACCACTGTCTACAGGGGGTCCAGGGCCTAGCATGCTCATCAACTACTCGTGTTGTGCGCGCTACTGTCCTCTCATGAGTAGAAGGGACCTACAGTTTTTCGCCGCCTCCGAACGACGAAATTTGAGAAGCTTTCTAAGACAGTTATTACTCTTTGAGTGTTGTCAGAAGCTCGAAAGAGGTGGTGCCGTGAAAAATTCGAAAAGTTGATGTTGGGCTGGGAATCGAACCTAGACACTTCGGCGCTTGAGCGTCGCACTCTACCCACTACGCCATGGCGGCCGAAGTGATAGAGTACTATCCCCCAACACACCATTAATTTCACGGAACGTTTCTCTAGCGGATTTGCCTTTAACGAAGGAAAACTTTAAAATGGCGTGAATTTCGCCGTTTGTGAACTCCATGTTTACACGTCTATAACTGTTGAACGCACTATCCAACCTAATCATTCATAACGTTTTGTAGGTTATGTCAAGACCTTTCAAATGATGTATAGTATTGCCAGATACGAGCTGTCTGGCGCTTTGTACATAGCTTGAAAATTCAAAAGTCAAAAGGAGAAGGGAAATATTTGACAACCTTATATCGATACCGAAAATATATTGAACGCCCCTCGGATATCAAACAAGCACTTCGCTCGAAATTAGCCATGTTACTGATGAACTACTTACGTGCGGGGTGTAATGCTTTCCATGGCCGTCTCATAGCCGCAAAAAAATTGAAAATTGACGTACGTGGCCCGTTCGAAAGGCGAAACCTCATTTTTCTTAAAAAGGAATATTTGCACATTTATTAGTTTCTATTTTGTCCCCCTCAAAGTAGACCCCGTCAGATGTAATACACTTGTGGCAGCATTTTTCTTTCAATTTTGAAAGCTGTTCGTCGCAAAAGGGACGACTAAGAAGCAATCGTCGCAAAACGCCGCCCTTCCATAATAATAATTCGTAATTGTTGGCGCGACAGTCCACCAAGGACCAGGGCCTAGCTTGCCCATCAACTACTCGTGTTGTGCGCGCTACTGTTCTCTCACGAGTGGAAGGGCCTACAGTTTTTTGCCGACTCCGAACGGTGAAATTTGAGAAGCTTTGTAAGACAGCTTTTATTCTTTATGTGTTGTCAGCAGCTCGAAAAAGGTGGTGCCGTGAAAAATTCGAAAAATTCGAAAAATTGGTGTTGAGCTGGGAATCGAACCTAGACCCTTCGGCGTGTAAGCGTCGCACTCTACCCACTACGCCACGGCGGCCGAAGTGATAGAGTACCATCCACCAAAACACCATTAATTTCACGGAACGTTTCTCTAGTGGATTTACCTTTAACGAAGAAAAACTTTAAAATAGCGCGAATTTCGGCGTTAGTAAACTTCAGGTTTGAACGTCTATAACTGTTAAACGCAATATCCAAACTCGTCGTTTAGGACTGAAGTTATATTTTTTACATTGTATGGTACAACATATCAAGTGGAGCAAGGCATAGCTTCCGTAGCAACTCCTCTTCTCGTGTGTGCTTTTGTTCCGGCACGAGTGGACCTACAGTTTATTGCCAATTCCGAATGGCGAAATTTGAGAACACCATTATAACTCTTGACATGTTTTCAGCACTTCGAAAAAGGTGGTGCCGTGCAAAAAAGCGAGGTGTTTACTCCAGAACTTGAAACTGGGACTTACGGGGTGTGAACGTCGCACTTTATCCACCACATCTCGGTGACCACAAAGTACTTATTTTGAAGTGGCTTGAAACTGACTTAAGAAACGCTTGCTGCAAAATCTATACACGGAGAAGTTTTTTCCCAAATGTATATTTGAAACTTGAGATTTTGTTAGCCTTTCAATCAAGTTTTAAATTAAAAGCTGAAAAATGACATACTTTCTGGTTTTTGAAACTGGAATAATGCAACACCGGTTGGAAATGTAAATTCTGCTCTGAAAGGAGAAATGTTTCAAAAGACTTGTTTGGTGTCAACAAATGATTTAGATTTAAGTTCAACAACCACAATATCGTTGACCAATTCCGAAAGCTTGCTTGAAGTAAAAGAAAAAGTATACAAAATACGATAGAGGTCATTGAAAACCTTTTCTTCATACTCATAGCTCAAGCTTTTGATTTAAGCGATGATCATATAGCTCACATTGTTGTGTAATATATATGCCTGTCAAATTAAATTATCTTTCCATCCGCCTTTGGTATGTTCATACGGTGTGCAGACTCCAAATAGATCTTCAAAGCCCTCGATTTTCATTTTGTTCCAACTGACATCAACGTCCCGTCACTGCATTCGATGAATTTACTAAAGACCATAGGTTCATAGGTGGCCGTGGGTGACCATAGGTGACTTATTGAGAAAATAACCGTTACGTGTATAACTGGCACTCTATTGAATTTCGAGTGTAGCGTGACAAGCCAATGTAGTCGGAAAAGTCGTAATGGAATGGCATAATAAGTTTTACCGACAAACAGCGTTCCACACAATATCTCCGCCATATTAATCACCCAGATTCAGAGTTCAGATTCAGCTAAAAGCAGCCTCACATCATTTCACAGTAAATGATAAAGACTCTTTGTCGTGCGCCATTGGAGGAGACTTATACTGAAAGATCAACTCTTTGCTGCAGGAAAGAAATATTCGGAAACCGTGGGTTTTCATTGTCTACCTATGTTACGTGACTTGTGTATTTTGTGTCACGTGAATCAATTTGTTTCCTCGCCCCACCCCCTACCAACGATGCCAGGCAGCGGTCTATCGGATTGCCTGTCATTCATTTACAAGATCCAACCCTTAAAACCCCATCCACAGCCTGCGCATACAATCACGAAGGTAATTATGAAAAGCACTTCAGTCTTTGTCTAGATTAGTGCCGGATATGAAAGCCCCAGGGACAGATTTACTATTGTGTCGCTACAACGTAACGGGTGGCTTACACTTGGACGTTCGGCAATCTGGCAGGCGCTTGAATTTTAATTTCTTTGTTTCTGAAACTTTTAAACGCCCTGTCTGGGGATTGAATTCCCTAAATTTCACGCTATCGACAAATCATTCCAAATCAAGTCACGACTGTTCGGTTAAACAGGCGATTGCTGATTTCTGTTGACAATGGGAGGATGCTTTTGACAATCATGACTTCCCGGCGATGCGTTTGATGTTCAACAGAACGGCGAAGCCACAACTGCCACAGTGCAGGAAGTGTATTTGTCAGACGTCCTTTCGGGGTATCGGCACCGGTACACAATTTCCAATTGTGTCGTACCGAGGAACTGGAACAAGCTGTGATTGGAAATGTTTTCGACCGAAGTCGGTTTGGTGCAAGCTTTGCCTTTAATTGAAAACTCATTTCAGCCTTTGTAGATTGCAGATCAGCTCTGTAGGTTTCTGCGTACTTTGCCTGATTGATGGAGGATTTGGAGGGAATTCGTTTGAGTGCGGTGAGCATTTGCGAGAAATCTTTTCCTGTGATAGCAGTTTGAGTAGCCTGTTGTCACATTCATCAGCTGTAGGTTCCTAATGGGGGGACGTGACAAGTGCGGGACTTGTGCAAAGGAAATGAAGCACCATCTTTTTGATGAAGTGTGACAGTGAACGTTGTATGGTGCATGCATTGACGACCATATTTGACCTTTTCACAAACCAAGCGACATAGATTCGACATCGATTCGAGTGCCCGTGGGGCACTTCTTGCGAGATTTTCTTGAGTCTAGTTCCTAAAAGATGAAACTCAGGTACAGCAGTTCTTCGGTGAATTCCTTGTTACTCGCGACGTGGCTAAACCAAATGGTTTCCGTACTTCGAAGCAGCGAGAAGGAGGGAATCAGGTATGTTCTCTTACATTATTCTGGTAAAGCAAAGAGTGTGGAAGCAATTCAAAAGCTTACGGGGTTGGTTACTTGCTAAAATACCTGATAGCTCCTACTGTGAGGGAAAGTAATGTGCTCAGACTGGACGTTATTAAGATAATTTTGTACAAACTTACATTTAAGGCCATCAGCAAGTCGGGTTGGCCAATATAATTTTTGTCTATTTTGTTAATATTCCGATCTATAGTTGACGTGCTCAAGCATCCAGTGTCCCGTTTGCACTTCACACCTTCTCGGCCTTCTGAGAAAATCTTGAGCCTAAGATTAATTTCATGCCGATTATGGAATCCAGCAGATTGATTACGGAGAACGTAAACCGAATCCGTAATCCAATTTTGACCATATAAGTAAATCCGACTGCTGAACTGCTTTATCGCTCCGCAGAACCTACACTTTCTACGAATTTGTAAATTGCAATATAGAAGGAGAAGGAGAAATATAAGGGGAAGAAGAAAAAAAGGAAGAGAATAAGGAGAAAAAGAAGAAAGATAAAGAAAAGGATAAGAAGAAAAAGAAGGAAGCGAGTAAGGAGAAAAAGGAGAAGGAGAAAGAAAGGAAGAAGAAGGTTACCACCATTGTGGTTTGGTAGGACACAAGAAGTATGCCGAGTTGTTTTTCTTCTGTAATTCAAAGGAAATTATTTCCGTTGATTAACGAATAAAATTTTAAACATACTTTCTGTTCCACAAACATTGTTTTATTTGTCCTCCAAATCCGCAGCTTACTTGAAGTAGTTTGAAAACTTTTCGAAATGTGAGGACTGCTGATCGGCTCTGTTTTCCCTTTACAACTTTGCTACTTTACCGATCTCCGCTGACTTGTGGGTTCGTGTTTTCAATAATATCAGAAACTGCGAATGGAACAAAATCCTCCACCGCAGAAAACTAGCTGGGTTCCACAATTGGCATAGTCAGCGGTGGAAATTAGTCCGAACACTTCATGTTCTTTTTTCACACTCAATTTGGTACAGTAAAAACTGAAGCTACGATCAAGGTCGCTTTGAGAGATGTTTCAAAGATTCAGCATGGTCAGTATAAAAGAGAGACAACAGTACCAAGGTACTTGAAGTTCTTCCTTCATTTATTGAAAAATTCGTTGTAACCTTCTCCTTCTCAGTTCAGATTCAGAGTAATATCTGTCAATTATGGCAGATTGACATTGCCAAATTGGTAAGAAAACGACAAACACAACTGAAACCTGCTTAAATTCAAAATTCTTTCACCTTATTTCGATCGATTTTCATGTGAATTGAACAAAAAACATTCGACTGGAACATAATATCCTTATAAATTGATTCCCCTTGCTGGACGCCAGCATCCCATAATTTGTTCCATTAGATCACTGCGTCATCAAGTGAAACATTTCGGCATTTCCAAGCTGTCACTCCCACGTCGCACTGCACCCCACTGTGCATAGGCATTTATTTCAGAGAAGACATGCCATTTGCTTAGATGTAGAAACTGTGAAAAGTGTGACAGGTAGACAGGCAACAAATTCAGCAAACGAATTTCGATAAACAGCCGCACGTCCACTGACGACGACGACCCATGTTATATCTAAATTTCTAATGTCCTTCCCCCGAGACGACAAATGGAACGTTTAAGTTCGGATAAGGGGCAGACTTATTTGAAGAACGTGCACAAAGGGCATATCCCGCCACAAAACTGATTACGTTCAAAGGATATACACGTCGTCCCTTCGAGATGTAGGCAGTTTCTGGTACACCTTCGTAAGCACTCGAAATGTATGTGGCGACGCATAACTAAAGTGGATGCTAATAGTGACCCTAAGGGAGACGCGGCAATTAAATAAGGAATTTGATGGTCGGACCCATGCCATGTTGTCCCACGACAGTGAGAATGATTCCGTTGGCAGCACAAACGCACAAGTGACATGGGTGAAAGTGAAATTGTCGTAGTTTCGAGGTAGAATTCGTCCTTCCATTGATTCACATAGATTACTCACTTAAAAGTGTTTCTTCAAAAAAACAATGTCAAAAGTGGTAAATAAGCGGCTTATTTAATGAAAGTTACTTAACACTACGAATCGACTCTATACCGCTTGATTTAAAGCAATTGCAAAATTTTCTAGGAATTCAAAGTAATCTCTTAACACCTTGAAAATCCAAGGACCGCAGAGACATTAGAAACCCAATTCTACCGAAGGACTGATACGGGCATTTGGCCATCATCAGCAGTTGTGTAAAGTACGCTCTTGACGCCAAATCCATTCCCACTCCGATTCAAAAAAGAATAACTTCCATTACGTTGCTTAAGAGTTTAGTCCTTGTAAACGATTTTCCACCCACCCCACTCTCCCCAAAAAAGGAAAGAATACTCAGTTTCTGTTTTCGACTGCTTTCTATGTCCAATGTCAAAGTGTTTCCTAGGAAAAGGATTCAAATAGAATGACAATACACACTTTCTGTCCGCAACTAAAGTCCCAGTTTCCCCCTTTCTGTACACACACACATATACTCATCCCGCACTGAAGTGGCGGGGAGGAATTACGTATTCGAAAGTTGAGCGATAAAGCATGTTCGTGTTTGTTTAGCATAAAATCAATAAAAAGAATAAATCTCAGCTTACGTTCATGTGCAAATTCTCCAATATGTAGTTTCTGTTTGATTTCCCTGCATGCTGCAGGAGTGAGTAATTCATTCATTCAAATGCACGAAAATGAAGACGCATTCGTTAATTTATTCTGCACGAAGTGGTGTTTAATTTAAGTGAATTTTGTGTGCCAGCTATGGGGGAATTTGGAAACTATTTGCGAGAATTAATTTATTGTGAAAGTTTGTGCACGCAAAAAGTTTTCTAGTAATTCGGTTATGTGGTCGTATTTTGTGAATTATATCCAAAATTGCCACTCGCAAAATTGAAATGAATTTTATCTGTTGGCTCATATCTTCATGTGTGGGCTGGCTTACGTAAGAAGTGGAACACGACTGCTTCCCCCGTTCTAAGAGCTGGCAGAATGTCAGCTTCACACCTTCGCGAAGTTGGCCACTTTACGGTCGACTACCGTCACTGTGTGCTAAGTAGTTTGTTAATTCGAAAAAATTAAGCTGTGAAAGCAACCACCGCGAGTGATCAACGTTAGGTAATGCAGAATGATGGTGTTGGAAGCGAACAACACTTGTGGACCAAACAAAAAGACGAAAGTTAGAACATCAACCTTCCATCGAACATCGAAACCACAACCTTCCATCTCAAGAGTATAGAGCGAGGAGAATTTCTTTTCTGCTTATTCGCTCATAGGGCCTAATCGAAAATGTCGCGCAACTCTCTATCCGAGGAGAATTTTGTTTTCTACTTATTTGCTAATAGGGGCTAAAATGATGCGCAACTTTCTATTCGCTTCGTTGTCGCATCGCAGTTTGAAACTTAGGCCACATTAAACCATTTTACAAAAAATGTCTCCCATCTCTGCGGTGACGAAAAAATCAAAGTAGCCGCCTGTCAGTCTCGATAATTGCTCAAGTCGGGAAGGTATTGAACCACAATGGGTGATAGTTTGGTGAAGTGGCGGGGATTGTGACATGATCAGATTTGAAGAGTGGTGAGGACTATAGGGTGGGAAGGTCTGTAGACTTCTGAAGATTGTAGAGTACTGAGGATTGAAGAGTGGTGCTAAAATGGTTCGACTATTTGTGGTTGTAAATGAGCCTGTGAGCTGCGTTTCGGCGAATGAGGGGTGTAGCAGAGCCAGGTTACTCGCATTTTTCTACAAAAGTTGAAAAGAGCGCGTGGGATGACACACCATGATACACAACATATGCCACACACAAAGTTCTAGTTTTTATATTTTGACTACTTTATTGCCGAATCAAACTTTTTAGCCACCTTGGTGGCTTACTTTCATGGAATACCATGGTCGAATGCTTAGAAAAATAATTCAATTCTTCAGATTAGGCTAGTCTCGATCCCAGCTAAACACTGAATTCATCACAAGGGCCTTAAGACGTAAGAGTGCCTAAAGATAAACACACACCCGATTGAAAGACGTCGAATATCAGATTGCATTTATGGCACCGATTTGGTGTTAGGCGCAAGCGCCCTCTAAACAACATACGAACCGCAGACTCCCGAAACTGTTTTGTATCCATCGTAGAAACCTACAGTCTCAAGAAGCAAGATCTGAAGAGTAAGCTGGTAGGATGAGGTATTCCTTTTCAGGGTTTGCAGGTAGTCTTTGAAGGCGACAGCCAAAAGGTGCCTAGCGTTATCATGTTGCCAAATTATCTTTTTATGCCTTTCGGTCGTTTCTGGTCGTTTTTTACGCAATGCATAGCTCAAACCCAACATTTTCCAAGTTGCAATCGACAACATTTTCCAACGACGGTTTCACCTGCCTTATGCAGCTCATGATACACTACGCACAGAGATTACCTCTCAAGAGTGGATGTTTTACTTCAGTGTCTATTTAGTAGATGATGGAACAGACCTTGCATAGACTTGGAGTTATCGTAGATTAGAGTGGCGCCATTTTTCGAAAACAGACTCCCTAAATAATAATGATCGCATGGCTTGGCTTGAGTTCTTTTAAAGACTCCTGTCTCCTCTGCTAGAATTTGAAACTTTGCTTGCGGAAAAAAGACGTGCTGAAGAGGGTGACAGTCCGAAACAGAAACATCTTGAAAGTTGGATGAATGTGAAGGCTTTGAATCTTCACTGAAGCACCTTTTGATTTGTCTCCCCTCTTTTGAAAACGGACCATTTTTTTTTGCGTGTAGCGGATCCCTTATAAAATTGTGATTGTATAGCGCAAGAATTCACCGGAGTCTAGCTTCTTCAGCAATAACTCATTTTGTGCGTGCTGTGGTTCACTCCTGAATGTAGGGGACCTACAGTATGTCTCCGCCTTGGAAACGTGGTATTTGTGCATATCCAATTACAATTCGTGCTCTTTAAATAAGTCAGATTCTGGAAAGGGTTTTGCCTTGAAAACGTGCGGGAATTTTTTAAAATTGAATGAGGGTCATATGGTATCTGCATGTCGCACTGATTAGGGTTGCCAAATATTTTTTTTTTTGCTCTCCATTCAATGCTTCACAAAAAGTTTTACAGTGATCGGATTTAGTTCAAATCTTTTTTGACAATCTGTTTCCATCTAGACGGCAACTTCATAATATAACCCTCTTGGAAGCCCTCTCCTTATTTGCGAAGAACTCGGGCAGTCACTTTTCACAAGGCTCTTTTGAGTTTAACTTCACACCACCAAGGACAGGCGCAGGAAGTAATCACTTGGCGCTATGTCCGGGCTATATGGTGAATGCAATGAAACCTCCCATAGGAGCTCTCGTAGCTTCTGACGAGTCATCAACGAAATGTGTGGTCTGGCGTTGTGCTGGTGGAACAGTGCACCCTACCTGTTGGCCAATTCTGGACGCTTCTGGTCGATCGCCTGCTTCAAGCGGTCCAGTTGTTCGCAGTAGATGGTAGAATTAAGCGTCTGGCTATATAGGAGCAGCTCATAGTGGATGATTCCCTTCCAATCCCACCAAACACACATTAAAACCTTCCTGGCCGTCAACTTCGCCTTGGCCACTGTTTGGGATGATTCACCGGCCTTCAACCACAACCGTTTTCGCTTGATATTGTCGTATGTGATCCATTTTTCGTCGCCAGTCACCATCCGCTTCAAAAATGGGTCGAATTTGTTCCGTTTCAGGAGCATATCGCAGGCGTTGATTCGGTCCAGAAGGGTTTGCGTTTAATCATGCGGCACTCTTACATTAAGGTTTTTTTTTTGTATCCAGCCTTCTGCACATGGTTTAAAATGGTTTGGCGGCTACATCCCATCTGCTGGGCGATGTCACGAGATGCCACATGCCGGTCTAACTCGATGATTTCCATGATTCGATCGGTATTCGTCGTCACAGGTCTTCCGCCGGCTGGCATATCCATGGTGTCGATTGCACCGGCTCTGAATCGTTGAAACCATTCCTCCTCGGTTCGATGTGATAGAGTACTATCCCCCAACACACCACAAGACACCATTAATATCACGAAACGTTTCTCTAGTGGATTCGCCTTTAACGAAGGAAAACTTTAAAATAGCTCGAATTTAGGCGTTAGTGAACTCCATGTTTACACGGCTATAACTGTTGAACACATTGAACACAATATCCAAACCAAAACGTGCGTAGCGTCGTTTTGTAGGTTATGTCAAGATTTTTCAAATGATGTGTAGAATTGGCAGATACGAGCTCTGTAGCGCTTTGTACATAGCCGAAAAATTCAAAAGACAAAGAGACGGAAGGGAGATATTTGGCAACCTTATGGTTTTAGGAGCAAGAAATCTCATATTTGGTTTGTTGAATTGAATATTCAAGGAATATTCCTCTGAATTTTGTCGTTCATTTTCAGGGAATCCTTTACTAATGCGCTGCCTCTTTCATACTCTGCTGACGAATGTCACGACGAGGTTCGATGTGCAGCTATCTGTTAGCTTGAATGATTTGGCCCGAAAACCCTTCAATTTTTGACACAAAGAGCGAAACGCCAAAATACGTAACTGTTTAGATAGAATTCCAAAAAAAATTATGGAACCCAACCTACAACATAGTCACAGTGTTTTTGGCAGTGTTGAGTGTTCACAACAGAACTTGTGCGATGTTTTGTCAGTTGGAATCTTCTCCGGCGCAACCAAATTTTGTTAATTCCCTTCCTAGGATTATGCCACTTTTTCGTGCTTTGCTCGTTACTTCTAGAATTCAAGAAGTCACTACTCACTGGAACAGAATTTCAAATTACAGCTGGAGCTTAGAGGATATGTCGGAAACGTCACAAATCAAAAATGTGGTGGGTGTGACAAAATATCAAATGCACTTCGTTTTCTTTGCACGATGCAACCTTCCCGACGTTACGATTTTGTTCGAGCGTTGAAGCGTTTTTCCTATTTCCAGCAAATAATTTCTTGTCAGCTTCTCTAGGACGCCATTTAGCAGTTCGTTTTAAGGGCATTTGGATTTCAGGATTCTCAATATTGCGAACTGTTTAGCTGATTTGAAAATCTGTTTCTTTTTCACGCAGTCTGATTTTGACATTTCCCTTGCGGTGGAATTTTTCCGCGAAAAAGAAAAGGACAAGCGAAATCCGGACTGTTTCAAGGAATATATTCAAAAATCCGTTTATGGGGCACAGGAAGAGCATTACAGCATCTCCATCGCCAACAGGCATGTTTTGCGAATTTGAAATGCGAGCCAAGACAAGCAGGAAGATGCAAATGAAGACCCTGCGAAAAGTTTACTCATCCTGTAGCGTAATCGTTTTGAACTTTCGCTTGCATAAATTTCTGTTGCGAAGTTTTATTCTTCTGCTGGTTTGAAATAAACTTGTGCTGACCATATTTTACTCATGATTTCCTAATAAATTAGGTAAGTGCGACATTTATACGCCGAAGGTCCAAGGTGTTATTTCATTCCCCTCGTACTTCTTCACGGCGCCACCTCTTTCGAGTTGCCTGCGGGAACATTTTTGAAATTTTGTCATTCAGGGAATTTTTTAAGTTTTGACAAAGGCTGCCATTTGATGTGAAATGTAGGCTGGTAGGTTAGTTAGGAGGTAGGTGCTTCTTATATAGGTTTGGTTATGCACTCCTTACTGGCTGTGATACTCTTTTCAAAGCCATCCGGGTGTATAGCACATTTTCAAATTTCTTGTTTGGTTCCTTCTCTTTGACAACTCCAAGTCAGAGAGCCAAACTTTTCCAAATCTTCGCACAAATCGCCAAAACCTTCTCAATTCCTTGTTGTAGGTCTTGTCAAATACTCGGTTCATGTTCTTACCCAATTTTTTATCCAAAACTTGTCCAAATTTTGCCGGAAGCCTAGCCCACAACGTCATCTTAATTGTTGCAGATTTTTTTGTGAGGCCAAAGTCTCCGCATCCAGAACCCTGGTCTCGAAACCAGAAGGTGGAAGATTTTCTCCCACAGGGAGAGCAAGAACCAGGAAAGCAAAGACGGTTCTACTCTCGTTGTGGGCCTGGACCGACTTTCGGTTGAGACCATCGTCTCCAGATACGGCTCTCGTCCCTATGTGCACCTTGGACGTATTAACTTCCGCCTCATGTCCAAGGTTTGCGAATAAGTGATGCTTTCCACGGTAACTTTGCATGCCACTATTTACCCAGATCAACCTTCATCATTCTAAGAATGCTACTGCATTCCTATGTAGCAGACTTTCCATGATGAAGAAAAAAATCACACATCGTGTCTATCCAGGAACCGTGGGTGTGGAAAAATCGCATCTGTGTCCTTGGTAGACTACGAGGGTTTTCCCCACTCTTCGACGAGCAATCGGAAAGACCGAGAGCTTGTCTTATTGTGCCGAATCTTCTCCCAGTAACCAAGCTTAGACAATTCTGTGGACAAGATTTAGTTGCTGCGGTTATAAACTACAAATCAGGCAGATCATGGCATAATTTTGTCGTGGCTTCGACCTACTTCCCCTACGACTCTGTCCTACCACCTCTACCATGGGAAGTAGCAGAACTCGTACTGAGTACTGCGAATCGAAAAAGATGGGACCAAAGTGGAAGTTTTCAAGTTTGCTAAGTGTCTTTCTTAAGGTTTTCTTCTTTTTCTACGTTTCAGTCATGACGAATACCTTAATGCCTATTTTGAATCCCTTTTCCCAATTTCTTACACAGCTTTTTTTCCAAAAACTTGCATAAGTACCTACCTAAGTTCTTGTCTTCGTCCTTAACTTAGACCTTACCTAAGTCCTTGTTTCAATTCTCGAACAAATCTTTATCAAATTTAATAACCCTTGTCCAATTTCTTGTGGAAATGCCTGTCAAACTGTAGTTTCATGTTCCATTTCAAGGCTTTGACCAAGTACTGGTCTGGGTTTTTGCCCACGATTTTGTCTTAGGTTTCGTCGAAGTTTTTTTTTTTCAAGTCATTAACCACAGATGAGCTCTGTCAGCGTTGTTTTGGATGTAACTCACTATCATCACCCTTTTCATCAAAATGCTCGTCTCTCTCTCTCTCTCCCCTACAAATATATTCAAGTAGTGTATGGATCAAGGAGAGAGTAGCCATTATAAACTGCGTTACAGCTGTATGACGACGGAGGGGCTTCCTACAACAAAGCAATCGTCGCAACTGCTACAACGAACATCGACAAGGGAATAAAGGCTTGTGGAGAAGAGCAACAAATGCAGTATTCACAAGCCGAACGACGCAAAGAAAAATCGCACAAAAGAGCTCTAGGTTGGTGCGCTATTTTCTCCGCAGTACACCGCAGCCTGTTGCGGCTTCAAGCTATAGCGCCTCCTGGAATTTCTTGAAGCCACACCGCACAATCAGGTGCATTTTCCCAGAATCCATTATTTGGTGTCTCATCTCCCCCCACACTCACCGCCTGCCTCTTCGTTGCAATAAATAATGTCCTTTGCAACTGAAAAGTCGATCGATTTGCACCAAAGTAATAATTCCTTGAATTTTACACCCAGTCTCCAATCCACTAAGAGCTTCGTTGAATACAAGGGTGCTTGGCTGAACTCATTGGCCACGCTGGGGAAATTTTAGCAGGTGAACGAATTCCCTGGAAGCTCTGTAAAAAATGAGAAGAGTGCAAAATGACACAAAACACAAAACTTCATCCGAGAGCATATCAGCACCCAGCGCAACACGTCAACACCTCTCGCAGCTTCTTGCCCAAATCCCCTACAAGTCTAACGATGGGTAAACGCGCTCCCCTTTCAAAGGGACGTTGCCCAAAATTGTATGAATTATGCATGGGATCGTCGTTGTGCTGAAATCTTACAAAAACAAACGACACTTCATCGTCGACGTACGCAAATTCAACGCTTTTCAAATGCTTTCTGTAGTCAAAGCGATCCAGTGACCTAATGTACGGAGAGACCCACATCACGAACCCGAAGCTCAAGCCCCGCGCACAGTCGCCGGTCCGCGAAAGTACCTCGTCTGCAATGTACACTCCAGTCACGTCTTCAGTAGACAATGTCTCACATGCTTGCATGCACGACTGCCAGGAGGGGGTGTCAATGGGGTAGTGCGTGATTTTTTCTTTGAAACAAAAAATTAAATTTTATTTTACTACGTCTGCTAAATAATGCAAGACAGACGTCTGTTGCGGCGATAAACTCCTCATTTAATGCATGTGGTCGTGATTGGGACGTGCCATGGGGATGGAGTCGCAATGTTGAGACTTCAAAGGATTCTTTCATCCACGAATTATGAGCCAACAGCTCTCGTCCTCTATCTGTCTGTCAATCAAGTTTTACTTCGCGGCAGTGGAGGGAGCACACTGTCATTCTCAAAGACCATTTATTTGTTAGCCCCACGGCGACACACTTTTTTCCCATTAATCCGTTCTCGAGTCCGTGTCGGTAATTGGTTTGCCTCGGTGCATGTGGATTTTTCTCTTAGAACTGCGACGCGATTATCCCTGCTCTCTTTGACGGCTCTCGCCGGGAGGAAGCCATTATTTGGAATAGAGCTCTATTTGTGCAGTTAAAGAAATTTGATTACAAAACCGGTTTGGTTGCAACACTCTTTTCGAAGCGCTGCTGACGGAATTGGATCATTCGCGTCCCATGCCGGAAGGACTTTCTCATATGCAATTAATTTTTTTTTTTTCGTTCCCAGAGAGCACACGGACACGCACTCACCTAAATCCATCGATCATCCATCGGCAGACCACGGGTTTATGGACCGTGATGATGTGACGACCTCAGATGGACATTCGGCCAGATTGTGCCCTTTTGGGGTCATTTGTTAACCGTCTGGGATGGGTTCCAGCAGGGACGAGTTCGGTTTGCAATCATTCTTCATCGCCCGCCTCTTTAGGGGCTAAACACAATTTCGTGTCGTGGTTTTTTTTTTCATTTCTGTTGATTACTTGGACGAGTTAAATTCGCTTTTATGGTTGGGAGCTGGGCAGTGTGCGAAGTGATTAGATGGCTTCGGTTGATTGAGTGGGGCAGGATAGGGAAACCGGAAGGGGCACCATTTCGGGGACAGGAAGTAACGCAGCAGTGGACGTATGAGGGGTTAGAAATTTACGGGAAGCGATCATTGCCAACAGCAAGTAGCTTTTTTCAAGATTTCCACTTCACTGAACGAGTGATGGTCAAAACTTTGTTTCTGACTAGTCTTCAGAGTGGGTACTCGTCATTAACCCTCTTAATATGGCGCGACAGTCCACTGTGGACCAGGCCCGAGCTTTTTCATCAATTACTCGTGTTGGGCGCGCTACTGTCCTTTCACGAGTAGAAGGGAGCTACAGTTTTTTTGCCGACTCCGAACGGAGATGTTTGGAAAGCTCTTTCTTAGACAATGCTAACTCTTGGCATGCTGTCAGCCGCGAAAATGCAAGGTTTTTAGCCGGGGATTGAACCTGGACCTTCGGCGTCTGAGTGCCGCACTTTACCAACTACGTTACGGCGGCCTTGTACCAAAAAGGCGATTAAATCAGGCCCGTGGTTACGCTAGGGCAGAGCAAAGAATATTCCGTCAACGCCAATTGGGGGAAATATTTTCCCACCTTTTGATGGGATGACATTATTATGGATTGTGAAGGGAACTAATGATGTGCGCTTTTGAGACCTTTCTGCCCTCCTCCACATAGCTCAATGAAGAAAACTGTGGTCATCGAATTTCCCATTTTTTATTTTCTTCAAGGCATGTTCTGGAGAATTCCCTTTTTGCGTGTTCCTAGTGTCCAGGGGATTCATATATCGTTGACGATCCCGGAAACTCCTCCGAATTGAACTTGGACAGCGTAAGTCCAAGCGTAAGTCCACAGCTCTGAAATCGTCACTCGTTCGTCCAGAGTGAGCAAAAGCGGCAACCATGACGCTTGCAGCTTCCTAAGCCGAACTGGTTGTGTTATTTACTACGCAGTCTCTTGAGATTCTCACTCATATCGGGCAGCTTCCATTGGGCGGCCTCTCAATACGCGATTCTGAACTTATGTCACCTCGGCCGTTTGGTGGGCACATGGACAAGACTCGTCAAAACCAGCGAACGAAGGTCGTAACCGCTACTTTCACAGAATGAGTCACATGAGTTCACAAAAGGACTTTCGAAATTGAATCACCAACCGAAAGTGTGCATTTTTTGTTTAAGAAAAAAAAACAAACAAACCGTACACGTCTACACGCGATCAGAATACAACCACGAATCCCATTTGGCTAAAATTCTGACAGTACCCTTGACGAGAACGAATTTTGAGATGTTTAGCGTCTCACTGGAGGGTTAGGTAAGTTAGGATCATCCTCATGTTCTTGCATAACGACTCAGTCCACACAACTTTTGCTTCATGTCCCAACTTTGATCTGCTCCGTCAGTTTCGTTTCGTCAGTTAAGTTGAGGGACGCTGAACAAACGTGATTAAAATTTACGTACACTTGCAACACATTCGGTTTGAAACGTGAATTCAAGGACTGCACAGCTGCAGGCCAAATCCGTCCAGAGCCAGAATGCAAAATTTGAAATGCCCCCGGACAGGTTTCGTTGTCAGCACTCTGAGATCTTCCCCCAAATATGAGATAGTCGCCTCAGTCGAAATAGTTTGCTATCAAAGGGATTATATCCCGCTGAGGTACCTGCCCGCAATCCCAGTGGAAAACCACGGGGTGGTATTTAAATAAGCAGAATCGTAGTGGGCCATGTAATGGAATGGGTTTTAGGATTCCAACCCCCAAAGGGCCACGTAATGCAATGACGTTACAGGAGGGAGGGCGAACTGAAATAAAAGCATTCTTGGGGTCAGCGGAAATAAAAGCAATCCCCCTACTTGACGCGTGCACTCGAAGGCTGGCTCGCTAGCTGGCTGGCTTAAGGGCAAACTGGTGGGCATTCACTGTGAGCTGAGAATTGGAGTAGAACTCTCAAAGGGGGCAGAATGCAATTGGATAATCTGCTTAAGACATGTTGGTATGCGTGTAATACGACGGAGGAAGAGGAGGCGCTGTCACGATAGTCGTCAGAGTTCAATAAACTGTGAGTGTTGCGACAATAATCGCCAGAGGCAACAAGAGGGTGCTTCCAATGAGGATTTCCTTACAAAAGTCATGCATTCAGAATAGCCCGTAAAGGAGAGCAAAGCGCTTGTATTAGCGTTCGTTTGAATAGTTGACAAATGCTTCCATGCCGGACAATTTCCAAGAATATCAGGCAGAATGATGTGACCATCGATTGTTGACTTTTATGAAATCGATTGTGACACGCACGCATTGAGGCTCTCTCACACGATATACAAATGCGGAAAGAAGACTCTGTTCTCATGGAGCTTCCTGTAAGCTGCTGGAATCTGGTTGAAGTGATTTCTAAGTGCTACGGACTAATGACGCCGTTTGACAGTAAATGGCAGTCATCACGAAATGTTTTGTTGTTGATTTCCTATTTTGAAAGTGACATTACGGGTTCGTTGACTGACGGCAACACTTACTATAGATGTAAGTGACGGTGAGAGTTTATTTTTCAATTTGTCAAAATTTTGTTTTTCCGGGTGTGATTAAAACCTGGGCTCCTGAAGGAGGAAATACAGAACTTGTTGATGTGCTTGCAATACACATTCTTCCAGTAAAGCGGATAACTGCATACTTTAATATTCCAAGAAGCCGATGCCTCCAAATCTTCATCAAGTTCAAAACATAAACAACTTTTCGAGGACAAATGAGCTGGAAGTAATTTCCCCACACAAAATGAAACGACAACTGCCACACAAGCCGATGGAGTATTTAAAGCAACGAGCGCTGAGTTGGGGAGAAGATGCGCCAAGACGATGAATTATATGGGAATTTGGTCTAAATGGGTTCGTCTTCTTCTTCTTCTTCTTCGGATGGCGGTACAGTCCGGGGTGGACCTGGGCCTCAACCAACATGCCTCTCCAGCCAGCACGATCTCTTGCCAGCTGTCTCCAATTGCGCACTCCAAGATGGTTGAGGTCCTTTTCCACTTGTGTGCGCCATCTCATTCTAGGACGTCCTCTGTTGCGTTGTCCCTGTGGTTCGGATTCGAAAACTCTTCGGGCCGGAGCAGTGCTGTCCATGCGCTCTACATGGCCTAGCCACCTTAAGCGTTGTATCCGTAGACGCTTGACTAGGCTCATGCCGCCGTACAGCCCATACAGTTCGTGGTTGAATCTTCTCCTTCAGATGCCATCAACGCAAACAGGACCAAAAATCGCACGCAGAACTTTTCTCTCGAAGAGACCAATGGCTTCCTCATCCGCTTTTAGTAGCGTCCAGGCTTCTGCGCCGTAAAGCAGGACTGGGATGATCAAGGTGTTGTACGAAGTCACTTTTGTCGTTCGGGAGAGCGCTTTATTACTCAATTGCCTCTTGAGCCCAAAGAAACAGCGATTGGCAAGAGTGATTCTGCGCTTGATTTCGGTACTGATGTTGTTGTCCCTATTCACCGCGGAGCCGAGATAGACGAAGTCCTTCACTACCTCTAAGTGTGACGATCTGTCCGAGACGTCGATGTTCTGCGTCCTTCTTCGATGACAGCATATACTTCGTTTTGCCCTCGTTTACCACCAGTCCCACTTTAGCCGCTTCCGCTTCAATGCTAGCAAACGCCTCATTGACGGCTCGCTGAGTTCGGCCGATCACGTCAATGTCACCCGCATAAGCTAGCAATTGAACGGACTTGTGGAAGATCGTGCCTCTGGTGTTGACGTGTGAGTTCCGCACGATCCCCTCAAGGATGATGTTAAAGAAGTCGCATGACAGCGCGTCGCCTAGTCTAAATCCTTTTTTGACATCGAAGGTCTCGGTGAGTTTAATACCGACCTTGACGGAGTAGCGAGAGTTCTCCATCGTCATCCTACACAATCTGACGAGTTTGGTAGGGATGCCAAAACTAGACATGGCACTGTATAGCTCGTCTCTATGCACGCTCTCATACGCGGCCTTGAAATCGACAAATAGATGGTGTGTGTCGATTTGTTTTTCTTGGGACTTCTCCAGGATCTGCCACAGTGTGAAGATCTGGTCGATTGTGGACTTCCCTGGCCTGAAACCACACTGATAAGGACCTGTTGACGAACGGTTTAAGGCGCACACACAGTACGGCAGAGAAAATCTTATATGCGATGTTAAGAAGACTGATCCCTCGGTAGTTGGCGCAGTCGAAGGGGTCTCCTTTCTTGTGGACCGGACAAACGATGCTGAGATTCCACTCGTCGGGCATGCTTTCCTCCGACCATATCTCACAGATGAGCTGGTGCATGCACCCAAATAGGTTCGTCACTAAGCTAAATTTTCGTTTTTGGTCGGGTGAAGGTCCACATGTGCTGCACTAATCACCACCTCGTTCACAAAACATAATTTTTTGGTGCGAGTTGCATGCAGTTTGCACGACGGCGGCGTTACTGAACTCTACCAGGTTTACCCGTATGAAGTGATACAGATGTCTCGATAGGGAACATTTGTTGTGAACGAGCCCTTATTTTTTTTTTGTTTGTTTGCTATGACATCTGTGAAAAATATTTAGAATACATCAAGTTATTGAACAGACAACATCATATTTTTTCATTGTGTTGAAATTGTCAAATTTTGTACCGGAAAGTGATGATTTGCGGAAAGCATTAATTTTTTGTTTTCATTTGAAGAAAAGTGCTGCATAGTCGCATCGAATGCTTGTCGAGGCATATGGTGATCATGCTCTATCAGAAGCAACACGCAAAAATGCAAAAGATGGTTTCAACGGTTCGGAAATAATGACTTTGATGTGAGAAATGAAGAACGTCGAAGACCACCAAAAAAGTTTGAAGACGCCGAATTGCAAACGATCTTGGATGGAGATGACACTTTGAGTCAAAAGCAAATGGCAGCAATGTTAAATGTTGCACGACAAAAAATTTCTGACCGTTTAAAAGCTATGGGAAAGATGCAAAAGTGTGGAAAGTGGGTGCCACATGAATTGAATGAAATACAGATGGAATACCGAAAAAACACTTGTGAAGTATTGCTTCAGAGACACGAAAGGAAGTAGCTTTTGCATCGGATTGTTACTGGCGATGAAAAATGGATTTATTTTAAGAATCCTAAGCGGAATCTGGGACAACCATCAACATCGTAAAACCAGATCGATTCGCCAAGAAGACCATGCTGTGTGTTTGGTGGGACCAGAAAGGTGTGCTGTACCACGAGCTCCTAAAACCTGGTGAAACCATTTATACTGATCGCTACCGACAACAAATGATCAATTTGAACCATGCATCGATCGGTCGCCGTGGCGTAGTGGGTAGAGTGCGACGCTCACACGCCGAAGGGTCTAGGTTCGACTCCCAGTTCAACACCAATTTTTCTAATATTTCACGGCACCACCTCTATCGAGCTGCTGACAACACTCAAAGAGTAATAATTGTCTAAGAAAGCTTCTCAAATTTCGTTGTTCTGAGTCGGCAAATAACTGTAGGTCCCTTCTACTCGTGAGAGAACAGTAGCGCGCACAACACGTGTAGTTGATGAGCAAGCTAGGCCCTGGTCCCCCTTTGAACTGTAGCGCCAACAATTATTTTTATTGTTATTATCGATCGAGAAACGACCAGAATGTGCCAGAAGACACGGCAAGGTAATTTTGCTCCATGACAATGCACCTGCACACAAAGCAAAACCGGTTCAGGATACAATCAAAACACTTGGCTTTGAGCAGCTACCCCACCCGCCGCATTCACCAGACTTGGCTCCTTCCGAATACCATTTGTTTTCATCGATGGGACACACATTGGCTGAGCAGCACTCTAGTCATCTATTGGCGATTTTCCCTAGAACATTTTTGCATTCCTTCGGATTTAAAAAAGGGTTGATTTGTCTTGGGGTTTGCTTTCCAATAGGCCTCTTCTGACAGATTTTTGCTGTTTTATTTTTTCAGTGTTGTTTGGTAAGGCTTCGTAAAAAGACCCAGGTCAAAAGAGCGTCACAAAAGTGTTCTGCATTATGTGCAAAAATTAGCATTTTATGAAAGTTCTTCGTGGAATTCGTGAATCTTTTGCAAATTGAATCCTCTGCAAATTTGAGACACAACCGGTACCACGTTTTCCAGCAGGTAGTAAAGAGACTATAGCAGGTGTTGTTGGGAGTGGACGCAAAGGCCATGACGCATCGGTTTACCGCCGAAAAGATCGAAATCCGCACTCTGTGTTTGACAGTGGGTTCTTGTTCTTCTCAGGAATACAGAATGAATACTTTTTGGGTTCTCGGGACTTATAAAAGATTTTCCTTTTGTTTTTTTTTTGAACTGAAGAATACATACTCTTGTCCCTTTCGGGACTCACCATTTCGGGTCTGAAGCATGCATATTTCTTAATATGTAAAGGCCATGTGGGACATTGAGTTAAATAATTACGATGAACGTCGAAATTTCTTTTCTTTTCTTGACTCTGCTCGAGAGGAGTTCAGCCATAGAAAGTAACAAAATTCACTTAGACGAGCAACTACACTCGGACTTGAACATGAATGAGGAAATAATAATAATTGTTGGCCCGACAGTCCACAGATGGAAAAGGACCTAGCTTGCTCATCAACTACTCGTGTTGTGTGCGCTACTGTTCTCTCACGAGTAGAAGGGACCTACAGTTTCTTACCGACTCTAAACGGCGAAGTTTCAGAAGTTCCGTAGACAGTTATTACTCTTTGAGTAGCTCAAATGAGGTGGTGCCGTGAAAAATTCGTAGTGTTCAGCCGGGAAGCGAACCTAGATCCTTCGGCGTATGTGCGTCGCACTCTTCCCACTATGCCATGGACGGGGAAAAGGAGGTGGAAATAAAATTGGTCAGAATTCTACAAGACTATGTCTCTGGGAAATAGACAGAGTATATGATATGCAGTAGCACTAGGACTCGAACCAAGTCTTGGTCTCTGGGAAATAGACAGAGTCTATGATATGCAGTAGCACTAGGACTCGAACCAAGTCTTGGTGGTAATAAAATTGGAGAGATGAGATAGATAGAGATTTTAAAGTTAACTTGCTTTCTTAATTTGGTGCGAGAAACGGAATTGTAAAAAATGTACAATATACCCAAACTTATCTTCAAACGGAGAGACATGGGTTTCACATGATGCCACAGAACATCGAATATCGACACTGGCGTAAATGTTATGCCAAACCTCACACGCAATCAAACAAAATTTAAGCCATGTATAAAATAAAGGAAATAAATGATTTGCAAGGACACCATCATTGCCAGGTGTTAAATCTGCTATCTTGCTCCAATTTGCTTAATGTTTGCAATTTCTTGGGTGAAGGTAAACGTTATCCCTTTTGAGGGAAATCAGCACCTGCCGGGTTGTTGTTTTCAAAATCAAGATTCGTGCATACACAAGAATGCACTGGAATAAGTCACAGAGGGCAATTTGCGGAATGTCTTTTGTCCCCATTGTCAAATTCGATTAGTGCTAGAAAGTCGACAAATTTACAGCTATGTACAGCGAGCTTTTCTCAGACATTATATCTGATCGTAAAACCACGTTTTCACTGCAGAACTCGTTTACGCTCCTCCGACATGGTCCCTTAACAATCGAAAGCGCTGAAACAATAAAACAACCACAAATCGCAACATGTCACACAGGGCATAACGACTTGTCAGAGAACGCCGAAAAAAGAAAACTGCCCAACAACGCCGACGGACACAAAAGGCTTTATTTGTCCCCGAAAAAGAAACATTTTTTCAAGTAGTGGACACGGTCACAAATCTGACTTCCGCTGCCCTACCCAAACAACAGTATCTATTCATAGAAGGAAGTAAATAAGTGCCACCCACTCGACTCCTCTCTGTAAAGGCGCTCTAATTCAAATAAATTATCTGATGTAGGGCAACAGCCGTACGTATGTGTACGTCTTCATCAGAGCTCCGTGCTTCTGGCTAAGTTAACTAATTGCAACCAAGACAGCACAATGGAGCCAGTTCGGTTCAGTTCAATAGACAACAAAATCCGACATCGTTGCGGGGCGGCAGCCCCTCTCACAGGGTGGATGACCAGTAATTGCTTCTGTTTTAATTAACGTTCCCTTCACTGGCATACGTTGCTATTATTGATTTAAATAAAAGTTAGAATTCAATTAAAAACTTGGCTCGCTCGCTATCAAATGTCAGTCAGTTAGTTTCAATTTTCCCATTAATTGATTGTTGATGTGTGAGTTGGTTTCTTTTTTCGTTTTTCGCTCCCTTTTTGCAAGTGGTTTTCGGGGTGAAATGTATACTGCAAGTGCAAATTTAGGACGAATTTATTTATTTCCTGCGAGGCATTGGGCGTCAACTGTGCTATTTCCTGCAAACCTCCCGTGGACTGCTTACGGCGGGCGACCTACTCATTTTCTCTTACTGAGGAAGTGGGTCGTGCTCGCCGGGTGAAGGCGGGTGAAATTGTCTTCGCGCATTTGGATACGACCCAAAAGCTACTTCCTCCTGAACTTATGTCAATAGACTGCTTCTTGTTTTTGTTTGCTTTAGAAATTTCGTTGTGCCAAAAGAATTCTGAGCGGGGGATGGGAACTGTTCGCCTTTAAAGGACTCGGAATTTCGAAAAGGACTTGTTCGCAGATCAATAACAACCATTGAAAACGGGGTTGTTTTTTTCCATAGTTCTGCCCGGAAGCCTTGTCCCTGGTCATGGCGGTGAGTGGGTAAATTTGAGTGAAGTCTGTTAGAAGTTTGCTTTAATCCGAATAGGAAATAAATTCAAAACGCATTTCCGAGTGACCAGCGTGCCCTTTAAGACGGAGCGAGATGGCAACGAGAAAGTTTTGAAAAAAGTTAAGAAGCTGTGGTCTTAAGAGATTTTAGGAACTGTTTCCGTTTTTTTAGTGATATAGTTCCGGAAGCAATAATTCGGTGAGCCAGTCTGCCGGGACAAAGCGACGAAGGGACTTCTGAAGTGTTCGGACTTTAAGTTAGTTGAAGGACTTACTCAGTTGTTCGCTTCAGAGAATGAAAGTTCTTTCAATTCATTCCCAAACTGCTGCCCGCTCTTTTGAGTTGAAGCTCCAGCTTTTCACTTGTGGAAGCTGGCGCGTGTTTGTTGGTTGGAGACTCTAAGAGGCCGTTGCAAGTTTAGTAATATTTTACTTAAAGCACGTAACAGTACTAGGGATTATCACCACTGTTTGTTTTTGTTTGCAATGCATTTTTATTTATTCTTGGTTCTCTTGCATGCTATACAAAATACTGAAAACTAGCTTAAAATATAATCTGCTGAACTTAATTTTAACTTACTGACTCTTAACAAATGCTCTAAGTTGATTTTCACCCCTGTCTTTTTCAGTTTGTTCGCATCTTTATCATGGTAAGGTACACGAACGAGCAACGTTTGCTCGTTTCGGCAATGATTTCGCTTTAGTCGACAGGCAATTAGTCCCTTAGTACACAAATAAGGGTTCACACATTCGCTGCGTGTCAATAAGAAAAAGGGTTGCTCGAAGTGTAGAAATTATTCCAGCAGTTCAGACGTTCGTACTAAACGAACAGTCAATTCCACAAGTTTCTCAAAAATTGGCAATCGCTCAGACCACATTACGGCGTATTCGGCGGTAGGATCATTGTGCACATTCACACAAGATCAAGCTGAATAAAGAATTGACGCCGATAGACCATTTATAGCGCCCTCAATTTGTGTTCGGGAGAAAATGCGCCAAGATGATGAATTTCATGGGAATTTAATTTAAATTGGTTCGTCACTAAGCTAAATTTTCGTTTTTGGTCGGGTGAAGATCCACATGTGCTTCACTAGTCACTACCTCATTCACAAAACATGGCTTTTTGGTGCGGTTGCATGCGGACGGCGTTACTGAGCTCTATTTGTGCGTCGACGATAACGAGTTCCACTCATAAAAGTGTTGACTTTACTTTCATGGGAATTTAATTTAAATTGGTTCGTCACTAAGCTAAATTTTCGTTTTTGGTCGGGTGAAGATCCACATGTGCTTCACTAGTCACTACCTTATTTACAAATCATGGCCTTTTGGTGCTGAGCTCTATTTGTGCGTCGACGATAACGAGTTCCACTCATAAAAGTGTTGACTTTACTTAAAGTCGATAATACAGTTCGTTGAATATTTCAAATGGTTTACATTTTATTTTTTTTATAAATATCGATAAACTCCTTATTTGAAAATCATTTAAATGACGCATTTGCGAATACAAAAACACCAATCGCAGTCTTGTAATATCCGTGTGTAGGAGTGAACTGCGAAACTCAAATGAAGAAAACTATGCCTTTTAGTTTGAAAATACTTTTAATAATGATTTGTCTCTGCTTCTTTTGACAATCAGTTACATTCTGTTCAGTCGAGACATCGGATGGTGCTATACTTCTTACAGAAAAGTGTCTTGATACGTTACACTACAGTAGCCTTTGAAAACATTTTTCACAACTCCAAAATTCGACCGCACGTGAAGGAGGTCAAAAATGCGAAAACAAACCGTATGAGAAATAAAAAATAAAACCGTTCTCATGGAAGAGTGTCTTAACCTGTGCATGATCGAGCTTTAAAAGCGATGAAAAGTCAGACTGTATAAATAAAACATTTGTTGTAAAGATTGATTGATTGTAGTTGATTGTATTTTTAGCCACTGTGTTTTACATCTAGAATGACTTGCAGCAGATATCAGTTGGTTCAGCAATCCTGCAGCATTAATCCACTAGCCACCTTCTAGGTTCCATGCTGCACTTCAAAGCGATTGCTGATGATCTAGCTTGATACAGATTAGGTCCGAAAGCCCAGTCGCAGAGTGACTTTGACAAAGTTAAACGATTCGATAACGATTAAAATTTACCTTCCACATGTACGAAATATTGTAATACACTTAATGTCCCCAGTGTCTTTGGCCTCAAGAGCCATGTAGGAAAACAGAACTTTGTCATACTTACCCCGCAATGTTATCAGCTTAGTATTGAAACAATCAACAAGGGGATGGGGGCCCGGCTTCATCAGAAAATTCATGTGCTGGGTGTGCTCTTGTTCGCCTACCATTTTTTGTGGTCCCCAAGCGTCCAAGTTTTAGAAGTTTTCCATCATTAAAGTTAAAAGAGTGTTCGCTTTGAAGCTTTTCTGACCTTCTGGAGAGCATTTCCTATGACGTTAGTCTCACGGATATGCCATCTGATGGAAATACACAAATAATTCAGCTGTGCCGCTTTTACAAATTCGACTTTCTCTGTATGCAGGACTGACTCTGGCCAGAAATTTTGAAGGACGGCTCTAAGACTTTTTCCCAATAATAAAAATTGCTGGTATTCCTAAAAAGCAGCAAGAAATTTCATTAAATGTAGGTTACTCCTTGGAAATACAAGGGACCAGTTTTTGAGAAGAAGCACTTCAGCGTAGAATTTCCCCACATTTAAAAAAAGCCGTAAAATGTTGTACGAAACCCCAAAAGAAATCGAGTATTACAACATCAATCAAGAATAGAATCAGAAACCTTCAACGAATGAGTGGCGAATAAAATGCACTGCACCATTATCAGTCAGTCAGTCATCTCAGGGTGTCGGCCAAAACTCTTTACATGACGTGCGCGGGTTTCTTAATATCTTGTCGCGAGTTTATTTTGGAACCGAATCCCCTGTCTAGTGTTATGTAGGGCCATTTATCTGTGACTGAGAAAATGTGGTCTCAGGATTAAGACAGACCATTTCAGTCTTGACCGTGGGCCCCATCTTTTTTTTTTAATTGCTTATACCCTCAAATGACTGGAATGAAGTCACAGCCCGGGCCGAAGCTATAGAGGAAGAGGGAGAAAGGAGGTACCGATGAACATTTGTTTTAAATGCCTGTGGATTTTAATGGGGGGGGGGGGGGGAAGTGGGCTGGGAAGAGCATTCCATATTCGTGTGGTGCGGCTAAAGAACGAATCTGTAAACTTAACTGTATGTCCGAAGGTGGGCTTAATTCTGAATGGTTGAGCGATGTGGGTATTGTGGGTGAATTCTTGAAGGGGAGGAATGCAGCTGGATAACTCGTTAGAGCATTTTTTGTTCAAATAACGATACAATAGTGGTAGAGACGCAACATTTTGTCGATGTTCAAGCGTGTCGATTGACTTCGCAGCGCTATTATCACCAATAAGTTTTATCCTTCGCTGCTGGATTCTATCTAATAGGAGAGAGGACTTAAGAGCACCGGATATGAGCGTACTTAAGGTTTGGGCGGATGTATGCCTTATATATTGTTGCCAGATCAGAAGGGTTGAAGTATCTCTTGCATCGCTCTAAGAAACCTAGACATTTTGCTGCATTTTTGGCGATCTCAAATATGTGATCGTTTTAACTTAGTGTTGAGTTGAAACACCTACCGAGGATGAGAAGTCGTTCAGTTTAACAATGCAAGAGCCATTCATAGATAATGGCAGGTTGTTTTGGGAACGCTTAAGTGGCAGTAGACAGCACTGAGTTTTGAAAGCTCTATTCTTTTACCCCAATCAATTATGCTGTCAAGATCGGAATTCAATGAGCTTAACATACGCTGCTGTTCCACGTTAATGGCCGAATAAGAGGAACGATATCCGACGAACGAATGTGAAAAGCTGAGGGTACTGTCATCAGCGAAGGAGTGAATTGGATTAGAAGTAATAGACAAGAGATCATTTATAAAAATGACGAAAAGTGTCGGAGACAAAACGGAGCCCTGGGGAACACCAGCATTATTATGGTGAATATCAAACCTGAACCCATTCAATAAAATTTGTATTGAACGGTTCTAGAGGTAATTTCTAATCCATTGAAGAAGAGACTCTTTGACGCCAAAAGCACGCATTTTCGACAAGAGAGCCTGATGCCAGACTCTGTCAAATGCTTTGGAAATATCAAGTGCAACGATCTTGCTTTCTTCTACATTGTGCAGAAAATTGTTCCATTTTTCGTTGAGATAAGCCATTAAATCATCAGTGGAACTGTTGCTGCGGAAGCCGTATTTCCGGTCATTAAGAAACTTCCGAATTTCAAGATATTTCATAAGCGATTTATTTGCGATTTATCAGCGTTTCCATGACCTTGGGAAGTAGGGACGTAAGTGCTATGGGTCGGTAGGAGGTGGGTAGGAGTTGGGTAGGAGGTGAGTGAAGATGGTTCACTATTTTTAGGGACTGGCTGGACAAAAGCTGTTTTCCACTTACTCGAAAATAGCCCTAAAGAGGACAGATGGAAAAGCAGAAAAAAGAAAACCTTTTCAGAAGAACGGGGGGATACCATCCGGGCCAACGGACTTGTAAACGTTTAGATCTCTAGGTACTCTTGCAACTTTACGAGTGCGAAAATTGACTCGGGACTCGTGGAAATGGACTTGTCGCATGGAAAAATTTACGCAATCGAGTACAGGCGCGGTCAGAGCGCAATCTGGAAGCGTTGAGCTGAATGCAAAATGTGCAGCTAACAGATTTACTTTGTCCAAAGAGCTGACAGCTGGAATGTCATTACAAATGAGTGTTGGAATTGAAGACGAGGCCAAATTCTTTACGTTTTTTTCAAATGACCAAAAACTTCTGCTACCCTTGGGGTATTGTAGAACTTTTTGCCTCAACTTTTGGTCAAAGGAGAATTTAAAACGTCTTATTAATGCATTGCAATCGCTTCGGGCCCTTTTGAATTTCTTCCGGTTTTCCTCAGAGAGGTTGGCTCTGAAAGTCCGGAAGCTTATTTCTCTCAACCTGATAGCCTCTTTGCAGCTGGAGTCGTACCACGAGTTTGTCTTCGGTTTGATACTCTTCACTCTGTGACGAATGAAGGATTTTATACCCGACAAAATTTTGTAATCATATCAGCTGCGGCATCCACGTCGCTATCGAGGAAGCATGGTGACCAGTTAAAATCCCTGAAAAACTTGCTTAGGCCGCTCCAGTTGGCTTTGTCGTAGAGCCAAACTGTTCTTTTAGGGATTTGCTCTCTAACTGGTTGGGACGAGTACGGAAAATTGGCTGATACGACACAGTGGTCTGACGAGCCTAGAGGCGACAGTATGTCAAGTGAGTATTTCTCAGGATGAGATCTAATAGTTTTTAGAAAATGATATAGATTTAGTTTTGGACAGGATTGAGTCAAATATTTTCTGTCTCTTAAGTCAGACTCCATGAAGGCCCTAGGAACTGATGTAACATTTCCTGGCACACTTCGGTTATAAGTCGTTTTTTATGCTTATACTTAGGACCCGATGTCATTTTGACTTAAATTATAATCGATGTCGCCCGCGTACGCGATCACCGCACTGCAGCACTTGTAAAAAGTAGTCCAATGCAATTTTCAAAATATTGGCTTTATAAATGACGGTTTGAATAGATCCATGAATCCAAATGGTTGGACGATAAGGCTTTCTTTTTTAGTTTTCAAAAATACATTCTCCTCACTTTCCCCGAACGCGGTTTGTTCATGCCTACAGGTGCTCGATAGTTAAGTAGCATGTATTTGTCAAGGCTTTGCCTAACTGTGCTTTTCGTTTCCTTCTTTGAGTAGCACTACAGTCTGCGTTGAACATGAGATCGTGTTGCTTGGGGCTGTGTAGGATTGCACGTCATCCTCCTGTTAACATCGCCCTTGATTGAATGAGTCCAGTTGTACGTTTGCCACCTTCAAGTATGGAATCGTCGCAAAAATTACAGAGAAACCCTCTGAACTATTACCAGCGGCTTATATTGCAAGGTGACTGCCACCTCATACCCGACCTTTCCCAAACTACAAAACACCGGTCCCAAGTTTGAAACAAACAAAACACACAGCACTCGCCCCACAGTTACCGAGTTCAATGCCAAACTTGAACTCGACGCCCCCCAGCTTACAGAGCCACCGAACAGAAGTCCCCCTCCCCCCGCCCTCATACATATTGAACAAATGCCCAGAAAATTCCGGCGAACTTAACACAAACTGTTGTCGACTGTTTCGTATTCCATTAACCTCTGGATGCGATGGTTTTTCCCAGTTCCCTGTTTAACTTTCTATCAATAAACGTGTCACGGAGAATGTCCGCTGAGCCGAAATGTATATTTGTCTAGTCCGGCCCACACGCCGCCGTCGACAAGGACCTCTAAGTCCATCCACAGCCGGTGCCTTTGTTCCGGCCGAACATCTGAGGCTAGCTTGGGCCTGGCCCACACCAACCGCTCGCACAGAAAGCGACTTGATTATCCGGAATAATTTATTTACCATCGGCCCACTTGACCGGGGCTGTCTATTGATTACCTCGTCGTATACAGTTACTCTGTGTGATGTTCGGAGTGAAACTTATCGAACGGGAACGATGGTCTTGCAAGGAGTTCCTGTGCCACTGGTGGCAGCGGGCAGCGTACATTATTCATCGCATTGATTCACAGAGTGACGTCCGTATGTGCGGAGCTGTGTTAGACGAACCACCGAACAACGGTCGATATTCCATTTATTCTCACGCATTCACTCGTCTTCCTATATCTTGGTGAATCCCGAAAATTGCCTCGGGCGCTGCAACCGACAGGAACAGAAAGTTTCTTCCCTTCTTTTGTGAGCATCGAACTCGTTCGTGCGTTCCGTCAGCCGTTCTTCACATCTCACATTCCAGACAGATGTCGAACACATGATGTCGATTCTATAGACATGACGGCTGTTTCGGAAGATTCCCTTCCTCATATCTGCCTTCCTGAGTTGTGACACCGGTGACTTGAAGTTTCTGCCACTTCCCCCGGATCAAGGGGCGAGCACCATCGTCACCTGGAGCGATTTGCAAAAGTTTTACCATTGTCTGAGGGATGAGCGCCCTCGTTGCGTGTACTTCGGGTTTCCTCCGAGGGTGCAGGTTAACTATTCATCTGGATATCACTGATCAAAATTCACCGTTTCCACTGGCGTTCGTAATGAGATTTTGAATGATTTGCTGAAGTTCCCAGAGACGGGGTAATTACAATGAGAGGGAGAGAGAGAAAAACGGCTCAAACTTGTTCAAGTCATTATTTCGCAGGAACTTTGCGGAGATGCAAATTCACTGAAGGAAGCTGTGAGGCGAGGATTCCTCAAGCTGACAGATGTGTGGAGTTTGAACTTAAGGGGGAACGAGATATTAGGTCCTGATAGAAACTACTTTCCTGTCAATCGGCTCTTCCGGATAGGCGTGGTACCGGTAAATGGATTTTTCAATCTTCCGGTGGAGCAGTAAGATGTGCGTTGAAATAAGATGAGCAGTCATGGGTAGGCCGTATGAACCGGCGCACATGATGTTCTGGTTGATCGTGTGTTCCATTTCTTGGGACAAATGAACCGTGTGCATAGGTCCTTAATGCAAGTCCCTACGAATAAACGATCGTTGAAAGAAGAACTCACACACAGTGTTCACAGTGAAGAACCACTTCCAATACGGGACCAGCCTGCTTGATCTTCTCAATTTTGTCATCATTGAACCTTGAGATCTATGGACATAGGCGAACACTTCCTCTGAACGGACAGTTTGCAAGACTGCACGACAGAAGTTATTAAGTCAACTGTCCTGATGGTAGACTGGCTAAAGGACTACCTGCATAGCCGGTTTTACTGTATAAAGATCAGTGAAACCTATAGTGATAAAGAAGAAGCACTCTACGGAGTTCCACAAGGATCGAAATTGGGGCCAATTCTTTTCATCCTATATGCCAGTGAGCTTCTTCGCACCTTTAAGAGAGTCAAACCTTTTGCATATGCGGACGATACTGCAATTGTAGTGTGTCATAGATCCCTGGAGGCAGCAACAACAATAATGCAAGAAGAATTTGACAATGCAGCTAAATGGTGTCATGATCAGGGTCTTACTATTAATGCATCAAACACCAAAATGATGCATATTAGAAATACGCAGTTTGCAGTAACCCAACAACCAATATACTTCAGGAATGATTCCTGCAGTACATCTGCTAGCTGCCCTATAGCGATTGTGGAAAGCTACAGGTACCTAGGAGTCATAATAGATAGCAATTTTATATGGAATCTGCATACTGAGGAGTTAGGCATTGCCTTGAGAAAGACACTTTACGCGCTGACCCATTTGTAGTACCATGCCACAAGCAATGTATTAAAACAAGTAAACTACGTATTAGTGGAATCCAAACTGAGGTATGGAATACTCGCATGGGACAACCCTTCAGCAACGCATCTAAAAAAAATTCAAAAATTACAAAACGCAGCACTCAAATGAAGTGAAAATGACAGCCGAAAAGTCCTTCAAATTAAATACATTTTTAAGATGACTCTTATATATACTCTTATATATACTACGACGATAGACGATTTATAAGCCCAATCGACCATGGAATTCATACAAGAAGACGTGCCTAAAATATACTTAATGAATCTCGTCCTAGTAATAATTACGGCAGAAGACAATTAAAATGAAGTGTGCTGGAGATACTTCACGCGCTTCCTCAAGAACTAGGAAATGTCCGAGATCCCAAAACTAGAAACAAATGTATAAAAAATTATTTTCTAAATACAAGAACTGAACTATAACTCGAATGTGAAAATGTTTAACTGTTACTGTAATTTTAAATTTTTGAATTGAACTGAAATATATTAAACACAATTAACTTTTCATTAAAATTATTAATATGTCTTTAATAAACTGTTAACAATTGAGACACTACCTTCTGCAGAAAAGCCTTTCGGCTTCGCAGAAACATATTACCTTTGAAAACTATTGTATTATGGATAGTAAAACTGAACTTGAACTTGAATTGATACTACAGTCTGGACTGGACGTGGATCTTTATCAGATTTTGCCAGCCCTCTGCCTTTCAGCTCACCAAGTTCATTTAAAGCACTCTCCGCCTCTGCGTAGCGTGACGCTTATTCATCCTCTAATGGCTCGGGAAAACTCTTGAGGCTGATTCACTTTACTTTGCACTTTACACCCTAGGACGCTGGGCTGTCCTTGTGAACCTTCTTCTACCAAGAAGATCACTATATTTACTCGGACAGTATTTAAAATCGCTCGTTAGCTTCATCTTCAAGCCTTTTCCTAAATCTTTTCCTAACTTCCTAACTCAAACTCAAATTATCCGATTTTAAAAAAACACCAAAGTTTCCGCTTCGCCAAAGCAGGACAATAATGAAGAGTGTCGTATACAAAGTCAGCCGGACATGTCATGAATGTGTTCCAGATCTTTCTTGCACTTTAAATGGAGCCGTCGGATATTGAGGATGTTTCAGATTTGATACTATTGCCTTTTTAACTGCAGCGCCGAGGTGGGCGCCACAAAGTCCCCGACCAGAAGCGAGACATCAACGCTATCCATCATCGACGACGGCCTGCAGTTTGTTTTGCTTAGATCAACCTTAAAATTAATTTGCGTATTTCCATTCCAATGCCAAATTTCGCCTCGTTTTAGCCTACTGTACTCGCGCACCCAGGTGATGTGACTGGCTTTTATGAATCACATGATTCAAAAATCACATCCTCGTCACTCTTTATAGTGACAACGGAAACACTGATGGAGAACAGACCATCTGTGGCGGGATGGCGGCTAACAGACACACTTGAACTTGACTGGCAGTGACAGCTTGACAAGAGGCTATATTCTAGTGCCACGGGAGGTAAGGAACTTCGGTTTCAGCGGTGCGGTAAGGCCCCTTGTAGGAATATCGTGGTGGCTGTGGTTTACCACCTAACATCGCGGGTAGAGCCGAGGATAGCGTGCTGTGCCGACTTGTCTAGTTGCTTGTTTACCAAAAACTACGCGAGGCGGTCAGGGGACTATCCCGGCTCAGTGTGAAGTTGCATTTTCAACCGAGCGCTGTGACCCAGGGAGCGGAAGAGGTTTTAGAAAGGCTTATCATCAAACCAAAATGGGGTGATTGCCCTTCAAGCTTGTTCTCAGTTTGGAACTTGGATAACCAAGGCGTTAAGTCTTGTGTTGTCTACGACTCTTGGGAAAATGGGTCTTGTGATATACGCCGTAAAGGCAGGTGATCACTTAAAACCAAATTCCACATCTGTACTTGCGCTCGGACTTACGACGTCAGCCTGGTTCTGCAGACCAGACAAAGTACAGACACCATCAGGGGTTTTGCTAGAGAAGCTTTCAGCCTGCCCTTACGGCAGTTTAAGGTAGGACTCTATGTTATCGAAAGCTATATTCTAGAACCACGGGAGGCCAGGAGCCCATGAAAGTCAGTTTTAGCATGATTGTGTGGTTGACCCCCTTGTGGGAGTATCGTGGTGGCTGTGGTTTACCAACTAACATCGCGGATAGAGCCGAGGATAGCGTACTGTGCCGACTTCTCTAGTTGCCTGTTTACCAAGGGGGGGGGGGGGGGCAAGGCGGTCAGGGGACTATCCCGGCTCAGTGTGGAGTTGCATTTTCACATTTTCAACCGAGCGTTGTGACCCAAGGAGCGGAAGAGGTTTTAGAAAGGCTTAGCATCAAACCAAAGTGGGGTGATCGCCCCTCAAGCATGTTCTCAGTTTGGAACTTGGGTAACTACGGGAAAAATGAACCTTGTGATATAAGCCGTACAGGCAAACATATCACCTTTGAAACGATTTCGCTCACGGATTTACGATGTCAGCCTGGTTCTGCAGACCAGACAGAGTACAGACACCATCAGAGGTTTTGCTAGAGAAGCTTTTAGCAGACGATAAATTATATTGGAGCTTGCCCCTACGACAGCGCATAATTAGGTTAAAGTAGGACTATATGTTAGCTGAAGCTATATTCTGGTACCACGGGAGGCCTGGATCCCCTGAAACTCTGGTTTAGCCTGATTGTGCGATTGTACCCCTTGTGGGAGTATCATGGTGGCCGTGGTTTAAATCCAATCAACCGTGCTTTCTGATCTGATCTGCCTCAGGTACCTGGGTCGGATAGGCTCATATGGTTACGGAAACATATTCTTGACTCAATGTGAAGTCGCATTCAATCTGCTGCTGTCACATACAGATCAGCAAAGGCGTTAGAAAGGCCTCGCTCCTTAGCAAGGAGGAGTACCTATCCCTTAAGACAAGGTCTCAATTCGGTTCTTTGGGTAGCTCCGAAGGCGTTATTCAGTGTTCTTCTGACTATGGGTGTATGGACCTAGTGGTACTAAGCCTCAACAGCAGGTGATGATCTATCCAATCCAACTACACACATGTAATCGCGCAATCCGGTATGTCCAGGTATGCCAACAGTCCTTTGGAACATTTTACTTCACGAGTTGTTTTACGTGTACATGCTCATGTCATAAACTGTTTCCGATTTTCAAGGGCAGGGTGGAGGCTTAACGGAGAGTGATGGAGAAGAAGATTGCAAAACTCACTTGATTTCCCTCTAGTCGACTGACTGTGACCCAGTGTGGTCGTATGTGATTAACACAGACTTGCGATTTCAGTCAATCGGCCAAGTGGTGGCAGGGCTAGGAGGGCTGCCCCTGTTTAGCTGGTGATGGCCAGGGGATTGTGTCTTTTCCTATTCGAACCGATTAAAGTAGTTTCTCCTTTAAAGGGTATCCTAACCTTTGCAGCTTGTCTGCTTTGTCTAAGCTGTCGGTGAAGTCTTTGCTTTCATCTTCATAATGTTCCTGTCCACTTGTCCTCACCTCGGACGTCTCTACAGACATGAGATGACTTGCCTTTTTGCAAAGTTTGCCATTATACAGGATCCAGTACCTGACATATGTCACCTTCCTCCTTTTCCCTTTAGCAACACGACCCCATATCTGTGATTGATGGATTGATGTTCAGAATTGCTTTCATATACAGAGGCACTCTCTTCGTATTAGCACAGACTTAAGAAACGAGCCAAACTCAGCTGTTGTCCGTATTATCATAAAATTACTTAAGTTTTTGTCTTTCCAAGGTTTTTACGTTTGCCTTCAAGACTCTTCTGCAAAAGTGCCCAATTTTATCGTTTTAGGGGTGGACGCAGCTCTCGACCGACTAGGGAGATAGTCAGTAGAACTAATAAGAAGGTTAAAAAAATTCACGACCTTGTTGCTATGTTTCAAGGACTGTATCTGGAAGCCTTTGTGACTTTGAAATATTGCTGGCCTCATTTCCAGTGATGCAGTTGATTAGCGCTTATCGCTGTCGGGATCACTTGAATGTGTCATCCATTCCCCAGAGGCAATCCTTGAAGTTGCGTTGACATTTCTTTTTCGCAATACGCATGGCTCCTAGTTAGTTGCAAGATTTTTTCTAGATATTGGCTGAGACACTTTTCTCATTCTTTCGATAAGCAAACAACCAAAACTCCTATATATGGTGTTGCTGGATCCAGTTGTGCTGTATAATCGAGAAATGGCGGGGGCTGGTCCATCTGGTCCAGTAACTTGGCTTGAATTTCTGGAAGTCGGGGAAAACGGCTGGAAGGCAAATCCGGTCAGGGCGTTATGAGCTTCCCGGTCGCATAACTTCACGAAAGAGTGGCGCAGAATCTCCTTCAGATCACTACGACAAATTTGAACAACGATACACACTTCGGGTGAATGCCAACGGCGGCAAAATCTGGGGACTCGTGCGTATCGAGATAATATTCCTGGCAGATCCTGCCATCCGGTGGTGATCCTAGAGCCTGTATTTTGGCCTAAGCTCAACGTGTGGCTGGGTGTTCTGAACAGTTCCCAAACCTCAGTGAGCTGGTTGAGTAGTGATTGAAATGTCGCTGAGTTGCCAAAGAACCGGTTTTCCATGTGTTCCTCTCTTCCTTTTGCATGGCAGCAGTCGAAGAGGAGATTAAAAATGGATTCCACTTCTCCCTCTTCTTGGCAACTCCTACAGACAATATTTTGCGGAGCGTCCAGTCTGGTTACATGCTTTCCTTGCAATAACTGTTATTGTGCATTTTGGGCACACCCATGCGGCAGAGCGCTTAATTGAAAGTGATTTGTGGCCGAATTGCTTTGATAAAATTACAATCGAGGTTCCCTGACCATATTTTGGTTTTCTAGCTCAATGTGCGTGTTTCTCTCTCGAGCAAGATAAGTGAACATTCTAGAGGTGGCCAACTTCTTTCTTTTTTGGTAATTCTTCACCATGAAAGATGCCCAGGTTGCCTTAATTTTCCAGAAAGCCCGCATAGAATGAGCCGTCTTTGGCTTGAAATCAGAGCGTCGATTCATTCACATACTGAACTGTCCCCGTTAATGGACCTCCCCCAAGCGCACAACCTTGCTCGTGTCCATTAAGCAATTATGCGCATTTACCCTTAAACGCATTCACTTTGTAAACGCACTCAATTTGCGTGTCTCAAAAACGCTCGTTTCTGCTTGAGGTCGACATGCTCGCAATCCCATGTTCTCGTTTTAACATTGTGCGTGGTGGGTTCTGTACTTAAATTTTTACAGCACGTAAGTGCGTGAGTAGTTTTGACATGTGTCTCATTTGTGGAACGCAATGCAAAGTGTTCTCTTGTTTTGTGGCAGTGTGTCCTTCAGATGGAGCGATGGCTTTGGAATGACGGTGATCGATGAGTGCAGGTGCATTAAGTTGTTTACAGCTGATGAGGGTTGTCTCATTCTAGACCGCCCTCTGTTGCGTTGCCCCACTGGCTCGAATTGGAAGACATTGCCTCATGTGCACAGGCCCATGCTGCCCCACGGTTTTTCTTGTTTTTCTCTACCCTTATATTAAAGAAATTCGTTCTGTGTGCAGCGTCTACTAAGTTTGTAACACAGTTTGTAACCAACCGTAGGACGTGCATGCTGCATTCTTTACAAACACCGTCCAATTTTATGTCCAAGTGCCAGGCTAAGTTTTAGATCAAGTTCCAATCCAAGTTCCAACTAAAGTTCCAATCCAAGTTTCATTTCAAGTTCCATTCCAGGTTCCATTCCAAGTTCCAGTCCAATTTCTAATTTCAGTTTCAATCCAAGTTCCAGTTCAAGTTGCAGTTCGAGTTTCAGTTCAAGTGCCTCTTCAAGTTCCAGTCCAAGTGCCCGCCCAAGTTCCAGTGTAAGTTCCGGGGCAAGTTACAGTCCAAGTCCCATTCCAAGTCTAAATTCAAGTCCAAGTTTCAGTCAATGTTTCAGCCCAAGTTTCAGTCCAAGTTTCAGTCCAAGTTGCAGTCCAAGTTCCTGTCCAAATTCCAGTTACTGTTCCAGTCCAAATTCTATATCAAGTTCAAGTCTTAATTCCAGTCCAAGGTCCAGTCAATGTTTCAGTCCAAGTTCCTGTCCGACTCCTGTCCAAATTCCAGTTACTGTTCCAGTCCAAATTCCCGTTCAAGTTCAAGTCTAAATTCCAGTCCAAGTTTCAGTTCAAGTTTCAGTCCAAGTTTCCGTCCAAGTTTCCGTCCAAGTTTCAGTCTAAGTCTCACTCCAAGTTTCAGTCCAAGTTTCAGTCCAAGTTTCAGTCCAAGTTCCTGTCTAAATTCCAGTTGCTGTTCAAGTCCAAATTCTAGATCAAGTTCAAGTCTAAATTCCAGTCAAAGTTTCAGTCCAAGTTTCCGTCCAAGTTTCCGTCCAAGTTTCCGTCCAAGTTTCAGTCTAAGTCTCACTCCAAGTTCCAGTCCAAGATCCAGTCCAAGTCAATGTCCAAATTCCAAGTCCTAATTCCAGTCCATATCCAAGTCCCTGTCCAAGTCCCAATCCAAATTCCAGCGCAAGTTTCAGGCCAAGTCCCAGGCCAAATTCTGGTCTAAGTTCCACTACAAGTTCCAGTAAAACTTCCAGTCCCATATCCAGTCCAAGCTCCAGTCCAAATTTCAGTTCAAGATCAAGTTAAAATTCCAGTTCAAATTCCAGTCCGAGATCCAGTCCAAGTCCCAGTTGAAGTTTCAGTGGAATTTCCAGTCCAAGTCGCTGTCCAAGCTCCAGTCCAAGTTTAGTTTCAGAAAGTTCCAATCGAAGTTCCAGTCTCAGTTCCGAAAGTCCTTGTCCAAGTGCCAATCCATGGCATTCACATCAAATTTCTGTTACAGCACAATTCCTTGTCCACTACTACTCCTAATTTCAGTCACAAACTCCTTGTTTAAGCTTCAGTCGATGATGGTTTGCTAAAAAATATGTCCCACCTCATTCATCTCATTCCATAACACCAGTTTCCTTCCTCTAAGACAGTATCAAAGGATGCATTCCTCACCTCATAGTATTCAGCGCATGCCGCTTCAAAAACAAATTCAAATTGGAACAGCGCAAGGAATTCTTAGAGCTGATGCTATCCTTCGCTTTGAGTTTTTCAACACATCCTCGAATTCATCAGATTTCAAATAGCAGAGGAGTGCATTCAGTCAACATTTGCTCCGTGTTAACTCCAGTCGTAATTGACAAATTTTCCGAAATCCCCAACTGGTCGTTACAGCGGCGCTGATTAAATTTCCCGTGGAAGGGTGCCCGCAGTAATTTGTTTCTTTTCAAATTACCGCTTGTCCATGCTTTAAAGGATTAAAAACCGAAATCCGTGAATTTATGTCCTCCGCGTACAAACGGGATCGTAAATCAAACAAAGAATTAACCTCAGATGCTCGCGAATTCATTTTTCCCTGCACTCCAGAGGCAAGATTGATGATGAGGGTCAACGATGTTATCTCTGTCATTCGTCAGGAAATTCTCGCTTATTGAAACAGCGTTGAGCTGGAGTTTGCTCTCCCAACTGAAGTGCCCCAGCCGAGGCTTACATCGAGGCCTGTGTCAACATGGACCTGCCCTACTTGACAATTTGTACCCCTCAGTCGTGACAGTCTGACAGCGACATCGACGCTGTTTACTCACCGCGTTTACGTGCAGGGCTTGTTCAGCAAAAAAAAAAAAACCACAAAAACTGAAAGATTGAATCGCTATCGATTATAATGTGAACTTTCGTGTAATTTACGTATAGTGCGTGTTGTCACGAATTTTTGAAGTAAATTTACGTACGTGCCGCAAATGGGCGCTATGCGGACACATAAATACATACAATGGGAGTTGTGGAGTGTTTTGAGGTAGCCTTGCTGTCGAGAATGTCGTGTTTACTGCTGCTTCGAGTCAGGAAATCAGTGCAGGGAATGGTGAAAAATTAACGACCTTCAAGCTGTTGTTTCATGTCGTTTTGTTAAAGAGTCGGAACTTACATTTCTCAATTTGGCAAGCTCTAGGGGTTTGGTTTAAGGTTGGATGTTATGGCCGCGGTGGCGCAGTAGGCAAGTGTCGCAAAACACTCGGAAGCAAGGACTACTCAAGCCGTCGCCAAAGTCAACACTTTTGAACACGTCGGGTAACTCAGGTTTTCAGATATTCAGTCAGTTGGGAGCTTCTCATTTTAAAGTACTCGAAGATCGTCTGTTGATGACTGTTCTCTCAACAAAATTCGGACTCGGAAGTTCGGGGATTGCTATAACCGAAAAACAAAATCGCCATTTGACGGTTGAATATGAAAGGAAACCGAGAACTTTCAACACTTTGAAACGAGCTGATGGCAATGTTGCCGTGGGGGACGTGGAACGTATAAGACTAACAACCGTCCTTCACCAACAAATCGATGCACTAGTGTTCTCATATAACAGCCTAAAGGATAATTCGAAACGATTTCAAAACAGCTTCAAGTAGGTTACCTGCCTTATGACGTGTCCGATGATCAAAACAACCCCGGCAAACGAATCTAGGCGAATTCGAGCGCTATTGTATTTTTATCTTCGCTATGGTTGCCGTACTTTGATGCGCACCGCCAACAACCCGTCACTGGCAGCAGAGAGACCACATCACGTTTTATTGTCAGCCGGCAATATTCCGGGGGTCTAAGTGTCGTCCCTTCGGTAATCTAATGCAGACCCTTCCACCTAGTCCCTGGGCATTAAATTCCGATTCATCAGGCAGTAAAAAAAACTCTTTCCCAGCATTCCCGTGTTTATGTGATTCAAATGAAATCCAACCCACATGTGCATACGTGTGTATGCATCCTGGGATGAAGGTGAAACTATAAACCACATTCCCCTCCACTCCGACACAAAGGGATGTGACAGTGTGCTGGTCCCTCCCTTCATCTGAGACCTCCAAGTGATGTAATACCGAAATGTCACCGTGGGTGGTCCCTCTGGTCCTCCCCACCCACAACACAGCGCACATCCTCCTCTGACCATTGTCAGTGCCGCAGAAAGATGGCCATGAATTCCCGTTGACCTGGTTTTAAATCAGGGACCGAGCGGGGAGTCTACGTTAATGCACTTCTCACTAATCCAAGGCGCCTAGAACTTTGGCAACGGAGACTAGGACGAGGGCGCTCTCATTCTCAAAGGAACTCACAATCATCGCGTCATGCAACTTTGACGGCTGCCAGAGAGAGACTGAGTTTGTCCCCATTACAAGATTCCTTCATTGCCTCTCAACTATAGCGAGAGCTGCTTGAGATTGTGTTCTTCTTCAAAGACACGTCACGGCCTTCACTAGTAAATGAATTCAGACACAGGCACACGTGCGTTTACTTTTCACTTCATACCTCTTTACTTTGGTATCGATTTGTCGACGGAAAGTCCCTGCTTCACGTACAAATTGTGTGACAACGCACACTTGTCTCTCATGTACGTGGTTCTGATTGAATTTCACTTCTCGGATCTACGCCCCAAAATCAGGACTTTCGAAAACAGCAAAAAAGAACCAACTAAACGTGATTAAGGGAATTACCTTCAGCCCAGTGCTTGCTTGCATGCCTTCATTCCGTGTGTACGCAAACATGACCGACTCGAACCCGGTCCGAGCTGAACACGCCGTCCGCCCAATCCACCCAGAGATATATGAAATTGTACCCGACTGGCGGAGTTCAAGCACACATGTACACAGGGCGCCATTTAATTTACATTCGTGTGAAGGGAAAATCTGTGTAAGTTTGTTTGCACGTTCGTGCCCCATTGTACGCACGCGAATGTTATTAAAACATGTTCGGTATGCCGTTTGTTATTTTTTCGGTTACACAATTATATTTTCGAAAAACCGGGAAAAAACAGTTCGGCCCTGTGATCTGCAGGCGTTTCTATTCCATATTCATTGTGGGAACACAAACCTGGACGGGGGGCCGTGGGTTGCTGTGGAATTTGTATTTTTTCAAGAGATAACGCTTGTTAATTAATTTATTCAGCAGCAAGTTGGGGTCGCGCAGGCAGGCCATGCGACCGCCTGACAAATCCGTTTATTATTCATAGTGGAAAATGGTTTGAAAATATGCATCAGTTAGCTACTGTTCGGCGGAGGGAAAATGTCGATTTATTCTGCCGGGGGCATTACGGCAGTTTTTGCGCTCGCACTGAAATGGAATTTAAAACCCGGCTTGTCGAGCAAAATCATAAATTTTTAGTTAACTGCTGGAGTTTCTGATCTAGGGACAGATTGTTTGATTTTGTGATGACATATTTATTTGGATAACGATAAAGTCAAGGCTGGGTGGAAGGCTATACACGGCGGTCAGGGCACGGTAAATTGCTGGACTTGTTGCGAAACTTGATGTTTTGTTTTGGGAAATCAATAAATAATTGAAATGATTGCGAAAGTGGTGTGAGCGGGGAGGAAGTCCAATCAGGCAGTGCGCCGAAACGAAGACGGCCGCCACTAGCCTTTGCATTTTCTAATTTGTGGTCTACTGGACTTTCGAACGCAAAAAGGGGCAGCCATTGCCTCATCCCACAGTGGCGAAGTGGGTAGAGTGCGACACTCACACGCCGAAGGGTCTAGGTTCATTTCCCGGCTGAACACCTGGAATTTTTCACGACACCACCTCTATCGAGCTGCTGACAACACTCACAGAGTAATAATTGTCTAAGAAAGCCTCTCAAATTTGGCCGTTCGGAGTCGGCAAAAATTTGTAGGTTCCTTTTACTCGTGAAAGTAGACAACGTAACGAGTAGTTGATGAGCAAGCTAAGCCCTGGTCCCCTGCGGATTGTCGCGCCAACAATTATTATTATTGCCTCATCCCCTATGCGCGAATTCATTTCTCATTGTAATACCGCTGGAGAGGAGGCATGTGGTATGAGCGTCCATTACCGTATGAAAACATAGCTTATGTCTTCTGTCTCTTCTTCGTGTGATGCTACAAACCGGGGTCTTTCGGGAACTCAACCAGTACCCCTCCCAGCCACTTTCCTTATATTTCTCACTCTGAGTTGGTTGGGGTTCTTCTCCACTTGTGTGCGCCGCCTCAGCCGAGGCCTCGCAGTGCTGCCTCAGCCTAGGCCTCGCAGTGCTGCCTCAGCGGAAAGTAAACGTTAAATGAAAAAGTTTCCTCGGTCTAGTGGCATTGGTTTTTCGATTTTACACATTTAAGAACCTCGAAAATTCGATAAATAACAACAAAAAACGAGGGTTTTTTTTTTCAATTTTCAACTTCAGATTACTCTGTTGTCCTTCATGCTTCATCGACCATCTTTTGACACCAGAAGGATTTTGAGCCACTGATACTATGTTTCAAGCTTTATTAAGCTCGGTTGACTGGTTCAAAAGTTACAGAATTTCCGCATTCCCCACACAAGGGACCATTGTGGAGCCATCCTTTGTAGCGCTGTTTCATTGGCTTAGATTCAAAGACTTAGGTTAAGCCGCAGCAACTTACTCGTATTTCTTCTGTTGTCCATCGTGTTTAAAACAGAACGAAGAAGTTTTCGAAAATAATTTTCTCTGTCGTTGTCCGCACCCCGGGATGATCTTGACATATCTTCAATTTGTTTAGTTCCTTTCATTTCAAGCGACTTCTGCCTGGGGTAACAGTGATGCCAAAAACATCAGCCTTCCTGTTTTCATTGTTTGGAATCCACTTTCCATTTAAGCTTCGTGCCTTCTAGTTTAAATGCGTCAATGTTGGGCCAAGTTTAGATTAAGTAATCGATTCAAGATGGTTTCCTCTTGCCGGGTTTCTAGAGGACGTCTTTCTTAGAATGTTTATTTACTCCGACACATTGAATGAGTAACAATGCAATGCAGGATCAATGCAGCTTGTCGTCCACCGAAAAAAACTCAATGGGGTTCGGACAAGTGCCAGGGAGCATGACACAAATTGCTTCAAGTCTTGGAAAGTGTCAATTAACCATTGAGTACCTCAAAGAATCCTATATAAGTGAATGAAGTGTGTCGAGCACGTGCGAAGAAATTAAAAGCTAGAGATAATAATATCATTTTCAAAACAGTTTGCAAAGACCCCAAAACAAAGCGTTAAGTTGGAAGATCAACAGGTACAATCGCGATAACTTTGAATAGAAGCAGTAAACGATGCTATCCCATCTTCCAAAACATTATTGATCTCGCGGAACGTTTCTCTAGCGGATTTACCTTTGACGAAGGAAAATTTTAAAATAGCGCAAATTTCGGCGCTAGTGAACTGCATGTTTACACGTCTATAACTGTTGAACGCAACACCCAAACTAATCATGCATAGCGTCGTTTTGTAGATTATGTCAAGACCTTTCAAATAATGTGAAGTATTGAACATAGCCCGAAAATTCAAAAGACAAAACGGCGGAAAGGAGACATATCAACTTGGAGCTATACACTTCGCATAAAGTTTTCTTCAAGAGTGATACAACCAGTTCAACGGCGCTCTAACAATTTGTATATTTTTTTCCTCAAAAGAGGCGTCAGTTTCGGCAATCAAACCCTCATTCGAGCCATATTTTTTTTCCGTCAAACATCGTTTTGAGGTAGAAGGCGCTGGGGCCAGATCTGTAGAAAACGGTGGGTGCGAATGCGATTCAAAGCCCAATTCGTACAATTTGACAATGGTAGCTAACGACTTGTATCCGAGTCTTTGCATCAGAGCCATTGGGACAAAGTTACAGAGGACGGCCAACGCTAAGGTGGCGTACCTAAGTGGAGAAGGACCTCAACCAACTTTGAATGCTCCACTGGAGGCAGTTGGCAAACGATCGGCTGGAGAGGCGTGTTGCTCGAGGCCCAGGTCCACCCCGGACTGTAGCGCAACATGAAGAAGATGAAGCCAACGACTTGTGGCACGGTGCATTGTCTTGTTGGAAGTGAATTTTTTCTTCTTCTTATGGGACCGTTTTTTTTTTCAATTTCTTCCATCGAATGCACCGAAAATGTCATGTAGTATTCGCTGTTGATTCTTTTACCTTTCTCAAGTATTTAGTAGTAGATAGTATTTAAAAATTGTGGCCTCCATGGCGTAGTGGGTAGAGTGCGACGCTCACACGCCGAAGGATCTAGGTTCAATTTCCGGCTGAACACCTTTAATTTTCACTGCACCACCTTGCTAGAGCTGCTGACAACACTCAAAGAGTAATAATTGTCTAAGAAAGCCGCTCAAATTTGGCCGTTCTGAGCCTGTAAAAAACTGTAGGTCCCTTCTACTCGTGAGAGAACAGTAGCGCGCACAACACGAGTAGTTGATGAGCAAGCTAGGCCCTGGTCCCCCTTTAGACTGTAGAGCCAACAATTGTTATTATTATTTAAAATGCGTTCTTCATATGTCAGGTGATCGGTTACCGAAAATGCCAAGCATTCAGCTGATACGTCAACAGTTCAAGTGGAATGTGAATTCCGTATGTGTCTAATGCCAGCAATACAGTCCTGAAACCATGGATTGAAAGACACTTCACACAAGTTTCTTCCTCCTGTCGGCTGTAACTTCCAATACACAAACTTGTTCCAAAAGACTGATTTTTCATATGAGAGTGCTTGTAATTAACTTCTCAATCAAATCCCTCCGTAAACCACTAATGACTTCCAGTGAAAAACAATCACAACTTCATACCTTCTCACGTTTCTGTGAGTTTGCATCGTTAGCTCATCTGAACTTTTTTTTCTGAATCACAGCAAATATTTTCAATTTTTTTCCAATTAACTCAAACAACTTTTTGCGCTACCTAGCCGAGGAAACAGATGAAGGGGGGTGTTAGTTTAAAAAATTGAAATTATTTCCCGAAGGAGGGTAACATCTTTAAATTGTTATAGATTTTGCAGGAATCTGTCTTGGAGGAAGGAATTTTTTCCATCTTCATATGGGACTCTTTTTTGCAATTTCTTCCTTCAAATGCCACGTAGTATTCGCTGTAGATCCTTTTGCCTTTCTCAAGATAGTAGATAAGTGAAATTCCGCGCGCATCCCAAAATACGAATGCCATTACCTTTCCAGTCGACCTTTGTCTTTTTGGACGCTTTATGCGTTGTTCATCGACTGTTGTTCACTCCACTGACTGTCGATTTAACTCTGGAGTGTGGTGGTGGATCCATATTTCCTCCATTGTGACATACCGGCGCAAAAAGGCATGTTTTTTCTCGCGAGGCAGCTTTAAACAGCTCTCCGAAACACCGATACGTTGTTGGTTTTGGCCCATTGTGAGCAAACGCGGCTCCCATTTCGGAAACAGCTTCTCACAGACAAATGTTTATGCAAAATAGTCTACACACTGCCTTCTGATATCTGTAAGATCAGATAAAACCAGCTTTCTCACGTAACTTCACCTTGCGGTTTTCCAAAACGATTTTGTTTACATTCTTTATGGTGCGGTGTAACCACCTCAATTGGCCTTTTAGAGCGTTCAGTATCGTTGCTGTCTTTACGGACACGTTTAAAGTCAGCATACCACCGACAAATAGTTGTTTTTGACGGAGCAGAGTCCCTGGAACACTATTCAAGCCATTGATGAGCCTGCATTTTATTTTCCCCAACGAGAAGCAGTGTTCAATTAACACATGAATTTCTGCTTAAAAATAGCAAAGGTAGCTTGACTTGGAGTACCGTAACTTGTAACCTAATAATCAAATTGTCATGGAAATTGGCAGGCAGCATTTGAATGTACTTTCTAAAAATCATGTAGATTTTTTGTTAGTGTCGATACTAGGACTTGAGTGATGTGTTTACAAGTTGACAAAACTGACATTCAGTAACATCAACCTTAAGGCCATTTTGACCCTCTCTGACCTCCATTTGCCTGCCACATCAACAAAAACTAGCTAGCCAACTTGAATTCACTTGTCGGTTTCAAAACTTTCCAATACAACTGAGACAGGAAAGTGTACGCAGTAAGGAATATATTGCCACCGTTGGATCAATCACTCAATTTTTGGAGCACTTTTTATCGTCATTGGGCCGAAATTTCGGAAACGATGTTGACCTACATTTGAACAAGTTGAACCAAGACCTTAAGCCATTGAACCATTTAAGCAGCGATGAAGAACGGCTTCGAATTGTGCTGCTCTCATCTTCAGCGAGAAGTTTCGAGAATTTGCTTCTTAAACAAAATATACGTCAATGGATATGGCGCTTCACACTCGTGCTCTCCGAGTCAGCCCTTTATAAGAAAAAAAAAAAACAATTTGGTGCAGATGAAATGTCAGGCGTCTCACTGGACCAAACCTTTTGTCGATGATGCAAATCTCAACAGTTCTGTGAGTGGAAATTGCATCGGTTGCAAAGTATAGATTTGGCCAGAATTTGTTTGAATGGGAAGTGCCACAAGTCACGTAGCACATACAACAATCTCAACAGCTAGTTTGTGGAGCGCGTACACAGACCTGTCAAATGATTGCCATGTTCATAAAATTAAACGTTATTAGAATATTTTCTTTGGATCTTCGTCAAGCCATTGGTTGATTTCAACAAGCAGGCAAACAAACATGAGCTCAGGGTCAGTATAAGATGTAAAGAAAGTGGAACTTTGGTCAATTCGTGCCACAAAGTGAAAAATGGGTTCTGCAAACGTACAAGAAACTTGCGAAGGAGAAACATTTTGTACACACTTGTCATTTGCTAATTCTTTTTGTTGACACAGAAAAATGTTCAACCCAAGTGAGGAAGGGAGCGAACTATTGATCCAATTTCAAGAAGACAATCCGAAGGACCTTGAATAGAACCACTTTACCAGATGCAGGGAAAGAAACCGTCAAAAACAGCTGTCCTACCAGAGGAACCAAGCGACCCAGCAACTTCGTTAGAAGATGATGATCTGGGTTTTTGTTTTAAAGGAAAGTTCAGCACTGACGTAGCCATTGATATATTTTCTTCCCAGTTGGTCCATTTTGACGGTGGCAACTAAGTTTCAGAACGTTGGAGACAACCAAATTTCAAGATGGTGGGGGAAGTGTTGTAGTGCGGTGCTCCTTATTAGGGCCTGTGCTGAGAAAGTGGGCGAACATGCGGTTAAATAGGGGATTTTATGGGAGCCTTCGCTGGGCGAGTAAGCTATGGTTCCTTATACATATCAGAAGAAGTCAAGAAATGTGTGTACCTGAGGTGAAATCTTCTCCACAGAGGTCAGGACTTCTAGCAGACGCAGATGCATAGCCAATTAAGTCAGTCTTCAAACCAAGATGTCTCACCATAGTATAGTCTTGCCAGTACTCCGAAGCTTGGGTGTATGATGAATGTCTACTTCGCATTCAGCGGAAAGGTTTGCGGCCAAGCTTTGGGTACCTTGTGTGGAAGAGGACTTTTCCGTAGTCTATCACTATATGCGATGCACCGATAAGGGTGTGACGTGACACACGGAGTCGGTAGACCTCGTTCAGAAGGACACCCATCTCACATGATCCTGCAGATACGTAAATGAAGTATGGGAAGACGTTTGAAGCCGAGAAGAAGATTGCTGTATAGTTTTTTTGCGGGTAGATGAGGAGGTTCGTTGTTGAAGGCCAGAACCGGACCCTAATTGTCGCATTGATGAATGAAAACCAGTCCTTGCGACAAATTATGTCGACCTGTGTATTTACTGACATTTTCCGCAATATTGAGGACAGCAGCTAGGACCTCAACAAAGATGTTAATTTTTGCTATATAAGCTCAAAAACTCCCCGCCAACTTTATGTTAACTTAAATGAAACCGACTCAAGCACCTTCGTGAACTAATTTTTGTTTTTTGTTTGCGACGAAAACATAGCACAGCGTAAATGAGTTGCGTAACAGCAGCAAAGTCATGAAGGATATTTCTCTCACTTCAGTCGAATAACAAAAGAAATAAAATAATGTCACAACTTCATTTAGAGCACATTACGCACTCGAATACAGAGCGAGCGGAACGAGCAGTTGCACAGAGACCTCGAAACTAAACTTTCTCGGAGCGCTTAGTTCCTTTTGTAGGTCACTCTGTTTCGCTCCTTGTCAACATGACACACATACATCTGTCTATGTGTGTGTGTGTGTGTTGTTGTTTGGAGCTGTTAGACTTTTGGCATGTTTCCACGAAAAAAAAAGCCAACGTGCTTCCACTCCTTCCTCTGGCCAAAACAAAAACCCCCTCCCTTGAGTTGAGAACATAAGAAAAGCCCCGTAACTTCAAAGGGAGTCGTTCTATTAATTAGTTTTCGGTGTGCTGACACAATACCCCGTCGGTGTCACATCAAAGGATTGTCATCCTGGCCCTGAACAAACTCAGGGCCGTCCGTTTTGACACGTTTTTTTTTTTTTTGTTCAGCGGTCGATGAATATTTTCAACGGGGAACTGAAAGCAATTAATCGTTCCTCTGACTCACCTTGGAACAATCCTTGTGATTATTCTGTTTACTGGCGTTGTCGGCGCAAAACTTTTGCTCAAAAATTTCACATTGGACGTCATGCCAGTTCACTTCTTGCCCTTCCCCACCATATCCGCGTACACACTCACTGGTTTGTTTGTTTTTAAACTTCTAATTTGAATTTTCAGTTTTAATCTGTCGTGGTCATGGGGTTAGGGTTTCACAATTCAGGAAATTAATTTTGTTTCCCGATTGTTTGCATTGAAGGAATGCAAATTGAAGTAGTTTTTTGTCTGTTAAGTTCTTGAGTGAATGTTTTAAGGTTGGACAATTAGATGTCATTACTGGACGGAATTTAAGCTGTCTAAACAGATGACGCATAGAATTAACGTCTGGAATAGGTATCTCATAGGATGCTTCTGAAATCAGGCACCTCGTAGTAGTAATTTTCTGAGTGTATCTTGAGGGAAGCGGCTAGGGTGAGCAGGTGTTTAGAATCTCGAATAACAGCCAAACATTCGGTGGTGCGCAGTTACAACGAATGGTTGCAAGGATAAGAGTTGCATATGTTCATATATCTGTGAAGCATTCAAACTTACACAAGAAACATGCAACAACTTAGGATAAACGAGCATTTTGCGACCTTAGTCACAGAACTGTGATACGTAAGCATACTGTTGCGAAAGAATTGATACAAAACTACCCAAAAAACACCACCTTACGTCTTTTCACCTTTAATTGGCGGTAAAGTAAGGGCAGACCTTCTCCTCAACAAACGTCCTGTCGCCTGCTGTCTTACATTGATCGCCCCAAATAGGATCTTTTCCACTTGTGCGTCCCGCACGGACGTTGCGTTGCTGTTGCGTTATAGTACTGGGTCTTATTCAAGTCCTTTAAGTGCAAAAGTTGTGTTCGCTCTACACGGTCAAGCTATCTTGAGCATTGTATCCCTAGACGCTTGCCCAGACGCAGGACACCGCCTTTTCCATGAACTAATGTGAAACAGGGGTTTTTTCTCGACAAAAGTGGACATTCGCTCTCTTATTTGCTTTTATAAGGGTTTGGAGGAATTATATTACAGGATAAGTCTGTATGCAGAGCCAAAGTGAACCATCGATGGAGTGCTCTACTTCTGTACTGCCTTGTGCTTGTGCCCAAAGCAACAGTGACAGGTAAGAGTGATTCAGCGCTCGATTGTACTGGGACTGGGGGGGACTTTAAGTGGTCCTTGGTCACCCTTAAAATTGTGTCTGCATATTGCTACGATCTTTCCGAGGCATCGATGTTGAGCGTCCTTTTTTGATGAAATTGGTTTTCCGTTCCTTACGACCAGAACCATTATAGCCACTCCAACTTAATGCCGTCACATTTACGGTTTGCTATGCTCGACCACAGTAATGCTGTTCACATATCAAAGCTGCCAAATGACGCTCTGAGAGATCGCGCTTATGTTTTGCACTTGGGAGTTTTTCTCGATCTACTCAAGAATGATGTCCAAAACATCACATGACAGCGCGTGGCTTACTTCATACCTTTTTCTGACACTCTCGGTGGGCACGCCATTGACCGTTAAGGAGCAGCGTAAGAACCTCCATCGTCGGCCTACATAATTCAATGAGTTTGGTAAGAGTGCCAACATTTGATAAGCCACAGCATAGATAGGTCCTTTGTGCTCTTTCATAAGCAGTCTAAGCATCGCAAAATAGGTTGTGGGAGTTGATGTATACTTCCTTCGCCTGGCTTAGCCTCATTGTAAAAATGTGGCCTTTATAGGTCTTTACTCTCATCCCCTACTTTACTCCTATAGTTCGTTCTTGAATTTTTGTATTTGTCATGCAAGGCGAGAGAGTGGGTCGTGTAAGTGGTACAACGCAATGCAAGAGAGCAATCCTCACCTGCGGGCATGAGCGTTGAAAAAGACTCCACTGTTTTATTCAGACCAAGGAACATTCAGATTCCACTCAGATTCCACTTATCGCACTTACTTCCCAAGAGGTAAATTGAAGCATGGACACACACCAAATCATTTCCAGACGTCTTTAAGAGTTCGGTGAATTCAGTTGACTCAATCAACTTTAGTCCTGATAGTGATGTCTTAACTTCGTCCATGTCCATCGCCTTCCAGGTTGACAGGAGAGGCACTGTGTTGCATAATTTAAGCCAACGTCGCCGGTTATTGCCTTTTACATACGTCAACTTGAAATACCAAGTAAATCCGTGGCGGCCAAAATTCGCCTTACACACTATTAAGCCCGTCTGCGACGCAGAGAAAGGCGGATATTTTAGGCAGCCCTTGCTCCAGACCGCAGTGAAGGGAGTTGCTCTCAAGCCTGACTACAGTAACGAAGACGTTGAGTCTTGTATTATCTACAACTCTTAGAAAAATGCCAATGATAACATTGATCCTAGTTTCTATTCTGTTTTTTTGGGGGTAAAGGCCTTTTTTACGACGACTTGGTGCTCGAATTTATTTTGAATATCTTTCTAGCATATTTTTCAATAATCTCTCTTGCTCTGAGTTGGGCTCAGCCAAGGTTTGAAATCTCGCTGTGACCCAAGACTGTTGATTTCGCCATTACTTGCGAATAGTTTGAAATTGATTTCCTGTGCACAGACTGCCTTGCTTGTTGCGTAGGTGTCCACCAGCTTCATATCGCGCTAACGCGTTGTCGGTAAGGTTTTGACCGTTTCCTTGCTAATATCAGATAATTTAAGGCAACGTTTTTTTCTTTTTCCACCTCTGATCGTTTGGTACACCATTTGGAGGTACTGGTAATGCTTCCGCTAAGAAAAAATTCTCTCAATATCACACAGAGCGGACACCCAAACTTTCCTCAATCAAAAACAAAAACCTTCTGGCGAAGAGTGGAGAGTTCCCCGCTTGCATTCCACTAAAGTATTCTCTTATCAGAGCAAAACTGCTTGTGTCCCAGATAATCATATTTCCACACATTCCTTGCATGTAATGCGATACGTCTGTGTTTTCCTTCGCTTTGGCCAAAAGAATTCGTCTGTGCCTCACCGTCGCCGCAGCACCCCTTTGCTCCTGACGTCAGGAATTCTCTTGTTTTATGCGAAAATCCAATTAGTATTACGAACAAATGATTCCATGAATTTCAGAGGAGCAATTGAAGCTAAACACAAGATCCCATCATGTGCGAGCAACGTAATCACAGCCAGCAATGTGCTACAATAAGGTGCACAACTATTGCGCCATAAATAACAACGCAAGCGCAAAAGCTGATTTGTTTGCATTGCCTAGCCACGTAACGAGTGTTTGGTTATTTTCACCGCAACCACAGTGGGAGCAACTTAATGGCCCTACACACTACACACGAGATTCGCAGCGCTGAAACCACATGTGAAAGCGACGACCGCAACTACAAGTCTGAAACGGTCTTAGTCTGTTTTCTTTTCCCCATTATATTTTACGACGGAATGAGAATTTCATTCGCTTAGGGTTGCTCGCTCGCATCGGACGGAGCCGAACGAGGAGCTTTCTAGGGCGGGATGTGCACTTGTGCGCGCCTCTGTGCGGGAAGTTAGTTAGTTTAATATCAATAATTTACATTAAATATCAGATACTGAGTGGAAAAGTTATCGTTGCATTAAGTATTATTGAATGTCATCAAAAGGACGGTGGACTATGCTCGCATAGCCAGCTACGGCCAACATGATCAAATGAAATCACGTAGCTGGAAGGGGCGGCGCTTGACGTGAAATTATGACAACACTCGTGTCTCTTGTTTGTTTTTGGTCTCTGTGTGACGGGGAGACAACAAAGGAGGTCATTGCGGGCGTAACCCCAAGTTGCTGTCAATTTCGACGCGATGATGATTTATGGGGAAATCTGTAACAAGGTGAAGTGATTGGAAGTCGATCAATAATTTGCAAACTCGTTGGGTTTGAGGGAGTTTTGTGTTAGGTCTTCAACTGAATGCTACGATAGTAGAGATGTTCTTCATTTGGGTTAGGACGCCATGTCGCAACCGTTCCCCTTATAGCGTCACTGCCGATTTAAAAAGAGGCTCCAAGCAAGACGTTGGCTATTTTCGACGTGGTAAGGAGAAGGATAGTAAATCAATTCCTCCACTGACAGCTCTACTTAAAGGACGCACATAGAAAATCGCCAAATAACGCTTCAGACAAGGAACAACTAAAAAGTCAAATAACTTCAAAACAATAAATCAGGCGATGACAGGAAGGAAACGATACTTGTGAACTTCTAAGAATCCATGCCATCTTTGTGCATACGACTGATATCTTTCCTTTCTTTGCTTGGTAAAGGCCCTGGATAATTATGATAGAATTCTTCACCTCCGGGAAGCTTGGTCTGGTAGAAGATATGTCTAAGGTGTACCGTCGTTGTATTGGAACTGCTCCGGATGACTTGAACGAGCTCAAAGTAATCATCATTCTGGATTCGAGAAGTACAGAGCGTGGAACTAACAAGTCTGGATTCGAAATGTGCATGTTTTCCAAGAACAGTTTTGTAAAGATGTGCCTAGTAAAGTGCCAAATCTCAGCCGATCTGAACTGTTGCGGAAAAAATTGGCGCCCAACCTGCGATCTAAACTTCACAATGATTTCAAGGGTTTGCTCTCAACTTAAACGACTTTGCGCGTTCACTGCAGGTATAATTTCGCCTTATAGATGATCTGGACAGAAATTTCATAATCTTCTACTCAGGTTTTATGACTCAAAGGGCTTCTCTTCAGAAAATTAACATTTAGCAAAATATTATATAACGTGGTCCACACAAGAGCTACAAGAACTTAAGTCTGTGAAACAGTGGACTACGAAAGGCGCAATCGATTGAGATTTTATTAAAACGTAATCACATGTAAGTCCAAAGCTGTCACATTGATTCAATAATCATAATCAGGGCATCGGGGTCAAGCCTGCTCACCAATTACTACCAACAGTTTTTTGCCGACTCTGAATGATGAAGTTTGAGAAGCTTTTTCTTTGACATTAATTACACTTTGAGGGTTGTCAGCAGCTCGAAAGAGGTGGTAACGTGAAAAATTCGATTTCTTCAGTCAGGAGTCGAACCTGAGACTGAGTATCGCAATCTACCTACTACGCCACGGTGGCAAAAATATGAAATGTGATGGGGTCAGGTATGCGATGAGTTACCCACAAGGTGGCCATAAAGAGCCACAAACTTTACTTGCTCCAAGGCAAATTCCTTCGTTTAGAAACTCAGTGTTTCAATCTTGACCTAAGCATGAATCTTTGAAAGATATTTCCTTGTCCTCCGTGTCAAACGCCAAAACAACTGAAGATCAATGAATCGATCACTTAAAAAGAAAAAGAGACCTTATCTCAACATAAGTGTGATAGTGACTTTTTTCTGAAGGTATCATGAAGACGGCAACATAACCTTACACCTTTAATTTTATGAATTAGGAACAAGGGACCACCCAGAAAGAAGAACCAATGGTTTGACGACGAGTGCAGGCAAGCGCACGCAGCTAAACAAGACGCCTATAAGGCGAAGATGCATCGAACAACGCGGGCTGTTCGTGAACTCTACGAACAGAGAAGAAGGGAAGAGCACCGGCTTCTCAGAAGGAGCATGAGAAGCGCGGCGTCGAGGAAATGGAAAGGTGCTTTGGCAGGAATGAAGTCCGAAAGTTTTACCGAAAGGTAAATCAGCTATCCGAAGGATACAAGGTTCTGACCAAGGCCTGCAGGGACCAAGATCGACAAATAGTAGTAGAGTCTCAGTCTGTGCTGAGAATCTGGAAGGATCATTTCTGCAGACTTCAAAACGGCGATGACGGCCCAAATCCCGCTGTTAGGCAGAATGGTCCACTCAATTTGGACGATGATAGACAAGCATTTCGTCCCCCCGACTTATACGAGGTGAAGATAGCAATATCCCAGCTGAAGTGGAACAAAGCTGCTGGAACGGAAGGACTGTCCGCAGAACTATTTAAAGCGGCTGGAGATGACCTGGTTGGGCGCATGCACCAGCTCATCTGTAAGATATGGTCGGAGGAAAGCATGCCCGATGAGTGGAATCTCAGCGTCGTTTGCCCGGTTCACAAGAAAGGAGACCCCTTTGACTGCGCCAACTACAGAGGAAAAAGTCTCCTGAACATCACATACAAGATCCTCTTTGCCGTATTGTGTGAGCGTCTGAAACCATTTTTCCATGACCTAATAGGCTCCAGTGTGGTTTCAGGTCAGGGAAGTCCACAATAGACCAGATCTTCACATTACGGCAGATCCTGGAAAAGACCCAAGAAATGCAAATTGACACTCACCACCTATTCGTCGATTTCAAGGCTGCATATGACAGTGTGCATAGAGACGAGCTATACAGTGCCATGTCTAGTTTTGGCATTCCTACCAAACTCGTCAGATTGTGTAGGATGACGATGGAGAACTCTCGCTGCTCCGTCAAGGTCGGTACCGAACTCACCGAGACCTTCGATGTCAAAAAAGGATTTAGACAAGGCGACGCACTGTCATGTGACTTCTTTAACATCATCTTCGAGAAGATCGTGCGAAACTCACAAGTCGACACCAGAGACACGATCTTCCAGAAGTCAGTTCAATTGCTAGCTTACGCTGATGACATTGACATGATTGGACGAACGCAGCGAGCCGTCAATGAGGCGTTTGCTGGCATTGAAGCAGAAGCGGCTAAAATGGGTCTAGTGGTAAATGAGGGCAAAACGAAGTACATGCTGTCATCGAGGAAGGACACACAACATCGACGTCTCGGACGGAGCATCACACTGGGCTGCAGAAACTTCGAGGTAGTTAAGGACTTCGTCTACCTCGGCTCCGCGGGAAACAGGGACAACAACATCAGTACCGAAATCAAACGCAGAATCACTCTTGCCAACCGCTGTTTCTTTGGGCTAAAGAGGCAATTGAGTAATAAAGCCTTCTCCCGCACGACCAAAGTGACTTTGTACAACACCTTGATCATCCCAGTCCTGCTTTACGGCGCAGAAACCTGGACGCTACTAAAAGCGGATGAGGAAGCCATTGGTCTCTTCGAGAGAAAAGTTCTGCGTGCGATTTTTGGTCCTGTTTGCGTTGATGGGATCTGGAGGAGAAGATTTAATGACGAACTCTACAGGCTGTACAGCGACATGCGGCTGGTCAAGCGTCTTCGAATACAACGCTTAAGATGGCTAGGCCATGTAGAGCGTATGGACACCACTGCTCCGGCCCGAATCCGAGCCATTGGGACAACGCAACAGAGGACGACCTAGACTAAAGTGGCGCACACAAGTGGAGAAGAACCTCAACCAACTGGGAGTGTGCAACTGGAGACAGCTGGCGAACGATCGTGCTGGCTGGAGAGGCATGTTGGTTGAGGCCCAGGTCCACCCCGGACTGTAGCGCCACAAGAAGAAGAAGAAGGAACAAGGGATGGCTTTACGCGTTTTGTAAAATTGTTCTTTGTATCCCTTTCGACAAAAATACTCTTGTAAAAAAATTGAGAGGTCAATGTATTATAAGCATGCTTATTTATTTGTTGCAACTAGAAAACCTTTTTAGAGTCAACATAACGGATCGGGCGCCCTACATAGAATCTCCCATCGCAGTAATTCTAAAACGAAGGCACAAGATTCAATCATGTATGAGCAAGGTATTCCCATAATGTGCTCGACTATTGTGCTAAGAGTAAGATAGCAAGCGTTGTTGGACTTGAAAAACATGTAAAAAGTGCCAACATAACAAAACGGGCGCCCAACATTGAACTTTCCGATTCTGAAATATCGACTCAAATCCTTTTTTGAATATCGATTAAGGCCTATCAAGAATGAAATTTTTTCATCGTCTTTTTGATACTGCTCTTCTGTAGAGGAAAGTTTTGAACAACTGGCGCCCAACAAGGGACGATCGATTGACCAAATCTTGAGGAGACTCTGGTTCGGTTGGAAGGAAAGGTTGGCCATGGACAACCACAATCGGATCGTGGATAGTTTCTCTATAGTCTTTGAGCTTTAGGTTTATAAAACTGACGGTTTCTAGGGTAACGTCCTAGGCTCATTGACACATATTGGTAGCCAAGGTACATTGTGCTGCTTTCTTTGTAACCATGGATATTGCTGCAATATTAGCGTTCAAAACGCGGCAACCGATTGACAATGGGTTAAAAGGCTCTTCGGAACTTAACAGGTAGTTCCTTAGAACAAAGCCCATTGCTCAGATAATGGCGCTAAACGGGTGTCAATTAATTGACTATTAATCACAGACGTTTGCTGTAGTAATCTTCTAAACGAAAACGCATATTGGGCGTGGTCAGGGTGCAGGTGTTCACAGTTACACAAAAAATTAAATGCTAAGCTTGGCACAAATACAGTTCTAAATTCGATCATCTGAATAGAACTACTTCATGCACAAAAATTTGTGACGTGCGAGCGCTTCGTCTAAGAAGAACGTCTCTTAGCCCATAACTGGCTTAAGACTGATTGACCCCAATTAAAAAAGTTTCCAAAAAGTTTCCTTCGGGACCTCTAAAGCAAATTAAGCAGAAGAAGGCCACAGGTTGATGCTGATGAAATTTCTGTTGCACCTCATTTGCACCGGCTCACTCCATTGTCACCTACATCCTGTGCGAACCGAACGCATGAGTTCCTTGCACGAGCTCAACAGGACCTGCCGCAAATGACATTCAACTAGAGCAAATACCCAACACAAAGATTATCAGAGTTAACGCTTATAACTTCCTCCCTGGAAACGACGTTTCATTGTAAATTAAACCTTTGACAATGGATGCCCTATAATCCAGCACAAGGAACGGCAGGCAGCTAATTAAGTTAGATTCATGCTACAAACTCAGATAATGAAGGGATAAAAAAGAAACGCAAAGCGAAGAGCAGAAAAATTAGTATCCATCAGTAGATGAGAGATGATTCATTTTGAAAGGCATGTCGACTACCTGTCGCCCGGGATGATCGCAATGTAAAATGCACAGAGAAAGGAGAATTAGGTTGCACCAGTAATTAAGTTCGCTGTTGAATTTGCATTGGGTCATCCCTCCTTGTACGGAATCAGGAATTATCCTCGGCGGGAGTTGCTGAAAGGTTGCGAGGATTAAGAAAGTCATTACCTCGGCTGCAGTGAAAAGTTTAAGTTTTTGTGCAAGTCTTTAAAAAAAATACATGGAACTACGGAATTATGGGGGTTTTCGTTTTATTCTTGGATTTGAGTGTCATTGTAAGCTGGGTGGGAAAATATTTTCCGTTCATGGAAAAGAAGCTTTAAGCCGAAGGAGAAGATGAAGAAGGGGTATAAAATACAGTGCGTATGTATTTCGCACACTTTAACAGCCATAGACTCAAGTTTCGGTTTTCAAAGCGTAACCTAAATCCAATTGACATCAAAGACTTCTTCAATATTGTCTTGTATCATACAACTTATGAGTGTTTTTTTCGGATGTATATAACTTTAACTTTGAGAAAGCTTTACTTGGCTGCCATTTTGTCAATTGCTATATGATTTCCTTTAAGTTCGTTTTGGCATTTAAAAATAAATAGACACACGCTCTAATGATGGGTCCAAATTGTGGCAATTTTGCTTGAAACAAGATTGTTGCAGATTCGGATTTTTTTAAGCGATTATTGTTAAACGATGAAGCTCCTTTTCTGTTAAAAAAGGCGTCAAAAAACAAAACTGCCACATTTGAAGTGATGATAATCCCTAAGTGCACACTGACCAATCATAATATCAACAAGACCTGACTTTTATGTGTGCCTCATGGGTTGGTGGAGTAACTTGTCCGGACCTCTATAAAAGTGATGCTGGCAGTCGAAGTTGACCTCTATGGAGACCCATTTACTAACTTCCTCGTTCACTAATTGAACAAATATGACGTACAGGAGCTGTGGCTTCACTTAGACCGCTGAACATGTCACACAGTCCGAGCAACGATTGAAATATTGAAGGAAACGTTTGGTGAGCGCATAATTTCACGTTACGCACCCATGAACCGGTCTCTAACATCGTGCGATTAAACCACGTTTGTATATCTTCTGTAGGGAAATGGAATGGCACTTATCCAAGCTAGTAAGCCAGAAGCGATTGACCACTTGGAGAACAACATTTACCGCACTGTTGCCGTTGTACGGCAATTGTTATAAATAGTCATCAATAATTGGATCTGCAAAGTAGATAACGTCCAAGCCAGGCGTCGCGGTCATTTATCAAAGATTTTACCCATCTAAATGTCAAAAAATTGTCTTTACAATAAAGTTAATTATATTTTAATGTTCAATATTCCCTTTTATTCCATCTCATTACAAAGTTCTATACCTCTAACAAAAACACACATTTCAATGAAAGGCTGAAATTACAACTCTAGACTACTGATCTCACCTAACCCAATCTCAGCTTGACTGAATAGAGTTTCTCAACCAATATCCCTCCGAAAGCTAAATGGTAGTCTGATTCACAGGTTAAATGGAATTCTGATTTACAGGTGGATGGTCCTCTGTGACGCTCGATAGACCAACTGAAAACGAAGGACTGAGCTGGAAAAAGGCTTAAATTGAAACTTTCGTTTAGTTTCCCTATGCTTTGTAGTGTGCCAGGTGCCATGACGTTGGCGACTAAAGAGGTATTTTCCACAATGATTTAAAGAGTGTACCACTAGATGACACACTCCTTAAGTAAATGGCTCTCAAATTAAAGTTTATTCGAACACGCTCTAAGTCTCGACAGAAATTCTCTTACCACACGTCCGCATAAGCAGATGAGTCGGCTGGCGCCTTACAACTTCACAAATGTCACGTTTCAAAAATTAACAGTGGCCGCGATCTTAGACAAAAGAATGTTGATTCTGGTTTGTCACTGTTTATGCTATTTCCAGATGATGTGACTGGATTTATGAATCACATGATTCAAAATCACATCCGTATCACTATTTATAGTGACAACGGAAACACTGATGGGGGAAAGACCATCTGTGCCGGGATGGCGACTAACAGACCCAGGCTTAGAGGGAACCTGACTGATAGTGTCAGCTCAACCAGAGGCTATATTCTGGTGCCACGGGAGGTCAGGGGCCCCTGGAACTTCGGTTCCAGCCTGACCATTGCGTAGGCCCCCTAGTGGGAGTTTCGTGGTGGCTGTGGTTTACCACCTAACATCGCGGGTAGAGTCGAGGATAGTGTACTGTGCTGACTTGTCTAGCCCATTGTTTAAGCAAAACTAGGCAAGTCGGTTAGGGGACTATCCCTTTTCAGTGTGGAGTTGCATTCTCAACCGGGCGCTGCGACCCAAAGAGCGGAAGAGGTCTTAGGAAGGCTTCGCATCAAACCAAGGTGGGGTGATTGCCCCTCAAGCATGATCCCAGTTTGGTACTTGGGTAACTAAGGCGTTTAGTCTTGCGTTATCTACGACTCTTGGGAAAAAGGTTCCCCGTGATTTAAGCCGTTAAGGCAGGTGATCTCGTAAAACCAAATCCCACATCTGTTTATGCTATTCTTCGCCATAGAATGCGCACACATCAGATCTGTACTCTATTCTGTACTCCACAGCCAGAGACTGTATCATCTCGTCAACGCTTTTTCATCGCGGAGAACAGCGATCTTTTTTCACAAACTAGCCTGGGAAAATTTTCTATCTAATTGCTTTGCTTATGACATTGAAGGCGCGCGTCAAAAAATTGTCTGCGAAAAGTCCCTATTCCGATGAGGCTGCAGAGAAATTGGAAGACGCATATTAAAGACCACGTCTTGGCTCTTTCTAATTTTGTGCATACACTCCTACGTCACAGACAAGTACCATATACTTGTCTGTGCTTACGTCTTTAAAAGTGAAGAGATTAACTCTCACCACAGTTGTCGTAGGATTCGAACAACTTACACGTTATAGTCAAGGCACCAACCCATATAGAAACAGTGACTGTATTGTGCGGATCGTGGCTTCATTAGACCGTTGGTGTATGGCATTGCAAAGCCATCTAAAACGGCTTTTGTTGGTTTGTCGATCGCACTTTAAGGAAAGGTAACAGCCCAAATGCAGAACGGAATAGTCTCTGAAAAGTGGATAATGAAGGGTGACAACTGGGAAAGGCAGGGTGAGACCTTGAATTGATTGCCAAAACCTGCAAACAGGGGCGCGTGGGCATTCCATTCCCCCTAAGACCCGCAAGAGTAGAGGATACATAAGTGCCCACTAATCCCACAAATTTCCCATTAAAACTTACTCTTAAAAAAGTTAAGTTATTTTCAAAAGGCGCCCGAATCAAAAGACTCCTTTTCGCGGAACAAAATTAAAAACAAAAGGGAATCTCGAGGAACTTCACTCATTTCGTTTCCAGAAGCTTCACCCAGAAACCTTTCAAATAAATGAATGAATACAAATATTCAAAAGGATTAGAACAGATACATTTCAATAGGCAAGGAACTCCTGCCACTACAAAGAGGTTCTAAAATATTCAATTTCTTGTCTTGTAGTGATTTTGTGTAATAGAGGGAGTGATAGTCAATTGGCAATACAATAGGCTGCCCGGACTTCGCTTTCTTAACCTGCTCCCCTATTATCTCTCGCTCTGAGTTATTAAGCTTCTTCGGAGTAGACTTAAAGTGGCCTGAATGCTTTGCATCGTTTTTGCCAATACCAGATGAAAAACGTTTTGACCTGTCAATTGAACCGACGTTCTATGGGGAAATTAATAGTTTCCCTTTGAAAGGAGATTATTGTTACTGTAAGGTTATCCTGGACAGCAGCCTTTGAGTGCCTTTCTTGTGCGTGACGAATTTTCTTCAAGTGCCTGCAGCGTATTAGGTGATGAATCTTGTCTGGATTTATGCTTCAGAGAATCCCATCGCATGCTATGGGGAACAGGCGACTATCCCAAAATCTGCCCCAACCATCCGGCTATCTACTTAATCTCCTTCAGCAATTTCTTAGATCATCTGTTATCATGAAGTCAGACAAAAAGACTGCCACGAGAACCAACCGCAAATGCGAATCGAGTCTTATTGCCTTTGTACGTTGTTGTAGAATGTTTCGGAGTATTTCACAATCAGAGAATCAAAAATGTGCTTCCAAAAATTTTTTGAAGTTGAAATTAAACTTTCCTTGATACTCAGAAAGATTATTAAAAATTGAACATGTCGCTGTTCCATCGCTTTGTGAGATATATCAAGGCTCTTCTCTTCCGAGGCACAAATGGTCACTCAAAATTATTTTCATCGATTCTTTCCACAGTCCTGACCTGTCCATCATTCTTGGGCAAATCTTTATTCCTTGATTTGGTCGCTGCCATTTGACTTTGATGGTGGTTCTTGCCCGTGCCTCATCTTAAGCGCTGCCTCAAACCCCTTTGTGCATTATGTTCTACTCATAAACCCTAGTTGTAAGGAGAGTTTCAGAGAGAGTTACCAAGTTCCGCCAACTGAATCTTCTTCTACACACAAACCTCAATTGTGAGCAAATTCTGAAATTCGGAACAGATATCAGTGAAACACGCAAAGAATATGCTCACTTATTATTTTCCATTTGCATGACATTCACATCAAACAGACTCCCACCCAGGATTAACCACTGAACTCAGCAAATGAATTACGAAAAGATGAAAATCATAGATTAGCATCAAGTCCGCAACAGGATAGCTCCACCAGAATCCATTAGACTGCGAGAGTAACCTTCACGTCTGTCACATTTCAAATTGAATGAACATTTAAGAGCCTCGAAATGTCACAGTTCATAGCGCTGCTGATCAAAGCGAATGCTTTCTGCTCGGTAGTGTGTAGCAGATTCAAATGCGCTCGAGTTTATTAGGCGCAGGGAATATTAAAAAATTACTATCAAAGGTCGTGTTCAATTAGCGTTGCACGAAACTAATTTTGAATATGAATTAGATGCAGATGATATAACATTCCGGTTGGATGACGGATGTGTGTTATTCTTTCGTCGGTAGATTTTTTTTTAATTTTAACGCTTTTGCAATCGCAACGCTGTTTTCCTAGACTCCTTTGGTCACAGCTCTTCTGCGCACCTCTAACCTCCAAATGCGAGGTTGTAGAATTTTATCACGTTTTCTTTCAAATAAGTTTTTTCATTCTAACCACATTGCCTTGACGATGTTTTCGCTAGAAAGACGACAACAACAAAACAGTCGCCAGTTCGACAAACAACGACGACGACAAGTCTCCATAATGAACTCGCATGAGAATGTCTTCATTTTTAGGTGGGATTGCTGTCCGGGGTGAGCCAGAACTTCAACCAACATGTCCCTTAAGCCAGCACGGTCTTTTGCTTGTTGCTGTCAACACTTCACCGAGAGTTGGATTAGGTTTTTTTTTTGTTGCGCTGTACTAATGGCTCGGATTCAAGGGCTCCTCACGTAATAGCTATGTTTTATATTCGCTCTACATGGTGCAGGCATCTTGAGCATTGTGCGCGTAGACGATTGATTAGAGGCATTCCGCCACACTCCACTTCCGTCAAACGGGCTTCCTCATTCGCTTCTCACGGAGTCTGATGCATAAAGAGGAGTTGTATAGATACGGTTTTGTACAGATCCAAGTGATCCCTCAAGAGTTCTTCTTTGGTTACTTCTTTGGTCGCTTTTGTGCAGATCGCTCAAGAGTGGGCCCCACTTCTTTGGTCCCTTGCTTCCCTTGAGCACAATACACCCATGTGTCAGAGGAAGGAATGAGTAATTCTGTGCTTGATTTCGGTACCAGTGTCACCTTCCTTCTGCGTAGCCGAGGTGGTCCTCGGTCACTCAAAAGTTTTTTCCGCCCATAGTTTCAAACTTTCCGGGGCGTCGACGTTGATCTTCCTTATTTGTCTTTTCCTTTCTCTCTGTTAGGTTTATTTTAGACACTTCGGATTCAATGCCAGTAAACGCCTCATTGACAACTCGCTCTGTTCATTTTATCACGTATGTGCCACCCGCGAGACAAAACTGCTAATCGAACTTCTGGCACCTTTGGTGGACTTGTGAGTATTGCAAAATCTGCTCAATAGTCACACGACAGCGCGTTCCTTTGCTTCAAACCTCTTTTAGACACCCGATGAGTTCGCAATGGGAGAAGTGTGAGTTCTCCTCCGTTGTCTACACAATCCAATGAGTTTGGTGAGAGTGTCAAAATTTGAAATGGCACAGCATAGCCCGATCGTACACATGTGCCCTTTCATGCGCAGCCTTAACATCGACAAATAGGTTGTGGAAGTCGAATTGCACTTCTTTGGCCTTCTGCTGTAGTGTGAGCATATGGTGTATGGCGAACTAGCCTGGTCTGAAACCACTCTCATTCGAATGTCCCACTAATACGACCACTTTCCGCACTTCAGCGCTAAGCGAAGTAACAACAAATGCACCCGGTGCACGTAACAAACCTCCATCGAGGGAAATTGAGCAAACTTCAGAATTAAGTGGCAATTCCTCACGGCACAAGTTAACAAGACGAAACTCACGCAAATTGTCGCAAAAGCGAAAGCTCAAGTGGTAAACCCATCCGTGCAGCATTAAGGGGTTGTGTGCGCACATGTGCGCACTTAAGAATTTCGATTCGTTTATGCCTCTGTCCCTTAACCACACTATCAAGCCGGCGCGAAGACGAAGTAAGAAATTATTTTCTCATAATAAAGGCCATACTCGTAAACGTTAAGCGCATTGATATCTCCGGCAGGCGGCAGGCGGCTGGAGCGCACACATAAACCCTGGCTGGGATTTACTGTCGTCATAATTTTATTTTTGAGAGCCTACATAATATAAAATTTCGCACACTCAACAGCACGCGTCGGATCGCAAATTCGAAGCCCCGTTGTCCCCAGAAGGGATCAATAAAATCCAGAGATTTGCTCCTCCATCACAGCCCACCGTAAGACGCCGCACACACTTTCGTTCGTATGCGCCCTTCAAGTGCATAATGCTCTAGATATCCTGTTTCGTTTCGTTTCTCTACACTTCCGCTCGGCTGAGTGCCGCATTTGCGTTGCACGAAACTATGAGGGACTGGATCCTCTACCTGGGAATTCAATGCAATTTTCTTCGAATAGTCGGCAAATGGAGGGGATCCTGCATTTGTATGAGAATGTGGGTGCCTGCAATATGCTTACGTACGCTGATGAATTATTAGGGGCTATCGACAAGGCTGTGTACAGCCGTGCGGGTGCTCGTATGCAAATCCTTGAAGTAAATTTGGAGGAAATGAGACTAGGGGTTATGCAATTACGGGCGGATAATGCAGCAGTAAATTCGTGAAATAATCGCTGGCAGAGCCTCTCGGCTGGGAGGTGAGGCAGGAAACGATTGCGAACATTCGATATCAATTATTTAAAGGCCGAAGGCGAATCTAATGACTGCGGTTGCGGATGAAGTTTCCTTTTTTGTTTTCCTTGCTGGGTTTGTGTTGATGTGGCTGGGCCTTGGGTGTAATGAGACCTTGCCGTCCAATGACGGGTGGCTACAGGTCGAAGCTGACGTGGGTGGCAGCATTCAATAGACCGCCCCCACCCGTCGCCGGTGACATACGAGCGTGGGGTTGTGTGGGCGGAATGCATTCTGAGGTGATGAATGGGGCGTCAGCATCTGCTCCAAAGGAATAGCTGTACCTTTGGCGACACCATTTGTCAAGTTGAGGGTGGCGTTTGGCAGTAGAAATTCGTCGGAAACTTGACAGGTGCTGATTTGTGTACTTTGAATGGGTGCGCGTTAGAGAGGTGACCCTGCAAAAGGATCAAAGCATTTTTTTGGGAGAATGCTACGTGAAGTCCTCTAATGAAAGGAAGAAATGCGAGAGATGAGGGCTTTCACAGAGTTCTACGCAGTTGGACAAAAGATGAGCGCCAAAGTCAAAGGTGAAAACGAAACGAGTCCATTTGCTGATCCCTGTTTTAACATCCACAAGGTTCTGGCAGAGGAATAGTTGTGCTGGCGGAATGTTGTCTCAGAAAGGAAGGTTGATTTTTCGAGGCTGGTTTGTTGGGAGCGGCGTAGACGCAACTGAATCTCTAACACCACTGCAAAAGATTGCCTGACTCTCCTATACTTTGATTCCGAACTTTTATGGTCTGCTGTTTGCAAAATTCTGTAAAACAGGCGAAGACATTCATTAAGGGCGTTCTACTTTTAAAATAAAAAGATATTTCCAAAGGTCAAGGTGAAAAAAGTGCTGTTTATTTGTCTTTCTGGGCATTGAAGCCTTAAGGAGTTCCTGTGACTCCCCTATGACACATCACATTTTTGTTTTCATAACTTTCAATGTTCCGTCGTTAATAGTTATTTTCTTACTGGAGTCTTTGAACACGAACGAACACACTAAAACAGATCACTTAATAAATCCCGAGACATAAAGGAGGCGTCACTAACAAAAAATTATTAATTTAATAGTAATTCTAATTTTGTGTTGTGTTATACTGTCAGCAAGCAGCTTCGGTTATGACTTAGCCAGGACATTAACCGTTTCCTCTCCCTCGGGCGAACAGTGATGGTTCTTTTGTCCAACCACAAGAAATGTCAGTGGTGCTCTTAGCTGGAACAACAACCTAATTAATTTACAAAATAAAAACTTAAAGCTACATGAACTCACATTACAGGCGAGGGTCTAGAGAGGAGTAAAGCGAAAGAAGTTGCTTAGGGATGATTTTACGTAAGCGATGTTAAAGCAACGACAATGAACATGCCAACCATGGACAACAGTTAACATAAAGAGGTTAGAACGAGATGAGTGAAGAGGACTTGGCTTGATAGTTATATTCAAGAGTTAGGACACAAGGCTTATGAAAATGTTGAAAGGAGTGGCGAATTCTTAACTCCTCTGTCTGTATAACAACCTACTTATGAGTAGCTAAGTAACCAAGTTCGTATGGCTCCTGAAATTATTCAGAAACGCTGCTTAACATCCTAAATTTCCTTTCAAGTGAAATGATAAATCGATATATTAATGAACATATGCATAAGTACATGGTAAAGGTTAATCGACAAGTGAAGGGTTTGCTAGGGACGTTCAGAGAACGTCTATTTTTTTAAATATTTCCTTGACACTTTTACTTATTTTTAGTCCACAAATCGCTAACAATTAGGTTACGCTTCAGAAACATTTGCAAACAATTCAAATTTGTTGCTAAAATTCGCTTTCGGTGACCGCAACTTTAAAAGCAAAAAAAATATTATTTGATGATGTGGCATCATATGGACGTCTTGTAAGGCAACTTGAGTCCCCATCTTCGCTACACAATTCTCCAATGTCAAAGAAACAAAGATGTGCGCGCAGTGAAGAATACATCGCCACTGCTAGCGCTTCATTTTAAGAGGAACCGGATCGATTGCATACACGCCGTTCGCAACATTGATGCGTCTCTGTGTTGTCATTGTAACGAATTTCGGAAAACAATCTTGACCTATGTACCTATAAGAAAATGTTTATGTAAGAATTAAGGCTGTTGTTTTCATCTTCAGCGATGAGACTCATTAAATGAGCATTTCCACAAGTTTTTAATGCGTCATCAAACAGGCGGCAGGCCAAATGTTCTTCACGAGGCGGGCCTACATCCCGAAAAAGCACAATCTGGGTGACAAAATGATGATAGTAGCCAAATTTCTGTAAATGACAATCGGGATCTTACCTCGATTAGTGATATTGGCCTCTATTGCAATGCTTAGACTTTGCATAATTATAATTTCAATATAAGGGTGCTCAAAACCGAATATTACATGTTTCAATCGATTTGTTTAGTGAGCGCGTCCGCCGACTCTTGAGTCCGTGTGACTTAACACTTTAGACTTAGAGTTTCCTAAAGTCATTGATGTATGTCAACAAGCCGGCAAAGAAACATAAGCTTAGACCCAGTATAGAATGTGATGTAGCTTGAATTTCAACCAATTCGTGAGACAATGTGGTCGAAACATTGGGTGCAACGACTGTACTTCTCCAAATGTGCCTATGGTGGTCCAGTGGAGGAAATTTAGGAGGGCACTTTATTTACCCAGTTTTCATAAAAGGTTTTTGGGGACATAGTTCCTTTTTTTTTCAAACAACTTAAATGAAAAACCTCATATGTAGCTTGTTTGCCCAACTTTTTAACGTTTAACGAATTATTTCCTGATGCACCTGATGGTGCCATGTTCCAATGTAAACCCAAGAATTACCTTTCCGGAAGATAAGCAAAGAGGACCTCTGTGGCGGGTGTCATTCGACTGTTCAGTGGTTGACATCACATGGACTCAGTGGTTGACATCGCTTGCACTCTTATCCAACTGAAATTATTCCCCAGCGGGTGACCTTTTTTAAAATTTCGAAGTAAATTCCTACCAATAGTAGAGAATTCTGTGAACGGGGCCATAGCTTGAAGTGTGTTCTACAAGTTTGCCCTATGGGTAAAATTGTATTTTCAATATAAGGGTGCATCCAATCCGTCTTTGTACTAAGGGGCTTCATTGTTTTTTGACTTGGGAAAATGTTTGGACACTACAGAGTCCTGTCATCACTCGCCCTTCTTAGGGTAATTGACACATATAAGCATGTGAGCCACCGCAAATATTAGCCAATTCATTTAAAGAAAACGGTTGTCGCCTTTTTTGAAGCACCACGTGAATTTTTTCGAAAGTTGTTTCTGCTATTGTGGGTACCAGTGGATCAGTCTTTCAAACGACAATAAAACTTCTTCAGGTAGTCCTCAAGATAGTATGGAAGAATCGAACAAATAAGACACACATGAGTCTCGAAATCGACGTTTGTGTTTTTTGGGATGTCTCAGCTAAAAATGCGCGAGCCCAGCAATTGGTGGCATGTCGATAAGAGACTCTAGGAATGTTGTTCTCGGAGACAGTAATTTTAAACAACATGGCCAACGTTCTACAATCATAATATTTCGACGAACGTAATCGCCGTGGCGTAGTGGGTTAAGTGCGACACTTACATGCCGAAGATATAGGTTCGATTCCCAGCTAAACACATCGCATTTTTCATGTCAACACCTCTTTCGGGTTGCTGACAGTACTCAAAGAGTAATAAGAAGAAAAAGAAGCTTCTCAAACTTCGCGGTTCAGAGTTGCAATAAATGTTTGTTCCTTCTACTTGTGAGAGAATCGTAGTATGCACAACTCGAATAGTGAATAAGAATGCTAGGCTCTGGTTCATCCTAAATACCAGTTTGTATATGTAATCTAAAATGAAGATTAATCGTGCACAGCGCTTTTCAAAATCGTGTCCAGTTTCCTCTCCTATAAAGCCACAGAAGGTGCAATTAATCCAATTTGCAATCTGTTCGGTTTAAGAAAACCCACAGCGGAACTTAAGAAGTCCCTTAAGGGCTTTTTCCACATTGTAGACAAGTCCTGATGAAATGTTGTAGCCCTAAGCCGTTGAGTTGCTGCATTTAGCGTCACCGGCGTTCTCGGCATTGGAGAATTCAGTTTTAAATTGGTTCTGCAGTACATCTGGCAAGAACCTGCCCAGTTTACTTAAGCATAACCGAAGGAGGCTTGATAAGCAGCTGATTTCCGTGGACACTTATCCTCCATTTCGAGTCCTTTATTAAAAGCATTTCTAAAATTGATGCCTAGTCATTTTAGTGGGTAAAACAAAGAAGTCCCCACAACCAAGAAGAACATCAATTTACGATACGGCCAATAATTACTGTCCCATAACATCAATAACTCCCCTCTGCGCCACCCTACTTTTCTCTAAAGGAAGCACTCAAAATTCTGTTTCGAAATGAAGACTACTTACGGCAGGGGGAAGCAATAAAACGGGAAGCCAGCCCACCACCCCAGTAGGCCACAGACTAATGATGGGTCCCGGAATAGGCCATTAAATTTGAAGTTAACTCTCCTTGTGTGCGCCTAAACAAACGAAATTAGGTGCGCAGTAACTACGCATATTAGCCGCGATAAAAATCAAAGTATTGACATTAACACCGTGAAAATGAAAAGTGCCCTCGCCGCAGGGTCAGTGTGTGTATGCATCAATGGGACATGTCCCCGTTTATAGGGAACGGGGAATAAATGGATAGCTGCTCAAGTAGGCAGTCTTTAGCGCCCTTTTGTGGTTGTAAGTAGATTTCTGCAGGAGAATGAAAAAAACGAACCTTAATGGCAGTTAATTAATATGAACGCCAAACAATTAGAATTCATCAAAACAAGCTTATCATTAAAAAGGGTTCTCTCCCTCTCGGGGTAATTAGGTTCAATGATTACCAAACCGCAAAATTTTCACCACCGACATCTGTGATAAGATGAAATTAATTGAACTTTGAACAAAGAGCAAATTTGAGGATTCAGTAATGATAAGAAATCTATTGTGTTCGCATTTCGACCTTCGATTTACGAGCTCTTCTCGAGAACTCGATGGATGGATGGGTGGTTGCTCGGTTGGTGGGGCTGGGGGGCTGGATGTATATTTTTCACTTGATGTTTGTTAATGATAATTTGATTTGAGAGCGCGTGTGGCAGACCGAAAGGTCATTGTGAGCCAACAATACGGAGCTTCACACAGTGGGCTTTTGTATCCTTTTGTGATTAGGGGCGTGGAAATACTTAATTTAGCGACTGCGCTGCCATCAAAGGCGGTGACGGGCGCGAAAATTAATTCGGGAATGATTTTGAATTTCGGGTTCTAAGTGGCACACTTTTTTATGCGCAAGTTTAGAGATATTTTTTGGTTTTCCTTGTAATAACTCAAAGAAAAGACGGTAAAGTGCTTGGGCAACATCTGGCACTTTTGGAACCTGTAGAAGTGGTGCACATAAAAAGTGGGAATCATTTCTGTGAAATGATTTTGGTACATTTTTACGCACTTTTAATCGAGATCCCTGTGGTGTCTGGTTTTATTACAGAGACGCTTTAATAAGGAAACATTTGGCAGATGTAAGGTAATCTCTTTTTTCTAAGATCGGCACTGGTGCATTGGATGAGGCTAGGTCTTAACCCACAGCCTATCAAGTTGAGGCTGTCTTTCGTTGATTGAGGTTCGTCTTCATTTGTATTTTTTAGTATAACTCGAATTCTATGAGCCTGCGAGCTAGAGTTGTAGTGTCTGAAGTTAAGTAAAGAGTTGTTTTTGATGCCGCATAAATTTTGTAGCTCGTCATTGATTCCTCGCTTGTACATGGTACACGTGGAGTCAGAACCCACAAGCAGGACTTTCTCATAAAGGTCGACAGCTTCATCAGGCCTGGGGTTAGTCTTGAATGATTAAAGTGAACTAAGTGTTCGACACTGACAGGACTTCTACACAGTTTTGAACGTCTAACTTGATTTGTCTACACTATGGTTTAAGTCCTCACTTTTTCATTCTGTTCACAATTGAAATCACCTTCAGCTACTTCCACCACACCTTCCCAAAAGTTAGCAGCCCCTCCATCACGTTGTGCATATCTTGACTTTTAAAGTCATCCTATAAACCTCTGTCTACATATACTAAATATTGGAGGTGCACAAATTCGGCCCGTTTTCAAAAGATGGTCTCATCTGCAGCTTGTGACTGATTTTGGAAACGATTGCCTACTTCATTGAAAAGGTGTGACATTTGTCAGCGATGTGCATCAGCCTTAACGTTGTTTACCTCTTCGAAAATGTACTGATTTGTTGTAAACTCAAAGCATTTGCGGGAAGTTTACATTTTCATTTTTAATTGGAACAAAAATGCAGCTGAAGTTCATTAAAAAATTGAAGAGTAGGCAGAGGAGTTCACTTCGGCAACAGATGAGGCCACTGAGGCAACTAAGGCGATTATGGGAATCTGCCGAGACCGAATGATATTATACTTCTCACATTATAACAGTTGAGATCAAGAGTTCATAGTCTGTAACTTGGGCACTATAATTTGGACCAGAAGTGAAGACGGTTGAAGTCAAAGCTCAAAATATAATGTCCAATACACATATTAGACGTACATATAGTACGAGCAGTATGCCGAGAGTGATTTTGACGATTCAAACGTGATGATCTTAGCGAATAATGCAAAGAGCGTATTCTTCAGCCCAAAAAATTCGAAGAAGAGATGTTACTGAATTAAAGTTTGACCAAACTCAAGGTGAACTAGGAAAATAGTGGAGAGTGACTCAGCAAAAAATTGAATTTGTTCAAAAGTACGGAAATTATGTGTCGTCGAATAGAATCCGAGAAATGTCGAAAAAAAAACTATTTTTCACCTCGCAACTGCTTCTTGAAAGGTGTCAAAGGAAAAGGTTTATGCACCGTGCCTAGAGATGAAAAGCAATAACTATGCAAGGCTTTATGAGGACGTTCCGTCATCGTCTAAATCGACTCCAAAGAAAAATATCTACGATTCAGAGGCCATTTCCTGCAAATGGTGGGACGTGACGGGCGTCTGCGCTGCTACAATCAAACGGAACCATTGATGAGAAATGTTATTGACTATGTTAAAGCTTTGAATAACATGAAAAATGTCTCGAAATGACCAAAAGACATGACAAGGTTATTTTGAAATATGATGATACTCAACGCTTCTTGGTTAGGGCGGTCAAAAACAAATGAGGGATCGTAGTTCAGGCGTGATATTCTCCAGGAATTGCTTCTTCCGATTACTGATTCGGTTGGGTTGAAGTAATCGAAGAATGATTGAATCGATGCACATATCTGCCAGAGAGGTGGGAAATGATTGAATCGATGCACATATCTGCCAGAGAGATGGAAAATGTAGTCGCTTCCCACGGACAATACTTTGACTGATGCTCTTTTACTGCTTTTTTAATTAAAATAGATTTTAAAGACAAAAATCGGACTAAATCCATACACACGTACCGTGTTGGGAGTACATTCGGGGACGAACTGAAGGCTCTTTGAAGGCACACCAAAGGAGTGTCAAATAATGAACTCATTGCATTTATGGACACTCGCCACAATGACTCGATATCCTTCTAGACCCTTCAACATAAACTCTCACTCTCTCTCTTGTTTTTTTAAACAGGGTAGTCAAGAAAAACAAAGCGAAAAGCCAATTAACATGCCAGAATCTTCTTCTTTGCATGGAACTGCAGAGCCTACCTTCTTCAGAAAATACTTCGTTGTGCGTGCTGGTGTTCTGTCGCTTGTCAAAGTCAGAATAGTCCCTGAAACGGGCCAAATATGTCCAAATTTTCCAAAACAAGGTATTGACCTGACAGGCAGGCAGCTCAGCAAGAGCATTTAATTTTAAATTCACTCCACTTGAAACACAAAAACTCAGTTCTGGTTATTCCGTAAATTATTTCCAAGGATCTTCCGGCAACCTTTTTACTGTACACGCTTATTGTGTGTCCTTCTCTTTAACTGATTTCCGTATCTTACCCGAATGTAAGTGCGTCCAATGCCACGGGAAGCCTTAGAGGACATAAGTAGATCGCGAATAACTGAAGAAAAGTCCATTCATATCACCCTCCGCTAATTCCATTACCATCTCGTTACTGCACACCAATTCAGAGCAAAGGAAAACTAATTCCTTTGCCTTATTGAACGTGAGCTTTACGCCATTTTCGAATCGCTTACTGGCCATTCCCAACAATACACGAAACCAATTGTTCAAAAAGCTGCTTTACGGCTCAGGTCCTTCGCAAGTCCCCACACCCCGGTCTCTATGGAGAGGCTTAATACTCTAATTAGCGATAGGCTTCCACAACACAACGATTGAAATGAAAATTTCGAATATGTTCCATTGTCAACCGGGAGCAAGTACAGAGGAGTTCAGAAAACAATAGAGATGGCAGAAGGCAAGGTATTTAACCAATTTTCTCAAAAGCGCTGCTTTGTTGTAGGCAACCATCAAAACAGCCAATTAGACACTTGCAGCTGGCTAATCTTTTCAGAGGGGAGTTGAACGATTTGATTCTGGTAAGCGGGCAATTGTACGCAACACTAAGCTTCAATTTGGCTCGCATCCTTGCAACTGAATTGCTGAGGAGAATTGTGGCCTGAATGCATTATCTCAAGAAGTGGCGGTGTAGGTTGTCGGACATGGCAAGACCCATCTGCGTTCGGAATGCAGTCCAATAATTGGCGAAGCAATTCAATCAGCTTAAACATCAAACCGAAACAGTTGCGCTCCTCCATTAAACTCGTCCTGCTGCCGGAAGCGACCGCATGCCCTAATTGTTCGTTAATGGGTAGAGAAACGCACACCAGTAGGCTACATTCGATTGGCTACACGAGAGCAGAACTGCTTACTGTGTTATGGAATTGAAACGTTAAACCACAGACGTGACCATGGATTTGGCCGCCCACTCTTAATTTGTCTGAATTGTTGTTACGGTTGCCTCTGAAGTTGGCTTGTCTTCTTAAAGGACGGACGTTTAAGGTGCAAATCTGGGGAATATACACAACTTTGAAACAATTGGTGGACAGGAAAGTGTAGAACTCAAAAGTGTTTGAACTTAAAGTACGGCCCAAAAGACTGGTTTAAAGACCAACTGTATAAATGATTATTTTCTTTCTGAACAAACCTTACCTTCCTTTCCACGACTTGATTATTGATCGCTAAAATTTGTATCTCGAAAGGCACAGTAAAGTGCCTGAAAGTTGAAAGAGTGGCTAAGGTTCAGGGAGTAGATAAGTGCACTTGATCACATTTTAATTTAGTTTAGATGTACTTGGCGCTACCGGCTTCCAAAGGTAAAGCATGTGATTGCGAAATTTAAAAAAGCAATAAAACTGTTGCATTGCGGAACGAAAGTCTTCCTAGTTGAGGAAAAGTGGCAAATTTATTTTTCTGCTCATAGCCATGCCAGTGTGTACGGGTAAGATCGCAAATTTTGACTTTGGCTTCGTGCACCACGCACTGTTATTTGTTTAAAAGAAACCTATGCGCAATGCAGCTAAATCCAGTTTATTTCACAATTTGAGAGATTCTATGAGAAACATAAGATGAAAACGAAACGAAACTATGTGCAAGTGCCGATTGCACTTGGCCGTTTTGTTATTGCTCTCTATAAATGGCAGACTGTAACTTGGAGACGGGAAAAATCAGTCAGTGCTGTAACAATACGGAGAGAATTAATAAATAATGCCTTAAACCTCAGTTCCCAGTTCATGCGCTGAATACCAAATTCCTTCGATTTAACAAAGTATCTGCTGCACACAAATTCAGAGGGATAATATCAAGAGACCGAAGGGTCTACGTTCGACTCCCAGTTCAACACCAATTTTTAAAATTTTTCACGGCACCACCTCTTTCGAGCTGCTGACAACACTCAAAGAGTAATAACTGTCTAAGAGAGCTTCTCAAATCTCGCCGTTCGAAGTTGTCAAAAAACTGTAGGTCCCTTCTACTCGTGAGAGAACAGTAGCGTGCACAACACGAGTAGTTGATGAGAAAGCTAGGCCCTGAACCCCCTTTGGACTGTAGCGCCAACAATTATTATTAATATCAATAATAATAATAATGGTATTTCGCGATAGTTTACAGGGGGACCAGGGCCAAGCTTACTCCTCAACTACTCATGTTCTGCGCGCTACTGTTCTTTCACGAGAAGAAGTTTTCTGCCAACTCCAAACGTCGAAGTTTGAGGCCACGACATAATATTGCAAAAGGAAAAAATGTCCTTCCCACCTGGCAAGCTGAAGAAGGCAAAGAGTTTATTTTTCGATGTTTTTAAGCAACTTTTTACTCCTGTGGATGCTGTTCTTAAACGGCCTTTTAAGACAATTTATACTCTTTGAACGTTGTCAGCAGCTCGAAAGAGGTGGTATCGTGGAAAATTCGAGGTATTTAGCCGGGAATCGAACCTAGACCTTCGGCGAGTGAGCATCGCACTCTACCCACTACGCCAAAGTGGTCGCGAGATAATATCAGAAAAAGAAGAATATCCTTCCAACCTTCCGCGCTGAGCAAGGCAAAGAGTTTATGTTTCGTTGTTTCTAAACAATTTTTTAATCCTGTGGATGCCGTTTTTCAACGGCTTTCATCCTTAACTAAGACATGATCATCTTGGCCACCACTCCTTAGATCAAGCACTTCATATAAACCATTGAAGAGTAATTGAGTTGGCATTGAGGGACGTTGTAATATCGGATGGCTAGTGATTCAATGGCTGCAACCCGTCTACAAGGAAGATACTTGAATGCCCAAAACGGCAATTTGCAGGTTCTTGTGATTTATGAGAAAACGGTTTACGTGGAGCAGAGTCGTGACTTTTTTTTCAATTTTTCTAAGCAAACAACAACAGAAAGCCGACGAGAAAGGAAGTTTATTTAAAACTCATATAGTTCGCTTTTTTGATTTAAAAAAAGCATTGAAAGATACTGGATGCATTGACTCATGCAACTGCCCATGATACATGGAGCTATAACATGCTCCTGCAGGTGGTCTATTTTTCTATACTTCCGTCCGGTGGAATGTGCAATTACCCTGAACGTTGCTATCACATCGTATGATGTTTTATTTTGGCAGATTTGATCGTAAATCGATGGATGAATCCTTACCAAAGATATGTTTTTCTAGAAGTTATGACTTTCTAGAAGTTAAAACCTTAAAATTAAATAGAGTAAGATGATTTTTTTAAATTGACATAAAACTAACATCCGTTGAAGTAAAATCTCCTGGCGTTAAAAATAGTGTATGAATTTTGCAGGGAACCGTAATGAATAGCTTGTATGTAGTTTAATCTTAAAATGCCTATTTCGATGTCTATTTCTAAAATTTTTGGCCGTACATAGCCAATACGGCTTCAAATGTCTTCTTTCAAGTGGTCAATCATTTCGACATTACACATCGCCACATGAGACGGTTAAGCGGCATTGAATCGCACTTTGTTGGCGGACAATTCACGGGTTCGTTACGTGGAACTCTGCGGCTGCCGAATGCTTCTTTGAATAAGTCAAGTGCGACCCCGGTTGTGTTACAAGTTGCGCTATCCTGATGAAACCACAGTCTCTGCACATCGTTCTTGCTTAGTGGATGAGCAAAGGTGTCAGCTCATGGCGGTCCCTATTGAATGCAACATTTTGGCAAGCAACGTTTGGGAAGAAGTACGGACCAATTATGTTTTGTGGATTTGTGGATTGTACAGTGACTCAACATATCCTTCTTCTTCTTCTTATGGCGGTACAGTCCGGGTTGGACCTGGGCCTCAACCAACATGCCTCTCCAGCCAGCACGATCTTTCGCCAGCTGTCTCCAGTTGCGCACTCCAAGTTGGTTGAGGTCCTTCTCCACTTCTGTGCGCCACCATTGTCTAGGTCGTCCACTGTTTCATTGTCATTAACATTTACTTTAGAAAAGTCATCCCTCAACAGAGGGCAGTCTTTCTAATTATGTGTTTATTCAAGCAAAAGTGAGTTTCATTGCGAAGCACTGTTCGCTTATTAACATTGGAGTTACCGACAATCTTGTGTTTCTCCCTTTTAACAAATCTATGCCTTGTGCTTGTGGCTTTAATTCATTAATGCCAAGACGGTCTTATTGTCGCCGAATGAAACAAAAATGTCTAACTTAAATTTGAATACCTCTAACAAAAGCACACGTTGTGGCACCCTTACAAATTCGTCTGCACTTCCATTATGATCTGTTCATCGCATTTTCGATCCCTCACCTCGACACGAAAATGCGACGGCGCCAAAAGTGCACTGAAACGAATACTTTAGCCCACTGAAGCTTAAAGCGGCAATCGTCTGGTTCCAAGAAACTGATGCTATTCCAACTGTAGCTCTGGCAGACAACAGTCGTGCAATTGTTGCGACTGCCTGCATAAATAAAGCGCATTGGGGTTAACCCAGGCTTTGTGGTTGAGTTTGTGTCACTAAAACTCAATAGTCTTGTTCGTCTTTGCAATTTAGGGCAACATTTGCATTCGTTTATATTCCCTCGTCCTAGTTCAAATACAGAACACTTCTGTGGGGGTGTTTTCTTTTCTCTCTGCCGCTCGAAGCTCAGTCTCTTGGAAGTGATTGGTTATTTCGACAGACGACAGGCAATCGGTCAAGCAATTCTAATGAGAATAACGAATGCATTCGCAATTAATTTTATGCATACGAATTGTCCGGACCAACGAACACGAACATTTGTGCGCGTGGGTAACATGTGTCGTGTCACACATCAATTCATGTGAACATACCCTATGAAAGTATTCATCGGAATATGTAAATTAAGAGCTCTTAAGTGACTTGAAATTGTCTTGTCTAACTGCATTTGTAAGTAGCATCCTGGGAGGATGTGTATGTGATTCCGCTCTGGGGAGAGTTCAACGAGGGTGACTGAAATTCGGTTTATGTTGGGTCGGTAGTGTGACAAAAAAAAGCGATGCAACTTAACTTTAACGATCAACCGCAGACGTGTGACTAAGAGGGTAGCAGCTGCACTGCTGGAGAGTTCTGTGGATGATGGGTTCTAGTACTGGATCACTAAAGAAGAGAACCAGAGCTGCTGGAGAGTGTTTTTTTAGACGGTGAGTGTGCATTTGAGGATGGTGACCAATTTTTTTGTGGCCAGGTGAAATACGAGCGGAAACTACGTCACAGCAAGAAGATTTCGGATGGTAGTAGTGGACTAACTAACAAAGCGTGTAGTAGAAAACATTTAATTGGTAAATGTATGTCAGGATATGACGGAGATTAGTGCCAAAGTGATGAGGGTGAGTGGAAAAGGAGAACAACCAGTTGGCGGGTGAATTTGGCAGCTATCTTAAGACACAGATGATGAAGTAGGAAGGAGAAGGAGAAGGAGAAGGAGAAGGAGAAGGAGAAGGAGAAGGAGAAGGAGAAGGAGAAGGAGAAGGAGAAGGAGAAGGAGAAGGAGAAGGAGAAGGAGAAGGAGAAGGAGAAGGAGAAGGAGAAGGAGAAGGAGAAGGAGAAGGAGAAGGAGAAGGAGAAGGAGAAGGAGAAGGAGAAGGAGAAGGAGAAGGAGAAGGAGAAGGAGAAGGAGAAGGAGAAGGAGAAGGAGAAGGAGAAGGAGAAGGAGAAGGAGAAGGAGAAGGAGAAGGAGAAGGAGAAGGAGAAGGAGAAGGAGAAGGAGAAGGAGAAGGAGAAGGAGAAGGAGAAGGAGAAGGAGAAGGAGAAGGAGAAGGAGAAGGAGAAGGAGAAGGAGAAGGAGAAGGAGAAGGAGAAGGAGAAGGAGAAGGAGAAGGAGAAGGAGAAGGAGAAGGAGAAGGAGAAGGAGAAGGAGAAGGAGAAGGAGAAGGAGAAGGAGAAGGAGAAGGAGAAGGAGAAGGAGAAGGAGAAGGAGAAGGAGAAGGAGAAGGAGAAGGAGAAGGAGAAGGAGAAGGAGAAGGAGAAGGAGAAGGAGAAGGAGAAGGAGAAGGAGAAGGAGAAGGAGAAGGAGAAGGAGAAGGAGAAGGAGAAGGAGAAGGAGAAGGAGAAGGAGAAGGAGAAGGAGAAGGAGAAGGAGAAGGAGAAGGAGAAGGAGAAGGAGAAGGAGAAGGAGAAGGAGAAGGAGAAGGAGAAGGAGAAGGAGAAGGAGAAGGAGAAGGAGAAGGAGAAGGAGAAGGAGAAGGAGAAGGAGAAGGAGAAGGAGGAGAAGGAGAAGGAGAAAGAGAAGGGCAAGGAGAAGGAAAAGGAGAATGAGAATCATCGACCACACACAACCGTGTTACTTAATGATTGCATTACATGCCAATGGTACAAGTTTAGAAAATTTCCGCGAACATTTCTCTAAAAAGTGCGTGGCGTGGTGGGTACGATGCGACGCTCAACACTGAAAATCCAGGTTCGAACCCCGGCTGAACACCTCAAATTTTTCAGGGCACTACCTCTTTCGAGCTGCTGACAACACTCAAAGAGTAACACTCACACAATCTAAGAAAGAGCTTCTGAAATTTCGATTTTCATAGTCGGCGAAATTTGTAGGCCCTTCTACACGCGAAAGAACGAGTAGTTGATGAGCAAGCTAGGCCTTGGCCCCACTGTGACCTTTCGCGCCACCCAATTATTGTGATTGTTATTAAGAATTGGATTTCACTCTTCCAGCTATGATGCACCGTTTAAGAGTCTTTCACTCTCGGTTTCATGCCGAATTGTTTTCACTTATTACACCGATTGAACACGGAAAATGTTTCGATTGCAGCCATCGCTGATAGACATCGTCGTCGCACATACGAAAAACTTGACACCAGCGAAGAAAACCTTCGTCTTCCACCACACTCGGGACCAGAGCGTTGATCCGATTAAGCTTCCATTGCGGTTGTTCTCATCTTCACCATCAAAACAATGCTAGTCGGATTGTCTTAGTGTGAACGGACACATTGTGCAAGTACGCAAGGTGACGACAATTGACTCTTTCACTTCGTCGTATGAATCGTTTTAAAAAAACCACTCCGCAACAGAAATTAAACTAGTTGCAACTTAAACAAAATTAAGAGCAATTTCCAGTTGAAAATTTCCAAACCTCCTGCTCAACAATTTTCGGCTCCGAAGTATCATGATTCCCTGTCCAGAACCCACCCCATAAAAAAGATCTTCCATCGCTAGAAATTTTGCAAAAGATTTCAAATTTTAAAATTAAAATGAAGAACATAAAAAAATGCCACATTCGCCGAACAAAGGCCGAATAATTTAGTACACAAAGGCCAGCATAATTTGAAGCAGACAATAAAAGTTGAATGTTTCCCCAGCAGAACTTGCAGTATTTCATACTTTTGTTGGCTTAAGAAAAGCAACTATTTAACATGGTTCACATTATGACTAAGACGTTCATGTGGTGCCGGGGTCGACTGCGTCTGTGAATTCCTTCCGGAATCGTATTTCATTTCACGGCAACACCTCTTCTGAGTCACCAGCAATTCTTTGATAACTTTAATGAAAAGTTTCGTGAAACTTCGTCCTACGAAGACGACCCAAAACTCTGCACCTCCACACACGTTTGTGTGCGAACAAGAGAACGCTCAAAACGAATGGTTCCCTTGCAGAAGTTACGGCGAAGCAGCATTTGTTGTCACGCTTGAATTATTCACATTGTGAAAAATCAAATGCAATAATGGCTCTTTTTTCACATTTTTAATGACACCAGCGGGAGGGAAAAATTCTCATGAAGAAGGGAATCCTGAGGTTGATTGATGAATGAAGTTGCGCCACCAGTCAGTCAAGAGCAACCTTCTCGCAATACACATCCAGTTCTTGAGTGCACTGAATTAAGAATGTTGCGTATACGCCAGAGTGGCCAATTAAGCGTCACATCAAATTATGATCCCTGAGGCGAATACGCCCAATTTGCTCCCATCCCGCTGTCCAAGTACACTAATAACCGTCAGGGCCTATGCTGCTAAGTCGAAAATCACCTCTCTTCCCCTACCCCGCTAGGATGAGATTAAATGCCCTCAGGAAATGAACAGAGAAGCAAAAAAACACACTGGAGCTCCCAGGACACAAACTACGCAGCTCACCTGAATCGAATAATATCCTGAGCAAGCTGCACCGCACCTCCCATCCGAAGAGAACTTCCGTTTCGAAAGCCCTTCAGAAAGAGTAGTCAAAGCAGAAGCACATAATCCGGAATGAAAGTGTCCGTGATTTGTATCAGGAACTGAGTTCGGATTTCTGTTCTCATTTTTTTTTTTGTTTGTGTTGTGTCCATGAGTCGATCGATTAGATTGCTCCCGCCTTTATTCCTTCGGTTCAATCGAGGGGAAAATAATTTGTACTTTCGTTCCCGGGTATGACACTTCTCGACAACTCTGCAGGTAGACTTGTCGTCACTGCTCCGCAATGGCCGGATGGATGCTGCAAATAGCAATTTATGTCTTCTCTGAAAATATTTATTGCATAACAGCACGTATTCTGGTACGTGCGGAAAGTGCAGAGAGCGCTCCTTTTGAGCTGAGGTCGAAGATGTTGCTTTGGCGTTGGATTTTTGTTTTTATCTCGTTTTAAATGGCACGTTTTCCTGATCTCTGAATGTGGGAAAATACGCACTGACATTTGGGTCGGTATTGACCTCATTCAATTGAAAGTGAGGTGCAATGGCTTCTCGATGTTCCATTTTCGGCCTTTGAGTGTGCTGCAGTTGGGCACTTGAAATGTCAAAGAAAGTGCAGGCAGGGGAAATGTCAGAGTCGTTTGCATAATGGAGTCTAATTTGGTATGATACCTCGTCTTGAATTAGACTTTTGCTGATGTCAGCCGGGGCTGACGGAAAAATTCTCCCGAGTAGTTTTATATGTACAGTCACAGGTCCACCCTGAACTGTAGCGCCACAAGAAGAAGAGGAGGAAGCTTTAAATGTGTTTAGATTTCTGTGTGGCACAGCCTGCTCCCAAACCATAAACTTCCCGTTTATGGAATCGTAGTCCAAATACGGTTGTCCATTGGAACCCAGAGGACTTGCTTCAAGCAGGTGAGATGCAACGTAAAGCATTTCCTAAGGAAAATTTTTATAGTCTTCCGGAAATTTTCAGATATTGCTCTCTTGGCATTAAGCCCCTTTTGAAAACGAAATAAAGTGAAATCACAGAACAGCCTATTCTTAAGCTGCCCGCTGTATTGGGCGTTGTGTAAGTTACTGAAATATATGTGATAGGAGTGAGTGAAAGGACCAATTGTCCGCATGGCCCACAGCCTTTAACTAGATAACAATGACCATCAGAAAATAGGAGGACTATTATCAAGCATTGAAGCGGAAGCGGCTAAAATGGGTCTGGCGGTAAGGTAAATAAGGGCAAAACGAAGTACATGCTGTCATCAAGGAAGGACACACAACATCGACGTCTCGGACGGAGCGTCACACTAGGCAGCAGAATCTTCGAGTTAGTTAAGGACTTCATCTACCTCGGCTCCGCGGTAAACAGGGACAACAACATCAGTACCGAAATCAAACGCAGAATCACTCTTGCCAATCGCTGTTTCTTTGGGCTCAAGAGGCAAATGAGTAATAAAGCCCTCTCTCGAAGGACTAAGCTCGCTTTATATAACAGCTTGATCATCCCCGTCCTACTATATGGCGCAGAATCTTGGACGTTAGCAAAGGCAGATGAGGAAGCCCTTAGTCTTTTCGAGAGAAAAGTTTTGCGTGCGATTTTTGGTCCTGTTTGCGTTGATGGTATCTGGAGGAGAAGATTTAATAACGAACTCTATGGACTGTACAGCGACATGCGCCTGGTCAAGCGTCTACGGATACAACGCTTAAGATGGCTAGGCCATGTAGAGCGTATGGACACCACTGCTCCGGCCCGAAAAGTCTTTGATTCCGAGCCATTGGGATAACGCAACAGAGGAAGACCTAGACTAAAGTGGCGCACACAAGTGGAGAAGGACATCAACCAACTTAAAGTGCGCAACTGGAGACAGCTGGCGAAAGATCGTGTTGGCTGGAGAGGCATGTTGGTTGAGGCCCAGGTCCACCCCGGACTGTAGCGCCACAAGAAGAAGAAGAAGAATTATCAAGATGGCATTTATACGGCACTGCCTGCGCTGCGGATATGCGTGATCCAGGACATCTTGGGATGTGCTCCTGGATGGCGCACAATTTGGATGAATAAACAAACCTCACGCCTTGTGTCGTGAACTCCAACAAAAGAACTTCTGTAGAAAGTACAGACGCAAAAAATCGTAGAATCTGTCTTCCACCTCCTCTGCGACTATAAAGTCCTTTAAGGACAATTTAATTGACACTTTGGCAAATATTTCTTCGACAGCATAGATGAACCCAACGTCTTTCGTGAATAGACCCCCAACAGGTCTCAAAGAACAATAAGGGAACTACCCGCACGATATCACAGACCCCACGGACGGCCAGCTTAATTTTTTCTCAAATGTTCCAATATTCCTTTATATGCGCTCATCGTTCAGGCCCAAGGGAAACACCCTCATCACAAACGCCCCTACCCTCAGTCACGGCGTCAAAACGATGTTAACGGCACTTTAAGGTTTGCCACCACTTAAAAAAAAATACCGTGCAATTATCATTACAAATGCGGGGCAGAACACATTATTTGAGAAGCAAATTTTTCACCGTCAAAATAGAATTGTCTACTCCCCCGCCCGACCATGGTGGGGGGGCTGGAAGGCGATACCATCTAATTGATGGCTCATTTTCGTGCTCATCTTCGAGCAGCTGTGCTCTAAGTAGTTTACATTTTATGGGGCACAACGATTTATGGTCGTTATTAGTTTCGTCGTGTCCTGTCTTGGTTTTTGTTGAACGCAACTTTGCGCCAAAACATTTTGAGGCGATAAAATCAATGTGAAGCCATCAGCAAGGATTTCTGTGTCTGCCTCGGTGTTGTTTCTCTGTTCTGTGTCTCTGTTCCAAGGAATGTGCGCGTAGGAGAAGTGAGTTTGTGTCAAGTGCAAGTGTAAATTCCGTCAGTCCGACGATGGTGCTGAGTTGCTGAGTGAAGTGTGCAGCATAATAGGCGTTTGTTAAATATTTACTCTTCTTTGTGCATTCGTTGTCAGGCAGGGAGGAGAGAGCGCTGCAAGAAAACGAAAAGCTAATGAAACGACAAACAAAAAATCTGATTGACAAAGGCACACAAGTCTGCAGCTTCAGATGAGTTTGCAAACAGTCGCCTTACGTTCGCAGACGTGTAAGCAGGCATAAACGTCTACTCAAGGACTTACATTCCTTCACATATACGGCCGTGTGGCAACTAGGCATCGTCGGCGAGGTAGAGATATATAAGCAATAATACATTTTGAAGGTTGTTCGGCTTTAGCGGGTGAAGAAGTTTTTCTCATCGAACATCATAGTGGACAGCAGACATTTTGATGAGTAAGGGAGTGCGGGGTTTTCTTATCTGATTTTTTCCACAATAGCTGCCTCCTAATTAACAATGTGTCGTAAGCCAGAGGGAGAACTATACCGGCTATGGAATCAATTTTCTTTAGAATGAAAGACTTGTTTGAGGAAATGAGTTTCTAAGGTGGAAAGAAACCGTCTTGGAGTTTCATAAGGAACTCTACCATTTTGAATATGAATCTCAATAGACGCGTGTCTTCACCCAGATCGATATAAAGCTTGTTGTCCCAAGTTCGTGGTCGTCGTGGCGTAGTGGGTAGAGTGCGACGCTCACACGCCGAAGGGCCTAAATTCGACTCCCAGTTCAACACCAATTTTTCTAATATTTCACGGCACCACCTCTTTCGAGCTGCTGACAACACTCAAAGAGTAGTAACTGTATTAGAAAGCTTCTCAAATTTCGCTGTTCGGAGTCGGCAAAAAACTGTAGGTCCCTTCTACTCGTGAGAGAACAGTAGCGCGCACAACACGAGTATTTGATGAGCAAGCTAGGGCCTGGTCCCTTTATGGACTGTAGCGCCAACAATTATTATTATTGTCCCAAGTTCGCTGGAGTTCACGTCAGCGCAGAAATCTGGAAGTGAGTGCACTCATCATAAAATAATATTTCAATAGAACCTCAGGATATTACAAACAATAATGCATTCATCCAACATTAAACAAAAGGGTCAGGAGTAAATTTACAAAAGTTTGTTTGGGTGTAAAAACAAATTAACATTGTATGACTTTACTTCAAGCATTAGTATTTAGATTTTCATTGTAATTACTTCGATTAAGCATGGACGCTAAATCGGTTAAGGAAGTGCTTATGTATGTTATTCCACTCGAATGTCAATAAATTCTCTAACTGCTCTCTGTTATTAATATCGTGGATCATTCTAAGCCATCCCACACCTTCTCTTTGGGTTACTGTCTTAACTATCTGTCTTGCCATAAACGCTCATTATGTGAGATATGCTTGGGGTCATAAGTTGGTGGAGGTACGAGGGTTGCGTTTTATATTTCGGGATTAGAGAAAACAAATATTAATCATCGAAAACAGCTTTATAGTTCTTCAAAATATTCCCCATTAAAATCAATACCCTTTTGCAACTGGCAAACAAATGCTTGTGTACCACTCAGAATTGACTGTTATGCGTTGTTCTAGTGGTGCTTCGTGAGAGAGGAACTTTTGTTGGATTTGGCTCAACTTGAAACAACCATACAGTCGACTGCTGATCACTTTCGAGCTCATACGCGTAAATCCACGATTCATAACCTGTCACGACGTCTTGGACGTGTTTGGAAGCACCGCGATCGTATTTTTGGAGCATTTCTTTCGACCATTCGACACTAGCCTTTTTTTGAGCGATTGACAAATTGCGTGGGATGCAACGTGAACACATTTTTTGACGGTCAATGTTCATGCAATATTGAGTGCATGCTGGTCCCACTAATGCTAAGGTTGTCTCAATCTCCCGATAGGTCTCATGGCGATCCTGCAATATCAGATGGGGAACAGCATCATTGGTTTCCGGAACAACAACTGATTTGGAACGTCAAAACGTTCTGAGTACGTATAAGCTGAGTTGCCAGATTGCAACTCTAGAGTTGCCCAATACCGAAATATAAAGCGCAAATAATTAGTCGATACTAATAATAATAATTGTTGGCGCTACAGTCCAAATGGGGACCAGGGCCTAGCTTGCTCATCAACTACTCGTGTTGTGCGCGCTACTGTTCTCTCACGAGTAGAAGGGACCTTCAGTTTTTTGCCGACTCCGAACGGCGAAATTTGAGAAGCTTTCTTAGACAGTTATTACTCTTTGAGTGTTGTCAGCAGCTCGAAAGAGGTGGTGCCGTGAAATATTAGAAAAATTGGTGTTGAACTGGAAATCGAACCTAGACCCTTCGGCGTGTGAGCGTCGCACTCTACCCACTACGCCACGGCGACCACCAATTAGTCGATACTCACAACTTGTTTAAATTTTTAAATTTGTTTCCTTCTTAAGATTTCAATTTACGAAAAGTGGTTTCCATACACCTCCATATACATATCCATTTATGGCCGTTGGACCAAAAAAGTTAAGGATTTGATTTGGCCGAGATTTTGCTTCGTGCTATAACTTTGGTGGCTGGACTACCTACTTTCCAGAGGCCAGCGAGAGTGTCGTTTTTCTATTTTATTTGCAGAACAATAGCTTCTTCCTGGAAACGCAACACCTCTACACCATTTCAATTTCGGTTCCCCTTGCCGTTTTAAGATGCAATTCAGTATTTAAATGAATAATAATTATTGGGTAGCGCGACAGTCCACAGGGGGACCAGGGCTTAGATTACTCACCATCTACTCGTGCTGTGTGCGTTACTGTTCTCTCACGAGTAGAAGCGTTGTCAGCAGCTCGAAAGAGGTGGTGCCGTGAAAAAATCGAGGTGTTCAGCCGGGAACCGAACCTGTACCTTCGACGCGTGAGTGTTGCCACGGTGACCAAATTTAACACCACAAAATTGGCACTTGTACCAAAAGTGAAAGAGTCACTAAAGTTTTCTAGTTATTTTATTTAAAACCAGCTAAATAATAAGCAACATTACGTGAACTTTTGCACATTACATTTTTAACCTTTTATCTTTAATTTTGCCGTCATTTCCACAATAGCCTTTTGGGGACCTTTTTTGACCCTTTTGCTTTTCATTTTGCTGTCAATATTTAATGAGTAATAAAATTATATTATTTTCTTTAAAAAATGTTATCTCATGTCATGGTTAATTACAATTTTAGACGCCAAAAATAATCAAGTCTATTTGCTCCCAGATTCCTTACCCGTACACAGCTTTTTGTGGAACGTGTTACATATGGAGGACACGCAAATCAAATCTTTCCATCACTCTCACTCGAAGGTGTGACAGCTAGAGCTTCCACAGTGGAGAATAGACCTTTCTGTACTCTGCACTCTGCACTTCTCTAATTTCATGTGTTACACTGCACTGGGAGCTCAGACACAAAAACTTCTCTATTGTACTACCAGGCAGTATCCTAGATTTTATGTAATATGTTGGTCTTCCTGAGAATTAATCGCAAGCAGTTCCGTAGCTATCAGTATCAAACAGCCGCCACCTAGAACAAGCGAAGGGCAGAGGAGTGTGCTGCAGTTAGTTCATCATCTATACACACATCGCGGAATGTTTATTCACTTTTACTAAGCATAATTAAGCTTTAAACGAATGTGAAGTTTCATATTAGTATGCCAACAAACAGTTCCTATCTAGAGGCAGTAGAAATGCTTCTAGCTGACGATTGGGAGCATACATTTGTTATACAATTTCTGATTGTGCTGTCGAAAGGCCCAACTATCGACGGAAGCCCAAGCGGTGCGAGCAACCCTATGGTGGGTTCCACCCTGTGAGTTCGTGTTTTGATCCTTGCCTAGAATTTCAATGGCAATCTTGTTTTCCATGATGCCGTTGTGACAAAGAACCGATATAAGTCTTAATGAATTTAGACTATCCACCAAATTGAGCTAAGACTTGCATTAGTGATATAACTTAGAAAAGATAAAAGTTCTGAGTAAGAGCTTGAGCACACTGTCGCTAGAAATGCAGTTACTCTTCCTCTCATTCATCACAAGATAGTCCATCGCCATTATGGAAACAAAATTTCAGCTTAAAAGGCTGACGTATTGTTCGCTTAAGAGGTCGGCAGGCTGAATTCGCTAAGGCTTGTCTGGGTCCCGGGTCATCACGAGATCCTGGGAAACGAAACTGCTGATAAACTAGCTAGGCTAGGTTCAGCAGAGGCATTCGTAGGACTCGAACCCACCTTGGGATTACCCGCGTTTTTGGTCAGTGCCTCCGGCGATGGTTGGGTCTCCTTACAGCACAACCAGAGATGGCGTGACTCTCCAGGATGCAGGGTGACCAAGAGTATGCTCCCAAACGTCTGCAAGAATTCCGCCTCTTTTCTGCTATCTCTAGACAGAAACGAGTGCAGAAGACTTGTTGGCGTATTAACGGGACACTTTACCTTCACTATGCACCTGAGTCGGCTTGGGCTTAGTGATGTCACACTCTGCGACGCCTGTGGAGAAGGTGATGACACTTCAGAGCACTTTCTCTGTCAGTGTCCCGCTTTCGCTCGTATCAGGGGCGCTTATTTGGCGCTGATGTGGTGGGAACTGAAACCCTAACTTCTATACCACAGAAGCGCATCTTGGTTTTTCTTCGGAAACCCATGAAATTACATTAAATGAAGGTTACTGCCTGGTAGTACAATGGACCTGTATTTGAGTCTGAGTGCTCCAGTGTAGTTGATCCCACCCTACAACCAAAAAAAAAAAAAAACTGAGGTGTTGAGCTGTCGTTTGCCAGCTTTAGATCCCTTTTTCATCTGGGAGTCGTTTGTGCAAAACCGAGTACATTCCTTTTATAGCTCAGTATCTTTCCAAAACCACAGAACCTGGACATATAGAAAGTCTACCTTGTTAAAGGCAAACCTGAGTTATTTGTGGCCTCGTATCAGGCGGCATATCCGTGAGCCAGGTGTCATAGAAGATGCACAGATCAACAAAGCACAAAAGTGCGATTTAAATTAAAGACCACCTCTTTTCAGTCGAGAGATGACCTTGATTGTGCATTCCCTGATGTGGGCATCAAGAGAAGGAACAGGCGTGTTGGGTTTTCCATCATTCCATGCTCACTCTCTTCTTTCACTCCTCATAAAGTGATTGGTAGTCGTTCAACTCATTGAGTTTCCCTACAGCCCACAGACGGGCGTACCTCCTTCAAGACTTAATCCTGCAGAGCGTACCATTGTTCCTTCAATAATAGAGGGAGCTGGAGTTCACCTCGCAGTGCGTCCTGTCCCAAAATCAAATTTATACTTTCAGCATGAGAGTCGATTCGCAAATCAATAATCAATTAATTTCTCCAGCCCAGCAAGGATCCGCCATTCATGGCTAAGAAATGTCGCCCGGCCCCCGGACCTAAGACGTCACACAGCCTTCAACCAATCTCGGAAACACCATGCCCAGAAGCCATTAAAGGCTTTCAACGCTCTAAACAACAAAAGAAAGAAATCACTTCTCATTTCAATTTTGCGAACTTCCTCAATGGGAAACCTACTTCCCCCCAACTCATCAGTTTGGGGCAATTTCAGATGGCGCTAACTGGGTCCTCGCCATGCAGGCTGTCACACACGACACTGAAATCGATTAAAAGGTGGTGCGTGTCGATTGGCATCTGCTGGGACTTTTCTACGATTTTCCGCACCGTTAGCCCGCATTGTGTGTCTATTGTGCGGCTCCCGTGCCTGAAACTATCCCGATAAGGAGCTGTCACGTTATTTGCCAGCGGGTTTTGATTGTTCGCAGCAATCGACCGAATCTATCTTGTGCGTGATGCCACCACAAAGACATCGAGTAAACAGCTCACTTCCGAAACACGACTGTTTACGACCCGCCCCACAAAATGCCCACGCAACCCCCAAATCAAGTTTGATGACAAGTGCCAGCTGCAGCGCAATCAGCGAATTCAAATAGCCTCAAAAATAATTAAAACCGTACATCTCCGGCTGTCGGGAATTGCTGCCGCCAGCTGCCGGAATGAAGCGACAAAATTTAACGTCGCTGCGCGTCGCCCCGCGCATTTACAGCCACAAAAGATAGCATCGGCCTTCTTTCTGGCGAAGTCGTGCAGCACACTCCTCCGGTGCGGTGCGTACACACATGTGCGTGTGTGTCCGCAAATGAACGCTGCACAAACACATCCTGCCTAAAATATCAACAAATTTACACATTCATCAAGGCCTCCTCGTGACACACGGCTTCATTTGGGGATCAAAATAAGAAAGGCTAATGTACGTACGGGCTGGGAGTGTGTGCACATGGATCTGCCTCCACAATCACGGCAAGGTATGTGCTCGTGCCGGCAAATGGATGTGTGTTCACGGTCCTTATTGGCGTGCTCGCTTGTTTGATATGCGGATTTATTTGCCACCTTAATTGCAAATGTCGGCAAAGAGTGAACGACGAGTTATTTCGTCCTTGCCGAGTGTTAGTCGACGGATCTCTGACGAATTCGCCAGCAGACATACACGCACGCACGCGTATGCGGCACACGTGGCTTCCTGTTGTGCCGGAGATTAGGAGCTCTCTTTGCTGCTTGTTCTTTGAAGTGTCGCTTGTCGGGATTCGAGTGCGTCTGGCCTAGGTTTTCGCTGATTCAATTGTGCCGTGCGACTTTTTAATGAAGAGAGACGAGTCAGGCGAATTTCCTGATTGCGGTTAATTGATGTTTGCAGAGCACGATATGCCCCTCGACGGCGGCTGTATACCCATATTTCGGAATGGCATTACAATTGATTTTAGGCAACACTTGGCATGCTCTGATTGCTTAATGCCAGGAATGGCGCTGCCACGGAGTAAACGGCACCTTTGCCGGAGTTGAATATTTGATTTCGAACACGTTACTGCTTCGCAAACAGAACCTCTGTGCGACTCGAATCGATGGGGCTGCCGGAAAAAATGCGAAGCTGTGAAAAGCTGAAATTGAGATGTACGGGAATAATTGACATCGAGAATGGGCCCTGGACGCTTGGTGCTTCAGATGGAGTGGAGAACAAATGGAGGTGGGATTGGGTTGGAGGTGTTATGTGTGTAGCTGCTAAATGAGGGACAATCCAGTTAGATGCTGTTGGCATTTCTAAGAATACAGGTTAATGAAGTTAAAGACGTTCCTCCAGTGATTGAAAATGTGACTATCTAGAATTGTAAATGTACCAGGGAGTCACTTAAGGACACCAAACAGATGAAGGGACTAAGTTTTTACAGCCGCTAGTAGCACATAGTCATTTCCGAGACGGTTTATCAAGTATCATCACCAAAGACCGCTTAAATTGGTTTCTGTCATACTTCTAGCGACCGTGGTTGTCATCCTGGCTGGTATTCTTATAAAATGGGAGCGGCCATCAAGTTTTCCTGCATGGGTTGTGAACCTGATGCAGAAACCTGACACATAAAGCGTATCCCACTAAGGACTTCACAACTTTGAATTTAATTCTAGAACGTACTCTTTCACCTATCGTCAAACTACCATAGCCGATTTTTTGAAAATACCCAAAATCTTCATCATGGCAATGAATATACATTAATAATGTCTGCAAATTATAACAATTTTCTGCCAAAAGTCGAAGCCGTTGACGGCAATTTTAAGTGCAATTGTTTCAAGTTTTCTTCGTTAGTTTTTTGGCCTTGAAAACAAACAAGCAACCACACATTGGATGATAGTTAGTGAGAAAATCGGCTGGTTGATGAGTTGAAAATATAGCTTACCGAACAGGCGTCATCAGTAAGCGATAGAAATCAGTCTTGTCGTCGGTGTATTCACGAATTGGGCATCACTTTTTAGCATATTTTGAAGAAGAATACCGTTTTACACTAATACAAGATCAAGTTGACTCAAGGATTGAAGCCGATGGACCATTAAAAGCGACGCAGGTTCTCTGATTGAGTTCGGTTGAATTTAATCATCTTCAGTGACGAAGCTCTTTTTGTCATAATGGGTTTGTTACTAAGCTAAGCTGAATATGAGAGAAAATCCAAATGTGCTTCATGAGCCAGTGTCCACAAAAAATTCCCTTTCGATGCAGTTTTGTTTGCATTCCGGTGGCGTTATTGGGTCAGATTTTATTCGTTTTCGATGACGAACGTCAAGTTATGGTCAGCTTTAACGCGCCATTTTTAGGGAAAAATTTTGGTTGATATTTGTATTGGAAAATATAGAGCTGGCCGATATGCAGTTTCTACAGATTAAGAAGCCGCACAGCACATGTTACAATCGATTCATTGGAGATTACGATGAACGTGTTATCTCAAGAAATGCGCCAGCGATTTAACAACGCCTGACTATTTTCTGTGGCCCATTCTTAAGTCCATTGACTTAACCATATGCGAACAACCCTATGACGATGGCCGAGTTAAGAGCCAACACTGAACATGAAATAGCGGCCGTTTCGGCTGAAATGTGTCTTACAGTCGGTGAAAATTGTGTCCAACGAATTGGCCGCTGCAAACTTGTTTGAGCAAAATTGTAGCGTCATATAAAAAGGCCACGTCTTAGAGGCAAGTTAATCTGCCAATGGAAGTAGGAGCCCTCTCTCTTCCCGCATTTAGGAAGCTCTTTGTTCTACCTGCAAATTGACTTGATTCGAAGGTGCTAATTTCGACTAAGTACCGATGAAGTGATGGAATGAAACAGAGAATCTCACATAGCCCGCGAAGACCCAATATCCCTCTTTGTCTCTTATTACTCTAGAGGTGTATACGCGCATTGACAATCCGTTTTTTTGTTGTTTAATTTAGTCATAACCATCGTTCTAGCCATCAAGACACGGGCCCCAACTTGAGCTAAGTTGGTCCATATCCATATCGAGACACATAAAAGAGATGAAATGTGCTCCTAGTTTCCACACCTTGTACCAAAGTCATTGCCCACTCACCTGCGACGTATGCTTGTTGCCTCTTCATGTGATGTGTTCCACCAAAACTGTGGCCAAATGCTCGCCTCGAACCCAAATGGTGCAGCACCAACCCGGTCGATCTCAAGCAAACATTGCGCTAGTGTACGTTTGGGGGTTACATAAAGTTGACAACCTGACCAAACATATGAAACAAAAATTTGCGTGATGAGGCAAAGTCACCAAAACCATGCTTCTTTGAGTTTTGGCAGTTTTCTTAGGTGCTTCGATGCGAAAGCGTCTAAAATTTGGAGCTAAAAAGGTCACTTATCGGCATATGAAATCAAGCATCGACAAATTTCTGTGGACCAGAAAGTCGTACATGGCTGTTACTTTCTTAATCCGATTTCCGCAGCTCTCAAATGTTCGCCAAACTCAAAATATTCAAAACGGGCGTTGCCCCCTAGGTCGAACTCACGCCTTTAAAAAACGGTTATAGACGGACATGCGAAATCAAAATCCTTTCTGCAAACGGAACCATAAATGAGTGAAGTGAAGAAGTTTTTAATTAGCTCCCATAGCCAGAAGTATGATTTATGATAAATCGAAAATTGATTTGTGCCACCTATCGGGCTCTTTTCACAAAGTTCTAGGTTCACCCCAGGCTGCCATATCCTCCAACAGGGCAGGAGGTTGAAGGGAAATTTTAATTACTCGCTTCGTAGTACAGCAACCCTAAGGGATTGCCTTCACCTGTGCATATATTATCTGCAACTGGCGCAAACATGTTATTTTGCTGCAAGCGCTCTTTCAATTTCCTAAATTAACGCTTAAACTGAGTTAAGTAATCAATTCCTTAATGAAAATATGCGTTCAAACGTACATTCTGCGCCAGAAGCCAGAACCCACCACCCACGCACGCCAACCATTCACCTTGCAGTCAATGTCGTTGCCTCCACGACACCAGAAGTTCCTCAGCACCCAGTTCGAGTCGTCGAATCGTGTGAGGGCACGAAGAAAACAGTATCCAAGACAAATGGGAATTTTTAAGGTTAGCTTCCGGCTGCCTTCCGGTTGCCGCAGTCGTTCGAAAGTGTACGCATGAATATTCCCTTGGGAGATTACAGCGGAAGGCAAGAAAGGGCGCCCCTGGCTGCACCCCACTCACCGGCTGCTCGACGAATGCTCTTTAGTTAGGTCAGCGTTCGGTGGATGCGGTTACTTCCAACCGGAGCAATCACTTAACCGCATTAACTATTCATGGTAATAAGGCATCTGAAAATTGCGAATAGCTGCAAGGTGCCTGCACTGTGCGGGAGACGTGCTCATGCGAGTGGATTTGGAATTATGAATATTGGCTGCCGGTAGGAAGGATGTGGCGACTGCGGAATTATAGTGTATCGTAATTAAAGTTTTCTGTTTGCTGCTGTTGGAGCACGTCACGCACTTGTCCCGACCCACGCGCTCCTGAACTTTAACATCCTGCAATCTGTCAGGCGGTGACTAAGAACTCGCCACTGGTGGGAGGTCGTTCCGTTCCTTGTGCTTCCGCCCACCTAACACTTTAGACGGAGCATAAATCGTATGGTGGGAAAAAATTCGAAACAACCAGCTTTGGATGATGGGTTGGTCCCGTGGGGGCGATTCCTCCAGATCGAAAAATACACTTCCACATCGGCAAGGCCGTCCATGGAGTTTGAGAGGAATTTCTGGGGAGAAAGGGCAACCCAGTGGAATGACAAAAGGAAACTGATTTGGACTGCGCTGGGGCAGGGACGACATTTGGAATTTTCCCATCGATGCATGGAGTGAAGGCAATGCGCTTCTTCAAGCGTGCAGCTGAAGGGAGAAGTGCTTCCAGGTGTGAGGCGGTTCAGAAGGTTAAAAAAGACACTGTTTCCAGTTTTGGCAGGAAGTTCAGGTTGTCTGCTGATGACCACTGAGTGCTGCAAGGAGCTTACAGCGAATGTGTTAGAGCGTGTACAGTCAACGGGTAATGACGAATGAGAGACATTCTTTGTTCTTATTTAAAGGGGAAGGCTGCTGAGTTATTCCCACTACTCCGAAATTGCTTTTATTTCACCGGATAAAGAATGGCGGTGTTTCAAGCAAGGCGCAAAAAGAAACAATCGACGAATAGAAGAATTCAAAGTGAGCACTTTCTAGTTCCCAGACAGAAATAGAAACTGACAACGCAAAGAGCGTTTTTAGAAGTTGTTTCGAAAGGCATGCAGAGGTGGGAGAGATTCAAAAACCGAATGGTCTGAGGAGATAATCAAATGAAAGAGCGAAAGAAAATCTGTTAATTTATTTTTTTATCGATTCCAAAGGTCGTTCATTAAATATGTCCTGGGAAGGAAAATAAAATGATTTTAAGAATCCCAAACAGTGGGTTAAACCCAAACATCGGGATAATGCTCTGTGTTTGACGGATCCGGTCGAGGTTTTATTTATTGTATTATATAAGACTTGGAGAAACAGGAAATGCAGCTCCTGCGGCAAGAGCACTTTGTTGGCCTATTGTGTCAACGATTCAGAAGATGGCGCTAGCCGCTAATTGTGATTGATTTTAGAAGCGATTACCTACTTCATTGGAAAGCTGAAACTTTTGTCAGCGATAATTTCTATGCATCAGCAACAGTTTTAGACAACTTTATTTTTTGTTTCTTTAAAAACCTCCGAATTTGTATTCAAACAAACTACATTTGTGGGAAGTTTTGATTTTTTTTTTTTTTTTTTGAAATAGACAAAATGTATTGCTGAAGTTCTTTGAATGCTTGCATAACTGTGCGGTGAATTTGCCGCGGCCAATTGTTTTGATTTGAATGTTTTCGACGCCTCAATAGGGGTGACTTTAGCGTCGAAGACAAAGAACACAAGAAGCTTGGAGATGAGGAAATGCAGGCTTCACCGGATTAAGATCTGAGTCAATCTGAGCCCGATTGAGATCTGATACGAAAATTGAACTCGCACAATCGAAATTTGGAAAAAAAAATTAGATTTATTTAAAACCTAGGAAATTGGTTGCCGTACAAGATGAAACCGAGCAACGTCGAAATCGGTTATTCACCTCGGAACTGGTTCTTGAAAGATTTCAACGATGGGCACTTTTACAGGGGCTCGTGACTTTGAGATGAAAAGTGCATATGCTATGCAATGTATGGTGAATCTATTCCATCACCGTCTACATCGACGTAAACAACATTCACGGTTCGAAAGTCATGCTCTCATGGAATGTGCGGCGGCAAAATTAAGTCAAGAGCCTTCGGATACAACGCTTAGGCTGGATAGGGCATGTAGAGTGTATGTATAACACTGCGCCGCCCTAAAAGTCTTTGATTTCGAGTCAGGACAACGCAATTGAGGGCGGCCCACAGTTGTGCCTCAGTGAAAAGAAAAAACATAAAATGAAATAATTTCACGGCCAAGTGGTATTCGATTTTCAATTCCACATGCTTGAGAATCAAAAAATAAACCAAAATTTTGTTGAGTGCTAATGAGCCATTTCAGTTCAGTGTTTGAATTTTTGAAAATTGAACGTTTTTTGTAAGAATGTTTGATGTAGCATATCTCTTAAAATATACCACCTTGGAATATGATGATAAATTTATCTGAAAGGGCGTACATTTAGCCTTTAAACTGCATTAACGGTTTTTTTTTTCATTTTGACCACCAGTTTTCTAGACCAATCTGTTGTATAGACCACCTTTTGCGTAAATTACTTTCGTGTTTGGTGAAGCATACTAAAAGTGCTCCAAGAAGCTCTAAAGAGAAACCACATTTTTCTGAGGACTTAAAATATTCTCTATTTAAATTAACATTAATTGTTTGCACTTTGGAAGAACGAGTCGTGTAAGTGTAGCAACCTTGGATATTTTTCGGCATTTTTTCTTTATTTTCCATCGATTTCTCTTCTTATTCTTGTATTGCGCATATATCATGGACATGAACCACTTAGTTGTGAAACACGGGCCTTATTACACTTATTTCAGATTCACAATTGTTTTCAACGAAAGTGTGTTTGTAAAAAGTGCTAAATATAGTTTTTCTATATAGGTATGAATTCCAGCTTTACTTTGAGCCTAAATTTACTGTTGTAAACTGTTATTTAATATTTTTATTAGCAATTAAACAAAACAGTGTTTTCTTAATTTTGTAGCTTAAGATTACTTTGTTATCATTCAAGTTATAACGACCAGCAGGAGGATTTTGCTGATACTATATTCCAAACTTCATCGAGATTAGTCATTGAGTTCAAAAGTTGTTCCGCATTCTCCATACAATTGCACCACTGTGTGGCCTAGGCTGAGATGGTGCACACTGGTGGAGGGGTCTCTCAACCAACTTGTACTGCGAAATTTGAAGAATCTGGCTGGAGTTGTATGTTAGTTGGCGCCGAGTTCTACCCCAGACTGTAGCGCTCCCCAAAGAAAAAGAAGAATATCGTTGGCGACTGACCGAGATGGATTCCGGTTGTGGTGCTGATGTTGGTCAATTTTCTCTACAAAACTACAAGACGTGGAAAAGAATTGATTTTTTTTTCATTTGGTTTGGGCCTTAGCTTGAGAATATTCATAACATCTGTGGCGCGTCATTGGCTGCTGTGCAGATGCACAGAGTACATTCTTCAGCATTCGATTCCAGGACCGACTATTCATTTGGCATCTGGATACCATCACATTTAGGTTCCCAACACCACTCAACGAGAACAAATGCATTGTGTGCACTATCAAGGCTTGAAAAAAAAAAACTCCCACCAGCGCTTGTGTAAACTAACGACGCTAATTAAAATTTTCGTTCGCTCAATTATTGTTTTCATTCCATTTGGAATTTGAAACATTTCAAAAGTCATTACACCGAATGCCAGGAAACTGCCAATGTAAGCCTAACTTATTCCGCAGCTAATGCACGTCTACCAACCGCTGCAGCAGTGAAACATCGAACCGCTGTTCATGTTCCGATTTTGGGTAGACTGGAAACATGACCCAATGCAGCACCGCAACACATCCCTTGGGGGTGTGCAACTGTACCTGTGTTGGCTGCTTTCAAAGTTTCTAGTGCCTATCATACCCACACCCTCACAAACACATCAACCGTTCATCGAATGAACTTTTTAACGAACTGCAACGTTCTCACAACCAATTAAAAAGCACACAAAACAAAACAAAAAACAAAACAAAACTTTAATGTGTCGACACAGCTAGCATGTTGTGTAATTTTCCAACGCTTTTCCACGGTTTTCGGTGCGGTGGTCACTTTTACGTATTATCGCACTACCTGCCACTGATATGTAAATACAGGGGATTTTATATATTTCAGTTAAAATAACCCAGGGAATACTTGGCCAATAGTTCCGTGAGCAAATGTTTTCAGTTTTCTGTTTTTTTTTCCTCGTGTGCCCCGAAGCCACAACAGGGCAAATAAATTACTGGGGAATGAGTTGGTGACTGCTGTGGAATCCGGTCTACACGTTTCCTAAATTCCAGCTCATTTTACTGAAGCTCCCTAAGTGCAAGCCATTAAGCTGCATTCGGTATGCGACTGGTCAGTGGCAGATGTTTGTGCGCTTAGGAGAGTTTTTTTCCTCCGGTTTCCTGTGAACTTAAATGAATGAAAATAGCTCTGAACTAAATTTTATATTCCGGGAAGTGTTCCTTAAGTACAGAGGTATGAGAGAAACGGCACTCTTCGTAAGCAGGTCCTCTAATAGACTGCAAACACGAACTACTTGCCTTAGGGAGAACTTCTATTTGAAAGGAATGCTTAGGTAAGGAGTCTTAAAATGTCATGTTTGCTAAATATTTATTGTCTGGCAACACTTGAGCCGACATTGGGCTAAGGAAAATAAATAAGAAAATTGTTAGCAATTATATAGGGTTTTCCAATTAAGTTTTGACAAATTGTTTTTTTGATAAAATGCATACCATTCGTGGCTTTCCATAAAGTTCATTATCGACCTAAAGAATGATATGGACAATTTATAAGTGGAGATCGACTTTTGCGCATGCTTACCGCAGTCAAATTTGCAGCGGACGAATCCTTGTACCCAATTTTTAAAGACTCGGTCAAATATTTTGAACGAAACCGTCGCTGTTTTGCTTGCAATGATAGCCCTGAGCCCTGCTATCGACTATGAATTGTTGACACAAACCAATATCTTAACGCAGTCTGGCAGTAAATAGTCAAACCGAGTTAAATCGCATGAACAAGGCGGCTTATCACCATTTCCTGACAGAACCCGCTTGCCATACTTATGTTACTCTTCAAAAAATCAATTGTGCTGTGTGTTCTGGCTTGTGGCACCGCTCTGGTGAAACCACGTGTCGTCCAAGCACATATCTTTTAACTTGGACAGAAAAGAAATCATGGCACGATTGTTATCTGGATGCAAACCGCATCAAAAAGTTTTGTGCACGAACGAAACCACGAAACCCAAGAGGATTTTCTCTCTCCTGAGACGCATATTTAGCTTAGTGACGAACCAATTGAACCAAAAATGAGCTTCATCACTGAGGATGACTTTGCTGTGAAATTCATCATCTTCCTGCAACTTCTCCACAACTCAATCACAGAACGTGTAACCCTTCAAACGATCCACCGACTTCAATTCTTGAGACAGCTTGATCTTGTCTGGGTGTTAACCAAGATCCTTCCGCAAAGTACGCCAAAATATGGTCGATAACAATGTTCAGTTCTTGAGAATGCCGTGAAATGGACTAAATTTGATCGTGTCCTACGAACGTGTAACCCTTCAAACAATCCGTCGACTTCAATTCTTGAGTCAGCTTGATCTTGTCTGGGTGTTAACCAAGATCCTTCCGCAAAGTACGCCAAAATATGTTCGATAACAATGTTCAATTCTTGAGAATGGCGTAAAATTGACTAAATTCGATCGTTTATCGGCCTACGAACGGCGGAAATGACAGCTACATTTTGGACACTTCTACTACTCCGTTGTCTCACTAATTCTCAGGGAATGTGTTGACTCAAATTTGTGCACTTAACGTGAATGCGTATGTTTTCTAGTGCGGAAATTACGACCGAAAATTGGAGCTACCGCTCTTGAAATTGCAGCCTGTGACATTTTAGCATCGGTGGACAATTTTTTTTTATTTTGCATACGTAGCACGTTAATGTACTGTACTTTTTGCTCAATAAGTTGACAGTAACAGTTTGATGATTAACGGAAGATTCCGATCCTCAATAAAGTTCAAAATTGTCAATTCCCTATAGGAAAGCTCTCAATAAGAAGTTTTGAAGTGGAAGATTTTTTATTTAGACGGTTCCAATTTTGCTTCCAGGTACAACAAAAAGGGATTAAGAGCTCGAAAGAATGTTTGTTGCTCGAGGAACATTTGATGCCATTTGTGTATGAAGCCCATGAAGAAGTTCCTACGTATGAACACCACGGGCACGATTGAAAAAGCCCCCAAACTCAATTTTTGACCACATCACGCATGAATTGGTCGAAAATCCGTTTACATCACTTTTGATATTGCCTCTGGGATCATCTTTCATTACCGGCTTGACGGTAAAGATCAGTGACATCACATAGTCCCAAAGAAAATTGTCTGAAAATTGTCACCCGACCAGGCGACTACTGATCTTCTAGAAATCACCCGCTCTCCAAATTTAAATATTCTGAACATCTGTGGCATGGCCTGTGCTGCTGGCCTGTCGATATGTCTATTCAGACACAGTCGGAGGAAGAAAGAAATTTGTGTGACTAAACGAAAATAGCGAGTCGTCAATGTGACGTTTGGTGGCATCGATACAGAAATGACTAAATTGGGTCTGACGTTGCAGGAGAGAAGAGGAAATTAAAGAACGCACAATTTTGAAGCGTCGGACAAGACTCCAGAATTGGTAGGAAAACGTTTTGGAAGTCAAGGGTTTCTCGCAGGAAAGATGCACAGCAACAGTGGTACCGGAATCAAGTAACTGAAGAGCCTATTAAGGCCCAAAGCGCTTTTTCGACAGATCGGGGCTGGCTTTGAACAACACCTTGATCGTGTCTATCCTGCTCTAGGGCATAGAAACGTCAACGCAAATGAATGCAAGTGGGTACACCCTTGAATCAGTTCCTTGCTTATTGCTTCTGGGGATAAAAATGATGAGAAGTCAAGGGCCTGTACCGCAACATTTACCTGATCTACCAGACAACATGACAGAAATCATCGCTCCAACCCTTAAATTTGAGACAATTGGAGAGTGCAGCAGAGAACTTCACCGCCGACACGACCGTGAAAGAACCTCAGCCAACTCAGTGTGCAAAACTGTCAGCAGCTGAGAAGCGGTGATTTCAACATGGGCCGATTTTTAGGGTTCTGAGCTTGGGTTGCACGATGTCTTCACAACAGCTATGCGGGAATACTGGTGTGACGGTGGTGGGACACACATAATTTTGTACGAAAAAAAGCTCTGATTTCAGGACTTCCCAAAACGATTGACCAGTTTATGGTTCTTCTCAAAACCTCCTCCTAAATTCAATGAAAGCAGATTTTCGCATCGCTTGGTGGTGTAAAGCGAAGACAAGCGAAACCATCTCTATGCGAGTGTCACTCAAAGTTGATCAGTTCCTTCCCAGAACCGTTCTCTGATCGAAAATATTTGCATTTGAGACTTGCGTGCCATATCGACTTGATGCCCATTGACAAATCTCATTCATCCACTCATCGAACACACCTTGTACTTTCAAAATTTATGCAAAGGACATTTGAAATGCACACACGTGTGTTCAAGTGGTACACCGCTCACAAAAAGGCACTTAATTTACCTGAAGCAAGATGAGAACATTTCAAATCACATCTTTTTCTCGAACAACTCCGCACACACGCACACCCACTGAGCGGAATGTATGTGTAGCATAAACTTTTAAATTGCACCCTCTGGTTAGTCAGTGATCTGGAAAATTGCTAACTGAGCTTCCCTGGCAACCTTCGGAATGAGTTACGTCTTCCAGGCCATAAACGAGTGAGCATATGCTGCTTCAAAGAATAAAAAAATTTCAAATTGTATATTTACCCGTACAACGGATCAGCCCTCTAGCAAAATGCGAAGAACTTAAATAAGTCGAGTGACATCAAAGCGATGTGCGCCTTGCTCTCTTTCTTAATGTGCGTTGGCTTAATTTGCACTTGAGCACGATGAAGGATTCGTTGGTTGTCACACGAAATTGTGCTTCCAGGGAGCTGACACAGTCTTCATCTATTCCGTTGGTATTCCGGGGGACGGGGGGTTGCAATATCATTTCGCAATGTTATGCTCAGTGCATTTCTCAAAGCCAAATCTGAGATTTCTGCAGCTCCTCCGGTTTGTTTTCGCCACACATCACATTTCTTTATAGCAGCTGACGGACGTCTTCCTCTGCGAGGCTCCTTGGACGCCCGCAGAGCTGCCTTGGTCCGTTGGCGGAGCCAGCAATGCATGTCTAGAAACGAAATTCATTTCAGTTTATTTGTTTTGGTCGTAAAATTTAACACAGGTTCACGTATAAATTTTCCGTTCCGATGGGCTTCCGCAAATTTGTCGGAAACTTTACGGGGACGTGTGACCATGGGTCCGTGTGTGCACATAGTCCAAGTATAAAGCTGGTTTTAAGTTTGGAACTCCCATATTTTCCACACACGCCTGAACGCTGCTTGAATTGTTGTGAAGGTGGCTGGTTTACGGTCCGCTGCAGCCGGAGATAACTTTCAGTGCCGAAGAAATAAGTCTCTAAAACTGTTGGCCACTGTTGTGAAGGGGGAGCGAATTGAGTTTGAATTGGCTTGTAGAGAATGCATACGTGTCGCAGATGTGTCGATGAAGACGCGAAGCATGTCAAATGCGGAAGTGCGGAATAACAACGCATTCCAAAGTATTGGTGCACATCCCTGAGTCGTCCAAATAAATTGAGAGTTCAGGAGTGGCATGGAAATTGAATTATTTGGGGGGAGGAGGGAGGCGATTCTCAGCTATTCTGCATTGGCAACGATGGATCAATTTTGAAGCATCCGGTAGACTTCTTCCATGCTGCTTCTAAATTCATCCATCTTGGTCCGCAGTACAGGGTAGAGAGGATTGAGCATAGACCCAAGGTAAAGTGCAAGATGTGTTCCACATCTCTATGTTCGAAAAGTAGGCAAAATAGTTGAACAAAAAAACCATGAGTGCTAGCCGGCGACACTAGAGCTTCCGCTGCTTCTATGGAAGAAACTAGCCGAGCCACACGTCCCGAGTATGCCGAACCCAATCATCTTCAGGCGAAAGGAGTTGAGTTTCAATGGGTTTGCTGCACGACAAGCATTTCCTCATCTCAAGGATACCGATGTGTGATTGGGTTGCGATTCTAACAGGAATCCAATCCAAGTGTACGCCTCTTGGCAGACGAGCCCACTTTGCAGAACGGCCCACTTGGCAGACGGGCCCACTTGGCAGACGGGCTCACTTTGCAGACCGGCCACTTGGCAGACGGGCCCACTTGGCAGACCGGCCCACTTGGCAGACGGGCCCACTTTGCAGACCGGCCCACTTGGCAGACGGGCCCACTTTGCAGACCTGCCCACTTGGCAGACGGGCCCACTTGGCAGACGGGCCCACTTTGCAGACCGGCCCACTTGGCAGACGGGCCCACTTTGCAGACCGGCCCACTTGACAGACGAGCCCAGTTTGCAGACCGACCAACTTGGCAGACCGGCCCACTTGGCAGACGGGCCCACTTTGCAGACCTGCCCACTTGGCAGACGGGCCCACTTGGCAGACGGGCCCACTTGGCAGACCGGCCCACTTGGCAGACCGGCCCACTTGGCAGACGGGCCCACTTTGCAGACCGGCCCACTTGACAGACGGGCCCACTTTGCAGACCAACCCACTTGGCAGACCGGCCCACTTGGCAGACGTGCCCACTTTGCAGACCTGCCCACTTGGCAGACGGGCCCACTTGGCAGACGGGCCCACTTGGCAGACCGGCCCACTTGGCAGACGGGCCCACTTGGCAGACGGGCCCACTTGGCAGACGGGCCCACTTTGCAGACCGGCCCACTTGACAGACGGGCCCACTTGGCAGACCGACCCACTTGGCAGACCGTCCCACTTGGCAGACGGGCCCACTTTGCAGACCGGCCCACTTGGCAGACGGCCCCACTTGGCAAACGGGCCCACTTGGCAGACCGGCCCACTTGGCAGTCGGGCCCACGTGGCAGACGGGCCCACTTGGCAGACGGGCCCACTTTGCAGAACGGCCCACTTGGCAGACGGGCCCACTTGGCAGACGGGCCCACTTTGCAGACCGGCCCACTTGGCAGACGGGCCCACTTTGCAGAACGGCCCATTTGGCAGACGGGCCCACTTTGCAGACGGGCCTACTTTGCAGAACGGACCACTTGGCAGACGGGCCCACTTGGCAGACCGGCCCACTTGGCAGACGGGCCCACTTGGCAGATGGGCCCACTTGGCAGACCGCCCCACTTTGCAGACCGGCCCACTTGGCAGACGGGCCCACTTGGTAGACCGGCCCACTTGGCAGACGGGCCCACTTGGCAGACGGGCCCACTTGGCAGACGGGCCCACTTTGCAGACCGGCCCACTTGGCAGACGGGCCCACTTGGCAGACCGCCCCACTTTGCAGACCGGCCCACTTGGCAGACGGGCCCACTTGGTAGACCAACCCACTTGGCAGACGGGCCCACTTGGCAGACGGGCCCACTTGGCACACCGGCCCACTTGACTGATCAGGCGATCCAAGTCAGATTTCAAGAAAAACACTGGAGAACAGGTTCTGCTTGATTAAGGGCCATGACATTGCCTTGGACTCTCACGTACTCCCATTGGCCCCATCTGATGGAATGTGAGAGTCACTGACAATTATGATGGCGGTGATGAGACTAAGATGTGTTTTAACCCGTGGACTGTTGAACGTGGTTTACTATAGGAGAATGTCTTAACAAATGTTGCAAAGGATTCCTGATACTTTCAAACTAAGAAACTGAGTGTGAGCTCTGTTCTCGTCATTCCTCGTCAGTCCATCAGCAATCAAAAAATTTCCCGAAATTCTCCTGAAGGACATTGCAAGAGTATTTGCTATGGGGAATGTATGATTCACGTCATACATCAGAATTTTGCCATCGGTAGATGCAGTTCGTTTATGTATGTTACAGACAAACTTAAAAGGCTGACAAACTCTATAGGTTCTAACACAAATTCGGACTGTTTCGATAAGATGACGCCACCTGCACGTTGTAGTCGATCTTGAAACCGATTGCCTGCTTCAATGGAAAGCTTAGACATTTGTCAGTCATAATCTGTGTGCATCAGTGTCTGTTTTTGAAAACATCATTGTGCCTAGTCTGCTTGAAAATATTCAGATTTGTTTTATATAAGCAGCACTTTGGGGAAATTCTGAATTTCGTTTTTTCCATTAAAAGAATAGTGCAACTGAAGTGAAAAAGCTTATGATGAATCTCATCCCACAGAAAAATCATGCGGAAAATGGTTTTGGCGTTTCAAAAAAAGTGACTTTGGGTTCGAAGGAGGAGATCGTCTTGACTGGCGTAGAAAGTTTTGAACTGAAGAATGGGAGACCTTACTGGATGAAGATCGATGCTTAATGCGAAGTGAATTCGCAAAGTCGTTCAGTTCAGCGTAAACAGAAATTTTGATTTATTCGAAAGCTAAGAAATTTGGTGCTGTACTAGTTGGAAACGAAAAATCTCAAAAGGCGATTTTTCACCCCGGAACTGCATCTTGCACAACCTTGAAGGAAGATATTTTTGCACCGGATTGAAACTGGAGTTGATCCGTATCGTTGCAATGCCTGTGTAACACGCTCCGCCATCGTCTATTTTGACGCCAAAGAAAAACATATTCTGTCCAAATGTCATGCTCTGCATATGGTGGGTCCACACACTAATTGCGTTGTGATATGAGCTGCTAAAATCAGCGGAAAACAATTGATGGGAAATGTTATCGACTACAACTACTGTGTTTGAGCGTTGCATTGTATGAAAAACGGACAGAAGCGATGAGTAGCCTAACAAAGTTATTTGCAGCATGGCACCAAGAAGCTTTTCCGCTTAAAACCTACCAGAGAGCACTGAATTGAGAAAACTTACCTATCCACCGTATTCCCCACACCTCCAGACGATTACTGGCTTTTTCAGCGGATGCAAAATGATTTAAAAGGTCACCGGTTTGTGTCCAAGATTGGATCGATGTCTGAGAGGACTTCTTTTCGTTCTAAAATTTAAACATAAAAAAAACTTGTTCATTTCAAGACATGACGACAGTGAAGTTTCGTGTGAATTGGTGACGCCTGGATATTTGCTGGACAGCATGAATTTACAGTTTCTCTATTTGCATAGAAGCCAACTGGAAATGCGCGACGGTGGCAACGTCATACGTGTGTAGTCCGGCAGTTGTACTAATTTCAAGGAAACAGTGCCCTTCTTCTTAACATCTGCTTCCCGCACCATTCCCCAAGTACAAGGCTGAAGAAATAGGTTAACAGCCCATTTCTTTGTCCAGATCAAGTTCAGTTTTGAAATGGCTCCTAGCTCATTTGTGGATTGCGACCTTTTAAGTCCGACCCAAGTCCGACCATCGTATCAGAAAGTTCTTGGCGATGTTTGCCGTCTTCTGTGGTGGTGTCTATCATTTTGACACTCGCTGGCGCTTTTCTCGACTTGCCCTTTAATTGGACATGGCTTATTGTTGATGTACTGGGCCGGAACCCACACTGGCACGATGCAAAAATTCTTTTTGAAGTTCACAAGGCATGTTGAACAGGATCTTGCAGGCCACGTTCAGAATGGAAATATCTTAAAAGTGAGGTATGTTCAACTTGTTTAACGTATAGCTCATATGGTGCTGATACTCCACTTATTTGCATGCTCATTCGTCAACAAGTCAGCCGAATTCGTGCAAAGGATGTTAATTCTCCAGTCGCTGACATGCCCCCCAGAACCGCTGCCAAACTTTAAAAAAATCCATTCGCAAAGTCATCTGAATCCGAGTCTTTGCTGTTCTGTAATCAGTGCTTCGTTTCCCCATCGTTTCCACCTAACCTTAAAGTTTTCCTAGTGATTGACCAACTTTGGGAAAGATTAAACATTAACTTCGAAACTCATTGCAGTATTCTGTCGAAATCTCTTTACCAGCTCGGAGCTAAAATTTGCTTCGTTTCGACTCTTTTCTTATGCAACCGCAAAAGAATGATTTTAAGCCAACAGTATGACACTTGAGGCTGTCCAAGTAATCCGAAATTGTGGGATTCGAAATCATCAATCAGATTCCGAGAAATTGGCAATTTTCGAATATCGATTTATTCCAAAATTAATGGAAATAATTTTTCCTAGAAACTCATGTCTGTACGAACTTTTAAAGGGATTTCCATGAAATATCGGATACAGACGTACTTTGCAAGGGGATCATTGTGTACATTCCAAAAATTCAAATCTTGTGCACAAATGGGGATGACTCTCACTTACAGGAATTTGGGCCAAGATTGCCATTTGGTTGTGGTTATGCTTTTATTTAGGTTCAGTTGGCAAGAATTTGTTCAGATGTACAGTAAATGATTGCAACTTCAAAGTTTTAAAATACTTACATTCATTCTTTTCTTATGAAAGCAGAATATGTTAGAAAAACATTAATTTTCAACTTGTATCAGTATTTTCCTATAAGGCTACTTTTGAGGCGGATAGTGCTATTGAGGGTGGTCGCCGTGGCGTAGTGGGTAGAGTGCGACGCTCACACGCCGAAGGGTCTAGGTTCGACTCCCAGTTCAACACCAATTTTTCTAATGTTTCACGGCACCCCCTCTTTCGAGCTGCTGACAACACTCAAAGAGTAATAACTGTCTAAGAAAGCTTCTCAAATCTCGCCGTTCGGAGTCGGCAAAAAACTGTAGGTCCCTCCTACTCGTGAGAGAACATTAGCTCGCACAACACGAGTAGTTGATGATCAAGCTAGGCCCTGGTCCCCCTTTGGACTGTAGCGCCAACAATTATTATTATTAGTGCTATTGAGACGGCCGATAAAAAGCATCGCCGCTATACGATTGCGGCCCTGCGGTTCTTTGGCTCATTCTCGGCGAAATGTTTGTTTTCGGTGGTCACCTTCAAAATACCCAAGACAGAGAGAACTTGCATCCGGAGAATTTGCAAACCATTGTGTCGAAGAAATGTGGTGTGGAACATTGTCTTTTAACTAATTTTGGTTAACAAGCTCTCTATAAGACCACGGTTTCCGACCACAAGTTCCGGTCCGAAAATCCCTATCCGAAAATACACGCAATATGCCCCCATTAGCGTCTTTAGCGGCCCATACCATCATCAACGGCGGTGACTTCTTTCCGGTACCAGCCCACAGGTATTAAAAGGCCTCTCTGACAAGTAAGCCCTGTCATTTTGTTTGTTAGCACTATGCTCGGTAACAAATTGACGACTCATAGGAAAGAAACCAAATTCGGGAACCTACCACTTTCGTGCAAACCACTTTCCTTTGCTGTTTCGACATTTTACTACAGCGCTGTCGGTTCGTTCTTTTTTTAATCAAGGTTTGAGCCCAAACTCATTTTTCATTGTGCATTGCTTTCGTTCCAACGATATGTTAAGTCCACGAACTAATTTTGTACCACCCTCAACACGGTTTTCGCTGAATTCCCGCCTTTATTTTCCGAAACGTGAATGGGAATCGAGTGACCACCTTTTGTTGCCAGTTTCACAGTAACCAGCTATGATTGGACTCACAATTTGTTTATTCTCATTTTAGTCAAGGACTCTGTCGGCAGCATTCAGAGTAACACGTTTAAATTCCGTCGTTGATAAAAACTATTCAGCCCAACTGAGATGCAAATCTTTGCAGAGCCTTGTAAACAATAAAGTTACCAATCATGTGTCAAAACTTTATATAAGTGTCATCAGCAATTTGTAAATTTAAGCATTCTGAAGTTGGTTTCAGTTCGAGCAATTGAGTGAGCACATGAAACCTAGAAACAATGCTGTAGTAGCAAGAATGATAAAAGAAGAGATTGCGCAATAGAGTGTTCAATTTTTTTTCGTTCTGCGCAGCTTACGTCACGCGAGACTTCTGATTTGACAGCTCTTTGTTATTGTTTAATATCTTCATACAAATTGAAGCAGGAAAAGTACATAGTTGATTTTTTTTCTAATATTATTCACGTTTTAAGAATATTTTAACATAAAATAAGTTTTAAGTGTATATCCAATTGAGTTAATTCAACTATCAACAATTAAGTCAAGCATTTTGCATGCAGAGTGTTTCGTAAAGCAATAATCATAGTTGTCATCCGAAGCAACATTTTCACTGTTTTCGTTGTAGCCCAGGATGTAAGATCGCAGTCTATACTTAAACTCCTGACGATCAGGGTCAAAGAATGTTTCTAATACGTCCTGATTCAAACGATATGATAAATCAATCATCTTACCCATTTCAAATTGTAAGTTTCTTTCAAAACTGTCCGCAGTGAAATTTGCAGAACATATCCAGGCTGTGTTTGGATTGAAGTTATTTGGATTGATATTATCTGCAGAAGTGAACCCACTGCTTCAGCAGGATGTTGTGTTTTGAAACCGAATAAAACCGTACATTCGGTTGTCCCTTGTTGTGCCAAACACAGCACACCTCATTTTCAAAAATGTTTCTTTATTTAATTGTTAATAAATTACAAAATATTTTTCTTTTATTTTTTTTTCAAATAAACGCGCGGAAATCGCATTCAAACCTGACATCCGTATATAAAAAGTAAACATCCGTTGTCTCAGCCTACGTCATCAAAAATTGACAGAAGGTGACAGATATGCGCAATGCGTAATCTGTATTTCTATCATTCTTGCTGAAGTAGAATAATTTCAGAGAAAAAGGGAAACGAGAATCGAAGAGAGAATAGTAGTATAGATGAAAACAGAAGAGAGGACTGCCGGTTAGGTCAGGGAAATATTGTTGTAAGAGACACAGTCAATAGAGGATCGTTGAATCATCCAGATCATAAATAAAGTGTCTAAAGAAAATCGAAATTTGTGTTGTTTTTTATAATCATCCCTTAAAATGCGAAGATATTTTATTCGACATTAATGGTCATGACTATAATCGGTTTGTAAAAATACGCCATTGACGTAGACGACTCAATTTATACCACCACCATGGTTAACCGAATTGGGGCCATGCAGCAGATCATCTTTGCTATGCTGTATTGTTGGCTGCTGTAAAACAGTGCACTTGCTATGGCTGAGCGTTCCTTAGCTTTGTTCAAATTTGAGTTAGAGGTTGGACTAGATGACAATACTTTTCGCATTTAATGGCCGCCTCTGTTCGTGAACTAGTACGAACTTCCCTAGCTTTATTTTTTTTAAATGTCTGCGCGTTTTTAAACCATATTTTTACACTTCTGATAGTTGACTTTTAATTTCGGGTTTCACCAAATCGTCGAATTGCATACAAGTCGTATTATACTAAAACATTTATGATTTCCACTTTCAGACCTTCTCATTATGCAATAGGATGAGCGCGCAAACGCTATTGTCCGAAACTCAACTGTTCCATAGTCTCACTGGTAAGGAAGCAGTGGTTCTATTTCAATCCGAAATGACGCAGAAACTCTGAAACATTGCCAAATACTGCCGCGATGGTTACAATTGCTGTCCGGAGTAAGCAAACGTGTCCCCATCAATAGAGACAGTTTTCTTTCGACATGTTTTGCATGCGAAAGATTTAATTTTTTCCTAAATTTACTTTTCTATGATTTCCTGACATTGTTCGTTCCCTTCCTTCACCATAACTGAAAATACAAGTCTCTTGACTAAACTGGCCGTGACAATTTTATGACTATTGAAAGAGTGTGTGAAAAGAGATGTCAAGTCTCTTTCGGAAAAGTTCTTACATATGATCCAAGCGGTCATATGTTAGAGGTGCCCGCTGTGTCAGCTGCCTTTCGCAGTTTGGATGAACGGTCTGCAAATACGAGGTCAGCGGTTTACATCCGGAGACCTTAGCGTGACCCACCAAAAACCGGTGATTTTGCCTTTGTTCGTATGTTTGGCAATCGACATCGGAGGAGACGACCGGCAGGCCCTTTGATTACATTCCTCATTGGACTAAATCCGTTTTTTATTTTTCTAAAATTCCAGCACACCCTCCTCATACCATCTATCAGCAGTAGACGTCTTCGGGAATACACAGCAGGAAAAAGAAAACATTAATAGAGTAGGCGCCTTCAATCCGAGGACAACCCTCATGACTTGTATTGACTCACCTGTCAGACAGAGAATTCAGTTCAAGAGCTTCACAACGTCAATTCTAATTATCCTTACGCGCTCTCGTTGTGTGTTCATTTCACTGGTCTGAAGTGGTGTGTTCTGAAATCCAACCGCCCGAGATTGGTAGACCTAATCGCATGAGCCTCATTAGATAGCAATTAATTGTAATTGGGTGGTTAGTCCACAGGCCCACCACTTTCCTAGATTGCTAACGCATGCAACATGTCGAAGCGCCTGCAGAGCCGTGCAGAGGAGGAGGCGTTGCGAAGGAACTGCCGTCAAATAGAACGGAAGTGAGTCTCCGGCCACTTGGTTGAGCTCATTGCACATGAGACAGCAAAGATTTAGAGTCTCCAGTCTCGTCTTCAAACCAAGGTTCTTGCATTAGATCCCTGTGCATGAGGAATCACCTCTTAAACATTGCGACTGCATAGAGCCAAGATTAGACCCTGCATGCTTGCAAGTCAAATCACCAATTTTCTCAAGTGCAATTTCCACTTGCATCCGGGAGTATTTCCCTCACATCCTCCCCATAAATTAGAGTGCACCTGAATCAGAAATTGCGAAAGCACCCCCGAGCATTTTGTAGATTCACATCTGTTTACTTTAATGGGTTTTCAATTTTTAGAGTGGAGCTCTTCGTTGGGTTGCGCTCAACCGTATCGATTTGCCACCCAAAGGGGTGGAGGATTTAAGTTAGCTTTCGTCTGTAAACAAAGCATCAGTTCCAAAAGAAAAATCGTTATTTCGGCGCTTGTTTTCAAACTGAAATCTCTTCAGTTTGTTTTGTTTACTGATGAATGGCTGCTGCTTTACCTTTCCTCTGTTCCATTCTCGATTGGCATTATTTATGGAGCAGATCTGCGGTTCTGCAGTGGGTGGATTTTTTTGTTAATTTCGAAAATCAAATACCCTTCATCTAATTAGAGGAAAGATTTCGTTGTGTGCCATTGGATATCTGGGTGGAGGAAAGAATCATAGAGTCCATTCCATTGGCAAAGTCCTCTCCTCTTCCCAGTTTTGGTCGTTTGCCCCACATATTCAGTCACCTTCGATAGGCGTTGAAATTGACGCTTTCGAATATCTGCCACGCGTTTCAGGATTCCCCTCTCTCGATTGCGTGTTATTCCAACGCTTAACTTGCTACGCCCATTTTATTGTCGGAGCCTCCGCATAGTTCGTGCTACCGTCGATTTTCGACACAGACAACCCTATTGACTGTTTGTGAATAATTAATGTGAATGACAGCGAGGACTGTTCCTTGACTTGGGGCGAAAATGATACTCGCGTGGTCAAAATGTTTAACAGCATAAATCTGGCTTTAATTGGATAGTTAGGGGCGACAGCTTTTAAGTGCTTCCGTTCAAGGACGTGTTAACTTTCATTTCCCCAGTGAATGTCCTTTGGCAATTTTATTTGCTTGCCTTCGGCGTGGTTGTCGCAGCGTCTGGTCAACGGCCTGTGTGGACAGTTATTCATCATGGGAAGGTTCTCATATGCGTGCAGAAGCAAGAGGGATGGTTTTGCAATTTTTATATATCCTTAAGTGACCAGGATTACAAGGATTAGAGTAGTAACCGATGCACATTCATTTAACATGACTGCGAATTGTAATGGGGCGGTGGAAGTTGAGTTGAGAAGGGAGATCAAGAGACACATTGTGGAAAACTTAGTGCCATGCACGCCATCAGCCAAGAGAGCATTCGATTACCACTTATGCTTATGAACACCCATTCTGCTGCCACCTTACGACATGGTTGGACAAGCTACCAGGTTATTGAAAGTTTTTTGGAGCCACTGAGGAGGTTTGTAAAATGATGGAGGAGTAAGGACGTGTTCGTATGCATTTTTGGCTCGTGCTATAGAGACTGAGTAGTCGCCGAATCGGGTGAGCAATGTGTGACACACAGATGTTGAAGGATCAGGTTCCATTTTTGGACTGAGCACCTCGCAATTTTCATCTGTCGACTTTCTGCCATCGCTCAAAAAATACGCCTTTCGGAATCGGTATGAAACTGTAGGTTCTATCCAATCGTGACAAAAATAAACACCCGAAACACAAGTACTTGCTGAAAAAGACCAAAAGGTTCAAGTCTTCTTGAAAACTGCTGCGCTAGCGACTATATAATCGCACAGCTTATACCCATAAAAATCGGAATCAAAGTAAAGTAGGTGTCGAAGAAGAGGAGGTATCAATGACTAGGACCGAGAAGGGAAAAGCATTCCATAACGCTTTTGAATAACTAAAAGGTGACACTCGTTCGAACACAGGTCCTAAGTTGAACTGACAGGCCATCTGATTTGCTGGTGAATTATTGGAAGGGAGCAGAACAGCTGTTTATTTATGAGGCGCTCAAAAGCTGAGCAAGGTTGAGCGAAACAGAACTTAGCGGACCTGAATAGAGAACTATGTGGTCTTTTATCACAAAGTCCACTTTCCCAAGAATGGTCCTTTGTATCCGCAGACCAAACTACTGAAGGACACTCACTTCACCTTTCCACGAAGCGAGGCCTTTCTAGCATTTCTGCTGCTCTATAGGTCACAATATTTAATCGCTACCTAAAACCGCATCAAACCGGAAATGGGTTAAATAATCAGTTTCAGACCAGTCAGCGCAGTACATAAATTAGAAATTAGGTTGCCTTCGATATTGGATAGCCTTCGAAATTGGATCTAGAAACATAGCCACCGTACTGCACGCCCAGAAAGGGTCAACAACATGGTCAGGTTGTTTCGTAAGTTAAAGGAACTCTTACTAACCTCCTCGTAAGCTGACTTTACCAGTTAACGTCTGCAACACCCAAAAATCACGTCATCAAGAGAACGCTAGTCCCATCATTTTTTGCAGAGTTACGGATGAGATTCTGAATCAAGTCATCCGTTCATTCACATCATCTAGCACATCAAAGAACAGTATTCTTAGACCGCCATTCCTTCATTTCACCACCATGTCTCAATTGCCCAATTGACCACGCTCCGCTCGTAGGCGACTCCTGAAAAGTTTAACTCAATGGACTCATGGACAGAGGGATGTACTCAGAGTGACTCAAGGCCATTACACAGACTCCTCGAAGATTGCAGTGTGCCCCAAGCTGAAGAAATGCTCCTTTATGAAGCACTGTCATTAATGGAAAGTCCGAAGAGGGAAATCCGCTCCTACGAATAGCCAGCAACTCTCAGAGTTTCTAAATTAAACTCGTGATTTTCGGCATAAAGCCACATCTTCCACGATATAATCATATTGTCAGGCTGATCTCCTAACAGACTTAAGCTTCTGATCAATTTCCTGAACACATGTGCCCTATAGGCGTCACAGCACCAAATGGACTCTATGTCCATCATCGGACTACGCAGATAACCTTTACTGATTTCTCCTTGTGCATAAGTCATTAAAGGAAACTCTCAGATTTCCTGCATGCTCGTCAATGCAACAGTGGCCGGGCTTGTTCTTCTTACTTCGAAGCTTCATGGAAATAGAGTCCCAGTTCGTATTGTAACCCAACGCGATGCTATGCCTACTAAAACATTTAAACATTACTTTATTCCTCTTTTTCATTTTGTTTGTGATGAGTGAACAGATCGAGAAGATCTAAATCCTATTTTTTTTACTTTCAGGTGTGCATAATGGAATCGCACTAGTTTGGGTCCAACAGCACGTAAGATATATCAGGAGACGACTTCTTCGTCCTCAAGGTATGTATTAAAATGTCTTCGAGTAGCCTTACAAAGCTTTTGTGTCTTATGCAAGTCACGCAACATGAACATACAGTTTTTGTTTCGTACCATAGAGCGGCGAATTTGTAATGGTTCGTCCATTAGATGTGGACGCTGAAATGTGCCTATGATAGAAACGGTAGGCGACGCCATATGTCTTCATGTGTCTTTGACATTTATTCTTTTCATTTATTACATTACATTTATTCTCATATTCAATTGACAAGTCAACAGAGACCTCTCCTTGGCTTGTAGTCAAATTTGTTCACAAATTTGGTTTCACTCACTATAGCTTTAAAAGTATAAAGCCATTCCTTTGTTCCCATAAGTTGCCAGCACCATCAGCAATCCAAAGTCTAGTTAAACAAATTTGAGTTCACATTTTCGCTTCACATGGTTCCAATGCTAGTGAGACATAGAAGTACGGACAGTGAAGTGTTCTTCACTCGCCGTTCCTATAGCTGAAGAGCTAGGTCAAGAGAACAAAGTATCATCTATTCACACAAATTCCTCAACACTTTGTCGTTATTGTGGTGAATTTTGCGAAAATATTGCTGCTTTTATCTGTACAAGACCTCAAGCCGATGAATCATTTTAAACATCGCCAGTTCATAGACGCCATTTTCACTGAAGAACACACAACATCGACGATTCGGTCAGAGCGCCACATTAGCCGTCAGGAATTTCAAGATAATTCAGGCTTCGTCTATATCGCCTTCATGTTGGATGAGGAAAATGGCATCAGCACCGTAATCGAAAGCAGAATCGCTCTTGCCAATCATTGCCTCTTAGGGTTCAAGAATAACGGAGTCCTCTCTTGAATGATTTGCATAGCACTTTAATCATCAGTCCGACGGTGAAGTTCGATCGTCACTAAAGGTGGATGAGAAAGTCTTTGTGAGAATTATGGTCTCGTTTTCATGGGCAGATGAGCAGCCAACTTAATGAGCTGTACGGTAGTTAGGCTACATAGAGCTACGGAAACCACTGCACCAAAAAGTTTTCAAATCCGCGCTTTTGGCACATTCCAACAGAGGACGGCCTAGGCTGAGGTGGCGCACACACACGTGGAGAAGGACCTCAACCAACTTGGAGTGCTCAATTGGAGGCAGCTGGGGAGAGGTCCAATCGCGGACAGTATTGCCTAACAAAGGCGAATAGGTTCGTAAATTGAGCTCAAGAACAGTTTGAAACAGAAGCTGTTCATGTGAATTTTTATCAGAAAGTCATCTTCAGCGAATAGGCGCATTTCTGGCTAAATGAGTTCGTCAACAAGCAAAATATGTCTTATACGACAAACAGCAACCCAGCCATGATTTTTGAGGCACCACTTTATCCCAAATAAACGAGAATTTGGCTCGAATGTCATACCGAAGGTGTCAGTTGCTCTTGTTAATCGCTTTCTTACTGCAAAAGGAAAACGCTATCTCACCATGATCACTGGCAATATTTTGCCTCACATGTGATACGCATACTTGTCAAAAATGTGGTTTCAACAAAATGGTGCCTAAAGTCACACAGCAAAAGTTACAAACGCCCTTACTGACGAGATAGTTAGGTTAGCGCGTCTGTGGGCACGTTACATATCTGTCTCGTCCACGTCCACATTATATTACACATCACTCAACATAGTCGACTATGGATTTTTGTTAGTGGCGTGTCTATATGTGTTCCGCGACTTACTGAGTGATCTGTTCGAAAAGTTAGATGATGATAATTCATGAAGTTATTGATGAGCAATCCGCAACAAAACATGAGATCAGAACCAGTGTAGAATGTGCAGAAGGCCAAATTTCGACCAATTCTTGCGGCAAAGTTGTCGAAAATTGGGTGCAATGACTGGAGTTGGAAAAGTGCCCGTGGTTAATATGCAGGGGAAATTTCATTTCACACACATTTGCCACTAAATGTTCTTGGATGTGTTACGGATCTGGTCCGAATGAACTACGAACACAATAAAATAGTTTATATATATATGTTTATTTAAAACATAGGTTTACAATATTTAACATCCGGGTGAGACACGACCAGATGCATTACAAATATTTGGGAAGGGTCCTAAATCAGAAACCACATCATTGAATTATTGATGCGAAAAAACCAACTGAATAATTTATTTGCTAAGATCTTTGTGGTCGCAGTGGCGTAGTGGGTAGAGTGCGGCGCTCACACGCCGAAGGGTGTCGGTTCGATTCCCAACTCAACACCAATTTTTCGAATTTTTCACGGCACCACCTCTTTCGAGCTGCTGACAACACTCAAAGAGTAATAACTGTCTAAGAAAGCTTCTCAAATTACGCCGTTCAGAGTCGGCAAAAAACTGTAGGTCCCTTCTACTCGTAAGAGAACAGTAGCGCGCACAACACGAGTAGTTGATGAGCAAGCTAGGCTCTGGTCCCCTTTTGGACTGTAGCGCCAACAATTATTATTATTAAGATCTTTGACGCTAAATAAGTCATTAATTCGGTTTCCCGTTTTGGACAACTGTCGAATTAACATAGGAATCTTTGGTGTTTGAATGTTTATTCGAAAATCGAAAAATTTAAAACAAACTCACCATTCAGTGTGGACTGTGCGCAATATAGCTGATGCTGCAACCATCTCAGATCATATTCTGTGGGCTTAAATGGCCAGCAGGTGTCTATGCTGTAGGTATTGCTTGCTAAATACATCAAGCGCAACAGCATGACAATCAAGGCAGCAGTTTAACGCGATTTTTGGTTGAGATTTAGTTGAGTCGTTGCGACGAGCAATGATCCACAAACCAGAAACCATGGAACTGTCGGGTCACTTTCAGACTTGCTTCAATGCCTTCATAAAATGAAGGTGGTCTGAGACAATTTGTTGAATTCAGAAGGAAAACTCTTCAAATGGAAACCTCACAATTCTAATGGAGCAAAATATGGCCCATTTGATTACTTCCGGCTTCAAGCCCCGCCTAGGTCAAGTTTTTTAATAAAATTATGAACCACTATGTAGTTTTTCCCATAATTGGACACATGCCTCTTCCGTGTTTTTACAAACCTTCCAAATTCCGTCCCCATCCGGTTACTTTAAACGCAAGAGAATTTCTTACGCAACCTCTGAATCTACTTTCTACAGAAAACTGCAGGTCAGCTCTTTTATTCTGAATCCTCGTCCATTAACCTGCCTGACTTCCACTCCAAATCTGTTACTCTTTCAGTGTGCAAGACCCTGTCCCTATGTTTGTCGAACTCCATTTACGTTCTTATTCAAGTTCTTATCCAGGTCCCATAGCGCGTTGAGATATTATATCATTTGGGTAATGAATCCACTGCAGATAGACTGTCCTAATGCGACTATGTCCATTCCCCCAACCGACACCTTTCCCTTATTACTCATTGTGCCACCCGCCATCCCCTCCACTGCCACACTGTAATTAATGTCGAAACCAATTGTACCATCAAAACCGAAGTTCATGCGAAAGGAGAACATTTCGAAACTATTTGCATCAACCGTCGCCCTTTTTAAGCCAAAATAATGCAGATGGAGTTCGCCCGCATCTGTGTGTATGTTGGTTAACTTTGAAGCCAAAACAAACGAAAACTTTGTGTGCGGCGGCGATGCCAGAGCAACGAAAAACTTTCCAAAGTACTTAATACATGTATCTATGCAGGTTGTATTAAGATATTTATTCCATCACTACAGATTATCTAGTTTGCGAGCAAACTTCGCTTATTGATTTATGGGAAAATATTTACACAAGGGTTGGCCATCCCCTCAACCCCCGGAGAACGGACACACGCTCCCTGCGGGTGGGGGATATTCCCAAACAACAAGCCGTCTAACTTTTGGTGGCTTTTTATTTGCACTCAAACGTGGGGAAATATTGTTTCGAAATTGAATTCATATTTCAGCAGAATCGATTTAAAGTTAATCTGTATTGCAATTTGTCCTTAATTCGATGCTGGCGAGCGGGACTTCAATTATGTGCCGTCAGGGAGTGCTGGCTAACAAGTCAAAGGGATTCTTTCCAATTTCAGTCGTTTTGCACACTCACTTACTGCGTGTGCCGGTGCGTTCGTGCGGGTCGACGTGTCAGAGTTTCCGGTGGAAAATGAAAAAGAGTTCAGCGTCGAATATCGCGGCGTAATTAAATTCTCGCAAATTAAAGGGAAATTAAAATCGAGTTGGAATGGTGTCAATTTGGGACATTGTTCCCAATCGTCGCATTCCAGAATGAGGAGGAATGAGCCAGTGGACAGGACCGCCACTGATTACGTCGCGTATGTTCCCTAATTAGCGTTGGACAGTGGGCAATCACCGGTTAAGAGAGGATGTCTGTATTCAGTTGGAAATAGCGCGGTTGACTGAGTATTGAAAACTTTGAAGCTTTAGTCGCTTTAAATTAGAAAGTTTTCAGCCTTATTTTTAAAACCTCCTTAGACGTTTGTAAAAAGCTCATAAACCCGTCCATGCAGAGATACGACCAAACCACGGCGTAAAGGATTCAATAAATTTCATATCTTCGAAAAACCACAGCCATCGTGCAAATGGGACATTGCTGTCTGAGGACGATAGGGGGACCACAGCAAAATTTAAGTGCCGTGAGTAAACCGGAGAATGGAACGTTTTATGTACAAGGGCAAGAGCCATCTCGTGCGCGCATAGTGTCCGGAATATTTACCACTTTCTCTTGTCATCGTAAATTTTAATAGTTCTGATTAGGCAGCTACAAATTATGCACTTAGGAAATTGTGTACCCTGCCAGCTATCATATGGCAGTCGCCAGGCGAGAGGAAAGTTAAAAGACTAGAAGAGGGAGATTTTACAAACTCAACTGGCTTGTTAGCAAATTGTGGCTTTTAGCACATTAAGTGCAATGAGAAAATCGATTCTCACTCGAGTGGAGTGATTGTCAGGTCCGTGAGTGTCCACTTTTGAAAGGCATCCTCGTCTTGAAGTACATTTGAATTGATTGTTGCATATTTTGCTCATAGGTCGTAGGTGCATACTCCACCATAAGCCCTTAATATAGCCACCCTGACAAGTCCGTCTTAATTCTTCGTTATTTTCAAAATTCTTCCAAGTGCCCACTGTCAAGGAGAATGTTGGACATCTCTGGAAAAGGCGGCCAAGTGATGACAGACGCTTTCTTAAATTTGAGCGATTTGTGTATATGGCGCAACGGCCAAGACAGTCAGAGATAGCAGAAGTCGCAGAAAATTCGGACACAAATCGAAGGAAGCCTTGATATGCTCACCAAGCTTCCTTCGATTTTTGTCCGAATTTTCTGCGACTTCTGCTATCTATGACTAGGCGTCTAAGTAGTCACGCGTCCACTTAGAGGTCCCACCATTTGTAGTACAAGTTGCAATCTGAACATAGGAATCTGGCGATTCTGCCTAGCACACCGATCTTGTAAAATATTAGTGACGCTGATCACATCACAAATTGACCTACTGTTGGATCGGTTGAGACTGCATACATGCTTTTTTTTATAATTGGCGAGCACACTGGTGCTGGTTGGAGAGGCATGTTGGTTGAGGCCCAGGTCCACCCCAGACTGTAGCGCCACAAGAAGAAGAAAAAGAAGAGCACTAAAGGGATTGCTTATACCCCTAAAATGACTGGAATTAAGTCACAGCACGGGCGGATGTCATAGAGGAAGAGAGGGAGAGGAGGAACCGATGCACATTGGTTTTAAATGCCTGTGGATTGTAATGAGGAAGAAAAATCGAGCTGGGAAGAGCATTCCAGATTCGTGTAGTGCGGCTAAAGAATGAGTCTCTGAATTTGACTGTACGTCCGAAAGAGGGCTTGAGGGTGAATTGATGGGCATTCCTAGCGAGGCGCGTACTGCGGGTGAATTTTTGAAGAGGAGGAATGCAACTGGCTAATTCATCTGAGCATTTCTTGTTAAAATAGCGATAAATGTGTGACAACGACGCGACATTACGTCGGTGTTCTAACGAGTCAATCGACTTCGCAATATTATCGCTCGCTTTTGAATTCTATCCAGCAGGTGCAGAGAGGTCTTAGGAGCACCGGAGCATATAGGAGCGTTTTACTCAAGCTTAGGGCGGATGTACGCCTTATATACTGCTGCCAGGTCAGAAGGGGTGAAGTATTTCCTGCATCGCTTTAAGAAACCTAGACATTTCGCTGCATTTTTGGCGATCTCGAATATGAGATCGTTCCAACTAAGTGTTGAGTTGATACACGTACCGAGGATGAAAAGTTGTTCAGTTTGAACAATGCAAGAGCCATTCATAGATAATGGCAGGTTGTTTTGAGAACACTTGCGTGACAGAAGACAGCACAGAGTTTTGAAAGCATTAAATTCCACTCTATTCTTTTTACCCCAATCAATTATGCTGTCAAGATCGGAATTTAATGAGTTTAACATACGCTGCCGTTCCACGTCAATGGCCGAAGAAGAGGAACGAGAGCCGACGAAAGAATATGAAAAGCTGGCGGAACTGTCATCAGCGAATTGGATTAGAAGTGACAGACAGGAGATCACTTTTGAAAATGATGAAGAGTGTCGGAGACAAAACGGAGCCCTGGGGAACACCAGCTTTAAAATGGTGAATATCAGACTCGAACCCACTTGCATTGAACGTCTCCAAAGAGTATTTGCTTATCCAATGAAGAAGAGATTCATCGACGCCAAAAGCAGGTATTTTCGGCAAGAGAGCCTGGTGCCAGACTCTGTCAAATGCTTTTGAGATATCAAGTGCAACGATCTTGCTTTCTCCTATATTGTGCACAGATTGGTCTAATTTTTCTGTAAGATAAGCCATCAGATCACCAGTGTACCTGTTGCTGCGGAAGCCGTATTGCCGGTCATTAAGAAGCTTCCGAGTTTCAAGACATTTCATAAGTTGACGATTTATCAGCGTTTCCATGACCTTGGAAAGTAGGGACGTAAGTGCTATGGGTCGGTAGGAAGTGGGTGAAGATGGTTCACCTTTTTTAAGGACGGTCTGGACAAATGATGTTTTCCACTTACTCGGAAAGAGCCCTAAAGAGTAGGACAGGTGGAAAAGCTTACGCAGTGGTTTTACCAGCTTAGAAGAAGACCTCTTCAGAAGAATGGGGGGGATACCATCCGGGCCAGCGGACTTGTGCACGTTTAGATCTTTAAGTACTCTTGCACCTGTACGAGTGCGAAAATGGACTTGTCCCATGGAAAAATGTACGCTCTCGAGTACAGGCGCGGACAGAGCGCAATCTGGAAGCGTTGAGCTGAATGCAAAATGTGCAGCTGACAGATTTGCTTTGTCCAAAGAGCTGACAGCTGAAATGTCATTGCAAATGAGCGTTGGAATTGAAGACGAGGCCAAATTCTTTATGTTTTTTACAAATGACTAAAAGCTTCTGCTACCCTTGGGCATTGTAGAACTTTTTGTTTCAACTTTTGGCCGAAGGAGAATTTAACACGTCTTATTAATGCATTGCAATCGCTTCGGGCCCTTTTGAATTTCTTCCGGTTTTTCTCAGAGAGGTTGGCTTTGAAAGTCCGGAAGCGTATTTCTCTCAACCTGATGGCCTCTTTGCAGCTCGAGTCGTACCACGTGTTTGTCCTCGGTTTGATACTCTTCACTTTGTGAGGAATGAAGGATTTTATAAACGACAAAATTTTGTAATCATATCAGCTGTGGCACCCACGTCACTGTCGAGGAAGCATAGTGACCAGTCCAAATCCTTGTTTATGCCGCTCCAGTTGGCTTTCTCGTAGAGTCAAACTGTTATTTTAGGGATCTGCTCTCTAACTGGTTGGGACATACATACATACATTCATACATACATACATGCATACATACATGCTTCCACAGCAGATGTCGTCACCTTATTTCAAGAAAGGGTAATCGGTACAATGATAGTGTTTTTAATGGATCACCAATGAGGACTTGACAATTTCGTTTTTAAATAAAACGCAAATCTCTTAACACCTTGCAATGACTGTTCAATAGCGTACTTGAAGTATAAAAAAATAATGCATGAACAATATGCCGTGGCGTGAACCCACTTGCATTGAACGGTTCCAAAGGTATTGCTTATCCAATAAAGAAGGAATTTACCGACGCCAAAAGCAGGTATTTTCGGCAAGAGAGCCTGGTGCCAGACTCTGTCAAATGCTTTTGAAATATCAAGTGCAACGATCTTGCTTTCTCCTACATTGTGCAAAGATTGGTTCCATTTTTCTGTGAGATAAGCCATCAGATCACCAGTGTACCTGTTGCTGCGGAAGCCGTATTGCCGGTCATTAAGAAGCCGTGGCGTAGAGAGTAGAGTGCGACGCTCACACGCCGAAGGGTCTAGGTTTGATTCCCGGCTGAAAACCTCGAATTTTTCACGGTACCACCTCTTTCGAGCTGCTGACAACACTCAAAGAGTAATAAGTGTCTAAGAAAGCTTCTCAAATTTCGCCGTTCGGAGTCGGCAAAAAACTGTAGGTCCCTTCTACTTGTGAGAGAATGGTAGCGCGCACAACACGAGTAGTTGATGAGCAAGCTAGGCCCTGGTTCCTTTGGACTGTAGCGCCAACAATTATTATTATGAACAAAATTCGACTTCCATCACATGACTACCAGCCGTTTACTCATTGGACTTAATTTTGAAAGGCTCGTAGACACTTTTCGTTCATCACGGCCACTGTGTCAAGTTCTATGTTGTCTCTCAGCTCTTCTAACGTCTTCTTGTTGAAACTATTGACTTAATGGAGTCCAACAGACAATGGAGCTCATGTGGCGTAAAATCTCACGGCCAATCGACTGGAGCATATCTTGCGATAACTCACTCACAATACTTACTTTTCAATAAATCAAGTGGACCGTGTGATTTGTTACTTCTAGCACCATCCAAAATCTCAATCAAAGTCCGTAGTTACCGATTACAGCCAAAAGCTATCGTTAAACTTGATGCGGTAACTCCGGCCGTTGACAATAACGTGACCTTCGTTATCGTCGACGAACAAATACGGCCCAATAACACAAAAATGTGCTGTGTGGCTTCGGGATTGTGGTACCACTCCTTCGTAACCGCATGTCGTCCAAGACCATATTTTCCAACTCGGCCAAAAAACAATCACGGCGCGGTAACTTGGACATTTAATATTAATGTAACGTCATCGGTATACCAACCGCACCAAGAAATTGATTTTTGTGGACGAATTGGAGCGTGTGGATTTTATCCCCCCTTGAAAATCCATGCTTAGCTATGTGACAAACCCATTGAGCGGAAAGTGAACTTTGTCACTGAAATGTTTTTGGTGAACCTTCTCCAGAACTATAACGGAGAACGTTTATCCCTTCAAATTTCCCATCGGGTTCAATTGTTTATCTGGTATTTGTCTCAACTAAGATCCTCTCGCGAAATACGCCATTTTGTGCTCAGAGCATAGTCCAGTTTTGGAGACTGCCGTGACATTGACTAAATTCAATAGTTTGCTACTGACGCCAGACCAACAGTTTCGTCACTTTGACCAGCCCGTTGTTTAACTGACACGGGTCACAAATTTGTTCAATGAGACTGGGGTTGTCTGTCTTCTAGGCCAGAAATTACAACAACCCTTAATGTTTACGGGCACTCTGAGCTTCGGTAGAAAATTTTTATAATTTCTCAAACGTTCCTTATTTATTTACTTTACCGTGATTAAATTTTTGACACAACTGAATAAATGGACAATCAAAGTTTGATAATTACTGAAAGATTGCATTCAAAAATAATACCTTCGGCCCGTGCTGTAACTTAATTACGATCACTTAAGGGTAGAAGCAGTCCCTATAGCGCCAATTATAAAAAAAAATAAAAAATTAATGTTGTCAGGCCCCTATTTAAACACTTAGTCTACAGGAAAATCAGATTAGCTTCTTCAACGGAGTCGCAAAAAATCAAAGCGTTTGTAGACAAACAAATCTTAAACTGCTTTAGACTTTACTGCCCCACCGTGTATATATATTGAAATTCCCAGTGAGTAACATTGTGTGTATATCGAGTGATTCATCCGACATGTCTCCATTGGCATCACTCAATAAGTCCTGGAACATATAGGGCAGTCTATATGTCTATATGTCGAGTAATTGCGTGATGTGTAAAAAGCATTTTTCGTACGCCAAATTAAAAGGTTCTGGTGTACCATCTCAGTAGCGCTAGTTTTTTTGAGTAAGACTCAATCAATCCAGGTGTCAAAGCCTGGGTCCTTCGGTGTGTGAGTGCCCCAAATTACCCACTACGCCACAATTAAGAAAATTCGATTTCTTCTTTGTCTGGGGCTATTGTCCGTGGTGGACCTGGGCATCAACCAACATTCCCATTCTGCTGCCTCCAGCTGCTTCCAGTTGTGCACTCCAAATTGGTTGAGGTCTTTTTTCACTTGTGTGCACAATCTTAGCCTAGCCGTCCACTGTTGTCCCAATGGCTCTGATTTGAAGACTTTTCGGGGCGGAGCAATTGTGTCCAAATGTTCTGCATGAGCTAGCCATCTTAAGCATTGTATCCAAAGACGTTTCACCAGGCGCACGTCGCTGGATTTCGGCACTTACGCCTATCTTTAACTATTCTTATTAACCACGTATGTGAAGTAGACGCAGTTCTTAACTACGTATAAGTTTCTGCTGTATGTGACGCTCTGTCCGTGACGTCGATGTTATGTGTCGTTCTTGATGACAGCATTTACTTTGGTTTGCCCTCATTAACCACCAGACCCGTTTAAGCCACTTCCGCTTCAATGCCAGCAAACGCCTCATTGACGGCTCGCTGTGTTCGTTTATCCACGTCAATGTCGTCCGCGTTAGCAGGCAATTAAGATGATTTTTGAAAGATCGCACCTCGGGTTTTGACTTATGAGTTACGCAAGACCTTCTCAAAGAGAAGAAAGAAATCATAAGACAAAACTTCGCCTTTTCGAAAATCTTTTTCGACATTACCACATTCGGCGAGTTCGCTCCCGACCATCACGAAGTAGCGAGAACTCTCCCTGGTCATTGTACGCAATCTGACGAGTTTGGTAGGAATGCCAAAACTAGACATGGCAATGTATAGTTCGTCTCTAACCACACTGTCATATGCGCCCTCAAAATTGACGAATAGGTGGTGAGTGTGGATTTGTACTTCTTGAGTCTTTTCCAGGATCTGCCGTAAAGTGAAGATCTGGTCTATCATGGACTTCTCTAACCTGAAACCACACTGATAGGAATTTTAGTGCTATCATCCTTTTCCTCTGTCGGGGAGTGAGTGCAAATTAGGTTGATATTCCCGTTCGCGTTCGCTAACGGGGTTGTAGCTCAAGACGTTTTGCCTAAATCTTCCTTGAACAACAAATCGGCATTCGAAAAAGCGCTACCTTCTCTCTCTCTCTGTGCCAATCGCTGTAGTAGATGTCGAAGTCTTGCATTGTTTTTTCCTGGACCCATCCCATAGCACTACCTTTCGAAAATCCTTTCTTAAACTCTTACAGACTAAAATGTTGGTCGAACGTGCTTATTCTTCTTGTCCTGGCCCCATCCCATAGCACTTACTTTCGAAAATCCTTTTTCAAACTCTTTCAGACTAAAATTTTGGGCTAAAAATAACGTGCTTATTCTTTTTGTTCTAAATTTTGGCACAGCTTGCCTTTGCATCGTCTTCTTCTAAGGAAGGATGCTTGTGTGGCCAACAACATGAGTATTACTTGGTCATGCAATTTTTAAATACAGTCCAAAAGGAACACAAGCTCCGCCTCCCACGATGCCACTTCTGCAGCAACTACCCGTCTAACGATCCGCTGAACTTGTGCACAGAACACAGAGCGTCTGTAAATGAGCACAAAAAACATTAAGTGCAGGCTCCAGAGCTGTCCGCAACTGTCTTTATCCATTAGTCGTCATCATAATTTGATGCGACAAAGCACGTTCATAATTCTTTCCCACCAGCACCAGAGGTAGCAGCAGCCGCACCACCACCGAAGACAAATGAAGGAGTCTCACTGATATCCCGCTGTCCTTCCCAAGTATCCATCATACAATTCATTCCTCCTCCGCGCACACACACACTCACATGTGTGACTGTAATTCACTCAACGTAAATCTTGGCACGATAAGACTCGACTCGAAAACGTAAACGTTCCCTTAGAAAATTATTATCTCCGCTATTCCATGATTGATGATCTCTGGATAAATATCATTAATAATTTATCTCGAAGTGTTGCCGGTACGATGCTGCTGCCGCTGCTGCTGTAACTCCTGATTACATTACCACACTAAGCGTCTAATCGTGAGTTGTTACGCTTCTCGTTCTTTTATAACTTAAAGCTGGTAATGGTTGGGACAACAATTTATATTTACTGCATTATACTCGTTTTGGTATAACAGTCGCATAATTCACATGGGAGAAAATTGACCATCCGGCAAAATGCTTGAACATGTGTACGCGTCCGCACACACTCTCGCCTGGGTATCTCTGCTGTCGTGCGAACGCGTTTTTCCTTTCGCATTGCTGCTCATCAGCAAGGACGTCGTTGATGGTGGGATTGGGTTGGGACCTACGTACGGGCGGAAAAAAAGGAGTGAAAGGACGTGTATTATATCATAGTTTGTGTTTTTTTTCTTCGTGCAGGAGAAAGTTTTTAGATTTTTTTTTTTGCGGACTCTTGAGGCGAAACTACTGCTGGCATGGGTGCGGACTCTGAGTAATGAATTGTGGAGATACGCTAGAATGGTCGACATGTTCAAGTTCAGCAACCAATCGACCCAACACATGCACACATCCATCTCTCAGTGCGGGGGTTGTTTTCGGGATTGCTTCGATTTTCACTTTTTTCCTTGGTCGCTCATTCTCGTCCCCATCGTCATCACCATCACCGCCACCGTCGTCGTCGTTGTCGTTGTCGGCGGCGGGGGCCCTACAGCAGAAGTTTTTCGGCGGGGGATGATATTTATGTGTATTCCGGTGGCAATTCAGCTAGATAAATGGTGGTGCAATATTCATGCTTATGGCATTACCGTCACCTTTTCTGCTTTCCGTGGTGCGGCTGTGTGGGCGGCTTGTGCTGCCTAATGCGCTCCGCAAAAACAAAAACCGGCACACAAGTGCCAAACCCCAAGTGGGTCGACCGGGCGACAGGTCAGGCTGTTTCTCGCCATATTCGATATTCGTATCGATAAGCTTTGATTGGACACACTCTACACCGAAATGTTTATTTTAGGTATTACGAGCGGAATGAATAACTTGCGCATTTCCATTTTATCGGTATCAGGGAAGATTTATTGAAAAGCGAGCCTAAGCGAATGGAATTCGTAAGCACAACATTATTTACACTGGTGCTGGTGGCCTCCCCTCTGGTGACACGAAAAATGAATGTCCATTGTTGGCAATTAATTCAGGTAGCACTGATGTTTGTCTCCATTCAAATGAAGGCTGTGAATAATTTTAGGGGGGCCAATTGTTTATTGTTTCAATATGCAAACATTTTACAGATAATTCAAGACTGTGTTGGGGGCTGGCGCTATGCTAATTTTGTGCGTAAACATCTCGGGTGGAATTAAGAATTGCAACATGTGTCAACTCAAGCGAAAGAGCTAATTATGCAAAGCGCATGCACTGCCCCGGTACAACAACCTGCTACACCTAAGCTTCACACCTCTGTGTGGGCACTGGCATCACTGACATGGCCAGCAATAATGTCCATCTTGTTTGAAGTCAAAACCCTATTTCTGATTGTTATTTATTAAAATGGTCAATTTCTGTGTGTAAACCGGGTTTCTTATATTTTTTCAGAAAATTTTCTCCCTCCCGGACTGCAGCAATAGCGTTCCATTAACTCGCCAGAGTCATCGAAAACAAGTTAGGTTAGAGCGAGGTGAATTTTCTGCAACAATTGTCCTTACAGTGGCAGTGGAAGGCACAGTTTCATCTTTGTTTGATTTCCTGTCTCTTCTATCGATGCAAATCGGTCCACGGAGCGGTTTCTTGAGAGGGGGAAAAGCTGGCAGTCACAAGTCACTGAATTATACTTATACGTTAAAGCGTTAAACGAAAAGGAAATGACTTGCTTTGCTCAAGGATGGGCCTACTGCTTACTGCAGAACTTCAGCTACCTCCGCTGCGCAGTAATTTGAAATGAAGATTTTCTCCAAAACATGCCGTCCTCCTCGTCAACTTCGCTTCTACCTCCTTGTCACAGATTACTTTACGGTAGAAAAAGGAAACAGGAAATTTGTTACTGACACGCCTCTATACTCAAATATTTTCATTCTTAATTTAGCACCACTGTCAGTGATATCTGGGCCTCCTTTGCACAATGGGTGTTTCCTTAAGAAGTAAAGAGTTTTAAGTTGGCAGAGCCATTTCAGTTGTTGGCCGTTTTGTCAGCTGTTAAGTGATTTAGTTTTAGTTTGATTTGGCATTTCAAAAACTGTGCCTTCAGCAGGACTTGATTGAGTAAATCGGCCCGAAACCAGAATGCTGTTACTCCCAATTTTCAAAAGCAAATTTTGTAGTTTCAACTGAGTGGACACGTCATTAAACAAATTTGTCATACTTGGAATGACGTAAATCGTCAAGTGTATGTCAGGCCGTGTCAATTTGATACTGGTGTTCGTGTCTCTTCGAGCTGGTGCCCGCGTTCCTTTATGCTGGTGTCCGTATCCCTTCAAACTGGTGGCGCTCGTGCTCCTGCCCCTTGGAACTTCCGCTCGTGTATCTTGGATCTGGTGCTCGTGTCCCTTCGAGCTTGTGCCCCTGCCCCTTGGAGCTTCGGCTCGTGCACCTTCGAGCTGGTGGCCGTGTCCCTTCGAGCTGGTTCATCTGTTCCTTAGATCTGGTGCCCCTGCCTTTGGGAACTTCTGCTCACATATTCCGACCTGGCCCCCAAAAAGCAGAGGCACAAGCTCGAGCTTTGGAACTAGTACGCGTGTCCCTTTGAACTGTTGCCCACGTTCCTTTATGCTGATGTCCGTGTCCCTTCAAACTGGTATCCCTTCGTGCTCGTGCTCCTGCCCCTTGGAACTTCTGCTCGTGTACCTTCGAGCTGGCGCCTGGGTCCTTCGAGCTGGTGCCTCTGCCCCTTGGAACTGGTACCCGTGTCCCTTCGAACTGTTGCCAGCGCTCCTTTATGATGGTGCCTGTGTCCCTTTGAGCTGGTACCCCTGCTCCTTGGAACTGCTGCTCGTGTACCTTGGATCTGGTGCCCGTGTCCCTTCGAGCTGGTTCCTCTGTCCCTTCGAGCTGGTGCCCATGCCTCTGGGAATTTCTGATCATGTACCTTCGAGCTGGTGCCTCGGCCCTTGGAACTGGTACGCGTGCCCCTTCGAGCTGTTGCTCGCGTTACTTTATGGTGTTGCCCGTGTCCCTTCGAGCTGGTGCCCCTGCTCCTTAGAACTGCTGCTCGTGTACCTTCGTGCTGGCGCCTGGGTCCCTTCGAGCTGGTGCCCCTGCCCCTTAGAACTGCTGCTCGTGTACCTTCGTGCTGGCGCCTGGGTCCTTTCGAGCTGGTGCCTCTGCCCCTTGGAACTGGTGCCCGTGTCTCTTCGAACTGTTGCTCGCGTTACTTTATGGTGTTGCCCGTGTCCCTTCGAGCTGGTACCCCTGCCCCTTGGAACTGGTACCCGTGTCCCTACGAACTGTTGCCCGCGTTCCTTTATGCTGGTGCACGTGCCCCTTCGAGCTGGTGCCCCTGCTCCTTGGAACTGCTGCTCATGTACCTTCGACCTGGCCCCTGGGTCCCTTCGAGCTGGTGCCCCTGCCCCTTGGAACTGCTGCTCGTGTACCTTCCAGCTGGTGCCTTTTCCCCTTGGAACTGGTTCCCGCGTCAATTCGAAACGTTCGTCTTGACAACCTGTACATTCTGCCCAAATAAGAGTCGTCCTGGCGCATGCTTGCGTTTGCTGCTGACGGGTATGCACACTCATGTCCTTGGGTGGTGATGGCCGACTGAACCTTATGCAATTGCACGTGAAGACATGCACGCCGCTCGATATTTCACTTTCTCCGATGTGTGTTGACCTTCTGCCACAGATTCGGTTTATTTTACTTACTGCTTACGTTTGTTTTTTATCAGCTTCAGTGGGACTTCAGCTTTCGCTTCAGCAGACTTTCTCCATTTCCTTCGCCCATCTTTATCTGCAGAGCACATGTGTATTTTGGAGCTGAGCAGACTCTACTTTAGTCTGTAGCTTCTTTATCTCCCATTACACTTGTGCATCAAAACAAAGGCATTGGTGCCCAACAACAAGTCAATAGATGACACCTTGAAGTGGTGCAGTACATGTCTTAAGAAAACCACAAGCGCATTGGGCGAATGCATTATTCGGCAACTTTTCATTTTCCATTTCTTTCAGTCAACTCAGAGTTCTCTGTTGTTTTCTTCTAAACTTCTGCCATGTTCAACATTTCCAAAGGAATCGGAGGACAATTTGTTGCATCAATCATGTGGTCTGAGGGGAAGATTTTTGACAATCTGATGACACAACATATTTTACGTCCATCAGAGAGCCCATAAAGTGAAAAAGTTCTGTTCACAAAACAACACGTTCTCCGACTTGTGTCCGCATTTGAAATTCGCCGCTTTGTGAAAATCCTATCAGCCATTCTGCCGCTTATAACTCTGCGTGATCCCCACTGTGAATTGCACGTCCAGCAGACCGATAGCACACAAAATTTCCATTCCCTTTGGTTGTCTGTCAAAATCGGTGAAGAACTTAATCAATCCCTACCAGATGTGTTTGCTTCGTTATTCCCTTGCACATTGGAAAGTTGTCATGTCAACGCAAAGGTACATTTCATCAGAACCTCACCACTGAGTTGACATTTCATTACGCAGCTCTACTTTGTTCTTTCCCAAATGCAAAACGTAGGCCAGAGCCAAAGCCACAGTGTGACACGATGAGTTGAAATCGCATGACTGAGGGCGAAAGCGCCAAGTGAAGCGAAACGGCAAAGCTCCACGATGATTCAGAAACTAGATCTGTGCCATGGAGTGCATTGTGAAGTGGCTAATTTAAACATAATGAGCTTCATGGAATATTTTGACTTGTTCTGCGGGAATGCTCACAAAAGTCCCTTGATTACGAGAACATTTCACAAAGGCCTAAAAGCATCTTTCTAATTTGCTTTTTTGCGGTGAGAGTGGCGCTCGAAGTTGTCATGAAAAGGATTTGCCTTTGGTATCAGTGCTCTTAAGAGCTGTTTAAATGAAGCATGGCAAAGGCACTGAGGTCCGCGTGATCGCAACAGTTTCCATTTGAGTCAAAGGCACACCAGACAGGGGCAAGGGCAAGGGCGAGCAAGGATGGTTGAACCCCTCAGCAACTCTTTAGATTTAAAACTGAATGAATATTCTCTACTTTCAATTGGTTTAGTGCAAGGTACTTTCACTCATTGAGGGTTTCGTTTTATTTTCTTTGCACTTATAAATGAGGAATGTGTCTCTGTAAAGATTGGTAGAAGCATATATAAGCTGTCCAGAATCTTATAAATAAAGTATAGAGTATATAAGTATATAAAGTATGCTACTGCACGACGCCGGATGATAAAGTCAAAGACGAAGTATTCGCATGTTCAAAAATGTTCGCGGCATTTACTTTTCTGTACATTGGGAATGTTGATCTCCACTTTATTTTCGTTTCGTCACGTGTCATATAACTCTCTTTTTTTAGGTTGGTAAGGTAAAAGTTGGCAGAAGATCAAAATATTTCACAGAATGAAAGGACAACGTTAACCAAAGGCTGAGGAGATAAGCACGTCATTGTGTACAAAGCTCAACAAGATCAAAAATCGGATTTTTGTAAGTGCTTCGAGGATTGTAGGAAAAATTGAAAATGATGCAATGAAGGTTGTCCTGAGTAAATAAATAGTTTTCGGATAAACACAATATTCGCAACACATTTCATATAGAATCTCTATGCAATGTATAGGGGTACCCAATGCAGACTGTAAGCCGCTGAACCATTTTAAGTGCTATCAGTTCTTACCTGCTGTCTTCATAGAAGGAGACACAAATTCGACGTCTCGGACATAGCTTCATTTTAAGGCAACAGAAATTTCAAGCAAATTAAGTACTTGGTCTTTCTTGGTTCTCCGGTTAGTCTGGACAACAACATCAGTTCCAAAATCGAACGCAGAACCATTCTTATGGAAATTTGCCACGTGTAGCTCAAGCGACAATTGAGTGAGAACATAGCTCGCTTTCTTAAGTGGCCTAATCGTTCCATTCCTGATTTCCAGCGCGGAAACTTGAATTTGGTTAAAAAGGGATGTCAAAAATTAAAGGCTTTCCGAGAATAAAGTTTTGTGTACGATTTTAAACACTGTTTGTATTGGAATGAGAGGATTTATTGACCAATTTCATGGGCTGTACGGCACAGCGTCTTTGGATAAGTCTTCGGATACAATTTCTGATGCAGCTTCGGATACGTTTTCGGATACGTCTTCGGATACGTTTGCGGATATATCTGCAGATACTTCTTCCGGTAATCTTCGGATACGTCTTTGAATACTTCTTCGAATACGTCTTCAGATTCGTTTTCGAATTCGTCTTCATTTACGTCTTCGGATAAGTCTTCGGATACATTTTCCGATACGTGCTTGGGTACATCTTCGGATACGTCTTCGGATACGTTTTCTGATACGTCTTTTGATGCGTCTTCGAATAAGTCTTCGGGTACGTCTTCGGATATTTCTTCGGATACGTCTTGGAATATTTGTTTGTATACGTCTTCGGATACGTTTTCAGACACGTTTTCGGATACGTCTTTGAAAATGTCTTCGGGTGTTTGGAATATGTTTTCAGATGCAACTTCGGATACGTCTTCGGATATGTCTTCGGATACGTCTTCGAATACTTGTTCGAATACTTCTTTGGATACGTCTTCGAATATATCTTCGGAAACGTCTTCGGATACGTTTTCGAATACTTCTTTGGAAACGTCTTCGGATATGTCTTCGGATAGTTTTCCGGATACTACTACGGATACGTCTTCGGATACGTTTTCAGACACGTCTTCGGATACGTCTTCGAAAATGTCTTCGGGTTCGTCTTAGAATATGTCTTCAAATTCGTCTTCGGATACTACTTTGGAAACGTCTTCGGATAGTTTTCCGGATGCTTCTACGGATACGTCGTCGGATACGTTTTCAGATACGTCTTCGGATACTTCTTTGGAAACGTCTTCGGATAGTTTTCCGGATGCTTCTACGGATACGTCGTCGGATACGTTTTCAGATACGTCTTCGGATACGTCTTCGGATATGTCTTTGAATACGCCTTCGAATAAAACGCCTTAAACAGCTTGGCCATGCAGAGCTTATGGACACTACTGCCCCGACCCGAGGAGACAGTCCAAGCAAAGAGGACGCACACAAATGGACTTCAATGAACCTGGAGTGCCCAACTAAAAACAGCAGACAAGAAGAAGGAGAAAAAGAAGCTTATATAATAGACTGAAGAACGGCTTTTAACTGAAGTTAATTTGCATCGGAAAATATGTTTTCCTTCCGCTTCAAGAACAGTAAGAAGACTGAACTTCTTGCAAAGTCTTCCCGGACCTCGGACGACTGGCAAGTAACGTTCACGTTCGCCGGGCTGATTAGTACCTAAGTGTGGGTTTTGGAAAATGCTTGGCAGCAACAAATTTGCTTAAATCTCCGGAACACGTTTGGTAAAGACGCCTGAATCTGGCGAGGCTATAGCCTGTATAGAAGGCGACATATTGTATCTCATTCCAGCCAGACATGGATCTGATCACTTCTTTCCGTGAAGATGAACGTTCGTTGGAGAATCATCGAAAATACGGTGTACTTTGACTCTGTTTTATAAAAGAAAAAACAAGTTCACATACCACTTTAAATTGTATAAGGAATCCGTGAGCCAATGGGATTTAGGATTTTGAAGAAACCCATTCAAAGGAACCGCATGCTGTTCGAAAAATTATTTCAACACCACCTCATTTTCGCAAACGACCATATCCCCCAGTTCTATCCTCCTCGAAAAGCTTCTTGGTTGTCCACATGCTTACATAACCGTTATCGCAAGCAGCTTGTCTTGCTGCACCTCTGCAGTGAGACACTCTCGTTCGCCCAAGCCGTTCAAACATCGGTTTTAGTTGGGTTGACCATCGCATCATAAATTGCAGCCAACCTGGAAACAGGTTTCCCACGATCGAGAATCACATTGCAAATTTAATCCGAGTGCGGGGGATGTAGAATTCTTCGAGTTATTGAGCTGTCAGCAGCCAGATTAAGGCCGTTACTCATTCCGGTTTACTTTCCGACGTCTGACTCGTGCTGAGGTGTACGCCTGCATGTGTACGCCGGTCTAGTTTCGAAATATCTCTGCGGCTGAAATTCTCTTTGCTTCTGTTTATTTTGTGTTTTCCTCTCCATTTCTTGGCTTTGGAAATCATTTTTGCCGAACATCAGGATTCTGTTTGCATGAAACAGTTCACTATGCCCTGCTGAGCGAGGGAGCGTTGCCTCTCTGTGCGCGTTTACTTTCTTTTGGCGGATGTGCAATGTGTGCCGCGCTCTATATTCTCCTGCCTTTGAAGATGTGTTTCTCTGTGCGAATTTATCTCGGTAAATTATTTTGCATTTCCTTTTGCGGAAAATAAAAGCGGGCTGACGGAAGTGGCGCTGGCATGTATAAAGGTGCGGTTTTAATTTATGTGATTGCAGTAGAATCGGTTTTTCGTGGGGCTCTGGGCGCTTACGTCGAATCGAACTGGGGGAGTCTGAATGCTTATCCGAAAAGAGTTGAACTTTAAGCTAAGCAGGGAGCTGCATCCGTGAATCATTTGCCAGAATTATGGTGCATGCGCTTCCGATTGAGAGGGGGATGGGGAATTTTTTTAACCCCCACGAGTTGGAGGGATTTTATAGGCAGGAACGCAGTACATCTCCACACCGTTTAAAGATTCTTCTTCTCTCTTTTTATGCGAGTGTAGGAGCAGCACTCTGTTCTTTAAGGCAACAAAGGCACTTCCACATCTCCAGAATCGATAGCACGACAACTGACTGCACCAGTCTGAGTTCGAGTGTACACCAATCCAAGAGTTTTGTGGGAGCACACGTTGGTTTTGACGAAGAAGTGAATCAAAAAGTGACCAAAAATCCTTTTTCTGAGCCCGTCAGCGACAATTGTAGGATGGGTTTGACTGACGATGGGTTAACCCAGTCAACAAGAAATCTCTTCTAGAATTTTCGGCTAAGCAGAATGCATGCGGTGACGCCCGTCCTTTAGGAATGTCTGTCGCACTGAGAGTAGTGGATTGCACACATTGTTCAAATGCATTTTCGGCACCTAGAAGAGAGTCGTGAAATAAAATTCATGTTATCGGCGAAGATGAAAATTTCGCAACTTTGCCTTACCAAGCAAACATTGTTACACATCAAGGAAAAATATAGTGGACCTAGGTGACTGCCTTGTGGAACACCAGTGGGAGCGATAAACTGATTCAATGTGGTACAAACATAAGACCTCAAATCAAAAATTCAGAAAACCAAACACTTTTAGCTTAGTTACAATGTTTTAGAATATTCGAGATTTTTGGAATTTTGTCAAATTTTTTCGAAAATTTTGCTGAGGTCGGTAGCAACTATGCTCATGTTCATTGTCGTTCTGTAAGGCCTAGATCTGTTTTGGAGAAGCTTGGAGTGAAATTTAGTGACATTTTGCTGAACTGAGTTTCCACTCTTAAGGAAACCATGTTTGATCGAGAAGGTCGACTTATTGAAAAGAATTGATTCGTAATACAGGAATGCGTGGCAATCGGTCGGTCATTTGAAATGCCATTTTTTGAACTATTCTTGTGAAGGCGTGATTCACAGTAATGGAAGTGTACTTTGCAAAATCGACAACCAGTTTCCCCTTTGACCTTAAAGGCAGTTCGTTTCCTATGTTCGACTTTTTTTCAAAGACTCTTTCACTGTGGGATGTTGAAAAACGAGTGATGTTATCACTGCCACCGCTTGACAAAGAGGAAACATCATCTCCGGGCAGAGTGCACACACACTGAAGAGGTTAAGTCCTCGCCTTGGAAGCTTGCAGCGCGTTGCTGCCACGTATTGCGGATGTTGTTGTGCCCGCTATTTGTCCGTCATAAGGATCGCATCTTGGCGGGTTGTATTGCTTGACTCGTATGTACCCAAACTGTATGCGCAAGCGGCGCGTCGCGCTCCTCATTTCCATAACGACTGCGTTGGTGCAGAAGCCGATCGCGGTTCCATAACCAGCCAGGCCAACAGACGGCCAAGTTCGCGATCCTCATTTGGGTGCGGATATTAAGCTGCAAACGCAATAAATGTGTCAATAAATCGAATGTCAGCAGACGTTTTCCTTTTTTCTCTGTTTGAGCCAGCAGAATAGGGCCAGCGTTGCTTTTGGGATTGGCCAGCTTTGGTTGGTGATACGTCTGCTGATCTGATCCTCTTTGCGTTCACCGCTAATGGGTACGGCTCTCAACGCTTGCGCCTTCGACCGCTCGGTAGCGACCATCTTCTTTCTCCTTTTCTTTTGGCTCCTTGTCAGGAGCTCCCAAGTGCCGCTTCATTTGGGCCTGGTTCCTCCTTGACACCATCAGAAGCGGCACTCCGGCAGAATTCCCTAACAGAAGATATGACGTACCAGGCTGAGCCTCTCCGCCACCTTCTCCAATTTTCCTGCTCATTCTACTAAGTGCGTCATGGTCATCGCGGGATACTGGGTAACGAGACTGTTGATGGACTAGCTAGGCTAGTTTTAGCAGAGGCATTCGTAGGTCCCGAACCCGCCTTGGGACTACCCACGGCCATAGTCAGGGCCTCCATCGATGATTGGGTCTCCCTACAGCACAACCAGACATGGCGTGACTCTCCAGGATGCAGGGTAACTAAGAGTATGCTCCCAAACGTCAGCAAGAAATCCGCGTCTTTTCTGTTATTTTTAGACAAAAACCAGTGCACACGACTTGTCGGCGTAATAACGGACACTTTACTTTCGCTATGCACCTAATTAAGCTTGGGCTTAGTGATGTCACACTCTGCGACGCCTGTGGAGAAAGTGAAGGCACTTCAGAGCACTTTCTATGTCCGTGTCCCGCTTTCGCTCGTATCAGGTAGCGGCTACTTGGCGCTGATGTGGTGGGAACCGAAATTCTAAGTTCTATGTTACAGAAGCGTATCCTGGTTTTTCTTCGGAAAAGCGAGAAATTACATTAAAATGGAGGTTACTGCCTGGTATAACAATGGATCAGTATTTAAGTCTGAGCGCTGCAGTGCAGTTTATCCCAACTTCTAGCAAGAAAATGAGCTCCCCTGCTTATTACAGACCTTCAATCTACTTTTTGGTTTTGTTTTTCTTTTTATTTTGGAGATTGGGATACACTGCACTGAAGCGTTTAGACTCCCAAACTCGTCTCCAGGACCCAGATAAGTCTCAGCAAATTTAGTCTGCCGACAAAGTTAATTGTTCTTGGACTTTCTTGAAAGTGGTTAAAGGGTTGAGTAATGCCTTGAGTTGAGCTCTGCTGTCGCCCCTTCCACATACTCTTCACCATATAGTTAGTGACCATTAGGATCGTAAACGTTTCCGCATGGATTGATGGAATTACCTATAGATGTGAACTTTAATGTTTTCTTTTTCCTCGAAAGTACCAGCTGTAGACATCTCCGTCGTCTTGGAACCGTCCGTGAAAATCCGACTACATTCCCTTTCCTGTTCAGTTTCTGTCCAGAGCCAGTCCTGGACACAGGGAAAGTCGACTTTGTATGAACGGCGCAGCTGGATTGTTAATGACCCCCATCAGACGGCATGTCCATGAGATCAAGCTTCAAACCTTTTTCAATTAAATCCAGTTCAATAGGACCTTAGGAATCGCAACCTCCATCGCCGAAATGGCTAGATGCAATCTCGCTTATCTTAGACATGTATACTGCATTGTTTACACATTTTGGAATGAACCTCATATTCAATACAGCAGCAGCAGAAAGGGCCATAGGCGTGGCTTGATCCCGTCGCAGGTTTGTCTAGGATGATAGAAGACCGAGTAATCTTCGCAAGTTGGCGACTTACACTTAAGTTATTAGATTTGAATCTCTCTTTGCATCCACAGCCTTGCGAAATACGAAGTCCTTTTGAAAGTATAATTAATCTTGCATTTGCCCGGGTTACATATATTTGGTTAGCGACCGTTTTGTGTTGTTATGCTAGCATGCCTTCCACGGAAAGAAGTTCATGTTGCTTCCGTGTTTAAGCTAGTCTTTGGTTTTTTCCTGTTCGAAAAAAATTTGACTAAAGGACCTGCCAATTTTGTGGGGACAACAAAATAGGTACGCTGTCGCTTCCTGCATATTTTTCTCTGGAAGCAGTCAGATTATTAGTATAAAACGTGGTTCAGAAGACGGAGAAGAGCGAAGAGGACACCGCTGATCGCAGCAAATCAACAACAGAATAAAACATTTCTGAAAGGAAGATAAAATAATTGACCAACCCTCGAACCATCATTAGAGGACAGAGCCCTGAACACATTATCTGTTTCCTGCCATTCGAGTTTGTCAATGATTTGGGCAAAGGCCATGTTAACGTTACTTTAGCGTGAATCGTTGGCCAAAACCAGCACGTAACAAAGCCACACTGACCGCGTCCCTAGATCCACCGACGGAGACATGTTTCAGAAAATGAACGAGTCCATAAAAGGATGATGAGGGAGCAGTGATCATAGGAAGCGAAATTCGAAAAGAAATGTGGGGAACTGTGTGTAGGGACGAAACAGTCATTCCTTTGAAAACAAAAAGCCAAACAGAATGTTGCACCGGTAGCGAGTGGTCCGCAGTTGGCCGACAAAATTTCAATGTTTTGCTTTCCCCACATTCGGAAGTTGGAACGTCTTGGGATTTTGGGATAATTTGAAAAGAGGAAAATCGGTTGAACCCTAGGCAGGGATTTCAAGAGTTAACTTGCTTTAAGAAACCAGTAGGTATTGCGTGTTTGTGTCTTTACTCCCACAACGGAAACCGTTCATGCATGAAAACTTTGGATGAACTATCGCCCAGTTACCCTGAATTCGACAAAGGGGCTAGTGCGACAATAATTCACGATTAATAGACGGCCAATTGTGTGAGAAATACATTCGCTCACCTCAAATCTGTTCAGTGGTTGATGCTGTTTATGCGTCCGACTCTATCAATCCTTGCCTAGTTTATCGGTGCGATCCGAAACCCAGAAAGACAGCCAAGAGTGTACATTACTGTTGGGGAAAGCTGGCACGTCGGAGAAAATTTAAGGGCCACTGTTACCACAAAACGTTACCTAGCCGGGCACAGTGAAAAAGACAGAACAGTCGTCCAAATTATTGAATATCAAAAAAAAATGTCCATTTCCCATTTGAAAATAGTTTCGTTCTTTTAAAGTAACGGCGTCCTGGACAGATCTACCTCATCGTTTGAGTTCCCCGACCCCGACAGTGTACCGCTCCAGCATCTGCTGATTTGTCACATCTAGCCTCGTGCGCTTCTTCTCAATCCCAAGCAGAGTTCCCTTTCAAGGAGCAGAACTTGTCCAATATACATACTTACACCGGAACAATGAACCTCCGGGCCGTGTAACGTTTAGCCACCCCACAGAGCCCGAAGTGTACCCGTCTGAGTCTTAACCGAAGAGATAGTTTTTTTGTTCTCTACCAGTCCTTGTCAATATCAAAATTGTTTAACGTGCTGTACGTGCGAATGCAGCTCCACACTTACTTTCCGCCTGCACTTAATTAAATGCCTCAACAGCGCAACTCATCCGCATCCCAGTTTCCTTTTCAAAGCATTTCGTAGCTCCCCCAAAATTCACACGCACTGCTTACTTGACATACTTCCCAGAAATGCATGCATCTACCACGTGTGTAAACAAACTCACAAAAGAACTTAAATTAAGTCGTTTTTATTATTTTATTGTCGGGACCAATTCTTTTCAATCGTCAAGCCACGAGAACTGTGCGCCTTGCAGCCCGACGTACAAGTGGAAACTTGATCTAGAAGCGTAATCAAAAGCAGTTTTATGCCGTAATTAAAAATTCCGGAAAACTCCGTTTCAGAGCTCGGAGAAAAACTAAAACAAGAAAACTTTCTTGTCATTTCCATCCTGTAGCTTGCTGCTTGGCGCTCACTTCAAAAACGCATTCATTTCACGCTGCACGCTGCCAAAGGGTGCTGTGCAGTGTAATGCAGAAAAGGACGTCAGTTCCTTAGGAAGTGTGAAAGTAAACCGTGTATGCAAACATTTGTGTGCTTAGTCACTTATTTTGTTTTTTTTTTTTTTTTCATACAGAGACAGACTAATTTTGTTGCTGCGCTTGACGGGCACTGAACGCGGAGGGTGGCACGTGTCAGTGCAATGACACAGCCGTCAGGCAGTGTAAGCGTGGCAGTTGCATACATGAACTGGCAGTGGCAGGAGAGGTGTGAAATCTGCTGACATCTGCTTTGCAAGGGGACTTTCAAAATTGGTGAATGTCGGCTGTTTTGAATGCGTCGTGTAATGATAGCTGAACGGTAGACAGCGGGAGAATTTTGAGTTCTTTCATGGAATTAAGAAAAACGTGAACAGGCCTACAAATTTTATGTTCAGTTGAAAATTTTGCTGCGGCAGGGAAAAATGTCAAACTTCTTTGAAACTAAAGAGTTCCACATATTGACAGTTAACGATGAAAAGCTTCATGTTAGAGCGATCCCGAGTATAAGACGCCTAGGTCAAACTTACTTAGCAACTAAAAATGCAGAGTTCCTAGGAGTAGAGAGGACCAACAGTTTGTTATCGACTCCGAACCACAAAGATTGAGTGTTATCAGCAACTAAAGACGAGGGAGGCCGTGAAAAAGAATTTAGTTCTTCAGTCAGGCGACTTCTCAAATTCTTAGAGGGCCACGACACGAAGGGTCTTCGATTACGAGGCATTGGGACAACGCAAGAGACGGTCGTGTAAGCTGCGATGGTGAAGGAGCTGCGAGTGCGTAACTGGAGGCAGGGTGTCAGAGTTCATACTGCCTCGGGAGGCATAAAACACAACATAGTCGTTGATTTTTTGTTAGTGGCGCCCTCTATAAGTCCCGGGACTTATTGTGTGATGTGTTAGTTGAGGCCTAGAATTGAGTGACTTATTGAGTGTTGTATTAGTTGAAGTCTAGACTCATGCCAGACTGTGGTGCCATACAGAGAAGAAGTTCAGTCTAAGGATGACCTTCGTGACCTTTGTCGAGTGGCACTACAGAATGAGGCTACAAAATTGATAAAGGTCTCAAAACTGTTTTAGGTGCGTACAAAGTTCAGCTAATGGTAAAATCGCAGACTGGAGAATATATTCAAAGCAGAATAGTTCTTTTGAAGGTACCAGGAATCTGCTCTTCCGTTTCGCTTATCGTCCAGCACTCGTCTTGCATATGGCATAGAGCATGATCTTAGTCCTTCGATTCAGCTGATTTAAAAGCTCTGGGTTCTAATCACAGATGACTACTATAGTGCGACGATAACATTGGAACGAGAGCTTTGCAACGCGTAAGGAAAAAAAAATGATATCGACAAAACGATATCATTTTGGTTTCTTCATGTACTCTCAAAACTGCCTATCGCTGTCGTCCTGACGACCGGTTTTTCACGATAGCTATTTCACTATCAAAGTAGGCAAGCTGTCTTACTACCTCAAAGTTTTGAGGTTTTTGACGTTTTGATTCAAAAATGGCTTAATAATAATAATTGTTGGCGCCACAGACCAAAGGGGGACCGGGGCCTAGCTTGCTCATCAACTACTCGTGTTGTGCGCGCTACTGTTCTCTCACGAGTAGAAGGGACCTACAGTTTTTTGCCGACTCCGAACGGCGAAATTTGAGAAGCTTTCTTAGACACTTATTACTCTTTGAGTGTTGTCAGCAGCTCGAAAGAGGTGGAATATTAGAAAAATTGGTGTTGGACTAGGACTTGAACCTAGACCCTTTGGCGTGTGAGCGTCGCACTCTACCCACTACGCCACAGCGACCACAAAAAAAAATGGCTTAAGCATCTCCTATTAAACTTTGTTCCAAATCCCTGCTCGCTGAAGACACAATTCCAAGGTCTCATACACCCGCCACAGAACACAGTCCTCTCGGAAGTATATCTCTCTCCTCCATTAAATTGAATTTTTCAAAACCATTCACAACATCGGCTATCAGCACAAATGTAGGCCACATGCATCAAGAATGAACAACCAGAGCTCTTGGCGAAAATGTCTTCTTCGTCATTATTCATAGCCGGTGTCTGCAGATGTGACCTGCAGCTGCCAACAAACTCTTCTCCTCGATTTAAGTATCACTTCAGTGGCTCGTTATTCAGCCTTCCGCCAAAATGACCCCATTATCATAATGCAAACACCTAAGTAAACGCCAGTGGCCACCCGTGAAATGATCTACTCCGTTCGTTTGCAATGTTTTTTTTCTCTCTCTTCGCAGGCAATAAACTGTCGTCGGTAGTATTCATGAAGTTATTTGCAACCCCCTCCTTCGAGGGTATTCTCGCCTCCGTTTTTAAACAAAGCCATTCACTTCACAGATGGGGTTAGTGGCTTATTGCTGGTCTTAAATGTGTCCGGAGAGATGCTCGCGAAATCGAATGAAGTTTGCTCAGAAACATAAAATGGCTCCGGAGGAAATTTGTTTTGCTTCTGTGGGTTTTATTTGGACTTGTGTTTGAAGCGCAACGAGCGAAAGGTGGCATGTATGAGTCACCCCTGGTAGTCGGAGCTAGATTACAGACATGTCGATATGTCTGAAAACACAGAGCAGATTGTGACAAAGGCATGCGTGTTTGAAGGGTCTTGTATCAACCTGCAGGTTTCATTAAGACAGAAGGGAAATTCGCTGGACATACAGAATGTTGTAGTGTATTCAGTGTGAACGAAATGTCTAAGAAAGAAGAGAGTTTTGTGAGTAATTAATAATTGTATGGCGCGACAGTCCGCAGAGGACCAGGGCCAAGCATACTCATCAACTACTCGTGTTGTGCGCGCTACTGTTCTGTCACGAGTGAAAGGGACCTACAGTTTTTTGCCGACTCCAAACGGCGAAATTTGAGAAGCTTTTTCAAATTTCGCCGTTTTGAGTCGGCAGCTTTCAGTTGACCAGGCTTGCCACAACGCAACCACTACTTCAGGAGCACGAACACCTCGGTATCCCTCTCGCCACAAGCAAGTTAGTACTGCATTTGAACGCGATCCATCAGACTTATCAAAGGTGGTCTAACCATAAGCTTTGTCGCGTCTCCAAGTAGGTGTGGCCCTCTCTTGAACCCAAATGCTCCAGACTGCTACTATCGCTCAAGAGATCAGACATAAGCCTGGTCATGGGAGCCATAACCGGGCACTGTCTAATCGGTTAGCATGCTAGCAGGCTAGGGGCTCCCTCAAACGATTTTTGCAGAAGCTGCAAGGATGAGGAAGAATCAGAAACCCTCCTACACCTGTTATGCACATGCCCGGCGCTCTCGCGCCTCAGACACAAGCACTTTGGAAGCTATTTCCTCAACGGCCTACACGACCTCAATAAAACCCCTCCCGCCGACATTTTAAACTTTATCATTGGCTCTAGCTGGTTTTAGGTTCTTCCCACATGGTGTGGTAGCACAATGGTCCTGTATGGGACTAAGTGCATTCATCAGCCACCTTAACCTCCGCACCTGCCTACCAGCCGACAAAATGGCTGCAACTCAAATAAGTGCTGCCAACCAAAGTTCTACACCTCTTGAAATCATCCTACCAAATCGCCTTCTTTGGGAGGTTGGCTGGCGTGTTGAAAGTCGAAATTTTTTGTCCACGGCTCTTAACAATGACGAATTTCAAAGGATCGCAACAATGTGTACATGTCGCTTCAGCACTCTTTTAATATCAACTTGTTGCCGAAATCTGAACAAATGCAAATTGACCTAAGGCGAAAGCGGATTTAAAAAGTGTACGCCCAAAGTCCAAAAGAATGTAACTTACTTACAACAGGACGTAGAAAATTTTCAAGAATTTAGGGCAAACCCTTCGGATAGGGATTCTTTTCACTTACACCCCGTCGTCTACATGGGGTAAGTCTAACTTCTTCTTCTTCTTCTTGTGGCGCTACAGTCCGGGGTGGACCTGGGCCTCAACCAACATGCCTCTCCAGCCAGCACGATCTTTCGCCAGCTGTCTCCAGTTGCGCACTCCAAGTTGGTTGAGGTCCTTCTCCACTTGTGTGCGCCACTTCAGTCTAGGCCGTCCTCTGTTGCGTTGTCCCAATGGCTCGGATTCAAAGACTTTTCGGGTCAACTTTGTCTAACTTAATATGACGCAGTATGAACCATTCGCAAGCTGTAAAAAAATTCAGAACCAACGTGCATTGCTACTTTTTAAGTAATCTTAGTCCAAGACTCCGTGAGGAGAACCACAACGAATCTCACCGTCCTTGTAGGCTTTCATCCAAAGGGCTCATTGAAGCGATGCTCACAATAGAAACAAATCATTTGCACAAAGCACCTTCGGTTAGTTAAAGTTTTTAACCTAAAAGCCTTCTTCAGTAAAAAAAACTGGCGCCCGGTATAAAACGAAAAGTAACAATTTCAGATATGTACACCATTCGACCTCATGATTTAGGCAAAAGGCCTTTAACACCCTCTCTAAAAACCAAGTTTCGTGACATTATGAATGAGCACCACAGGTCGTAGCATAAAAAACTAGAAATGTAAAAATCAAACAAACCCTCTAAAGCCGTCAAGTTCGCTTCTATTCTCTGCTGTGAGTGAACAGAAAATAAATACCCAGCTCGACTATCTCCCGGCGGGTCTCTTTACTACAATGAACACATTTTTGCAGCACTTCCTTTGAGGCTTCACCCCGTAATAGGCTTAGCCTTTGAATGTGTGAATGCCATTACCACTTCGCAGAGGATACGTCAAGGCACAAATGAACTACACCATTACCCCTTTACACCCGCAAACCGACAAAACTGCATTTTCGCTTCTCTCCCAAATGGAACTCCAGGTTTCCCTTCGCCGCGCCGCCGTCTTTCAGCACGAAAAGCTCGTGTTCTTTCATCAGAGACTGAAAAGAAAAATAAAATCCATTGGCTTGTTTATATGCTTGTAAGCTTTATTAAATCCCTTTGATGATTCCTGGCGGGTGCAGAGTGAATTTTGCATGCGACATGACCTTCACAGACGAGGGCTCTTTGACGCATCGGCAGAGTTTTGTTTATGCAATTTGTGCCGCAGTCATTTGGATGTTGTTTTTTGTGGGGGTCGTGGCGTGGTCGAGGCGGGAGGTTTTTTTTTTTGGAGAGGGCAAATTTCCACTTGATTGGGAATTGCTTATAGCTGTGTGAACACAGGACTGTATCCCATTAACTCCTTTTCTCAGATTCCTTTCATGATTATTCTACGGTCGTTTGCTTCTGGGGCTTGTGTCTTTATGCAAAGTTGAGGGAATTTTTCGTTCACTTGAGTCCTTATCTGTGACAGGGGCGACAGGGTGAATTATTGCTTTTCCTGCAAACTTTCGCTAACGAGCTTCGTGGTTATGAAGGATTTCTTTTTCCTTCGTGGAGGGGTGTCCTTTTGGATCAATAGAGGAGTTCAATGTTTTCTGGGGAAATTTGCGATTTTTTCTTCCCAAAGAGTATCAATGAAAATTACCAGACGTTTGTCAGCGAATCGTGCAAATATTTCATTTTTGACAGGTTTTCATAAAACTCCAGCAGGCTATCAGTGCTTGGGGTATACCTTTTGACACCACGAGTTGTGGTTCAAGTACTGAGTATGCACTGAATGGTTTGCAAATGCCTACATATGGACTTGACTTGTGTCTTGCTTAACTCTCCATGTGCCTTTGTATATAATGTGGCGCCATGAGAGGACGTTGGTCTTCCCACTTCTTCAGGTTGCTGTCTCCGGTTTCGCACGCATAGGTTTTTGTGTAACCTTTTAATCTGTTTTTGCGACAAGCTGATACATGCACCCAACCCGATCCTCCTCAGTCGCTTCAAATGGATCTACAGATGTTTAGACAGCTACATTCAAACATTTTAGTCCCCAAATCGTTTCATCTAGACCAAGGGGACAGCATTGTTGTCCTGGTTTCTTTGGACTGAGTGCGAGTATTGTTTAATTTGCCAAGACCCTCATTATGTCTCATGGAATATTGACCTGCGTGCCCGAGTCTATATTTCACGAGACATTGTGGGGGTCTTGGCATATTAAACAATACTGGCACTCAGTCCAGTGCGAGGTTTCTGTTTACCCCCCCAAGCTGCGATCCACAGTCAGTAAGGATCAGCGCATTTTTTAGAATTTTCCAGTTTCCCACCCTTGCATCACTTCTTCTGCCCTACAGCACGATTCTTATTCGCTTTCACTTCCCCGCTGTGGTCAGTGATGCTCGTCCTTTCTCCTCGAAACTCGACAACATGTCCCGTCTTCAAATTCAGAGTTCGTTGGCCAGTTTCATCCAAATAAAGTACAAGCTCACCCGTTCATAATGAATCATGCCGGCTCCAATAATGAAGCAGACGACGGCGTCTGCACAGCAAAGACACAAGAATCTTGAAGAACAAACTCCGACTGCAGCCTCGTTGAAACCTACTCACAAATAGTCACTCTACCCCGAACTACTTCAAGTCGTTCAACCCATCTTCGTCTTGGACTTGCGAGTGTGCAATCGACAATCTCGGACCTCAACCCCATCTTATGCGATGCCAATTTGCCGGGAATGTAGTTGGGGTAATTTATTGTGAAAGAATGCATGGTCCACACCAGAAATGTGCACTCTGCATGTCTAAGAAATTACTACACAAAGCAGTTCTGCTCCACAGAACACAGAAAAGAAATCACGAATCAGATAAAAGTGAAAACCAACTCTTCAGACTCTCTTTGGGTCGCGTTATCATGCCGCAAATTAATGTCGGAAGTTTTTTCCTTTCCCTCAACCAGGTTTTTTTTTCTTTGTGGAACTCATTTTTGTTCCCATGCAATTTCGAGCAAATTATTACCCCAATTCTGACTTGGCCCCACCAGAATGTGTACAGCGATGTGGCCGATAGCGAAAATAAGTGGTGTATTATTGCATTTCTCCGACATGCAATGTGGGAATTAAGTGCCATCGATTGCCCGGTGGCATGATTTGATGTTTTCTGCGGGTCTGTCGGAGGAGAGCGCGGCGGCAATGCCGACTGAAAATGCAAAGAAGTATTTAACAAGAAGGTAAATTCGAAATTTCCCTGTTTTTGTGTACTTTTCTTGTCAAAGTTTTCTATGATTCCGTTCGCAGGCGGCTCCCTCCCCAGTACTTGTCGTGCGCTGCTCGGCCGAGTGCTGTGAATGGGCTGTGAAGGGTGGTAGATTTGAGATTACGCAGATTTGTGTTAAGAGGCACAATATTTCAAGTGTGGCACACGAATATCGATCGGCGAACTGCGACCGACGGAAGGCACTCAAACGATTGTGGGTTGATTAATTTCAGTCCGATTTTCAAGGTAGTTGGTTTTGCGGTGGGGTTGTTGGAAGAGGGGATCTTTGGAGATATTTGCCTTGTCCTTATGATACGGCAAATGCCACCTGAGTAAAAATTGTTCTTGGGGTGGAAACTGCTTGAGTGATTCATTAAATATTATTGGTGGATTTTCAGGGGTGCTTTAAAGCGAACAACATTTGTGCAGCATGCAGTATGTGAATTACGGGCCGTTCACAGAACAAATGTGGACATTTGTAAATTGAAAAAGGGCGGAGTCCGGTTTTCTTTAGTTTTCTGCAGACGTGTAGAGTAGAGAATTGAAATTTGTAACGCAATGTGTTCATTAACAAAACTCTGCTTTTTGGTGCCACTTTTGACCAAGGCCTAAAAGTAAGCTTCCTTAAGTTTATTTGGTCTACTTACAAACATCATTGTATTTGGTTGTGATTGACGCCGATTTTTGCTTTTTGGGGTGCTGCAACAGAAAAAGGTGAAGCTGAGTTTCTGTCTACAATTTCTGACTTTCGGTTGGTGGTATATGGTTCACTTCCTTCTTTTTAATAGTTTTCATGCGTCCGCTTGTCGGTCCTACCACATGCTCGTCATCTGCACTCATGAAAAAATGTTTATAAAATTGCAAAGAATGCCTAGCGGTCATTCTTTCCACATGAGTATTGAATGTTGTGGCCGCCGTGGCGTAGTGGGTAGAGTGCGACGCTCACACGCCGAAGGGTCTAGGTTCGACTCCCAGCTCAACACCAATTTTTCGAATTTTTCACAGCACCACCTCTTTCGAGCTGCTGACAACACTCAAAGAGTAATAACTGTCTAAGAAAGCTTCTCAAATTTCGCCGTTCGGAGTCGGCAAAAACTGTAGGTCCCTTCCACTTGTGAGAGAACAGTAGCGCGCACAACACGAGTAGTTGATGAGCAAGCTAGGCCCTGGTCCCCCTGTGGACTGTAGTGCCAACAATTATTTATTGAATGTTGCGCCTGGTGAAAACTACGTGAAGTTGGAGCACATCTTTCAAACTTACTTTCCAAATGAAGGCTGCTGGTCAATGAGCGTCATGACCAACATTCTGTTCTCAATTAAAATTACGCAGAAGTGGCCAGATTTCTCCAAAGACGAACCACCTCATGTTAACACCTCATGTTATCAACCCATGTTACCACCTGATATTAAATTTGTCTCCTAAGATTTATCCCTAATTGCTCAAAACGCCGCAAAACACTAACGACGGCGAGCCGCGAATTGAATGGCGCGGCAGTCCACAGACGGGCCAAGCCAAGCTTTTTCGTAATTGATGCATGCTAATGTTCCATCACGAATAGAAAGGACCTAAAGTTTTTTTCCGACTCCGAACAGCGAAGTCTTGAGAAGATTTTTCTTAGACACTTGGTACTTTTTGAGTGTTGTCAGTAGCTCCAAAGAGGTGATGCCGTGATAAATGTGAGGTGTTTAGCCGGGAATCGAACCAGGACCTACATCGTGTGAGTGTCTTTACTCACTACACCACAGCAGCCGCAAAACATCAACGACAGCGAATTTTGAAACCCTGTTAATGCAATTTTGAAAAGCCTTAGAGAATCATTCAGTTGTGGTTACCATTGAAATATGCTTTCATGCAAAAATTGTGTAGTGTCGTAGATTTAAGATGATATGATATGTGAGTTAATGCAAATTGTTCACGGCTCTTCATATTAGCCCTATTCGCAGTTTGGAACGAAATATGGTCGTGTATGTTATTGAGACTTACTCGCGTGTATAGTGGCTCCGAAAAATATTAGCTCACTTCCCCATATGATACGGTACAAAATCATCGAAAAAAGTGCGAAAGGTACAAAAATCGGACATATACTTGGCAATTCTGAGTATAACACTTGCTCTAATCAATAATAGAAAGAAACAATTTCAAATTCAATTAGCAAAGTAAAGTACAAAAATATTTGCAGTGTTTACAGCTCCAAAAAGCATTCGCTCTGCCTTGCAATAAGTGCATAGTTAGTCCACATTTTTTTTTTAATTATACGCGCTTATCTTTTTGGAATACAGTCGACTAGACTTCGAGTCCCACTAGATTTAAATTTGTCCATTTCTGCCGTCACAGCAGCTGATTTGAAGCTTTATTCCGAATGCTATGACCTTCATATTTTTGTTTTCAATATTCCACAAATCATAAGTTAAATTATTATATATATCCATTCCCGGTTGGTGATTGATTCGGCATCTGAATTAATTTTGGGATGCAATAAGGTAGCCTCATTGTAATGTTCGAATCCGTTGTTTTTTCACTGCACTTAAGCGGAAATAAGAACCAAATCCCATGTGCACTGGATTGAAGGTTTGTCCTGAGTCGTGTTGTGAACCATTTTACCGTCAATGTGGAAATAATTAATATCTTTAGCACTCAATCAAGCTTAAAATATCACAGAGCCACCTTCTTCTACTTTGTGTTACGCTACAGTGCGGGGTGAACCTGGGTCTCAACCAGCATGCCTCTCCTATTTGGGAATAAAAACCTACAGACCGACGAAAGAACGAATTTAAGAAATGAAACGAAATTAATAATTAGATAAACCAATAACAACTTTGAATTAAACTGCGAATTTGTGTACAGGACTGTAAACGAATTGGATCGAGAGTGAAAAGTTTCTTTCTGCAGCCAGAAGTCATCAACTAGTTATCTTTCGATGCGGCGATGGCTCAAAAAATGTGCAACACCATCTATGTACAAAAAATGGAACTCCTGACGGTCCAGTCCAGGTCCAGTTCATTGTGTGATGTATCGCCTTGAATTAGGCCTGGTACATTGTGCGATGTTTGGCCTTGCGTTTGTGTTCATCGAAGTCCGGTTGTAGTAGATTTATACTAGTGACCAAAAGAAATTTACCAGACAAGAATAGAGTATGGCTTCAGCACCGTGGTTGCTGTTTCTTGGTGTCAATTTCAACAATGGTGATACGTAAATAGTATTTCTCTTCGAGGGTTTATCGTAACATATCCACTTTTCATCTCCAGTCACCATCCAGTGCAAAAATCTTTTTCTTTCATGGCTTTCAAAAGCAATTCTGAGGAAAAAAATCACCTTCCGATAACTCTCGGTTTCAACTCGTTTGGCACCAGAGTCCCTTAATAATAATTAATAATTCTACAGCGCTACAGTCCGAAAGAGGAGCAGGGTGATAACGTGGCGGCTCCTGTTACCTAGTACGCTCGTCCGAATAACGAATGAAATATTATACAGACAGTTGTTTGTTAAAATTGACCAAATCAATTATTATTATGCAGGGGAAACTGTCTTTCCTTCGTCCAGGTACATCGGACAAATATTACAACACATAACCAACTCACAATATAAGGTAAAAAATTCATTCGAGTTTGTGGAAAAGGCTAAATATGTTAAATTAGATTCGAACGACGTCCTGGTATCATACGACGCAGTTTCGCTTTGTACAAACATCCCTTCACAACTCGCTATTAATATCGTCAAGAAACGATGGGATGACATTAGCCTCCACACAAAGCTCAACCAGAGGAAATTCCTGGAAATATTAGAGTTTTGCTTAAAAGAAAACAACTTTCTGCAATACAAAGACAAAATCTTTAAACAGGTTCATGGCATGCCGATGGGCAACCCACTCTCGCCGATTTGGTATTGGACTACCTTTTAGATGTCTGTTTTGAAAAGGTACATAAGCCAAAAGCAATATACAAATATGTGGATGATATATTTGCTGTGATCGATCGCAACTGCATAGACAGTTTGCTAATTGCTCTTAACAATTTTAATGACAAAGTAAAATTCACAGTAGAATATGAAAAGATGAACGCAATAGCGTTTCTTGACGTTAAAGTTCATCGGGAACATGACCACCTTTGTTTCGACTGGTACAAAAAAGACACAGCGTCAGGAAGACTAGTTAACTATCGCTCCAACCAAGCCAAGCATATTATAATCAACACAGCTACCAACTTGGTTAAAAAAGTGTTCAAGCTAAGTGACAGTAAGTTCCATCAAAAAAACGAACGAATTATCACAGACATCCTTATGGACAATGGTTATCCGATGCATGTTATTAGGAACTTAATAACACAATACAAACACAACATACACTCCGAAACACAGACAATCACCACAGTAGATTATATCTATAAAAGCATGGTGTACATCCCAACATTGTCGACAAATTTTAAGAATATAATTGATGGTAGCTGTGACAATATTAGAATAGCGTTCAAGTCTTCGAGTACACTAGCATCGGTTTTCACCAGGCTCAAACCAGATATAGACAAGGGAAACAAAACTGATCTGGTTTACAAAATCAACTGTAAAGGCAATGACAACGAATCCTGCAACTTATGCTACATAGGTACCACCAAACAGTTTCTTCGTCAAAGACTAGCTGGTCATAAATCAGACATCAACAACAAGAACTCAGTCAAAACAGCATTAGCTAATCACTGCGTCCAGACAAACCATCTACCCGAGCTTGATGACGTCAAAATCCTGCAAACGGAAAAACATACTAGCAAAAGGTACACTCTGGAAACCCTGCACATAATCAAGACCAACAACAATATGAATAGGAAACAGGACATACAGAACATATCTGCCGTATATTCAGCACTTGTAACGGCTTAGACATATTGTATTTAAATCAAATTTCAAATTTCAAATCATTCTTGACTTATCTTCACACACGGAAGTGCTCAATATTTTGTTTTATTGTGAACTTTGTTTTTTTTTTGTGATTTTAAAGAACATTTAGATTGACATCCATCCATAACTAATGTAAGTTATTTTCCACTTGTTAAATTGCATTGTCACTATGCATGTATGTAACATAATTTGTTTTATTGTTTCAATAAAAAAAGATCCCCTGATGAAGGCAGCAATCCCTGCCGAAACGTTGGGATAATAACAATGAAATAACCTAGTTTCATTGAAAATCAACAGTGACAAAAAAAGCCGACGAAGGAAAGACAGTTTCCCCTGCATAATATTATACAGACAAACAAGATATAAGATACGCGGGCTGAGAAATTTTGTAATAGACTACATCACCGAGTATATCTGACTTGAATCAAAATTCGGCACAATATTGTTTAGAGATCAGTGGCGGTACGCGTTGGCTTTGGCTGGTTGATTCCGCAGTTGAGGGTTTGAATCCCCTTTATGAACTAGCATTTTGTTTTTTTTGTAATCTTTTATTTTTCTTGAAATTGATGTTTGCTTTAAGCTAGGTTAAGAAAAATTGTATAGTTTCAAGTATAATAAGCTTTGTAATTTGATTCGAACTTCCATCTTTTCGTTGCGTTTCAAAGGGTGGTTGATCGTACGGGACCCAAATTGAACATAAATTCAGGCAACCTCCGGATTGAAGTCGCGTACCGGTGAGAAAAAAACGGTATAACAAGGTGTGTTTTTCAGAGGCAAACAACTTCAAATTGAAAACACTTTTTCAACTAGCAGCCATTTTGTCAGCTGTGAATTAGTTTATGGTTTGGCATTTCAACGTAAATAGATTTCTTCTTCTTCTTCTTGTGGCGCTGCAGTCCGGGGTTCCTTTTCAGCCAGCACGATCTTGCGTCAGCTGCCTACAGTTGCTCACTTCATGTTGGTTAAGGTCCTTCACCACTTGCATACGGTAACTCGATAACAACGCCGTCCAGTAATTCAGTCGCTCGATTCAAAGCCTTTTTGGGCCGTGGTAACTTGTCGCTAATCTCCACATAGTCTAGCCTTCTTAAGCGATATAACCGATGACGCCTGATGGGCCACGTGCTGGTTTACAGCCCATAAAATTCGATACATGTTCTCCCTAAAGTACAATCCACGTAGACAGGACCAAAAATTACGAGTAGAACTCTTCGGCTTCCTTATCTGACTTTAGTAATGCCGTAAGGTAGGACTGGGATGATCAAAGCCACATTAGCCTTTAAAGATTACTCAATTGCCCCTTAAGTCCACAGATTGACAAGAGGGTTTGATTTCGGCAATGAAGTTCTTCCTCTTCTTGTGGCGCTACAGTCCAAGCTGGACCTGGGCCGCGGTACTGAAGTTGTTGTCGCTTATTATCGCGAAGCCGATGTTATATAAAGTTCTTGCCCAGCTCAAAGTTTCTGCTGCCTAAAGGAACATACTATCCGAAACGTTGATATTGTGTATCCTTCATGCATTCCTTCACGGCCAGATCCATTTAAGCCACTTTCGCTTTATTGCCAGTAAACACCTCATTGATTGCTCGCTGTGTCGCTCCGGTCATGTCAATCTCTACTTAGCATAAAAAGCATTGCACGTAGAACATAATACTTTTGTTTGTTGAATATAACCGATTCCAGCCTTTTCCATCGATCGGATTGATTCCACGTATGCACACAATTTAGCACTTTCTCTGTTTATGCCTATGATTGCTGATTCATTTTAAATCACGGACTTGCTTTAAACTTCGTTGTCAGTGTGCCCACAATTTATTTTTACTCAATGAACAAAGACTGCAGCTCTTCGTTGTTGCATTCTGTTCTAAAACAACATCCTAATTAGTGAAGATAAGACCCAGTGGCATTATTATACAATACATTATTATAAAAGAAAATCCAAGCAGCTTCTCAAAACCACAGCATTGAACAATTTTCGCTCTGCGCACAACTTGCACCAAGCTACGGCTTCGTGCGTACGACTTCGTGCATTATAAACTATCGATTAGTAAGTACCTGAACACACCAATGCTTTTAAGTGCTATTCCGATGCAGAAAACCTTGCTGAAAGGGACTTGTAAGAAACTCCCCATCTGTGGTCCACCAGTTCCGCTGAATGTGATCGACTTAAGGTAACATCTTTCGAAGGCGCAAACCATTTGATTCCAGTTCCACGACTTTATCAAAATGTCCCACATACATGTTCTCTTCCTTCCGCTTATGTTGCTTCGTATTATACATATCTCTCATTTTCAATGAGTTTAATTAACTCCATTCTTCTTCTTTATTTTCAGAGCAACCTTTAACAGCTGTGTACCACAGAAAAGGACAACAAGAGCAGCCTACACACTCAAGGTCCTCCGCATACATCCCCCCACTCCACATCTGTAAGCACGATGAGCAAAAAATCAACCAAAGGACATCCCGTTGCTTGTAATCTCACTGCCGCAGGCAATTTTGATAAAACGTAAACACTCCGAGTAAATAAGTGTGAATCAAGAAAATTATAATTTTAATAAATTATAAAAACACCGAGCACAAGGCGAACGCCCATCACAAAGCGACCTGCAAGCAACTCACAGAAATCGATGAGAAAAATGAAACCAGTTTAAACAGGGAATATGTTCGCCCTCAGCGCCACCGGGACAACCGTCCCACCCCATGTGTGAGGAAATTAACGAAAATAGAACCGAAATATCTGGCGAATAAGCTCGTCAGCCGGCGGCGTTTGTGCGCAGCAAACAAAAAGAAACAGAAACGAGAGCCAAAAAAAATTACCACAGCTTCCTTGAACCGAGCATCAGTCGAGTAGAAAATTTAATTATTTGTATCAAGTTTTCGTCCGTTGTTTTTTCGCCCTTCCTCCCACGGTTGTTTTTTCATGCTCGTTCTGCTCCTCCATCGGAAGTAAATAAGTATATCTTTTCCAGTCGCTTTACTGCAGAGCCACCGTCACAGACACACGTCTATTCCGCAGGACTCATCTTCGGCCCCCACTGGGCGACAGGAGGAGGGTGGTGGAACAAAAAATTCTGAGAAAAAATACATAACGTGATGGAGAGGAAAACAAGCACGGACGATATTGTATCCGGATAAGAAAATACATTTCCACGCGGAGAACGTAGTTACGCAGAACCGGCTCCAGAAAGGGCATCAGAGCTGCGGTCAACACGAAAATGTTCACACACCGAGCGAAGGAGAAACATATGATATCGAAAAATATGAAGACCAAGAGTTAATATCACGAAAACGAAAAAACACAGACGAAGAAAGGAAATCAAGGACAGTGCGATAACAAATAGCACGCCATCCAGTCAAAGGCAAATAATTTATCCCAACTTGACCGCAGAGGAAACGTACAAACACGACATAACCAGACAAGAATATAGATTCCGTGCGTCACTTGAGTATAGGTCCCACGCCATCAAGGATGGTCGGCAAAGTGACAGCGGCTATTATGGGAAATCCATTGAGGTGCGAGCGGAGGAGGATACACAATACAGTTGGCCAAAGCCGCCACAGCCAGGATCATCAGGAGAAGAAGTGTCGCAAGACGCACCAGTGCGCTCAGGCAGGCACTTGCAATCGCCCTGTGACATGGAGGAAGGTTGCGTGTCTGCGACGCCTCCTGGCGCCGTCAAACTGCGCAATGCTGACAATGCTGTTCGTTGTGACATTGATGATATCCGGAAATTCAGGTAAGCTTGCATTCTGCATGGCTTTTGAACAAATTTTTATATTGAGAGTGTGTTCCATTTGGGGGATGACTTAAGGTTGTTGTCGGGTTTCTTCGACCTGGTTGATTGACTTAAAACTGACAGTGGACATCGAGTCCAACAGTTCTTTGATCCTCCTCTTTACAGGGAGCAGTTTGTTAGTGATCTCTGTGCCACTTGACGTACTACGTACTTTTAAAAATTTTCAAGCAAACCCTTTCCGAAATTTCCAAATTTACTCACGGAAATGGGTGTGTTCAGTGGTAAACTCAACACAATTTAGAGTGAAACTAGAAAGCCTGTCAAATGAAAGAAACTTTGGCACGATTTGGGATAGGCGGCAGTTGCACCTTGTTCGAGTTGCTGACAACGGTCAATGACTGTTATTCATCCCTGAAAAAAAACTTCGCCGATAAAACAGTGTCGAGGGGGGCAAATTTATTCTCGTTGCTGATGTGAAGATGAATTCAATTCAAATTGTTTACATTTTTCGTTGAAATCAAACCAAAAAAACAGCTTTTCAAAATAAATACATTTCTCTGCGAAACACCCATTAGTTAACGCCTTGTGCTCTTCTTCAGCAGAAGAGGATTTTCATTTTTGCCAGGAACCGTATAAATAATCACAAGAAGCGCGATGTGGGCTGATGGATGCGCGCGTATTTCTTTGAAAACACAACGTCGTTCAAACTCGCGTCCTGAATAAGCACCCAATCTGCTCCCATAAATGATACAAAGTGGATGAGTATGATGGCTACGGTTTGGCAGTGTTTCCATTGAATCCGAACAGAGTGGCCAAGACCTCTCTGTAAATGGAATGACCTCGAACTTCGTCGTGGGTTCTGTTTCCTGCTGCTACATGGACCCTTGCCTACTGCCAGAGTCTTTGAACTGGACACATGTTCCATGCTTCAAACCCATTTTCCGGTACTGGACACATGTTCCGTGCTTCAAACCCATTTACTACAGAGCATAAAGAACCCTCTGCAGCACCGGATTCGTATTTTTTTCTGTGAGTCTGTGGCATCAAGCCTGCACCGAATTTTCTAAAAGGTTGAGGTGGCCATGGCGGATGGTGAGTATGGTGTCAGTTCTATTTTCTCTGCAATCATTTGCACCTCCATTCGAGAATCCTCAACTACAAGTGTCACGACTTCTGTACGCGGCATAGGCAGGTGACGGGCAGCTCAAGCAAAGATCCTATTCTGCCTCTTTCGAACTCAGTTGACCTCTTTTGCACAATTTCTAACGACGATGCAAAGGCTTAAATATTCGAGCCAATCCCTGTTTCTGTTTTTCTTTTTCTTAATTTTAGGTATTTCTTCTTCTTCTTGTGGTGCTACAGTCCGGAGTGGACCTGGGCCTCAACCAACATGCCTCTCCAGCCACCACGATCTTTCGACAGCTACCTCCAGCTGCGCACTCCAAGTTGGTTGAAGTCCTTCTCCACTTGTGTAAGCCACCTTAGCCTAGGCCGCCCTCTATTGCGTTGTCCCAATGACACTGATTCGAAGACTTGACGGGTTGGAGCAGTGATGTCCATGCCGTCCAAATAAATAATAATTGTTGGCGCTACAGTCCAAAGGGGACCAGGGCCTAGCTTGCTCATCAACTACTCGTGTTGTGCGCGCTGCTGTTCTCTCACGAGTAGAAGGGACCTACAGTTTTTTGCCGACTCCGAACGGCGAAATTTGAGAAGCTTTCTTAGACAGCTATTACTTTCTGAGTTCTGTCAGTAACTCGAAAGAGGTGGTGCCGTGAAAAATTCGAAAAATTGGTGTTGAGCTGGGAATCGAACCTAGACCCTTCTGCGTGTAAGAGTCGCACTCTACCCACTACGCCACGGCGACCACTTAAACTCTAACTTACACACTAGACAAAAATGTTTAAAACTAGTTGGACGAACATTGTTATTACTATTAACTTACTGGCCCTAGGCGTGCACTCTTAGCTAAATTTAATCTTAAACTATGTCTTCGGACTTATTCGAACAATTCATATGTATCCAAAGTAAATTTAAGTTAAATTTAACTGTATAAATAACAATTAAGAAAATTGCAAAAAACTTTATATCAGAACTTACAGACTTACTTAAATGAATTTGATGTACCTAAAAATAAACAGGCGTAGCTATAAGCATGTATATAAGTATATATTAGTATACACATGTGTATATACATGCATTAAAATATGTACCTTAATTTTTTTACCTTAAAACTACCTTAAAAACTAACTAAGATATGTAGGTCGGCCAGAGGTTGCAGCTGATGGATAGCCATATAATCCGCTGCAAAACAGAGACCGACTACATCCCATAAGGGGATCTGCACTACCCTTTCTACCCTTTCTACCCCGGTTATAAAGCCTTCGACGGTGGAGTTGTCTCGCTACCCAGTCACCACAATTTTCAATGCTACATTGCAACATCCCGAATATCCGGCCTTGACACCGCCCTACTGAAACGGGGGAGACCTTCCTCAGCTCGTTGTGCGACGGAACGGTCGTGGTTGAGTCGCCCATCCACAGTTGATCGAGCGATGTGGAAGAGGAGCGGCACCACATTTACGTTTTGTATCAGACCGTGCTTATAGAAAAGGAGGAAAGCATCTGGAGGGACGAAGGTACTGTCGCGTACTCCTTCGTGGTATTGTGAGTTGGGGTAGTAGGCCCCAGAGACCAAGTTATTGACCGAGCTTATCGCTCTGGCAATGTGGCCTCGAATCAATTTCAACAGGAAATTGTCCACTCGTATCAGGTTCGCCCTGTTGTATAGGACCTCATTGGAATAGAATTTTTTTTTTTTTGTACTGGGACTCTGGTGTTCTGAAAAGGCGAAGGCAAGCCCTGGGACAAGCTTTCTCAAACAACCGAATCTTTTCCATCAAGCTTGCACTCACGTTGAACCACACGGGATAATCATAGGTGAGCATTGGCCGGACGAGGGCCATGTAGCAGATTACCTTCACCCTCGCATCGAGTTGGCTGTTGTAAAACAGTCTCTTTGTAAGAGCGAAAGCGCCTCGGGCTCGGGTCAGGGCACCATCTACGTGTTTGTTAAAATATAGATATTGGTTTAACCACATCTCCAGATAGCTAACTACAGTCGTTTGCGCCAGTGGTTGCCCGTGTCGCCCAATAATTGAGAGCTTTCGCCAATTCTTTTTGGTATCCGCCGAAGCCTTATACAACGGAGTCCTACAGCAGCGCTGTTAGCTGACAGTGTGTGCAGGTTTGGTTAAACCAGATTCATGTTCCAAGGAGATTTTGTTTCAAAAGACGCAAATAATCGAGTTTAAGCGCCTCTTGCCACTGATTATGACATTCGAACTAGTCCACTGGTTTAAGTAGTATATGGCTTGTTCCACTGTCTTTTTAACACCAAGCTTCGCCAAAACTTTGAGAAGCTAAGGAGAAGCTATTTTGGTCTTCCGTAAAAAAAAACATAAGGAATTCAGCCTCGTCTTCGATCCCAACGCTCATTTGCAATGACATTCCAGCTGTCAGCTCTTTGGACAAAGCTAATCTGCTTGCTGCACACTTTGCAGCTAGCTCAACGCTGCCAGATAGCACTTTGTCCCCGCCTGCACTTGAGAGCGTAAATTTCTCCATGGGGCAAATCCATTTTCGCACTCATACAGTAGCAAGAGTACTTAAAGATCTAAACATACAAAAATCCGCTGGCCCGGATGGTATACCCCCTGTTCTTCTGAAGAGGTGTTCTTCTACGCTGGCAAAACCACTGCGTAAGCTTTTCCATCTGTCATACTCTTCAAGGCTCTTTCCAAGTAAGTGGAAAAATGCATTTGTCCAGCCCGTCCCTAAAAAAGGGCGAATGTTCGTCACTTACCTCCTACCGACCCATAGCAGTAACGTCCCTTCTCTTCAAGGTCATGGAAACGCTGATCAACCGTCAGCTTATGAAATATCTTGAGTCCCGGAAGCTTCTTGACGACCGGCAGTACGGCTTCCGAAGCAACCGTTCCACTGGTGATCTGATGGCATATCTCACTGAAAAGTGGAACCAATCTTTGCACAATGCAGGAGAAAGCAAGACTGTTGCGCTTGATATTTCAAAGGCATTTGACAGGGTCTGGCACCAGGCTCTCTTGCCGAAAATGCGTGCTTTAGGGATCGATGAGTGTCTTCTTCAATGGATTAGAAATCACCTTTCGAATCGTTCAACACAAGTCGTTTTGGATGGATTCAAGTCTGATATTCATCATATTAATGCTGGTGTTCCCCAGGGCTCCGTTTTATTTCCGACACTCTTCCTCATTTTTATAAATGATCTCTTGTCTGCTACTTGTAATCTTGTTCATTCCTTCGCTGATGACAGTACCCTCAGCTTCTCATATTTGTTCCTTGGCTCAAGTCCCTCCACTTCGGCCATAGACTCGGAACGGCAGCGTATGTTAAGTACATTCAATTCTGACCTTGACAGCATAATCGATTGGGGAAATAAGAACAGAGTGGAACTTAATGCTTCCAAAACCCAGTGCTGTCTACTGTCGTTAAAGCGATCACAAAATAATCAGCCATCAGCCATGAACGGCACTTGCGTTGCTGAAACCGAAAGACTTTCCATCCTCGGAATGTGTATCAACCTAACAATTTGAGGTCATATTTGAGGTCGCCAAAAATGCTGTGAAATGTCTAGGCTTCCTTAAACGATGCAAGAAGTACTTCACCCCCTCTGATCTGGCTACAATATACAAGGCTTACATACGCCCAAAACTAGAGTATAACGCTCCTATTTGGTCAGGTGCTTCTAAGACCTCCCTGCACCTGCTGGATAGAATTCAAAATCGAGGGATAAAACTTATAGGTGACAGTAATATTCCGAAGTCGATTGACTCGTTAGAACACCGACGTAATGTCGCGTCGTTGTCAGACATTTATCGCTATTTTAACAAGAAATGCTCAGATGAATTAGCCAGTTCCATTCCTCCCCTTGAAGAATTTACCTGCAATACACGCCTCGCTAGGAATGCCCACCAATTCACCCCCAAGCCCTCTTTCGGGCGTACAGTCAAATTCAGAGGCTCATTCTTTAGCCGCACTACACGAATCTGGAATGCTCTTCCCAGCTCGATTTTTCTTCCTCATTACAATCCACAGGCATTTAAAACCAATGTGCATCGGTACCTCCTCTCCCTCTCTTCCCCTATGCCTTCGGCCCGTGCTGTGACTTGATCCGGTCACTTAAGGGTCTTCGCAACCCCTTTTGCACGCGTCAATTATAAAAAAAAAAAAAAAAACAGGAAGCACATATCCCCTAAACCTGATGCAATATTGACGACCGTTGATGGAAAAATCCTCACTTTCAAAGGAATTTGAGTGATGATTGTTCCTTAGAACACACCTTGTCTTTATTTGTATTGGACGTTTGGTTACTCTTCGGATTGCCAAGTTTTAAGGCGGAATTGACTCCTTCACCAAACAACATATCACGATTCGACACCGGATTTTCATCGAGTTTGTCGAGAGTCTAATCATTGAAGCAAGTTTAAGTCGCCTGGCTTCAACTCTTGTGGAAGTCAAAACGTTTACTTTTTTATGCCGACGGTCTTATGTGAATTAAGCCAAGAAGTTAAATAAGCGAACCTGCTGAACACAAGCAGCAGATAACGACAAAAAATCGATTCTTCACAGTCTTTGTGTACGCTTCCAGGTAGAACTGGTAATGTGCTTGATGAGGTCCTACCTATGGGGGTCATGCCCTTGAGTAAAGTGAAACTTAAATTTGCGAAAGCGAGTGGCAAATATGTTTCAGTATGTCGATTCAGTGCTCCACAAGTTTCTCGAATCGCACAAAAAACATTTCTGACTGGACCCGCAGCTGAACAGGATAACTACCCACCGAACAAAAATGGAAAAAAAATGAGCCACTCGTGATCTATTCAAGAAAGCCTGTTCGAAATCAAACCTAGGGGTAAATCATTCTTTATTACTTCTTGGAGGTTTGAAATAAAACCAAGACGAGGCTAGACATTCGCTGAAGGTGGACTGCTATTGAAATTCGGCGGTGGTGTGCTTTAAAAAGTTTTCCTTCTTGCATAATGCATATAAATTCAATTTTACATGCCGACAAAAGGGACTAAAAGTCCTTCTTTAAATTTAGAATTTTTTTTATTCGGCCAAACACTTGTCCATTTACCCCACATTCTCTGCGAAAAAAAGTGAAAAATAAAGTTCAGCTCAAGTAACGTCCCTGTTAAGCGCCATTCTTTGAGATAGAATATACATTCTGCACAACTTTCTTAAAATCTAAACTACGGAGAAAAATTAAAAGTTGTCGTATTCTCTTCAATTGTAACAGCAGAGTTCTCTCTTTGACGCTGCACTCGTTCCTTTATTCAAAATAATGTTTTTTTTTGTCATCGCAAAGTTTCCAACAAGATTGCGAAGTTCACAAAGAACACAAGGACGCTGCATCTCAAGGAAGAAAAAAAACACCCCACCAACAACGCACAATATGTCTTTAGGGAAAGTTTGATCCTTTCAAAGACGCGATGTTTATCTTCACCAGAATATGGACGGTTTTAATGCTTCTCAAGCATAATTGGATTGAAATTCAAATGCAAAATAAGCCAATTGTTCCCCAAACCACAATTTCGACGTGACGAAAAAGATTCGAAAAACGAGAACCTCCTCTCGGGCGCCAAACAAAGGCGGACGCAAAACTGGGGCAGTCACGGAAAATATGAAAACAGATTTCTGCGTATTCGAAAACAAAAATCTTTCGAAAAACGAAATGAAATGTAATTTGGTCCGTAGACAAAACGACCAAGCCACTGAATGCAAAGCCGGAGCAGCAGCTGCCCAGCGGAATCGGCACGGCGCTGGTTTTTCATTCGCGTATTTTAATTGGCTGGACATGTCTTCAGGACGGGAGACGAGTAAATAGAGCGATGAGGCTCTTTTTTGCTTTTAATTCTTTCCCGGCAGACCAGAGGGAATTCGCATAGAATTGATTGAGAAGTGAGAAATACAGAGAAGGGAGTGATTGCGAAGCGGGAATGAGGTCTAATAGCGGTCGTTGCATTCTGCATTCCGCACACAATGGGCAGCGCAGCGATGGTTGTTTTTTTAAGGGAAAACTGAATCTGAACCGAAGGGAAAACTTCAATAGTGGCAGCAGGTAATAGTTATCGTTTCGCTCCTACAGAGGAGGAACTAGGAAAGTTTCACAAACACTGCTGCCACGTTCTCTGTGGAGTTTATTCTTTCCCGACCACGTTTGAGAATCAACTTAAACTCTTAATGAAGAATGAACTTCTGACAGGTTCCCACTTCATTGAGGTCACAGAAATTGCTATTCACTTAGGTGAAGTTTATTCACAGAGATGAAATGCGGGGAGCACCAAGCCCGTCTCCGTCCCGTCACAGAAGTAACCGAGAAAGTTATTTAAACAATGTCTGTGGTTCGACTGCTTTCCACAGAGTGTATTGGCATTTATAGCAGAGACGGTTCTGATTGGTTTGTGGTGATGGGGGGTAAATGGCTGGTTGCATCATGCAGTCTGCTGGCGATTTGCTTCATCTTTCTGTTGGAATGTTCTTTGGGTCAATTGAAGGACTCGCCAACCGGAAGCTTTCTTCCTCTTCCTTTAAATTAAAGATCTTTAAATAAATGATGCAATGTGTTAAATAAAATGATATCGTTCTATTTTGTTTCTTCGGCTATGGTAACTGTATTAGAACAAGCAAAAGACAGGCAAGGCGAAACAGCTGACATAAATATGATTTCCCATTCTATTTTAATCTAAGACTTCAACCGTGATCGCTGTTGGTCCAAACTCAATTGGTCGAATTACAGACTCAGAGTTCTTGATCTCAACTGTTATAATGTGAGAGCCAGAGAGTTATGTGTGATGCAAATAATATAATAAGTGGAGAAGCGGAGCGTAGTTTAACACGCGTGAATATGAATTCAAACAATTTTTACAATCTATCAACAGTGACTATTCTGTTGAATTGGAGTACAGGCCAGAGATTGATGTAAGGTGTAAAAAATCACTCCTATGCAAAATGCCATGAAGGGGATAAAGTTGCAATTGCGATGCCTAACCCCACGATACAAGGTTTTAAAAGTTCTTCACAGCATTTTGATTAGAACTAAATGGCCAAACGAAACACTTACTTTTCAGGTTGTCGAACAGTGGTTTATCTGACAAACCAAATTTAAAATATTGTCAAGTTTAAGCAAATTATTCTTCAGTGTGCTTGGTAGACCCTAATCGAACAACCATAAAATTTAGTTGTTGGCAGGAAGTTGTGCCTTGAAATTGAGTGTTTTTTGAAATTTTGTTAAAGTCTTCAATCTGAACAATTAATTTGCGGTAATTGCGGCTTGTTGACCTTTGACTTAAGCTCATTTTGCTATCAGGGTATTGTGTTTATTGGGGACACTTTCGTTCGTTTTCAAAATATGGCACCACCGGCGTGGTGTAGCTGTTCTTGGAAGTGATTTCCTACTTCAGTGGAAAGGTATTTTGACACTTTGTCAGCATAAGTTCGTAATGGATCAAAATCTATTGTTTTTTTGCCTCTACGCAAATATGTGGATTTGTTTTAGACAACAGCATTTGCAGGAAGTTGTAGTTATTGTTTTAAATTGGAAGAAAAATGCAGTTGAAGCACTTCGATTGCTTGTTAATATGTGTAGTTAATCTGTTATGACAAAGCAGAGCGCGATTCCGGTTCATCGTGCTAGGAGATTTAAGCGCAGTTGTTTTGTCACACCAAAGTGGCACCGGATGGCAAGGACAATTCTGGGGAAGATCTTCACCAGAATGTCGTTCCTAGAACACACGTTTACCTAAACCTAGCAGACGCTTTTATTACCTCGAAATTTAAAATGCAAGTGTTAATGAACAATGGGTCCAGGCGCATATAAGGCATCACTCAATAAGTCCCGGGACACATAGAGGACACTAGCAAAAAAATTCATAGTCGTCAATGTTAGATCAGCTTTTGCTTGACAGCATATTTTACGCCTTTTCGTCATCAACCTTCGGACCAGCGCCATGAAAGCCTTTGCAATTAGGAGTCTGGAAAGTGGCTGACAGAATACATAACTTTGATTCCAGCATCCCTCAAAACACTTCAATTTGTTTATTTTTTCTGCGTCTGCCTGTCTACCTATGAACTGGAATAGACACACTTAGAATAGAACTTCTCTGGTGACTTAAGTGAATTCACTGACATTAGAGTAGGATATCTCAAAAGCGATCTCTAACTCACAGTGGCCTTACAGAATGATAAGGAATTGCCCGCACTTCGTCGCAGCCGTCTCAATGGCGGCTGTAGTGTGGCTGGCGACTGAGTAGCAGCTGCTCTTAACTTGTCAGTCCAAAGCTGCCTTATTATTTGACCGTGCTTAGTTATTATTGAAAGTGTCTGGTTGATGTGACCGGATTAAAGATTCACATGATTCAAGATCATGCCTTCACTCCAGAGACCGTTTGCCGCGGTTTCGGCTACTAGACCCCGGTGATAAGGGAGCTCGACTGGTAGTGACACCTTGACCAGAGACTATATTCTGGGGGCATGGGAGTTTCCGTCGGTTCTAGTTTGACCATGCAGTAGGCTTCCTTGTGGGAGTATCGTGTTGACTGTCGCTTACAACCCAATATCAAGCAAAAGAGCCAACTTTGGTGCTGACTGGTCTGAGGGTAATTTTTCAATTCACTGAGTCATTCACCAGGCGCCTATGGGACTCTCCGGCTCAACTTCATTCTCAATCGGGTGCCACGACTTAGAAAGTAATGCAGGCCATGGAAAGGTCTCGCTCTAAGCCAAGGCGAGGTATTTGTCCGTTAGACATGATCTGAAATTGATGCTTGGGCAACTAGGTAAGAGCTCTAGTCTTGCATTTTCTAGGACAATAGAAACATTGGACCCCGCCCTGCAATTTCTAAGAACACTATAATCCTACGTCATAGAAGGTGATAGGTGTCAGTAGTATAAGTGTAGAGACACTCTCCGTCCACTGCCGGACAAAAGAGTTCGTCGTGTGATGGCCACTGAATTTAATATAAGGTTGTCAAACATCTACCTTCTTTGCTCTTCATTCAATGCTTCATAAAAAAATTACAGTGCTCGGATTCAGTTCAAATATGCGCCGTCTTGTTCGACAATTTGTTTCCATCTAGACGGCAGCTCCATAATACCCCCTCGTAGAAGCCCCCATCTTATTTGCGAAGAACTCGGACAGCCACTTTTCACAAGCCTATTTTGAGTTCAACTTCACACCAGCAAGGGCGTTCGCCATGGACAGGAGCAGCTGGTAATAACTTGGCGCTATGTCCGGGCTATATGGTGGATGCTATAAACCCTCCCATCCGAGCTCTCGTAGATTCTGGCGGGTCATCAACGAAGTGTGTGGTGTGGCGTTGTCCTGGTGGAACACTACACCCTCCCTGTTGTCCAATTTCGGACGCTTTTGGTCGATCGCCTGCTTCAAGCAGTCCAGTTGTTCGCAGTAAATGGTAGAATTAAGCATCTGGCCATATGGGAGCAGTTCATAGTGGATGAGTCCCTTCCAATCCCAACAAATATACAACAAAACCTTTCTGGCCGTCAATCCCGGCTTGGCCACTGTTTGGGTCGATTCATTGGCCTTCAACCAGCACCGTTATCACTTGATATTGTCGTGTGTGATCGATTCTTCGTCGCCAGTCACCATCCGCTTCAAAAATGGGTCGAGTTCGTTCCGTTTCAGCAGCATATTGCAGGCGTTGATTCGGTCCAGAAGGTGTTTTTGCGTCAAATTATGCGGCACCCAAACATCAAGCTTTTTTGGTATCCAGCCTTCTGCAGATGGTTTAAAGGGATGGTTTAATAAGGTTTAAAAGATTTGGTGGTTTGGTTTAATGGTTTAAGATAGTTTGGTGACTAACTCCCATCCCCTGGGCGAGGTCACGAGATGCCACATGCCGGTCTAACTCGATGATTTCCATGATTCGATCGGTATTCATCGTTACAGGTCATCCGCCGGCTGGCTTATCCATGGTGCCGTTTTCACCGGCAATGAGCCGTCGAAACCATACCTCAGCGGTTCGAAATGATAAAGTACCATCCCCCAAAACACCAGTTAACCCACGGAACGTTTCTCTAGCGGATTTGCCTTTAACGAAGGAAAAGCTTAAAATAGCGCGAATTTCGGTGTTAGTGAATTCCATGTTCACACGTCTATAACTGTTGAACGGAATACCCAAACTAGTCATGCCTACCGTAGTTTTGTAGGTTATATCAAAACCTTTCAAATGATGTATAGTATTGCCAGATACGAGCTCTGCTCAAAAGACAAAAGGGCGGAGGAGAAATATTTACATTAACATCATCCGGTGTCACTAAAGTTGGCAACATCAGGAGCTTCAAATTCTAAAAAAAAACACTATTTGTCTTGAGTACTTATTTGCATTTGAAAATCATAACCAACCCAACAAAACAACCTGACCCAAAAGAAACTTCCCCCCGGGAATCACAGAGTTAAACAACAAAGTTTTCACCTTCCTCGTCGTTTAACAGTCATCAAAACACAACCCGCCAAGTGCTACCCGCCAACGTACATAATTCGTTTTGCCCCGCTTTTTTTTGGAGTTTTCAGGCAATCAATCTTATTTGATTTAGTTCCTCTCGCTTGTTCGGCGAAGGCACCTCTGTTGCTACAAGCTGTTTTGCACAGGTTGTAATTAATACGTACATATGTCAGCAGCATTTCCGTTAAGGGTTGTTGGTCTCAAAACAAAAAGAAACAGGTTCAAGGGCAGAGAATATTTCAGCAGCTAATCATAACAGGGGGAGTGTGAATTATTGTTACATCAATCAAGTCCCGCTCTGAGGTTGTACATAATTTCGGAAAGGGAGAAGTGGTCATAACGCTCAAATTAAATGTGCCACAAAAAGGTAGATACGTTTTTTTGGTTGACTGCTTTCCATACCCGATCTAGAGAGGGGTGGAGTGAGTTGTTGCAAGTGTAGGTTGGTGACCCACCACCTGACCAGGCTTTTACATTTTGTTGAGCTCCCCCGAGTGGAGGGGACCTTCGGTTTTATCCCGACATGGAACGTCAGCATTTAAGAAGCGAACGGCAACACATTGTGTTAATCGAAAAGGGTGATGCCGCGTTTGAAATGCAAGCGTTTAGTTCTGGAATTGAACGTGGTATTGTGGCCGCATGGTCGCCGTGGCGTAGTGGGTAGAGTGCGACGCTCACACGCCGAAGGGTGTAGGTTCGATTCCCAGCTCAACACCAATTTTTCAAATTTTTCACGGCACCACCTCTTTCGAGCTGCTGACAACACTCAAAGAGTAATAACTGTCTAAGAAAGCTTCTCAAATTTCGCCGTTCGGAGTCGGCAAAAATAATTGAAGGTCCCTTCTACTCGTGAGAGAATAGTAGCGCGCACAACACGAGCAGTTGATAAGCAAGCTAGGCCCTGGTCCCCCTTTGGACTGTCGCGCCAACAATTATTATTATTGTGGCCGCACATACCCCTCACACAGACAAAACTAATTTATTTTTGAAAACCTCTAAAACTCTGAGTAAAGGTCAGGCACAAATGTTTGGCATACATTATGGACGCAATGCTCTATTTTTTGTCACTTCAAATTGCACTGAAGAGATATATTGTCACGTTGGTGGTCCTTTCGCTGAACCATAGTTCCTTGCATATCTCGTGGAGGTGGAATCTATCACAAATATAAAAGTAGCAGGAAAAGGGCTCGAACGACGTTGAAGTGAATCCTTGCAACTGTAACAGGCTTCTGTGCTGATCGGTATGGAAGCTCTATTTTACAGAGAAAGTTCTCAATAATGTGGAGAATAGCAGATTACTCAATCCCGCGACATATAGAGGGCGCCACTAATAGAAATTGTTAATTTAATATTGTTCAATATAATTTCTGTATTTTGCACACTTAGTAATTCATTTTCAATAGCAACCGGATTATTATTTGTTATATTAGTTTTGTTCCATCAATTGTTTTGTTCATTATTAAATATGAAGGGTTTCACGAGCAGGCAACTGTTTCCCTTCTTTTACCATTTCGCAAAACCTTAAGAAATAGGACACGGTTGTGGATATAAGCCTTACACGAAGAAAAATATAATTTTTTTTGTTAATGGTGATTTATTGCATTATACATATGTAAGAACGAATTCCCAGAACACATTTTAAAAAGGTTCCAGACACCCAAAGCACAGCGTTCTTTAAACGCCTGAAATGCAGCCATTCGCCATCCCGTAACTTATCTAAGACACAGCTTTTGTAGACATTTCCGATGACCTGAGAAACCGTAGACAACAAGGTTGAGAACATGGATGATACTGAAATTGAATGAAAGTAATTCAGCTTTGTTTGACTCTGTCCGAAATTTGAATGAAAATTGAATGAAAGTAATTCAGCTTTGTTTGACTGTGTCTGCAAGCGGGAGATGACCTGATTTAGACAATTCACCACTTTATCCGTAAAGATATGGTCGGAGAAAAGGATACCCGATTAGTGGAATCTCGGGTCCGTCTGTCCGTCTCTTATGTAAATATACCTCTACCATTGCATCAAATTTCGAGCAATTAGCTTCTTCAATATTGCCTAACATACAAGATCCTCTCTGCTTACATACATAGATAGATCCTTGTTAGTATGGTTTCAAGCCTGAGAAGTCCACACTTGACCAGATTTTTACTTTACGGCAGATCCTAGAAAAGACTCAAGAAGTACAAATCGACACCCACCATCACATTCGTCGATTTTAAGGCCGCATATGACAGTGTGCATAGAGACAAGCTATACAGATCCATGTCTAGTTTTGGCATCCCTTCGAAACTCGTCAGTTTGTGTAGGATGACGATGAAAAACTCTCGCTGCTTTGTCAAGGTCGGGCACAAACTTGTCGAGACCTTTAATGTCAAAAAAGGTTTTAAACAAGGTGTCGCACTGCCATGAGACGCTATCAACATCTATCTTGAGAAGATCGTGCGTCGTTTACAAGTTAATACCGGGTGTACGACGCATCGAGTGGCGAGCTTACGCGGACGACATTTACGCAATCGGACCAAAACAGCGAGCCGTCAAAGAGGCGTTTGTTGGCATTAAAGCGGAAGCGGCTAAAATGGGTCTGGAGGTAAATGAGGGCAAACCGAGTTATATACTGTCATCAAGGAACGACACACAACATCCACATCTCGAACAGAGCAGTCAACTATGCAGCAGAAACTTCTATATTCGAGGTAGTCAACGACTTTGGCTAAATAAGGATACCAGTGTCGTTACCAAAATCAAACGCAGAATCTTTTTTGTAAATCTTTTTATAACTTTTCCTTGTTAAAGGTTTTCGCCTACAACTAGGCAATGTCTTCCGAGTGTCAGGATTCTCGACCATTGGACGAGGCTTTTTGACACAACGGATTTTCCGAGCGAGGGGGTGACGCAGGTGGATGGAGATCGCCCGTCGAGTCGGCGGTTGTGAGTTTAACCCCCCATATGGGATTCGGAATAAGGCTTCTCTTATTTTGTGAAATTGTGGATTCCCTTGGAACATGTCTTTGTTGGCCGGTTAGAAATAGCAAGGAGAACAATAAAGGATAAACAATAGGAGTGAGTTGTTGGAGTTACTCTTCGTTGAAGTGAAAAAAAATAATAGAAAAAAAAGTAAAAATAGAAATTAGTGTAAATCGAAGTCACGGTGTAAATATAGAAAATGTGCAGAGTGCAGTTGTTGTCCCTGAGATCAAACTACCAAAACTCACATAAATAAAAGATTAGATTTATGGGAACATTGTTAATTTGAGATGGTTGTTAAGTAGGATTAAGAAAGCTAATAAATGGAGTTTCAATAACTCCGCATTTTATACTCAACGATTGCTATAATCTCCGTGAACGGACCTAGTCGCGGTTTTGCGTCCGGAAACTGATAAGAAGGGAAGAGGGTAATTGCGTGGCGTCGAAAATCATCCCGCGACCTTTCTCCAAGCTTATTGGCAAAAACTCCCTCTTTCCCGGTGTATCTTGGTGAAAAGAAAAGGTAACAATCTCTACTTTTTGAACTCATAAAACAAGGCTACGCTTGCTTTGAATAGCAGCTTGATCATCCCAGTCCAACTCTATGGCGCGGAAACATGGACGATACTAAAGGCGGATGAGGAAGCACTTAGTATTTTCGAGAGAAAAGTTTTGCGTGCAATTTTTGGTCCTGTTTGCGTTAATGCCATCTGGATGAAAAGATTTTACGACGATCTCTTTAGGCTGCACAGCAACGCGCGCCTTGTCAAGCGTTGTCGGATAAAACGCTTAAGATGGCTGGGCCATTCAGAGCGTATGGACATCGCTGATCCAAACCGACAAGACTTCAAATCTGAGCCACTGGGACAGAACAAAAAAAGGACCGCCAAGGCAAGGATGGTGCACACAAGAAAAATCGAACCCCAAGCACCTTGAAGTACACAAGTGGAGAAAGCTCACGAATAGTTTGTCCCGAGCTGTGGCGGCAAACAAAGAAGAAAAAATGGGCTGAAAATGGCTTGAAGTTGAGATTGATTTTTATGGAAAATCAGGTGGCTTAGGCAACAGGCAAAACATGCGTCATTGGACAGGCATTGGGTTCTACGCGGGACCATTACGCCCATAAACAGCCTTGCTTTGTGTTGATTACATCTGTTTTATAGGTGACGTGTGGATTACATCTGTTTTATAGGTGACGTTAATCGCAACGTGACAGTGAATAAGAATGCCTTTAGCACTCTGGCAAATTATTGCAGCTGGCCGCAATAACAAAACGTAGCTCCATATGTCCTATCCACAAAAAAGGTGATCCTACCTCATGCAAGAACTTTCGAGGTATCTCCCTGTACAAAAACCTGTCCAGCATACTGTGTGAACGTCTAAAGCCGTTTTGCACCGCACCAATCGGCACGTACAAGCGCGGCTTTTGGCCGCGCTAGTCAACTATAAAACAAATTTTCACTCAAAGGCAAGTTCTGGGAAAGAGCAGCGGTTTTCACATCGGTGGACATCACCTTTTTATCGATTTTAAAGGCACTAATGACAGCATTCATCGCAAAGATCCGAGCTTGGAATCCCGAGAAAACTGATCCGCTTGTGTCGCACAACGCTAACACAAACGCAAAAACCTCTGAACCATTTCAAACCTGCACTAAATATCGGCAAGGAGATGCGCTGTTATGTGACTTCTAGGAGCGCATGGAAGGCACTATCGTCTGCAAAACACTACATTTGAGGGGATATGCTGATGACATCGATATTATCACCCGTTTCCAGCAAGCCGTTTTAGCATTCACGGTTATTGAAGAGCAGGCGAAACGAGCTGGTTTTAGAGTTAACGCGAATAAAACGAAATATGGTATATGCTATCGACACAGAATCCATCCGTCGAACAACACCTTGGTTGGTAGGGGCCAATTGAGTGCGACGCTCACACACCTAAGGGATAGGTTTGATTGCCGGCGGTGGTGCACTGTGGACTGAGGTGCACTGTGGACTGAGGTGGACTGTGGACTGAGATGGACTGTGGACTGAGGTGCACTGTGTGACTGAGCTGGACTGTGGACTGAGCTGGACTGTGGACTGAGATGGACTGTGGACTGTGGACTGAGGTGGACTGTGGACTGAGATGGACTGTGGACTGTGGACTGAGGTGGACTGTGGACTGAGGTGGACTGTAGACTGAGAACGACTGTCGCGCAATACAATTATTATTAATTTAAAGAAGTTTGTCTTCCACGGGGCAAACGTGAACTCCTCAAACGACATCTTAGTGGGGACTCGGTGCAGAACCACCCTTGGCCATCAGTGTTATTTCGGTTTGTCAAAATAGCTAGGGTCAAAACTCCTGACTCAAGCAACTTCAGGACGCTCTAGAAGGCGCTAATCCTACTCTTATACTGGCCGAGTGCTGGACGGTAAGCAAACCGGCCGAGTAGATTCTTGGTTCCTGTGAAACAAGAACTCTGCAACAAATATATGGGATATACTGCTCTGGAGTGCTCAGACTCAAATACTGGTCTATTGTAGGAAAGGTATGATCGCGTTTGCGAATGAAGGACAAGACTCAACCGCGAACTTTATATGCCGTACCAAGGTGAAGATGTAGTTCGAAAGGCAACAATCCGTCAACTAAATGGGTCGGCCACATCGAACGAAAGGACTATAACGCCTCAGCTAAGAGGGCCTTCGGATCTCAGCCTCCGGGTTGGAGAAGGAGAGGAAGGCCGAACCTGCGGTTTAGAGACCAAGTGATTTCGGCCGCTACAAAGCTTAGTTTTAGCAACTGGACATAGCGTGCCCGGGACCATCCAAAATGGAAGCTCAGACTCAGAAACTTCATAGGTCGCAGGCCTGATAACTAAGACCTAACTAAAATTTGGTTTCAACAGGACGGTGCCACCTGTTAGACTGATTTGCTGAAGAGTATGTTTGGCGAGCGCCTTATTTCAGAAAATGGATCTCTCGCATGATTCAGAGCCAGAGTCATTCATTTTGGTTCCGTGGCGTCTGAGCTCTGTGCCAACAAGCCAGACCTGAACTCATGAAGTAGCTGGAATTTTAATAAATTCTTGTTAAAAGTGGTGAAAAATTGAATTGGAAGTGATGTTAAGGCCACTTAAAGTTTGGATATCATAGCAACCAAGCGGTTGTTGTTCAGGTACCCTTAAGGAAAAACCCTTTATGAAGTCTTTGCCTTTAGACTGTGTGCTGCAAGTATCCCCTTACCCTTAAATGTACCTTCAATCCAAACCGCAAAAACTCAAAAGTTCGAAAATAAAACCCAAATCTAGTTCTGATCAAAATTCAGAAAAGTTCGGAAAACCCCAAAACCCTTTTCACCATCTGCTGACATCTGAATCAAAAATCAAACTATGTGCAATTTCTGAACTATCACAGAAAATATATCCAACGAACGAACGAGTTCAGTAGTTCAGTGAACCACAAGACAATGCTAAACCGAAACAGAAGTGCATACAAAACTGTTTTAAGCGGCTACCATTGAAAGCAAGACAAACTGGCACAAACTCTTGCTGAAAATAATCTATTGGAATTAATTGAGGAAACTTTTAACGAAATCAATGAACGATTGGATGGAGAGAGAGATAGAGAGTGGGAGAAGGACCAGGTGCATCTCTTAGAGGGCCCATTGTGTCTGCAGGTTGCGGGGTCTTTAGGGCTCTTGCAGCGGAATTAATTAAGCAGAGTGAATCGCTATTTCGAATAAATAAACAATGCATTCGTGACAATGACGTTACGGGCAAGAGTGCTCCCTGCATCAGCAAGAAGGAAGTGCACTCTGAAGTCCTCCTTTGAAAGCAATAACTTTGTGCAGAGTGAATTTTGTATTTGGAGGATATGACAAAATTTTAACGCGATGCAATAAATTAAAGGAAACTTTGGGTGGGGGTTGACGTTTGATTATTTTGAAATTGAAAAGTTGTTTATTTAAAGTCGAAACAGGGGGGACAAGGACATAGCCGTCAAATGTGAAATTTCTCATTTTCTGGGGAACCCTTCAGATCAAAGGAAAGTGATATATGCACTACATTGGCGTCGATGTCATCGTTCTTTTTTCGGGAAAAGTTCTTTAAAGCCTCTGGTAAGTTCGCCGGGAAAATGAGTCCAGGTTATAGAAAGAATTGGGATCTGAGTTTCAATGCAGTCAACAGAGAAACCTTAAGTGGCTACTCGTCTTGTGGATAATTTAACTATTTCACTAGTGGAAGGAGACCATAGTTTTCAAAACTTCATGTTTGAAAGCTTAGAAGCTTTTCAAAGAAGTCCTTGACTGCAGCCAGAAACTCGGGCCCTGTATCAGATAACTCAATAAGTCCAGGGACATATAGGGGGCGCCACTAACAAAAATGATTTATTAATTATTATTATTTTTTTTTTTTTTTTTTTGTTAGTGGCGCCCCCTATATGTCACGGGACTTATTGAGTGATGAGTTAAAAATGTGAATCGAACTGGGGACATCTGTCGTTTAAACCTTGCACAGGAAAGATTTCTTGGGTTGAGATGGTGGCAAATCTGGATTAAATCGAGCCTTCAAAGGGTACATTTTAATGCAACGTAAACGCCTGGTTTGACAATTGCCACCAGATCCTCTGGAACCTGACAGAACAAAATAGGTGGTTTCTTCATTGTCGGCCCTTAGTCAGAATTTCTGGAGGTATTCCGATATCTTTCCTTCTGTGGCATCAGCTTGTTTGTCTAGGTCGTTGTACAAGTACTCTTTTATTCTTTGTGTGGCTCTACAGTCCGGGGTGAATCTGGGCCTCAAACAAGATGCCTTTCCAGTTCTTGCATTTGGACCACCAATTTTCTAGGCCATGCTTCTGGTTTAGGACACCTTTTGCGGGATGCATTTCCGTGTTTGGTGGAGCATAACGAAAGCGATCCAAGAATATCCGACGGGAATTCAGAAAGCTTGAAATATTCTCTATCGACGGTGCAAAAATAAAAATGAATTTGTTTGCACTTTGGGAGAACGAGTCGTTTAAGTGGAGCAATCTAGGGTACTTATTCGGACTTTTTATTTGAATTTCCCTACGATTTCCCTTTCAATGCTTGCATCGGGAAAATATCATGGGCATGAACCACTTAGTAGTGAAGCGCCAGCCTTATTACACTTAATTAAGATTTATAAATTTGCACAAGGAAAGTGTTTAAGTAAATAGTATTGAGTGTATTTTTTCTAAATAGGTATGAATTCCGACTTTATTTTGAGCCTATATTTACTGTCATAAATTGTTATTTAATATTTTTCCTATGCAAAAAAGTGCGCTCTTTAAATTTTTTAACTTAAGATTACTCTGTTATTTTTCATGCTATGTCAACCATTTTATGACAGTAGGAGGATGTTATGGTATCTGACACTGTATTTCAAATTTCATCAAGATCAGTAAAGCGCCAAAGGAGTTACAAATTTATCTCAGCGTTCCCCATACAAGGTCACCACTCTACGCCACCATGGACACATAAGCTTATTCTGTTTCTGGGCCGAGCGTCAGTCACTCGTAGATTTCGCTGTTTGTAGATATTACCGACAACCTTTCTTCTTCACAGCTCATGTGAAGCGCAACTGCCATTCCTAAACTAAACTTCCTTAAGGTAGGCTACGGAGTTTGGAAGCCTTTATAAGGCAATAATATTCAACATGCACTCACAACACACTGAGTTTGACCTTCAAATTGTAACTTTTCCTGTGTATACTTTTAAAAAAATAACTTTTTCCTAATCAAAAGCGAACTCCCTTGATAAGTCCAACAGAGGTCTTAGGTTCTTTTCCAGAACTTATCGAATTTACTCCACAGCAACACTAATTTCTTATTGCTGACACTCAAGAATTGCTATTCTTCTTCTTCTTCGAGCGGCGCTTCAGTCCAAGGTGGACCTGGTTCTCAATTAACATGCCTTCCAGGCCAGCACGATCTGTCGCCAGATGTCTCCAGTTGCGCACTCCAAGTTGTTTAGGCTTCTCCTTCCCTTGTGTGCGCCACTTAAGCCTAGGCCGTTCTATCAGGATTCCTCGCCATTTGTTAAGAACCCTGTTCGCCAAAAGCGGCCAAAAAGACTGAAAGCCCCTTATATTTTCAAGAAATCAAAAAGAAAGCCTTGTTCTGGAAGGCACCCCCTTTTGCTTGTGGGGTGTTGCTAAATCAAAATTCTGGTTGGTAGATAAATTTGGACACTTTTGTGGACTAATAAATATATATGACGTCTCTTCCCCTTAACATCTTTGAAATGATTTGTTTTTCTTAAGTTTTTAAATAAGCACAACAAACGCTAACTTTATCTGAAAAGAAAAAACACAAATCTGATTTACTCCGGTTTTTGAGCAAGCGCACGACTTCTTAACTCATTTAAAAGTCGACGGAACTCTTCGCTACCATTCCTTGCCAAAATATGACCGTTTTGTGTATTCGCGTTCACTTGGCTTGTCTGCTGTTTCCTTCTTCCTAAAGCCTGGTAATCAAAGTTGAACTGTGGCTTCAGGTGACATTCAAGCGAGCGTTCAAACCATTCTTTGTTCTATTCGCTCTTTGTGTGTCCTTCACAAAACGATGTAACGCCGTTTTCGGTTGAGCTTCAGGACTTGGTACCGAGACTGGAATGATATTTATTTACCTGGATTGGGCGACTCCTGAAAACTTAAGCGGCACATGAGTTTGGTGTTGCGTGAAGCCCCCAATGAATTTGACTGGAAGCAGACTTCATCAGTGGTCGCAGTGGCGTAGTGGGTAGAGTGCGACGCTCACACGCCGAAGGGTCTAGGTTCGACTCCCAGCCCAACACCGATTTTTCACGGCACCACCGCTTTCGAGCTGCTGACAACACTCAAAGAGTAATAACTGTCTAAGAAAGCTTCTCAAATCTCGCCGTTCGGAGTCGGCAAAAAACTGTAGGTCCCTTCTACTCGTGCGAGAACAGTAGCTCGCACAACACGAGTAGTTGATGAGCAAGCTAGGCCCTGGTCCCCCTTTGGACTGCAGCGCCAACAATTATTAGACCTCATCAATCAACCGAAACTTAGAGAAATGCGCTACACCGCTGAAATAAGGTCAGATAACGACTAGTCAGTAAACCGAACTGGAAGTAAAGTAGAAAAGAGGCAATACAAAAATTGGTCAAGGAAGGCGCAACGTTAAATTTCGAAATGAATGCTCTCTTCATTTTTTTTTTATAATTGACGCGTGCAAAAGGTGTTGCGAGGACCCTTAAGTGACCGAATCAAGTCACAGCACGGGCCGAAGGTAAAGAGGAAGAGAGGGAGAGAAGGTACCGATGTACATTGGTTCTAAATGCCTGTGGATTGTAATGAGGAGGAAAAATCGAGCTGAGAAGAGAATTCCAGATTCGTGTCGTGCGGCTAAAGAACGAGTCTCTGAATTTGACTGTACGTCCGAAAGAGGGCTTGGGGGTGAATTGGTGGGCATTCCTTCCGAGGCGGGTATTGCGGGTGAATTCTTGAAGGGGAGGAATGCAACTGGCTAATTCAACTGAGCATTTCTTTTTAAAATAGCGATAAAAGAGTGACAACGACGCGGCATTACGTCGGTGTTCTAACGAGTCAATCGACTTCGCAATATTACTGTCACCTATAAGTTTTATCGCTCGCTTTTGAATTCTATCCAGCAGGTGCAGGGAGGTCTTAGAAGCACCTGACCAAATAGGAGCGTTATACTCAAGTTTTGGGCGTATGTATTCCTTGTATATTGTAGCCAGATCAGAAGGGGAGAAGTACTTCTTGCATCGTTTAAGGAAGCCTAGACATTTAAGAGCATTTTTGGCGACCTAAGAATGTGATCGTTCCAACTAATTGATAGGTTGATACACATACCGAGGATGGAAAGTCTTTCGATTTCAGCAATGCAAGTGCCGTTCATGGATGACGGCTGATTATTTTGTGATCGCTTTAACGACAGTAGACAGTACTGGGTTTTGGAAGCATTAAATTTCACTCTGTTCTTATTTCCCCAATCGATTATGCTGTCAAGGTCAGAATTGAATGTACCTAACATACGCTGCCGTTCCGAGTCTATGGTCGAAGTGAAGGAACGTGAGCCAAGGAACGAATATGAAAAGCTGAGGGTACTGTCATCAGGGAAGGAATGAACAAGATTACAGGTAGCAGACAAGAGATCAATTATAAAAATGAGGAAGAGTGTCGGAGATAAAACAGAGCCCTGGGGAACACCAGCATTAATATGGTGAATATCAGACTTGAATCCATCCAAAACGACTTGTATTGAACGATTTGAAAGGTAATTTCTAATCCATTGAAGAAGAGACTCATCGATCCCAAAAGCATGCATTTTCGATAAGAGAGCCTGGTGCCAGACCCTGTCAAATGCCTTTGAAATATCAAGCGCAACAATCTTGCTTTCTCCTACATTGTGCAAAGATTGGTTCCACTTTTCAGTGAGATATGCCATCAGATCACCAGTGGAACGGTTGCTTCGGAAGCCGTACTGCCGGTCATCAAGAAGCTTCCGGGGCTCAAGATATTTCATAAGCTGACGGTTTATCAGCGTTTCCATGACCTTGAAGAGAAGGGACGTTAGTGCTATGGGTCGGTAGGAGGTGGGTGACGAAGATTCGCCCTTTTTAGGGACGGGCTGGACAAATGCAGTCTTCCACTTACTCGGAAAGAGTCCTGAAGAGTAGGACAGATGGAAAAGCTTACGCAGTGGTCTTGCCAGCGTAGAAGAAGACCTCTTCAGAAGAACAGGGGGTATACCGTTCAGGCCAGCGGATTTGTGTATGTTTAGATCTTTAAGTACTCTTGCTACTGTATGAGTGCGAAAATGGATTTGCCCCATGGAGAAATTTACGATCTCAAATAAGGCGGGGACAAAGTGTTATCTGGCAGCGTTGAGCTGGCTGCAAAGTGTGCAGGAAGCAGATTAGCTTTGTCCAAAGAGCTGACAGCTGGAATGTCATTGCAAATGAGCGTTGGGATCGAAGACGAGGCTGAATTCCTTATGTTTTTTACGAAAGACCAAAAGCTTTTGTTACCTTTGGGGCATTGTAGAACTTTCTGCCTCAACTTTTGGTCAAAGAAGAATTTAACGTCTTATTAATGCATTACAGTCATTTCGGATCCGTTTGAACTTTTTCCGGCCTTCCTCAGAAGGGTTGGCTTCTTAATCCCGAAAACTCAACTCTCTCATCCTGATAGCCTCTTTGCAGCTCAGGTCGTACAACGCGTTTGCCTTAGGCTTGATGCTCTTCACTCTGTGAGGAATGAAGGATATCGCCTTTACAACTTCTGCTAGTTTGGGGTCCGGCAATAGGCCGGCAGTCGACCGTCACGCCGCTAACTGACTGTCGATGGGTGCCTTATCAAGAAAGGGAATCCTTTTCTTCATCTTTGTCAAGATAAATAGATAAATATATTTATTGGCTGCATAGTGTAATAATATTTCAACAAAGTTTGCTCTAGCTTGCACAGAGATACGATTTAATCGAAATCCTACTACTGAAAATACAATTGTTTTACAAGTAAGATATGCAATTCGGTAAGGCGAATCTATCTTGGAGCGAAAACTATGGAAAAAACCTCCATTTAAGAGGCTTCGTCTTTGTCAAAGAACTATTAAAGTGCGTGCTTGGTCGACACAGTCTTAAGACGTCCGAGTTTCCTCGCCTGACGAGTTCCTTAGAAAGGGGTACAGCAATCAGAGGCCATAAATGAAACACTAAAAGCAAGTTATTGGAAACAGGAGGGGTTGTGGGAAAGTCAGAAATGCCAAAAATTACCTCTTGGAAAAACAGGGTCATTCTTAGAATATGGAAGAATATCTTACTGCAGGACTAGAGTAACAGCATGAGGGCCTTTGCGAGGACAAGGTAGAAGAGGAGCCTCCTGCACTGCACCAATAAATGTGAATTAAGTTTCATTGGATTATCAAAGAGCTCCAAATTGGGCATTACTCAAGAAATCAAGTGGATTCTGGTTCAACACAGGCTTAAATAAACCCCTACGGACCTAAACCAATCTGACCATCAGTCCATCTATTTAAGCCACTTTTCAAATTTGCTAATGGACACTCATTGCCTTGATTCAAATTAAATACAAAAAGGCACCTCTGTAGGCTCCTGAGAAGTTAACTCCTCTTAAGCCATACGTTCCATTAACTTTTCATCTTTGTCACCACCCTAAATGCACACTCAGACATACATCCCCTGGAGTCCTTGGCATCACCAGACATTGACACCCGAATTATCCTAATAGAATATTCCTTTGGATGACGAGTTTCTTTAATTATCAATTAATTTCAGTTGCTTAGGCGGGATTTGAAAAGACAGAAGAAAGCGTTTCATGTCGACTCACTCAATCCGCTTACGCATACACTCGTCTGACAGCAACTTCTCATTAATTATAGATCATAATCCATCCTTCTCGCAATCTTATTAGAGTGCCAACAATGAAATCCGAATCAGTTCACTGTCCTCAAAAGTCACATGATTTTCGATTCATTCCCGCTGCAGACGACTGATTTGAAGGAGGACATTGAAGCATGACCTCTAGGGAATGCCAGGTTTTTCTAATTTGAAAACCACTCCAGCTAAAGGAGCAAATGTGCATGTGAAAGGGGTAACCTTTTAACTGCTGTGGTGGTGGTAAATATTACCCTCTCTTATTTATTTTTTTATTACTCTCTTCAGTTGAGCGCAATCAACTTTTGCCTTAGAGTGTACAACATTTAGTCACAAAAGTAAGTATGTGGGCGTCTAACAAACTTATGAAGAAACCAATTTATTTCATATAAAACATTACTCACAATACGTCATTTGCACAGCTGCTCTTAAGCAAAAATAACGGTATTTGTTTCCATCTTTCGAGAGGAGAATAGTTTTCTCATGATCAAATGTTGAACACCGTTACAAAAGTAAGTATACAGTCACAGTATTTGGATGCAAAGCGTGGATCAGTTAACACGTATAATTAGAACCTTGTTCTTTTTTTAATTGAATTATTCGAGAAATCTATAAGGTGAGTAAAAAATTTGATTTTGAAGAATTTTATTGAATGAATTCCTAGGCATCTGCTAGATACGGCACCGCGTGGTAAGGAACTGTCGATTGACCTTGAAAATTTGGCGATCGAATTTTCGGAAGAAGGGAAATTAATTAGAGAAGTGTGAAAATTCGTTGATAAAAGCCTCGCAACAGTTAAAAAAAAATTTGAAAAATATACAAAATACGGTACAGCATAAAAACGACCTAGGTGTGGACGTCCCAGTATCTTTATTATCACCCGAAAAGTATTATTTCCGGAAAAGTAAAGAAGGATCCGAAAAAAAGTGTTTCAAAACTACAATCAGAGATCAGAGATTGCTGAAGAAATGGGAAAGCACACACCCACATACAATACGCCGTGCCTTGCATGAGACCGTATATAATGGGCCATCCATCAGGGAAAAACCTTTAGTCAGCAATAATAATAATAATAATAATTGTTGGCGCTACAGTCCAAAGGCGGACCAGGGCCTAGCTTGCTCATCAACTACTCGTGTTGTGCGCGCTACTGTTCTCTCACGAGTAGAGGGGACCTACAGTTCTTTGCCGACTCTGAACGACGAAATTTGAGAAGCTTTCTTAGACAGTTATTACTCTTTGAGTGTTGTCAGCAGCTCGAAAGAGGTGGTGCTGTGAAAAATTCGAAAAATTGGTGTTGAGCTGGGAGTCGAACCTAGACCCTTCGGCGTGTGAGCGTCGCACTCTACCCACTACGCCACGGCGACCAGCAATGTCAACCGTAAAAAGTGAGTCGAATTTGCCAAAACTCATGCAACGTCTGACATTACTTTCTGGAATGAAGTAATATTTACAGACGAAAGTTAATTTAATGTTAACGGTTCAGATGGGCGCATCAAGGTATGGAGAAAACCAAATATGGAGTTAAGCCCGGAAAGACAACAAGAAATGCTCAGATGAATTAGCCAGTTGCATTCCTCCCCTTCAAGAATTCACCCGCAATACACGCCTCGCTAGGAATGCCCACCAATTCACCCTCAAGCCCTCTTTCGGACGTACAGTCAAATTCAGAGACTCGTTCTTTAGCCGCACGACACGAATCTGGAATTCTCTTCTCAGCTCGATTTTTCCTTCTCATTACAATCCATAGGCATTTAAAACCAATGTGCATCGGTACCTCCTCTCCTTCTCTTCCTCTATACCTTCGGCCCGTGCTGAGACTTGATCCGGTCACTTAAGTGTACTCGCAACCCCTTTTGCACGCGTCAACTATAAAAAAAAAAAAAAATATGGCTGGCTTCGTTAAGCCTGGTGGTGATTCCATTATGGTTTGATGGTGTATGGCTGCATCTGGCGTCGGTAATTTAGCCCTTTGAGTGCCGGGAGCCGATATATCGGCTCCTTCTACACTCGCGAGAAGTGCCAGAGCCGATATATCGGCCCGCGCCTCGTAGTGCTTTACTATTCGCATTGCGGGAGAACTCTATCTCAAAATAAATTTGTAATACGTTATAAATGATCTAATTTCACTATGAGAGAATTAAAAGAAATAGTTTTTCGTTTTAACTCTTTGTGGACGACGACCTTTTCCTATCGCTTGGAGGTACCGAAGTCTAACATAAACACCGATGGTCGCCACTCAGGCGATATTCGATCTGCGGCGTAAATCGCTGTGGATTTGGACCCTTATCGGTACTTGTCGACAGTGTTTTATATAACACAAAATAACATCGCATTGCCGCAGCGAAACGCAGGATCAGTTAGTTTCTCCACGATCGTTGATGTGAACAGAACAGAACAGAACAGAACAAATGAGTACAAAAAAACTAGTGTCATTGTTTCGTTCTGTATTTCATCTATAAAACGCAGCTTTTTGAATCATGTAAATATCGTTTCTCGTTTGGTTTTTATAAGCATTTTCCCGAACCCTTGTAAAACTGTGAAATTCGGCCGGTTTTTCTCGCATAGGCACCTCCATTTCGCCCGGCACTAAAAGGGTTAGTGTTTGTGGAAGGAAATAGGAATTGCTTTGTTTATTTAAACATCCTGAAAAATAATCTTCGCAAAAGTTCACATAAATCGGGATTGAAAGGGTCATTCGTCTTTCAACAAGACAATTACCCTAAGCATATTCTTATTTGAGAGAATGGCTGCTATACCATGTGCTCAATCAACTGAAGACACCTCCTCAATCCCCAGATTTAAATGCTTTCGAACATTTATGGTATCACCTTGAACGCCAATTTCGGAAACATGACATTAAAACTAAAAATCAGTTTAAGGCCGTCATTCAAAAAAAAAAAATGGGACAAAATCGAACCTGACGTGAGTCAAAAGTTCGTCAATTCAATGTCATCTAAAGTAAGCGCCATTATTAAGTCCAAAGGTTGTCCCCTTAATTTTTGTGCATAATCCATTATTTCAGCTGTTTGTTTTTTCTGTGATGTGTATAATTACTTTCGTAACGTATTTTAATAAGAATTTCGCTTATTTTTGTTGTCTTTGTTACTTTCTTTTGGAATTTTGTTACTATTTGTTGTTACTTCAAAAATATATTAAAGTTACTAAAAGACTATATTTGTTTATTTGGTTGAAACTAATTACGAGTGGGTGCTTTCGGTACTACTACTATTGTGACTAAGTGTATCTTCTCATAATCCCATTACTACTATTCAGTTGTATTTTGATCGCCGTGGGTATCGTATAAGCGCAGATTTACACGTGCTGGTGTAAAATTTACCACGCATCCGGGCATACATTTTTTTATTGGAAATATTTTTGCCCCTCATCAGACCTAGCGTAAGTATAAAATTTTATGTAAATTAAAAAACCACTCCTCAGGCTTTGCGTTGATTTTTCATGGAATCATTTTGACCACTCCAGCAGTTTATTGCAATCTGTTTTAAAAAACTGTGTCCAATTCGAGCAAAAATAATGATTTAGAGATAGACAAATTGATGGAAGCGTGGTCGCCATGGCGTAGTGGGTAGAGTGCGACGTTCATACGCCGAAGGTTTCTAGGCTCGATTCCCAGCTCAACACCAATTTTCCGAATTTTTCACGCACCACCGCTTTCGAGCTGCTGACAGCACTCAAAGAGTAATAAATGTCTAAGAAAGCTTCTCAAATTTCGCCGCTCGTAGTCGGAGTAAACATGTTTCGCTCCTGTTATGTACAAAACTGGAAAAATCGAATAGAATGACAGCTGTTATTCTGTTTTTATAAAATTGTCAAATATGTTCCGCTTTTTTGCTCTTCATTCAATGGAGTGTTACCATTATCAGATTAAGTTCAAATATGTGCCATTTTGTTCTTTAATCTGTTTTCATCTAAACCGCAACTTCATAATACTCTCCTCGTAGAAGCCCCCCTCCTTATTTTCGAAGAACTTGGACAGCCACTTTTCACAAGCCTCTTTTGAGTTCAACTTCATACCACCAAGGGCGTTCGCCATGGACAGGAACAGGTGGTAGTAACTAGGCGCTATGTCCGGGCTATATGGTGGATGCTATAAACCCTCCCATCCGAGCTCCCGTAGATTCTGGAGGGTCATCAACGAAGTGTGTGGTCTAGCGTTGTCCTAGTGGAACACTACATCCTTTCTGTTGGCCAATTTTGGACGCTTCTGGTCGATCGCCTGCTTCAAGCGGTCCAGTTGTTCACAGTAGATGGCAGACTTAAGCATCTGGTCGCATGGGAGCAGCTCATAATTGAAGATTCCCTTCCAATCGTCTGGCCATATGGGAGCAGCTCATAGTGGATGAGTCCCTTCCTGTCCCACCAAACACACAGCAAAACCTCCCTGGCCGTCAATCCCCGCTTGGCCACTATTTGGGACGATTCACCAACCTCCAACCACGACCGTTTTCGCTTAATATTGTCGTATGTGATCCATTTTTCGTTGCCAGTCAAATCAAGACCTTTCAAATAATGTATAGTATTGCCAGATAGGAGCTCTGTAGCGCTTTGTACATAGCCGAAAAATGCAATAGACAAAGGGGCGGAAGGGGTATATTCATATTTATCAATTTATAAAACCATTAGGAAACAAATTTGTCGGTGAATGAAACCCTTTACGCGCAAGTGTGACTCATGCTTGTGGGATTCCTCTACCACCTGTTGATTTAAGACGCCCTCTCCAATAGCACAGCACCAGAATTTTTCAACATTTCTTTCGAGTTCTGACGCAGCAAAGATGACCAAGTTAATTTAATTTCTGTCAGATCAAGCATCCACTTCCCACTCAATAACAATCGTTAACAAGTCAAAAGCAAAATTATAAAAAAGAAAAATACTGCTGACTCCGCAGATCCCTCCAAAAACTTGGTGCCCCCCTCGAGCAAGTGACCTTTCCTTTTCCTTTATCCCGGCCGATTTGCGAAGGGGCAGTGGCGGAAATCATAAACAAAGAAATAAAACCACTGTGCCGTGCTGATGTTTGAATGATTGAACATGTTTACCACATAACTTCCCGGTTTGCGTGCCCCTCGCAGAAAGCAAATGCCCGGATGAAAATGAAAAATGAGGATGACAAATAAATGAGCGGCGGCGGCAGCGGTGGTGAAGGTTCGCAGCCAGGCACAGAATCGTCTCTAGTTATTTACTCCCACGGCGACTGTCGATAGGGACCGGACAGTGAAATTGAATAATTGCTTTGTTTTTCTCCTTCTGCACAGGATCTTATCTCCGTCTGGCGGCGAGCAGAGGAATCGAATGCTAAGCACTTTCCTTGTGCCCTGCGCATGGATAGGGCTGTTGCGTGCACATGCATAGGAGTTCTCACTGGCGACAGATAACATTATCCAATTAGCTCCCCGTTCAAGCAGACACGCGACGGGTTGGGTCTGCTTTATAGCAGCAACTTGTTCTAGGGAGTCGCACAATCAGATTCACTGAACGGATTGCTGATGTTAGTTGTGGGATTTGTGTTAAGTTTGAATTTGATGGGCACGGAGAGGGGGTTCAAAAGTATGTGAAACGGCTCGTCTGCCCGCTTGACCCCTGTCAGGCCTTTGTCGACTGTTGAAAGTTTGAAGAAATGCTCTTTCACCCAAATTCTTGGCTGAAATACCAACTGTCCGTCCTTATCTCGGCAGGCATCAGCCTGAACTTCAAATTCATGAAATAATTGCTTTGACCTTTTGGAGAGTTTCTGAGAATGATGCCAGCGTACATCCGATTTCCTTGGCTGCGCACCTCCCTTGAAGGTGATGGTGAGTTCGTGGAGGGGAATACCTCATGCTGGCTTACTTGCCGGCGCACTTTGTCAAAACAGATTTACTTACTTCAGGTGAAAAGTGGTTGAAATGATTAAACTTAGTTATGAGGTTGATAGAGCAACATGCTGTTATGGGCATCAATAATGTGATGGAAGCCGGTTAAAGTGGGAAATGAGCAGACCAGTCGGACCCAATTAGTTGGGAACGATGAATGTTTCGCTCTTTAAATGTGATTTTTGAATTAGTCAGTGATCCATACCATTCAACGAATTGCTTGAATCTCTCCTTAACAGCTGTGTCTTCCTCCTCAAAAATCTGCCGATGTAGTTCTACCAAACATCATTTAGCTTGACATGGAGTGATTTGTTAAGTCATGCGGTCTTCATTCAGAAATGTAAAGCTCGAGGAAGAGAGAGTGCTTCGCGGACAATTGAACAGAATAGCTCAACACTTCTGTTGGAAGTTACTGAAACACAGACTTGTGTGTCGTTAGTCCTTAGGGCTTGTGCAGAATAATATCCACCCGAAAGGACCACAGTTCTTCACCTCAACGTAATATTCTAGGAGTCACTTCCATTTTTTCCCAAATGAATGCTTTCGAATTTGGTGAAGAAATTCAGTCTGTGGTAAGTAAGGACTTAAACCTATATGTCTCTTAACTGCTACTCTGACTTCGAAACAACCAGTTTGTCGAGATTGTAATTCATTTGCGTGAGTCATCTCACGCGAATTCGTCAGGCTTCTCTTCTGTTAACGCTAGACCTTTCCTTATGTTACAAGTTGGCATAGTCAAATTATTTTCGTACAATCTGGACCATGTTATCTACGTGAGGAAGCAACTGGACTGATTTATAAATGAAGACAGTTGATATCGATGGCGAACTAAACGGCCAGATGCCCGCCACGGCTTTGGTGGCATATATGCAATCTTTTAATGAATGCTGCGGTATTTCATTAAGGCAGAGTCCAATTTCATCTTTTGAGGCTTGAGTCGTCATCGGTTTATTCGCATAAGCCATCGACTTCAAAAAAACCCCAAAGAAAAATGTCCAATGGTGTTAAATCGCACGATCTAGGCGGCCAATTCTGGTCTCCAAAACGCGAAATAACACTACCGGGAAATGACTGATGCGCCGGTTGCATTGTTTCTCTGGTTGGATGAGATGTGGCGCCGTCTTGTTGAAACCACATCCCCTCTCCAATCATTTCTTCAATTCCAGGCACGAAAAAATTGGTTATCATTTCACGATACCGAACAGCATTGACTGCTTGCGCTTGACCTGACTCATTTTCAGACAAAAAGGTCCAATGATTTCTCCAGCCCAAAATCCACACCACACACTGACACCTTGAGGATGCATTTGCTTCTTGTGAATCACTCGATGATTTTCCTCGCCTGAAATGCGACAATTATGCCTATTGATGAAGCCATCAAGATGGAAATAGACCTCGTAGCGATTTGCGAACTGTAGCCGCAAAACTTTCATCATTTTGGTAAAACATTTTCACAATGAGAATGCGTTGTTCATTCGTATAGCGCTCCATTTGTATTTACCTTATACCTTCTACTATAATAATAATAATTGTTGGCGTTACAGTCCAAAGGGGGACCAGGGCCTAGCTTGCTCATCAACTACTCGTGTTGTGGGCGCTTTTGTTCTCTCACGAGTAGAAGGGACCTACAGTTTTTTGCCGACTCCGAACGGCGAAATTTGAGAAGCTTTCTTAGACAGTTATTACTCTTTGAGTGTTGTCAGCAGCTCGAAAGAGGTGGTGCCGTGAAAAATTCGAAAAATTGGTGTTGAACTGGGAATCGAACCTACACCCATCGGCGTGTGAGCGTCGCACTCTACCCACTACGCCACGGCGACCACGATACCTTCTACTAACAAACAATAATAATTGTTCAAACGTCAAACAATGACAATTCGAATGGCACCAAATTTAAGTCTTGCGTTCTTGTTGGGACACCCTTTGTAATGAACGTAATTGATGTCATCGTAGGAGGCGCGCTTCAATGTGAACTGAGATTTCACTCCTCAGGTTTCCTTAGTTCAGACCACACGTTATATCGGATATCCTGATGCAGGTGCCTGACAAGACCATCTCCAACTGTCGTTAACACTGAGACCTAAGAAATTGGTAAAGTAATACGCTGTATAGACTTTTCAGCGAACTCATGTAGGGCGTCCGATAGTTTGAAAAGAGGAACCCACAATTTTATTTATTTTAATATTTTCCAGCTCTCCTCAGTGATTGTTGTCAGAAATTCCCACTCTACAAAAATTTGATACTCTTAGCCCAGACATCGAACGTGAGACCTACTCACCCAATACACCACAGCTACTACAAGGTTCACGCCTAGACTTGTATCGACCCAAGACACCACAGCTGCCACAAGGTAAAAGCATAGACTTGAAATAGACGAACACACGGCAAATGTCGACCCGCACTGCTAAGGTCTCTTCCAAAATTTAAAGCAATTTGAAGAAATGGCGTTTCATGGAATTTCGTGGCACAAGTTCACTTCCTTAGGTATGAAACCGAGTTTTTATGAACACATCCAGTCTTTTACAGAAAGCGGTGGAGAGGATTTTATACGTGACGTTAAATTGTGACAACACCAATGGATTGTGCTTTCCTCTGATTTAATTTCCTTCATACATAATTTTCTGCACATGCCTTTGTATAGATCATGTTCGTGACGACTTCGTGAGCAGGAATAGTGCTTGCACTTTAGATTGGCAGGGGGCGTGAAGGCCCAAAGGGCACGTATGCGAATAAAACTAAAAGTTCACCTTAAAGCCCTGAAGAGTGATGACATTGGAGGAGCGGCTGGGCCACAACATAATGCCAGTTGTCGAGAGTTGACGCAAGCAAATGGATTCATTGTGGTAACAAGGTGTCTCGAAATCAAATTTTACGCCATTTGTAGTGCAAAAAGGCTGTCAAGGCAGATCGCAGTTGGTAGATTTTTAATTAAATTCTTCAAACTTTGAGGAACAATCACCACAACAACTGCATTGGCTTGGAAATTGGGCTAGCGGGTCGTGAGATGAATGAGGGTAAGGCAAAGTGAATGGCGTCAGCAAGGAAGGACGCACAAGATCGACGGAAGGGGACAATCGAGGGACACAGACACTTCTTCTAAGACAACCGAAATCGAAATGAGGTGCTCAAGAGCAGATTGAGGAACGAACCTTCTGCTGGGTAGAGCAAGCTGGGCTGATCGAAGACTTTGCCAAAACTGATTTCTTGGCTGGTGACGTAATTGCAGCGGACTCTTTTGGGACCGAGAGAAGGAAATCTTCATTTTGTCAGAAGTGATTTCTTCTACTCATGACTTACAACCTAGATCTTCTTGAAAGTGGGCTGCGTCTAGTGCAACAGAAGTCCTACAGACTTCTTTCACTTCTGTCTGAATATCGCCCGTTTAACATGGTTGACATGGTCTTAGTCCAGGGTACAGAATCCATTTTTCTACTTCAATATGAGCGAGCGTTCATTTGACGTGTTATTGCCGTTTAGTTGTGAGCATCTTTTTTTTAAATTGTCAGCAGTAAGTTCTACTTTTAGAAGTTGTGGGCCTTTGTCCGAGTTGAAGGATTATATTCACTGAATTTTTTTCCATCTGTTCGAGAGCTATGCTTTGTAACCACTTGAGTGCCACCGTCCTCCTAAGTTGTTCCTTTGTCCCAAGCCTAACATTAATACTTTCTGAATTTATTCCTACCACAGTATCGCTTATAAACAAAGTGCTTCATTTGATCTGTTGCGTTTTGCAAAGCCTTTGCAAAGCCTTTGCAAAGCCATTGTAAAGCCATTGCAAAGCCATTGTAAAGCCATTGCAAGGCCATTGTAAAGCCATTGCAGAGCCATTGCGGAGCCATTGCAAAGCCATTGTAAAGCCATTGCAAAGCCATTGCAGAGCCATTGCAGAGCCATTTTTCTGTTTGTTGAGACTATGAACAACCCATGTCTTTCGATAAAGCAGTGCACAGTGGGTCTCGTGTTTGGCTTGTTTGCATCTTCATATATTTTACTGCATTTTTGACTTGACGGCGGGTGTCGGCAGCGGTGAACTTTCAGAAGAATTCAGAAATACCTGAACAAGTTCATAACAGGTGACTAATTGTGGCTTTTCGACATCCATGATTATTATTCTGTCATTGACCACAAGACCACAAGTACCCTCTTCTTATGCCGCAATGTTAATAAGTCGCAGTTTGCATTCGTACATGTTGTACGTAGACCTCTTCGTTGTTTACTCCTATATTAGGGAGTGTATTGAATTTATTTTAAATCGGAAACTCTTGCCCGAATTTCCAAATTTTTGTAAAACATTTTAACACGCAAATAAGACGGAGCTTTTAAACAACTGCAACTGACACCTGGACTCACTTAAACTTCACTTAAACTTCACTCAAATTTCTCTCAACTTTAGGCTGCTATAGCTTGCAAACATTTCGACCGGTTACCCTGGGCATTTGAACAAGACTCGTCATCGTCTCACGAAGCATGTTTCAACCAAGATTTGTTAAAAATTAATTTTCCACAGGTCGTTTCTTTGACGACTTTCAAGGGCTCCGGATTCAAATCCTCTAACTTTTTGGAACTTTGAGGGCGACCACATCAAGAAATAATTTCACCATGAATGGTCCAATGTACTGCAGAGCCATTGCGTGTAGCGTGCAATGCTTTCTTTGGCCGTCTCGAGGTCATTATTCGCGCCAGGGGTGGACATAGTCGTAAATGCACCCATGGATAGTTTGAAATCGGCGTATTATCCAACTTCTCTTAAGATTTATCAAAAATGCGAATGCTGCAGCATTTCAAAAAAAACATTGCTGTTCAAGTCATTCACCTTGTAATCGAGATTGAGGAAATTTCACATCTCAGTTTGCGATCTCATCCTCGTTCAAATAATTACGCTTCGACCCACTGTGCCATCTCCTACTGAGCCACTTCCCGTCGCAATCTCCCGTGTGATTAAAATGAAACAGAAATTGCCCAACAATGCTGCCATGGATCTTTCCACTGCAAAAACAAAGCCAAAGCAGAGCAACAAATGCAAGGATATCCTATTTCCAAGCTACCCCCTGCAATGTGCAGGAGATGACAAGCTCACCCCAGACTCCAGATTCATCAAAAAACAAACCCATCACAAACTGTTTGGATTATAAATAGTTCGGTTTTCTGTGCACATCGGCATGCTCCACAGGATGGGGGGCGTGGGAGAAAAATGTGTTTGTCTCCCTCACCTGCCATTACTTACAAAACGATGAACTTTAAAGTAATAAATCTACTGGAACTTCGAGCGGCCACCTTTAGCATTTATCTCTGCTTCGGGCGACTGAGCGTAGTCCCGGCAAAGTTTCTGGTGCACAATGGAGAATAACTCTCCCGTGCTCGAGCGACCTTGTTTTTCAATTCCAGGTTGTTGCCTAGGGCACTGGGCACGTGTATGTATGTTTTTGAAGGTACCATCGACTTCTCAAGGTTGTCCAGAGCGTAAGGGATAAAGGCTTTGGATTTACTGGCACATACGGAATCATTTGTCAAAAATGTTTCATGACCAGTTTTTGTTGATATCAATTTCAGGATGGTGCTTGTGGGTGGAACTTCTTTCAAGTGGGTTGAGGTGTGCGTCATTCTCGAATGAGTCTAATCGAAATTGTCGCGTTGATTCTGAAGTGAAAAAAAGCGTTATCCGGGTAGATTCCACGATTCTAGTCAAAACCAAATATTAGCTCAAACTTCTCCAATTTCTTGTGAAGACGAAAGGTTGTGGGATGAAGTCACTGCCGCGATGGCAAAGTAGTGTAAACATAGAAAAGGGTGTGTGGATAGGGACTAAAATTAATTTCCCATATATTCTTCTCCTGCACTCTCATGTCACAACCGATGTTTATGCGACTGCTGAAATTCCCATACTTCCATGTAAGAGAGTCAAGTATGATTTCGTTTTGAAAGTAGACCTCACTGATTATAGGCAGTGATACATTTGTGATGCAAATGTAGCATTTTTTCAAAGTCTGAACTTTGCCATTGTGGGTGAAAAAAAAATAATCATTCAAATGCCCGCCTCGTGATAATTCGTACCATACAAGTTTTTGCCACTTCGTCGAGTATTTCGAGCGGTTACTTAAGCATTGCTCAAGAGGTATAAGTTCTTAATGCCTCATGTGTATTCAAGTTATCCGAATAAATGTGAAATTTTGTGAAACACTACAGGTTACTAATGTTCTGGTGTCAAATCCTACCTTCAACTTGAAGTTATGCGACCAAGAATATTATAATAATTGTTGGCGCTACAGTCCAAAGGGGGACCAGGGCCTAGCTTGCCCATCAACTACTTGTGTTAGTTTAGTTTTTCTTTTTTAGTTTAAAAATGCATTTTATTTTTTAAATTTTTAATGCTATCTTAAAACTAGGAACAAAATGCTTAACCTAGGCACGACTTATATGATTTTTAAAAACGACTTACTGGCCCTATGCGGGCGCTCTAAGCTAAACTAATAATTTATTTATTTATTTGCCTTTCGGCGTCAATACTTTTTTTATTTTTAAATTAATGAAATGAGTATCTATTTTAAACAAAGAAAATTGTTAAAAAAAACTTAGTTATCTATTTTTTTTAATAAAAACTCAATCTAACTTAATATAACCTATTCTAACACACTTACGACAAAAATTTTTTTAATTTTTTTTTTTGTAATTGTATACCTAATAATAATAATACCTAACCTATCCTAGCTTATAATAAATGCAATTTGGCCGTGGGGGACCAATATAAAACCTGTCTAGGTTGACAGCTGGGGCTTCTGGTGTGGCTCCAACCACCAATAGAAGCTCCGGTCTTTATCCGTGTCCATCTTATCAGGGATGAAGACGGATGTGCTGAACCGGAGAGCATCCAGACCTGCGACACTTGCGTCGTTGTCGTCGTACACCAGTCGCCTATCCACCGTCCTTCTCACCACGTGCTAGACAAGTGGACATAATAATAATAACTGTCGACGCGACAGTCCACAAGGGGACCAGGGCCTAGCTTTTTCATCAATTACTCGTGTTGTGCGCGCTACTGTTCTCTCACGAGTAGAAAAGACCTTTAGTTTTTTGCCGACTCTAAACGGCGAAATTTGGGAAGCTTTCAAGAATATTATCCTGCGAAAAGAACACAATCGGTCGTGTTGTTGGGAATAGATGCCCGTCAAGTTGAAGTCATAATCGGCAACTGTGACTCAAAAAAAAATTATTATTAAATTGAGTGAAACCGTCTGCCTATTGGAATATTCGAAGAAGTGCTGACCAATGGCACTTTCGGCTTTAGAGCTCACCCCACAATTCACACCTCTTCGATCACCTGATGGTTTTCTGAGTCGCACTTGCAGTAAATTAGCTCGTTTAGACCACTGAATGAGAAATGCGCCTCATTGGCAACAAACAAGAAGCCTATATTTGGGGTTTTGAGTGATCACTAGTATTTTGTTTCTGGGTTATTGTTGGGCTTTGTATGGATGCAAACCCACACCATTGTGAAACCCATGACACATTCGGAAAAGCAATAAATTCTTATCATCGTCAGCAGCAATGCTTTCGTTTGCTCGTTAAATTCGACGTTGCAGGAGTCTCTCGACATCAGTTCCCTTCAAAAATACGCGGACTACTTACGTCATCGGCGATTTATTCGGACCATGTGCGGCCATGTGCGGCCGCCGTGACGTAGTGAGTAGAGTGCGATGCTCACACGCCGAAGGATCTAAGTTCGATTCAATTTCAATTTCAATTTATTATTATTAGTGTAAAGGTACAATAAGACATGAGTCTTTTATAGTACTAAGTGATGAAAAATTCACAAAGTTATACAATTTTTCATTTTACTTAAAACTAATAGTATAAAAAACAAAATAAAAGGGTACAGGAAGGGGACTTAAGGAAGGGAAGATAAGTATAGGAAAATGGCATGTTTAAAGCGCTTAGAAACTGTTCTTATGTGATTTGGTAGAGAGTTTCAAAGTTTAGTAGCATGAATGTAGAAAAGACGCGATGAACTTAAATAAAAATGAGGAGATGGTATAAGAGTATGTGTTCTGATAGATCGACCGAAATTAAGTTTGTTAAAAAGATACGATGGAGACTTGTTGACAATTATTTTATGCAGAAATATCAAATTTCTCATTTCCATGAAATGATCTAGGGAAATTCCCAGTAAGCTTTTACTGTACTGATATACATGATCAAATCTTCGTAATCCATATTCATATCTGACCGCATCATTAAATACTACCTGTATTTTTCGTTGAGACAGTGAGTCAACTTTACTGTCTTCAGCATAAGTAATTAAAGGAAGAATGAGGGTTTGGACAAGTTTTTTTTCGTGTATCAAGTGGAGTGTAGTAGTGGTCGCCGTGGCGTAGTGGGTAGAGTGCGACGCTCACACGCCGAAGGGTCTAGGTTCGACTCCCAGTTCAACACCAATTTTTCTAATATTTCACGGCACCACCTCTTTCGAGCTGCTGACAACACTCAAAGAGTAATAACTGTCTTAGAAAGCTTCTCAAATTTCGCCGTTCGGAATCCGCAAAAAACTGTAGGTCCCTTCTACTCGTGAGAGAACAGTAGCGCGCACAACACGAGTAGTTGATGAGCAAGCTAGGCCCTGGACCCCCTTTGGACTGTAGCGCCAAGAATTACTATTATTATTATTCTTCGGATTCAATTGCAATCCATTTTGTTTTTAGACCAGCTGTGGATATTGAATAGCTCTTTATTAATTAAAACTATCAATTCACCTACGTTGTCAGGACATTTTGCTAAATAAAATTGCACATCATCAGCATACAAATGGACAGTGGAATAATTACACACAGACGGAAGATCGTTGATAAACATGGAGAAAAGAATAGGTCCCAGAATTGAACCCTGGGGTACACCTACTTTAACTGGTAAGAGAGCAGAAAAATTAAGGGGGTCGATAACAACTCTTTGGAACCTATCATATAGGAAGCTTGAAATAAGACTTACGGCTGTATCACTAAATACAAAGAAATTTTTCAATTTCCAGGAAAGTATCTTGTGAGTAACTTAATCAAAAGCCTTAGAGAAATCAAGTAAGCAGAGAAGTGTAATCTGTTTTTGTCATAGTTTTGCCTAATATCTTCTGCGATGTTAACCATGGCCGTAGAAGTACTGTGATTAGCTCTAAAACCAGATTGTGCTTCATACAGTAGGCTATTACGAGATAGATGTTCAATCAGCTGCTTTGGTATGAGTTTCTCTAAGATTTTAGATAAGCAAGGTAGAATGCTGATCAGTCTAAAGTCTGAAGAAGAGGATGGATTTAGTCGTTTAGCAATAGGTATAACTCGGGCTATTTTCCATGATCTAGGAAAAGTTGATGATAGAATACAGTGATTAATAATATGGGTTATGTGAGATACTATGATATGGAGGATTAATTTTACAAATTTCAAAGGAACTCTTTCCTCAACAGCATTTGATCGTATCTCCCTGAATGCATTGACCACCTCAATTTCACTAACGGTTTCCACTTCAAAGGGTCTAAAGTCCGTGTGACTTAAAACATCAGCAAAGTTGCAACAAATCTCCTCAGATTCCTGGCTGAACACCTCGAATTTTTCACGGCACCACCTCCTTCGAGCTGCTGACAACACTCAAAGGGTAATAATTGTCTAAGAAAGCCTTTCAAATTTCACCGTTCGTATTCGGCAAAAAAAAAATGAAGGTCCCTTCTACTCGTGAGAGAACAGTTGCCCGCACAACACGAGTAGTTGATGAGCAAGCTATGCCCTGGTCCCCCTGTGGACTGTCGCGTCAACAATTATTATTATTATGTGTGCCGATTGTCCTCTCTTGAATCACAATTTTTGTAGTATTTAAAACGCGTTCTTCGTATGTCTCGTAATCAGTTGACCTAAATGCCAAGCTTTCAGCTGATACGTCAACAGTTCAGGAGGCATATGAATCCCGCATGTGCCAAATGCCAGCACTACAGTCCTGAAACCATGGATTGAAAGACACTGCAAACAAGTTTCTCTCTCCTGGCGGCTCTTCCAATACACAAACTTGTTCCAAAAGACTGATTTTTCATATGAGAGTGCTTATAATTAACTTCCCAATCAAATCCCTCCGTAAACCACTAATGACTTCCAGTGAAAAACAATCACAACTTCATACCTTCTCACGTTTCTGTGAGTTTGCATCGTTAGCTCATCTGAACTTTTTTTTTGTGAATCACGGCAAATATTTTCAATTTTTTTTCCAATTAACTCAAACAACTTTTTGCGCTACCTAGGCGAGGAAACAGATGAAGAGGGGTTTTAGCTTAAAAAATTGAAATTATTTCCCGAAGGAGAGTAACCCCTCCGTATTGTTATAGATTCCGGAGGAATGATGTGATTTCCCTCGCACCATTTCGCCGCAGAGCGATCTGCACTTTCCGGTTTTGCAAACGTCAAACTTTTAATCCCCTCATCCCAGGAGCTTGCATCATTAGGTCGAAGTAAACTTTCTAATAATAATTTATGAAGGAAAATGAGTTTGAGGTGAACTGCAATTATCTTAATTTGATATCGGTTGCACTTGAGAGAGATACAATCCCACATGTGGTGGGGATGAAGTATTTGAATAATATTGATGAGTGCGGTGACGATTCGAGGAGGTGCTTCACTGTGGAGTGGTTAAATTAGACCCACGCGGTTTATTCCCAAGGCTGAGGAATGTGTGGCACAGACACGGGGAAGGGGTTAGGTGAACTTTTTTTTCACTTTACTGGTGTGAGGCAGACATTTGATCATGTGCAAAATCGAGGCCGCTGCACAGTGAGATCTAAGTGTTTAAAAATGTGGTACCATTTTATGCAAAAGGATCTGATTAAATTTAGAGGAGGGTCTACCATGGGAAGGGCATCAAACAAGATGCCTCTGCATTTGACACTCCTTCTCTCTGCCTCTGCCGTTTCACTAGAAGTTGGTTGAAGTCTTTCTATTCCCTTGGGTGCCATCTAAGACAACTTCATTTGTTGACTTGTCTCCTTCAAGAAGACCCTTTCCACCGGAGCTACCTTTCACGCGATAAGTTTTGCTCCTTTATAGACTTGGTTAGACGCAAGGCGCCTACAGAATTCATCGTCTTATATTCCCCTGCAGATGCCACTGAATCCAGCAAGACAGACACATTCGTTCTTCCAGAAACTTCAGGAGCGAAGCGAAATAGCAGCATCGTTGGTGCACTACAGAGCTTGAGGGGTTCTTACCCCAGTCCATCAAGCCCTGTGGTGGACTTAACCTTCTTGGTTGTTTGACGGAATATTGACTCAATAGGCATTTAAGCCAAAAGGAACGGATGTAGGATATGGATCAGCATGGTCACTTCCTCCTAAAGTCATTTATTTTTTCCAATGGACCTTTGTTACTACATCGCTTTACTTCTGTGTCACAGCACCCGATTGCAATTTTATTCTTCACGGGGAAGGTCCTAACCCGAGTTCTTGTGGATCAACGCGGCTAGGATTCGAAGAACCTCTTATCACAAACTTCCCGCACGATCCAGAAAACATATTTTCTGAACAAAATCTGATTTAAGATATCAACATAGTTTCCTTCAAAGCTAATACAATCATTCTAAAGCCGCTTTAACATTTTGACATCGTTTTTATAGAACGATTTATCGTTGGCTCCAAAATAAGCTTCAGTTTTGGCAATCACCTCCACATTCGAGGCACTTCCATTTACATTTTTTTTCCAGCGAGCATCTTTCTGAAGTCTAAAAAGAGGTAGAAGGCGCCGGGGGCCAGATGTATGGAATGTGGTGAATGTGGAAGCAATTCAAAGCCCAATTCGTGTAATTTGGCCATGGACGCCAACGACTTGTATCCGAGCCGTCGAATCAGAGCCACTGTCGCAGCGCAACAGATGACGGCCTGGACTAAGGTGGCGCACAAATGCGGAGAAGGACCTCGATCAACATGAAGTGCAAAATTGGAGGCAGCTAGAGAAAGATCGTGCTGTTGGGGGAGGCATGTTGGTTTAAGATCAAGTTCGGTCCGGATTGTAGTGTTCGAAGAAAAAGAAGAATGCCAACGGCTAATGCATTGCTTTGGTGGAAGCTAATTTGTTTCTTTTTCCTATGGATCCGTTTTTCTTGCAATTTCTTAATTCAAATGCACCAATAACCACCACGTAGTATTCGCTGTAGACCCTTTTGCCTGTCTCAAGATAGTCGATGAATAAAATTCCGTGTGTATCCAAAAATCCGGATGCCATAACCCTGCCAGCCGACCTTTGTGTTTTTGGACGCTTTGGACGTTGTCCACCGGCTGCTGTCCACTCCACTGACTGCCGTTTTGTATCAGGGGTATAGTGATGGATCCATGTTTCATCCATTGTGACATTCCGATGCAAAAAGTCCTATTTATTCTGGCAAAACACCTCTAAACAGCCCTTGAATCATCGATACGTTGTCGTTTTTGGTCCATTGCGAGCAAACGCGGCACCCATTTCGAAAACAGCTTTCTCACTGCATTTGTCATGCTAAATAGTGTAAACACTACCTTTTGATATCTTTAAGATGTCAGCTATCTCACGCTGTTTCACTTCACGGTTTTCCGAAACGAATTTGTGTACTTTTTTGTCGTTTTGAAGTGTAACCACCACCGATGTCGTTTTGCAAAGCTTTCAGTATCACAGCACCGAGCTGTCGGTCTCCAACGACAGCTACTTGTGGCCTTTCAGCCACATAACAGATCACTCAATTATTCCCGGGACATGTAGGGGGCGCCACTATCGAACATTATTTTTTTTTATTATTGACGCGTGCAAAAGAGATTGCGAGTACCCTTAAGTGCCCGGATCAAATAATTTAATTTTAATTTTTTTTTTAATAGTGGCGCCCCCTACATGTCCCGGGAATAATAAAACCACACCCTTAAGTTTGAGTTCCACTGTAAATAAACATTTTTCAACACAACTAAGACGCAAGTAGTTTAAAGGGCTTGTAAAAAATAAAATTGTTTATCATGTGTCGAAATTTGAGCTCATTGTCATAAACTGTTTGGAACCTGCAGTAGCCTGAAGTTTATTGCGCGTTGAACCAGTTAAGATGTATGCATTGCACATCAAATTTCACATTTTCCTACTTGCATGGAAACAAATTTAAAACTTGCTTCATACTCGAATGAAATTTTTTCAAACGAATCGAAAAAAGAACAAATCCCTCAACGTGTGAGAGTAACTCTCACTCCAGACCGTCGCTCATTATCAAAATCTACCAAAAAAGCAAACACCTGCCCCATCTTTGCTCTTTCGAAGCATCAGTTCACCCACTGTTTCAATGAAGGTTTCCTTTCTCGCATTATTGAGCAGAGTTGTTATCCCTATGGATTCCCGCTTACGAACTCATCACAATTTCGTGCTTTCGTCACAACTTATTCAAACACCAAACCGTCAATTTCGAAATGGTTTGTCTATCGCCGACGTGGCTTCCTGCGGGCACTTCCCGTCCAAATTTCCGATTCTCATTACGGGTATGTGCGGTTGTGCGGCCATAACGCTCTGGTGACACGGCCAGTCCATTCGCTGAAATTTTATCTTCATTCCGGTAGTGCCTGCGGCTGTTTGTGGCTCGTCGATTCGCGGCTCTACAGTTTGCTTCATCTCTGCTGTGCTCGTGTCCTGCTGCCCCTACTGAAAATTTGCCGCGAATCTAATTTCGAAAGAACGAAATCGAACATGTTTCGCCGGTGTTGTGGGCCAGAGCACGTCCGTCCCAAGTGAAAGATTATAGACCACGCAACAATTTTCGAAATGAAATTTTGAGATTTTTTTTCGTGTGGGTTGGTAAATGCAAAACGCTGTTATGAAAATTGCGTTTTTCGTGGCGGCCGCGCTGCTTTTGAAATTGAAAAACACACTCAGTGGGAGGAAATTAGGAAATTTAATTTATTGGACGCAATGCTTTATGGTCGGTGGTGGGGAAATAATTTCTGACCGATGCTCAGGTTTTAATCACTTGAGTGAGGTTGACTCTCATGAGCGATGCGTGCCAGTTATTGATTTTTGCGGAATGTTTGCTTGCAAGCATGGTGTGCCACAGGAGGCATTCCTCGCTCGGGCACGCTTTTATTTTGAGAAACAAGGCATAAGCCGATATGAAATTTACAAACGAAAGGAGTGCAAATCATCAATTTATATTTTTTAAGTAAGTCAAAGTCAAAGCTTGTCATTGCTGAGTTGTGTGACCTTTATGGTCGGTTTGTTCTACGTTCTTATGTTACGCTGACGACAGTTGTTTTACGAGTGTAAACAGCAAGACCTCTGAAAGCGAGAAATAAAAGACGCACTTGAAAACTAACCAATCAGTCTTGTTGGAAAGAAATGGGAAGAAAGACCTAGACATTGACAATGAGCAGTATTAGAAGTCGAAAACACAAGAGCACCCCAACAAAAATGGAGCGGACATTGCACATAAATTTCCTCCTTCCCTCGCGGTAGAAAGTCCGAGCCCATCAAAGGTCAATATCGAAAAGCCTATAGCTCCAGAACAGAAAGAGATCCAAAGTTTATGCCGTTTTAGGAACACGAGCACTGCTGAGTTTTGAGTACTGAAAAATTATTGATTCTTATGATCAGGACAAGTTTTGGTACAAAATGCAACCTAAAGCACACTTCTAAGCCCGAGTTTCACACCAGAAACTCTTAAAACAGCAGTCTGGTGAGCAGAACACGAAACAATCCATTGGAAAACTGAAATGGTTTCAACTGATTTGAGGAAGTCGACAAAATGCAACGCAATGGATAAAACAGCAGCCGATGTTGCAAACGCCGCTGCTCTGGCAGTCTCCAGTGCGCGGAGGTTTCTAATGTCTTATTTGACCTGTTGTTTAGTGCAGCTGCAACCAACAAGTCGTTGCATTTGATAATCGAACCCTGAATCTTGCTTCAATGAGGAAATGGTCAAAGTCGACATGCAACCCACTAGATGATTTCAAGTCCATCATGTTCCACACATGCCTTGTGTCAAGGAGCACGTGGTTGATTTCAATAGTAGTTTGCCCAAGTTGGTCAAGCTTGGCATTAACATTGCTGTATATGGTCCACAATATGGTAAGTAGTTGTAAGTAGTAGGTAGTAGTTCGTTGTGAAAAATGATAACGAGGTTCAACAACTGTTTCTCATATAACAAAATGGGTTACAGCAAGGAACAGTGGGGTCGTCGATCTTCTTCACTATTTTCACTAGGGAACTTATAGGTTCTATGCCTGTTATAATAGCGTTTGCCAATGATATAATCGCGTACAGATCATGTCCGATGGTAGGAGAAACAAACGGTTTGCTGCAGAGTGACTTCGATATAATTCAACGACTTTGTGAAGTTTCAAATCAACCACTGGAAGTTTAAAATCAACTACTGGAAGTTGAAAATCAACTACTAGAAGTTGAAAATCAACTACTGGAAGTTGAAAATCAACTACTGGAAGTTGAAAATCAACTACTGGAAGTTGGAAATCAACTACTGGAAGTTGAAAATCAACTACTGGAAGTTTAAAATCAACTACTGGAAGTTGAAAATCAACTACTAGAAGTTGAAAGTCAACTACTGGAAGTTGAAAATTGACAACTGGAAGCTGAAAATCAACTACTGGAAGTTGAAAATCAACTACTGGAAGCTGAAAATCAACTACTGGAAGTTAAAAATCAACTACTGGAAGCTGAAAATCAACTACTGGAAGTTGAAAATTAACTACTGGAAATTAAAAATCAACTACTGGCAGTTGAAAATTAAGTACTGGAAGTTGAAAATTACCTACTGGAAGTTGAAAATCAACTACTGGAAATTGAAAATCAACTACTGGAAAATGAAAACTGACTACTGGAAGCTGAAAATCAACTACTGGAAGTTGAAAATTGACAACTGGAAGCTGAAAATCAACTACTGGAAGTTGAAAATCAACTACTGGAAGCTGAAAATCAACTACTGGAAGTTAAAAATCAACTACTGGAAGCTGAAAATCAACTACTGGAAGTTGAAAATTAACTACTGGAAGTTAAAAATCAACTACTGGAAGTTGAAAATTAAGTACTGGAAGTTGAAAATTAACTACTGGAAGTTGAAAATCAACTACTGGAAATTGAAAATCAACTACTGGAAAATGAAAACTGACTACTGGAAGCTGAAAATCAACTACTGGAGGTTGAAAATTGACAACTGGAAGCTGAAAATCAACTACTGGAAGTTGAAAATCAACTACTGGAAGCTGAAAATCAACTACTGGAAGTTAAAAATCAACTACTGGAAGCTGAAAATCAACTACTGGAAGTTGAAAATTGACTACTGGAAGTTGAAAATCAACTACTGGAAGTTGAAAATTAAGTACTGGAAGTTGAAAATCAACTACTGGAAGTTGAAAACTGACTACTGGAAGCTGAAAATCAACTACTGGAAGTTGAAAATCAACTACTGGAAGCTGAAAATCAACTACTGGAAGTTAAAAATCAACTACTGGAAAATGAAAATCAACTACTGGAAGTTGAAAATTAACTACTGGAAGCTGAAAATCAACTACTGGAAGTTGAAAACTGACTACTGGAAGCTGAAAATCAACTACTGGAAGTTGAAAACCAACTACTGGAAGTTGAAAATCAACTACCATAAGTATGAAACTATCCTTTTCAGAAACCAGTTGTCCAGAGCCTCATGGGACAGGAAAATGAGCTGGCGCAAATTCGGCATAGTTAACCCAAGGGCGTTGACCATAAAAAGTATAGTAGGATATCACGGCATCTAATTGGATCAGTTTCAACATGTATGGTGATTTCCATGTAAACACAACTCCGACCAGGGCTAAGAATGCCTTCGCTAAGGTGAGAGGACATTTTTACAGCAATAAATTTGACACTAGATTAAAGGTCTGGCCAATCATGGTAAATGGTTGTCGTATGTGGTTCAACGTGAGTCCTTCCCAAATGGAAAAGATGATGGTGTTCGAGATACGATGCCTACGGGCCTGCTTTCGTCTATATCGAACACCAGAATCCCAGGAAAAGGAATTCTACTCCAAAGGGGTCCTGTACGAGGGTTCCTTTTTATATTTCGGGATTAGAGAACAAAAACAAATATTAATCTTCGAAAACAGCTTTATTGTTTTTCAAACTATTTACCGTAAAGATCTATACACTTTTGCATGTGCTTAAACCAATTGTCGAAGCACTTTTGCCACTCTGATTGAGGTATCTGCAAAACATGCATTCTGAACGCATCAACCGCTTCTTCAGGTGTCGCAGAACGTTGACCCCTAGTTTTATTTTTTACGTACTGGAATAAACCGAAGTCATTCGGTGCCAAGTCAGGACTATACGGCGGATGACTCATTAAATCGATGGTTTGAGTGCTCAAAAATGCAGTTGTTTGAGCCGATGTGTGAAAGTTCCCATTGTCGTGGTGAAGAGGTATCTGTCTTCGGCGGTTGGTTTTCCTGATTTCTTGGAAGACAACTGGCAAGCAAATGGTTGTGTACCACTCAGAATTGACTGTTCTGCGTTGTTCTAGTGGTACGGTTGCGACATGTCCAGTTTTTCCGAAGAAACAGGCGACCATTTGCTTGGAAGTGCTTCGTGCGCGCCCAACTTTTGTTGGATTTGGCTCAATTTGAAACACCCATACAGTCGACTGCTGTTTACTTTCGGGCTCATACGCGTAAATCCATGATTCACCACCTGTCACGATGTCATAGACGTGTTTCGAAGTACCGCGATCGTATTCTTGGAGCATTTCTTTCGACCAGTCTACAAGAGACGTTTTTAGAGCGATTAAAAAGTTGTGTGGGATCCAATGCAAATAAATTTGATGACAGCATGTTCTGAGTTTTGCCCTTATGTACCACTAGACCAAATTTAGCTGCTTCCTCTTCAACGCCAGCAAACGCCTCATTGACGGCTCGCTGCGTTCGTCCAATCATGTCAATGTCATCCGCGTAAGCTAGTAATTCAACTGACTTTGGGAAGACCGTGCCTCTGGTGTTGACTTGTGAGTAACGCACGATAGGCTCACGAAAGATGTTGAAGATTCACATGACAGTGCGTCGCCTTCTCTAGAACCTTTTTTTACATTGAATGTCTCGGTGATTTCGTTACCGACCTTGACGAAGCAGCGAGAGTTCTTCATCATCATCCTACGACGAGGTTGGTAGGAATGATAAAACTAGACATGGCACTGTATAGTTCATCCTTAGGCACACTGTCATATGCGCCCTTTAAATCGACGAATAGGTGGCGAGTGTCGATTTGCAATTCTTGAATCTTTTCCAGGATCTGCCGTAATGTAAAGATTTGGGGCATACTACCCTAACGTAATGTACCAATTGAGGGTACGCCTTAACGGTCAAAAACAAAAACCAAAAAAACACACACAAAATCAAAGAGCAAATAAAAAAGGTGCACCAGGACATATCAAATATATATGCAAAGCCTTTGTCAACAAATGGCAACAATATTCAGTATTTTAATGAGAAATGCTTGGAATTTCAAAATCTCCCAATTCTTGTTAATATATCCTCATTGATGGATCTCCTCCCACTCCCCTTCCAAGTATTCGCTCCCCACAAGCACTTCCCTTTCGGGGAATTCCTCGCAATTCCATCCATCGCCAAACCGCAGCCGCGAATGCATTCCCCTGTGGAACCACGTTCACATGACGATCCCCGCCATCAACGTTAGCCTGTCAATCAAATCCTTTTAAGGCCGTTTTCTAACATAATTACCCAGCTAATTAGCAGGAAATATATCCAAGTGTAGTGAAAGCCCTGAAAACCGCTGACGTTAATTACACGAAGCAGTCCCATGTCGGGTGACGAGGACCATGCAGACCATACGCTGTTGACGCAGTTGCATAATTAACTCACAAAGCAAACATGGCGAACCAGGGCAGTCGGAATGGCAGTCGTCAAGGAAACTTTCAGACGAATTTTCACCCAAAAGATGAGATTATTAAATTTTCGATTTCGAGTGTGGACGCACACTTAAATGAGTGTGCCAAAGAATTGGGAATTTCGAACACATCACATATTCACTAAATTTCGCATAAAATCTCGTGTAACATCCATGTCAGCGATTTTATTTTTTGCGCCTTACACGCAATTTGCGACTGAGCACCAGGTGAGAGGTGGGATGGCGTGAATTTGGCCGCGCACAAACAGAAAGAGATTTCCCAATGACAGAACCGCAGACAATGAAGTTTTCCCATGAAAATTTAATAGACGCGATTAATCGCTCGAAAAGTAATAAACTCTAAGAAATCAATCTATTTCGAGGGAATGCTAATAAAATATGAACGCGAAGGATTTTCGGGGGTACAAGCTTTGTGAGAGACCCTCTATTCTTCATTTTCGCTTGGTAGACATTCCGAATTTGAGTCTGCGGCGGGGATTAAACTGTCCTTTCAATATAAATCAATTTGACAAAAGTTTTGATTAGTGTCCTCCGCCAGAAAATCACATTTCTCAAATTATGACTGGTCGGTGAGAATTATATTGTTCTGCGTTATGACATGTGTCTGTAATGCTAATTGCCCTCTCATCTGATGGATTGGAAATCCTTTTACGGCACTCATGGCAAAACCTTCACTTCTGAGACAGTTTCAAGACTCCCCAGCAATTAAGGAGACTTACGGGTGCAGGATAGTTTGCCTTTTTAACAACTTCTTTGATTATTGCTTCCCATTCATTTGAGAGCACAGACGCCTCTGCGTGGTGAAAAGAGTCACTTGGACTTTGTACAATTCGAAAACGATAAATTTCTAAGACAGCAGTTAAGACACCAAAAATGGGAAAAAATCGGTGAGTGCCTTCTTAACTACTATTCTAATTTTGTAAGGCAACAGACAAAATTGTAGGGTAGGGTTCGATGGGCAACATTTTGATCTGATGCACTTTCAGCGTCACAATTGGAATTTTTTCCACCCCATTGTATAGCTTATTCCTTCCCTTATTTATCGCCACTGCCTCTTTAGCAGCTTTCCTTTGATTACCGGCAACCGCAAGGTTGACTGGCCGCTGGGGTTAGATAGGTACGTCATGGTAATGTCATGCACGTACACTGAATATTCTTTGAAAAATAGGATTTGTATACAAATGCAGCATTGCCTTCTCAAATCCTTCATTGTGAGTTGACGGACCAAATTTAAAGATGAGATGCATAATTTAACGTGCTCCTAAGTATGACATGGCGCCTCTATGCCCGCAAATAACTAGTCTCTATGTCGCTGTTGCATGCGACTTTAAAATTACGAATAAGCATTTCCGTACGCCCTTATATTCCTACGGGGGGTCTCACAGCGGAGATCATACACGTGGTGCTAAAAATGCCGATCCCCTATTGTTGGCGGATTTCCGGCGGTCTTCCATATTACACTTTCATCATACCCTTCAAGCCCGTTTCACTTTGAGCTGGTGCCCGTGTCCCTGCGACCCTCTGTCAACGTCCCTTCGAGCTGGTACCCGTGGCCCTTCGAACTGTTGCCTGTATTCTTTTCAGTTGGTGCCTGTTTTCTTTCAAACTGGTGCCCGTGTCCCTGTAAATTGTTGCCCATGTCCCTTACAGCTGGTATCCGTGCTGCTTCGAGCTGGGGCCAGTGATCCTTCAAATTTTTACCCGCATCCCTTGCAAATTATGTCCGTATCCCTTGGAGCTGTTGCCAGTGATCCTTCTGGCTGATGCCTGTGTCCCTTCAAACTGGTGCCCGGGTCCTTGCAAATTGGTGCCCGTGTCCGTTACAGCTCGCACCCGTGTCACCTCAAGTTGGTGTTATTGATCCTTCAAACTGATACGCGTATCCCTTCCAAATTATGTCCGTATCCCTTGGAGCTGTTGCTAGTGATCCTTCCAGTTGATGCCCGTGTCCCTTCGAACTGGTGCCTATGTCCCTTACACCTAGTTCCAGTGTCCCTTCAAAGTGGTGTCCGTGTCCATGCAAATTGGTGTCCATGTCCCTTCCAGCTGATGTCCGTATGCTTTCGAGCTGGTGCCTGCGTCGCTTCCAAACAATGTCGGTATCGCTTGGAGCTTTTGTGATCCGTCGAGCTGGTGCCCGTGTCCTTGAAAATTGTGGCCTTGTCCCTTACAGCTGGTATCCGTGCTCCTTCGAGCTGGTGCCAGTGATTCTTCAAATTTTTACCCGTATCCCTTCCAAATTATGTCCGTATCCCTTGGAGCTGTTGCCAGTGATCCTTCTAGCTGGTGCCCGTGTCCATTCGAACTGGTACCTGTGTCCCTTACAGCTAGTTCCAGTGTCCCTTCAAAGTGGTGTCCGTGTCCATGCAAATTAGTGTCCATGTCCCTTCCAGCTGATGTCCGTATGCTTTCGAGCTGGTGCCTGCGTCACTTCCAAACAATGTCGGTATCGCTTGGAGCTTTTGTGATCCGTCGAGCTGGTGCCCGTGTCCCTGAAAATTGTGCCCTTGTCCCTTACAGCTGGTACCCGTGTCCTTTCGAGCTGGTGTCAGTGATCCTTCAAACTGGTACCCGTGTCCCTTCGACTTGTTGCCCGTGTCCCTTCGAGCTATTGCCTTGGTCCCTTCGAGCTGGTACCCGTGTTCCTTCGAGCTATTGCCCGTTTCCTTTCGAACTGGTGCCTTAGTTCCCAACAGCTGGCACCCATGTCGCTTCGAACTGGTGCCAGTGATCCTTCGAGCTGGTGCCCGTGTCCCTTACTGCTGGTACCCGTGTCGTTTCGAGTTGGTGCCGGTGATCCTTCAAACAGGCACCCGATTTCCTTCTAACTGATGTCCGTATCCTTTGAAGCTGTTGCCAGTGATTGTGATGATGATTAAGATAAGTGATGGTGTTAACGATCCTTCAAACTGTTATCCGTGTCCCTTCGAGTTGGTGTCAGTGATCCTTCAAACTGGTAACCGTGTCGCTTCGAGCTGGTGCCGGTGATCCTTCAAACTAGCACCCGTATCCCTTCCAGCTGATGTTCGTATCCTTTGGAGCTGTTGCCAGTGATCCTTCACATTGGTGTCGGTGTCCCTTTGAGCTGTTGCCGTGTCCCTTTAAATTGGTGCTCGTGTCCTTTCGAGCTGTTGCCTGTGTTCTTTCCAGCTGGTGAATGTATCCCTTCAAACTGGTGTCCGTGTCTATTTCGAGCTCGTACCTGTGTCCAACCAGAATGAGAGCTGTGGATAATGCGCTATGTCCTGCGATTTGACACCACTCGCTTCGCTGTTACTGCGTTGACCTCGTCTAGGCTAGAGCGACAAAATTCGCTGTAGCCTTATCCCAGTTAAGTAAGGAAACCTTCTCACAAGAAGCGATATTTCAGACGTTACCGCCTTTAACAGCCCGCATTTTGAGAACCAGTTTCCAGACGTCCGAAGCCTGAACAACAGCTCATCCCCGTAAGACGTTCGGCTTTAAAATCGCATTTATCTCTCAGAAATTCAAAATTTGCCAGATGACAACCGCAGCAAATTGACACTTGACCGAGGTGTGACACCAGGACTTCACCTCAAGAAGCAATCTCCGAGAAACATCTCCCAAATTAACCACCACATCCAAGTTAGGCAGGGCACTCACGAAAGGACATCATCATCCGATTTGGCAAAATTTCGAATCCATTATTCCAAGATAAGCTTAACATTGATTACTCCGTCAAGCGGATTAAGCAAACAATCCAAGCGATCCACCATAATTTACGATTGCAAGTCAATCTGCTTCACAACAAGAGGCCACAGCCTCTGCCCGGAACCATACCCTCCCCAGGATACACTGCCGCTTCATTTGTTCCGAACCCATTCAAAGCACACAGTCCCAGGCCTTGACACAAAACCCCGATAAGCCAGCCGGCAATCTATAATCATGAATAAACATTTGCCTACACATGCAACCCAACCCCAACCCCAAGCCCCGCTCCACAGTGAGTCACAGAAGTTCTCCTCTCTTCATATTTTCATCAAATAATTAATTCAAAATATAGAAATAAGTATCCACGAGCGCCCCCCACCGCCACGCGCCGCCAGAGGAACAACACAACTGATATCGTATAACCGTTATTAAATTATGTACTGTTTAGTAACTTTGTTCTAAGTATTCGCCTCCCGGGCTACAGACAACTTTCCTGGCTGCGGCAGCGCTCGTCTGTACGTGAAGTTTGCGTGGCAAATCAGGCTGTAATATCCTTACTCCTGCTTTTGTTTTTATTTCTTTGTCAAAAGGCAACCATTGATTTTTTTTCCTTTCACAACATAGCCCAGCCCTATGGGGCAGCTACAGTGGAACCTGAAGGATCTCTTGTACATATTTATACACAGGCTGTGGGAGGACCGACGTGAAGATGGCTGCAAATAAACGAAAGAACTCTGACGGCAGGAAACACACACCAAAGTTATAATTGGTTAAAATGTAATAAATTATTAAATCGCCAAACAACGTCCCAACTTCACAATCTTCTCGGGGGCGGGTGGCCGAGGCAGCGAAAGAATGCGGCATGTGGACGCATCAATGGCAGCAAACACGAATTATTGCGAACGGAAATTAGTTCGGAAACGTATCTATTTCGATACGTCTTGCCGGCACCACCCCCTCGCCGTCTCGCACATAGATACACTTTTGAATTGGTGAATCAAAATTCAAATTTCCAAATAGAGATACGAGCATCCGGTGCGATGATGATAAATAGGAGCTCGTCGTGCGGCGGGAGCGGGCGCACGCACTGCGTACACATGCGGAGCGCCAAGGGCTACAGGCAAAAAGTGCCTAAATATGTCAGTCAGTCTTTTTGGGGTTAAATTGTTGTTGATGCTGATTATGGGACCCGTACATGGCTTGGCTTCTGGAATTTGGGAATTGTTTCTCATAATCAATGGAGCTCGCATATGTGTGTACACATGTTCATTTGCATAAATCACATGCCGGCGACGTACGCATTTCCCAAATTGGACGGAATTTCGAAAGCGTCCGGAATGAGATTATTTCCTCGAGACAGTGGGGGGGGCCAGAGTCTCTCCTGATGAGGGTTCTGCAGATCGGATTTCTGCTCGGAGCTCTGTTTACTTCGATTGAATAAGAAAATGCGTAATATTGCTAAACCTGAAAAGGGACCAAGAACGGGAGCGAGTTCTTAGGTCATAGCCCAGATTCTTGGAGGCGCCCTTCCCAGGCCAGGGGTCGAGTAGCAAATCATTAATTCGGATTGGTATGAGAGCGCTCAGGGGTATGGAGAGGTTCTCGGTTTCTCTGACTGACAAGGCGTAGGACGTCTTTGCAGCTAAGGCGGGGGTCTACTGAAGTTGATGCTGCTTCGGGCGCCTTGGCGTGCAGTGGATTGAAGATCCAATGCCAAAGACAGGCGGTCGAGTTTCTCAATCATTGATGTCCATCTGAAATTTGACTCGTAAAAAAGTCACGTTGCCACCTAGGCTTGAAATAAAGTATTTCTAAGCCACACTGCGAACCAGGCTTAAAATTAAGGCGTCCAGATCTGCAGTATATGTGAAATTCAATGAAAGGACCGTCGATTCAGTCTCTCAATCAATGATGCTCTTTTGAAGTTTGACCTGTCAACAAAGTTTTTTTTAAGCCACATTGCCGTCTAGGCTTGAAATTTGGAACTCATGAACTCTATGATCGGCGGTCTGGAGATTTGACTTCTTATTTTTTGTGATGATTGATGTCCGTTTCAAGTTGGCCCGTCAACAAAAACTTTCCAAGCTACCCTGCCACCCAGGGTTAAAGTGAAGTCTTTCTAAGCCACATTGAAAGCCAGGTTTAATATTGAAGCACTCAACTCTGCAGTGGATCTGAAATCAATGAAAAGACCAGCAGTCTGGAGTTCTGGCTCTTAAATTCCATGATGATTGATTTCTAGGTTCCAAGTTTGGCCATCAACAAAGTCATTCTAAGTCAAGGTGCCAAACAGGAATGAAATTAAGGCGCCCAGGTCCGCAGCGGATGTGAAACTTAGTTGACAGACCGGCGGTCAAGTTGTTTTATGTCTCTTGATGATTGATATTTGGCCCGTCAAGGAAAGCCTTCTAAGCCAAGTTACAACCCAGACTTGAATTTAAGGCGCACAGGACTGCAGAAGCTGTGGAGTTCAATAGGAGGACCGGCGGTCTGGAATTAGGTGTCTTTGGTATCTGGGCTATTGATTGAAGTTTGATCCGTCAACAAATTTTTCTAACTTACGTTACCACCAAGGCTTTAAATTAAGGCACCCAGGTTTGCAGTGGATATGAAGTTTAATGGAAATTGGGTGACCTTGTACTTGAAATTATGGTACTCAGGCCAGTAGATATCACATGAAATTAAAGGATAAGACCGGCGTTCTAGAATTTGGTGTCTTCGGTCTCTTGAACATTGGCTGAAATTTGTCCTTTTAAGCCGCGTTGTCACCCAGGCTTCAAATAAAATGTTTCCCTAGCTTTTCTTGTGTTTATTTTCTCTTCTTGATTGATCAGAACGAGTACGATTTAAGTTCGACTTCACCTTGCAGCTCGTTAGTCTTGTCTCGTGGCCTTCTCATCACACCCCTGAGAAAGAAGAAACCTTTCGCTGTGATAAATTAAAACCAATCGTCCACAAATGCGCTTCATATATAACATGGGCTGCATGTAGGCACCTGGTTGTTGTCTGTGCTCACAACGGAACTTCGGCAACGACATGAGCGAATGCCGACGACGCAGTCACCCAAAAATCTTGCTCGTAAGTCAAAGGATTTAATAACTTGTTGCTGCTTGCATTGGTCAAAACTCAAGCAGCGGAGAAGGATCCCAAACAACTTGGAGCCCGATATAATTGGCAGCTTGCAAGAGACCGAGCAAGCTGAAAAGACATGTTGGTCGTTGGCTCACGTTGAAGTCAGGTATGGGATCATTGCTATAAGGGCCGTTTTGAAGAATATGGCTTGCAAGTCACGACAAAATAAATGAAAATCGAGGCAGCTCAGGAAATTTATTCAAAACGTCAAAAAGTTGTGATTCTACATGGGATCATAAATTGGTGCCAGGTGTGGACGCCTCTCTGTAATTTGCATTAGGAAGCAGTTCAATGGATTTTTGAAAATCGTGATTCCACAGTCGGCGTGGGAGTCCTTTACTCTCTTTTCGCGAATGACTTTGAATACATCTCATTGGCGGTCCCCTGATTGCTTCCGTTTACGGCGATGCCATCCGCATGATGTAGTACCCAGACAGACCTATGGGGCGTCATGTCATTGACGGCAACCTGTGAGTTCCCCTTTTCAGAAACAATGACACTACATACCATTTGTCGATGCACAACCGTTTCTTGCATAGACGTCAGCCTCTTCTGCATTATCATAGGGTGCAGCGAGTATTTTCCTTAGTTATCAAAAAACAAAGTGGCCGCCGTGGCGTAGTGGGTATAGTGCGACGCTCACACGCCGAAGGGTCTAGGTTCGATCCCCAGCTCAACACCAATTTTTCGAATTTTTCACGGCACCACCTCTTTCGAGCTGCTGACAACACTCAAAGAGTAATAACTGTCTAAGAAAGCTTCTCAAATTTCGCCGTTCGGAGTCGGCAAAAAACTGTAGGTCCCTTCTACTCGTGAGAGAACAGTAGCGCGCACAACACGAGTAGTTGATGAGCAAGCTAGGCTCTGGTCCCCCTGTGAACTGTAGCGCCAACAATTATTATTATCAAAAAACAAACAACAAAATGGGTATGTGGACACAACTTTAACAAAATGATGACGCTTGTTGCCATGTGTGGATCTGAAGACTCTTGCATGCCTGAGAGCAGATCGATAGTGAGATCTACGTTTGTTTACGAACGGCTTAAGTCCCAGATCCGAAGACAGGACAGGGCAAGTGCCACCAAAGGAAACTTTTTCAAAATGTCGAATGCCTCGGAAGCACTTTCTTTAAACGTTCTGCCAGTGCCCGCCGCGCTTTGGGGACAGTTCCCGCCAGCGGAGAGGCGGAAATCACGCATCTCCTTTTCTTCCTTTCACGTCAGAGGCTTGAGATTTAGGTTTCACTTCATATGGTCACGAGTGAAATATTGCGTCTCAAGCTGACTTTCAAATTTCTGAAGAAAGACTTGCTTCTGGAAGTTCATTAACTTGCGGTCTTAAACGCTCGTCGGTTGGGCTTTTTTATGGTATATCGGCACACCGGGCGGAGAGTTCCGATTCTCCTCACTCAGCTTTCAAGTTTTGAAGTTCAATGTCACAACCGCATTGCCTTACAAATGTGAGGCTTGAAAGGCTATCATTGATAGCCATCTCTTTTGAATCTTTTAATGTCCAAGGCGATTCCGAGGGGTCTCCCTTATAACGAAATATGTGATACCCTGTAGAACCTAGCCAAACCGATCGCAACAGAGATCTTGCATAGAAAGTGGAGTTGAATGAGTCACAATCTACTTTTATCGAGAACAGACATTAATTCAATAGCTCATTTCTTCGAAACAAAAGAAAGACTGTGGAGAACAAGGACCTTCGAGAATGTCCCATACCTCGATTATACAGTCGAAGTCACTCTTTAAGAGGACGGAACGTTAAGAATAATGATCAGCAGACTGGGTGATCTGATAAAAGACAGACTTTCGCGAAAACCTGCTTCAGGATCTCAGCTGTTCCTTGAACTGCAATATTTCAGCAGTGCCTCATCTCGTGAAAACCTGCTTCAGGATCTCAGCTGTTCCTTGAACTGACATATTTCAGCAGTGCCTCATCTCGTGAAGACCTGCTTCACGATTCCAGCTTTTCTATGAACTGACATATTTCAGCAGTACCTCATTCAAGTTGCTGACACCACTCACAAAATATAAATTCCTGTCCATGACTATCCTTCACATCCTCCATTATCATTGACCTCCGGCAACACAAGTGTCTCCAAGCCAGTCTCTCTCAAGCTGCGCGAACTGCATTGCTGCCAAAAGTGTGATCTGTTCCCTTGATGTCTTAAAGTTCCCGCATTTGTCTTATTTTAGAGCTGCTACCCATAAATACACAAATCCCTATGCCGTTGGGTTGATTTTTGATTGCTTCAGTGATGCCCGCAACGACCTCCTCGAAACGGGCCAGCAGCAATCAAAACACACGCATTTGGGGCAGTCATCTAGAGGAGTCCTTGTCACGGCGTCCGCCCGAATAATGACTTTGTAATCACATCATTTCACGAAACTGACCATCGCCGAGTCGATGCGGTTGAATGTTGGCGTCGTTGTCGTCGCCGCTGGTTCATTTCCAGCCACGGCGGAGTACGATGATGATGTCGCTGGCCAACGACAAAGGACGGCCGATGATGGATGTTTTCGCTGGTCGACGTTATCCGCTCCGTTGACGATGTATGGCTTCAATTACTCGTCGAAAGTTGGTCGAAAATTGTGCTGCCTATAAGAACGGAAGTTGTTCCTTGATTGCATTCTCTGCTGCACGGGCGATGGCTCGTTTTCATTTGGGATTGCAATCACGTTCTTTGGCGCCGCCATGGAAGCCCAGGAGACTAATTAAGTCTTCGCGGTGGGGCGGTGTGTGCGATTGCGGACGCGTCTTAACGAACGGCCGCTGGTTTAGTTTCATCGCCAGTTTCGCTAACTCCAGGGGGATTGGCACATTTCTAATCGGAGTTAGCGATTCAAAAGCTGCAGCACGCGTGGGGGTGCTAAAAATGCATCACGTTTGAATACCGTTAGCAAATTGCAGTCATTTAGGAAACTCGGGATTGTTGCTTTGCAAAGGGAAGCCATTTTCGCGAGTTATCGATCGATCGGCATTGGAATTCAGACATACCGAGGGGGGTGCTAAACGGCGGCAAAAGAGTTTTTTTAAACAGTCGCCTCTAAGCCGTGAAAGAAGCTCAAATCGATCCGTTTATTTTTGTGACACCATCAGGAAGAACGTTTCACTTGAAAAAGAGAACTTAATGCAATTCCTTAGAGGGAAACAGTATATCGAAGCACAAATACAGGGTTGGGGGAGCCAAACGGCGGCAAATACATAAGCAAGGTATTGTACTGAACCAAGGGTTTCTTTAACCAATCGCCTATAAGTCGCCAAAGACGCCCAAACTTTCGTACTTAATTTAACATCACCACCAAGAAAAAAACCATGACATGGCAACGAGAGCGGGATGCAACCAAGCAGAGGCCCAAGAATGCAACTCTGTATCGAAGCGCAGAGGCTGTTCCCAAGGTATATGAACAGAAAAGAATAAGAGGAGATGGCGAAAAATAAGAAAGGGCCAGAAAGTAGTTGCAATGTAGTCCGGAAGTAAAGCCATTGTTTTGTGGATCCACACTTTGGATCGGAGATCCTTGGGAAAAAAGGAACAATACACAGAAGGTTGGCAATCGATGTTGCGAATATTGCCACACCGACAAATCAGAAAACCACTGTCGCACAGATGGCACCACTCAACAGGATTTTCATTAGGTCTGTTCCAATTGAATTGTGTACAGAAATTCGTAATAATAATAATAATTGTTGGCGCTACAGTCCAAAGGGGACCAGACCTAGCTTGCTCATCAATTACTCGTGTTGTGCGCGCTATTGTTCTCTCACGAGTAGAAGGGACCTACAGTTTGTTGCCGACTCCGAACGAAATTTAAGAATCTTTCGTAGACAGTTATTCCTCTTTGAGTGTTGTCAGCAGCTCGAAAGAGGTGGTGCCGTGAAATATTAGAAAAATTGGTGTTGAACTGGGAGTCGAACATAGACCCTTCGGCGTGTGAGCGTCGCACTCTACCCACTACGCCACGGCGACCACAGAAATTCGACAGAAATTCGTACTTTCGGTAAAAATCCCTCTTGCAGAGAGTAACTGTACCGAAACTTGTGAAACGACTTTTCGTAGAAATTGTCCCAGAAATGAAGATATCAGAAATATGTTCAGCCTCAAAGGATCTATTAGCGACAAGAATAGCCCAACACTTATACGGATTTAGTAAAAGTTTATTTCTGGAGGACCACTCACGTATCGCCAACAGATCCTTGTTAAGGTGGCAAGTGAGTACATTGACTTTATCAAATGGAAGCGATAAATAGAGTTGAACATCATCCGCGTAGAGGTGGAAACTTACATGTTAACATAAAGATGGCAGGTCGTTAACATACAAACAAAAAAGTATTGCACTCAAAATGGAACCCTGCGGAACACCGTTTATAACCGATCTAGGACTGGAGTAAATAATCAAAACAGTTTAAATAGACTTAGTAGCTGTATTGCTAAAACGAAAATAGTGCCTATGCTTCCAAAATAAAATTACATGGTTGACTTTGTTGAATGCCTTGGAAAAGGTAAGAAGATAAAGAGTAGTTAGCTTACATCATCGAATCCCTGCCGTATATCATCTAAGACTTTCACCATAGCTGAGTCACAGCAGCTATGGTGAAAGTGGCAGGCATTCAACAAAATGTTTCTATTAAGATGTTCTTGGATTTCCTCAGGCCACCTTTGAGGGACACGTTAGTATACGAAGGTTGCCTTTTCTATTTCGGGATTGGGCAACTCTAATGTTGCAATCTGGCAACTGCCAGCTTTACCGTAAAGTTTTATATTTTGAAGTTATACGTACTCAGAACGTTTTGACATACGAGCGCTACTTCTGTTGTTTTATGTAAAAGATTCATCTCGCCCAAAAAATGGAATTAAATCGTGAAAATTTTCGTGCGATTATTTTTTAGAACTTTCGACGTGGATTAGCTCGACAACATTGTACTGGTGAACTTAATTCAATTTTTGGCGATGAAGCTTCATTAAGGACCAGTGTTTATCGAAGGTATAGTGAATTCAACCGAGGTCCTGTTTCACTCCAAGACGCATTTCGTTGAGGTCGTCCACAATCAGTTGTTGTTTCGGAAACCATTGATGCTGTGTGCCAACTGATATTGCAACATCGTCATGTGATCTATCGTGAGATAGGTGCAACCTTAGGCATTAGTGGCACCAGCATATATTCCATATTGCATGAACATTTGACCGTCAAAAAAATTTGTTCGCGTTGGATAGAACACAATTTGTCAATCGCTCAAAAATAGGATCATGTCGATTGGTCAAAAGAAATACTCCAAAAATACGATTGCGGTGCTTCCAAACACGTCTATGACATCGTGACAAGTGACGAATCGTGGATTTATGCGTATGAGCCCGAAAGTAAACAGCAGTCGACTGTATGGGTGTTTCAAATTGAGCCAAATCCAACAAAGGTTGCTCGCGCATAAAGCAAATGGTCGCCTATTGTTTTGAAACTACTTGACATCTCGCAACCGTACCACTAGAACAACGAAGAATAGTCAATCCTGAGTGGTACACAACCATTTGTTTGCCAGTTGTTTTCTAACAAATCAGGAAAACCAACCGCCGAAGACGGATCACTCTTCAGTCACATATCGGCTCAAACAACTGCATTTTTGTGCCCTCAGAACATCGATTTGATGAGTCATCTGCCGTATAGTCCTGACTTGGCGCCGAATGAATCCATTTTATTCCCGTCCGTAAAAAATAAAATGAGAGGTCATCGTTTATCGACACCTGAAGAAGCGGTTGATACGTTCAGAACGCATGTTTTGGAGATACCTCAATCAGAGTGGCAAAAGTGCTTCGACAATTGGTTTAAGCGCATGCAAAAGTGTTTTGATCTTAATGGGGAATATTTTGAAAAAACAATAAAGCTGTTTTTGAAGATTAATATTTGTTTTCGTTCTCTAATCCTGAAGTATAAAAGGCAACCCTCGTACTAATCGGGAAGAAATCATTCGTTTTTTTGGCAACAGGTATTACCTTGGCACATTTCCAAGCATCTGGAAAGGTTAGGCCTCCTCGGTTCTTCTCCCTCATCTGCACAAGGTGTAAATTTGATCCAATGTGGACTTTGTTGTTTTGAAAGCACAGTGAGAGTGCCGATTCAGTTTGTATAAGAATAATTTTAGTTTCCTGTGCAACAGGGCAGAGGGTATCTTGTGGGCAATGTTAACAAAACTGACCTTGTTGCAGTAGAACTTGTGGACTACTCTCTGTTATTCGCATTCAGAAGAAGTTCGATCGATTATTAAAGAACATAACTAAACTGTGGACCCCATAACGTAGTGGGTAGAGTTGGAGAATCACGCGCTGATGGTCCGGACTCCACTGTTGGCCGTGGGTTCTTCAGTGTCTTTTCGTGAATGACTTTTAAGATATCCCATTGACGGCGCACTTCCTTCGTCTAATGACGACTATGCCATCTTCGTGATGCAGCACCTTGACAGATCTCTTGGGGATCATGTCACTTGTGGCCATTGCGAGTTCACTTTTCAATAACAATTGCATGGCATGGCGGATGTTGCTGCACAACAGAGAGATCAGTCAGTCTCCTCTGCTATGGCTTTAAGAAAGCCAGTTCTCCGAGATCTCCTTCGTTATCGAAGAAAACCTATTCATGCCAAAATTAAGGCACGGCTTGTGTAACTAGTTTCTATTCCAACAAACAGAGGACGTGTGTCGATTTGCTATTGTAAACTCCACTCTAGATTGGAATAGTGCGCAAAATTTTATCTTAAATGGACCTTGCGCACTTGAAAGCACACAGATAGTGACTCTTAAGTTTGTTTACGAACGGCTTCAGCCCATCGCCAATATCGGAAGACAGGATCTCGTTGCCGATGTTAAGAAGACTGATCTCGTCGCAGGTGCTTCATTTTGTAACTATCCTCCCCCACATTCTGCTTCATGATTTGATCTGTCTGATTATCTCTGTCTGCTTAAAGTGCAAGGCTGAGTATGAATTTAAATGTTGGGAGAGCCCACAAGGAACCAGGGTGTAGTCCACACTGTACAACTCCAATATGGGAAGAAGAGACCTGCAGTTCATTTGTCGAGTCCCAAAATTAAACTGAAACATCTCGTTTTTATGGACAAACAGTCACAGAGTACTGGCTGCAACTCGAATTAGATGAGGCCCTGAAGAAATGTGTGGAACTCAGACCAAGAATCAAACCTGGAACCTTTTGCGTGTAAGGGGACACGCTGCAGCACTACACCACGGCGTCGAGCACTACACCAAGACATCCAATAAGGCCTTAAAAAGCATCAAATGAGACCACAAAGATTTGATATGGACTTGTCCTCAAACATTATCATCCATAAGTCCCGGTACACACAGGGGGCGCCGCGAACAAAAGAAAAAATTATATGTAATCAAAAATTTTCGTAAGTGTCGCCCCCTGTCTGTTTCGGAACTTGTTGAGTGATCTGTTATTTATGCCTCGAAATCGAATCTTGACCCTGTGCCGAGTGCTTTGCAAAAATTCACCTCGATCTTTCTCCCAGTGTCCACTTCCCAAATTTGGTTATACCAAGTCCTGTTCCTTCTAGAAGAGATGTAAAACCAAACGGGGAAGGAAGGAATACAATCACCCTCGCGAACAAAGTAATCCTGTCCAGATTTGAATAAAGGATGAGATGAGCACACAAGCTAAAGCATCTGATTTTCCAGCTGATACTTGCACCGAGAAAGGACGTATTTCACTTATTAATGCGGAAATGTGGGCTGGCCATTAACCGTTGTTTTCCTATCCGACAACTGGTCGTAACTGATAAGATACAAGTAGACAACAAGCGAACGGGGAATGCAGGGACGAAGGCAAAGACGAAAGATTAGGGAGCAGCCCGTGGCCCCTAATCACGCTTTCAACACGAACATGATGGAGGGCGGTTATTACCTATTTCTTTCTTCTTTCCATCTCAAAGTCGTTTTCATCTTGACCCAACAGCAGCGTACACCTGAGTTGCTGAGCTGAGTCTGCCGGACAACAGACTCCCCCTCCACAAGCACTTTATATTCCATTTTCCACCTCACCCTCCCCATCCCCCCGACACAACACATAACAACAATGCAAGCGCAGTGCTGAGAAAATAATTATCTGAAGCTTTTAGCCGTTCATGGTCAATGGCCAGGCTCTCGGTGACTGTCAGAACGATTTTTGGTCACTTCTGGGAATTTGTGTCACGGTGAACCTGCTTGCGAGTCTCCCAAGTGGGTGCACTTCTCAGGCATGGGACACTCAAGCATGCTGCTTCTTTCGTAATTAATTTTGCATTTCATAATTTTTGTCTTCTCTCTGTTCATTTCAGTTTACGCTGCACAACGCGAGGCCTCATCAAAGCCAAAAAACGCAAACAGTTTGAATGCAATTACCGGCAGCAGTGTTGCCACAGGCAACGCCAACGCCAGCCACAATGACAGTGCTCCAGGCAATCAAAGTATAGCGACTGCGACAAACAGTTCATCCAATTCAGTGAATGCTGTCGGCTCAATTACCGACGTCAGCACAACCACTACGACGATTTCGAGTAAAGTGGAGGTGGCTACGAAGAATAACAATAAGGGATCTTCTGGTGTACATAGGAATACGATTGAGGTGTATGACGAGAACAGGAGTGGCCCGTACTTCGATAAGGCGGCGTCTAAAAATGTCACCGCACTGCTGGGAAAGACCGCATACCTGAACTGCAGAGTCAAGAATCTTGGAAATAAAACCGTAAGTAAAGTAAAATAATTTTGAATGCATTTCCTTCGACCGTTTGCTTGGAAGAAGATTTGAGCGAGTATCCTACACTGTAGGTCGGCATGTTAACAAGGGAAGGGAGTTCTTGCGATGAGAAATCTCTATTCATGTAAGCTCTGTGCGTTGCCAAAACAAAACTTTGAAATTGAAGAGCAGGCACATTCTTGGAACTAATAAGTTTTCCAATAAAGACTTGACAACTTTAAATTCATTTCCATAATACATTCTTTTAGATACTAGCAAACTGTTAGTCCTATTTTATTTAACAAATACATCATAATTGTAATCTTCTCAAAAATGTAATCATTTATAATAAAAAAAATATTTTAAGAAAAAGAAAATTGTCAAGTCCTTAATGACAAACCTTTCATAAATCCATTTGTTACTCCCATGTCAAATCTTGTTGATTGCTGAACCGAGTTTGATCAGAATTAAGACGTTCCTGATCACCGACTACATTCAATCAACTGACTGAAATTATTGCGCAAACACACACGAGTACTGTATGCGGTGACTCTTCCTCGTCAATGATGATCAGCCATTTGAAGAAAAACCGAATGTACCGTAAAAAGGCGCGAAAAATGGGCTCCATTTCGTAGTCGTTGAAAAAAGACGAGAAGAATGTGATGTAAAGAAGCTCGAGAACAGGCGTAGAATATTTGGGCCTGCTTATTCCAAAGATTTATCTTTTAAAAGGCCCCACTTCAGGGCTGTGTTTTGTGTCTTTTAAGCGCAATCCCATCGCCCGGGACACCATCACCCATGACAGCATCACCCATGACAGCATCACCCAAGACACCTTCACCCAAGATACCATTACCGAAGACACCATCACCCAAGACACCATCACCCAAGATACCATCACCCAAGACACCATCACCCAAGACACCATCACCCAAGACACGATCACCCACGACACCATCATCCAAGACACCAACACCCAGAACACTATCACCCGAGCGACCATCACCGGCGACACCATAACCCAGGACAGTATCGACTGAGACACCATCACCCGAGACAGCATTTACTGCCAAACGGTCGCTTTAAACTTTCAATAATAAAGGCATCACATCAGGTCACTGTTTGCTCTGTGCCATTTTCTGACCACAGGCACACCATCACAATGGGCCCAAAGGTGTCCCAAATGTAATTGTTCATTGGCAACCGGCCAATGAGCAGTGGTCATCCGTCGGATGACCACCGCCTTTTGAAGTGTAAAAGTTGGGCCTACATCAACGAAAGACGATCTGAGGTGTGCCAGCCTGTTGCAACAACTATTTTCCGATTTGCGATAGCCAAACACAATCAAATTCGTGACGAAAAAAGTCCAATTCCACCTTGAAGCCGTTGCACAGTGAGATGACATAAAGAACGAATCCCAAAATTACCCCTTTTTGAATTAGCTTTTATAACATTTTTTTTTAATTGATGACAGTATAAATTTAAAGTCAAGTTATTTCGGCATAGAAATATAGGCACGTAAAAGCTGAATAGGCAGAAGATTTTATTAAGTGGAAATAGTCTAGGACAAAAAGTAGAACCCTGCGGAACACCATCAATAGGTAAAACTGGGTTGCTTTCCAAAAACAGGACTCAATCTTGTAGCCAATAAATGTCATTCACAAATGTATATTCTACCTCAATCAAAGGAAATTATTGACCATCTCAAATATCTAATCGTTTCACCAAAAAGTTTCGTTGATATCTACATTGAGAATGCAAAGTAAACAGTTTCATTTGGGTGACAGAGAGTTTTGATTTACTTTGTATGACTCTGTAGTTCTTACCCAGTTTGTCTTTGCCGTCAATCGGAGCATTTTAAGACCTCAACGAACGAAGTCGCACTAAGTCAAGAGAGGAAAGACAGAGCCGAAGAAAGATTAGGAAAAGATGTGAAAAGAGAGAATGACTTGGATTAGAAGTAGGCGCAAATGGATCACTTTTAAAAATGAGCAAGACATACGGAAATAAAACACAGCCTCGGTGAATGACAGTTGTTATGTGATTGAACTACAAATGGTTTGAAATTAGACGCACCAATGCCAAAATTACACCTTTCCGACAAGAAAACCCTTGACTTTTTGCATTTTTTTTTCTTTTCTACTTTAAATAAATTGGGAGTTTCCTATTTATAGGCTTGATATGTCCTTTCCCATTGTGTGGGGCTACAGTTGTAGACCTGGGCTTTGACTAACGTGCCTTACACGCCAACACGGTCCCTCATCAGCTTGTTGAAGTTCTTCTCCCTTGTATGCGCCATCTCAACCAATGACATCATCAGTTGCCATCCCAGTGAATGCAATTTGAATATTTTTCAGGCCGAAGCAGTGGTGTCCATATGCTCTACATGCCCTATCCATTTATAGCATTGTATCCGAAGAGGCTTGACCAGGCCCATGTTGCTGTACAGCCCATTGAGTTCGTCGTTAAATCTCCTCCTCCAGATGCCATCAACGCAAACAGGACCAAAAATCGCAAGCAAAACTTTTCTCTCGAAAAGACTAAGGGCTTCCCCAGCCGCTTTTAATAACGTCCAAGTTTCCATGACATAGAGTAGGTTTGGGATGACGAAGTTATTATATAAAGCGAACCTGGTCCTTCGAGAGAGGGTCTTATTACTCAATTGCCTCTTAAACCCAAAGAAACAACGACTGTTACGAGTGATTCTGCGTTTGATTTCGGTACTATTGTTGTTGTCCACGTTTACCGCGGACCTAAGGCAGACGAAGTCCTTGACTCAAAGTTTCTGCTGCCTAATAAGACGCTCTGTCCAATACGTCGATGTTGTGTGTCCTTCCTTGATGACAGCATGTACTTAGTTTTGCCCTCATTTACCGCCAGACCCATTTTAGCCGCTTCCACTTTAATGCCAGCAAACACCTCATTGACGGCTCGCTGTGTTCGTCTAATATCGACAATGCCACCAATGTTAGCGATCGAACTGACTATTAGAAGGACGCGCAACTGGTGTTGACTTGTGGGTTACGCACAAACTTCTCGAGGATGATGTTAAAGAAGTCACCCGACAGTGCGTCGCCTTGTCCTTTTTTGACATTGAAGATCTCGGTGTGTTCGTAACCACCGTTAACGGAACAACAAGAGTTCCATATTGTCAGCCTACACCATCTGACCAGTTTGATAGAAATGTCAAAACTAAACATGGTAGTGAACAGCTCGTCTCTATGCATACTGCCATATGTGGCCTTGAAATCCAAGGGGTCTTTTCCAGGATCTGCCGAAAAGTGAAAATCTGCTCCATTTTGGACTTTCCAGCCCATTTTGGACTTCTCAAACCATTCTGGACTTCTTAGGCCTTTTTGGACTTTCCAACCCATTTTGGACTTTTCAGGCCATATAGGACTTTTTAGGATATTTGGGACTTTTTAGCCCATTTAGAACTTCTTAGGCCATTTGGGACTTTTCAGCCCATTTTGGACTTCTCAGACTATTCTGGACTTTTTAGGCCATTTTGGACTTTCCAACCCATTTTGGACTTCTCAGGCCATATAGGACTTCTTAGGATATTTGGGACTTTTTAGCCCATGTTGGACTTCTCAGACTATTTAGGACTTCTTAGGCTATTTGGGACTTTTCAGACCATTAAGGACTTCTTAGGATATTTGGGACTTTTCAGCCCATTTTTGACTTTTCAGACCATTCTGGACTTCTTAGGCCATTTTGGACTTTCCAGCCCATTTTGGACTTCTCGGGCCATTTTGGACTTCCCAGCCCATTTTGGACTTTCTAGGCCATTTTGGATTTCCAGCCCATTTTGGACTTCTCTAACCATTTTGGACTTTCCAAATCATATTAAACTTCTTAGGCCATTTTAGCTTTCTAAGGGCATGTTGGACTTTTCAGACCATTTTCGACTTCTCTGACCATTTTGGACTTTCCAGACCATTTTGGAATTCTCGGGCCATTTTGGACTTTTCAGCCCATTTTGGACTTCTCAGGCCATTTTGGACTTCCAGGCCTGGAACTGACAAAGATTTATGTCTACAAACAGTTTCAGACGTTCAAACAGTTCGTCAGAGAGGATCTTTTAGGCAATGGTAAGGGGGCTATTCCCTCAAAAGTTGACGCAGTCGGACGGTGTCCTTATATGTGGAAAAGACAAACGGCCCTGAGCATCCTTTCATCTAAAGATATCTTTACAGACGACCCTATGGCTTACCAAGTCAGCTCCAGCTGCTTTACACAATTCTGTGGACACGCTCAAGCAACTTTATTCGAAACTGAAATTGAACAAAGCTGCCGTACTCTTACTTTCAATTGTATAGTTCGATGTCAGTCACTCTGTCCAGTTGTTATTCGGCCTACGATGTCTACTGCTTCTAAGGCCTTCGTGGCGCACAATTGCGGAGGACAGAAGACTACAAGCTGGTGACTGTCGAGTCGAGCTTTTTGAGACTTCTAAGCCTGACCAACCTCAGCTTCTGTAATTTAGCCTTCTGTGCTCAATTCCTCAGTCTGTGTTTCAGATGTTGGCAATTTCGAAAGCTGGCTCTGATGCAAACACCACGAGACAAGTCATTCCTTCTCGGAAATTGCGGGAACCTTCTGAATTACAATGGGTCCTCGTAGCTGCGAGTGGAGCCCTTTTCCTACTGGCGTTGTGTCTAAGTTGTTTCGAGTGCGACTTTGAAGATGGTAGGACGTGTTTCTCCATTCCGTATCGCCCCTTTTAGGACCATATACGTGAAAGGCTGACTTCCGTGGAAATACAACGGGGAACCATGTTTTGGGAACAAATGCTCCTTTCCCCACTTTCTCGCCTTACCTCTGTTCCCACTGTAGTGTCCACGGATAGGAGTAGGCAACGGCACATGTGAATAGCCCACTCGTGTCCCTCATCCATCCAACACACTGTTCTTCTAAAGCCTTCATGTTTACAACCCATTGGCGACTCTGCAATTCCGATCTCTTCCTGCAAAAGCGCACCTCGAAGTCTTTTAATTCAATCGCCAGTACAAGCAGTGCGCGCACATCTGTCAAACACATTTTTTCGTGTATATTAAATTTCGCGCCACTGATTGCTGTTATTGCCCATCGGGCGACGTCCCGGCTTTGACAAACGCCCAACCTGACAACACGACAACTGCAGAACGAACAAAACAGCCCTTCAATCACCATCAATTTGCTTCCGCACAAGTGCAATTACAGACGTGCCCGCGCAGCGCGTCTATGCCGCCAGGTCAACTGAACATTTTACAATTTCAAATGAAATATAGAAGATAGCACGCGATAGTTTATCAAAAACTGCGTCAGCGTGTGCGCTGCACGAAGCGCGACTGCCAGAAGACACAATATTGCATTCTCGCTGATTGGTTGATGAAAATACGCGCCTGTAAATCATTCAAAGTGACAGCGCCTATGTGCATTTGCCCAAAAACGACCACTCCACGAGTGGCACATCTGTCACAGCCGAGTGACAGTTTTGGGTCGATGTTTCAGGCATGCAGCAGGATACGGAAACGATTCATTTTCACGCACAAAATGCTGCGCCTATGCGATTGGGGATTTATTGAAGAATTCTCAAAAAGCTCGCTGAGCTCATCGGATGTCTGTTGTCTGCTGTCTGACTGTTGGCTTGTATCGCGAGCTCATCGTTTTCAACGTTTTTCCTTTTTTCGTGAAACCAAATTGCCGATGCTTTGAAGGATCTTCTTCGTTGTGCGGCAGCGCCTTTGAAGCACACACACAAAACGGTAGTCTGCTCGCACGTTTCATCAACAAGCATCTTATTGCACACTTTCGCTTTATATCAGCCACTTGAAACTCAGAACTATACGCCCTCGTACACGAACTCCCCCATTCGGGGCACGTCGTAAATCCATTGCGTCGCCCCATCAAGGAAACACTCGTGGATATTCATTTCGACGCTATTCAGATATTTCGCAAAGGAGCACGTTGATTGAAATTTATGGTTGGCTCCTTCAAAAAATTTTCACAAAACAATGCAGACGGATGGGACTAGGAACGACTAGTAGGTTTTGTCGACGTGAACACACACAAAGCAACGGTCTATCCGCAGCTGGGAACGTACCCATTGACGACGGATGACGAATAGACGCTAAAGGAGCATATACACGCATACATCATGGAAAATTGAAATATTTTTTTTATGCTTGCCCCAGTTTCCCGTCCTCTCTGGGGGTGAGGGGGTTGATGGAGACAGATCTGCGGATTCACGAGGGTGTCATTGTTGTTCTTCTGGAGCAGGATTTGTTGTCTGGAGCGACGGGGACTTACAGTTTTGACTGCTATTTGTGCGGCTTATGAGGCTTTGCCGTCATTCAACGCAATGTCAGTGCATTTGAAGGGGTAATGCGAAAAAATGCAGGTGTAGAGGAATGCGGGCTTTGTGCTGCAATACACGCGGGGGCACACAAGGTGATTGCCGGTGTCATACTGTTGTGAGGGGCTTTTGGAGAGGGCATGATGGTTTTGAGATGAAACGATGGCACGGGCAGGTCTCACTGGCGGAGTTAACAGATCAAGGCCCCATCCAGACTTGCATAGGACTTGTTGGGGCTTCAATTGCTTCTTCACTTCTCGGGGGACTGAAGCTATTCAGACTCTTTCATGTCATCGCTTGGCATCGCATAGTCGGCGTACTTCAACAAACCATCGACAGTGATCAATGAAGAAGCTGCTCGTTCCTTGTGGACCAGCTCCACTAAGTTTTCCTCTCTTTGGACTGTCCTAAGACCGTTTACAGTGGGCGAAGCAAAATGGTATTCTGACACAAATTGGAATTAGAAAGATTCAAATTGAAGGCCAATCTTCATACCGAACAGTCAGGAAGGATGCACCTTTGATGGTAGGAGGTCAGGAGGCACTGCGTTGGGTGCTCAGACTTGAAATCTTAAATTTAAAGGCTGGTTCGTTATACCACCAAGCAGTTACCTACATTTAATGCAATTCCTTGATTTCCTCTGGAGGAATGTAAACAAGCTTTTCTGTGATAAAGAACCAAGCTTTCCAGCTCTGACTGAAGCCTCCTGATCCGAGCAAAGTCGGGACATTGACTGGGAAAGTGCTCTGCGGTGTCTTTACTTTCTCTACAGGCGTCGTTGAAAGGTTTCATCGGTCAGCCCAAGAACACATAAGTGCTCAGCAAAGTGTAAGTATGCCAAAAAGCCACCGGCAGTCTTTCCTGTCAGGAGATAACACAAATGCCGTGTATTACTTGCTGACGTTTGGGAGCATGCGCTTAATCAGCCTGCATCCTGGAGATTCATTTCATCTCTCATTGTGCTGTCGAAAGTCCCAACTGTGGATGAAAGCCCTGACCAAAAACACGGGCAGTCCAAATTCGGGTTAGGGTTCTATGAATGCCTCTGTTGAACCTTGTACAACATCACTCAATAAGGCCAAGGATATATAGGGGCCGGCACTTTTGCTGGGGCGTCACCTTTATGTCCCGGGACTTATTAAGTGACCTGTTATCTCTGATTGTGCTGTCGAGAGCCCCAGCTTTCGATGAAAGCCGTGCCCAAGGACACGGGCAGTCGCAATTCGGGTTCGGGTTCTATGAATGCCTCTGTTGAACCTTGTCACACATCACTCAACAAGGCCCAGGATATATGGGGGCGGCACCTTAACTGCGGCACCACCTATATGTCCCGGGACTTATTAAGTGACCCGTTATCTCTGGCTGTGCTATCGAGGGACCCAACTGTCGATGAAAGCCCTGCCCAAGGACACGGGCAGTCCATATTGCAGTTCGTGCTCTATGAAGGCCTCTTTTGAATTTGGCCTTGTGCCCAATAATTTCAACGGCGGTTTCAATTGGCGTGATTTTTTGGTGTCCCGGGCTACAGAGATGTCTTAGACTAAATTCAGTCTGCTAACTAACTTGAGGGATAGCTTGCATTCCCTTACTATCTTGGAAGTGGTTAGAGGGTTGAGTGGGGCCTTAAATATAGCTTGGCTGTTGCTACAAACACAGATCCTGTTCTTTACAAAATAGTTTATGGATCGCAAAGGCTTCCACTTAAGGAACCGACGAGAAGGTGCCTTAAGCGGTGAGAAATCTCATATTTTCGTTCTCCATAAAGGCTCCAGCTTCAGATTCCTCTATCTCTTTGGAGCCATCTGTAAAAATCTGAGTTCATTCCCCTCCTGGCACAGTTTCTGTTCAGAGCCCGTCTTGAACACATGGAAAATCAACTTCGATTAAGCGCCTCAGCTGGATTACTGGTATCCTCGCATCAGACATATGTCGTCTTCTTCAGATGGCTGGCATAGGAGATGCGGTGCGCAAGGTCACCAAAGTCAGACCGAATAGCATTCGTTTTAGTCGAATGAGGGCCTTCATTGTGCAGCCCATAACTCGGATATAAAAAGGAAGGGGACCCATCAATGCATCAAGAGCAGACCATCAGAAAGTGTGCTGGGACAAGCCCTTGTGTAGCCCAGACAGACCATTCTTTTAAACTTGGGTAAAGCAGCAGTCACGAACTTGAGCGAAAGATTATTTCACAAAACAACTGGTGCACAGGAGAGGGGTACCCTTATCTTTGTAGATGAATTTTATTTTTATGCCCCAAGACTTGCCCAAAGCTCCCTTTAACTGCCTGAAAACTGACTTTGCCTAGAACATATTATCGCCATTTCTGGCAGAACATCACATTTTTCATCTGCATCGGCTCCCTGTTTCTTATGTCCAACTGTATTGGTCCAGAATTTGAACACAATATCTTTTTCTGTAAGTTTTTGTACCTCTTCGAAACTGAGTCTTTGAGAAAATGCAACAAAAGACGGCCTAGGCTAAGAAGATGCACACAAGTGCAGAAGGATTCCAACCAACTTGTAGTGCGCAACTGGAGGCAGCTAGCGAAAGATCGTGCTGGCTGCGGAGATTGAGGACTAGGTCCACCCCGGACTGTTGCGCCACAACAAGGAGAAGAAAAAATTCTTGTACATTTTGCATAACTTTTACATACGTCTCTTTCCATAACATGCTCTCTGCACAATTTACCCGCTTGTACGAGTCGACTAAAAGGTTTGAAACCATGATGCAGATGGGTAGCGCAATAGTTGCTTCTTTGGCACAGGCGGTCCGCGAAAACTGCTCTTGCCTACACTAAACTTACCATATACTGGGGAAATTCAATTTTGCAGTGTGGTGTGTGGATTGTGTCTTCGTTAACTTGGTTGTTGCTTAAAATCCTATGAGTCTGTGGGTAAAAATAGCAACCGTGTGGAGAGACTCATCAGACGGCTTCTTCGGCAAAGATGTCTAGCGTGATTGTTGGTAAAAAGAGTGTATTGGGTACATGCTTCTTTTTCAAGAACAGAAGCCTCGATGTATTCCAATGGCTTTCATTGTTTGTCATCACATCTTACGAAGAATTATGACTTGGTAAAAGTGGAAGAAGTGAACAAAGGTTGTGTGTCAATTTTGTAGCTCTCTATGCGTAACATTGTCTCCGCCGTAGCGTAGTGGGTAGAGTGCGACGCTCACACGCCGAAGGGTCTAGGATTGATTCCCGGCTGAAAACATGAGTTTTTCACGGTACCACCCCTTTCGAGATGTTGACAACACTCAAAAAGCAATAAAAGTCTAAGAAAGCTTCTCAGACTTCGCCGTTCGGAGTCGACAAAAAACTGTAGGTCCCTTCTACTTGTGGGGGAACAGTAGCGCGCACAGCACGAGTAGTTGATGAGCAAGCTAGGCCCTGGTCCCTCTGTGGACTGTCGCGCTAACAATTATTATCATGCGAAACACTGTCGAGCGTCATGCTTTGCCAGGAAAACCTCCAGCTGAACCCTTTTCTCCTCTAAGTCTCTTTCAATCTGGTGAAATGTCTTCATGAGCTGATGATGTTTTGCTGCAGCCAGAAAGTGTGTGAATTTGTTGGTCCTTTCACCTTTATGAGGTTTCACACTTGCAGTTATTTGCGCAGCTTTCCAACTTTTTCTTCACTATCGAATTTTAGGGCTTGCTAAGGTTACTGACATTACATTGTTCTCTTATGACTGTCGTATTGTGTTGCTTTTCTATTCAACCAGTTTTTCTGTACAATTGTGGCGAGGGAACATGTCGGAGAAATTTGTGTTTTAATTTATCAGCTTTAATTCCGTCTAATTTGAGTACAGAACTTTATTTGGGACTGACCCAAGGTAGTAGAATTATGGCATTGGAGTGGATTGAAGCTCCAAATTTGATGAACTGGTCACAGTTTCATGAGAGACGGATATACACAGTCGACGTTCTTAGCCCATTCGCTTCCCGAATCATATCAGACACCGAAGAGAAGGAAGAAGGGCCCGTAAGACGCTTAGCGACCACATGTGTAATAACATCTGATTATACAGGCGGACCATGGACTATTTGCAATCATTCTATTTAAGGTGTCCAAGTTTGGACTACACTCGCACGTTAATGGTTTCGTTTTCATAATTAATACAACTAGTAATATAGCATCTCAGCCATTTGACGATTGTTAATGCAATCTTCTCAAAATTTAAAATGTCGTTTGTTTTGTCTTTTTTAGTCGTTGCTCTAGTTAACATTAAGTTTACTCTATTTGACTTCATACTTTGAAGTAAAAGGTTTTCTACCAAAAATTTCAAAGGAACAAACAAACAATTGAGTGGAATCTCAGTGTCGTCTCAGTTCATACGAAAGGAGACCCCCCAAACTGCACCTCCTCAACATTACCTATAAGATCCTCTCTGCCAAGTTGTTCTAGCGCTTGAAACGACCGAAAAAAATTCTTATCAGTGTGATTTCAGGGAAGTCCACAACAGACCCGATCTTAATTTTATGCAAGACACTGCTACTGGTTAAACGTCTTCGGATATCACGTTTAAGATGGCTAGGCCATGTAGAGCGTATGGATACCATTGCTCCGGCCCGAAAAGTCTTAGAATCCGACTGGGGCAACACAACAGAAAAGGATATTGTCTAATGGCAAGATGGCTCACAGAAGTGGAAAAGAACCTCAACCAACTTGGAGTGCGCAATTGAAGGTATCTGGCATGTGATCGTGTTGCCTGGAGAAGCATGTTGGTTCCGGACTGTAGCGCCACACAAAGAAGGAGGAGAATCTCTGCTCCCATCTTACATGCCCGTTCAGCAACCTGTTTAGTTCTAAATCGACCCGTAAATTGCGCTCGTAAGAAGAGACTCTGTTAAATATACGCCCAGCTCTTAGCGTTGTCACACACTTAACAATTGTCCTACAGTTCACAATGGAGGCCTGTTTTCGTCATAAATTATTCATCAATTATTCATTTTCTGCGATCTGTTATCTTTTTACAAATGCAGGTGACTCACAGTTTATAGCCGACTCCTAAGAAAAAAAAATGATGGGGTCTTTTGGAGACAAACAGCCACCGTTGAGTGATGTCAGCAATGCGAAAGAGATGATGTCGTTGAAAAAAGTGAGTGTTGTAGTCGTGGAATCAAACCCAGGGTCTTTGGCATATAAGTGAAGCACTCTCTGTTTACACAGCACCGTCAAATTTTCCCTATTTTAAGAACTGCTGATGTCGTTAAATGACGTGTCAGCTGGACTTGCTGCCTATTGACCAACTGAATAGGGACATTGTTGTTAGACACCGCCACAGGGGACAAGAACAATAGCAATTATTGGATGGCGCTACAGTCCACAAGGGACCAGTGCCTAGCTTGCTTATCAACTACTCGTGCTGTGCGCGCTACTGTTCTCTCAAGAGTAGATGGGTTTCTTGCCGCCTCCGAACGATGATGTTTGAGAAGCTTTTTCTTAGACAGTAATTACTGTTTGCGCGTTGTCAGCAGCTTAAAAGAGGTGGTGCCGTCAAAAATTTGAGGTGTTCAGCCGGAAATCGAACCTAGACCTGCTGCGTGTGAGTGTCGCACTCCACGGTGGCCACAACAGGGGACAAGAAACAGATGAAAAAATTGTCGCAAGCTCCCAATATTAAACACTGTTCTCTACTTTAACGCCATGCAAAATGAAGTCGCTAGGAGACGTGAAATTCAATCGACTTGAAGTATCAGTGTCAGTTCTTTAACTGCACGAGGCTGATTTCGCAAATGCCCCACACAAAGGACACGCTCCACAGCCGCGTCTATAAAAACAAGCGCCCATTTGCCGTAATTGAACTTTGAGCACAAGGTCACATGGACATTTTAAAGGAGATCCCCATTTCACATTGAGTTTGTAATATCCTCTGAATTTTTAATTATCCCTCATGGCCAAGAATGTTTTTCATTAACGCAGAAACTTGGAGAAACAATCTCCTAAGAAGATAACAACTGGATTAGCTCCCGCTTTGATGTTTTTATTTAATTAGAACCAATAACCATTCGCGTTCGGAAGACGCAAGATTTTATTTTTTCGTTCTTTTGAAGTATCGCGCTGCTTGTTAACCCATTACCGCGAAGCACTCGCTGAATGCTTTCGCAGGGTTTTACATCTTTTTCAAAACTGAATGAGTAATTATCACAATATCCTCGTAGTGCCAAATAAAAGAAAAACAAACGTCCAGCCAGGTCGGCGGTGGCACCCTAATGAAAATTAAAGCCCATAAAGCGGTGTAGTAAATTTGCTGGATGATTTTTACGCCATGCATTAGATTCGGTCGTGAAATAAGCCGTCTCTGCGGCGACCAGCTTTCCAATATTAATTGAACTGTGCCCGAAAAAGGCGTTCTTCTCATCTCAGAATCGAAATCAAACTTGACGAAATGATGAAACTTTTATGAATTTGAGAGCGGCGCAAAGTACACACAGCAGATGTAACTTCCATAATTGAAAAACGTGTTAGTAGCCGCTTCAGTGGTTGCGAGTTTCTGATGGACTGCGCGCGAGATTATTGGGGAATATCAAAAGTTTTGGACGTGTAACGAATGACTGTGAGGCTGTTTGTTCTTCTAGTCGAAAATCGCAACTTGAAGGCTTAAAAATGAGTGGAGGGTGGAAATGAGTTTGTCACTCGGTGATCGGAGAATAGACTCAATATTGTGTTGCGACAGTCAGAAGGATGTTGTTGATGGAAACACATTTTCCAGTTAAACTTCAGCGTCTCTCTTTTAGACGCAATGTGCCACAAAGCGCGTTCAAAACAGATCAAACTTTACTTCGGCTCTACTCGCATTGGGATTTCCGCCTCTGTGAAATTCAAGAGGCGTCAGAAACCTCTTTATCTCACAAATCTCTAAACACCCAATTTAGAAAAACTTGGCCGCTTCACCTAATGGCGTCAATGGAGACGAGGAAAACGGTGACCAAAAAAGTCGTTCGTTCATATTTGATCGAATTTGGAGGCGAGCGCGTTCGTGGATTTTGAAGAAAATGAAAAAGAAGCAATGTCGGTCGTTTTGCGTGCGATTTTTGGTCCTGTTTGCGTTGACGTCATCTGAAGGAGGAGATTTAACGAAGAATTTTATGGTGTGGACAGAGACATGCGCCGGATGCAACGCCTAAGATGGCTACTCCATGTAGAGCATATGGACACCACTGCTGCGGCCCAAAAAGTTTTCGAATCTGAGCCATTGGAACAACGCAATAGAGGACAAGGTGGCACACAAAAGAGGAGAAGGACCTCAATCAACTTGTTGTGCGCAGTTGGAGCCAGCTAGCGAAAAATCGAAAGATCGTGCTGGCTGGAGAGGTATATTGGTTGAGGCCCAGGTCCACCCTGGACTGCAGTGCCACAAAAAGAAGAAGAAGAAGAAGAAGAAGAAGAAGAAGAAGAAGAAGAAGAAGAAAAAGAAGAAGAAGAAGAAGAAGAAGAAGAAGAAGTAGAAGAAGGAGAAGAAGAAGAAGAAGAAGAAGACGAAGAAGAAGAAGAAGAAGAGGAAGAAGAAGAAGAAGAAGAAGAAGAAGAAGAAGAAGAAGAGGAAGAAGAAGAAGTTTAAATGCAGCAGTGCTGACGCTACTTTTTAATTTTTGAAAAAATGAAAAAAAAAAACAGTCAGAACGTGAGTTCATTTAACACATACCATGCAAGCTCAGCAATGGCTTGAAAAGTGTTACAGGGACTCTGTTCCATTAAAAGCTACTATTTGTTGATGGTACGATGTCTTTGAACGTGTCCGCACAGACACCAATGATGCTGAACGCTCTTTAAGGCCAATTGAGGCGGTTACATCTGAAAACGTCAAAAAAGTACAAAACTTCGTGACATAGCTGATACCTTAAAGATATCAGAAGGTAGTGTGTAAACTACGCGGTGGGAGCATTTGTCAATGAAAAAGCTGTTTTCGAAATGGGTGCCGCGTTTGCTCGCAATGGACCAAAAAACAACAACGTGTCGGTGATTCTAGAGCTGTTTGGAGGTGTTTTGCCAAATAAACAGGACTTTTTGCACCAGTATGTCACAATGGATGAAATATGAATCCACCCTAACACTCCAGAGTCAAATCGGTAGTCAGCGGAGTGGACAGCAGCCGGTGAATCACGCCGAAAGCGTCAAAAAACCCAAAAGTCGGCTGGCACGGTTATGCCATCCGTATTTTGGAATGCGCACGGAATTTTATTTATCGACCGTCTTCAGAAAGGCAAAAGGATCTACAGCGAATACTACATGGAACTATTGGTCCATTTGAAGGAAGAAATTGCAAGAAAAACGGTCCCATATGACGATGGAAAAAATTCTCTTCCTCCAAGACAATGCACGATCTCTCGCCAGATGCCTCCAATCGAGCACTCCAAGTTGGTTGAGGTCCTCTTCCACTTGTGTGCGCCAACTAAGCCTAGACCGTACTCTACTGCGTTGTACTAATAGCTCTGATTCGAAGACTTTGCAGACGAGACGAGACGACTCTGCTGTTCATAGGTTTTACATGGCCTTGCCATCTAAAAAGCTGTATTCGAAGACGCCTGACCAGGCGCATGTCGCCCATTGAAGCCCATTGAATTCATTGTTAAAGTTTCTCTGATTGAAAGACTTGGGTACAATTTGTTGGCGTCCATGGCCAAATTGCACGAATAGCGCTTTGAATTGCTTTCGCACAGACCGTATTCTCTAGGTCGGACCCCCAGCGACTTCTAAGACTCTTCAGACCTCAAAAAGATGATCGCCGGAAAAAAACATGGCCCGAATGAGGAGGTGATCGCCAAAACTGAAGCCTTTTTTAGGCCAAAGGTAAATTGTTCCATAAAACCATATCAAAATGTTAGAGCGGCTTTGGGATGATTGTATTACTCTTGAGGGAAAGCATATTGATGAGTAGAGTCGGATTTTGCCTAAAAAATGTTTTGTTATTGGTTAGTGTCGGGAATCATTGAGTGTTGTGCTAGTTATGCAATAACAAATCTGAAATATTTTCTGTACGGACCAGGAACTCCAGAAACCCATAAATTGGGGGACGTGCGTACTGGTCCGTACTTCTTTAAAAACGATGTTGGGTAGAATGTTACAGTCTATGGTCACCGCTGAACTCAATACGAACTTTTTCGTTCATCAATTGAACAGACATGATGTGTAGGAACAGTGGTATCGACGAAACGATGCAATATGTCAAACAGCTTGTGCCACAAAGGATGGCTTCTCGTTTCCAACACGTGAATTGGAGGCCAACAGAATCTGACTTAACATCGATTGACTACATCTAGTGAAGACATGTTAATTCACAAATCCACGGCGATGAGCTTGAAACATTTAAGCATTTGTATGACATCGTTTGCAAGCTCTATTGAAATATAAGGTTGTCAAATCCCTTTCGCATTTTTGTCTTTTGAATTTTCCGGCTTTGTACAATGCGCTACACAGCTCGTATCTGGCAATACTCTACATCATTTGGAGGCTCTTGACATAACGGAAGGTTTCTACAAAACATTTGGCAATACATAACCCATAAAACGACGCTTCGCATGATTAGTTTGGATATTGCGTTCAATTGTTGTAGACGTGTAAACATGGAGTTTAACGCCAAAATTCGCGCTATTTTAAAGTTTTCCTTCGTTAAAGCCAAATCCACTAGAGAAATGTTCCGCGAGATCAATGTTGTTTTGGGGGATGTTACTCTATCACTTCGAATCACGGAGGAAGAGTTTCAACGATTCAGAGCCGGTAAAAACGATACCATGGATAAGCAAGCCGGCGGAAAACCTGTGTCGATGGATACCGATCGAGTCATGGAAATCATCGAGTTAGACCGGCATGTGGCATCTCGTGACATCACCCAGGGGATGGGCGTTAATCATCAAACCATTTTAAACTATCAAACCAAACCATCAGATCATTTAAACCGTTTTAAACCGTCATTTTAAACCAACCAAGAAGGCAGGATACAAAAAAACTTGATATTTGGGTGCCTCATGATTTGATGCAAAAAAACCTTCTGGACCGAATCAACGCCTGCGATATGCTGCTGAAACGGAGCGAACTCGACCCATTTTTGAAGCGGATGGTGACTGGCGACGAAGAATCGATCACACACGACAATATCAAGTGAAAACGGTGCTGGTTGAAGGCCGGTGAATCGACCCAAACAGTGCCCAAGCCGGGATTGACAGCCAGGGAGGTTTTGCTGTGTGTTTGGTGCGATTGGTAATGAATCATCCACTGTGAGCTGCCCCCATATGTCCAGACGCTTAATTCTACCATTTACTGCGAACAACTGGACCGCTAGAGGCAGGCGATCGACCAGAAGCGTACAGAATTGACCAACAGGAACGGTGTAGTTCTCCACCAGGACAACGCCAGACCACACACTTCGTTGATGACTCGTCAGAAGCCACGGGAGCTCGAATGGGAGGTTTTATTGCATCCACCAAATAGCCCGGGCATAGTGCCAAGTGATTACCACATGTTGCTGTCTATTGCGAATGCCCTTAGTGGTGGGCATTCGCCATGGAGTGTAAATCAAAAGAAGCTTGTAAAAAGCGGCTGTCTGAGTTCTTCGCAAATAAGGAGGGGTGCTTCTACGAGGGGGTATTATAAAGCTGCCGTCTAGATAAAAACAGATTATCGAACAAAACGGCGAATATTTGAACTTAATCCGATTATTGTAACACTTTCATTGAAGCATTGAATGAAGAGCAAGAAACCAGCACAACCATATAAATGGCCACAATGTTTCAAAAAGTTCTCAAAGTTGGCTGTTCAGATTAGACCATTCCGGTTGAAATGTTTGCAAAATTAATTTACTTCGTCAGTGATGCCAAGAAATTACCTTTCATTTTACGTAAATTTTATGTCAATTTAAGGAAATGGTATTAATTTTATTTCATTTTAATCTTATATACCTCTAAAATAAACAAAACTTCCGGTGCGCAGAGAATATATGCTTTTGAGTTTGGACTTCGTCTAGCCTGGATTAGAACTCAGTGCTCAGCACACGAGAAAACTTTAAAAATTCACAATAGAGGTGCGTAGCAACAGCAAATGAGCGAAGTCCACAAAGCCAGCTGGACGTGTTGGTTCATCCCAAGAATGAAACGTTGAGTTAATTGGAAAATTGACATTTCGATTGGCTTGGTTACTTCTGCGAACACCAATTTAAATGAAATTCTATTTCAAGTTCATCTGATCACTGCTCAAATTGGCGCAGCAAAGAACGCGGAGCAATTCTTCCACAAATTTGTACATTTTAAATGCGAAGTAACTTTGTTTCTTCGTTTTCGAATCCGAACCACAGGGTCAAGGCAACAGAGGACGTCGTAGACTGAGATGGCGCACACAAGTGGAAAGGGACCTCAACCAACTTGGAGTGCGCACTTTTAGGCAGCTGGCAAGAGATCGTGCTAGCTGGAGAAGCATGTTGGTTGAGGCCCAGGTCCACCCCGGACTGTAGCACCATCCGAAGAAGAAGAACTTTGTTTCTTAAAGAATTCAGCAAATATTGAAATCTGAGAGTCATGCTCTAAAGCACAAACGGTCCGATTTATGTACCATCTGTGGCGTTTCGACGGGCTGAAAACGGGCACAGAACATCGTGACGAAACCAATGGAATACTTAGTGTCGAAGACAAAAGAACAGAAACATTCCCCCTGCTGTGGATTAAGTAAGTAAGACTCTGTCACCACAAGTAAACACCGGCCCGACGGCGCCACGTCTCCATATATAGACAAGCCTCATCAAAGCATGTCGGAGGGATTTTTTCTGACGAAAAGTTTCCCCGCCCGTCCTTCAATCATTCCATTGATTTCATTCATTTCTTCAACTGAAAAGATTTTTTCAAGTTTTTGTTACGACGAATCAGGATTCAGAGCTCTGTTTAAAAAATAAGCGCTGGCAAGTATGCGCGTGTGTTCACACATCAAAATGTTTATTTTCATCCTTCCGCTCCTTCCGCTCCTGCCGCTCTGAGAACCAATAAATCAGACACTTTATTCCTTAAATAAAATTCAAATATATCAGCTCACACAGACACGGGTCCGTATATTTTCACAGGACTAACCGCACAAAAAAGATTTATCTTCAAAAGTATAAACCTCAATCAATCAACTGAAACATGAAATAAAACGCAAATGCGAAATAGAAGAAAGCCGAGGGAAGCATCCAAGAAATTGAAAGGGGAAAATCAATCAATTCCCCATCGCAAACCGAACTCCTTTAAACTGGCGCCAGTGGATGGGGTGGAGAGCAGCCGCAGCATCATCCACGGCGGCGACAGCGCCATATCAAACTCTTAACATATGAACATCGAATTAAAGCATTCGTTGAAGCTTATTGCCAATCAAAACAAATTTTCCTTGGATTACCCCCCATCTTCCGCAAATCTCATGAACAACACGTGCACACACATCCACTCTCTGCACGGATCCCATTCCAATGGAGGGTCGGCGTGTACACACCCCTCGATCGCCACGTAGCGCGTACTGAGCTCGAATCGTGCACGCACGCAGGTACGAACGAGTTTAAAAATTAAATTCGCGGCGAGGCGTGCCCTTTATTAACTTCAGTTACCTCAAACAGTGCTTGCTTGAGAGGGGACGAATAACTGGTTCCAGTTTTCGATTAGCTTTCTGCTGGTCCCCAGGGTTATTAATTTTTAACCTTCACTTGTGGCAGTACGCTTTGTCGAGCCGCACTGATGTGTGCTGCGCTGGGCTGCCATTCAGAGTGGTTCAAAGGCGGGCAACGCGCTTCTTGAGTGGAGAAAGTTTTTAAAAATTCATATTTATGCTCTTCACTCGTTTAAAAATTTGAAAGCCGATGCGATGGCTGTGACGGCGGGTTTCTTTCTGTTTCAGGGCAAAGAAGTGCTTTTTGCGTGACCATCAGCGAGCGCTGTAAGTGCGTCACCGCTGAAAATTGTGTTATCGTAGAGAGGCGTTTTATGGGTTTTCTGCTTAGTGTGAAGAGAGTTAGGATGGTTATTGAAATTTTCGGCAGCGTTTCTTGGAATTTTGTTGAGGGAGAAATAAGTCATAAAGATTTTAATGGCGCCTTAAAGGAGAAGATTCCGCCGAAATTATCATAAATCTGAGAGAAAGGAATGCTCGGTGGTGCCTTACAGGGGTGGTGACAATTTTGGGGGGAAGATTACTTTTGCGTCTTGTACTTAGGGACGTGTCGTGGTCTTGGCTGGACATTCTTCGTTCAGTGGGGTCGCTGTAGGTTGACTGGTCGGCAGGATCGGTAAGAATGTAGGACTCATATATGAGAATCTCCGAGCTGAATGTCGACCTTCCCCAACCCTGATATTTTGCTAGAAGCAAAGTTGTTTCCAGATTTCATCCATCGAACTTCTTGCTTTTTTCGCCTTATGACTAACAACGAGTGGATAATGGGTAGAAAACGTACGCTATTGAAAAGCAATATTTCCCGCTGTTAAAAAGCAAAGCCGTAGTGCGAACAAGCATCACCCAAACTGTCAAACGGGGTCTAAATAAGGGAAGCGTGTTACGTTAAATAAGAGAAGATTTGTTGCTCAAAGCAATCGCAGAAACAGTCAAAAAATGATTACTTTCAGTTGGTTTGTTTGCCCTTTGCTTTCACTTAAGACTGACAAAAATTTATCTGCTTCGGTTTTCATTTGTTTACGATTCTTTTTGACACTTAAAGGCTCTGCAAGTTGAGACCTAATGTTTCTCAAAAAAAAAGGTCGGCCTCATTCCATAGAATTTGTTACTATCTAACTCGCTTGTTGTAGCCAGGAAAACAAAAACAAAACATATCACAACGAGAAACAAGCTAAGTGAAAGTAAAGTAATAATGGCACCACTGTGGGTAAATGGGTAGATTGCGAAACGGTCCCGGGTTTGATTTCTGGATTGAACACCTAAGTTTTGAACCACTGCCGACACGATATTTGTACAAGGCTGCCTATGCCACAATATGTGTGGAACCAAAGTTTCAGGAGATCCAAGCCTACCGTGGCACAAGAATAGAGTCTCCGTCAGTCAGGTCCCTGAGGACTTGAATCGTTGATTCTATCATTGATACCGGTGACACTAGTTCTTTTATATTTCGGGATTATAATAATAATAATAATAATAATAATAATAATTGTTGACGCGACAGTCCATAAGGAGCTACAGTCCACAGGGTCTACAGGGAGCGACAGTCCACAGGGGGACCAGCGCCTAGCTTGCTCAGCATCTACTCGTGCTGCGCGCTACAGTTCTCTCACATGTAAAAGGGACCTACAGTTTTTTGCCTACTCCGAACGGCGAAGTTTGAGAAGCTTTCTTAGGCAGTTATTACTCTCCGAGTGTTGGCAGCAGCTCGAAAGAGGTGGTGCCGTGAAAAATTCGATGTGTTCAGCCGGGAATCGCACGAGGATCTTAGGCGTGTGAGTGCCACACTCTACCCACTACGCCACGGATCGTCGCAAATAAAATTTTCAAAAATATAAATGTAAAACGCGTTTTATTGCCCGCGTCAACCAAGATAAGTGAAAAAACTATGGTAGACCCTTCGGCGTGTGAGCATCGCACTCTACCCACTACGCCACAGCACCCACATTTCGGGATTAAAGAACTATTAATCATCGAAAATATATTTATTGTTTTTCAAAATATTTCCCATTAAGATCAATACACTTTTGCATGCGTTTGAACCAATTGTCGAAGCACTTTTGCCACTCTGATTGAGGTATCTCCAAAACATGCGTTCTGAACGCATCAACCGCTTCTTCAGGTGTCGAAGAACGTTAACCTCTCATTTTATTTTTTACGGACGGGAATAAAATGGATTCATTCGGTGCCAAGTCAAGACTATACGGCGGGTGACTCATCAAATCGATGTTTTGAGTCCTCAAAAATGCAGTTGTTTGAGCCCACGTGTGAGAGCTCGCATTGTCGTGGTGAAGAGTGATCCGTCTTCGGCGGTCGGTTTTCCTGATTTCTTGGAAGACAACACAAATAGTTGTGTAACACTCAGAATTGACTGTTCTGCGTTGTTCTAGTGGTACGGTTGCGACACGTCCGGGTTTTACGAAAAAACAGGCGACCATCTGCTTTGAAGTGCTTCGTGCGCGAGCAACATTTGTTAGATTTGGCTCAATTTGAAACACACATACAGTCGACTGTTGTTCACTTTCGGGCTCATATGCATAAGCCCACGGTTCGTCACTTGTCATGATGTCATAAACGTATTTCGAAGCACCGTGATCGTATTTTTGGAGCATTTCTTTTGACCGATCGACACGAGCCTTGTTTTGAGCGATTGACAAATCGTGTGGACTCCAACGGGAACAAATTTTTTTGACGTTCAAATGTTCATGCAATATGGAATGTATGCTGGTCCCACTAATCCCTAAGGTTATCTTAATCTCACGATAGGTCACATGACGATCTTGCAATATCAGTTGGCGCACAGCAATGGTTTCCGGAACAAGAACTGATTTTGGAGAACCTTCACGAAATTCGCCTTGGAGTGAACTACGACCTCGGTTGAATTCACCATACCGGTAAACACTGGTCCTTGATGAAGCTTCATCACCAAAAATTGAATTAAGTTCAGCGGTGCACACTTTGTCGAGTTAATCCACGTTGAAAGTTTTAAAAAATAATCGCACGAAAATTTTCACAATTTAATTCCATTTTTTGGGTGAGATAAATCCTTGAAGTTACTGTAAACAACACAAATAGCGCTCGTATGTCAAAACGTTCTAAGTACGTATAACCTCAAAAATGTCAAACCTTACGATAGAGCTGACAGTTGCCAAATTGCAATACTAGAGTTGCCCTATCCCGAAATATAAAAAGCAAACTTCGTATTGATACGGTGTGATTATAAATGAATTAAAGGAGGACACACGGTTTGGACTATAAGAATAATAATAACTTTTGGCGCTACAGTCTAACGGGGGACCAGGGCCTAGCTTGCTCATTAACTACTCGTGTTGTACGCGGTACTGTTCTCTCATGAGTAGAAGGGACCTACAGTTTTTTGCCGACTCCGAACGGCGAAATTTGAAAGGCTTTCTTAGGCAGTTATTACTCTTTGAGTGTTGTCAGCAGCGCGAAAGAGGTGCCATGAAAAATTCGAAAAATTGGTGTTGAGCTGGGAATCGAACCTCGACCCTTCGGCGTGTGAGCTCGCACTCTACCCACTATGCCACGGCGACCACTGGCTCTGGCTTGAGACTCAGAACGGTGGAGTATGTGAAGCCCTAAGGCTCAGAAAACGTCACTTAAGACGAATAAAAAAGCCTTCTGTCTTTCAGTTCGATTTTCGGTGTTTTCTTTGGTGGCTGGAAGAGAGGAATCAATGATGAATTTTATGGACAGTATGAGGGCAAGAACCTATTCTAGCGTCCTCGAACACGCTTGTGTTGGCTAGGCCATGTAGAGTGTATTGACAACGCCGCTTTGGTTCGAAATGTCATTGAATTCGAGCTATTTGGTCTACACAATAGAGCACAGCAAAGATTGAAGAATCGCACACAAGTGGGGAAGGGGCTCCAATAACTTGGAGTGCAAAACTGGAGACAGCTGGCTATACGTCCACTCCGGACTGTAACGCCAAACAAAGAAGAAGTTTGTAAATTGGGCTGAAGAACAGCTTGAAACTGAAGCTGTGCTTGTGACTTAATAAGTCATCCTCAGCGAAATAGATCATTTCTGGTTGTAATAATTCTTCAAAAAGCAAAATGTGTGTCAGTTGGCAGGCAACTATTCAATTATTCCACACGAGGCACCACTTCATCCAGAATAAATGATGGAAGCTTAAACCTTCATCATCGATGTAACTTGCATTCTTTTGGCTGGGCAAAGGGAAAAATTTTCGAAAGACCATGGCCAATGAAGACTCATCGGAAAAAAGCAACTTGGGCAGAAAACCACTATCCTGCAAGCGCAGCAACTCCTTTGCTATTTCGACTTTAACTACTTTCCTATGCTGCGGACGATAGTGTGTGTTTTGAACTTTAAAGTGCTTGAGCCTTAGTTCACTTCAGTGTGTATTGCACTCATTCCAGCAACGTTTTGAGCTCACGAGCAATATTTCTTCCACTTCGGTGAGGATTGCGTCCATTCCATTAGTTGATGCGGTTTTATTTTGGCCGCCTTCATGACGTTTTGTGACGCTGTCGGTAATGAGCTAAGGTGCGAGACACAAATGATATACTCACGCTTCAGAGCGGGAGGGCTCTAACGATAGTCACTTGTGATTTTTCACGCAAATAAAAAGCTTCAGCACTACCAAGCCTTAATTCCATCGCAGAAAAGGATTTTTCAGCACTTGGCTTGTAAGCAATAAAGTTCAACATGTGTCATCATATGTCAGAATTAGAGCTCACTTTGAAAATAAAACACTAATTATTAATGGGAAAGTAAAAACATTTTATTTAAAGTATTGGCCATTGTTTTCTACACATTTTGACCACCTTTCTGACGATTTGTGAATACCACGCCACGAAAATTGTTCGTATTTTAAAGCAAACCAATCAGACACCCAATTTTTGACCTCCTGGTAGGAATCAAAGTGCAGCTCAGCCAATGCGTGTCCCATCGATGAAAACAAATGGTAGTCGGAAGGACCCAAGTCTGGTGAATACGACGGATGGGGTAGCTGCTCCCAGCCAAGTATTTTGATTGTATCCTGAACCTTTTTTGCTTCGTATGCAGGTGCATTCTCATGGAGCAAAATTACCTTGCCGTGTCTTCTGGTCATTTCTCAATCAATGAATGGTTCAAATTGATCATTTGTTGTCGGTAGCGATCAGTTTCAACAGTTTCACCAGGTTTAAGGAGCTCGTGGGACAGCACACCTTTCTGGTCCCGCCAAACACAGAGCATTGTCTTCTTGCCGAATCGATCTGGTTTTGCAGTCGATGTTGATGGTTGTCCCAGACTAACACATGCTTTTTTCCGGTAATGATTCTTAAAATAAATCCATTTTTCATCGCCAGTAACAATCCGATGCAAAACCGATTTTCTTTCGTGTCTTTGAAGCAAAATTTCATAAGTGTTTTTTCGGTTTTCCATCTGTCTTTCATTGTGGTCGCCGTGGCGTAGTGGGTAGAGTGCGACGCTCACACGCCGAAGGGTCTTGGTTCGACTCCCAGCTCAACACAAATTTTTCGAATTTTTCACGGCACCACCTCTTTCGAGCTGCTGACAACACTCAAAGAGTAACAACTGTCTAAGAAAGCTTCTCAAACTACGCCGTTCGGCGTCGGCAAAAAACTGTAGGTCCCTTCTACTCGTGAGAGAACAGTAGCGCGCACAACACGAGTAGTTGGTGAGCAAGCTAGGCCCTGGTCCCCCTTTGGACTGTAGCGCCAACAATTGTTATTATTATTATTATCTGTCTTTCATTCAATTAATGTTGCACCCATTTTGCACACTTTTGGATCTTTCCCATAGCTTTTAAACGGTCAGAAATTGTTTGTTGTGCAACATTTAACATTGCTGCTGTTTGCTTTTGACTCAAGGTGTTATCTCCATCCAATATCGTTTGCAATTCGGCGTCTGCAAACTTTTTTGGTGGTCCTCCACGTTCTTCACTTCTCACATCAAAATCATTATTTCTGAACCGTTGAAACCATCTCTTGCATGTTGCTTCTGATAGAGCATGATCACCATATGCCTCGACAAGCATTCGATGCAACTCTGCAGCACTTTCCTTAAAATGAAAACAAAAAATTAATGCTTTCCGCAAATCACCACTTTCTGGTACAAAATTCGACATTTTTAACACGAAAAGATATGATGTGTCTGTTCAATGACTTGATGTATACTAAATATTTTTCACAGATGTCATAGCAAACAAACCAAAAAAAAAAAAATTAGGGCTCGTTCACAACAAATGTTCCCTATCGAGACATTCGTATCTTGACGCTCACTTCATAAGGGTATATCTGGTACTACGAAGTTCTCTTCCCTTAAATCCTCTCATTATGCTGTTCATGCTGAAAATTTAATTTTGTTATACTTATAGCAAATGAAAGAAACAAGAATTGCTTTAAAACGAGACATGTGGTAAAGTAAGGCAAAGCACGTTATCACACCGCACCCTTCATACCGACTGCATCCACAGCCATGGTCTCCTGTCTGAGCTTCATCATTCCAAGGCCGTAAGGGACACCTCCAAACATGATAAATGCAACAATTTTGCATAGCGTGCGAATGCCTCCTTCAAACCCTTCAAATCGACCATATTCCCAGCACTATCAACAGGCAGACACCCCCTCCACGTCGGGAGCTTCCTGCTCAAACCCACAAATACACGTCCTTCGAAACTTGTCCTTCATTCAGTGCATCAGTGCTTGCGCCATTGTCTATTCAAATCAAGCAGTTGGTATATTGACTCCTTTTTCTGGTACGGAAATATGAATATCGACCATGCGGGGAACACGTGTATAACTAAAAGAACTCAAAATAAAGCAGTATGTTCCAATAATGGGTCAATTTCACATAACAACCAGGTTAACACGCAGATAATTATAGTTTGAATCTCACGCTTGGCTCACTTGTCGTATGCTGCTCGATCACGACACGGAAGGTGTCGGTCGATGCGGTTATTTTTAGACGCGGAGTTTACTCAATCACTTAAACTATTTCTGTGTCGGGTTGCTGGTTCAAGGCACGCCACTCTTATGTTCCTTCCCGGAGTCATGGCACCAATTACCGGCGGTTCGGATTCGTTCTGCCGAAGCTCTCGTTCAAATTGCCCCGCCATCAGTGTCATCTAACACATGGTTTATTAATTTCTTAATCGTTCGCTTCCATCGATCCAACAGGCGCTATGGAGGTATTTGTGTGGGAAGATAATGACTGCTGTAAGGAACTGAATAAAGTTTGCTTGGTTGGCTTGGCTTAAAAAAATTGACTAAATGAGAGGAGAACTGTAATTGATGGTTAGGATAATTTGTGATCCGCTTTATGGACAGAACAAATGAACTAAAGTTCTGCAAACCACCTTGTGTTGGCCGCTCAACTGAATTCAGGTCACTCAGTGCTATATGCGTTAAAAGGGTGAAGAAATAGTGGCATTTACCCACCGATTGAACCCACTTCTGTCTGATTTAGACTTAAACCATTTTCGTGCTGTTTCACGCAACTTCAGAGCCGCCAGGTGGAAGTTCGATAGCACATTTGAACATAAACGGTCAAAATTCTTTTCATGCTCCTTGTAACTGAAGTGTGTTTTGAGGAGGTAGATAACTTTGAAACAAAATTAAGGAAAAGAAGTTTCATGTATTGATATAAAAGTTACATCATATCAAAGACAATTGATTGACCAACCGACCATCAGCGGCCAGCAATGCTCTTTTTCCGAGACAGCCAAGTTCCTAGGACTTACGCTGGACAGAAAACTCAAATGGAAGGTAAATATTGCCGAGCGCGCCTTCAAAGCCACGACTGCACTGTGCATGTCCAGAAGGGCTATTTGTTCTAGATGGGGTATGATGGCCTGGATCTACACGGTTGTGGTGCGCCCTATTCTACTATATGGTGGCAGTTTGATGGCCTGCACTAGACACAGCCTCCCACTACAACACTATCAGAAAAATCCAGCGACTTGCCTCCATATGTATCTGCGGTGCTCTAAGAACCACCCCAACAGATGCATTGAACGTCATTCTCAACCTTATGCCCATAGATCTGTTTGCCCAACAGGTGGCGGCTAGTACAGCCATAAGACTGATCTCCTCATCACAATGGAGCGTGTCCCACGGACACTCAAGAATCCTTCAAAGAGTAAACTTTGTATACCAGAACCTTGACTATGCGGCGCCGAAGGTCTTTTTCACACAAAATTTCCGCACTATGAACCCTGAACGAGACGCGCGGTCGGTTAACCCACAATGGGTTGCTGACGCTACGTGCACCTACACCGTTGGATCAAAAACAAACGAATGCGTTGGTTGCTGAGTCTACTCTGAGGATTTGAACCTTAGTCTAAAATTCAGACTTCCCAATCACTGTAGCGTGTTCCAAGCTGAAGTAATGGCCATTCGCGAAGCACTGTCTTGGCTGAAGAGGAATAGAATATCCGCAGCTGATATCCTTTTTCTTACGGATAGTCAGGCGGCACTCAGAGCCCTGGAATCTGTCTCAACAAACTCCAAGACGGTCATGAACTGCAGCACATCCTTAGATGAGACGGCTTAGCAGTTCAACATTAGCCTGTGCTGGGTGCTAGGTCACAGAGCAGACGAGTTGTCCAGGCTTGCCACAACGCAACTACTACTTCAGGAACACGAACACCTCGGTATCCCTCTCGCCATATGCAAGTTAGTACTGCACTTGAACGCGATCCATCGGACTTATCAAATATGGTCTAATCATAACCTTTGTCGCGTCTCCAGGGAGGTGTGGCCCTCTCTTGAACCAAAACGCTCCAGACTGCTACTATCGCTCAAGAGATCAGACATAAGCCTGGTCATAGGAGCCATAACCGGGCACTGTCTAATCGGTGAGGATGCTAGCTGGCTGGGGGCTCCCTCAAATGATTTTTGCAGAAGCTGCAAGGATGAGGAAGAATCAGAAACTCTGCTACACTTCTTATGCAATGCCCGGCGCTCTCGCGCTTCAGACACAAGCACTTTGGAAGTTATTCCTCTACAGCCTACACGACCGCAATAAAACCCCTTCCGCCGACATTCTAAACTTTATTATCGGCTCCAGCTGGTTTTAGGTTCTTCCCACATGGTGTGGTAGCACAATGGTCCTGTATGGTACAAAGTGCATTCATCAGCCACCTTAACCTACCTACCTATCTAAGGCAATCGATTGGCATTACAGACGAAATGTGGCTTTTGGCATCTGATGATCAGGCCTGGCTCAGATTAAACTCAAGCTAACTATTAAACATTCGATGACTTTTAAAATACTTATGGCCATATACCTACAAACAGGCAACAAATGTTGTCCACCGGGTGTACAATAGTATCGTTGTCCTCGGCGAAGATTGGTGACTTCATATATTCCTAAAGAAAACAGTGAAAAGGCGTTTAGTCGCATGCTCTTAGGGCCAATTCACGTGTTAGTTACGTGAAATTATGCGATTACGAAACATAAACTTCAATAATACAGTCCATTCTGGCACGAGCTGTCCGCATGTTTCGTTGCCTTGTCAAAACTACTGATCTACCATCTCGCGGTTCTTCAATTGATGAACGAAAAGAAATTACAATTCATGGCTCAGCTGTCTCAGTGTTTCTATTTAATATCCTACGATGAATACAATTTGGAGTAGCAAGATCCTACGCATATTAAATTTTCTTCGTTTTGTGGATCTGACCTTCCGACATGATATCCGAAATCAATGTACGAGTATACTCACAAAAATTGTAGCACCTTAAAATAAACAGAAACCGAAAATGAACAAAGCAAGGACGTGTTTCACTTGAACATTAAAGCTTTCGTTTCTACTTCCATGACACATGAAATAAAATTCGAATAAGTGAAAACATGCGTTTCTTTGCACTAAATTGCGGAAGGTAAAGAAATGTTCTTCAGTGTGCAGAAAGTCTTTCTCGAAAGCTGAAAGCTCTGTAAATTGATAAATAACATTTTCGCTTCCCAATGCTCAAATGGAGGAAATATATAGAAGAGCGCGAGGTGAAGATTGTGTCGCATCTGCTAACGCTTCCATTCAATAAGACCCAAACCACTAATTGGCACGACGTCCTCTCCATTCGTCACTTACATTCGAGTCACAATGATGACTGTTCTTGTTGCATCGCAAAGTCAAGCCTAAACAAGTTTGTAAGGGCCCTAGTTCTGTGTGTTAATAATCAACCCATCTAGGCAGCACGACCAAACGCTAAAATTATTATTTTTCTCGTTCTTGGAACGACCAAGGGTCTTAAGCAACATGCCTCTTCAACCAGCACGATCCCTCGCCAGCTGCCTCCAGTTGCGCACTTCAAGTTGGTTGAGGTCCTTCTCCACTTGTGTGCGCCACATTAACCAAAGTCATCCCCTGTTGCGTTGTCTTAATGGCTCTGATTCGAAGACTTTTCGGGCCGGAGCAGTGGTGCCCATACGTTCTACTTGGCCTAGCCATCTTAAGCTTTGTATCCGAAGACGCTTGACCTGAAAAATTTCACTGTACAGCCCATAATGTTCATCGTTAAGTCTCCTCCTCCAGATGCCATCAACGCAAACAGGACTAAAAACCGCAAGCGAAACTCTTCTCTCGACAAGACTAAGGGCTTCCTCATCCGCAATTGGTATCGTCCACGTTTCTGCGCCATAGAGTAGGACTGGGATGATGAAGAAGCTGCTATAAAAAATGAGCTTAATCCTTCGAGAGAGGGCTTTATTTCTCAATTGCGACACAACGACTGTCACGAGTGATTCCGCGTTTGATTTCGGTACTGGTGTTTTTGTCCCTGTTTACTGCGGAGCCGAGGTAGACGAAGTCCTTGACTACCTCGAAGTTTCTGCTGCCTAGTGTGACGCTCTGCCGAGACGTCGATGTTGTGTCCTTGATGACAGCATGTACTTAGTTTTTCCCTCATTAACCACCAGATCCATTTTAGCCGCTTCCACTTCAATGCCAGCAAACGCCTCATTGACGGCTCGCTGTGTTCTTCCAATCACGTCAATGTGATCAGCGTAAGCTAGAAATTGAACTGACTTTCAGAAGATCGTGCCTCTGGTGTTCACATGTGAGTTACGCATGATCCTCTCGAGGATGATATATAAGGTTGACAAATATCTCTCTTTCGCTTTTTTGCTGCTTTCGCCTGCACGTGGTCTGTGAAGTGGCCCCACGTTCCACGTTCAAAATCGAAAATCATTGTCCTTAAAACGATTGCCGTGGTCCTCAACAGGTGATCCGTCCTTATCGGAGGCATGTTGTTGTCTCTGAACGGGATTTATTTGACGTGGTGAGGTAGTTAACCTCACGCACAACCCACAGACTGGCCCATATTTTAACCCCCGGGCAGAGGGGTTCGCTGCATACATTTGTTCTTCACGCAACGGGTAGAGAACCTGGCCATCCAGGGGATGCCGCGAGGAGGCTGTATGTCAACTTAACCTGTGCACTAACAACGATTGTGTTGGCAGCTCGCCTTGTTGAGCGCGATCAACGATGTTACCTCGTGTGGACATGCCCATGTCACCCGACCACTTTGTGTAGTTTTTTTAAAATCAAACCTTCATTTGTTATGAAGAACAATGAAATAATCAGTTTAGAAAGTTTAACGGGCGTACAGGCTAACACACCCTTAGGTATCATTAGAAATTTGGATTGATGAAATTTTAAAAAGGAATATAGTAGTGGAATTTGATGCTTCTAAAGCCCATAAAGTGGCAGAACGTTCTCAAAATAACTAGAGATTGTCCATGAGTAGCTCTTGCGTTGCTGAAACCGAAAGACTTTTCATCCTCAGTATGTGTATTGGCTCAAGGCTATGTTCAAACGATTTCTTATTTGAGATCGCCAAAAATGCCGAGAAATGTGTAGGTTTTCTTAAGCGATAATAATAATTAAGGTGAAAGGAGTGAAGAATTCATCTGAACTAATCTACTCAAACAGTTTGTAGAATGTCAAAAGTGCAAATTTTCTATGAATTTTATTATAATAATTGTTGGCGCGACAGTCCACAGACGGACCTGGACCTAGCTTGCTCATCAACTACTCGTTTTATGCGCGCTACTGTTCTCTCACGAGTAGAAGACACCTACAGTTTTTTGTCGACTGAGAAGTTTTCTTAGACAGTTATTAATCTTTGAGTGTTTTCAACAGCTCGAAAGAGGTGGTGTAGTGAAAAATTCGAAAAATTAGTGTTCAACCGGAAATAGAACCTAGACCCTTCGGAGCGTGAGAGTCTCACACTACCCACAACATCACGGCGCCAACTTCATAAGTGATGCAAAATATTTCAACCCTTTTGATTTGGATACAACATGTAAGGCATATAATCGCCCAAGGCTTGCGTTAAACGATCGAGCTCTCAAAACCTCCCTGAATTTACAAGATAGAATTCAACAAGGAGCGACAAAAAGTCAATTGACTCCCTCGAACATCGAAGGAAAGCTGCGTCTTCATCGCTTTTTCAACAAAAAAATGATGTAATGAGTTAGCCATATGCATTCTTTTCCTTAAATAATTTTCCTAGAAAACTCGCCTCATAAAATATGCCCACCTGTTTGTTTATAAACCCACTTTCGAACGAAAAGTTAAGCTTGGAGACTTGGTTTTTAGCCGCACCACACAATTATGGAATACTCCTTCCAGTTCAGCATTTCAACCTCATTACAATCCAAAGGCATTTAAAACCAAAGTACCTCCTTTTCTTCTCCTCCTCTGTATCATCGACTTGTGCTGTGACTTAATATCGGTCACTTAAGCAAAATAAATACGTAAACCTTTGAGCGCGCGCCAATTAAAAAAAATTAACTGTGTCCTCAAAAATAATTTACGAGCATAACTTTGACGTAAATATTTAAACAGTAGATCAAGTTTTATTTGATTTTAATTATAAGTTCCATTAAATAGTGGCTTGTGTAATATGGTATTACCTAGACCGTTTGGCAGCACATTCTTGCATACCCTTAGTGTTCAAGTGTCATTATTCACGTTGGCAGTCATCCTAAGGTCTAACAGATTGTAGGACTAGTTGCTCAACTTGAGTTACTTGTGGATGTATTATTTATAGATCCGTCAGGGTTTGGTTTTGTCATGTCGGAAGATCCATAAGTTTGCTTAATAATAATAATTGTTGGCGCGGCAGTCCGCAAGGGGACCAGGGTCTAGCTTGCTCATTAACTACTCGTGTTGTGCGCGCTACTGTTCTCTCTCGAGTAGAAGGGACCTTTAGTTTTTTACCTACTCCGAACGGCGAAGTTTGAGAAGCTTTCTTAGACAGTTATTACTCTTTGAGTGTTGTCAGCAGCTCGAAAGAGGTGGTGCCGTGAAAAATTCGAAAATTTGGAGTTTGTCTGGGAGTCAAACCTAGACCCTCGCGCTCTACCCACTTCACCACGGCGGCCACATAAGTTTACTTACATGTGAGAAAAAAAACAGCTGTCTTCTGTCCAATGCACAAGCTGAATCACGCTTTCACATACTCACCGGAGGTTGTACGTGTATTATTTTGATTCACTGTATTCACATTTTACCACTGTAACATGTCAAGGGTCCTTATAACATCGTTTTTGCAACTTCTGCCTAAAGATTTCGACGACGACTCCATGTGGCATCCATGGAGCAGCATTGCGGCTCTGGCTAAAACCCACATCGCCGTCTAATTCAGAACACAGTGAATTCCCTCTCAGATGATGAATGTTTCCCAGTTTGCAAACATATAAGGGGTGATTTATTAAAAGCTATAGGAAAGTTTTTCAACAAAAAAAAAAAATAAGATTCAGAAAAATGCATGAAATCTTTATTTGAATCGATAGTACGGTTCATATAATTCATTGTTTGAAGATTATTTCATGCAAATGTTGATCTTGTCTGCGCCTCAAATGGTCTATCCGCTTAGTCCAATTTTGGCATACTCTTTCCGACATTTCGGCCGGTATGTCACGAATGAATGCTTCAATGTTTTCTTTAAATGCGTCAATTGAAGCGGGATTATCTGCATAGACATGGACTGTTTAACATAGCAACATAAAAATAGCCTTAAGGCCTTAAATCGCACGATCTAGGCGTCCAATTAACCGGTCCCGAACGTGAAATAACGTGTTCACCGAACCCGCCTCTCAATAAGTCCATTGTTGCGCGTGTTGTGTGGCATGTGGCACCGTCTTATTGAAACCACATGTCATGCAAGTCAACCTTTGTATTTTGGGAAAAAGAAAAAAAGTTGGATATCACCTCACAGTAGCGCTCACCATTCATAGTTACGTTACGATTCGCATCATATTTGAAGAAGTACGGGCCAATGATGCCTTCTTCTTCTTCTTCTTCTTCTTCTTGTGGCGCTACAGTCCTTGGTGGACCAGGATCCCAACCAACATGCCTCTCTAGCCAGCCCGATCCTTCGCCAGCTGTCTCCAGTTGCGCACTCTAAGTTGGTTGAGGTCCTTCTCCGCTTGTGTGCGCCATCTCAGTCTAGGTCGTCCTCTGTTGCGTTGTCCCAATGGCTCGGATTCAAATACTTTTCGGGCCAGAGCAGTGGTGTCCATACGCTCTTCATGGCCTTGCCCATGATGCCACCAGCTCATAAACCCCAAAAAACTGTGACTTTTTCTAGATGAATTGGTAGCCCTTGCAATGCTTCTGGCTGATGTTCACTCCAATATCGACAGTTCTGCTTATTTACGTACCGATTGAGCTAAAAATGAGCTTCGTCCATTTTTGGCCATAAAATGGAAGAAGCGCAGGATGAACTTTCTTAACCAGCACGCATTTTGATAATAAAATTCAATAATTTGCAAGCGTTGTTCGTTTGTAAGACGATTGATGGTTAAATTAAAGACCAAACTGAAGATGTTGGACAGTGAAACAAAAAAGGAAACGTGCGTCTGCTGTTTAAACCAGTGTTGCCAAAAAGATACTAGCTAAAAAATCACCCTTTATCTAGTGAATACCTGTTAACATAAACATTACAATATGTCGGGTGTACATTGCCCACGCGACCTGTTAAGTGGATTAAGTGGGCCGGAGGAAATGATGACGATGGTTAAGATTATCAATATTTTTGCCGGCCGTCCCGCTTCCTCCACGAATTCAAACAAATTCTAAATTTAGACCATCCACGTGAATCCCCAGCATACGTAATACATTTCTGAGGGAGCCTTTCACCAGAGTGTCGTGCGCGTCAGACACAAACATCTATCACTGTCGATCGCTTTATTATTCCTCGAGTGTCCTTAAAAATTCCCCAAGCGGAATTCAGGCCTACACCTCCGTCCTCTTATCTACTCAAATAAACACCTCCTCATAGACTTGAAAACTTTTCCAATCTCTTACTTCGGGCACACGTCTGTACAGCAGTCCCGAAGACAATTCGTACCCAAACAAAAAATCACTCACCCGCCCAAGCAAACGCGCTTACCAATGCGAAAGGAAAAGTTCAGCTTCTTAAAGATTACTTTCATAATTTCAGATGTTGCTGCAAGTCTCTTGGGTGCGTCATCGTGATATTCACCTACTCACAGTCGGTCGGTACACGTACACATCGGATCAGCGGTTCCGTGCAATACATCAACCGCAGACTGAGGATTGGATACTGCAGATAAAGTATCCCCAGCACCGGGACTCCGGTGTGTATGAATGTCAAGTATCAACAACGCCCCACATGAGTCATTACATTCATCTGAATGTTGTCGGTAAGTACGGTGTGTGAGGAGCTTAAGTTTGTTTCCCTTTGACATATTTTGAATGATTGAATGCTTTAAGGGGGGTTTGTGCGTGTGTGGTTGGGAGTTGAAATTATTTAAATTTTTTGGCAAGTGAGTGTTGTGTTGGATGTGGTGGGAAGCGAAGGGCTCTAAGAATGAATTAGGGGACGCACTGTTATCAAAACTTTAAACGTCCATTGGTGACCTGGCTTCTTGTACAAAGTCGTACAAGCAAAACTGCAGTTCTAGGCAAGAAGATGAAATTGCTTGGAAGTATTTCTTTTTTTAAATATCTTTGGACAAGGTGCGTGATTATCCACTTGGAATTTGGTTCATTTTTTTTGGAGATTGGAAAACACAGCACTGGAGCGCTTACACTTGAAGACTGAGCGCTTCTATGACGAAGAACTCAGGTTCTCCACTCCATGCATACCAGCACTGAACAGCCGCGTCCTGATACCAGCCAAGACCTGACATTTAAAGAGGAAGTGCTCTGAAGTGACTTCACCTTCTCCACAGGCGTCGCACAGGGTTTCACCACTAAGCCCCAGCAGACGTAAGTGCTACACGAACTTAAATTCTCCCGTTCGTAAGTGAGCAAGCCGTCTGCAGTCTTTTCTGTCACGAGAAAGCAAAAATGGCGTGGATTTCTTGCTGGCTTTTGGAAGCGTGCCCTTGGTCAGCCTCCATCCTGGAGAGTCAGACCATTTCTGGTTGTATTATCGATGGACCCAACTGTCGATGGAAGCTCTGACCAACGAGGCGGGCAGTCTCAAGGTGGGTTCCTTGAATGGGCTCCATGAATACCTCCTTCGACCTATGCTAATTCATCGGGAATCTCGTTTAAGGTGATCTCTTGCGGTTTCGGAACCCCTAAAATCTGAAGAAATTCAGTCTGCCGACCAGTTTCAGGGAAAACTTGCATTTCTTAACCATCTTAAAAGTGGTTTAAAAGTTAATAGAGCCTTAAGTAAAGCTTGCCTGTCGCCAAAAACGCAGATCCGTTTTACAATATATATCATGGCCATTAGGATTGTAAACGTTTCCGCTCGAAACATCCACACGAATTTGCCTAAAGTGGTCTTACGCTGTTGCTCTTCATTAAGACTCCAGTACAGATCCCTCCATCATCATGGAGTCGTCTGCGAGAACACATCCTTCCCGGCTCATTTCCTGGTCAAAACAAATCCTAAACATAAAGGAAATCGACTTTGTGAATGCGTCGCAGCAGGACTATTGGAGTCCTCGCCTCAGACTTCATATCAGTGAGACTGGTGGCACAGGCAATACGGTGCGCGGTACACTTCCAAAGCTGATTAAACCGCAGACTACTTCATTTTATCCGGATGATGTCCTTTTATGATCCATCCAATGACCTGGAAAGAGAAACGAGACTCAGCTATCCATCTAGAACAGACCACGTACTCAGGAAAAACACTGTGCAGCGGAGACAGACCGTTTTTTGTAACTTGGTGCAAGCAACATTCACGTGCTTGAGAAAACAAACATCCTGATGCACATAAGTGAAGAGGTCTTCAAACAACTGATGCACATGTGAGAAGAGTTCCTTTCATTGCCGTGTAGATCTTTTTGGTTACTCTGTCCGAGAAAGTGTCTATTAGTCACCCTCTGGCAGATGTGCTTTTGCCACCAGCTCATCGAATGCCAGCGATGTAATTGCCCTAAGACCGTAAAACTGTTTATCAACTAGAAACAACAAAGGAAGTGGAGAAAGTACACTCTCTTGCAGATCGCCACTTGTGCTTTGCACTAATCACTATCGCTCTTGCTATCATATGTGTGTTCCATCTAAGCATTAGGTCCACGCGTTTGATTATGAAGGAATCAACATTTTTTCTGCACCGTGAACTTGCCAAGGATAAGTGATTTGAACGGTCCACTTGCCGTAAGGGACATCTCTACGGTCTCCGCTTGCTCTTCAGCCTCTCAGCCGGTGTCACGTGGAGAAAAAAATGAAAATAATGGCTGGAGTCTGGAAAGTTTTGAGTAAGGACGGTCATTACTTGACAGCAAAAGTTACAGCGTTTGACATTTAAAATCAATTTTCAATGTTTGACCTTGACTTGAAGGGAAAACATAATTAATGTCCATTAAACAATTTTTCCTTGAAGTGACCATTTGTCACAGCGCCTGGAGATGAGCAGGAATTTAGGAAACTTTTGAAAGCAAAATTTTGGGATGAAAGGTTGAGAAATTTTTATTCAGAACGAATGTTTATGTTGTCCAAGTGCTTCTTATGCTATTAGAGTCAAGGGGAATAATTGTGAACAGGGCTAATTGTAAAGGCACTTACCATAGTTATTCAACAATCAGTTCAATAATAAGGTTTGCTGTGCCTTTAAGAAAATGTGATTTATTCCCATTATGCTGACACGTGTCAAATGCAACCCGTAAATAGCATCGTTATCATCGTGAACCTGAAACGTTATTTTTTCTGTGTTTTTAAGACTTCTGGCGTTGAGTGAAATCATTTAAAAACTTAAAAGAAGTGATCAAAGTAAGTATCTGAGATTTGAGAACCTTTCTTAGACAGTTATTACTCTTTGAATGTTGTCAGCAGTTCGAAAGAGGTGGTGCCGCTAAAAATTCGATGTGCTCAACCGGGAATCGAACCTAAACCCTTCAGCGTGAGAGCGTCGCACTCTACCCACTACGCCACGGCGGCCACTCCTTAAGCGATTCAGGAAATATTTCAACCCTTTTGATCTGGCTACAACATGTAAGGCATATAATCGCCCATGGCTTGCGTTAAACGATCGAGCTCTCAATACCTCCCTGAATTCACAAGATAGAATTCACCAGGGAGCGACAAAAAGTCAATTGACTCCCTCGAACATTAAAGGAAAGCTGCGTCTTCATCGCTTTTTCAACAAAACAAAAATGTTGTAATGTGTTAGCCAGATGCATTCTTTTCCTTAAAGAATTTTCCCAGAATACTCGCCTCACTAGATATACCCACCCGTTCGTCCTTAAGCCCACTTTTGAACGAACTGTTAAGCTTAGAGACTTGTTTTTTTTAACCGCACCACACAATTATGGAATACTCCTTCCAGTTCAGCATTTCAACCTCATTACAATCCAAAGGCATTTAAAACCAAAGTACCACCTTTTCTTCTCATCCTCTGTATCATCGACTTGTGCTGTGAGTTAATATCGGTCACTTAAGCGAAACAAATGCGTAAACCCTTGGGTGCGCGCCAATTAAAAAAAATTAACTGTGTCCCCACATTCTTGCACACCCTTAGTGTTCAAGTGTCATTATTCACGACCACGTTGACTGTCAACGTCTAACAGATCGTAGGACTATTTGCTCAACTGAAGTTATTTGTGGATGTATTATTTATAGATCCGTCAGAGTTTGGTTTTGTCGTGTCGGAAGATCCATAAGTTTTCTTAATAATAATAATTGTTGGCGGGGCAGTCCACAAGGGGACCAGGGTCTAGCTTGCTCATCAACTACTCGTGTTGTGCGCGCTACTGTTCTCTCACGAGTAGAAGGGGCCTACAGTTTTTTGCCGACTCCGAACGGCGTAGTTTGAGAAGCTTTCTTAGACAGTTATTACTCTTTGAGTGTTGTCAGCAGCTCGAAAGAAGTGGTGCCGTGAAAAATTCGAAAAATTGGTGTTGAGCTGGGAGTCGAACCAAGACCCTTTGGCGTGTGAGCGCACTCTACCCACTACGCCACGGCGACCATCCATTTTTTAATATCATGGGTGAATGGGAACATCGAAATGGGGTAGAAGTAAACACTTTGGGGTAATTGTAAGCGTGTGTCTTAAATTAACCCAGCCTTAATTTAAAATAAGTTTAATTCAAAATGTTGTCACGTATATATAAATGCAAAACGACACTTCCATCTTATACATCGGAAGACATCTTACATGCAGTGGAGGATGCCTGGAAAAAAAAAAGACAAACCGTCAAGCCGAGGAAAGATATGGGGTATCAAAGTCGGTTATTTTTAATCGTATTGGTGTAGAAAAAATGCTCCTACCATTATATCACGAGGAAGAAAGCCTGTACTATCATCAAATGTGAAAAACACCATTACGAGGTGCCTAATATCAAGATCTCGGGCTGGTTGTCCTTGTGATAAGGATGATGTTCTTAATTTAGTGGGTTCCTATGTAAAAACAAAAAACTTGGCTACCCCTTTCAATAGTGGGAGGCCAGGAGATGACTGGTACCGTAGTTTTAAGTCAAGGCATCCAAACCTAACATTGAAAGAACCAGAACACTTGCAAAAAGCGCACCAAGATGCTAGAAAAGCTGACATAAATTTTTACTTTTGTGAAAAGCTTACTAAAGCTTACAGTGATCGTAATTTGCAAAGCCCTGAGAAGGCAGCTTTTGTTTTGAACGCGTATGAAAGTGGTTTTGGCAGTGATCCAAATCGTTTGAGAGCCATCGGAGAAAAAGGTGTACCCTTGAGTAGCGTTTCTGGTGGTTCTGGCGGAGAGTCAACAACCGTCTTGGCTTGTGTATCTGTTAGTGGAAATAAGCTACCACCACTAATTGTTTTTAGAGGCAACGCTGTTCAAGCACGACGAACTTCAATAGATTGTGTCAAAGGAACTCTTTTTGCTGCTTCGATGGAAGGTTGGATGGATGAGCCTTAATTTTTTCATTGGATTATGAACGGACTAATTCGTAACGTAGAAAAGTTCGCATCGAAAAATGGAATTCGAACCAAGCTGCTGTTCTTCTCTACGATGGTCACTCTCAGTGTGAGGATCGTTGAAGAAGCTCTTAAAAGTAATATTCAACCATTTCGTTTCCCAAGTCATTTAACCGATAAATTACAAATACTCGACAAATGAGTTTTTGGTCCAGTTAAAACAGCGTGGGACAAATCTCTTGTCAATTCTGGCAAAAAGATGATGGGATAAGGAAGTTGTCGGCTTCCTAAATGTGAATTTGCTGCACTTTCGAAACCGATTTGGGAAAATAATCTTACGTCTGGGGGTAAATGTAAGCACGAATTTTAAAAAAATCGAATTAACATACACACTTACAAATATTTTTTTTTTTTTGTAAAAGATGAGCGAATTCAAATTCAAAGTTAACCAACACCAATTTCCAATATCACATTGTTAAGCTGCATGAAGCGCTATAAATGTAAAAAAAAGAAAATGAAAATGAAAAAGCGTTTACATTTACTCCCATTGTTCCTACATTTGGACCCGAAATTCAGGATTCCTGAAGAAAGTATTAGAAAACGCACACGGCTCAAGATGAGACGTTACACACAAATGGAGAACCAACTTGGAGAGCAGAATTGAAGACAGCTAGCCCGGGATCATGCCAACATAACAACATAACATAACCCTTTAGCTAATATCTTCCCTTTAAAAAAAATACAAGTTTCTCCATATCTATCAATAACTTCGCGTTAAGGAATTAATAAATCAGAACGGCTTTTTTTCTGTAGCGCATTTCATCATCACGCTGGAATTATTGGTCAATCTAATTAGTGCGAGTCCATTGTGGCAGTAACGAATTGTAGTCGGCTTGATGAAGGGGATGGCTCAAAATCGCCGCGACGAGCTAAGGCAATTGAATCGAAATGAGGATCCCCCTTGTCATTGATTTTGAACAATTCCACCCAATTTCTCGTTGAAGAATGTCTCCGCAGAAAATTGACATGATAGTGATGACAGGAGATATGTCTTCAGACGATTGCGTTCATCGAGTGTCCTGAATGAGATGGAGGCAGTGAAGAGCGTGTCATTCTTTGACAAATTGAAACAATAATGCTCTATTACGACAACGCACCTGGTGTCACATCGTCGAAGGACATGAAAGAAATTCGAGAATTGTTTTCATTCAAAAATTGATTGATCATCTCCTTTATTTTTTGCTGATTCTGACATCGCGAATCTTTACCCTATTCTCGGAAGTCATTTGGATAGGGCAAGTGTGAGATACGTATTTGGAAAATTTGGAGAAGAGAAATGTGCCTCCAGAATAGGGAAACTCAGAATTTTAGTGTTTTGGAAATTCGTCTGTTGTTGTTGTTTTTTCAATGGTATAAAACTTTAAAATGAAATCAAACCAAGTTTCATTTCTAAAAATTTAACAAAATTTATTTTATCACGAAAACAATTTTCTGGCGTTTTGACTTAAACTTTATTCTTGTTGCAAAACTGTCACAGCTGGTTGCCCGAGCGTCCTATCTCCTGACTTCTCTTACTTTTGTGACCGTGTATCGGTGAAAATGTGTCAAATATTAGCATTCATGTAGTAAATCGTCTCGAGCTTATCAGCGTAGACATTCACAAATCGGGTCTTCTCCTTTTAGATATCAAAAAGGCTTTTGACAGGATCTGGTACGATGGCCGTCTTCATAAGCTGAAGTTATTTGGTTTTCCTCTTTATCTTATAAGGATAATTAAAAGTTTTCTTGAAAACAGAATGGTTCAGGTAAATAAAAATTACATAAATTCATGCTTGAAAAACATAACGTCGGCTGTTCCTCACGGATCAGTAATGGGTCCATTGTTGTACATCTTATACGACGCTAATTGTCCAGAGACATGGAACTGTGAAATAGCTATGTTTGCTGAAGTCACAGCAACTTAAACCTCAAATGAATCTGGCCATAAAATCCAGGAAGACCTGCAACATGCCTTAAACAAAAGTTTCGATTTTTTCAAAGCATGGAAAATTAAACCTAACGCTAACAAAATTCAAGCCTTTTTCTCACCAAGAAAAGAAAAGCTTGTTTTTATCCACCTGGTCAGGTGAACATTCGGTAATTATATCCTGTGGGTAAATTCTGTCAAATATCTAGGTGTATATTTATACAAGACATTAACATTTACGGATAATATTGCTAATATTCTAAATAAAGTAAGCATTGCTACTAATATGTTATACCCATTATATGTAGGAAATCACTCCTGAGCAAAACAAATAAGATTATAATAATTCAAATAATTTTCAAGCTATGATAACTTTTGCTTGTGCAGCGTGGGAGACTTGTGCAAAATAACACATTTCAAGTTTCTCAAAACATTCCATTAAAAAGTGATGACCAATTTGCCTTTGCTCTTTTCTACCCAAATTTTACATGAGCAGACTGGAGTACTTCAAGTTGCAAGGAAAATTTAAATTTTTTTTGTTTGTTTGCTATCACATCTGTAAAAAATATTTAGTATACATCAACTCATTGAACAGACATCATATTTTTTCAACGTGTAAAAAATGTCGAATTTTGTACAGAAAGTGATGATTTGCGGAAAGCATTAATTTTTTGTTTTCATTTGAAGAAAAGTGCTGCAGACTCGCATCGAATGCTTGTCGAGGCATATGGTGATCATGCTCTATCAGAAGCAACATGTGAAAGATGGTTTCAACGGTTCAGAAATAATGATTTTGATGTGAGAAGTGAAGAACGTGGAAGACCACCAAAAAGGTTTGAAGACGCCGAGTTGCAAACGATATTGGATGGAGATGACACTTTGAGTCAAAAGCAATTTCTGACCGTTTCAAAGCTATGAGAAAGATTCAAAAGTGTGCAAAATGGGTGCAACATGAATTGAATGAAAGACAGATAATAATAATAATAACAATTGTTGGCGCTACAGTCCAAAGGGGGACCAGGGCCTAGCTCGCTCATCAACTACTCGTGTTGTGCGCGCTACTGTTCTCTCACGAGTAGAAGGGGCCTACAGTTTTTTGCCGACTTCGAACGGCGAAGTTTGAGAAGCTTTCTTAGACAGTTGTTACTTTTTGAGTGTTGTCAGCAGCTCAAAAGAGGTGGTGCCGTGAAAAATTCGAAAAATTTGTGTTGAGCTGGGAGTCGAACCAAGACCCTTCGGCGTGTGAGCGTCGCACTCTACCCACTACGCCACGGCGACCACAATGAAAGACTGATAGAAAACCGAAAAAACACTTGTGAAATTTTGCTTCAAAACACGAAAGAAAATCGGTTTTGCATCGGATTGTTACTGGCGATGAAAAATGGATTTATTTTAAGAATCCTAAACTGAACAAACCATGGGTTAATCTGGGACAACCATCAACATCGACTGGAAAACCAGATCGATTCGGCAAGAAGACAATGCTGTGTGTTTGGTGGGACCAGAAAGGTGTGCTGTACCACGAGCTCCTAAAACCTAATGAAACCGTTAATACTGATCGCTACCGACAACAAATAATCAATTTGAACCATGCATTGATCGAGAAACGACCAGAATGGGCCAGAAGACACGGCAAGGTAATTTTGCTACATGGCAATGCACCTGCACAGAAAGCAAAACCGGTGCAGGATACAATCAAAACACTTGGCTGGGAGCAGCTACCCCACCCGCCGTATTCACCAGACTTGGCTCCTTCCGACTGTCATTTGTTTTCATCGATGGGACACGAATTGGCTGAGCAGCACTTTGATTCCTACGAGGAGTTCGGAAATTGGGTGTCTGATTGGTTTGCTTTAAAAGACGAAAAATTGGCGTGGCGTGGTATTCACAAATTGCCAGAGAGGTGGTCAAAATGTGTAGGAAACAATGGCCAATACTGTGAATAAAATGCTTTTACTTTCACATTAATAATTAGTGTTTTATTTTCTAAAAAACGCTCACTTCATACCGGTTGGTATTTTTAAAAGTCAAAATTTGATGGTCTTACAAACTTAACACCGACAAAATCGAAATGGAACGTCGATGCCGCCGAATTGCTCTGCTGCAAAGAGAAGACAGCCTTCCGCATTCATCTTTCGCTCTCCCGTCGAATTTCGTCCTCGGACCAGCCCATCCTAAAGTCCCTTCGAACTCATTAGTTTGCGCCACTTCTACACCTTGAACGCCTCAATCAATATCAACCATCCGCCGCCTACCCCAACAACGATTAATGCCGCCGTCAGAAGTGTCATTGTATTCTAAGACAACACCGCAAATTGCGTTGGGTTTTATGCTGCTAAATGTACTAAATGTAGATCAACTCGAATCCCGATGAGTGTATGTTCACACTCTCGGTGGCTGAAACAATGATGCACGATGAGCGTAAGCAAATTGTGATCGCCTGGAGCGAATGACATCTCAGGTTACCGTAAATAATTTCAAATCGAACACAGCTGGCAGTCGACGATCCATAGCAAATGAGTAATACAAAAATGAATACCAAACTTTTTTAGATTCATACTCCGTTTATTTTTTTCAAAATGCCAAAGCAAACGTTAGAAAATTCTGCTAACGAATGGAAAAAAGTATGTTAGTCAGTTTAAGTCAGTTAAAGTAGAGCTGCTAACTTTAAATTCTATACTTCTAAAAACGATACACATTCTCATTTGTCTGGTGAAGTTGTCAGAAATTTTGTCCTCAATCTAAAAGCTTTCAGATTGGGAGCCCAACTTGAACTAATTCAGGGAACGCAGCGCTTCTTACTAAGTTCTGGTCTGACGGCCGCCGTGGCGTAGTGGGTAGAGTGCGACGCTCACACACCGAAGGGTCTAGATTCGATTTCCAGCTCAACACCAATTTTTCGAATTTTTCACTGCACCATCCCTTTCGAGTTCCTGACAAAAGTCAAAGAGTAAAACTGTCTTAGAAAACGCTTTTCAAATTTTGCCGTTCGGAGTTGGCAAAAACTGTAGGTCCTTTCTACTCGTGAGAGAACAGTAGCGCACACAACTTGAGTAGTTGATGAGGCAGCTAGGCTTTGGCCCCCTGTGAACTGTCGCGCCATACAATTACTATTATTGAGTTCTGGTCTTCCCACCTTTTCTCTAAACTGAAGGCTGGGATTTTAGAATATTTTTTTTTTCTTTCAATCACTTTAGGTAGCTAAGCCTGCTTTTATAGCTTCCTTTCCCAACTAAATGAACCCTCAGAGAAGTATGTTTGAATTTGTGCCTTTTTTCCATTCACGATGGAAGTCCTTATCCTCTGCGAAAATCCCTACACTGTCATTTCACTTTTCGCCCAGCTTTCGGGCTCGTATAACAAGAGCAGCAGGACAGAAGTCCTTTTGGGAATTATATCCCGCCTCTGAAGTCTTAACAACTGCTTTCAAGCTATGTGCATAGTGTGCAGATGGAGGACTTGGATTAACTTGATCACTTGCCTCTTAGGCTTACATTACGGGGTCCTTTTGCCCAAGAGACGTAGACAACGGAAACTTAGACTTCTAATTTACCAAAGTTGGAAACTGAGATCATGCTTGAGAGACATTCACTCTACCGTGGTAGGTATTGAGGCCTTTCTATAACTTCTGCCGTGGTTGGAACGCATAACGCCGTTCAGAATGCAACTCCGCATTGAGCGGAGAAAGTGCTGCCTACTCAGAGTCAGTGGATTGAACAAATTGCCTCAGACCAGTCAGCACAATACACTTCTCTGGGCTGTATATAATCGAACTTCGGCTTTAAATCACAGCCACCACGATACTCTCACACAGGGACCTACCGATCGGCCAGGCTGAAACAAAAGTTCTATGGACTCCCAACCTTCCGTGGCAACAAAAACCACTGTTTCAGCTGTGACCGGCAATCGGGTTCCCTCAGTATCTAGGTCTGACAACTGCCATGCCACCAAATGATCTTTGGCTCAACGATTCCGTTGACTTGTTCTTCTTGTTGTGGCGCTACAGTCCGGGGTGGACCTGGGCCTCCGTTGACTTGGTTATAAATTCCCTCACACCATCTGGAAGGGTAGTGCAGATAAAAGTATGGAGACACCAGATTCTTCCGCCCAAAAGGACTCACATATGCCATAGCTGCATATGATGGACCAACCATCAAAGGCTGTTGAAATGGCTATTCAACGTACACGTTAATCCTGCTCTCTGACAGGGAACATTGCTGTCACATAGCCACTCGCTACTAACAAACGAACTTGTACGTCAAATTATGTTCTCCTTCAGCACCGCTGCCTAAGACGTACCAATCACGTACCGCTTCTCTTTTGAAACAAAATTCTAATCCCCTCCAAACGTCAAAGGCGTCAGTCACGTAACTACAACTGAACGAAATTTAAGAACACAGCCCTCAGCAGCTGCATATAAAAATCATCGAGCACTCTTCTCAAACTCATGTCGCCCCCCGTACAAAGGGTTAGGCGATTTCTTGAAATCCACACCCAGCACACAGAGAAGTGCTCATTCATTTTAAGGTGGATTTCATCCCCCCCCCCCGGCGATGAGGAGCCAGTGAAAGCGCTTGTAAGGTGATAACACAGAATTACAGGAATGAGGAGATGATGTCACATATCGAAGGGAACGAGTGTTCAATTACAATGTTCAAAGCTGCATTTGAATAAGTGTCAAGTGTTGACTTTTATTGAAATTTTAAAACGATCCTGTTTACGAAAGAGAAGAACCGACAGTCGGTCCATGGCTGATGTTGATGTTGCCATCGAGAGCAGTGGCTATGTGAGAAGCGTTGTCTTGTAATGTTGTGACTTGGGGATGTTTGCTTGAATATTCTGCTGTCAATTTTGCAGTGGAAGGGGTGTGCATTGCACTGGGTGGCTCGGACACGCTCAACCAAGAGGTGACTGCAAACGGAGTCATTAAAGTAACTGCCACTTAAATTAAACAAAACTGGCTGTGGCTCCCATCAAAACTGTCAGCCACACGAACACCAAGGCCCGTTGCTGCTAAGTCCTATTGAATATTTAAGTTGCATCACCTAAGCTCCGGCTTTTAATTCGATTAACAGCAAAAAGAAGGCGAACAAAACCAAACACAAAAAGCCAACAAACTGTCAGCGTGAGCGACAAAACGACTCGTTTTTCCATTAAAACGCATCCATTTACCCGTTCGGCCACAGTTCAGGCGGAACTAAAAAGCGGCGACAAGCGACAGTCACGATATCGATTATTTCCATTTCGAGAGGATACACACCTAGTGTCACCCGGTCAGGTGGCAGCCACACGAAGGCGTTTATTTATAGGGCCACCCCAGAGACAGACATCGGTCCGTCGCCGTGCAAGGGTTGGGCGCAATTTATAGATTATGTAATTTATAATTAATTTTCAACGGATGTCGTCGCCTGTGACGGGCTGAATGGCAGTCTAATGGACAAAGGAAGTTTCAACGTCAGAAACTGCGGATAATTGGCGTCCCGTTAAACCAATAGCGGAGTGTAATTGGATGACGATGATTTTCTTTGGACGTCAAACCGTCGCCCGGACGCCGGTGTGTGCTTCGGGTAATTTTTATGCATTCTTTATTAATTCATGCAAATATCTGAACTCCCGTTGGGAAATTATTTTTGCAAGTGGACTCAGCTGTCATGTGAATCCAATTTTTGGCAATTAACCAAGAAACTCAATAATACTGTTCAATGCTGCATATAGTACGAGAAAAATGGGGAATGCGGACAATCTCAATCACTCCAAGGTTCCTAGGTGCCGGAGATCAAAAAGTGCCCAAAATATGAAGATGGCTAGAAGTCCATTAGTGATCAAGGTACCGCAGAATCTAAGTCGGAAGTTTTCAGTAAGTTTGCAGAGGCCAGTTTGCCTCTCTATACACCCGTTTCCATAACTTGAGAATTTTGAAATTTGGTTCTTTCTGGATTTTGGAAATTTTGACATTTGAGCATTTTGGAACTTTTGGCATTTGAAATAGTTGGAATTTCCAGATTTTGGGTATTTTACGACATTTGAAACTTTGGTGTTTCAAATTTTTAGCCATTTCCGAACATCGGGTAATTTGATTTTCTTTTTATTTCTGAGCTTTGAGTATACTGAAATTTCGAGCATAATAGGATTTTCGTTGTCACGGAATTCTAGTCATTGTGGGCTCTTTGTACAGATGAAGCATTTCCGAAAGTTATGTATTCTGAGATGCTTAAATTTTTGAGATTTTGTGCATTTCGGCATTTTGGGTATTTTGGGAACACGAGCATTTTCGGATTGTTGACCTAATACAATTTTTGCTTTGATCAAATTTTAAACAAATTTTTGTTATGAAGTTGACCAAGTTAAAATACTTTGTGGTTGAAGAATCTAATTCCTTGTCGGCTGTTTTGGTCATTAAATAGGGAATAAAACAAGTTTATGCCATTCGTGTTGTCCCGACGTTTCGACAGCAGATGCTGAAAGATCCCCCAGCCCACCAAGAATTAGATTCTTCAACCACAAAGCATAAAAAATTTTGAAATTCAAGGTATTTTAAGATTTTGGGCATTTTGAGATTTTGGCATTTTGGCATATCTTAGGTTTCCGGACTTAAGGATCTCTGAACTTTTCGGAATATCAAGCTCTTGCGCACCTTACGACTTTTGACATTTCAAAATTTTAGTCATTTCGGAACTTTGGGCGTTATCAAATGGCTTACACTCCACAAACGTGGAGTATTTTGAAATTTTGTACAGTGCGAATTTTTGGTTATTACGAAATTTAGAGGTTTTCAGCTGTTCAACAGTTTAATTAAAGACTTAAGAATTTGAGTATTTTGAAATTTCGTACGGCTCAAAATGTTGGTTATTACGAAATTTAGAGATTTTGAGTGGTCTAACAGTTTATGTAAAGAATTAAGGGTTTTGGATATTTCGAGTACTTGTGCTTTTTCGGAAATTTTGGCAACTCTGGATTTTGAACAACATGTAATGTTATGTATGTTTGAACTTTGAACAAAACAGAATTTCGAAATTAAAGGCATTTCTGGTTTTTTGTCCTTTTTGGGATTTTAGGTATTTCCGGACTTAGGGCGCATATTAATTTTTGGAATGCAAGGACTTTGCGCACTTTGAAACTTTCGGCGTTTCGAATTTTCAGGCATTTCAGAACCTTGTGCATTTTTAAATTGCTAGCACTTTACGAACTTTAAGCAGTATGAAATTTCGCACATTTCAACGTTTCGGTTATTACGGAATTCGGGTGTTTGAGCCGTTGAGCGTTTTAACATTTCAAGTAACGTATTAAGGATTTTGGGCATTTCTAAGATGTGCGCTTCTTGGAAATTTTGGCATTTCTGGATTTTGAACATTATATGATTTTATTTTTTTGGAATTTTGAACATTTATAATTTCGAAATTTATGGCATTTTTAAATTTTATGCCAATTCAATAAACTTTGAATTTAATTTTGTTTCTTAACCCCAGCCAGAAACCCACAATCTTTAAGACAACAAATCCAGATCAACCCACGGGAGTGCAAACCTAGTCAAATTATGCTCTTCGATTGAACTTCAGTGTATAACGCAATTCAAACGTTCAAACCTTGAGCGTTCATCTGGGCGACTATCTTATAGTATCCTGGCTGGATGTCCGAAGGCATGCCTGCGCTCGTGATCAGCCACATGTTGAAATAGTAAACGCCCTCCGTAATGTGCGTTTCACACTCCTCGTCGGGGATTGGTAGGTTCGTTCAGACTTTTAGGTCCTTCTGCAGTAGCAGTATGTACGGATTTTCCGACGTTTTAAAGTCCGGATTGAAGGCACCTTGAAGTTTTTTGAAAATGAACATTTTGGGCATTTTTACATATATCACTTTTCGAAATTTTCGGAGTTTTGTTGATTTATTGAGGTTTTAAAATTTTTAAAATTTCGGGTCTCTTGACATTTAGGGCTTTTGGAAATCGTGAATTTTTTAGCATATTGGATTATAGCGCATTTCACTTTTGTGTGCGCTAATTTTTTTTTAAGATTTTTGGGATTTTGGGAATGTTAGATTTTTGAGCTTTTCTGGATTAAGTTATCTTAATCTGACAATATTTGACATCCCGATTTTTTTGGACATATGTGAATTTCTAACGTTTTTGAATTTTTAACTTAACAAAATTTTGGACATTTTGGCCTTTTCGGAATTTGTGACATTTTTTGCAATTAACATATAGTTGCAGTGAGGCCGCCGTGGCGTAGTGGGTAGAGTGCGACACTTACACGCCGAAGGGACTAAGTTCGATTCCCGGCTGAACACCTCGAATTTTTCACGGCTCTACCTCTTTCGGGCTGCCAACAGCACTAAAAGAGTAATGCTTGTCCAAGAAAGCTTCTCAAACTTTGCCGTTCGGAGTCGGCAAAAAACTGTAGGTCTCTTCTACTTGTGAGAAAACAGTGCGCGAGTTACGAACTCTGAGAGTAACACGGCAGGAGAGAGTACGGTAGTGCAAATGAGTACATCATTCATGCACTCTGATCACGTGATCATGTACTGCGTGTGTATGAATCTTTTCTTTCAAGGTCCCACTTACGGTACCAACAGTAATGTGGTGCAACGAAAAGATCAGCATGTGTTCTGCCTAATACCATCTCCGAATGAAAGTCGAAGACTAAAATAGTGCCAAAGTTGCTCTCCTCCATACAGCCTCTATTGTAAAAAAATCGGTTTGAAGCGTGGGTGAGGTGTAATGGTTGCAAACAACGAAAAATGTACAGTCAGTTCAAGTTGAACCTCAAAAGGAAAACAACCAAACTTTGTAGAAAGTTATTTGCGTTTCTTGAAATATTAAAATAAAAAATTAATTGAACTTATTTCCACCCGTGTTCATAATTCGCGCACAACACGAGTAGTTGATGAGCAAGGTAGGCTCTGGTCCCCCTGTGGACAGTCGCGGCAACAGTAGTAGTTCGTTGTCAGTCATTTCGTGCAATCGCGGACACTATTAGTTCTGTTAAAGGTCTCCTCCGAACTCGACAAGATTTTCGGCTTGAAGTTTTAATATGGGTGTTGGACTGCCAATCTTTGGCACTTGAAATGATTTTCGATTTTATCATTCTAATTTTTGCTTAATTTTGTTTTAACAATTTTATGTGTCCCGAATGCCGTCTGATTAGGGAATAGAAATACAAGGGTAGCCTTTTATATTTTGGGAGCAGAGAACAAATTGTAATCAAGCTTTATTTAATAAAAAGGCTTTATTTTGTATTTCAAAATATTCCCAATTGAGATGTACACACTTTTGCATGCTTCAAACGCATTTGTCGAATCACTTGTCGATGCACTTTTGCAACTCTTATTGAGGTTTCTCCAAAACATGCATTCTGAACGCAACAACCGCTTCTTCAAGTGTCGATAAACGTTGACCTCTCATTTTATTTTTTACGTTCGGGAATAAAAAGAAGTCATTCGGTGCCAAGTCGGGACTATATGGCGGATGACTTATCAAATCGATGTTTTGAGTGATCAAAAATGCAGTTGTTTGAGCCGATGTGTGAGAGCTTGCATTGTCGTGGTGAAGAGTGCTCCGTCTTCGGCGGTTGGTTTTCCTGATTTCTTGGAAGACAACTGGCAAACTAACTCAGAATTGACTGTTCTGCGTTGTTCTAGTGGTACGGTTGCGAAATGTTCAGTTTTTCTGAAAAAACTGGCGACCATTTGCTTGGAAGTGCATCGTGCGCGAGCAACTTTTGTATGATTTGGCTCAATTAGAAACACACATACAGTCGACTGCTGTCTACTTTCGGGCTCATACGCATAAATCCACCATTCATCACTTGTCACGATGTCATAGACGTGTTTCGAAGCACCCCGATCGTATTTTTGGAGCATTTCTATTGACCAATCGACACGAGCCGTTTTTTGAGCGATTGACAAATTGTGTGGGATCCAACGCGAACAAATTTTTTTGACGGTCAAATGTTCATACAATATTGAATGTATGCTAGTCCCACTCATGCCTAAGGTTGTCTCAATCTCACGATAGGTTACATGACGATCTTCAATATCGCACAGCATCAATGGTTTCCGGAACAACAACTGATTATGGACGACCTTCACGAAATTCGTCTTGGAGTGAACTACGACCTCGGTTGAATTCACCATACCATCGATAAGCACTGGTCGTTGATGAAGCTTCATTGCCGAAAATTGAATTAAGTTCATCGATGCACTGTTGTTTAGTTAATTCACGTCGAAAGTTGTAAAAAATAATCGCACGAAAATTTTCACGACTTAGCTCGATTTTTTAGGGCGAGATGAATCTTTTAAGTTACTGTAAACAACACGAATAGCGCTCGTATGTCAAAACGTTCTGAGTACGTATAACCTGAAAAATGTCAAACTTTACAATAGAGCTGGCAGTTGCAAGATTGCAACACTAAGGTTACCTAATCCCGAAATATATAAGGCATTCTTCGTACAAATGAGAAAAGCGACAGTTAAATATGATGCACAAGACGCTGACAAGAAAATGAAGGAGAAGATAATGCGAAGAAATGACAATTGCTACAGATGGGCAAGTGATCGTTAATGCGAGAAGCGCTAGAGATGTGCAAATCATTAGTTATGCGGGAAGCGCCAAGTGAACCAGAATAATTTGTACAAACTGCTGAATTGAACAAGGGTTTAACTTACCTCTAGTTGTAACGCCTCAAGCAATACCAATGCAATACCCAAGCTGTACCTAATTTCTGAGTTAAAACAAATTCTTCAGAAAATTCAGAAGTCAAGTGGCGCCTTGGTTGGCGATTCGATTAAAGTTTCTGTGTGGCCAGTGACGTGTTTGGAAGCTGCACAGGAGAGAATAGGAGCTTCGTACCAGATAAACTGTGAGCTCCTTCATCGTCATAATAAAAGATCCACGTCTTGGGGTAGTTTTTCTGCGGTTTGGCGATATATTGAATAGAGCATGTTACCATTTTTGTGGTCGCCGTGGCGTAGTAGGTAGAGTGCGATGCTCACACGCCGAAGGGTCTAGGTTCGACTCCCAGTTCAACACCAATTTTTCTAATATTTCACGGCACCACCTCTTTCGAGCTGCTGACAACACTCAAAGAGTAATAACTGTCTAAGAAAGCTTCTCAAATTTCGCCGTTCGGAGTCGGCAAAAAACTGTAGGTCCCTTCTACTCGTGAGAGAACAGTAGCGCGCACGACACGAGTAGTTGATGAGCAAGCTAGGCCGTGGTCCCCGTTTGGACTGTAGCGCCAACAATTATTATTATTATTATGTTACCATTTGCGTTGCACAAGTAAACACATCCCACCATGAGAATTCACAGAATTCTTGCTTAAAAGTAACAAAATAGTTTTCGCTTTCTCCGAAGCAAATTTACTGGTTCAAGTTTTCCTCTTCATCTGTCCTCTATTCTGCCGTCTGTGTTTGCTCGCCTGCATTAAAGCGAATCGAAAATATCCAAGAACCGCGCTCTAGAAGCGTCAAACAGTATCCCGCAGTTGTGTTTTCTGATGTGAGCAAATGTAAAATTCACCCTTTCTCATCCCAATATTTCGTGCAGGTCTTATGCAAGGTAGTCTTTTGAATATTTCTCTGTCCAGGGTTTGAAGTCACATGCGGGACACCTGTTTACCGCCCATCATGTTGTTGCTCCTGAAGTCAATTTTTGCTGATATCCCTCCAGTGGAATGTGTCACAACTACTTCTTGATTCCACTTCTCGCACTTAAGTCTTAGTTTATTTTCCCATCCCTCAGCTGTCAATGAAAACATCCCCAATCACTCTAACAACTGTTCACTATGCAATCGAAATCGCCTTTTACTAGCCCTCCCCTCAACAACCAATGAAATCTCGAACTGTAAAAATGTCTTCTCAACAATACACCCTACCGCACACCCTTCACAACAATTCGTCAATTGCACCCATCCTCCCCATCGTCCACATGGCAGTAGGTTTCACCCAATGTGCCTTAGAAGCTGCTAACTTATGCATTCCTACATCCATATGTAAACAACCCTCTCTTCCGCATTCCGCTTCAGTTCGTGGAAGTCATCGATAAGTTCCCCCACACTGCCCCACACTCGGGGGCATATAAATGGCCCTACGTCAAAAAGTCAATCTATAATCTTTACGTACCCATTGCCGTTCAGTTTAAAGTTTACGACGCAAACAACACCGAACAATGATCACTTACTTAGCTCAGAAACTTGAGCGGCTTTCGGAAGGACCCGTTGTCGATGCGAAGGAAACGTGTGTGTATGAGCGATTTGCCTATTCCTGAGGAACGACATCTGTCACATGTACACCGGGGCTCATGCACACATGCAGGGATGCTGGGGCCATGCGGGGGATGGATACGAAATGGGGGTCTGCCTTGAAATTCTCTGAAAGTGGTGTAGTTTGGGCAAATGAATTGCTTGGGGATTGGAGGGGAATACATTTACAAATCCATTCCACTTGCAGTTGAATCGAATTATTTTCGAAGGACCACCAAGACTGTTTAAATCGTCCTTGCTCTCAACAACAATTTGGAACTCCTTGGCTTTGTGGCTTTATTTTCGTTTCTGTGGAGAGACTCGAGTGGATGTGAAGAGTTTTTTCTTAGTTTTTGAATTGTGCTCTTCAAACACTTAAGCGTTCATTTTAATTCCATTTGTTTTCTAAGCCGGCCACACGGCAATTTGGACGTGATGTTATTGCCAACTGTGCATAAACGGGGTTGATTGCTGGCGCATAAGGGTTTGTGGGAAGTCGACTGGGGCATGAGCTCAAAGAATGTTTTTCAAGACTTTTCTAACCGACGGGACAATGATGAGTGCCCTCCGAAACGTACTCACACTTATTTATCTTGTATTTGGCGCTGGTTGCAGCAGACTTGTCCGAAAAACAGGGAAACGAGGACGTGCCAGTCAGTGATTCACAGTACTGTGCACGACGTCAGTACTCGTTCGATGGCGAGAAAAGTATTTGCAGATTGGCCTTCATTGGCTTCTGTTGAGTCATGCTCTGGTGCCCAGAAAAGCTCTTCGGCGAAGAACGCTCTAGTTGTGTCTCTGATAGGTTGAACGTTGATTGATTCTGCACGAGATGACCGAATCAGTTGGCATCTCCAACAACGGCGTAGATCTATCTGCGTAGCCTGTGGTGTATTTGCTCACTCTGGACAACAACCTCAAGCATGGAATGACTTTCCAATAGTGTCTGGAAATGTTTGAATGGAAATGTTTGAATGGAATGCCAACGAATTTCAGGGTCATTTCGTGACGAATCATAGATCGACTGGTAGACACCAGAGGTAAAGGAGCAGTCGAATGTGTGATATTCACCGAGCCAAGTAGGCTGATTTTTTTGACCGCCATGGCGTATTGGGACCTGCCCATGGTCCCAGGTTCGATTCCCGGACTGAATCGCATTTTTCACGGGACCACCTCGACCTCTTTGACGAAACTAAAAGAGTAACGATTGTCTATGAGAAGCTTCTCAAACTTTACTGTTCGGAGTTTGTTTGTCTTTAAGAGTTTCGGAATTTTTTGCATTTTAGTCTTTTGGGCTTTTTGGGATTTATTTTTTATGTGGGGCAGCAGTTGGCATCCAGAGTTTTTTGGACATAATTTCAGACTTTTTGGACCTTGAACTTACAAAATTGGTTGTCAAATATCCCAATTCCGCCTTTCTGTCTTTTGAATTTTCCGGTTATGCACAAAGCGCCACAGAGCTCGTATCTGGCAATACTGTACATCATTTGGCAATACATAACTTACAAAACGACGCTATGCATGATTAGTTTGGATACTGCGTTAACCAGTTATAGACGTGTAAACATGGAGTTCACTGACGTCTAAATTCGCGCTATTTTAAAGGTTCGTTCGTTAAAGGCAAATCGGCTAGAGAAACGTTCCGTGAGATTAACGGTGTTTTGGGGGATGGTACTCTATCACTTTGAACCGCGGAGGAATGGTTTCGACGATTCAGAGCCAGTGACAACGACACCATGAATAAGGCAGCCAACGGAAGACCTGCGACGACGAATACCGATCGAATCATGGAAATCATCGAGTTACACCGGCATGTGGCATCTCGTAACATTCCCCAGGAGATGGGAGCTAGGTAGGTAGGTTAAGGTCGCTGATGAATGCACTTAGTCCCATACAGGACCATTGCGCTACCACACCATGTGGGAAGAACCTAAAACCAGCTGGAGCCGATAATAAAGTTTAAAATGTCGGCATGAAGGGTTTTATTAAGGTCGTGTAGGCCGTTGAGGAAAAAGCTTCCAAAATGCTTGTGTCTGAGGCGCGAGAGCGCCGGGCATGTGCATAACAGGTGTAGGAGAGTTTCTGATTCTTCCTCATCCCTGCAGCTTCTGCAAAAATCGTTTGAGGGAGCCCCTAGCCTGTTAGTCTCCTCACCGATTAGACAGTGCCCGGTTATGGCTCCCATGACCAGGCTTATGTCCGATCTCTTGAGCGATAGCAGCAGTCTGGAGCGTTTGCGTTCAAGAGCGCGCCACAACTCCTTGGAAAAGCGACAAAGGTCATGGTTAGACCACCTTTGATGAGTCTGATGGATCGCGCTCAAGTGCAGTACTAACTTGCATATGGCGAGAGGGATACCGAGGTGTTCGTGTTCCTGAAGTAGTGGTTGCGTTGTGGCAAGCTTGGACAATTCGTCTGCTTAACAATTGCCCGGAATGTGCCTGTGACTTGGCTCCCTGCACAGGCGTATGTTGAACTGCTCAGCCATCTCATCTAAGGCTGTGCGCCAATTCATGACCGTTTTGGAATTTGTTGAGACAGATTCCAGGGCCCCGAGTGCTGCCTGACTATCCGTAAGAAAAAGGATATCAGCTGCGGATATTCTTTTCCTCTTCAGCCAAGACAGTGCTTCGCGAATGGCCATTACGCCGGGCATGTGCATAACAAGTGTTGGAGAGTTTCTGATTATTCCTCATCCCTGCAGCTTTTGCAAAAATCGTTCGAGAGAGCCCCTAGCCTGCTAGCATGCTCACCGATTAGACAGTGCCCGGTTATGGCTCCCATGACCAGGCTTATGTCTGATCTTTTGAGTGATAGCAGCAGTCTGGAGCGTTTTGGTTCAAAAGAGAACCACACCTCCTTGGAGACGCGACAAGGATTATGGTTAAACCACCTTTGATTAATCTGATGCGTCGCATTCAATTGCAGTACTAATTTGCATGTGGCGAGACGGATACCGAGGTGTTAGTGTTCCTGAAAAAAAGGTTGCGTTGTGGCTAGCCTGGCTAATTCGTCTGCTTGACAGTTGTCCGGAATGTCTCTGTGACCTGGCACCCAGCACTGGCGTATGTTGAACTGCTCAGCCATCTCATCTAAGAATGTGCGGCAGTTCATGGCCGTCTTGGAGTTTGTTGAGACAGATTCCAGGGCCCTGAGTGCTGCCTGACTTTCCGTTAGAATAAGGATATCAGTTGAGGATATACTATTTCTCTTCAGTCAAGACAGTGCTTCGCGAATGGCCACTACTTCAGCTTAGAACACGCTACAGTGATTGGGAAGTCTGAATTTAAGACTAAGGTTCAGATCCTCAGAGAAGACTCCGCAACCAATGCCTTCTTTTGTTTTTGATCCATCGGTGTAGATGCACTTAGCGTCAGCAACCCATTGTCGGTTACCCGACCACGCGTCTCGTTCAGGGATCATAGTGCGGAAATTTTGTGTCAAAAAGACCTTCGGCGCCGCATAGTCAAGTTTTTGGTATACAAAGTTTACTCTTTGAAGAATCCTTGAGTGTCCATGGGACACATTCTATTGTGATGAGGAGATCAGTCTTATTGCTGTACTAGCCGCCACCTGTTGGGCAAACAGATCTATGGGCATAAGGTTGAGAATGACGTCCAATGCATCTGATGGGGTGGTTCTTAGAGCACCGCAGATACATATGGAGGCCAGTCGCTGGACTTTTCTGATAGTGTTGTAGTGGGAAACTGTGTCTAGTGCAGGCCACCAAGCTGCCACCATATAGTAGAATAGGGCGCAGAGATGGGAGCTAGTCACCAAACCATTTTAAACCATCTGCAGAAGGCTGGATGCAAAAAAAAAGCTTGATGTTTGGGTGCCGCATGATTTGCCGCAAAAGAAAAACCTTCTGGACCGAATCAACACCTGCGATATGCTGCTGACACGGAACGAACTCAACCCATTTTTGAAGCGGATGGTGACTGGCGACTAAAAATGGATCACATACGACAATATCATTCGAAAACGTTCGTGGTTGAAGGGCAGTGAATGATCCCAAACAATGGATAAGCAGGGATTGACGGCCAGAAAGGTTTTGCTGTGTATTTGGTGTGATTGGAAGGGAATCATCCACTATGAACTGCTCCCATATGGCCAGACGCTTAATTCTTCCATCTACTGCAAACAACGATCGCTATCAACCAGATCGACCAGAAGTGGCCAGTATTGGCTAACAGCAAGGGTGTAGTGTTCCACCAGGATAACGCCAGACCACACACTTCGTTGATGACCCTGCAGAAGCTTCGGGAGCTCGGATGTGAGGTTTTGTCGTATCCACCATATAGCCCCGACATAGCTCCAAGTGATTACCACCTGTTCCTGTCCATGGCGAACGCGCTTGGTGGTGTGAGTTGGAATTCAAAAGAGACTTGTGAAAAGTGGCTGTCCGACTTCTTCGCAAATAAGGAGGGGGGCTTTACGAGGAAATCATTATGAAGTTGCCGTCTAGATGGAAACAGATTATCGAACAAGCCGGCGCATAGTCGAACTAAATCCGATCACTATAACACTTTTCATGAAGTATTGAATGAAGAGCAAAAAAGCGGCATATTTGACAATCTTTTATAAGTGATGATCCCCCAAATTCAAGCCTCGATTTCTGACTGATTTTGAATCCAAAAACGACAAGGACTCGTTTTACGTATTCTTGTACTTTGTTTCTGTTACCTGTTATGAGGGAAGACATGGACGGGTTTTGATTTGATAGTATCACGGAAGCGAAAATATACAAACAATACAAACAATACAAAAAAAGACTGAAACACAGCAGACGACGTATGGCCGCAGTGGCATAGTGGGTAGAGTTCGACGCTGGCATGCTGAAGGTTCGATTCACTAGTTTTGCAAAAATATAAAGTCTAGCCCAAACGACGAACGTTCTTGCCGAGCTTGCTTGTGTTCGTCTAGCCTAGTCTGCTTTCTGTTGCTGAAAAATTGCAACTTTGTCGTGTTCTTCGGTTGTAATGTTCGTAATGATCGCATCATTGTGCCAAAGATATGATGCACCGAAAATAGTTTTTTCACTTATCTTGGTTGACGCGGGCACTAAAACGCGTTTTATATTTATGTTTTTGAAATTTTTTTTTGCGACCGCTGTGGCGTAGTGGGTAGAGTGCGACACTCACACACGGAAGTTCCGGATGCGATTCCCGACTGAACACCTCGAATTTTCCACGGCATCACCTCTTTCGAGCTGTTGACAACACTCAAAGAGTAATAACTGTCTAAGAAAGCTTCTCAAATTTCGCCGTTTGTAGTCAGCAAAAAACTGTAGGTCCCTTCTCCGCGTGAGAGATCAGTAGCGCCCACACCACGAGTAGTTGATGAGCAAGCTAGGCCCTGGTCCCCCTGTTTACTGTCGCGCAAACAATGATTATTAGATGACGTACGACTGACGGAATTTAATTTTGGAGGCTGTTGAAATTTTTTTTTTGTGAGTAAATTTAAAGCATACACTCCGACGGAATCGAACTGCAAACCGACTTCACACTCCCTTAATTTCCAAATCGTTCTTAACTGTGAGCTCAAATTTTTTACCACATGGCAGATAATTTCATTGCGGACAAGCCTTTTAAGCGATGTACGTCTAAGTTGCGTTGAAAAAAATAATCTGAGACAGAATTGCAGCTTGATAGACTACTGCCTAATATTTGACTGGAAAACTACAACTAGCTTCCGTTTGTACCATCCATCAGCTCAACTTCAATAAACCATTGATATCTCCAACCATTACCTGTCATACCGGCAACGTTGCATAACGCCATAGAGGTGGTTTAAAACAACATCAACATCGGCAAAAATGGATTATAACGTTAAGCCGCGAATTGACCGCAATCCTCTTAGAACTGGATTAAAAATGCGTCATGAGCTTAAGCCGTCTTTGGAATGGATAGAGCACGCAACGCAGATTTAATAAATTCGGCTCAAGCCATTGAAGTTCCAAACAGGACGCTTTGGTACACGACAACAGGGACAAGTTGGAGTCCAGAGAGCGAAAGAGTTTCTTCTTCTTCATTCAGCTCAAGTCATTAAGGTTGAAACCAAAACGAGACGCTTTCTTACACGACAACAGGGACCAGTTGGAGTCCAGAGAGCGACGGAGTTTCTTCTTCTTCATTCAGCTCAAGCCATTAAAGTTCCAAACAGGACGCTATCGAACACGACAACAGGGAGAAGTTGGAGTCCAGAGAACGAAGGAGTTTCTTCTTCTTCATTCAGTTCAAGCCATTAAGGTTCCAAACAGGACGCTTTGGTACACGACAACAGGGACAAGTTGAAGTCCAGAGAGCGAAGGAGTTTCTTCTTCTTCATTCAGCTCAAGCCAGTGAAGTTCCAAACAAGACGTTATCGAACACGACAACGGGGACAGGTTGGAGTCCAGAGAGCGAAGGAGTTTCTTCTTCTTCAATTAGCTCAAGTCTTTAAAGTTCCAAACAGGACGACCAAGGGGTCGTACGAGACCTTCGCAAGGCCACCAAAAAGGAGGCACACCGGACAGTAATGTTTTCAACTGTCATAACCGCCGATGCGAGCTCTTTGCTCGTATCTTTGCACCTTAGCGTGACCGTGTACCTTACATGTTAGGTATTTTTTTTTTAGACGCGGTATTGAATCTTTAAACGAACAGACATTTTAGTTGGAGACCAACAAGACTAGGCACTGTCTCATGAGGCAACCGTCTACCGAGTTTAAACAAACAGACATTTCAGTCAGAGATCGTGGACGTAACAACAAGACTCGGCATTGTCTCACAAGGTGACCATCAACGAAGTTTGAATGCAAAACAAAGTTCCACAATTTATTTCTTCGACACGCCGGAGGCATGCGGCATTTTTTGCCTTCTTTGGAGTTAAAGATTTCTGTAAGGAAACCTCGGATCAACATCTTGGGCACCCAATTTCAAATGATATGCCACACGATGTGAGGCGACAGCATGCCAGCTGTCTCTATTCATCTCAAAATTGAAGATATTCGCAAATGTTGTCTGCTTAGTGCAATGCAACTTATTTTAAAGCATCGTACCAATTGGAAGGAATATGCAATGTCACAAAAACTTGCAAGCTTCCGGCAAGTGAAAATGAAGCCTTAAAAGCGAAAGAGTTCCCTCATCAAATTGAATGTCAACTTAATGAATTCAGAGCATTTCAAATATTTTCAAAATTCTTAGCACAGTCAAACTTTTTCAAGCTGAGTCCCCTTGAGTCTCAACTCTTCGCCCCTGTTAATGCGGTCTGCCCCAAATTAAAACGAGCAAAGCGTACATTTCATGCGAATTGAGGAAGAAAAGAACAAACAACAAAGCAACGACCACAGCCACTCCTACAATATGCTCGCAACTGAATTAAAAATAAACTACAAACGATATCACTGTACTCCACTTAGCCGAATTTTAATGTATCCTTCAGATTGCGAACTTTTATTACCATACAACGAGAATTCGCACACGTACACCACACCACCGCACCACCACATCCCTGCCACGGCCAACAGGAGCCGTAACATATTTTCATTCTTTTTGCTTCAGTGGAAATTATTGCCTCTATCTGCGCGCAAACATCTGAAACTCTGAGGAAGTTGATGATGATATAGATTATTGAATGCGATACCAGCGCTTATATGGGTCAATGAAAACACATTATTATTATCATCGCAGAATCTTGACGCTTACTTGACCCGATTCCGCCGTCTCACTTGAACTTTTTTCTGCAGAAGATGAGGTTATGTTTTTAATTTCTGAATGCGTACACAAAGCAAAGACAATTGACTGTGCCATAACAACACATTGTTTGCGAACAGCATCGCTGTGCCCCGGTGCTGGAGGAGTGGGAGAGGTGGAGGGGAGAAGGATGTGGGAACTTGTTTGTGATATTATCTGAGTGATTGTCAACAAGAGTGTGGTGGAGTCAACGAGAAATGAGGTCGGGATGCCACAATGAAAATGCAAGCATATTGCGAGGGGATGGGGCGTGAATAAAAGGGCAGAAAGAAAGAACACTCTCTGCATCAACAATACATGATTAAGAACATCTCTTCGCTTCCCTATTGATTTTAATTTGATTAAAGGAGACAGGAAATTACTGGGTGGTGCAAAGGGCCATGGCATGGGGGTCTGTTTGACGTCATTGGGTCACGCCCAGAGTAATGACGTTTTGTGCTGGTACGAAGGTTGCTTTTATTCTTCAGGATTGGGCAACCCTAGTGTTGCAATCTGGCAACTGCCAGCTCTATCGCAAAGTTTGACATATTTGAGGTTATACGTACTGAGAACGTTTTGACATACGAGCATACATACGACATACGACATATCTCGCCCAAAAAATGGCATTAAATCGTGAAAATTTTCGTGCGATTACTTTTTTACGACTCCCGACGTGGATTAACTCAACAACAATGCATCGGTGAGCTTAATTCAATTTTTGGCGATGAAGCTCCATCAAGGACCAGTGTTTATCGATGGTATGGTGAATTCAACCGAGGTCGTAGTTCACTCCAAGACGAAATTCGTGAAGGTCGCCCAAATCAGTTGTTGTTCCGGAAACCATTGATGCCGTGCGCCAACTGATATTGCAAGATCTTCATGTGACCTATCGTGAGATTAAGACAACCTTAGGCATTAGTGGGACCAGCTTACATTCAATATTGCATGAACATTTCACCGTCAAAAAGACCGTCAAATTTGTTCGCGTTGGATCCCACACAATTTGTCAATCGCTCGAAAAAAGGCTCGTGTAGATTGGTCGAAAGAAATGCTCCAAAAATACGATCGAGGTGCTTCGAAACACGTCTTGGACATCGTGACAAGTGACGAATCGTGGATTTATGCGTATGAGCCCAAAAGTAAACAGCAGTCGACTGTACAGGTGATTTAAATTGAGCCAAATGCAACAAAAGTTGCTCGCGCACTAAGCACTTCCAAGTAAACGGTTGGCTGTTTTTTCGAAAAAACTGGACACCTTGCAACAGTACCACTAGAACAACAGCAGAACAGTCAATTCTGAGTGGTGCACAATCATTTGTTTGGCAGTTGTCCTCCAAGAAATCAGAAAAACCAACCGCCGAGGACGGATCACTCCTCACCACGACAATGTGAGCTCTCACACATGGGCTCAAACAACTGCATTTTTATGCCCTCAAAACATCGATTTGATGAGTCATCCGCCGTATAGTCCTGACTTGGCACAGAATGACTCCGGTTTATTCCCGTCCGTAAAAAAAAAATGAGAGGTCATCGTTTATCGACACCTGAAGAAGCGGTTGATGCGTTCAGAACGCATGTTTTGGAGATACCTTAATCAGAGTGGCAAAAGTGCTTCGACAATTGGTTTAAGCGCATGCAAAACTGTATAGATCTTAACGGGGAATAGTTTGAAAAACAATAAAGCTGTTTTTGGAGATTAATATTTGTTTTCGTTCTCTAATCCTGAAGTATGACAGGCAACCCTCGTACTAATCGGGCAGAAATCATTTGGAAAAGTTTCATTCGTTTTTTTGGCAACAGGTATTACCTTGGCACATTTCCAAGCATCTGGAAAGGTTAGGCCTCCTCGGTTCTTCTCCCTCATCTGCACAAGGCGTAAATTTGATCCAATGTGGACTTCGTTGTTTTGAAAGCACAGTGAGAGTGCCGCTTCAGCTTGTATAAGAATAATTTTAGTCTCCTGTGCAACAGGGCAGAGGGTATCTTGTGGGCAATGTTAACAAAACAGACCTTGTTGCAGTAGAACTTATGGACTACTCTCTGTCATTCGCATTGAGAAGAAGTTCAATCGATTATTAAAGGTTCTAAAGGGTCTAGGTTCGACTCCAAACTCAACACCAATTTTTCGAATTTTTCACGACACCACCTCTTTTGAGCTGCTGACAACACTCAAAGAGTAATAACTGTCTAAGAAAGCTTCTCAAATTTCACCGTTCGGAGTCGGCAAAAAATTGTACGTCCCTTTTACTCGTGAGAGAGCAGTAGTGCGCACAATACGTGTAGTTGACAAGAAAGCAAGGCCCTGCTCCCCCTGTGGTCTGTTGTGCCATCCAATTATTATTATTAATTATTAAACAGTGACTAGCCTGAAATGAAACATCTACACTCCTAATTGGGACTGCTATCACTAGCAGTGCTGGTTGATCATATAAAGTGCAAAACAAATACAACACACTTAGTACACCTAAATCAATATAAACAATTTCGTACTTTCCATTAATTTGAAATGGCTTGGACCACCTCTGGCTTATTTCTAAAATGTTGACATGCAACTCGTCGTTCGCAATTAGGTTCAAGACTGTTCTCTAAGCGGACCAACCCAGAGATGGCACTTGATTGTCTTTAAGATAACCTTTCACTGGCTTGGATGTGTATTTGGAATCGTTATTTTGTTGAAATATCCACCGCAGGGAAATTTTCAATTTGGCGTTTGGCAATATTTGCAATTCCTTAATATTATATTTTAATATGCAGCGCGATCCATTATACCAAAAATCTCAGGAATGGTTTCAACAGTTCAAACTAAAGTTCTTGTCCGCAACATCGCCTCAATGCTTTGTTGTAACTTTGCTGATCCAAAGATTTTGTGTCTCTCCCTACTGATGTCTTACTGTGCACATTACATTTGCAAAGACAATGTTTTGCTTAGATTCTTCTTCTTCTTCTTGTAGCGCAACTGTCCTGGGTGGACCTGAGCTTCAACCAACATACCTCTCCAGCTAGCACGATATTTCGCCAGCTGTCTCCAGTTGCGCACTCCAAGTTGGTTGAGGTCCTTCTCCACTTGTGTGCGCCACTTTAGTCTTGGTCGCCCTCTGTTGCATTGTGCCAATGGCACGGATTCAAAGACTTTTCGGGCCGGAGCAGCAGTGTCCATACGCTCTACATGGTCTAGCAATCGTAAGCGTTGTATCCGTAGACGCTTGACCAGGCGAATGTAGCTGTACAGCCTATAGAGTTCGTCATTAAATCTTCTCCTCCAGATACCATCAACCCAAACAGGACCAAAAATCGATCGCAAAACTTTTCTCTCGAAGAGACTAACGGCATCCTCATCTGCCTTTGCTAACGTGCAGGCTTTGATTCTTCAGTAAAGGGAATTTTCCATTTTTGCACTTTTTTCTAATTTAAATGTATTTTTTTTTTGCAAAATTCAGCATACTAATTGTTTGTGTTGGGAGTACAAATTAAGAAATCCATAAATTGCGTTCGGAAGCGACAACTTTTTCCGAAATTTCTTAAAAGCCATTTCTCAAACTTAGTCTTGTCTGGCATTTATCCATTGAGCTATTCTTCGATTTCGTTAAAAAAGCCAGAACTAATGACATACAAGCCGCGTTGCATCCATCAAAACAGAAACTTTCGATGGATGCAAAATAATTTGCGAAAGCACCGGATCGGCTTGAAAGAAGTAAGGTGTGTGAAGCGTGTGAGGGAATACCTTCCACTTCTGTGCCTCCGGGTAGTTTTTGCCTTCCACTGCCAAGTGGGCCCGGCGTTAACCTGTTTCATAATCACTACGACCTGTCTTTCGCTAGTTTCTTGTCATCTTTCTTACAATGCCCGCCTCACACGCACTAGTTGAAGTCAATTCTTCTTCTTCTGGGTGGACCTGGGCCTCAACCAACATGCCTCTCCAGCCAGCACAATCTTTCGCCAGCTGTCTCCAGTTGCGCACTCCAGGTTGGTTGAGGTCCTTCTCCACTTGTGTGCACCACTTTAGTCTAGGTCGTCCTCTGTTGTGTTGTCCCAATGGCACGGATTCAAAGAAGTCAATAATGCATCCAATAAATTGTTTCACCTGGTTTTCGATGCTTATAGTATATCAAACTCACCAAATGCAGAGACTCGCCTTTGAGCCGTGAATGATGCCGTTTCGTGGGCGTCCGTGTACACGATGATAGTATGGGTTCATCAGACTATGCATATTATATCAACATTTCATCTCCAGTCATAATCCCACGCAAAGGTTTCTTCCTTTGGTGTCTTTCAAGTAGCAGCTCCGAGATTAAAAATCGCCTTCCGATCCCCTCGGTTTTAACTCGTAAGACACCAAATTTGGTGCTTTTGCTTTTGAAGAAAATGAGAAAATAATTTTTTGTACTGAGTCTTTCCCAATCTTTCTTTAAGTTAACTTTGTGTTTGGCATAGATCTCAACCCAGGGTAGCCTCCAATTCCTCATCTTTAAAATTTGTTTAGTATGGCCATGACACTCATTTTTTTCCACGCTAAAATCAACAATTTTGATGTGTCAAACTACTCTCTGCATGATCTGTGGATCGGATCATATTCACCATACATTTTGGCGACACTTTTCTTTTAACTTAGAAAGCAAATCAAAACTTCCCTTAAATTCTGTTTATTTTTGACAAATCTAAACATTTTCGAAAAAAAACAATCTTGTTGCCCAACACTGGCAATGAAGCGCGTTAATATTTACTAACAAGTGTCACACCTTTCCAGAGACGCAGCTCATTGCTTCCAAAATCACCAACAACTTGTAGGAGCGCCATCTTTTGAAAATAAATAATAATAATAAAAATGCTATGACGGTCCACAGGTAGACCAGGGCCAAGCTTGCTCATCAGCTGCTCGTGTTGTGCGCGCTACTGTTCTCTCACGAGTGAAAGCGATGTACAGTTTTTTGCCGACTCCGAACGGCGAAGTTCGAGTTTGAGTGGTGTCAGCAGCTCGAAAGAGGTGGTGCCGTTAAAAATTCTAGGTGCTCAGCCGGGAATCGAACCTAGACCGGCGCGTGGACGACGCACTGAACTCACTATGCCACGGCGAGCACGGAAAGCGGATACAATTTATAATTTTTCAATGTGTTTCCCCAATCATTGCTCATTGGCATTGTGCTTTTAACGTAAAATGTTTGAAAATCACATTTGTTACAAGTAGTCGAGGGCATGCCAACAAGTAAGCAAATCAGAGCTGCTTCAAGGGTTGGAAAAACAATGGCACAAGTGTATTACGAGTATTTCTGAGGGGGGCTGTTCAAAAGGAAAAAATCGAAATTGATAAAATAAAATATTTTTTGTAAAAAATTAAAATTATTTTTTAACAGAATACGAGGCTCAAGAATACGAATCTCTTGAGAGTACAGAGTCTTGTGGGCCTGTAGTTTTTTTTTAATTTCATCCTTAATCTCTGTTTCTCTCCTGTTCTTGAACAGTTTAAATATATAGCAATTTAATGAATTTTTAATTGTTTTTGATCAAGCCATAAGTTCTTCTGTCAACCTTCCACAAAGTTTTCCGAAAACATTTCATTTAGACTGCTGGCCAATGTACTTAGGCTTCCTACTTTCTAAAATTTACAACGCAGCAAACATTTGACTCTCGCTATTTCGAAATTGCAAAAATTTTAAATTTTAAGATGGTCACATAGTTTACATCGTCCATAGTTGTAGCACCGGACTCAATAAAAATAACCCTTAGACTGATCATCGATTAACTTTATTTTGTGCTCAATGAAATACGAGAGCATTTGAGAAAGTACTGTTGCTGGGGCTTCAAAGATGGCGCCACCTGCAAGTTGTGAGTAAGATTGGAAGCTATTACCCACTTCATTGGAAAGTGGAAAACGACATTCGCCAGCAGCTATTATTGTGCATCAGCGTCTGTTTTGATCAACATTGAATTTGAATTTGGCTCCTTCTCAATTGGCGGGGTTAACAGATAAATAATTTTGATTTAGTTTCATTTAAAAGTTACCAGAGAAATGGGGAAAAGTAGTCGCTTTCACAAGCCTTTAAATATGGACTTCTATTCACTCCATCTGATACCGAAGAAGAAATTCGCACAAATTCCAGGATCTGCGCCGAAGAAGGACAAGCACCATTTATACCAGCATTTTCCAACATTGAATTGAGCGCTATAATAATCTCCACAATAATTTTCAGACGGAACGTAAATACATCAAATTTGGCAAACAATGAATAAACACTTTCGAAACAAATCCCTGTCCCTGGAAGTTGCTCCCAGAAGCAACAGCGTCGTTTCTAGATTAATTTGGTGCTGGCAGTTTTATGCATACAGTGCAATTTCAAATTTCGAGTAGATCTTGTACATTCGGAAACTTTTTTGCCAACCAATGAATGTGCCGGAAACTATCAATGGAATTCCTGGGAAATGAGAAAACTCTGATTTCTCTGAATTTTCAATTTCAATTCCAATGAATAGCTGTTGTGTTCAAACTTTTTCCAAACAACCAGACCTCTACCTAAACAGCTCTCCCGAAAACTCCAACCGCGTCTCCCGAAAAATAAACAAAACCCAACTCCCAGCCCGAGTGTTCCTTCAGGCGCAGTGAATTAAACATCCGCGAATTGATGTAATTGAAATTCTTCATTAATGTGTGTGGATATGTTTGTGCCCAACAAAAAAGTGGGGAAACAGCACCAAGTCGAAGAGCGGGTATCCTTGGCCCCGGCACAAACATTAGGAGGCCTCATCAAAAATATTTTTTTTTCAGGGGGGAGATGTGAAAGCGAACATATATGTGAACTAAAGCGAAGTTTATATCCGCCTCACACCCCCAAGGGGTACGGGAATTTATGTCCGAGTGTGTGCGGGAGTAGTCATAGAACGGCTTGACGTTAAATTTAGGTGATTCATTCTTTGTTTTTGCGCTCCAAGTATCGCGCACTTCACGTGCAGGAGTCTGGACTGAATTGCGATGGTGGACGGGCTGGGGGTGGGGGTGGAATATAATTAACGGTACAAAAGCACTTGCAGAGCATAAAATTTAAATAAAACGTCTACAGCAGCGCACAGCGGGGTAATAAATATTCGTGAGTTAAGGTAAGACGTCGACAGCAGCTGTACACTGTGATCCTTGACTCTTGATAGTTCTGTGAAGAGAAGATCCGAGTCTATCACATTGTCTGAGGTACTCCCATGCGTGTGTGTGTGTGCTCTGTTGGATGAAGAGTGAATCAATTTTCGGGGCTTGCCAGTGGGTGGCCAGCTGGGTTGCAAATGTTTGTTTAGGAATAAATTAGAGAGTGAATAGGGTGGAGGCGGGAATACTTTATTTGATTTTGTTTTTATTTGCAGAGCCGTCGACGGAAATAATTGGAGCACCGGATCTGTACATTGAGAGCGGCTCAACAATTAACCTGACCTGTGTAATATTAAACTCCCCCGAACCACCGGCTTATATCTTTTGGAATCACAACAGCGCGGTAAGTTTAGAAATCAATGATTTTTCTTGATGCCTGCTGTTGTAAATTAAATGTCAAGGTGAAGTGATTTTTAGCTCTCTACGCCAGTTAGAGTGCGATGTCTTTTTATCGCCTCTTCCTTTCAATAAAACAGCATTAGTCTATTCATGGGGATCATTTTATGGAGCTATTCCAAATGAGTGGTCGCCGTGGCGTTGTGGATAGAGTGCGACGCTCACTCTCCGAACGATCTAGGTTCGTCTCTCAGCTCAACACCAGTTGTCTCGAATTTTTCACAGCACCACCTCTTTCGAACTGCTGAAAACTGTCTTAGAAAAATCTCCTTCCCAAATCTCGCCGTTCAGAGTCTGCAAAAAACTGTAGGTCCCTTCTACTCGTGAGAGAACAGTAGTGCGCATAACACGAGTAGTTGATAAGCAAGCTAGGTCCTGGCTCCCCTTTGGACTGTAGCGTCAACAATAATTATTATTATTCCAAATGAGACAAATTATTTGTAACCTTCACGTAGTTTTCACTTTATTTGGAGCCTTCCTACGTAGTGCCTAGGCTGAGATGGAGCATACAAGTGGAAAACGACCTCAACCAACTTTGAGCCTTAAACTGGAGGCAGCTGGTAAGAGCTCATGCTGGCTGCAGAGTTATGTAACCGAAAGCACCGGGACATATAGGGGCCTCTGCTCCTAAAAATTTTAATTAAATTTATTTTTTTTTCGTTAGTGGCGCCCTTTATTTGTCTCGGAACGTATTCTGTAATGTGTTTGGTTGAGGCCCTGTTTACCTCAGACAGTAGCATCACACATAAAAGAAAAATTAGCTTGTTTGGAGTTTAAAAATCCTTAAACTTGCAGCTGGATGAACTGAAATTTTAGATTTTGTTCAGACTCTATAACCCATTTGCAAGGTCAATTGTCGTCGTAATTGAAACTTGGAAGGAGTGCAGATGGTTTTGAGGGCCTGTACTTATTTTACTCCAATTTTTGATTTTAACAAAGGCATTGTATAGGCATTGTCTACGATTATCCATTTAAAGTCTAAATCAATACAGTCCGTACATACTTACTCATCATGTGCCTGCAGTCTACGGTGGATTTCGCTTTAGCTTGGCAGCTGCCTCCGGTTTTGGTTGTTAGGTTAACTTAGCTCCTTTTGCACTTGTCAGCCTCACCTGGCCCGGGGGTTCTCTTGACCCTTTCTTTCTCTTCTTGAGTTTTTTGACTAATTTATTATTGGAAACTCTTCTGTCTGGATCAGTGTTATTCATGACTTCGACATAGCTTAGCTATCAAGGCATTGACTCCATAGACGCCTGAATGGACTCACGTCGCTCTACAAAGATGGAGATTGAATTTGCTTCTTCAAATCCTATCAACACAAACAAGAACTAAGATTTATCGCAGAACGTTTTTTTTTTTTTTTTTGGAAATACCAATTAAGTCAGCTTTTGAAATTTGCCAGGCTCCTGCGCTATAGAACAGGAAAGGAATGTCAGCTTGGTTCTAGAGAACAGATTTACCAAAAGAAACAGCGATTTACAAAGGATTCTACGATATACCAAGGCAACAGAAAGGAAATAGCGCTCAGGGAGCGCGTATTGTTACAAACGGGTTGTATTTCCTCAATCGTCGCAAAGTGTTCTTTCATTTGTATCTTTATTATGGGGAATAGAAAATCTTCGCAGGGGCCAAATCTGGGGAATTCGGTGGCTGAGGAATGACAACAGTTTTATTGTTCGCCAAAAGTCACGAGCAAGCAATGTCGAGTGAGCAAGTGCATTGTCGTGATGCAAAAGCCACTAATTGTTCTTCTCCAGACATTATCTTCGTACTGCTTCTCGCAAGCCACGCAAAACTGCAAAAAAACACTCATTATAGACCACACGACCAAGTGGTAAGGAGTCTTGATGCATCACTCCTATGCAATCGAAAAAAAAAACACTCAGTGAAACCTTCACATATTATCGAACTTGGCATGCTGTTTTAGTCTTGGCTGCTCTGGGCTCTTCCATTAGGATCAGTGGACCTACGTTTTGCTGTCATTACCATACACCCATAAACCGTCAGAAGTTGTGAATATTTTAAGCAAACCTGGATCGCTGTTGACGTCATTCAACAATCCTCATGATCATGCAACATTGTTTTAAGCAAAATTAAGTAATTTCGGAACGAACTTAAGATGTCACAAGTTACATGCCCGCAAATTCCGCAAATATTACATGGCATGAGCCACCCGATATGTTGTCATATTCATCAACTTCTCTAATAGTGTTTCAACGACTCTCAATGACAAGTTCTTCCAATTTCTACACATTTTCATCTGTTGTTGAAGTTCTGGAGCATCCAGAGCGATCGTCGTTATTCACATTTTCTCGACCTTCTTTGACTCAGAATTCACTCACACACCGTATACCACTGCTAACATTTCATGTGTTTTGGGACCTTAATTCCATTTCTCACACAAAATTGAATTTAATTCCTTTGATCCATTTTTTACGACATCCAAATCGCCCAACAAGCAAAACACGTTTAACTTCCTTCTTCTCACAAATAAAATAAATACACCGTAAAGCTGCAACTGTGAACAAATGTTCAAGTTGAAGGTACCAACATAACAAAATAAAAAAGTCAAAAATCGAAAGCACAAAACTCTCCCGTTTTCAGTCAGATGGGAAGAACTACATTTGGCATCGCCTACAAGACCGTATTCCAAACCATCCGCTTTAAAAAACTATGAAACACGGGGGTTCAAGTTCAATGGTGTGGGGATATTAAACTTGGTGGTATATCGGTCCAATTGTCAGAATCATAGGCATTGTGAAAAAAAAAAGATTATCTTGACATCTTACGGACAAATCTGCCAGAATTTTTAGATGAAGCAGCGTGTCCTTTTACTGAAATAGTGTTTCAGCAAGATAGAGACCCAAAACTCACGGCCAAAATTTTAAAGAAATGGTTTGAGGATCAGCAGTCTCAAACAATGCATTGGCCGACACAAGGCCCCGATTTCAACCTCGAATTGTGGGCATTCGTGAAAAAATTTGCCTCAGTACGAGAAAGCACCGAAAAATCTCAATCAATTGTGGTCTAGAGTGCAGGCTGAATGACAGCGAAGTTTTCGCCGTACGATTGAAAATGGGTAGAAAACATGCCAAGAAAGTGAATTGTTCATCTTTTTTTGGCGCTAGGGCTGAGGTGGACCTGAGCCTCATACGACATGCCTCTCCAGCCTCTCGCTAGCTACTTCCAGTTGCGCACTCCAAGTTGGTTGAGATGCTTCTTCACTTGTGTGCGCCACCTTAGCCTAAAACGCCCTCTGTTTGCTTTGTCCCAATGGACCTCAATGGAAGTCTTTTCGGGCCGAAGTAGTGGTGCCCACACGCTCTCCATGGCCTAGCCATTTTAAGGGTTATTTTCGTATGCACTTGACCAGGCGCATATCAGTGTACAGCCCATAGAGTTCGTCGTTAAATTCTCTCCTCCATATGTCATCAACGCGAACAGGACCATAAGTCGCAAGCAGGATCGTTCTCTCGAAAAGACTAAGGGCTTCCTCATCCACCTTTGGTATTGTCCAGGTTTCTCCGCCATAAAGTAGGACTGGGATAATCAAGCTGCTATATAAAGCGAGCTTAGTCCTTCGAGAGAGGGCTTTATTACTCAATTGCCTCTTGAGCAGAAACTTGAGAAATAGAAAAATTGCCTCTTCCAAAGAAACAGCGATTGGCAAGAGTGATTCTACGTTTGATTTCGGTACTGATGTTGTTGTCCCTGTTTACCGCGGAGCCGAGGTAGGCTAATTCCTTGACTGCCTCCAAGTTACTGCTGCCTAGTGTGACACTCTGTCCGAGACGTCGATGTTGTGAGTCCTTTTTTGATGAGAGTTGAGTTTTGCGCTCTTTTACCGCCAGGCCCATTTTAGCCGCTTCGGCTTCAATGCCGGCAAACGCCCATTGACGGTTTGTTGCGTTCCATCGTCCAATCACGTTAAAGTCATCAACGTAAACAAGCAATTGAACTAGCTGTTGGTAGATCTTGCCTCTAGTGTTGAAGAAGAGTGTTAATAAAAACAAAGGCCTTTGGACAAATTACTGAAGAGTAGCAATCTATTAGGGTAACCCAAAATGTACAAAAGTGGACAAATGAAGGGGTATTATATTTTTGATTTTTTGGTTTTTACGATTTTTTAGTTTTTGAATGGCGCGTCAGTCCACAAGGAGATCAGAGCCTAGCTTGTTCGTCAACTACTCGTTTTGTGCGCGCTACTGTTCTCTCACGAGTAGAAGGGACTGACAGTTTTTTGACGACTCCGAACGGCGAAGTTGAGAAGCTTTTTTTAGACAGTTATTGCTCTTTGAGTATTGTCAGCAGCTCGAAAGAGGTGATGTCGTGAAAAATTCGACGTGTTCAGGAGGGAATTGAACCTAGACATGCTGTGTATGAGCATCGTACTCTACCTGCTACGCCATGACGGCCATGGGGGTTTTTACGTTATTTGACTGAAATATTGTATGCAATGAAAGATTTCCTGAATTTTTTCATTTATTCGATCATTTCCTTCAACCCGTGAAATTTTTGAACAGACCTCGTATATTGGATGGCCCAACAGTTCACAAGGAGGCCAGTGCATACCGCGCTCAGCAGCTCATTGTGTGCTGCGGATGCCCAAAGTGCCTTGGACAAGCGAACCCACTCTGGGACTACCTGCATCCTCCGTCAACAGTTGGGTCTCCCAGCAGCACAACCAGAGATGGCGTGAGTTTCCATTATGCATGATGACGGACTGCATGCTCCCAAACGTTATCAAGCAATCCATAGCTTTTCTGCTGTCTCTAGACAGAATTGAGTGCAGGCGGCTAGTCGGCGTACTTGATCTTATCTAAGCACCTAAATCGGCTTGGTTTTAGTTATGGCACTCTTTGGGACACCTGTGGAGAAGGTGAAGACACATCAGAGCACTTTCACCGTCAATGTCCCGCCGTTTGCTCGTATCAGGTGGCGGCTGTTTGGCGCTGGTGTAGTGGGAACTGAAAACCGAAGTTGTTTATGACAGTAGTGCCTTTTGGTCTTTCTTCGGAGAACGAAGAAAATGCATATTTCTAAGGTGACTGCATGGAAGTATAACTGACCAGTATTTGAATCTGAGCGCTCCAGTGCAGTATATCCCCACAAAACAAAAATCACCCATCATGTGTGTTTTTTTTTTTTTTTTTTTTTTTTAACTTTGTTCGGCCCTAAAAAATGCGTATTCTTCGGTCTTCGGCCTGTGGCTGTCCAGCTAGCAAGCACCACACCACTGTTGCATCGAAATCCTTTCTGATTTGACTAAACTTCTGACCCAATAAGTGATCGGTGAAAAATTGTAAACACAAGTTTTTTCACCGTTTCTAATCAATTCGCATTTGAGTCGGCAATAATTTTGCCTTATTCCAAACGGTCCATAAAGACAATACCATGCGGCGACTCACAAAAAATATGGCCAACCAACTACGGTTCTTTCACTGATTTCTTTGTCTTTGATTGTGGACAAGTAAATTGATGTGTCCTTGACGCCGAAATTTCTTTACAACAAGACAGAGCACCGCCAACGTGTTATGATTTTCCTTCAGTTGAAAGGTTTTCGCCTGAAAGTATACCCTCGATTGGTTGAATTGAGTGGGTGGATAATGGTGAGCATCGTGACGTAGGCTGTACGTCCATCGTGGATCAATTAGCCAGATGGCTTAGAGGTAGAGTAGTCGCTAGGGCGCTGAACGTTGTGGGTTCAATCCCAGGTTTTGTCATCGTGCTTATTTTGTTATTTTTCTTTCTGTCCTATCGGTGGTTTTCCCAGCTTTTGTGGACCGATGGACTGACCCTTGATCCTCCTCGAACGAAACGTGAGGATAGCCGTTCTTTGGTGGTACGATGGAGAGTTTGCGGCCTTCCTGGTGGTTCGATCTATTTCGACCGGTACGGGTGGTCAGGCGATCATGTCCCAAAGTGGACGAAAGATATCGATCGTCTGATCAGCCAGGAGTTCGAGGTAGGTTGGACGAGATGAGGATGGGCAGTCTTTGGGAGGCGACAGTTGAAATCGGTCGGCTAGGTTGGGCGCGATCCGGAAAATTCGGTTCCAAGTAAGAAGTCGGAAAAGAAAAAGCTAGAAAAAAAACAAAACCTAAAATTGAGCTAGTGCTAGTTGCCACGAAATTTTTTTTTTTCTTAATATCAGTGCGATAGGGAGAATTTATCCTCCCAACCCACCAAAAGCAGCGAGACCCGCCATATAAGAATAGTGTAGTGTGGTGTTGAGTGGTGCAACAAGTATATAACCCTCCTCTGGAAGCCTTTTTATAACGAAAAAAAAAAAAAAAACAAGTAAAGAAATAACAAAAAAAAAAGCGAATAAGAATAGTGTGTGTGTGTGCTAGTATGTGAGACCGCACAAACAGAACGAGTGATCTTTGACGAGCCAACCCCTTTTCCTCACCTCTTTCAAAGAAAAAAAAACGAATACGAATAGTGTGTGTGTTAGTGTGTGAGACCGCACAAACAGAAAGAGTAGACTTTAAAGAGCCAACCCCTTTTCCTCACCTCTTTCAAAAAAAAAGAACCAAAAACAAAAAAAAAAAAAACGTGAAATAGAGTGAAGTCAAGAACTCAACCAGGACGAGAAGCGACCAGGTCATCAGGACGTCCCAGACGAAGGCAGGAAGACGGCAGGTGACCCCTCTCCAGGGAAGAACTTCTTTTTTTTTTAATTTAACCCTTATCACCTAGTTAACTTAGCATTATTTTTTTTTCTTCTTCAATTTATTTAGTTGGTAGTTTTTTTTTTAATTCTGTTTCTTTAGTTTTTTTTATTTTATTTTATTTTTAATAATTTTTTTTTATGGATGATTAAAGATTTTATTAAAACGAATTAGTAATTGGAGTTAGTGTTGTCGTTCAAAGCGTGGGATCGTTGGGTACTACCGGTCGCGAATCGCGGGTTCGAGAACGGTTCGGGGACATTTTTTTTTATTTTCCCTTTTGTTTCCCTCTGGTGTGGTGTCTAGTGTCTTGGTTAAGATAGTGGTAAGAATTTATTGTGAAGTATTGATAAGTTTTTCTGAAGTTTTTTTTTTTGTACTGATAAGTATTTCTTAAGTCACAAACTTCCTTGTTTATGAATTAATACTTAAATAAAAGAAAAAACATTGTTTAGGTTTAAGGTGAATCGCTGTGTTTTTTTTTATCTCTTCCCATCCTCAGTTCCTGAGTTTCCCTTTTTTTTGTTGATTCCTTTTAGTCATTTTCCTTTTGCCTTGTTTTTTTTGTTTTTTTTTTCTGCGGGGACGGATTGGATCCTTGCCCCTTAGTCGCAGTTCTAGGGATACGGACCGTGTCGAGCGGAAGGGCAACTGCGTGGCGCCCTAATTCCATCTTTCCCACGACCATACTCCATTGAGTGGCTTGGCGCTCTTTCGTTCGACCCCAATCGGGAATTTTTAAAATTCGACGGTAACAAACGGTTCGAGCCCTGGCGTAGTGGGTAGAGTGCGACGCTCACACGCCGAGGGGTCTAGGTTCGATTCCCAGCTCAACACCAATTTTTCTAATATTTCACGGCACCACCTCTTTCGAGCTGCTGACTATACTCAAAGAGTAATAACTGTCGAAAGAAACTGCTCGAACTTCGCCGTTTGGAATCGGCAAAAAACTGTAGGTCCCCTCTACTCGTGAGAGAACAGTAGCGCGAACAACACGAGTAGTTGCTGAATAAGCCCTGGTCCTGGTCCTCCTCTAGACTGTAGCGCCAACAATTATTATTATTATTATTAGAGCACCGTCAACGTTTGTACTTTCCGCGGCACATGCAATTTATTCCGTCCCATTGCATTTTTTGTTAATATTCACAGTCGGATCTATCTCAGGGCCTTCGACACGAGATTATGCATTTCTTCCGAATGAGCTTTTCACAGTCGGGTCTACGAATATTTGCTGCACCATTACTCTCCGGGCCTTCGACACGAAATGATGCATTTAATTTGTGGAAAATCTCTGGTCAGATCGAAAACAAAGAAATAAAGTAAACACAGCCCTTCTGGTGGGGATTTTCGTTGTGATGTTTGATGTGACAGCTCAGTGTCCTTTTTTAAGCCAATAGCGTCTTCGGTTCTTCTCCAATTTTTTCACCGCTGACACGCGCTTTTCCCAACGAAATTGAAAAAAGGCTTCATGGCAGAAGACACCTTTGAACGGAGGGACTAAGTAATGACAGCGCTGTCCTTCTAAAAATTCCATAGAATACTCCGTTGCCATGCCCTCCTATCACACACCGTCTTAAAATCTACGAATGGATCAAGTTTGTCGTTCTGCGTCCTGGTCTTATGCAAAATTTAGAGCAATATCGAATCCTGAACACCGTTGAAGACCAAGAGTTGCCTCTTCAATCGCACAATCCCTTGTAAGGCACGCAAAGAAGTCCAAAAAGTCCTCGCTTTGAGCACGCAGGCAACTGCTGACATCCCACTCCCGTGATGCCCATTTCACTCTCATATAAGGAAGAAAACTCAATTTGTATCCTATAACCGAAAAAAAGACAAAAAGAAATGAGCACAAGAGCCCCACTGCTGGCGAAACAGCAGTCCCACACATCCCCCCATCGAAAGACATCCTTTGCTTTGATCTCAGAAAAAAAAATAAGTTTCTGCGACTTTCCGAAATTACCCTAAACTCCGGATAATGACATTCTCGTTTGACGTTAATCCTCTTCCCCGGTGATCCGTTCCCGACAAGATGAAGGAAAATACCAAATCTGGTCCTTCCGATGAATGCCCAGCTAATGGACACTGAGTCATGGAAATTCTGTTGAAATATTAAAGCCGATGTAAAAACTGCCAATCCCGACCACTGTGTGATCGGCGGAGTGGGGAACTCAAATCGACTAAATAATTGACTTTTAAAACCCCTGCGAAGTGACCAAATGACGAATTCCCTCCCGTTCCCAAAGAAAGAAACACATTTTAAATTCTTAATTGGAAAAGTTTTGTGCCACGACACGTTTAAGATGTGCGCTGGCTTGAATGAATTGACATTTAGCAAATTACGTCGACCAGTCCATTCGCGAGCAACGACGACAGCGAACTGAATCCCAAAAAGAATACCATTCATCTAATTAAAATTAAATGCTAGTTTTACAGGAGCAACCTTGGTTGGTGCCGCCCCCGGCCCAATCTCATCCGTCGCCTGATTCATTTGTGAAGGTGTGTTGCAGGAGAACACGGCTAATTAAATTGAAATAAGTTCTTTATTAAATTATTTTCACCCCAACGCCAAAGAGGACACCCAACCGAACCGAACTGAACTGACTCCCACAAAGGTCTGTCTTTCCGGCTCTCCTCAGAAGCAGCAACTATAAAGCATTCGGGCGGATTATGTACACATTATCCACTGTCTGTTTTTTCCCCTTTGTTTTGTGCTGGCATTCCTCTGGCCTCGGTTATCCTGCCGCAAAGTCCTTGTTGGTTGGTTTTGCGCCAGCATTGGAAAGTGCTCCTCGTCACGATTCGCCTTTGCTCGCATTTCTCACACATTTTTATCGCACAAGACGTGTTCGTAGTTTACGAGTGGAGCAGACTTTTCAGGCAGTTTTCTCAGGCTCTTGGATGTGCTTCACTTTTGTCACCCCTCTCGAGAATTTGAACTTTTGTAATTTCTCTGCCGTCGCGGAATTTCAAGTTTGCCTTTTTTCGTGCGCCTTCTTTCCCGTTTTGTGCCCTCCCGCGGATGGTATTAATTCAACGCTTCAAGAGGAGCTAATGATGGCAATCAATAAGTCAAGAGTGGAATGGAATCCCGTGACAGCCTGCTGTGGCGGTGGACGGTGGCGGCATGCACACTTCTTTTTCAGCGGATCATCAGGGGTAAATAGACCCAAATAATAGATCGGAAACTTTTTAAACGAAGTCAATTTGAGGACTTAGATGAAGAAGAGGAGAAAAGTTTCCAAGTAACTTTGCCAATGACTTGTATTACAAACATATGCCGATTTGCGCCGAACATACTCGTACAACGGCCGCGCCGCCGCCGCCACCGCGGGGCACGCTTGACGGAGCGGTTTTCGATTTAAATTTTTAAATACGCACTCATATAAAAGTCATTAGCATTTATTTTCCGTTTAGTGATCGGGACGTGACTCGATGATGGGGAGGGCGGTCGGTGGCGGTGCCGTGTGTAATTTGGTGACATCTGGGGAATACCTCAGTGGGGGTGGGGGTTTTCGATGTTACATGTGACTCAAATGTGCCACGGGACAAGTGCTGTCGACGGCAGTTTCTGCCGAGTTTTCTTTCTGAGGAGCAGCTGTCAGGCTCGAGACAACAGAAATGCGCGTTTAAAGATGTTTGAATGGGTGTAGATTTTAATTTGATTGCTTGATGATTGATCGTGGAAAGAGTTGGGGGGCTTAGAGAAGGATAACCACAGCTTGACAAAGTTTTTCTTAAGAGCCCTTTGACTTGGTTAAAAAAAAATCACAAAAGACGGAGGACATGTGAAAAATAACATCTTGTAATAAAATCAAGATCATTTTGTGCGAATTCTGTTTGAAATTCAGCTTCCTTCGGATGAACAGCATGGGCACGTTTGAAGAAGTCCCGTCGATAAACTTAATTTTTGGAAACTTTTCCCATAAATTCTCCGAAATCCCACCCTTTTGTCGTTCAACATCGGCTCCGATCTCACCCTTCATTACAGGCTTGACATTGATCAATGACTTCTCATGGCTCCAATGAAAATTGTGTTCATATCCTGACGAAAAGCTATCGCCAAATGAACTACTCAGCCATTGAAGCATAGGATATAATGTGCCCGACCTTTTGAAACTTTGAAGAGTAAGACTTATTCGCTAAAGTCGTCACAATGAGGGCGGAGAGATGCCCAAATGTTGAATTGAGTCTCGAAAGTGATTGAATCGTGTACTTTCGAAGAGAAGCACTGATAATAATAATAATTGTTGGCGCGACAATCCACAGGGGGACCAGGGCCTAGCTTGCTCATCAACTACCCGTGTTATGCGCGCTACTACTACTCACGAGTAGAAGGGATCTACAGTTTTTTGCCGACTTCGAACGGCGCAATTTGAGAAGCTTTCTTAGACAGTTTTTACCCTTTGAGTGTTGTCAGCAGCTCAAAAGAGGTGGTGCCGTGAAATATTAAAAAAATTTGTGTTGAACTGGGAGTCGAACCTAGACCCTTCCGCGTGTGAGCGTCACACTCAACCCACTACGCCACGGGGGCCAAACATACACCCAGCTCGCTTTGAAAAGCCATGAAGATAGCTTGTTCCTTCTATCCTCTAACGGCATAAAATTCGGCAGGACAGACACCTCCCAATTTTGGCGTTCCCTCCCCTGTGACGGTATTTGGGAAGAAATTGTACAAGACGATCTGGACGTCTATTTCATGAGTGAGAAATTTCGGTGAAATTTTGCCGAAAACTTCACTCTTACGGCAGCCACCTTCTTTAGACTAAATATGCATACATAAAATACATATATACATCAATTTACAATAGCACTGCCTGTCAAATCTTATGTAATTGGACTGACGTACAATGGAGCGAAACGGATATACAAAAAAATATTATTCTAATTTTTTTTTTAGTTTTGTTTTATAAATTAAAAACGAAACCTTAAAAACCTAAATTAAGGATCGTTCCAATCTTTCTTAAGACTGGAGAATATGTTTTCCGAAACCGAAAGTACACAAACCGTGAAGATTTGGACAGTTTGCAAAAATCTCACTCTCCATCCTCTCCCCCGAAAAGAAGACACACCAGTTTCAGTGTTTGCCTCCGGCACCGACATTGCCTACATAGCCGAACTGTCCGTCTTTATATTTGCTTGTGGAAAGGTTGCCGTTGGAAGGAACCCTATGTATATGAGTATGCGATGCCTCCCAATACAGGATCTTAATTATGTGTGCGCCGCCCCTAAAGGGGTTAAGATTTCTAGGTTCCGCACATAATTCAAAGTTTTATTGATTTGGGCGGGGATTAGGAAAGTGAAGAATGACCTCACGCACTCATAAACTTTGCGCTGAGCTAATGAATCTTGTGAAAGTTATGCGCAACGGGGCACGTATGTGAGGATGTGAGGGAAATATCACATTTTAATGGTTTCAGTTTATTGGGCAAATATTCAATTTCATGGGCGGGATGGATGTTAGTGCCAAACTGCTGTCAAAAGGGTGCAATTGGAGTAGTGTTTGTTAGATTTAAAATAATGTCCACGAAGTAGATTGAAGTCGGTTTTTGTGGTGTTTGACCTCGAACAGGAACCGTGTCAATTTTAGACTTTTCAATCAATTTTGTGGCTTGAGTTGGCTAAGTGAACGCACATCGTGAGAAAATATCAAGATGCAACATGTAGTCAATCAAAGGAAAGAGTAAAAATGGACACTCACCACCTATTAGTCGATTTCAAGGCCGCATATGACAGTGTGCATAGAGACGTACTATACAGTGCCATGTCTAGTTTTGGCATTCCTACCAAACTCGTCAGATTGTGTAGGATGGAGAACTCTCGCTGCTCCGTCAAGGTCGATACCGAACTCACCGAGACCTTCAATGTCAAAAAAGGTTTTAGACAAGGCGACGCACTGTCATGTGACTTCTTTAACATCATCCTCGAGAAGATCGTGCGTAACTCGCAAATCAACACCAGAGGCACGATCTTCCAGAAGTCAGTTCAATTGCTAGCATACGCTGATGGTTTTGAAGTGATTGGACGAACGCAGCGAGCCGTCAATGAGGCTCGTTTGCTGGCATTGAAGCCGAAGCGGCTACCAGGTATACCAGTGTGAAGTGAGCGTCAAGATACAAATGTCTCGATAGAGAACATTTGTTATGAACGAGCCCTAATTTTTTTTCTGTTTGTTTGCTATGACATATGTGAGAAATGTTTAGTTTAGTCATTGAACAGACAACATCATGTTTTTTCATCGTATTAAAAATGTCGAATTTTGTACCAGAAAGTGATTATTTGCGGAAAGCATTAATTTTTTGTTTTCATTTGAAGAAAAGTGCTGCAGAGTCGCATCGAATGCTTTTCGACGCATATGGTGATCATGCTCTATCAGAAGCAACATGCAAAAGATGGTTTCAACGGTTCAGAAATAATGATTTTGATGTGAGAAGTGAAGAACGACCACCAAAAAAGTTTGAAGACGCCAAATTGCAAGCGATATTGGATGGAGATAACACTTTGAGTCAAAAGCAAATGGCAGCAATGTTAAATGTTGCACAACAAACAATTTCTGACCGTTTAAAAACTATGGGAAAGATCCTAAAGTGTGGAAAATGGGTGCCACTTGAATTGAATGAAAGACAAATGGAAAACCGAAAAAACACTTGTGAAAGTTTGCTTCAAAGACACGAAAGAAAATCGGTTTTGCATCGGATTTTTACTGGCGATGAAAAATGGATTTAGTTTAAGAATCCTAAACGGAAAAAGTCATGGGTTAATCTGGGACAACCATCAACATCGACTGAAATACCAGATCGATGCGGCAAGAAGACAATGCTGTGTGTTTGGTGGGACCAGAAAGGTGTGCTGTACCACGAGCTCCTAAAACCTGGTAAAACCGTTGATACTGATCGCTACCGACATCAAATGATCAAAAGACACGGCAAGGAAATTATGCTCCATGACAATGCACGTGGAGGATACAAGGTTCGGAGGAGGAGGAGGATACAAGGTTCGGACCAAGGCCTGCCGGGACCAAAATGGACAACTAGTAGTAGAGTCGCAGTCTGTGCTGAGAATCTGGAAGGATCATTTCTGCAGACTCCTAAACGGCGATGACGACCCAAATCCCGCTGTTAGGCAGAATGTTCCACTCAATTTGGACGATGATAGACAAGCATTCCGTCCCCCCGACTTAGACGAGGTGAGGATAGCAATATCCAAGCTAAAGTCGAACAAAGCTGCTGGAGCGGACGGACTGTCCGCAGAACTATTTAAAGCAGCTGGAGATGACCTGGTTGGGCGCATGCACCAGCTCATCTGTAAGATATGGTCGGAGGAAAGCATGCCCGATGAGTGGAATCTCAGCGTCGTTTGCCCGGTCCACAAGAAAGGAGACCCCTTTGACTGCGCCAACTACAGAGGGATTAACCTCCTGAACATCGCATACAAGATCCTCTCTGCCGTATTGTGTGAGCGTCTGAAACCATTTGTCCATGACCTGATAGGTCCCTATCAGTGTGGTTTCAGACCAGGGAAGTCCACAATAGACCAGATCTTCACATTACGGCAGATCCTGGAAAAGACCCAAGAAATGCAAATTGACACTCACCACCTATTCGTCGATTTCAAGGCTGCATATGACAGTGTGCATAGAGACGAGCTATACAGTGCCATGTCTAGTTTTGGCATTCCTACCAAACTCGTCAGATTGTGTAGGATGACGATGGAGAACTCTCGCTGCTCCGTCAAGGTCGGTACCGAACTCACCGAGACCTTCAATGTCAAAAAAGGTTTTAGACAAGGCGACGCACTGTCATGTGACTTCTTTAACATCATCCTCGAGAAGATCGTGCGTAACTCACAAGTCAACACCAGAGGCACGATCTTCCAGAAGTCAGTTCAACTGTTAGCTTACGCTGATGACATTGACGTGATTGGACGAACACAGCGAGCCGTCAATGAGGCGTTTGCTGGCATTGAAGCGGAAGCGGCTAAAATGGGTCTTGCGGTAAATGAGGGCAAAACGAAGTACATGCTGTCATCAAGGAAGGGCACACAACATCGACGTCTCGGACGGAGCGTCACACTAGGCAGCAGAAACTTCGAGGTAGTCAAGGACTTCGTCTACCTCGGCTCCGCGGTAAATAGGGACAACAACATCAGTACCGAAATCAAACGCAGAATCACTCTTGCCAACCGCTGTTTCTTTGGGCTCAAGAGGCAATTGAGTAATAAAGCCCTCTCTAGAAGGACTAAACTAGCTTTATATAACAGCTTGATCATCCCCGTCCTACTATATGGCGCAGAATCTTGGACATTAGCAAAGGCGGATGAGGAAGCCCTTAGCCTTTTCGAGAGAAAAGTTTTGCGTGCGATTTTTGGTTCTGTTTGCGTTGATGGCATCTGGAGGAGAAGATTTAATGACGAACTCTATAGGCTGTACAGCGACATGCGCCTGGTTAAGCGTCTACGGATACAACGCTTAAGATGGCTAGGCCATGTAGAGCGTATGGACACCACTGCTCCAGCCCGAAAAGTCTTTGAATCCGAGCCATTGGGACAACGCAACAGAGGACGACCTAGACTGAAGTGGCGCACACAAGTGGAGAAGGACCTCAACCAACTTGGAGTGCGCAACTGGAGACAGCTGGCGAAAGATCGTGCTGGCTGGAGAGGCATGTTGGTTGAGGCCCAGGTCCACCCCGGACTGTAGCGCCACAAGAAGAAGAAGAAGACAATGCACGTGCACACAAAGTAAAACCGGCTCAGGATACAATCAAAACACTTGGCTGGGAGCAGCTACCCCATCCGCCGTATTCACCAGACTTGGGTCCTTCCGACTACCATTTGTTTTCATCGATGGGACACGCATTGGCTGAGCAGCACTCTGATTCCTACGAGAAGGTCGAAAATTGGGTGTCTGATTGGATTGCTGTAAAAGACGAACAATTTTATTGGCGTGGTATTAACAAAATGCCAGAGAGGTGGTCAAAATTTGTAGAAAACAGTTGTCAATACATTGTATATAAGGTTTTTAATTTTCCATTAATAAATAGTGTTTTATTTTCTAAAAAAAAACGCATTTCATACTTGTATACCTAGATGAACTTCTTGGAAGCCTAAGACGATCTTTATACGCAGTAAATCGTCTACAGTGTGGTCGCCGTGGGGTAACGGGTAGAGTGCGACGATCACACGCCGAAGGGCCTAAGTTCGACTCCCAGCTCAAAACCATTTTTCCCAATTTTTCACAGCACCACCTCTTTCGAGCTGCTGGCAACACTCAAAGAGTAATAACTGTCTAAGAAAGCTTCTCAAATCTCACCGTTCAGAGTCGGCAAAAAACTGTAGGTCCCTTCTACTCGTGAGAGAACAGTAGCGCGCAGAACACGAGTAGTTGATGAGCAAGCTAGGCCCTCGTCCCCCTTTGGATTGTAGCGCCAACAATTATTATTATTAAATCATCTACGCCACTAAGAATGTCCTAAAACAAGTATACTTTGCCATTGTTGAATCAAAACTAAGGTATGGTATACTGGCGTGGGACAATGCATCAGGGACACATATCCAGAAGGTTCAAAAGCTCAAGAAGTCAACCCTAAGAAAGATCGAAGCTCGTGCCCGGCACAAATTTCAGGAGCAGTGGCGTTTCAAAGTACTTTAAGAAGATAATATCTACAAGATGACCCTTATACTGGAGTACTATGATGACAACCGATTTGTAACGCCAATTCAACATGAAGTCAACACCAGAAGGCGGGCTCAAGGCATGCTTCATGAGCCTCATTTTTTTTAACAATTGTGGAAGACGACAGCTTAAATACAGTGTACCTCAAACCTTGAACGGTATTCCGCAAGAATTTAGAAGTATCCAAAACCCGAGTATCAGAAAAAAAGTGATAAACTTTTTTTTCTTAAATTCCTCCTTAACAACACTTTATTCATAAATCGCAATGCTTGCAGTAAATGTCAACGTTTCTTAGTTATAATATTTTTAAAACAACTTACTCCAATTCCAAACTAAGCGTGTTTATAATTTTTTTTTTATCTAATTTACGAAACACAATCTTCTGCAGAAAAGCTTCTATGGCTTTGCGGAAAAATCTTACTGTTATATTTTATCAACGTAAATAAAATGAATTGGATTGACCAATGAAGCTTCGGTTAAAGGTGATTTTTCGATCAAAATGATTAGTGTGTCGCAGATTAAGGTCTTCGCACATTTCATTCGACGGACGAAGGAATCAAGTTGAATGAGAGAGGAGTCTTCAACTTTGACTTCAACCTCCAGCCGCTCCAGTCTGTGAGTGAAGTCTTCAACATTGACTTCAACCTCCAGCCTTTAAATAGGTGACTCGTGTTTATTGGGTGGACGAAAGACCCTGAAGGTTGATCATATTCAGTGACCACTTTCCCAACAACTGTACCATCAACCAAGGTTTGCCCAGAGTTCGAAATGCTGTTGATAAGCTCAGCTCCGGATTGGGTTTTCAATCTCTGAGTATTCGGTTTTCTTTCCTCTGAGGAGTGGGTGTTGGCTAAGTGCTCCCGCACATTGTGTTTTTGGTCATTAGTACAAGTACGTTGGAGTTTCCTTATTGCACAGAAAAATTGGCACAGACTTCTTAAACGAAACACTTGTGCTTTGAAAATGACGCAGTGTGATTAAAAAACAAAGTTTTCCAATTCAGGGATGGGTAGGTTGTCTGTCAGCTGTGGATTTAAGTTATGACATATTCCCCAAGGATGAGGAAGCCCAAATGGTACAAAGTCTAACTCACCAATTGCTCTGATGTGCACTTTGGGTCTGAAATGTGTTCTCTGTTCCACAAGAATCCTTCCCCGTGGGAGAGCGCCTTTCCACTGTGCAGAATGAGGTTATTTTCTTGATTCTTTGCAACATATCCATAAAACATTGACCCACATTTCAAAGACGACACAATGGCTGACACATTCAAGCCATAAGAGAATTATTCTTCCAAACAAAACAAGTCGTGTATCCATCTTCTTAATTTTCTTGTTGTGCGCACTTTCTCAACCACGATCCCTGCTTCGTGACGCGAAGCATCATCCGTCCCAAAAGCAATTTTCAATTCGCCCATTTAATTCCATCAAACATAATCATCTCAACGAGCATTCTAACCAAGTTGCATTGAGTTGAAGTTGCAAACTGTTTCGCTTGTTTGAGTTCTGCACTGGCGGGGATATTGTGTGTATGCCTCCCCCTTACCCCTGAACAACTCCATGCGGTTCGCTGTAGCGGAAATCCTTGTGTGCCAGCGACAAACTCGAATTTGACTTCCCCGGCTGCGGGATTTTCAGACGAAACCCAAACAAGTTGACAACACGAGCAGTTGAGAGCAAATGAAATGTGGGTTCGCTGCCTTCGCTATGGCTGTGTTCTACGCTTAGCGAAGAAATAACCAAACCACTGGCAAATTTTAGACTGTTGCAATAAATTGGGGGCGAAATTTCGGAACTTATTCTATAAGAAGGGTTGTTGGCGGAATTAAGCGCAAAAAGGGAAGCCACAACATGTTGAAAAAATCTTAAAACATACGCCTCTTGGTGTAGTAAAGCTCTTTAACGTCCAGACTTTTGTGGAAATCGCTTACATGGCGTAAAAACAAACCAGCAAGTTATTTTTGAGTGATGCTGAAAAATTTCAAATACAGGGTCTCCTTCGAAAATAAAACCGAGGTCATGCATTAGATCGATCAATTAAATTCTAAGTGAAGAGGAGAAGTTCGACAACAACATAGTCTCGACTTAGCTCAATAAAATTGGTTCATGTTTCATTCGTTAGACCAACTACAGATAAGTTTTCTAATCATCTCAAGGACCTTGTGCTAGTCATGACCCTCTGATCCAATTTTTTTTCCTTCCCGGCAAGGGACAAGTACAAGGTTTCAGTGCAAAAGAAGCCTCACAGAGCCAATTCACTAGGATTCGGTGGACGAGGCATTGTTCGGTGTCGTTATTGGCCTGTGACGGAATTGTAGGTTTCGTTATTTCTTAATTTGACTTATGTGACTCTGTTTCAAATACAACTTTCAGATCGTTTAAAACAGCTAGTAAGTGTTTACCCTTCTTTCCGTATAGTGAAAAACACAAAAATGCCCGTCGAGGCGTAGTGGGCAGAGTACGACACTCAAACGCCAAGGTCTCAGGTTCGACATCTGGACTGAACACCTCGCATTTTTCACCACATTATTTCTTTCCGGCTGCTGACAACTTCTTCTTCAGATGGCGCTACAGTCCGGGGTGGAACTGGGTCTCAAACAACATGATTCTCCAGCTAGCACGATATCTTGCCAGCTGCCTCCAATTGCGCACTCCAGGTTGGTTGAGGTCCATTTCCACTTGTGTGCGCCATCTCAGTCTAGGGCTGCTGATAACACTCAAAGAATAATAACTGTCTAAGAAAGCTTCTCAAACTTCGCTATTCGAAGTCGGTAAAAAACTGTAGAGCAGTAGCGCGCACAACATGAGTAGTTGAACAATAAACTAGGCCTTGTTCCCCTTCTGGACTCTCACGCCCTTCAACATATACTCGTATATGCCAAGTCCATCGTCTGCCAATCGCTTTTAGCTTGTGAAGTAATCTCTTTGCCTGTTAATTAGTATGATGTGTACGTTGGAGAAACCGTGTGTTGTCGACGCAGGCAATTTTCGGGTAACGTTTGATAATTTCAAAGACTAAAATATAAGAAGAACCCGGATATAGAGAGCAACGGAGTTGAGACAGGCCAAAACGATTTGATTTCGGAAAACTACAATCGCAGCCGATCGCTAGAGCCTTTGTCGATCGATTCTCCCTGAAACTATCTCAAAGTTCGACGCTACCTGCACAAACAATAGAACACAAGTGGAAACGTTGTCAAGAAGCCATCAAAGATGCTGCCACTGATGTGCTGGATTTCACGCCGCCATCTTCGAGGAAGCCATGGTTTGACGACGAGTGCAGGCAAGCGGAAGCAGCCAAACACGACGCCTATATGGCAACGGATTTGCATTTGGATGATAGACAAGAATTCCGTCCCCCCGACTTCGAGTTGAAGATAGCAGTATCCAAGCTAAAGTCAAGCAAAGCTGCTGGAGCGGACGGCGCATGCAGCCAAACAAGAAGCATACATTGAACGACGAGAGCTGTTTGTGAGCTCTACAAAGAAGAGAGAAGAAGGGAAGAGAACCGGCTTCTCAGAAGAAAACAGAAAGAGCACGAGAAGCATGCGGTCGAGGAAATGAAGAGGTGCTATGGCAGATAAAACAGTTATCCGGCGGTTACAAGCCTCGGACAGAAGCCTGCCGAGGCCAAAATGGGCAACTGATGGTAGAGTCGCAGTCGGTGCTGAGAATCTGAAAGGATCATTTCTGCAGACTCCTAAACGGCGATGACGACGCAAATCCCGCTGTTACGCAGAATGTCCCACTCAATTTGGACGACGATGGACAAGAATTCCGTCCCCCTGACTTCTACGAGATCAATATAGCAATATCGAAACTGAAGGCGAACAAAACTGCTGGCGCTGACGGACTATCCACAGAGCTGTTCAAAGCGGCTGGTGATGAGCTGGTTGGATGCATGCACTAGCTCATCTGTGAGATATGGTCGGAAGAAAGCATGCCCGACGAATGGAATCGTTTGTCCGGCCCACAAGAAAGGAGATACTTTCGACCCCGACTACCAAGGGTTCAAACTCCTTAACATCGAATATAAGATTTTCTCTGCCGTATTGTGTGAGCGCCTGAAACCGTTCGTCAACAACCTGATAAGACCTTATCAACGTGGTTTCAGGCCAGGGAAGTCCACAATCGACCAGATCTTCACACTGCGCCAGATCCTGGAGAAGTCCCAAGAAGTACAAATCGACACCCACCACATATTCGTCGATTTCAAGGCCGCGTATGACAGCGTGCATAGAGACGAGCTATACAGTGCCATGTCTAGTTTTGGCATCCCTACCAAACTCGTCAGATTGAGTAGGATTATGATGGAGAATTCTCGCTGCTCCATCAAGGTCGTTAGCGAACTCACAGAGACCATCAATGTCAAAAAAGGAAAAGCCGACACACTGTCATGTGACTTCTTTAACATCATCCTCGAGAAGATCGTGCGTAACTCACAAGTCAACACCAGAGGCACGATCTTCCAGAAGTCCGTTCAACTGCTAGTTTATGCAGATGACATTGACGTGATCGGCCGAACTCAGCGAGCCGTCAATGAGGCCTTTGCTAGCATCGAAGCGGAAGCGGCTAAAGTGGGATTGGTGGTAAACGAGGGCAAAACGAAGTACATGCTGTCATCGAAGAAGGACGCAGAACATCGACGTCTCGGACAGAGCGTCACTATGGGCAGCAGACACTTGGAGGTAGTCAAGGACGGTGAATAGGGACAACAACGTCAGTACCGAAATCAAACGCTGAATCACTCTTGTCAATCACTGTTTCTTTGGGCTCAAGAGGCAATTGAGTAATAAAGTCCTCTCCCGAACGACCAAAATGACTTTGTACAGCACCTTGATGATCCCAGTCTTGCTTTACGGCGCAGAAGCCTGGACGCTACTAAAAGCGGATGAGGAAGCCCTTGGTTTCTTAGAGAGAAAAGTTCTGCATGCGATTTTTGATCCTGTTTGCGTTGATGGCATCTGGAGGAGAAGATTCTACCACGAACTGTAGGGGCGGTATGGCGGCATGAGCCTAGTCAAGCGTCTACGGATACAACGCTTAAGGTGGCTAGGCCATTTAGAGCGTATGGACAGCACTACTCCGGCCCGAAAAGTTTTCGAATCCGAACCACAGGAACAACGCAACAGAGGACGTCCTAGACTGAAATGGCGCACACAAGTGGAAAAGGACCTCAACCATCTTGGAGTGCGCAATTGCAGCCAGCTGGCAAGAGATCGTGCTACCTGAAGAGGCATGTTGGTTGACGCCCAGGTCCACCCCGGACTGTAGCGCCATCCGAAGAAGACGAAAAATATATAAGAAGTGGTCTCATAGTTTTCCATATTTTCAGGAATATGCAATCGCGGCTTCAATTTCGATGACGATTTGTTTTGTTCCTGTTCCTGATTTGTTTTGTTTGAGAATTTGACTGAAGCCATTGAAGTAACATGAGAGTATTTTTGTCTTTCCAGTGATGGTGGCTCCATCTACTTCTTAAACGTTGTTGGCATATTTTATTAAAGGTCTAATTTAATCTCATACTATTAATTCTAGAAAAATACTTAAAGCTAGCTTACATTTGTGTTAACAATAGTTTTTAAATCTAACTGACCATTAGCAGGCGCTCTAAGCTATTCTTCATGTAATCTAAAATTTTCTTTTGGGCATAGTTTGTGCATTGAATTGTTTGGTTATAATATTTTTTTTTTTTCAAGAAAGGCTATAAAACTTGGGTCTGTTGCTTTTATAACCCAAGCCTAACCTAACTTATCTTAAATTTAAACGACAGTCCACAGGGCGACCAGGGCCTAGCTTGCTCGTCAACTACTCGTGTTGTGTGCGCTAATTTTCTCTCACGAGAAGGGACCTACAGTTTTTTTCCGACTCCGAACGGCAAAGTTTGAGAAGCTTTCTAAGACAGTTATTGCTCGTTGAGTGTCGTCAGCAGCTCGAAAGAGATAGTGCCGTAAAAAATTCGAGGTATTCAGCCGAGAATTAATCTTAGACCCTTCAGCGTGTGAGCGTCGCACTCTACCAACTACGCCATGGCGGCCACGGATACCAACATAATACGACGAAAAAAAGGAAATCCATTTTGTTATAGAAGTCATACAATTGACAATTTTTTTTTTGTTTGAGGAATCATCGCTTGCTAGTGAAGAACATAAATTTTTAAAACTGTTACCATAAGTTTTGTTGTATGCCTCGTGGCAGACGAAAGTTTGTTGGAACAAAAGCATTCAAAATTAGAATCGACTTGTAATTAATGGTTTCGTTCCTCGTTCGCAGAGAACAGTCAGTAACCCTCTCAGTATTTTGTTTGACGGACTTCAAACAGTTAACAATAGTCACAACTTCAAGTGGCACATTTGACTGGAAATCAAATCAACGCTAGGAGGACATACATTCTCTGTCGAAAACAAAATTTTAAAAAATATTCCAATTCCCCAAATGTCTGCAAAAGGCAATGTTCCCCCCGAGAATTACTTCCCTTTAGGTTTGCATTTGAGAGAGGAAAACTCTTTTTCGAAAAGATTGCAAACAAAGGCAAAGGAAATTATTTGCAAAGTTCATTAACACCCTATTAGGGACTCGGGGAAAATAATTAAGAACGGAACGGGCCTTCCGCGTCCCCCTGTGGGTGGGATTTTGTTTTTGTGTGACCTCCTTTCACATCCGTGCGCCCAAATTGAATTGTCGAATGTTGTTGAACACTTCCCCCAAAATCTGCCAAATTATGGCCAATCTTAACTGATTCGATTATGCCATGGACTCGACCCAGTTTGAAGGCATTTTTCGATGGTGTTTGGGGCTTCTGGGTCATTCGTGGATTTTGCAAATACATTTTGAAATTTCGAAAGCTGTTCCAGTGTGGACCTAACTGCAATCGATAAAGTGGGTTTTAATGAATTTTTCATGGCGGCAAAGTGCATTTCAATGAAGCGTGAATGACGAGTGTGCATACGAGTAGCTTTTAAGTGCGCCACATCTCGCAACGTCCTGATGTATTAGTCGCGTTAAATTCGTAGAACTTCACTCATCATTTACGTTGGAGATATTGAATTTTTCAACGGTGTGATATGGTGTGGGATTCATACATTCGTGGTGTGCAGGGTGGAAAGAAAAATCTATTTGCGGTCTCTCCTGTGTACAGATTTTTAGATTTCCTGGAATCATTTGATATTCTTGGATACTCAATAATTCATGTCTGTCATTGTAGACATTTGGTTTTAGACATCAATCAACGTCTTCGCGGTTGGTTTCCATTACAAAGTGCTGATGCGTCGTACAGCTCAAACCAAGCTGGGTCTGAAAACACGTTTGAAAGAGTGTCATTTCGAATCGAGTTGCTTCCCACGAGCATATGTTGTGATTTGTGACTTGAGTTGGGGAAATTTAAATTTAAGAAGGAAAAATAAAGTTGAAGAAACAAAAGAAAAAAACACAAAGGCTAGCCTTACTCTCCTTGAATGTATTCATTTTTTTACTGTAGCTTTCCAGTGCCCTTTATAGGTTTGTTTACTGATTTGAAATCATTAAGGGCGGTCACATGAGTGATGAAGATCAAGGGGATCAGTAGGGGCACACAGGGTCAATGTGAGCAAATGCAAACGCAACATAAACTGAAGCATAATCTATGATATTTCGTATAACCATTGAATCTGATACATTCTTTTATGGTGAAAAATGCAATTTATGGGTAAATAATTAATTTTAATTTTGAAGATTGCCTTGAGAAAATGTAAAAAACCACAGTCGTCATTCCAAATAGGAGAGGATTTAAAAAAATTAACTTTCAGAATAGTCAAGGAGACTTATGGGGTTTCAGTTTCTGTTGAGTAATGAAGTCCTCTCTCGAAAAGCTTAGTTTTATTTATACAATAGCCCTGCTTTAAGGCGCGGAGACCTGAAGCTGTGATGGCGCAAATAAGTGGACGTGGACATTAACCAAATAGGAGTGCGCAACTGGAGGCAACTGTCGAGAAATTGTGCTGGTTGGAGGGGCATGTTGTTTGAGACCCAGCTCCGTTCCGAACTGTAGCGCCACAAGAATAAAATTAAAAATAATTAAATTTCGCAATAGTCAGTGGACAGTGGGACCAGGGTCCAGCTCGCTCATCAACTACTCGTGTTGTGCTCGCTAATGCTCACTTATGTGTAGAAGGGACCTAAAGTTTTTTGCCGAGAAGTCTCTGTTTTAAAAACGGAAATCGTTAAGAGACCCTTACAACAGCCCTTGAATGGTAATTTGTGCAATTAAAGCGAGTTGCTCGACGCAATTACCCTTATGATCCTAGGAACAGTTGAACGGAGACTTCAGACCTGGTGAGGAACAGACATGGAAAAAAGTCCTATAAAACTTAAACTTCTGTGGAAGGGAAGAGCCAAAACATGCTGGAGTCCTTTACGATTTTTATAACAAGTTGGAAAAAATAAAGGAGTTGCCTGAGCGAGAAAACGTTAAACTTTTTTTTTAAGCTAATAAAAGCCGTTCTTGTAGAGATACAAATAAGGTAAGGGTGATGAATAAAAAGGAAGTCGCTTTGAGTTCCTGGTGAGCCTGGACGTTTCAATCATAAATGAGGATACAAAAGTTGCCTTTTATATTAAGGGATTTGGCCACTTTACTGTTGCAAACTGGCAACTGACAGATCTATCGTAAGTTTTATCATTTTTGAGGTTTTACGTACTCAGAACGTTTTGAAAAGCACGCGCTTTTTGTATTGTTAACAGTATTGTTAACTTTCGACGTGGATTAACTCAACAACATTGCATCGATGAACCTCATTCAATTTTTGGCGATGAAGCTCTATCAAGGACCAGTGCTTATCGATGGTATGGTGAATTCAACCGAGGTCGTAGTTTACTCCAAGACGAATTTCGTGAAGGTAGTTCAAAATCAGTTGTTGTTCCAGAAACCATTGAGGCTGTGCGCCAACTTATATTGCAAGATCGTCATGTAACTTATAGTGAGATTGAGACAACCTTAGGCATTAGTGGGACCAGCATACACTCAATATTGCATGAACATTTAACCGTCAAAAAAATTTTTTCGCGTTGGATCCCACACAATTTGTCAATCGCTCAAAAAAAAGGCCCGTGTCGATTGGTCAAAAGAAATGCTCCAAAAATACGATCGCGGTTCTTCGAAAAACGTCTCTGATATCGTGACAGGTGATGAATTGTGGATTTATGCATATGAGCCCGAAAGTAAGCAGCAGTCGACTCTATGGGCGTTTCAAATTGAGCCAAATCCAACAAAAGCTTCTCGCACACGAAGCACTTCCAAGCAAATGGTCGCCTGTTTATTCGGAAAACCCGGACATGAACGCAGAACAGTCAATTATGAGCGGTACAAAATTCTTGGAAGACAACTGACAAACACCATTTGTTTGCCAGTTGTCTTCCAAGAAATCAGGAAAACCAACCGCCGACGACGGATCACTCTTCACCACAACAATGCGAGCTCTCAGACATCGGCTCAAACAACTGCATTTTAGAGCACTTAAAACGTCGATTTGATGAGTCATCCGCCGAAAAGTCCTGACTTGGCACCGAATGACTTCTTTTTATTCCTGTACGTAAAAAATAAAATGAGAGGTCAAAGTTTTTCAACACCTTAAGGAGCGGTTGATGCGTTCAGAATGCATGCTTTGGAAATACCTCAATCAGAGTGGCAAAAGTGCTTCGACAAATGGTTCAAACGCATGAAAAATTGTATATTAGTATGAAATGAGCATCAAGATACAAATGTCTCGACACGGAACATTTGTTGTGAACGAGCCCTTATTTTTTTTGTATGTTTGCTATGACATCTGTGAAAAATATTTAGTATACATCAAGTCATTGAACAGACATCATATTATTTCATCGTGTTAAAAATGTCGAACTTTGTACCAGAAACTGATGATTTGCGGAAAGCATTAATTTTTTGTTTTCATTTGAAGAAAAGTGCTGCAGAGTCGAATCGAATGCTTGTCAAGGCATATGGTGATCATGCTTTATCAGAAGCAACATGCAAAAGATGGTTTCAACGGTTCAGAAATATTGCTTTTGATGTGAGAAATGAAGAACTTGGAAGACCACCAAAAAAGTTTGAAGACGCCGAATTGCAAACGATATTGGAGATGACACTTTTAGTCAAAAGCAAGTGGCAGGAATGTTAAATGCTGCACAACAAACAATTTCCGACCGTTTCAAAGCTATGGGAAAGATCCAAAAGTGTGGAAAATGGGTGCCACATGAATTGAATGAAAGACAGATGGAAAACCGAAAAAACGTTTTTGAATGTTTGCTTCAAAGACACGAAAGAAAATCCGTTCTGCATCGGATTGTTACTGGCGATGAAAAATGGATTTATTTTAAGAATCCTAAACGGAAAAAATTATGGGTTAACCTGGGACAACCATCAACATCGACTGCAAAACCAGATCGATTCGGCAAGAAGTCAATGCTGTGTGTTTGGTGGGACCAGAAAGGTGTGCTGTAAGGCCACGAGCTCCTAAGACCTGGTGAAACCGTTAATACTGGTCACTACCGACAACAAATGATCAATTTGAACCATACATTGACCGAGAAACGACCATAATGGGCCAGAAGACACGGCAAGGTAATTTTGCTCCATGGCAATGCACCTTTAGACAAAGCAGAACCGGTTCAGGATACAAACAAAACACTTGGCTGGGAGCAGCTACCTCACCCGCCGTATTCACCAGACTTAACCTCTTCCGACTACCATTTGTTTTCATCGATGGGGCAGGCATTGGCTGAGCAGCACTTTGATTCCTATGAGAAGGTCGAAAATTGGACGGAAAGATGAAAAATTTTATTGCCGTGGTATTCACAAATTGCCAGAAATGTGGTCAAAATGTGTAGGAAACAATTGTCAATACATGGTATAAAATATTTTAAATTTCTCATTAATAATTAGTGTTTTATTCTCATACCGGTATACCTGATATTATTTGGTGGCTTTACAGTCCACAGGAGGATCAGTGCCTAGCTTACTCATCAACTACCCTTCTTGTGCTCGCTACTGTTTCAACACGAGTAAAAGGGAACTACAGACTTTTGCCGACTCCGAACTGTGAAGTTTAAAGAGCTATTTGTTTAGACTGTTATTACTCTTGAAATTCGAGGTGTTCAACGTGGAATCGAACCTGGACCTTCGACGCATGAGTTTAGCACTCAGCCCACTACACCACGGCTGTCACAGACATCCATTAAACTGACTTAAATCGCCCCCGCTGTACCTACCTGGGACCAGCCTGCACCAGACACACCCAAATCGGCACTAAGCTCAGTCGGGCAGTAAATGATTCCTCAAACATCATTAAGAGTTATCCCAAGTCTTCAGTGCAGCCGAAGGTCTTCTTCCATTAATTGCCCTCAGTCCGACCTCGTCAAAATCCAATCCATTGCGAATACCTCACTCCGCTGCTCATATCCTCCCAAGGGCATTTTTCCCCGAGCCCGTAGACGAATATCTGTTCATTTGCAATGTTTGTTTGTCTGCCCAGCTTATCACAATTTTAATACGCAATTTAATTACTTTCGCAAAGCTCCCTCTGGATCCCGTCTAAGTGAGAGTGAATATTAATTTAATTCCGTGAATCATGCTCTTGGCGATTCCATGCGCTCGACAGTCTATGGGGCGCGTCCGCAATCAAATAATTTCACGGAAAAATATATAAAAATCCCGATGTTTGACGACACTGAAGATTTTGAATCACGCTTCATCTGAATTGAATTTTGATATGAATCGAGGGTGTGAGGGCATAAAAAGCGCTCTTGGCTTTCGATTTAATTCGAAATTTTATTAACACAGCCCCCTCGAGAATGGAAAAAACTCATATTTACAATTTAATAAAAATAAGTATATGACCATCAGGAAATTTCGTTTTCCACTTGTTTGTAAGTCGACGGGAGAATCAACAGATTTGTCTGTTGCCTTGGAAATGCCTACGGAACATGGAAAGGTCTTCCTAGCCGAATACGTGTTTCAGAGAACAGAGCAGGAACACATAGGAAGCGTTTTCCAATGGCGCAGGTGGCAGTGGATTGTCATACAGTTCGAAAGGATGCTAGTTCCATATCAAACGCAGTGAAGCCCGCTTACCTTAAAGGGCAGAAGAGCTCTTCAACCGAGAAATACGTGGCGTAGAACAGTGCAGAAGGAGCCCCGCAGATAGGAAAGAGCATAACAAGAGTAGAGGCCCAACACCACACGAGGGAAACAGGAGTCAAGAAGAAGAGGATGAACTTTGAAAATTTGGGCACAACAAAAATTTGTTAGAAGGTAACTACTTCCCTGGCTACACTACTTAATACCATATATGCCGAAACAGTTGACGAAATGACCAGGCTTCTAGCTTCATTAGTAACTACTTGTACTGGACGTTCATCTATCCTCTCACGATAGGAAGCGTCATTTAGTTTGTTGCCGAGAATTTGAGAAGCGAATTAGTACACCATGTTCATTGTTATCAACTCAAAAGAGGTGTTAAGTCCTGGAATCGAACCAAAGACCATCGAGGTTTGTGAGTGTGGCATGCATATATGTACCCACTGTGCCACTGCGACCCGTTCTATTTTTGGAGAAAAGGGCACTTGGCAGGCGTACATTTGCTGGGTTCCCATATAACACTTGCGTTTTAAGGACTGTCTCCATTGCCAGAGGTAGGGAGAGTTAATCACCATCTTTTCGCAGATGACTTAGTTCTCCTCACAGGCTCTTGTGGATGATGTAGACGTACCGGTTATCGGACCATGGCTTGCGGCCGTTCGTGCAACGCCCTTGCCATGATTGCTTACTGATGTACTAGAAATTAACTTTCAGTCAACCCTCTTTGAACTGAGGTTGTTCCCGGTGCTAGTAAGAGGAAACTGAGTGGTCTGACTCAACTAGCACTTTAAGGTGGCATCATTCGACTTTCCAATGAAGCCAATATTTAAGTGTTACCCTGGATAAGAAACTTGTTTGGAAAAAACACATTGAGACGAAAACCTAGCAGAGACTCCCAGTTTTCTGGAAGCGTTATTGGCAAAACCCGATGCCTGTCACCAAGAAGATCCGTTTGGATCTACACGGCAATGACAAAACCACTTCCCTCATATGCTTCAGCCGTTTGATGGAATAAGCTTTTGCGCAAATACGTGAAAGCAGCAGTTTCACTCAGCAAAGTACCTTCTGTCTCGGCTGCACAGATGCTTTCCCTAGCACGCCTGTCTCTGCTCTTGATGCACTGATCAATCTCCCTCCGCTTGACCGCCAAATCATGCGAAGTACACTCAAGGCCATCTTTCGATTAAAAAGGAATGGTCTCTGGTTCCATTCGCGCTGGAGCTTTGATGACCACGAGCAACACATCTCCAAAGACACCAGCCTCACGGACATGCCGCCTGATTCGAGGTTGCCAATGAAACGCGGTGTGTCCCGTTTTAATACGACGAACTTCAAAACTTTTTTTTGAATCTGACTTTGAACCACCCTGTGTCAAGTAAAACTAGTGCCAACAAACTTGTCAAATTCGAAGGCTTGCCCAACTTCGAATTCCAGCACACTTCGCCCGAAAATTCCGAAAATTTTCGCCCTAAACAATGCCAAAAAATTTCGCCTCAAAATGTCAGAAAATTTCACCCTAAAAATGCAAAAAAATTTCACTCCAAAATTCCAAAAAAATTCGCCCTGAAAATGCAAAATGTTGCAAAATATCCAGGCCGACAGACAAATAGATTTGCCTGTGGATTACCGGTGGTCCACGACGTCAGATAAATAGATTTGCCTGTGAACTACCGGTGGTCCACGACGTCAGATAAATAGATTTGCCTGTAGACTACCGGTGGTCCACGCCGTCAGATCAGCCCAGAGCCCGTTGATCAACAGTGTTTCACGCCGGGTAGAACGTCTTAAACACCGATCTAAGGGAACTAATCTCTTGGGCTTTCCAGAATTCGAACAGAAGGTCATCAATGACTACTCTATTCGTCATCACAACTATCAATCGCCGGATAAGGACCTTCAAGTCGACCGATTTTGTGATAAGATTAAATGCTAGTATCACATACACACAATCTTAGCCGCTCTTTGACGTTTCGCCCACCACTTTTCTCCATCTCACAATAAAGTTATTGACTTGTCATAAAAGAATTTCCACTGCGTTCAACACAAATCTCAAGAGAAACTTTTACACAACTGAGATTGTGCTTCGTAATCTGCGGATCATAATGAGCTCTCATAAAAACGGCTGTAAAAGCCCGGGTATGAGCTCATATTCGATGTTGACTTCCAAGTCGGTGGCCGCTAATTCCGTCAGTTATGTCTTCATTAGTCCGCTTAAGCCGTTACAAACTTTCCTAATACGACACTAAATGATCCCATGTTTGCGCACTAGCATGCCCGCTCCTTGTAATTAAAATCCGAGTAACTCACTACTCAGTGGCAATGTCTCTGTTTTATGCACGCATAAAAAATCACAAGCATTAACAACTGTTTGACAAACAAATACTTATCAGCTTTGCAACAGGCGGGCAATAAACTTGCGGTCAGCGGAAAATAAGGAAATGGCTTGACAACTGAACAGGTGTCCCTGGAGATTTGACATTTTAATGGTTGTGTACACACGCATGGTTCGCAGTGGACTAGGTGTGCTTCAAACCGAAACGCACCATAATGTCAAAATACGCATTTGATGTGGCACCCCCGGGACTCAATTAACAAGGCCGTGCGTTGACACCTGCCGCAACATTTTTCTTTGAGATTCATGAAATTTCACAGAGTTAACGAATTTATTTAGGGGCTTTGTGAATTCACTCATCTGCCAAGGGGTATGGGTGCTCTTAACAAGAAACGGTATATTGTGCGATCGGATGAAGGGAAATGGACTTGATGCCACTTACGTCTGTTGTAACTTGTGATGGGCCATTTGGCACCAGTCATCATATTCTTTCCTTCCCTCCCTTCACCACCTGCCAACTGACAATTCATCTAAAAACCCCTACACACCTGCTTTGCAAGTCTTTTGAAAAAAAGAAATGCCGCAGACATAAGTTCTTATCTCTGCCGACAGAAATTTCATCAGGCCTCCACCCGTTGTGCTGCAGAGCCTGCATTTCCTAATCTCATATTCAAATGCGGCATAAGACGTATCAGTCCCTTTAAGACGGACAAAATGAAATGACGACCTTCGTCGACTGCAACGCTCGGCGCCGCATTCTCCGCAATTATTCGTCTGCAAACTAATCCCACTCGACATTGATTCATTCCGGACGGCTTCCTTTTGAATTGCCTTTAAATAGTTTCAAAAGAAATTCATCATCTGCTCGGCGTTGCAATGCAGTTTAATTCGCCTCAGCCAGTTCTTCTCAGAATTGATGTCCCCTCTTGAGGTTTTCGTTTTTCTTCCGCCTCCTTAATTTGAATTGCAAATTAGAAAACCTCTGTGTTCCGTCTCAATTTTTTGTACATACTTTCAGCGCTTTGAAGGGATTAAATATCCTTAAAATGTCAAGTGTCAAAGCGCTGAAGGGACCAGGGGCAACGTGGAGAGCGACAGACATTTATTTAGTCGGTACACCGTGAGAAAGGAGTCAGCCACGGTCCGGGGAACAGGCGATGTCGAGTAATTGATACAAATTGATATCGGGAGACTTGGAAAAAAAAACTGACGTGGTTCGCTTGTAAATATAGATCACGTAACTTCTACAGGAAGGGCGCTGAGTGAAAAATAATTTGTGCGGCACATGGCAGGGGCTACCAGCTTGAAATGCCTGCCATTACGTCATAGCGGATATTGAGAAAAATATTTGACCGGATGTGCAGGATGAGTGGTTCATACACGGGTAGTTCAGTCTACAAGTATCCGGATCAGTACCTCACCTTCAACAGGGCCCAAAAGTATGATTTCTGATTCCAGCTGCGATAACCTTCTTATCCGACTCAAATTCGTCACCGGTGCCTCAATTTTTTCGTGGATTAAAAATCTTAGGAGCACCCCCTGGACCATACACCGTACACCTCAGGTTTCAACTCGTTGGACCTCTTTTAATTTCCAATCCACAAAAGACGTCAATCAACTTACATTGTGATATCAGGGGAAGTCTAGCACGGTCTCTCCCTTCTGCCTTGTGTCTCAGGTTCAAGTGAGCTGGAGCTGTTTTCTGCTGTCAGATATAGGCTCCTTCGACTTTAAGTTTCGCTATTCAGACTGCTTATAAGCACTTAAAATAACGCACAGAACGCAGAGAAAACGCAATTGGTGGTAAAATTGACCAAGGAACTCTTCGCTTCGTACCCAAACCGAAAAGAAGAAATTTTGTTGCCCAAGTGCATGCTTTGCAATTGTTTTGTTTCTTATGTTAAGGGCAAAGGTTTTCAGTCCAAATATGCAGCGATTAAATTGAATGCCCCGTCTCTGATGATAAAGGCCTTCATAACGTGCTCCTTTTGGCCATTTTCAAAGACGATCTCGTTTTATTTTGCCAGAAAATAGAATGAATTGAGCACCAAGACTCTAACTCTGGTTCAACTTACATTGACTGTAATTACTTGATGCTATGAATGACAAGAATCTCTAAGCCAATCGAAGTTCTTTCCACCATAGCAGATAAACTGCCCAGCAGAAGAGTCCACAGGGAATACGCTTTGACGCATCCTCATTAATGGCATACCCATCACAGTCGATTCCTTCTAGATCTACAAAATGCCCCAGTGTGTTTGCCGATACGGTCCTATGGCATGCCATACAACTTTCCCAAGAACACATACACAGAGCACATCGCTTTGGCCAATTGGGTCCGTCGGTCAAAAGATGGCGCCACCTGCAATTTGTGTCTGATCTTGGAAGCAATTACCTATTTCATTGGAAGGTACTCACATTTGCCAGCAAGAATTAGTGTAAAAGAGCGTCTATTTTAGAAAACAAACTCTAGTTCTTGCCTTTTTAAAAATGTATGGAATTCGTCTTAACTGAACAGCACTTGCCGGAAGTTTCTTCTAATTGAAACAAATGTGCAACTGAAAATGTGGTGAATCTGCTCCGACATATGAAGTGGACAGAAAGTGTTGTCGATGCTTCAGAAGTGGTGATTTAGGGCCGAAAACAGAGACCGTCAAAGCTAATCCTATAACTTTGAAGTCCTTTATTTTTTACAATTGGAGCGCACTAAGGGGATTGTTTGTACCCTTGAGTGACCGAAATTAAATCACAGCACGGTCCGAAGTTATAGAAAAAGAAAGGGAGAGGAGGTACCGATGCACATTGGTTTTAAATGCCTGTGCTATCCACAGACTGGGGGAAAAAGTTTGGCCGGGGAGAGCATTCCAGGTTCGTGCGGCTGAAAAACGAGGATATAAACTTAACTGTACGTCCGAAGGTGGGCTTTAGGGTGAACGGGTGAGCATTCCCAGCAGCATTTCTCCCTTTCCAAGAATTCACCCGCAATATCCGCTTATTGCGGGTGAATTCTTGGAAAGGGAGGAATGCAGTTGTCTAAATCGTTAGAGAATTTTTCGTTGAAATAGCGAAGTACAAAGGTTGCATTTTATATTTCGGGATTTGGCAACCCTAGTCTTACAATCTAGCAACTGTCAGCTCTAAAAAGTGGATGTGGACATCATCCAAATTGGAGTGCGCAACTGGAGGCAACTGTCGAGAAATTGTGCTGGTTGGAGGGGCATGTTGTTTGAGACCCAGCTCCGTTCCGAACTGTAGCGCCACAAGAATAATATTAATAATAATTGAATTGCGCAATAGTCCACTGAGGGACCAGGGCACAGCTTGCTCATCAACTACTCGTGTTGTGCTCGCTACTGCTCACTTACGTGTAGAAGGGACCTACAGCTTTTCGCCGAGAAGTCCTTGTTATAAAAATGAAAATCGTTAAGAAACCTCTACAACAGCTCTTGAATGGTAATTTGGAACATTAAAGGGAGTTGCTCGACGAAATTACCCTTATGATCCTAGGAATCATGAACGGAAACTTCAGGCTTGCTGAGGAACAGACATTGTAAATTGTTTTATAAAACTTAAACTTCTGTAAAAGGGAAGAGCCAAGTTGGAAAAATAAAGGAGTTGTCTGAGCGAGAAAACGTAGAACTTCGTATTTTAAGCTGATGAAAGCCGTTCTTGTAGAGATACAAATAAGGTTAGGGTGCTGAACAAAAGGAAGTCGCTTTGAGTTCCTGGTGAGCCTGGAAGTTTCAATCATAAATTAGGTTACGAAGGTTGCCTTTTATATTTAGAGATTGGGCCACCCTACTGTTGCAATCTGGCAACTGCCAGCTCTATTGTAAAGTTTGACATTTTTGAGGTTATCCGTACTCAGAACGTTTCGACATACAAGCGCTATTTGTGTTGTTAACAGTAACTTAAAAGATTCATCTCACCCAAAAAATAAAATTAAATCGTGAAAATTTTCGTCCGATTATTTTTTACAACTTTCGACGTGGATTAACTCAACAACATTGCATCGATGAACCTCATTCAATTTTTGGCGATGAACCTCTATCAAGGACCAGTGCTTACCGATGGTATGGTGAATTCAACCGAGGTCGGAGTTCACTCCAAGACGAATTTCGTGAAGGTTGTCCAAAATCAGTTGTTGTTCCGGAAACCATTGATGCCGTGCGCCAACTGATATTGCAAGATCGTCATATGACCTAACGTGAGATTGAGACAATTTAAGGCATTAGTGGAACCAGCGTACATTCATTCTCATTTCACCGTCAAAAAAATTTGTTCTAGTTGGATCCAACACAATTTGTCAATCGCTCAAAAAAAGACTCGCGTCGATTGGTCGAAGGAAATGCTCCAAATATACGATCGCGGTGCTTCGAAACACGTCTATGACATCGTGACAGGTGATGAATAGTGGATATACGCGTATGAGCCCGACAGTAGACAGCAGTTGACAGTATGTGTTTTTCAAATTGAGCCAAAACCAACGAAAATTGCTCCCGCACGAAGCACTTCCAAGCAAATGGTCGCCTGTTTTTTCGGATAAACTGGACATGTCGCAACCGTACCACTAGAACAACGCAGAACAGTCAAACCTGAGTGGTATACAACCATGTGTTTACCAGTTGTCTTCTAAGACATCAGGAAAACCAACCGACGACGGATCACTCTTCACCACAACAATGTGAGCTCTCAGATGTCGGCTCAAATAACTGCATTTTGGAGCACTCAAAACGTCGTTTTGATGAGTCATCCGCCGTATAGTCCTGACTTGCCACCAAATGACTTCTTTTTATTCCCGTATGTAAAAAATATTCACCGCTGGGGGTCGGCAAAAAACTGTACGTCCCTTTTACTCGTGAAAGAATAGCAGCGCGCACAACACGAGTATTTGATGAGCAAGCTAGGCCCTTGTCCCCCTTTGGACTGTAGCGCCAACAATTATTATTATTATAGGAATCTAACCTTTGGCGTGTGCGCTTCGCACTGTACCCACTATGCCACGGCGGCCACAGTACTCTAAAGATCGTAATGTAGCCGCCAGCAGGCTAACCCCTCTAACGTAGCTATTTTTGTGGAAGCAGTGGTGATTCCTTGACCCGCTATTGCTTTTCGAAAACCCATTGGTCCAATGACGGCTTCGTCCTTGAAAATGATTTTTTTACCAAATGCATTGCACCCTCTCCAGATCCCAATCGAAGAACGTACGTCGCTTCTGACGTTCTATCGGCTCTAGTTCTTGAATCAGCTCGATCTTGTATGGATCTGGGTCATGGCCAGGTCTTCAGAACGCCTGTTAATCGACTAATTTTGACAATTTGCCACGAATTCCTGAACAAGTGTTCAGCTCAAAAGCGACTTAAAACAGCACAGAAAAGACAGATAACACAATGTGGTGACTACTTCGATTTAGGTATAAGCAATGACATCAAGCAGCATCTGTCAAAAAATAGGTCGTTGATGAAAGCCTTATTCCCAGCCTCTTTTCAAAATCGCAATGGCCATCACTTCTAATCCTCATCAATCTGTGCCTCTTTGTGGGTGATTTTGATTCTCGGCACCAACATCCGAGTTCCCTGAGCCCAAGACGCGTAAATTTTGTTTGTTAATAAAGCCCTCGAGACGAGAATTCACCCTGTTAAAAACGATGTTTTCAAGCTCAGTTCAAGCTGCTCTGAGACCCATCGTCACTTGGCTTCAATTTCAGTATCCATTCAACCTTCTTAACAAATCTATCGACATTTTCGAGCCAAGTTCTTCCCGGGCTAGTGCGTGAAATGTTCGCCGTTTGAGAGGGGGGAGTTGATTTTCGTGAGATGAGTCTCTGCGGGAACGCGGGCTGTAAGCTGTGCCTATACTAGACCTGCATACAGCATTCGGGATGGATGCATCATTTCGCCCAAAAGTTGCTTTCGAAAACCGCATTTGGTCTACAGAGCAGAAGTCCTGGAAATGAATATTTAAAGTTTCCCCGTGATTCGTTTCTTTTTTCGTTTGCCGATAGATGACGCACCTTGTTTCTGAAATGGTGAACAATGGGAAGGAAAATTTTTCCGTCATTTCAGTTCTTTTTGAATTTTTCGTCACTTTCGAATTTTTTCCGGGTTTATTCAGACGGAGATAGAAAGTAGCATGTAGGTAGAAAATCAAAGTGATTGTGAGTTATCGGTTGGTAGGACTCAAAGGGTACGCCTTTATTTATGAGCAAAATCGTTCACCACTTAGTCTCCAGATGAACAGAAATGCATCTCTCTGCGCCGGATGCAAGAGGACCTGCCAATAAAGAGAGATAAGGGAAGTTTCAATTTTTTAATCGTTTTGTGATTTCTATATTCCCCAACGCACTTAACGAATAACCAGTTCTGCAACAGAGGTATAAGTGGAATTAATTTCACTCCCCTTTCCCGACCGCTGTAAATGCGTGATAAAAAGTTCATAATGAGCTATATCCTGTTTCAAAAATATTGACACTGCATTAACTACTACAACAAGTGGTCCTTGTGCTCATAAACACCATTTTTTTTGTGTACTTTCAGATAATCAATTACGATTCACCCAGAGGCGGCGTGTCAGTGATTACCATCAAGGGCGAAACAACCACTTCGTTTCTGCTGATCAAATCCGCCCGGCCATCAGACTCGGGGCAATACCAGTGCAATCCCTCAAATTCTAAAAGTAAAGGTGTGACGGTGCATGTATTAAATGGTGAGTGTAATTGAAATATATTTTTTTTTTTGAATTACAAAAATAAAAAACCGTTAATGCCCCGCGCATTAAAGGATTAAAAATAACAACTCGTATGAGGTGTGTGCATAAGCAAGCTGTGTTTATTTTAGAGGTATATAACTTCAAAATTAAATCGAACGTAAATATTTATTTTCAATGAATATGAATCTTACTTAATTTAGAAGAAAATTCTTTGGCATTAGAAATAAAGATATAAATTTGCCATATGATGGCCACTTCTAGCTCGGACTTAGTCTAATCTAGAGGTACAATTTCCGATTAAATCTTCCAAAATTTATGTCTGTACATCAATAATAACTCGACGAGTCTTATCTTTTAAGGAGTTCATTGTTTCCGACTCATCAGCGTATGGTCAAAACTCTACATATCGCAACTCAAAGTAGTAAAGCGGCGCTAAGTAGGAACATGTTGGAGGTAAAGCAATGAACCTGTCACGTGAAACTTTGTGGCTACCAAACGTTTCTTTCAATAAATCAATTACAGCACGAACTGCGTGTCATATCGCGCCCCATTGTTGAAACCAACACTTCTGCACATCAAAGTTGATTAACTTATGACTAGAATGGTCAGTGGTCAGTTAGCAATCACCACTGACTGTAACTATCTGATCGGTGGCGCTATCTGATCTGCGGCGTTGTATATGGTAGAAGTACGGACCATTCATTTCACCAACTCATAAAGTGCGCCAAATATTCTGTGAGTTTGTTTGGATATAACGATGTCTCAGCATCCAAATGGGCTTATCATCACTGAAAATAGGAACAATCTTGCGTTTTGACGCATTCATATAGTCGAATGTGAGCTTCATCCCTACACATCGCTCTTGAAAATTGGCATCAGTGGCAATATTGGTTTCGGCCCATTCACCAAATTTAAAGCCCTTGTTGAAGCATCAGTTGATAAATGCCCTCATAAGCGTAAGACGAATTTTTCAAAGATTGGCAAAATGGCAGCTAGATGAATTAAGGATATCAACTTAAAGTTCTATAATAATTGATGGCGCTACAGTCCAAAGGGGGACCAGGGCCTAGCTTGCTCATCAACTACTCGTGTTGTGCGCGCTGCTGTTCTCTCACGAGTAGAAGGGACCTACAGTTTTTTGCCGACTCCGAACGGCGAAATTTGAGAAGCTTTCTTAGACAGTTATTACTCTTTGAGTGTTGTCAGCAGCTCGAAAGAGGTGGTGCCGTGAAATATTAGAAAAAATGGTGTTGAACTGGGAGTCGAACCTAGACCTTTCGGCGTGTGAGCGTCGCACTCTACCCACTATGCCACGGCGACCAAAGTTCTATACCTCTGAAAAAAACACCCTCATCCACTTCAACATGATGACTGGTTTGGGAATATGACTAAGGGTGGAAATGACACCTTCCCCTCATCGTCATATTCTGCAGACAGTGGAGTTTCCACCATCGTCATTTATTCCGAACATTAATCCATGAGCCCACCTCGCACAACAAGAACTTCGTAAGCCTTGACGGGGGATTAGCCCTGAGTCTAGACGTCTTCACAACACACGCCGTTTGTGCGCCCCCAAAACTTTACGAAGAGAAATAACGTTCCACATAACATTCGAATGTTTACTGCAACGCACACCCACCCACAATGACCTCAATTTTCCTTCAAGTCTGCCGTGCACAACAACTTCTCCGAAGGCACGCCACGGCTCGTTGTCAAAACTACAATCCCACTTACTCGCACGCACGAACAACTGAATATCGATCTGTTAAAAGGCAATTTTCCGCTTGGTCATTATTAAAATCGTTTTTAAAGCAATATCCTCACGAGATAAGTACTCCCGCGGCACAGCAGTCCCAGATACTTACCTCTAAGTGACTTTCGAGTGTTCTCAACTGCAAATGAACGGAAAAGGGCAGGAATGTGATTGACAGTTCGGCATTATTGCGATTTCATGATTTCTTTGCAAGTTTTAATATCGGCGAATAATGACTGTCAGGCTTGGGCCTTTTTTTCTTTCGTTTTGGAACATTTCAGACGAATACCGATCTCATTGAAATGAAATTACACCCATGTCCTGCAGTGGAAGTATGCGAAGGACGTGCATACGAAATGGGCGTTCGAGTATTTGGCTTGTCATCAGATATGAAAGTGATAAAAGGACAGGTGCAGGTTGTCGAAATGTTTTTTCACAAGTCGGTAGCGTTGTGTTGGGGGCACTGGAGGAGTGTAAATGGCTTGGTGTCCATTAAACGAGTGAAGCGAGGTGTGATACTGATTTTTCCTGTGGCCCCGTTTGCAGGAAACTTGGAAAATCACAGGACCAGAATGACAATCGAGCATGTTGCCTCTTATTCTTTTTACTGTTTTTTTTTTTCAGGGCGCGATGTGGCCACTGACAACTCATCGCCAATGATAGTCATGATTGGCTCAAATTTCATTAATTAATTAATATTATGACTGAATTAATTGAATATGGCTGCATCTGGTAGGCGGTGTGCTGTGAAAGACCTAGAAGAGGTTGTTGAAGAAACTTCTCCTACCCCTTTTGAGCACAGATGGTACTGGTTGCAAAAATAAAAGTTTATGCGCGTGTCCCAAGTCTGATTTCTGAGTTGACGATCTTGTTTTATTTTGTAAACATCGCATGTTTCAAATTGCGGCTATTTAGAAACGAGCTTTATGTCTAATCTGTTGTTGGGAGAGATCTGAAGAGTCAACAAATTTATACAATTTTGAAGCCAACATTTCAACATGGTCCTCAACCCGTGCGATAATCTCTGTGAAACAAATTAGTTCGCCTAAAATAAATCAGAATTCCACAATTTTAGGAAATTTTGGTATGCAATGATTGAACTAGATTGAGAGGGCAATGTGACAATGCCCTTTGGAAAGTACCATGTCCTCGAATTTCAGTGAAGCAACTTCATATGAACTGTACGCGGAAGTTGTATCTCCTTCGCAATCAGTATCAGGAGTCGCCTTCAATGCTTGTATTACCCAAGTATTACATGATAATTAAGTTAACTTTCATATATAATCAAAGCTTCACCCCGATACCGAGAATATATTGAAAGCCCCTCGTATTTTTGCGAGGCTTTGACAACTTCCACAAGACACCACTGTTTCGTGACCAAGAACCAGCTTTGATTTGACAAATTACAACCAATATTGGACTACAGCTTTTGTAGAGGGTTGGGGCGTGAAGTACTCCATTCATGTTGTTTCTTTGTCCCCCATTTAAAATTTGGCAGGAATGAGAGGCTGAAAAAAGAAAAACCAATAAAACAGGCAAAAATTATTAAAAGGTGTCTAGATCTAGGGGTTGAAGTTTCGATGATTCGTCTTTAAACTTTAAAAACCAAAACTTTAAGCAATGATGCAGATCGTGTTTCGGCTTCTTTTCACAGTCCTAACAATTACTGCATAGGTTTTGTTTTGCTTACGCAGCTCCACAATCACTTTCCGTTTAGCCTTTGGTTGTTTACATCTGTTTTCGACTCATTCCAAATTCTTTATGACGCGTGCCTAGATTCTACTTATTGAAACCAACGAAAAAGTGAATTTATTACGGTATGGAATGACAACACCATATTAAGAACCTTGGGTGTTGCCATACACAAAAACGTAATATTCGTATAAGCCTTAAAAAATTTAACTGTGTGAGTAGGTTTGCTCATGCTTCGAGTATAGAGGGGTATTGTTCATAAAGTTGGAAATATTACTTGACTTAATAAGAAAATAAAACGATCCAATAACCAATGAATAAACAAATTAATAATAATTGTTGGCGCGACACTCCACAGGGGGATCAGGGCCTTGAAAATCTTCAAAGGCCTAGCTTGCTCATCAACTACTCGTGTTGTGCGCGCTACTGTTCTCTCACGAGTAGAAGGGGCCAACAGTTTTTTGCCGACTCCGAAGGGTGAATTTTGAGAAGATTTCTTAGATAATTATTACTCTTTGAGAGTTGCCAGCAGCTCGAAAGAGGTGGTGTCGTGAAAAATTCGAGGTGTTCATCCGGGAATCGAACCTAGACCCTTTGGCGTGTGAGCGTCTCACTCTACCCACTACGAGACCGCGGCCGAAATAACAGTAACAAATTACAAAAACATATACAAATGTAATACATGATTTAATTTTGCTTTTATGGGAATTATTGTAACGTATATGAAAATATGTGTCCACGATAAACCAAATCTTCAACTTACGGCAGATCCTAGAAAAGGACCAAGAAATTGACACTCATCACCTATTCGTTGATTTAAAGGCCGCATATGACAATGAGCAAAGAGACAAGTTATACAGTGCCATGTCTAATTTTGACATTCGTACCAAACTCGTCCAATTGGATAGGATGACGATGTTCTGTGAAGGCTGGTATCCTATCCATTCGTACCAAACTTGTCAGATTGGATAGGATGCCGATGTCTTTGAAGTCTGGTAGTGAACTCACCCAGCCCTATAATGTCAAAAAAGGTTTTAGAAAAGGCGACGCACTGGCATGTAATGTAGTTTTGCGTGCGATTTTTGGTCCTGTTTGCGTTGATGGCGTTTCGAGGAGAAAATTTACTAACGAATTCTATGGACTTCAATGGGCGACATGCGCCTGGCCAGGCGTCTTCGAATAAAGCTCTCAAGATGGCTAGGCCATGTAATATATAAACAGCACCGCCCTAGTCCGCAAAGTGTTCGAATCAGAGCTATTGGAACAACGCAACAGAGGATGGCCTAGGCTAAGGCAGCGCACACAAGTGGAGGAGGACCTCAACCAACTTGGAGTGCGGAACTGGAGACAGCTGGCGAAAGATCGTGCAGGCTAGAGAGGCATCTCGGACTGTAGCGCCACAAGAAGAAGAAGAAGAATATGTTTATGTGTCCGTTTCTGTATATGAAAAGAAAGCAAGCATGTGATTCATAAAACTAGGAAGACAACATTCGAAGTTGAAAATCTGGTTGCCATCACCGAGAAATTTCAATACGCGAACATAGACCTGCCACTGAATTCAACTGTTCCAAAATGTCAGCTTCAAATAAACTTCTGAAGCAAAGCCCTCTGACTGCTACATCCAACATTGCCGCTACTTTGAAGCTGGTTGTTAAGACGAGCCTTACACCGCGACGTAAACTTTTCATCTTTCTTTCTGCCACTTTAAGGATCATAAGTCTCTCAAGCACCAACTAAGTAGCGATTGATTTCATGAAATTTTAGCCTGTCCCGCCTTATAGACTTCTGCTCGGCCGCTTGTCAGAAATTTCACCAAATTTCATTGGAATTTAAAAGCAACAACGCTGTTCCCTTCCACATAATACCACTTTTCTCGCAACATTCCTCCCTATACAAAACGAGATCGAAGACCATCCAGTGGTGGTATATTCGCTTATATTTTCCTGTAGAAAACTCCTGGAAGGCTTTTGCTTTGCTTCATCGATTATCTGTAGAATTTTCTTTGTTTTATTATTAGTCCACATTTCGCGCATAAGACTGAAAAGAAATGACCACAGATAGGCCTCGTAATACACAAACCTCACAATGTCGAAATAACTCAGATCTAACGCGATTTAATCCTCATGTTCATCATCTACAAGAAACAATTCCGAGAACCAGCTGTTTTTTATGGATTAGTCAAATACTGTTTGCTGAAATCCCGATGACTCGGTTAGGTGGCATAAGGATCGCCTGCTACACAGATTCCTGGGCTTATGTTGGTTGATGAGTTGCAGTCGTCATCATTCCACAACCAACGACACGAACGATCGCTCGAGGTCGAGAAGAAAATAAAAGGAAAAAGAACGAATGTTTAAGTTTACAAATTGATCATGCAAAAAATTAATTTTTCTAACGAAGTTCATTCTCATTCTCTCTCATTTCTCTCATCATTCTTTCAACGTGGTGTTTTTTATTTTAAAATGGATCTAATACTATTGAATGTTCAGAAAACAAGGTTAATTTTCATTTCAACGCCTACGTTACCATTTGGGGCCAGAAAACGTTCCTGTCTTGAAGCCAACTGCGATACAGAGGAATACACCTTGGGTGAGGGTTGTGGAGTAATGCCATCATTGGCAGTTTTGTTTCTTACAAAAGAGTATCAACTATGAGCAGTACAGAGCCCTGTTAAGTGTTTGTTTTTGCATTAAAATTGAGAACATGGTCCTTGACGACCTTTGGTGTGGACAGGATAGACCGTCATGTAAAACATCTCATAATACAATCGATTTTAGGTCAAAAAGTCTTCAAATCGTGCTATGAGCCGTGGTGGCACTGTGAACCGTGGACCGTTGGACTGCTTCTCTAGAACTAATTGTATTCCAACAATCCCAAAATGTTTCAACCCTTCAGAATTAACATCCTTCAAACAATTCATGAGTTGTAGCCTCAAACACAAGGTCTTTAAATGTTGAGGTTGAAGCTAGCAAAACCATCCACGCTCCCCTTGAGTAAACAAGACCCTATCGCATTGTTCAGAAATTAGAGACTGTATTTAGCGCACTACACTAAAATAAACTGTTAACTAGTGAGCCCTTATTCAGCATCCAAAATTTTAGCTTCAAGTAAACTTCTGAAATAATTCCCTTTGACAGCTGCATCCAACATTGCCACTACTTTGAAGCTGGTTGTCAAGGCGAGCCTTACATCGAGACGTAAACTTTTCATCTTTCTTTCTGCCACTTTAAGGATCATAAGTCTGTCAAGCACCAACTTAGTAGCGATTGATTTCATGAAATTTTAGCCTGTCCCGCCCTATAGACTTCTGCTCGGCCGCTTGTCAGAAATTTCACCAAATTTCATTGGAATTTAAAAGCACCAACGCTGTTTTCTTCCACATAACACCACTCTTCTCGCAACATTCCTCCCTGTACACAACGAGATCGAAGACCATCCAGTCATGGTATATTCGCTTGTGTCCTTCTGATGAAAACTCCTGGAAGGCTTTTGGTTTGCTTCATCGATTGTCTGTATAATTTTCTTTGTTTTGCTATTTGGACTCGCTGGCGACTCCTGGGTACAAATGTAATCCCAGCAATTCTGGGAATCCTTGAAAATGTTCATAAATTTGAGGAGCCGTTGAATCTTCCAGAAGACACCTCTCATTCCAAAGTATTCGGCCTGGTGGTGAACAAGATCGAAAACCAGCTTCACGCAGAGGGGGTATGCGGTCATCAGCGTTATTAATCCTTCCACCCTCTTCTCACAAGGCAAAGAACAGATTTGATCATCAACATCGGTAACCCTTCCCACCTCGTTCTGTCCACCCATTCACTTCTTCCTTCGCTCATTCAGGTCAAGAGTCCGTCGCTCATCGACACCAGTGACACATCTAAACAGAACCCGTTACAATTCATGGAAACCTCAAACATATCGTCCTCTGTAATAATTTTATAACTTCAGGACAGAGTCAAGCTCAGCTTACAACCCGAGGTAATGCTGTAAGCAGAACTCGAATTCTCCAAAGATTGTAAAATTGACGGTGTACACGAATTCCCTGAAATTTTTAAGAACCTCCTGGCAGCTGGACATGAGGTATCTCCAATACTCCTATGAGCGTAAGAGCAGCTGACCGAAAATCCACGACCATCAGCGAAAAGAAACCCAATACCCAACTGAATTCAACCGCACATACCGCCAATACCGTGCAGAATGTCTCTCTCTCTACCTCAACCAGCTGCAACAGGAACGGCTAACATTATCGGCACGACCAGATCCTGGTCGCCATGGAAGGGAAGAGATTTCTGCTGTCCAAACACATCTGAGGGAATAAGTCTTTTTAATTGTATGCAAACTTAAAGGAAACGTGTTTATTCTGCTAACATCACAATTTGCAAAATGTAACTTTCTTGATGTGTTTGAGGAGCTTCGACTGATGGATGAATTGTGGGATTGGGCGGTGGAAGCCACTTAATATAACAGCTTGCTCATCCCAGTCCTACTTTATCGCGCGGTACCCTGGAGGTTACTAAGAGCGGATGAGGGAGCCCTTAGTCTCTTCGGGTGAGAAGTTTTGCGTGCGAATTTTGCTCCTATTTGCTTTGATAGCATGTGGAGAAGAAGATTTAACGACGAACTCTATAGACTGCATGGTGGTTTACATATAAATGCATTGATGGCGTCTCGAGGAGAAAATTTAATGACGAATTCTATGGACTTCAATGGACGACATGCGCCTGTTCAGGCGTCTTCGAATAGAGCTCTCAAGATGGCTAGACCATGTAAAAAGTATGAACAGCACAGACCTGGCCCGCAAAGTCCTCGAATCAGAGCTATTGGAACAACGCAACAGAGGATGGCCTAGACTAAGGCAGCGCACACAAGTGGAGAGGGACCTCAAGCAACTTGGGGACCGCAACAGAAAGCAGCTGACGTAAGATCGTGATGGCTTGAGAGATATGTTGGTCGAGGCCCATGTCCACCCCGGACTGAAGAGCCACAAGAAGAAGAAGAAGCCGTGCAAGTGAAATTGAAACAGAAGACTCCAGGAAGCATTTGCAAAAATTCCCCAAAAGTTCAGTATACGCCCGAGTGAATTAAATTATCCAAACAGCCACATTTAAACCCGAATCAATCGAGGACAGAGTGTCGACAGCAACGCCTGGCTTAAGTGATTTCCAATAAAATGTCAACTAAAGTAAGTTATTGCCAAACCTCAACTGCGGCCATCCGGCGAGGAGAATGTGCGGGAGGGAGATGCCCATAAAACCCAATCAGTGTATAATAGCTTAACCGCAACACTGTCACACAAAAGATTAATTAGAGAATCAATTCGGCAAGCAGAACAATCACCGCCGGCATATGCGTGCGGCCGACTGTATTGACTTGAAATTCCGACCTACTTGCGTTCCTTGCGTCAATTTGAATTGTTTCAATTTAAAATTAATGTACTCCTCTCACTCTCTCTCTCTCTCTCTCTCTCTCTCTCTCTCTTCGATACACTGATTCAATGAAATCGGTTTCATTTCATTGTAATTGAAGCTGACACACGCGGACGTCGAACACGGCCCACGAAATAATTTCCTCCTCTCGCCCCTCCGCACAGATTCAATTCCCTGTGCCCTTAATTACGTCTGTTTGTTTGCTATACCAGTAGGGAGGGGAGTCGATATGTGTCGAGTTGAGGATTGCGCTAAGAGGGCATGCGAAAAGCATAATTAATTGATGTGACACGTAAACCTATACCCTCGGAATTTTTTCGTTCTTCATTTCCGCTGAATAATCGTGCACAGGTCCCATTGCATTCCACAGCGCACTGCTCCGTATCAATGTGCGTGGGTATGTTCAGAATTATTGCGTCAGTAAAACGCCAATTGGGTCACACATGATTAGAGTCTCATTGAACATGGATATCCATTCACTCCGCTTCTCTCCCTCTCTGGGAACAAAAATGGGGAAAAAAAATTGATTACACATTCGTATTTGGGAATAATCACCTCATTTGTGCGTCCTCCAGTGAATAATTTTTCGCATCAGTACGTGTTACACGTGCGGCGCATTTTCACGCTGATAGATGCACTTACAGCTTCTGAACTGCGGGACGACCGACACTGACACCAACACCGACAGCGACGCGAGGATAAGCATGACAGTGCAATTATTTGCGAGTTGCCGGGGGTAATGCAGCGAAATAAATTGCAGTTGTTTAAAGCGCAGAAATCGATTGTTAAGTGAGAAGACGGAGGTGGGCGAGGCGACCGAATGGAAGCCGCATGCACGGTTCGTTCATGATTAAGAAACGAGGTCGTATGTTAAAGAAAATGGATTCGCGCAACAGGAAGATGGTTTGAAATTCTCAGATTCCTCCTCATTATCCTAAAAGCATCGAAACGGAGACGGCTTTTAAGAATATAAGTTCTTCAATTCACCGTGGACCTTTCGTACACACACAGATGTATCTTTGGGACGCTGCTTTTTTTTCTTTGCCAATGCTTTCTTGACGTTAATGAAATTGGATAGCTGAGTGGATGGGGAACAAGATTCAGATTTTAGTAGCTACGATTCGGTAATGGCTCGTCCTCTATGATCTCACTCCGGCGGGAATGTCTGCGTCAGTTGAAATCACGTCTGATTAACATATTGAAGTGATTGAGAGGAGAATTAATGACATTGTTTTCCTTTTTGCCCCCTCCTCTTCCTCCCGAATGTGAACCCTTCCGTTTAAAGAGCTGCTGGGTTTTTTTTGTTTTGTTTTCTGTTGACAGTTAATTAGGTCGTGTCTATTCAGTTCTTCGTCGTGCGTCTTTCGTCCACTGAAACGAATGCTTTTCGCAAATTCTAGGAAGTCGAGTGGTTTCGAGGACGAAACATTTTTCGGAGAAAAAGAACGCAGTAGTGGTAGGCTTTCATTTGACATTTTGTGGCGTCTCCTCGTTTTGGGAAACATGTCGAAGTTGACATGTAAACGGGTCTCGATGATGAGTGTGATTTCTGGAACAGACAAACAAAGTAATTCGTTGGCCACAAATTGACTCGTGGAAGACTGCGGATGGGTTTGTTTGCCACGACAACATTTAAGTGATTGACTGCGGAGCTCGTGGAAAACTCCGGCTATCCTCTTAGAGAGTGAGTTCCAAGAATCGTCGGGAGTCTCGGAGAGGACTACCTGACAAGCGAATTCAATTGTGCCAACTGACGAACCAACAATTGCTTTTCTGAAAATAATGTGATTTTGATTCTCGAGTTTTCTTCGCTTTCTCCGTATCTTTTCCATTCTTCCCTTCTTTCCGTATTTGTCTTTGATTCTGCTGGGCTCTCTAGTCTCGATAGAGCACTGAACTGAATCAAAAGTAAGTAAGCCAGTGCATGGCGCAGAAATCTGGACAATTTCGAGGGCAGGTGGAGAAGCCCTCGATCTCTCCCAGAACTCAGTTATGAGCTCAGTCTTTGACCGTATTGTATTGTATAATAGGCGCACGCTTCAGGAATTTTTTGGTAATAATAATAATTGTTGGCGCTACAGTGCAAAGGGGGACCAGGGCCTAGCTTGCTCATCAACTGCTTGTGTTGTGCGCGCTACTGTTCTCTCACAAGTAGAAGGGACCTACAAATTTTTGCGAACTCCGAACGGTGACGTTTAAGAAGCTTTCTTAGACAGTTATTACTCTTTGAGTGTTGTCAGAAGCTCGAAAGAGGTGGTGCCGTGAAAAATTCGAAAAATTGGTGTTTAGCTGGGAATCGAACCTACATCCTTCGGCATGTGAGCGTCACACTCTACCCACTACGCATGTGAGCGTCACACTCTACCCACTACGCCACGGAGGCCACAATTTTTTGGTACCAGGATTAAATCTCAGCACGGGCTTCAGTTATCGAGGCACAGAGAGAGGTGCACATTGGTTTTAAATACCTGTGAATTGACATGAGGGGAAAAATATGAATTGAAGCAGCGTTATTGGTTATTGGGGAATAAGTCTCAGTCACACTTTCTAACGGCTTAATAGTAACATGAGCTTTACCAGGCGTCTATGGATGAAACGCATAAGTTGGTTTAGTTACTTTTACTGCACTGCTCCATCCTGAAAAGTCGTCCAACCCAAACCAGTGTAACAACGCCAACGGGGGCGCACACGTTCACGATGGCACCCACAAATGATGGAGGACCTTCTACTACTTGGCATGCAATCGGAGAGTCTTTTGTTCAGCTCGAGACCCACTTCAGGCTATACCCCAAAGGGCTTGTGCAATGACTACCGAAATCCAGTATACGCCCACTTCGCTGCATTCTGTTGTTTGCCTGTGTTTCGTTCTTTCTGCTAAGCCGAGCGCTGCGACCAAGAGAGTGGAAAAGATTTTAGGAAGGCTTCCAATCCAACCAAGATCTGGTGAATGCCCTTCAAGCATAATCTCAGTTTGAAAACTTGGGTAACAAAGGCGCTTAGTCTTGCGTTATCTACGACTCTTGGGGAAATGGACCCCGAAATAACGCTTAAGGTGGCTAGGCCATGTAGAGCGTATGGACAGCACTGCTCCGGCCCGAAGAGTCTTCGAATTCAAAGCACAGGGACAACGCAACAAAGGACGTCCTAAACTGAGATGGCGCACTCAAGTGGGAAAGGACCTCAACCAACTTGGAGTCCGAAATTGGAGGCAGCTGGCAAGAGATCGATCTAGCTGGCGAGGCATGTTGGTTAAGGCCCAGATCCACCCGGGACTGTAGCACTATTCGAAGATGAAGAAGAAGAATATAAGCCGCCAAGGCAGGTGATCACGTAAAACCAAATCCTAGATCTGTTCCACGGTTCGAAGAGAGCCTTTAATGATATTTTGACCATTTCCTTTCAAATGCATCCTACAAGAAGGCGATCGCTTCTGACGCTCAGAACTTAAATTAATATACAAAGCAGCGCAACAAGGAGCGCATAGAGGGTGCACAACAGTGTGTGCACTTGAGTTTGTTTTTTTTTTTTTGTTCCTTGTATTTTTCTCCATCGCACAGTAGGCGTCATCCGATCCAGAAATTGTTTGCTTCGGCAGTCCAGAAGTCAAAGCCGAGTCGAAGCCTGTTGATCATGATGGAATTACACATAAGAAGGATGCAATAAGTGCTTTTTCCACTTCTTTCAAAAGCAGTGATTTTAACTGTCCCTTGTTCCGTTCTGGCTCTTTTTGTCGAATTCGCTTTTCAAAGTCTCCCACGGAAGAACGATTGTATTAATGCTTGGGCACTGAGGAGGTGTTTGAAGGCACTTTTTAAAGCCAATGCTTAATGTTTGGACAGTGAGGAGGTGTTTAAAGGCATTTTTGGCGCCAGCGACAAATGTCCACTTCCGTAAGTTTCAAATCGTTGTCCCGGTAAAAATTGAATGTAGTAGTTATTCCCATTTTCTTGGTTGGGCTTTTTAAAGTCTCACTTAGGGCGTAAAGTTGCATGCTTTTCTTATATTGCCTAGAATTAATTCCGGAGGAGCAACGCCACTATAGCCCAAGGTAAAATTGCACCCTTTCTCCGTCGCTTTTTCTGTTGCCAATAATTTCTTTGCAGTATACGACTCATCTTTTAGTGGTCGCCGTGGAGTAGTGGGTAGAGTGCGACGCTCATACGCCGAAGGGTCTAGGTTCGACTCCCAGTTCAACACCAATTTTTCTAATATTTCACGGCACCACCTCTTTCGAGCTGCTGACAACACTCAACGAGTAACAAGTGTCTAAGAAAGCTTCTCAAATTTCGCCGTTCGGAGTCGGCAAAAAACTGTAGGTCCCTTCTGCTCGTGAGAGAACAGTAGCGCGCACAACACGAGTAGTTGATGAGCAAGCTAGGCCGTGGTCCCTCTTTGGACTGTAGCGCCACCAATTATTATTATTATACCACTCATTTCATTCCATGTTCGGTATACTCTCTCCTGTTATCTATCCTTACTAACTTTCTCTAACGAATATAAGTTTCTTCAAGTACTCAATACAAATCTCAAATTTTTATTTACGAAAAAAGTTACAAAGGCAACGCTTAATTCGCTTTTCTTTCCACTTAAATTACTTATTTTGTGTGGTCACTTCCTTTCAACCCTCCGGGTTGTCGTATGCTAAGGGTCCTCGTGTTTCGTTTGATGCATTTGTTATTATAAGATTGTAAAATATCTCCCATCCGCCTTTTTGTCTTTTTAATTTTCCGGCTATGTGCCATACAAAGCGCTTCAGAGCTGTTATCTGGCACAACTTCAATTGAAAGGTCTTGACATAACCTACAAAACGACGCAATGCATGATTAGTTCGGATATTGCTTTCAACAGTTATACGTGTAAACATGGAGTTTACTAACGCCGAAATTCGCGCTATTTTTAAGTTTTCCTTCGTTAAAGGCAAATCCGCTAGAGAAACATTCCTTGAGATTAATGGTGTTTTTGGGGGATCGTACTCTATCACTTCGAAGCGGGGAGGAATGGTTTCGACGATTCAGAGCCGATGAAAACGACACCATGGATAAGCTAGCCGGCGGAACACCTGTGACGACGAAAACCGATCGAATCATGAAAATCATCGAGTTAGACCGACATGTGGCATCGCGTGACATCGCCCAAGAGATGGGAGTTAGTCACCAAATCATTTTAAACCATCAAATCATTTTAAACCATCATTTTTCACCAACTAAGAAGGCTGGATGCGAAAAAAACTTCATGTTTGGGGGCCGCATGATTTGACCCGAAAAACCTTCTGGACCGCATCATCGCCTGCGGTATGCTGCTGAAACGGAACAAACTCGAACCAACTTTGAGGCAGGCGGTGACGGGCGACGAAAAATGGATCACATGCGACAATATCAAGTCGTGGTTGAAGGCCGCTGAATCGTCCCAAACACTGGCCAAGCAGGGATTGACGGTCAGAAAGGTTTTGCTGTGTGTTTGGTGGGATTGAAAGGGAATCATCTAATATGAGCTGCTCCCATATGGCCAGACGTTAAGTTCTACCATCTACTGCGAACAACTGGGCAGGCGATCAACCAAAAGCGTCCAGAATTAGCCAACAGGAAGGGTGTAGTGTTCCACCAGGACAACGCTAGACCACACATCTCGTTGATGGCTCGCCAGGAGCTAGGGAAGCTCGGATGGGAGGTTTTGTTGCATCCACCATATAGCCCCGACATAGCGCCAAGTGATTACCACCTGCTTCTGTTCATAGCGAAATCCCTTGGTAATGTGCAGTTGAACTCAAAAGAGGCTTGTGAAAAGTGGCTGTCCGAGTTCTTCGCAAATAAGGAGGGTGGCATCTGCGAGGGGGATATTATGAAGTTGCCGTCTATATAGAAACAGATTATCAAACAAAACGGCGCATATTTGAACTAAATCCGAACACTTTTTATAAAGCATTGAACGAAGACCAAAGAAGCGGAGATATTTGACAACCTTATATTTCAATCTTATTCTGTTGACATTGCAGACTTAATTTTCTCTTCTATCTGCCCGTCAGGAGGATTCAATATTTTGTAGCCTTCGCCGATAGTGATTGGGCTTACACTTACTTACATCCTGCTTAATCCAGCTCTAGTAGTTGGATTTAAATAGTGGCCACCGTGGCGTAGAGGGTAGGGTGCGACGCGCATACGACGAAGAGTCTAGAAGCGGTTCCCGGATGAACACCTCGAATTTTTCACGGCACCACTTTCGAGCTGTAGACAACACTCAACGAGTAACAAGTGTCTAAGAACGCTTCTCAAACTTCACCGTCCGGAGTTGGCAAAAACCTGTAGGTCCCTTCTACTCCTGTAAGAACAGAAGCGCGCACAACACGAGTAGTTAATGAGCACGCTATGACTATGGACTGTCGCGCCAACAATTATTATTATTATTATTCGATTTATATCTCAACTTCGTGGGTTTTTTTTTCATGTGGAAGTCAATGTCCTTGCTCTTGAATATGTGCAGCTGCTTTCAAGTGTTTTGAAATGGCTGCTTGAGTGACATCCAAAGATTCTGCTCTTTTCGTGTTTGGCAATAATCTTGATAGAAAACTCCTTCCAGTTCTTCATCTTCAAACTTCATCGTTCGTCGTCTTCCAAGCTTTTATCGTCTTCTTCTTCTTCTCCTTCTGGCGCTTAAGTCCGGCGTGGACCTGTGAATCAACCAACATCTCCCGCCAGCACGATATTTCGCCAGCTGCCTCCAGTTGAGCTTTCCAAGTTAGCTGAGGTCCTTCTCCAGTTGTGTGCGCCACCTTAGTGTAGGCCGTCCTCTTTTGCGTTGTCCCAATGGCTATGATTCAAAAACATTCCGGGCTAGAGCAGTGATATCCATACGCTCCGTCGGCCTAGCCATCTTAAGCGTTCTATCCGCAAAAGCTTGACCAAACGCATGTCGCTGTACAGCCCATAAAGATCGTCATTAAATATCCTCCTCCAGATTCTATCAACGCAAACAGGATCTACAATTTTCGCAAAAATTTTCTCTCGCAAAGACTAAGGTCTACCTCTTCCGCTTTTAGGAACACACAGGTTTCCGCGCCATAGCGTAGGAATGGGATGATCAAGCTGTTATGTAAAGCGAGCTTTGTCCTTCACAAGCGGGCTTTATTACTCAATTGCCTCTTGAGCCAAAAGAAGCAGCGATTGGGAAGAGTGATTCTGCGTTTTTTTTTCGATACTGATGTTGTTGTCCCTGTTAACGGTAGACGAAGTGATATATTCCAACTGAAACTTAAGTTAAGAACACTTTAGTCTTTCTTCTGCACACACACGACAGTTGAATTGTGTTTGGGTGAATTCTCCAGCCACCATGGTGAGGTCTCCACAACTTCTTGCAACTGTTTCCCTCTTTGATAGATTTGCTCCCCCGTGGATCCTTATAAAAATCCACTTTTCGATTCCGCAAGCAACCGACCAGCAGGCATACGCCATTATAGTGTGCAATAAATTCAAAGAAACTGTTCCAAAAGTTCGCGTAAGAGACGATTTATTGGATGGACAATGATTAGATACCCATAAGGCGCACGGGGACACGATGCCGGGCTTTATAGTGCTCCTGGGTAACTTTAACTTCCCCCAAAATAGTCACATATTAAGCCAAAATATTTTTCGCAGGGGTTTTCAGCAAGCTTCTTCATACACACAAGTTTCCACATGCTTTTAATTTCTCGCAAGCGTTGGAGATGAATTAATTAAAGCGTTCGGCGGAACTTAACAGGGCTCTAATTTACTTTTTCGAAGTGCGGCATCAAGGTTTAATTGATGTTTAGGGACTATATGAGGCATATAAGGAGAATTTCAGTAACGAGCGGATTCAGGGGTGGCGACGATTTTAGTTTTCTTTTTTGACATTCAAATTTTTTACATTTGAGTAAATTCTAACAGGCACTTGAATTGGAAATATCCATTCACTTTGGGAGCTCCTCAACTCATTGACACTGTTTGACAAGACGACAGGACTAGACAAATGACAAGAATCCCCATACGACTGCCATAGCTCCTAAAATCAGCGGTCTTGTTCGAATTGAGGACTTGATACGTTTAGCCGACAGCATGGAATTCAAGTCAAGTAAATTGCCCAAAGAACAAATAGTCGGATACGAATGTTTTGGCGCAAATTTTCGTCGTTTGATTATATTTTGGACAATGCGCAGTACATCATGGAACACCGTTGCTTGAGTCTAGTTTTGAGGAAAGGAATAATTTTCAAATATGTTGGAATATAAAAACTCTCCATTCTCGAAAAACAAAAATTATAACTGAATAGCATAACAGTGCACATGAGGAGCTTTTGCCAGTTGATTGTGTGAGAGCTATGGTTGTGCACAAGAGAAGTCTCCACCAACTACTCGTGTTGCTCGAATAGACTTCTAGCTTGTTGTCAACCCCGAAGGGCGAAAGTTAAGGAAATGTTTCATTCATGATGCTAGGAATTTAAGAAGTGTTGTGCATGCAGGAGGTTTAAATCCTAAGATCGATGCGGGAACCTTTGCTGTGCGAGTGTCGCGCGTAGGCTCTTCAGTCATTTTGAGACCCGAGATTTCTGACGTTGCTGCGCAAAGGAAGAACTTCAAATAAATTGAATTCAATGATGTCCTGCGGCACTTTTAAAAATTCTAGTTGAAGTTTTTCTGCTAAAGCAGTTCCAAATACGAAGATTGCCTTTTATATTTCTGGATTGGGCATCCCTAGTGTTACAATCTGGCAACTGCCAGCTCTTTTGTAAAGTTTGACATTTTTGAGGTTTCACGTACTCAGAAATTTTTGACATACGAGCGCTATTTGTGTTGTTAACAGTAACTTAAAAGATTCATCTCGCCCAAAAAATAGAAATAAATCGTGAACATTTTCGTGCGATTATTTTTTTACAACTTTCGACGTGGAGTAATTCAACAACAGTGCATCGATGAAATAAATTGCATTTTTGGCGATGAAGCTCCATCAAGGACTAAGGTTTATCGATGCTATGGTAAATTCAATCGAGGTCGTAATTCACTCCAAGACGAATTTTGTGAAGGTCGTCCAAAATCAGTTGCTATTTAGGAAACCATTGATGCTGTGCGCCAACTGATATTGCAAGATCGTCATGTGACCTAACGTGAGATTGAGACAACCTAAGGCATGAGTGGGACCAGCATACATTCAACTTTGCATGAACATTTGACCGTCAAAAAAATTTGTTAGCGTTGGATCCCACAAAATTTGTCAATCGCTCAAAAAAAGACTCGCGTCGATTGGTCGAAAGAAATGCTCCAAAAATACGATCACGGTGCTTCGAAACACGTCTATGACATCGTGACAGGTGATGAATCGTGGATTTACGCGTATGAGCCCGAAAGTAAACAGCAGTCGACTGTATTTGTGTTTCAAAATGAGCCAAATCCAACAAAGGTTGCTCGCTCAACGATGCACTTCCAAGCAAATGGTCGCCTGTTTTTTTCGGAAAACCTGAAAATGTCGCAACGATACCACTAGAACAAGGCAGAACAGTCAATTCTGAGTGATACGCAACCGTTTGTTTACCAGTTGTCTTCCAAGAAATCAAGAAAACCAAATTCCGAAGATGGATCACTCTTATCGCCACACGGATCTGAACACCCCGATGTTAAGACAGGACATCGTTATATTGTAAATAATTCACTTGTACATACTCAAACTATGTAAGACAGTTGTTCATCCGTCGGGCCCCTATTGTTGAGCCGACATACATATATATATGTATATTCACTGTAGTCTTAAGCGTAAAATTTTGATATTGTAAATATTTTTGTTCAATAAAGATAATTGTAAAAAAAAAATGGATCACTCTTCACCACGACAATGCGAGCTCTCACACATCGGCTCAAACAACTGCATTTTTGAGCACTCAAACCATCGATTTGATGAGTCATCCGCCGTATAGTCCTGAATTGGCACCGAATGACTTCTTTTTATTCCCTTATGTAAAAAATATTCCCCGTTCGGAGTCGGCAAAAAATTGTAGATCCCTTTTACTCGTGAGGGAACAGTAGCGCGCACAACACAAGTAGTTGAAGAGCAAGGTAGGCCCTGGTCCCCCTGTAGACTGTCGCCCCAACAATTATTATTATTACGTTAAAAATAAAATAGGAGGTCAATGTTTTTCGACACCTGAAGAAGTGGTTGATGCGTTCAGAATGCATGTTTTGGAGATACCTCAATCAGAGAGGCAAAAGTGCTTGACAATTTGTTCAAACGCATGCAAAAGTGTATAGGTCTGAATGGGGAATATTTTGAAAAACAATAAAGCCTTTTTCGATGATTAATATTTGTTTTTGTTCTCTAAACTCGAAATATAAAAGGCAACCCTCGTACCAGGTTCGGCGACAGCAAATGTGTTTTCTCAAATGTCGAAACTGGCTTACAGTAAAGGTAACAAAAAAGACACCCCTTGCGGCGAGTACACACAAATTAATTGGATATGGCGCAAGTTGGGCCTTAACAATAAAATTTTGACAGATAGTACCATCCTTTCGCGAAACGAAGTGAGTTGCTTAAGTCCTCAACAGCCTCTTAAGCAATTATTTCCAAAAAGATTTGTTAGACACCTTGTGCATTGTTTTTTTTAAATAAGGCTTAAGCGAAAAGTTAATAAAACTGGTGCGCTAATAACCTAGGGTGTATATAGATTAGAATTGTGGGCCGGAGAGTGTGACACCCAATCAGCTTGCCGTAGATCCAAACTCCTCAGATCTCAAACACCAGTCTTGAAACAATTTGACATAACAAACGTAACAGGATTCCATGCGAAGGAGAACAACGAAGCTTAGCTCCGAGATCACCTTGAGTTTGACAATAAATTTGGCTTTGTTGTGGCTTTGTAATTAAGTAAAATTGGAACACCCCTATGCTACTAGAAAACAGTGCATTCAGAGAGAGTGGCGTCATCGTTTCCTGTTTTGTTTTTAAACATAATTCGATTTACTCTGGATGTCGCACCTTTTTTTCTACACAAGAATTAAGGACGAGGACTTTTTCTTCTTTATTGTAACACATAAAAATTTGGCGTGTTCATGGGCCTCAAAGTGGTGTCTATCTTAGACTAGCACGATCTCCTGACAGCCGCCTTCAATTGTTGAAGACCTTCTCCACTTGTGTGCGCCATCTCAGTTAAGACCGTCCTCTGCTGCATTACTCTAATGGCTCGTATTCAAATAGACATTAGGCCGGAGAATATATGGCCATAAGCTCCACAGGGTCCGGTCTGGACAATAACTTGACTAAACCTTAATTCATGCAGACTGGCGCACCAAGGCACACATTGGAAGACACATTTTTAAACATTGGACTCATTCCGAGGGAGTGAGAAACAGAATTTTTGAATCTTCAAGCCTTCGTTGCCTTCGGCGGTTGATTGAAATAGATCCACTGATGGCATGTATATGGGCCACAGTGCGAGATTATTGCTTTTAACAGAGCCTATCGCTTCGATCTCATATCGGAAATGTGTGCCCCTACTGCTATGGATAAGGGAAACTTCTTTCGCCAATAGATTTGAATGCATTCAAGCTGCTATATCTTTAGCCAGCCTCCAATTGCGCACTCCTATTTGTTATCCAGCACAGCGAGTGTTGCCCCGGACTATTGTTTGTCTTTGGGACCCTTCCTCAGTTTTATAAACCTACCCTCGGCTGGAACCTTTTATTGCAATCAGTAACTCACTAAATGTGGTCGCCGTGGCGTAGTGGGTAGAGTGCGGCGCTCACACGCCGAAGGGTCTAGGTTCGACTCCCAGTTCAACACCAATTTTTCTAATATTTCACGGCACCACCTCTTTCGAGCTGCTGACAACACTCAAAGAGTAATAACTGTCTAAGAAAGCTTCCCAAATTTCGCTGTTCGGAGTCGGCAAAAAACTGTAGGTCCCTTCTACTCGTGAAAGAACAGTAGCGCGCACAACACGAGTAGTTGATGAGCAAGCTAGGCCCTGGTCCCCCTTTGGACTGTAGCGCCAACAATTATAATTATAACTCACTAAATGCAGTACCCTCAACTTTTCATATTGCCTACCTGGTTCGAGTCCTTACTATTCGACAGTACACTTGGACCAGATGCTAAGCATCGAGTGGACCTAAGTCCATTCAAAATCTAATGCCGGCAACAGCTACTCAAACCTTTTCAAAGTCATTGACAGTTCTCCATAGATTCCATCCTGAGGGTATATTTAAACTCACCAACTTAATCAAAATATCATACAAATTGCCAAATCACATTGAGCTGCAAATTGTGTGTTGCTCCAAGAATCTCTCACACATCCACTGGAAATAATCCGAAAACAATTTTACTGCCAAGTCCATCGGCTCTTTGGAACGCCTAAGAAATCACTCATCGTTGTTGAACTTCTTGCGCCATTGGACGTGGTCAAATAAGTCAAGCGAGTGCTTTTTTCAACCCGTGAGAATTCAGGCGACATCCTCGTATCGGTGGAAATGCTCACTAGTTCACACTAAAGTGCTCCTTCTCACGCACTGAAAAATAAAAAAACTCGTTCTTTGACCGATGAAAAGTTATTCCTAAGTCAATGCTCCCCCACAGTACACAGCCATTAAAGTCTACTTTGTCTTTGTACCTTCTCTGAACCCATAGCTCTGCCTGAGGCCGGTCGCTGAAGGGAAGTGGGAATCTTTTAAACACACAAATTACAAAAGCAAATTTTTTCGCGTTAAATTTGCAAATTGTGCCTTCAGTCATTTTGGAGATGTTCCTCCTTTCTGAGCTGCGACTCCTTCCGTTGTAGCTACCTTTAGAGAACAATATAAGCGTTTCCTTCACCTCGCCAAGGAACTGGAGATTGAAAAGCATTCAAGAGCTCTGCCCAGTGAACAGAACGCCACTCATGAAATGATTGAAATCTCACTCAACCCACAGCGCACTAAATTTCCCTTTGAAAGTGTAAACATTATTTAATTGGGATATTTTCGATTCTGTCTGCTGCATTGTGATGAAAACTAAAACAACCCACACTTTACAATCGGCTGAGTCCTAATTTATCAAATTATTTGCTCAGCGCTGTTTGCTGAGCTCGTTCATGTGTCTGCTGCATGCACACTGATTGACAGTTTGAGTGCCAGCCGACATCGACTGGTAGTTGTTTTAAAAGCGTATGCACTGGCCGCAGCGTTGACGATGACTTCGTTCGTGCATTGAAAATATTTTAAATGGCATGTGGTTAGAGTTGATTATGACAGGAACACAACACGTCAAGAAAGTTTTGATTGACTGCGGTGTTTGTGCCGGGGCATGCTTAAAATCCATTTCAATTGAAGAACTAAATTATTTTTCATTAGTTTGGTTGTTTGGCTTGCCATGCACTTGGGTGTCTCGAGGATTCATGTTTCCACTTTTGGTCATGCAGGAACGAAATGGGATTCACTTCAAACATATGTGGCAACTGGTCTGCTTGTCGACTGATTGAAGCTGGTGGACGTTTTCGATTGTTTAAATATTTTGAGCCAGTCAAGGTCATTTCTTTTAGAAAAAGCTGGTTCCTCGAAGGTCTACAGAAATGACAAAAATGATTGCAACGCGCCTGCAGGGGAAATTTAAATTTAAAGAAAAATATGAATGGAGTGAACTCGGTTTTAAAAATAATTAATAATAATAATTGTTGGCGCGACAGTCCACAAGGGGACCAGGGAACGAGATTGTTCATCAACTACTCGTCTTATGCGCGCTACTGTTCCTACACGAGAGAACGGCGCAGTTTGAGAAGCTTCCTTAGACAGCTATTACTCTTTGAGTGTTGTCAGCAGCTCGAAAGAGGTGGTGCCGTGAACAATTCGAGGTGTTCAGCCGGGAATCGAACCTAGACCCTTCGGCATGTGAGCGTCGCACTCTACCCATTACGCCACGGAAGCCACGTGTTTTAAAAATACTCAACATTCATTTGAGGTTGTCACAAAAGTCCGCTTAACTCTAACTTTTCTGAAATTTGACAGAGCTGTAGAGACAGGAATTTAAGGCATTTGTAGAAAGAGAAACTTAGACAAAAAATATTCAGGATCCTCATACCACTGGCACTTTAGAGTGCACATCATCCCATTAAGTGCGCCGTATGTCGGTTGATCAAAGCAGTCAAAGGAGAGGACTCCAGCCCGCTCGATCCTTCGCCATTGAATCTTACTTATGATGATTGAGTCTGATTCATGATTTATTGCCTTCAATCTTTCACCTTTTCCCGGATCTATAAAGCGATCTCTAATAATAATTCTTGGCGGTACAGTCTAAAGGGGGACCAGGGCCTAGCTTGCTCATCAACTACTCGTGTTGTGCGCGCTACTGTTCTCTCACGAGTAGAAAGGACCTACAGTTTTTTGCTGACTCCGAACGGCGAAATTTGAGAAGCTTTCAAAGACAGTCTTTACTCTTTGAGTGCTGTCAGCAGCTCGAAGGAGTTGAGCTGGGAATCGAACCTACACCCTTCGGCGTGTAAGCGTCGCACTCTACCCACTACGCCACAGTGGACGCCAAGCGATCTCTACGTTGTAGAATTATGTCAACGAGATGTCTTTGAAGGCCTGATAGTGGGAGTCGTACCCAAACTTTCGAAGTTCAGCTTTTTCCTAACGAAGAATTAGTTGCTCAACATTGAGTCTCACCCGCAATGTTGTGTTACTCACACTTTCCCGCCAGATGACCCTTGAAACTGTACAAAGAAATCACACATCGACAGCTTATTCTTTCAGTCATCACCCAAACTTAACGACAGTAGCTAAAAGTGGGGAAAAACTTGATTTAAATCTGAACTTGGCTTTGTCAGCAAGCTGACCGATCTTTACTTTCACTAATCTTCCAAGCTGCTTCACATTTGATCCCTTCAGGGAAACTCAGTGTCGCTCCTCCCATCGCTTGTAGAAGTAGATTCCAAGATACTTAAACTTCCCCTCCTGTGCCAAGGGGACTAACCTAACGTTTCTGTGCATTTTATAAATGATCAAAGCTCCGAACCTGTCCAAACTCTCCTTCACTCCACTATCAGAACTTGCGGTCACCAACTAATCGAATGTCTTGTGAAATTCCTTTCAGATGAGCTTAAGGAAAACCAAGTGGTGTCCTAAAAGAAGTTAACTTTGTTTTATTTATTTTACTGCTGACATAAAGAGCATGTTCCTAACCGACAGCTTCCCTCAAAAGCGGTTCATTGAGGGTGGCTGACCGACCAATGACATTTGTGTGGCGCTGAAATCCACGGTGGATGTGGAACTCAACTAATATGCCTCTCCAGCCATCACGATATTTCGCCAGCTGCCTTTAATTGTGGACTCTAATTTTGATGAAGTCCTTTTCGTCCGTTTCGTTTTGTTGAAGTCCGAAGTGAGCTAACTCAGCTTAGGCCGTCCTTTGTTCCGTTGTCCCAATGGCTCAGATTCGAATACCATGGCTAAACCATGCAGAACGAATCTTCTATTGTATCTGTAGAAGCGAGATCAGGCGCATGTCGCTGTCCTGCACATAGAGGTCGTTGTTATATCTTCTTCTTTATCTCCTTTGCCATCAACGCAAACAGAACTTAAAATTGCATGCAAAACTTTTCTCTCCAAAGGCCTAAGGGCCTCTTCATCCGTATTTTTTTAACGTTTAGGTTTGCGCGCCATGGAGTAAGACTTGGATGTTCAAGCTGTTATATAAAGCAAGCTTAGTCCTTCGAGAGAGGGCCATATAACCCAATTGCCTCTTGGCCCCAAAGAAACAGCGGTTGGCAAGAGTGAATCTGCGATTGATTTCGGTACTGATGTTGTTGTCCCTATTTACCGCGGCGTCGAGTCCTGCTTACCGCTGTGAATACCTCGAAGTTTCCGCTGTCTAGTGTGACGCTTCGGTTCGCATTTTAAATACTCCGAATAGATGTTTCAACATTCGGTAAAACTTTTGGACTTCATTCCCACCATAATCATTTCCTCTGCAGCGTGCTTCTCATGCTTCTTCTTTTTCCTTCTGGGAAGACGATGCTCTTCCCTTCTTCTCTGTTCATAAAGCACACAAACAGCCCCCGTTGTTTGATGCAGCGTTGCCTTATAGGCGTCTTGTTTGGCTGCATGCACTTGCCTGCACTCGTCGTCAAACCTTGTGTTTTTGCTGGGTGGTGACGTCAAACCCAGTACATCGGTGGCTGCTTCTTTAATAGCTACTTGACAAAATCTTCAGTCTTCTCCTGTAGTTAGAGGAGGCAGTTTCGAACTCTGAGCGAGTTTCAGGGAGATTCGGTCGGCGAAGTTCCCAGCGATCTGTCGTCAATTTTCGTTTATTCAGCGGTCGTCGTCTAAAAGTATTTGCTATGTCCTTATGAAAATTGAAATCAACGGCAGTCTTGTTTTGGGCTTATTCATAAGTGTGTTCATGTCGAAATGATAAACCAGCCTAAAAATATTTCAATTAAAATTTTAGAGAATGAACGCGACTCAAAACAGTGTTACCAACTTAAGGAATATGCCTCTGAAAAAAAAACTCTTAAAAATTTCGAAACACAGTGCACAAGTGGCATTTGTTCCGTATTTAAACTAGACCCTCTGCGACTATCACAATTTATTAAGTCTTCAAAATACAGACAGAAAATGCTGTCACAACAAGAACATATCGGGGCCCCCTTGTCAAACAGCACGGTTACAATGGGCTTTCTGTTCCAGGCGGGGAGATTTTGTTTTTGTCGATTGTCTTTCGAACTTCCATCCCATCAACCATTTTTTATTCAAATATATTTAAAATAAAATATTTACAAATAACTAGTCTTAAGAATCATTAAGTCATAGAACAGCAAAAAAAATTTAAATTAAATAGGTGTTTCTCATTCTGTTTCCAGGGGAATTCCCAGCAGCAATGCAGCGCGCGGGACAAGCACATCATCGAATGTCTCCAAATCATTATCTATTAGTTTGCCTATCAATATTTTTATCTACTATAGTATTTATCAAACAGTATCAAAAAATACCGAACACTCTCGCCCGTATTTGACCCAAGCGGCCAATGGTCTACTAAAGGCATTTGTACTTCTTGCCACAACACTCATCACCAAGTGTTTACATCTTTTTCAAAAGTGCACTCATCGAACAATACAAATAACTGAAACTCAAACTACAACAACAACAATGATATTCGAATTTCAATTTAAACAAATCTATCCATACCGTTATCGTTTAAGAAGCAATAAATCATTACACATAATAGCACACGCTTTTCCAACCGACTATCATACTCATCATACTCACAGTAACAAAACTTCAGAGTGTAAATTAGATTGCTACAATCAGAGGGAGGTCACATGCAAAGACGCACCAGCCTTATGTGAATGTGAAGACGGCTACAACATCTCTAGACTAAAGGACATCACCACGAACAGTGAGCGGGCCCCACAGTCGCCCGATCAGTTCGCGCTCTGTAGAAGAATTTACGCTCAAGAATCGGACATAAGATGAGGAATCGACATGTGCATAGTACCTAACTAGAGAAAAATTCAATTTTCCAAAAAAAACACAGTTTCTTAGTTCTACCACATAACTAATTAATTATTTTCATATTATTTGTATATGTGTATAAAGAATTTCTACAAACAAGAAAAAAAAAATTAAGTGAAAACTGAAAACCAGGAGAGTACATAATTATTTCAGAAAGTAAATTTATATAAGCTAAATGAAGTTTTTCAGTGAAAATGAATACACACGATCGCAATATATGTACCTTGCGAAAATAAAACATGTTACAGAAATTAAAATATGTTACATAATTATAGGAATATCTAATAGCTCTATAATTGCAGATAAATATATACATAAGAGATCTAGTTTAAAAACAAAATTAAGAAATGATACATTTTGGGTAACATGTGGTGATACATTGTTTATTGTCGACTATTGAATGCTATCGGCCTTTGAATTTAAGATAGAATATGTTAGACATTATCCTGTTGTTCGTTTTCTCTCATCTGTTTGGTGTTCACTCGAAATGACAAGCAGCAGTATCAGTTTTTTTCTTTTTCAGCAACTAACCGTCTCATTTGGGTTTCGTTGTGAAATTGTTTGGCGCAACGACCTTGCTTTGGCAATTTGAACAGTATGTGATCAATTTTAAATTTTCGGTTTTTCATAAAATTTTAAATTCATTTTTTGATCGAAAAAAATTCAGTTTAAATTTTGGGAGAATTTACTTAGTATTTAAATTTTAAATTTATTGGGTTGTTTCATAAATTTACACATCTTTCAATAAGTCCTGGGACATGTAGGGGGCGCCACTAAAACAAATTAATATTAAATTAATATTTTTTGTTAGTTATATTTGTTGATAATATTTGTTAGCGATTGAGTGATTTTCACGTTTAGGGTGGGCAGTGAAGAATTTTCGTGCAACGGTAATTTTAGGACATTCTTTTATATTTTCTGTGTTGACATATGTTAGCTGTCCCTTGAACCTTGCTTAAGGAAAAAATTACGCAAATTCGTTAATAATTATTTACTTGGAGTTAATTTTAATATGAAGTTTAAAATTGAGCATTTTACTTTATTATTCCCTCTAAGGACACACACGCATTTTACTTTATTATTTCCCCTAAGAACACACCTTAGGACAGGTTGCTTAAAAGTTATTTGGGGTGTATGGCAATGAAGCATTAAGAGAAAAGCACTGTCAAACTTATTTTGGCAAATTTCATTCAAGTGATTTTTGAATCAAACATAATTCACGTTTAGGGTAGGCAGTGAAGTTGATGATGATCAAATAACGGTGGAACGACACATAACAGATCACTCAATAAGTCCCGAGACATATAGGGGGCGCCACTAAAAAATTATTAATTTAATATCAACTTTTTTTTGTTAGTGGCGCCCCCTATATGTTCGGAACTTACTGAGTTAAGTGTTATATGTGTGTGTGCGAAGATTGAAAAATAGTTTATTTTTCAAAAGCAACTGCCAGTCGCCGTAGAAAGCTTAACTATGTACATTTGTGGCCGCCGTGACGTAGTGGATAGAGTACGACGCTCACAGGTTCGATTCCTGGCTCAACAAATACATCAAGTTTTTCAAGGCTCCAGCTCTTTCGAGCTGCTGACAACACTCGAAGAGTAATAACTGTCTAAGAAAGTTTTTCAAATTTCGCCGTTCAAAGTCGGCAAAAAACTGCAGGTCCCTTTCACTCGTGAGAGAACAGTAGCCCGCACACGAGTAGATGATGAGCACGCTAGGCCCTGGTCCCCCTGCGGACTGTCGCGCCATACAATAAATTAATTAATTCCAGTTGATAGAAAATCATAGCAAGCCCGATCAACGCTTGTGACTTGCATCTTAAACGCCACAAACTCGATTTATTTCTGGAGCGAATTGCCACTGTTGGGAAAAAATGAATTAACGAATGAATAAAGTTAACCGTAACGATAATGATCAAAACGTGGTGAGCTAAGGTTTCATATTCTTCCAGGAAATTGTTAGACCGCCAAACCTTGGCTGCGAAATCTTGACACATCCACCATATCGCACTGAAATTGCACCATCAGACTACCATTTGTTTCAATCTTTGTAGGACTTCTTAAACAGTGAAATGTCACCACTGAGATTGCACCATCAGACCATTTGTTTCAGTCTTTATACGACTTCTAAAACAATGAAACTCAATAGGCTGTTGACTCTGAGAAATCGCACTTGATTCAGTTTTTGATAGAGAAGGACCAGAAGCTCTATGAACTCGGAATCATGAAGTTGCCAAAAAAATGATAAAAGATCATCAAGCAAATTAAAACATATATCTTTCTTGTAAGCAGCTAAGGAAATGAAAAAGGAAATATCTGCAATTCCTTACAAATCAACCCAATTACTGAATTAAAAGCAAAGGAAATTTATTTTCTTGTTGATCGCGAAAGATTCTATGGAGAGTTCCGAAGACAGAATAAAAACAGAATCTGGTTTCTCATTCATCAAAATGGAATAAGACATATGTCATTGGACTGGTTGAATATTTGTTAAAAACACAACCAACACAATCAGTCAAAACACACAACCAAAAATGGTTCCATCACACGTTGCCATCGAAACTGCTTCACACCTTTCCAGATTTTATTTCCTTTTTCAGAGGAACTACGCGAGTAATAAAAGCAAAGGGGACGAGGGCTAAAATCCTTTATAAGCTACTGATTCCTCTCACGAGAAGAGGGCAAAGTTGGCTCTGCTTCATCCAAAAACCTATTACGGAGCCTTCTTCTTCTTCCTCTTCTTCTTTGTATGACGCTCCATTTCGGGGTAAACCTGCGCCTCGGCAAACATGTTTCTGGGCCTCAACCTCTTCAACTGGCACGATTTTCGATTTTCCTACCTGCCTCCAGTTAGGCACTCGCAGTTAGTGGATGTTCCTTCTCCACTTGTGTGCCCCATCTTTTACTAGGCCGTCCTCAGTTTCGTGGTCCCAGTGCTCTGTAGTTGAAGAATTTAATTCCTAGTCTGCTGTCATTAAGGAGCAAAATGAAACGAGTTCCCTATCAGTTCAGATATCCCGATGTTTCTACAGTGGATGCTGTCATGTCTCAATGGTTCGAATTCTAAGAAATTTCTGCCCAAAGCAGTGATGTGGACACACTTTGCATGACCACTTCATTATAAGCGTTATATTAGACTACACTTGAGCACATGAGCACTTGAGCCGCCGCCCAGGCCTTAAGGACGGACTTTTGGAAGATCGTGCCTCTGGTTTTGACTTGTGAGTTACACATCATCTTCTCCAGAATAACGTGGAAACAGAAGCTAAGGCATGCAGGCCACCGGATTATCTTCTGCTGCTTTGACTGTCCTCTACGCAGCTTTGTTTGACTTCAGTGTTGATATATTTATCTTGACCTCGTCAAGATATTTATTTATTTGGATTTTTCTGCCACACAGCGGTTTTTGGACCATCGTCGCCGTTTGCAAGTCGTTTTGCCTGTGAAACTCCGTTCCAGAGTCATCTTAGAGTTGATCAATTGTTAGACTCAAGCAGCCCAACCTTGAAGAAAGTTTTAGAGGTCCTTGCTGAAATGTTCTGTTTCATTGATGGCAGTGTAAAGCATGACAGAGTTACTCATACTCTCCACGACTACTTCAGTAGCCGCTAATAGAATCATCTTTTTTGGATACGTATCTATCACTCTTGGCAGAGTCAGTTTGACATATGTCTTAGTAGATAGACAAGACCAATATGGTCAAAGTGTGTTAACTTGGAAAAATTCAAACTTCTTATCTTGAGTTTTAACATGTGCTAATTTCCAATAATCTGGTGTTTCACTGCTGGTTAGGGAGGGCACCATCATTTAAGTCACAGCTTCATATTCTTTAGAGCTAGTACCCAGACTAGATTTAGCTGTCAGAAAAGGAGGATTCGCTAGGTGCCTGGCAGTAAGGGAAGTAACAAGAATCCTCGATCGACGTTTTTGAATATTCAAACGCGTTGCCAGGACAAAGCTTTCCTGATACCATTGAATCTAGCTTGTAAAATCTACGGTAGGCATATTAAGCTACATAAGAAAAGAAGAACAAAAAGGTTCAACTGTAAAGAAACAGAAATTGTAAATGAACATAGAAATGTGACGGCTTCAATTTGCTTTATTTCTTGAGAGATATTTTAAGGGAAAAGAGGAGAATAGTATCAAAGGCAGCTCTAAACAACAAATATAGTTCCCGAACTTAATCGTACTCACCAAAGTTTCTCGTGCTTTCGGAACGTGTTTGTGTTTTTCGAACTTTTTCGCTGAACTTGCTCGTCCTCTTGGAACTGGAACGTCGTCCTAGAGTTCATTAGCGCTCGCTGAACTTCTTCGTGCTCGGTGAACTTGCTCGTACTAGCCCAACTTACTCGTGGTCACCGAACGTGCTCGTGGCCGCCAAACATGCCTGTGTTCACCGAACTAACTGACTGCGCACGAAACTTACTCGAGCTCGGCAATCTTTCTCGTGCCAGCCCAACTAACTCGTGGTCGCCGAACATGCTCGTGCTCATCGAACTTACTGACTGCGCATGAAGCGGGCTCGAGCTCGGCTATCTGACTCGTGCTCAACGAACTTGCTCATGCTCGCCGATCTTGCTCATGCTCGCCAAAACTGCTCGTGCTCACCGAAGTTACTCGTACTCGCCAAAAATGCTCCTGCTCTCCGAACTTGGTTGTGTTCACCGAACTAACGCGTGCTTTTGGAACTAGATTGTGTTCTTCGAATTACTTCTTCATGCTCGCTGAACTTGCTCGTGCTAGCCCAACTTAGTCATAGTAGCGGAACATGGTCGTGGTCGCCGAGCTTACTCGTGCTCGCCGAAACTTCTTGTGTTCACCGAACTTACTAGTGCTCGCCGAACTTGGTCGTGCTCACCGAACTTGTTTGTACTTACCGAAATTTTCTTGCACATGCTCGCCGAACTTACTTGTGCTCGCCGCAACTGCTGTGCTAACCAAACGTACTAGTACTCGATGAAATTATTCATGCTCACCGAAATTGTCTTGCACATGCTCGCCGAACTTACTTGTGCTCGCCGCAACTGCTGTGCTAACCAAACGTACTAGTACTCGATGAAATTATTCATGCTCACCGAAATTGTCTTGCACATGCTCGCCGAACTTACTTGTGCTCGCCGCAACTGCTGTGCTAACCAAACGTACTAGTACTCGATAAAATTGGTCATGCTCACCGAAATTGTCTTGCACATGCTCGCCGAACTTGCTTGTGCTCGCGCAACTGCTGTGCTCACCATTTTCCATTTTCTCATGTTCGTTGGCTTTGGCTTCGTCGGTGAAAGATGCTGAATGCAGCCACACTTTAATCGAAAATTTATTAATCTGTTACGGAATAATAGTAGAATAAGAATGAATTTCATAGAAAAAAATTAAATTGGGGATAAATTTGATTGTTGTGAAATATGTACAACCAAAACCGCGGTTTTAAGGAAGGAACAACACGAAATTAATGTTCACGAGCATCGTTTAGGCCACCTTTATGCAACTGCAAAACATTTCACATTGACACCACCGTTAGTATGTCCAACACAAACGCGAAACGCCTCTGTATCCCCCAAAGCTAACTTCACAAAAAACAAACCGAAGCAAACATTATTTAATTCTCACTGACTAACCGCAACAAAGAATATCCAAGCGAATGATTTGTTTGATTACTTCATAACATTGGTCACATACTGGCAAAAAACCTGTTCTGCGTTTGTTTTTTTCCTTTTCCAGGCTTAGCATGCATCAAATGACAGAGAACCAGAAACGCGGGCAAAAACCCTGCTCGAAATCATAAATTAATTAAATATTCACGTGCGCTTTGAACCTAACACGGTTGAGCGGCGATTAGCCACATGTTGTACAATTCCTTCTGTTGCATGATTTTAAATCAGTAATCGGTATTAAATGAATTCATGCTCTTTTTTGAAATTTAAAATTCTGTTATTTGTTCGATGTTCCACGTTAATGTGCACATGACAGATATTTCGTCCACCAGTTGAAGCTAAATACTCCTGAATTTTCGCTCATCCTTTCGCATCGCCCTTCCACTTCGGTTCTGTCACGAAAATTCAAACAAAGAACCTATTGCATAAGATAAGGAAATTATTTGAGATATTCATAAGACTACAGTTTTTGTATCTTCAAAGTCTTTTTGTTTCATTCAAATGAGAAAACAAAACATATTTCCGAATACATACATAATTGGGGAATAAGAAAAAATCTACTAAATGTTTGTTTGTATAGAACACACAGGCAGAGTTACGGATAATCAAATAAATTGTTGGGGCATTACACAGCATTCGTCGGAATGCTACTGAGAAATAATTGGGAAAACTAAATGAAATGATCGTTTGTTTGTTTATTTTTGTCAAATAAGAAACGTAAAGTAAACGAAAAGTATATAAAATATTTAAATATGGTATAAAGGATATGAAATATGATTTCTATGATTCATAATGTAAATGTGTAATTATAAATTAAATTTAATGCAAAACTTAAGGTATTTGAATTGAACACAAGCGAAAACAAAAGACAAGAGAAACTAAATCAAAGGCTATGCAAATTAAGTCTTAATGTAGAGCAGAGGTAAAAACCAAGGCAATGCAACTCGAACATGATGTGTACGAAATAAATTAAATAAAAAGTAAACCTGACAGAAATTAGATTTGTTGTTTTATTTATGGCCGCTGCTGTTTTACTCCCTTCTGGTTATGGAACTGTGCACCAACTGTTTTGGCAGAAAGTTCCCTTTAGTTGAGAACCCCAGATGAACGTGCTAGAAATGCAAGGACTGAAGGTAATGCGAAGGAAGTCAGGCACAGTCCTGGACAGAGGCAATTTCTTCAATTACAGGCTTGACCCGATTGCGGTAGTGTTGTGGTGTAATGGCCAAACATCGTCACGCCAGGTAAGTACACTGATGTTGGGTTCTATGGCAGCCAGTGGCCGCAAAAACTTTCTTAATTCGATCGGCATTTTAATTTCATAATTTGTTTGAAACCCGGGACACCATGGGATCATGGAAAATTGATTTCCCGATGAACTTGCTAGGAAAAGAGCTAAAGAAGCGTTCGTAGAGGTCCTTGGGAGTGTCCGAGTTCTTGGTCCATCGACAGGCAACCAGAGGCTTCGTGGGAGTGTCCGCGTTCTCCGCTTTCTCCGCTTTCTCCGCGGTATCCGCTTTCTCGGTCCATCGACAGGCAACCAGAGACTTCCTGGCAGTGTCCGCGCTCTCGGTCCATCGACAGGCAACCAGAGACTTCGTGGGAGTGTTCGCGTTCTCGGTCCATCGACAGGCAACTAGAGACTTCGTGGGAGTGTCCGCGTTCTCGGTCCATCGACAGGCAACCAGAGACTTCGTGGAAGTGTCCGCGTTCTTAGTCTCTCGACAGTACAACCAGAGACGGCGTGACACTCCACAAAGCAGGCTGACCAAGTGTATACTCTTCTTCTTCTTCTTCTTCTTCTTCTTCTTCTTCTTCTTCTTCTTCTTCTTCTTCTTGTTCTTCTACTTCTTCTTCTTGTTCTTCTACTTCTTCTTCTTCTTCTTCTTCTTCTTCTTCTTCTTCTTCTTCTTCTTCTTCTTCTTCTTCTTCTTCTTCTTCTTCTTCTTCTTCTTCTTCTTCTTCTTCTTCTTCTTCTTCTTCTTCTTCTTCTTCTTCTTCTTCTTTTTCTTCTAGAGCTACAGTCCGGGGTGGACCTGGGCTTCAAGTGTATCTAAACTCTATATTTTTACGTTGTGAGGAAGTTAACCTTACGCACAGCCCACAAACTGGAAGGCCAGGCTCATTTTTTAGCCCTCGGGCAGGGGGGTTCGCTGCATACATATCCAGGGGCGCCGAGAGGAGTTTGTACGTCAACATGACCTGTGTAGTAACGACGATGATGTTGGCAGCTCGCCATGTTGAGCACAATCAACAACAGAAAAGAAACGGGAAAGACTGTAGATGCCTTTTTGGCGTACTAAAAGGATATTTCACCTTCGCTAAGCACATATGTGTGACTGGGAGAAACGACGACAACTTCTGCGACGTCTGTAGAGAAAGTTAAGACACTGCAGAATACTTCCTTTGTCACTTTACCGCCTTTGTTTAAAACAGATGGCGGTTGTATGTTGCTGGTGAGGTTGTAGCTTAAGACCTAAGCTCTTTGTCACATAAGCATTTGTTGCTATTACTTTTGAGGCACGTTACCGCCGGATAGTAGAATGAACCAGTTTTCGAGTTGGTGCAATGTTTCCCAGCCTCTAAAATATTGTGGCCGCGGACTTTTTTTTGGTTTTTTAAATCAACTGTTTAGAGTTTCCCATCTCTAACAAAGCCCAGAACAAATGCATTTCTGAACTGAACTACGAGCCTTCATACAGTAAAAGCTGCCAGAATATGACTGCTTTATAAAACTGCAAAGTATGTGTGTTTTCTGTCTTGGGTCTGGACACCAATGGTCCATATTCTCCGAGTGTACAATAATTAATAAGCTGGCAAAAAGAAGACACAGTCGAAAAAGCAAGAGTGACAATACCTTATCCAACATCTTTCTAATTCAAATTCTAATTAAAATGCTTTTATAGCTCCTTACGGCTTGTTCTTTATAATTATAAATAAAATTAAATATTTTCCTTCTTCTTTTTCTTCATCTTCTTCTTCTTCTTCATCTTCTTCTCCTTTTTTTCTTATGGCACTACAGTTCGCGGTGGAGCTGGGCCTTAAACAACACGCCTCCCCAGCCAGCACAACCTTTCGCTAGTTGCCTCTAGTTCCTCACTCCAAGTTGGTTGAGGTCCTTCTTCACTTGTGTACTCCCCTTAACTTAGGCCGTCCTCTGTTGCGTTGTCACAATAGCTCGGATTCAAAGACTTTTCGGGCTAGAGCAGTGGTGCCCACACGCTCTACATGAACTAGCCATCTTAAGCGTTGTATCCTTCGACGCTTGACCAGGTGCATGTCGTTGTACAGCTCATAGAGTTCGTCGTTAAATCCTCTCTTCCAGATGTCATCAACGCAAATACGAACAAACGCACGCAAAACTGTTGTCATCAACGCAAACAGGAACAAACGCACGCAAAACTTTTCTCTCAAAAAGACTAAGAGCTTCCTCTTTCGCCTTTAGTAATGTCCAAGTTTCCGCGCCATAGAGTAGGGCCAGTACGATCAAGCAGTTATATAAAGCGAGCTTAGTCCTTCGAGAGACGACTTTATTACTCAATTGCCTTTTGAGCCCAAAGAAACAGCGGTTGGTAAGAGTGATTCTGCTTTTGATTTCGGTACTGATGTTATTGTCCCTGTTTACCGCGGAGCCGATGAAAACGAAGTTCTTGACTACCACGAAGTTTTTGCTGCCTCTATCGGATACGTCGATGTTGTGTGTCCTTTTTTGATGACAGCATGTACTTCGTTTTGTCTTCATTTTCCACCAGACTCAGTTTGGCCGCTTTCGCTTCAATGCCAAGAAGCGCCTCAGTGATGGCTCACTGAGTTCGTCCAATCACGTCAATGTCATCAGCGTAAGTTCGCAATTGGACTGACTTTTGGGAGATCATGCCTCTGATCTTGATTTGTGGGTTACGCATGATCTTCTCGAGGATAATGCTAAAGGAGTCACATGGCAATGCGCCGTTTTGTCTAAAACCTTTTTTGTCATTGAAGGTTTCGTTACCGACTTAGACGGAACAGCAAGAGTTCTCCATCGTGATCCTACACAATCTAACGAGTTTGGAATTAATGCCAAAACTAGACATGGTACTGTATAGCTCGTCTCTATGCACACTGTCATATGCGGCCTTGAAATCGACGAATAGGAGGTGAGTGTCGATTTGCACTTCTTGAGTCTTTTCCAGGATCTGTCGTAATGCGAAAATCTGCTACGTCCCTATCAGTGTGGTCTAAAAACCACACTGATATGGACCTGTCAGTTCATCGACAAAAGGTTTCAGACGCTCACACAATACCGCAGAGAGGATCTCGTATGCGATGTTGAGGAAACTAATCGCCCGGTAGTTGGCGCAGTCAAAGAAGTCTCTGTTCTTGTGACAAACGACGCTGAGATTACACTCAACCGGGAAGGCTTTCCTCTGACCATATCTTATCTTATCTCCAGCTGCTTTACATAGTTCTGCGGACAGTCCGTCCGCTCCAGCAGCTTTGTTCGACTTCAGCTTGGATATTGCTATCTTCACCTCGTCTAAGTCGGGGGGACAGAATACTTGTCTATCATCGTATAAATCGAGTAGAACATTCTGCCTAACAGCGGAATTGGTGCCGTCATTGCCGTTAAGGGCTCTGCAGAAATAATCATTCCAGATTCTTAGCGCAGACTGCGACCATACCGCGAGTTGTGCATTTTGACTCCGGCAGTCTTCGGTCCAAACGTTGTATCCCCCGGATGGCTGCTTTATTTTAGGGTAAGGGTTTCGGACTTCATTACAGTTATAACACCTTTCTATTTCCTGGAACGCGTGCTTCCCATGCTCGTTCTTTTTCATTTTGAGAAGCCGGTGCTCTTCCCTTCTCCTCTATTCGAAAAGCTCACGAACAGACCTCGTTGGTCGATGCAGCTTTGCTCTTTGGCGTCTTGTTTGACAGCATGTACTTGCTTGCACTATTCGTCAAAGCGGTTTAGGCGGTTACGTCAAGCCCAGCGCATCAGTGGCAGCTTCTTTGACGGCTTCTTGACAAGGTTTCCAGTCTTCTTCTATGGTTAGTCAGGCAGTGTCGAACTCTGCGTAGATTTCTGGTTCGGCAAAGTTCCCAGCGATCAGTTGCAATTGTAGCTTAAAGGCTCCTGCTACTTTCGAATTTCTGCCACGGTGTCAACCGTCAAATTATTATCAAAAAAGTTCAAATTTGTGGGTATGACTCTCGAAATTTGCTTGAAATGATAGGGGGCATACGAATAAAGGGGACGCCACTAACAAAAATGAATAATTTAAATTTTTTTTTGTAAGTGGTGTCCCCTATGTATCCCGGGACTTATTAAGTGGTGTGTTAGGTAGTAGCTAGCGTTGATGAGGTCTGCTTTCCTTATTTGAAAATTCAGTAGTCGGACTTTCTTTCTTCAAACTTCTGACAGACATGCTACTGCTATGACACATTCTGAGCACTCTCCTTCGGCTGGTTAGGTTGAAGTATTGATATAGCAATTACTTTGGTCTCATTCAAGTTGAAGGTGTTGCTTTACAGTGGTGATTTGACGACACGTAGACCGACCTTGGGCTCATTGTGATGCTACACAAATAGTTGCCCGACTTTTCTCGAAAAAGGAAATTGAGAGCTGACCATCTAACTGTAACGTTACTGTGCAAGTTAAAAATTAAAATGACTTCCTCTCTCTTTGGAGGCTGAACAACAAGTGCCGCTCCGTTTATTTAAAAAATATTTCTGACTTACACCTAACATATAATTCCCTTAAAAGTAACATAAACCTATGCGCTGCCCAGACGCTGCATCAGCATTATCTCCACACTCGGTTCTCACAACGGTGTTGGCTGCATTCTGCTGATGCTATGTGTGTGTGTTACTGTGAGAACATTTAGTTCCCACAGTACCGAGCGTATGTGGGGCACTCGTGTTAACTTGCACGACTTAGTTGTCGAAGGGAAATTTCCCAAAATTTCATATTTGTCTTTGCGCCAGAGATTGACAATTACAGAAGGGGTCCTTGGCTCTGTAGCTTCTACAGAAATATTTTTAATGGATGCTATGTTTGGAGCTTGTTCTGTGGTCAGCAGAATAGGCAGAGGCAGAGATATCTAAGCTGTTGTCAAATATGTTCTGTTGTTAGTAGGCAGGGAAGGACAAAATAGACACCTTCGAAATCCTTTCTCAAAATTTAAGAAAACGTTCCCTTGGATACGATTTTTCAGTCCCTTATATTCCGAATGACCACCTCCAGCACATACAATCGCCAATCTATGCACTCACACTTAAATTAACTGATACACAATTCAGACAATCAAAGGTTATCCTTAAACTCTTTAACGATCGCAACCATCGTAACGGTGTCCTCATTACGAGCAAAAAGGATATCCAATTCCATCAAGAGCGAACGACAGGACAGAAGCGTACCGAGGGGCGGAAAAATAACAAAGCGCAAAACAAAAACCGCAACGCTTTGTGAAATCTCGAAAAGGACCCTTTTAAGGTTAAGGTTAAGGTCAGTGAATCATTTGAATGTGCACAGGCACAGGGTAAACGTAAAAAAGAAATTCGTGAAGTGCAACCAAGGGGGATGTTCACTGACCATAAACTTGCAAAGACGGTGAAATGTATCAAAGAAGCGAAAACAAAAATGAAAACCGGAGGTTTGTGCAGCATCTGAAAGTAAGGGACAGAAGGATTTTAGGGAATAAGAGTCAACAGCGCGTTGAGATTTGGTCATTAATCGCATCAAGCATTATTTAAGGAGGCCGTCGTGAGTGAAGGGGAGGAACATCTGGTGGTGGATGATTTTCCTTAAACTGGAGTATGGTCAGAGATGCGTTTAGATTTAAAAGATATACCGCTGTCAAGCTAGAAACTGATTTAAAACCACAGTCTTTTCCGACATTAGGTTTCACACAAAGAACTCCGGTGCCTTGGCCTCATTTGGTTTTGCTTTGCGATGTGAGAAAGGGCCAAAAAAGTGCATTACTCAAGAAAAAAGCGGCAATTAGCGAGCTCATCCTATTCTTGGTCCTTTGGAACAATAATTTCCTACAGATTAGGTTGTTACAGCCTTCTTCCAAGTTGAAGAATATTCTTCACTTCGAAAAACGTGATACTCATCGGAAGTGAGTACATTTTCCCATGTCTCTGGTAATTTTTGAGTACAAGCTCGAAAAACAGAGTCTTCTCTGGTGCCGATCTACTCATCAAGTCATTCTTTGACTTCTTTAAAAGACCCGAACTGGTGACCCTCAAATCGGTTTTCATCCATCGAAACAGCCAGTAGCCGCAATAAGCAAGGTCTGCAGAATACGGTAAATAACATAGGCCCTCTCATTTCAGCGTTTCGAGGGAGTTTTTAACACCGTCAGCCGGATAATGTGGCAAACTTATCTTGTCATGCCGTTTGATCGTTTCTAGCCGTGTCTCACACAGTACATCTCTCAAAGCATTAGTTTTAGTCAATATGCCTTGCCACCAACGGTTTCGCTTGGTTTTAGCAGCTCAAAGTACACCACACCCGTTTAGTCGCGCCATACATAGTAGAGTTTCTCGGACCTATACTGTTCCCGGACCTTTACAGTTCCGGACATAGTTCCGAAGCAACTCAACACTGGTTGCCTGTCCATGGAACTATGCACTAGTAGTTCCATTAGCATGTTCAGGCTCAAACTCGTATTAGACTCCGGAACAATAATGTAAGGAGGAAAAGGAATATGTTTCTCTCTCCTCTTTTCGCACCACAATATACAGTGCTTGACGTAAGTTGATGATGTACATCATACAAAGAAGTCAAAGAAATACATAACAACAAAATTTGCGACTGATACATGTGTCTGAAATATATTTTTTGAGTTGCGTGATGTTTCAATTCACACATTCACGATGTATCTGTCATTTTTGAGCTCCCGAACATGTCGGAACTATCGGACATCTTTAGGCGGAATATTTGGAACTATCGGAACTAGTTCAGACGGTGGAACTAGGTCCAGAACTACACAACTCTAATACAAGGAGTATCACCTTTGAACCGTGACTACGATGATGGAACGTGCTTGTTTCTTCTTTTGAGGAGCAGTTCCAAGATAACGAATCGACTGTTGACATCGTTTAATTTCAGCTCCACAGCAACTTGCCTTAAATAAGCTTAAATTTCGTCAACCGAACAGAAATTGGTTGCTGAGTCACTCCCAACGATTCTGTGAGTTCACTTTGCGTTTGGCAAAGATCTTGATCCAGTAACGCCTCCAATTCCTCATTTTCAAACTGGAGTGGTCAACACGCTCTAAATTCTGTACTTCTAAAGTGTCAAAACTAATTTCTGCGTGATTTATCCGCCGGAGCAGATTCAGCATAAACTCTTACAAACTGTCGACGGGCCTCAGCTGCACTCTTCTACCAATAAAAAAAGAAAATTGAAACTTCCCTCAAATAATGTTTATTTAAAATGAATTCGTACATTTTTGAAAAAGGTAAAAACAATGTTGTTGTCTTAAAAAGACGCTGATGCACACCATTTATTATTGCCCAATGTTACACCTTCCAATAAAAACGGGAATCCCTTCCAAGATCAGCCACTACTTATAGGTGACGCCATCTGTTGAAAACGAATCGAATAAGAATTTGAAACAAAAATGGGTGTGAAACAGGAATGTACGCTAAGCACTCTGACAGAGTGGATAGTTCTGTGCGCGATATTTGCTTCTGTTTGCTTTGAAGGAATTTAAAGAAGATATTTAAAGATGAACTCTATGGCGGCATGCGCCAGGTCGAGCGCGTTCGAGCGCGTTTGAGCTTAAGATGAATAGGGCATGTAGAGCATATAAACATCACTGGTTCGACGCGAAGTTTTTAAATCCGAACCATTAGGGACGGCATTGAGGACGGCCTAGACTGTGATGACACACAGCGAAAGGAGAAGGATCTCAAAAAACTTATAGTGCGCAACTGGACGCAGTTGGCGAAAGATCGTGCTGGCTGTAGAGGCACTTTGGTTGAGGCATAATTCCACCCCGGACTGTAGCACTACAAGAAAAGAAAAAAGACGATCTTTGATCGGGCTGCCCGCCGACTGCCTGTCCAGTTCAAGGAAGTCGAGAAACTCGTACATAAGGATGCCCGAATAGGGGTACATATGATGGCAGAGATCACAGAGTTCTCGAATGATGGCAGAGATCACAGAGTTGTCGAATGACACCGTACATACCGTCCGTCAGGACCACTTTACCTTTTAAAGTTGATGCCGGTGGCCGCCGTGGCGTAGTGGGTAAAGTGCGACGCTCACACGCCGAAGGATTTAGCTTCAATTCCCGGCTGAACACCGCAAATTTTTTACAAGGCACCAACTCTTTCGAGCTCCTGACAACACTCAAAGAGTAATAACTGTCTAAGAAAGCTTCACAAACTTCGCCGTTTGGAATCGGCAAAAACTGAAGGTCCCGTCTACGAGTGAGAGAACAGTAGCGCACATTACACGAGTAGTTGATGAGCAAGCTAGGCCCTTGTCTCCCTGTGGACTGTTGCGTCAAAAATTATTATTATTATTATTAAGTTGATGCCACAGCCCCGCCGAAAAAATTCCATACGCATGCTACAGGGGGTTTTTAAAGCCCTGAAGTAAGACCACATGAAAGTGGTTTTAAAGGACGTAATATGGACCCAACAATATAACTCTGGTACAGTACATAAGACTCAGTGGCAGTGGCGCGACGAAGTTATAGGTCAATCCACCTACAAATCCAAGCCATTGGGACAACACAGCTGAGATGGCGCACATAACCAACTGTCGTGAGACCGTGCTTTCTGTAGAATCATATAGGATGAGGCTCAGGCCCGCCCCGGACTAAAGCTCCACTCGAGGGAGAATAATAGTAGATGCCATTATGAAAGTAGTAAGTTGAAACAAATGTCCCACGCATCTATTTGCAAATAATGAAGCTCTCCACGCAGATGCTATAGTAAGGATACAACTGATAATAAGTCTGAAAATACTCCTAGTGTGGCAAATACAAAGATTACGATCTTCAGCGATGGCAGCGGTAGATATAATATTATATTACCAAAGCGAAAAGTGTACACACCAGAACAACGAAGTTCCAGCAGATAAAAGTGAAAGAATCTTAGCATGAAGGAGCAAGTGATGGGAAGTAGTTGATCCTTCACCTTTAAGACGAAATTAATTACGGACTTATAAGCCTAAGAAATTCAGAATTCCTGTCAGTCAAAATTGTGAAACATTTTTTGACGGGAAGCGAAGGTCATCAGCCTAATCACCTTAACCATGTCAGCCAAATTTTGCACACCATCGAACAAGGACATGTGTGTAATTGGATTTACGTTATCACCTGCCGCGTACGAAAAAATCACGTATTTAGGATATAAGGTCTCTTCAGATGGAATTGGTCCTAGTGAGAGTGGTATTAATGCAGTAAAGAATTTCCCTATACCCATAAGTACCAAACATGTTCACTCTTTCTTGGGCTTATGCTCATATTTCCGTAAGTCGTTGAAAAGTGTTACGAGTTTCTGAGAAGTACTTATTGGTTTCCTTCCATGAAGGCAAAGATCAAGTCCTATATCGATAGATATATATATGCTTGAAATGTATACACTTTTCAGCCCCATCTGGTCGAAAAGAACGCATTTTGCACAGAATTCCAAAAGGTGACAAGCCCTTTGAGACAGTCCATATTGACCATTATGGCCCTTCACCATCCAGCGTGCGGAACTTGAAGAAACACGTCTTTCTTGTAGTTGATGGATTTTCAAAGTTCACAAAACTTTTTGCAGTGAGGAGTACAAGCACCAAAGAAGTAATAGCATGTCTTGAGGCTTATTTCCAAATGTATAGCAAACCTAACCGCATAATATCTGATAGAGGAAGTTGTTTTACCTCGGAAGACTTTGCCACTTTTTGTACTAAGTACGGCATACAACACGTCAAAATTGCTTCGAGTTCACCTCAATCCAATGGCCAGGTAGAACGTGTAAACCGCAGTCTTACAGCTATGTTGGTTAAAGAAAGTGAGACAGAGCCAGGTGATTGGACAAAACATTTGTCTAAAGTAGAGTTTGCGCTTAATAACGTCATGCATAAGAGTACGGGCTTTAGTCCAAGTGTGTTGCTTTTCGGAGTTGCTCAGAAGGGAGAGGTATGTGATAAAATCCTAGAGTACTTGGAACAAAATGTTGCTATCGAAAAACAAAGAGATTTGAATGCAATTCGACAAGAAGCAAATTTAAGAACTGTTCGAAATCAAAAGACTAATACAATTTACTTTGATAAAAAACGTAAAAAACCTCATTCATACAGTATTGGTGACTATGTGATGATAAAAAATATCGTGAACACTCCAGGCGTTAATAAGAAACTTATTGCTAAATATAAAGGACCGTTTGAGATACTTAAAGTCCTACCAAACGACAGATACTCGATAAAAGATCTTAAAAACCTTCAAATTTCAAGAATTCCATACGAAGGAGTAGCATCTCCTGAAAACATGAAACCTTATTTATTCTAATTCATTAATTACACGTATCGAATTATGTTTTGTTAAGATTTTGTTTGAATTTGCAAAATTTTTGTATTTTGTACTATTTTCACATAATGTTTAAGAGACATTTCGAGAGAAATTAATAAATAATTAAATGAATTTTATTATATTGATTTGATCTGAGTTTGAAAACTTGTCGAAGTTATGCTTGATATTGATATGATATTATGTAATGATTCATGTGAATGTATTCGGTAGTAAATCTGGAGCGATTTACGGTCAGGATGATCGAGATGTAGGACTTTTAAGAAAATCGAAGTAAAATAATAAAAATATTGCTCGCGGTATCACCCTATACTCACCGCGTACGTGCACATAATCATAATTATGTTCCTTATATACTATTTTAACATTACCATCGAATGATGTCAAATTTAGTTAAGATAATATTATTGTATGCTCATGCTATGTATGAATCAGTTATGCTTTATGATATGCTATGTATGATCGTTATGAATAACAGATCAGTCGGTCAGTTGCAATAAAGTCGTCGTCGAATAAACACTTGCTCATTTATTTGTGGTAACCTTACAGTTTATAGCTCTAATGTCCTGAATATCACCATACAGAGGACATTGGCGCAACACGTGCCACCAATCCTCACAGCTTTACTCGCACAAGTAAGCCTTTGAGTTACTTATGGACCGCTTGGACAAGTACGAGTTCAAGGAACCGTGTCCTGCAAGCAAGAAGCTCAAAATCATACTCAGATTGAGATCACCAATGGACTTAACAAATGACACATCGCGAAGGAAGCTGTATCTCACTCTGTCATTTACGCATGTCTCCCATCTATCCTGCCATTTTGCCTTAGGAGCTGATAGAACAAGTTCAGCCAAGGAAGCCGCTCCAGAAGCACAGGAGCCAGTTTGCCTACATCATCCTAGAGTCGCATCAACTTCTAGGTGGCGCCATCTACTCAAAACAGACCAAATTGATGTCTACGGCCATTACGTGTACGACATTTGAACACCCTGAAGAAGGCAGTCGACCAAATGAGAAGAGAGCGTAGGACGTAGGACAACCGTCTTAGGCTACTCCCCAGAAGCATCAGAAAAAATTGTAGGCTTTAGTTATAGACCTAACCCACTTCCAAACGGTTTCCACCCATAAACATATTTCCTTGGGAAGTGAAACTCTGTCCTGCACCTGCACAGATGCCGCCATTCAACACTGCGTGTCCTTGCAAACTGCACCACTGCCCACAATGAAATGATTACCGATTAGCTTTTCTTCCCCCAAATCCATGGTTGGGCACATTGTTTGCGTGTGCTTCCGATCCGATAGCCTCCGGCCGGCGGCATTACATCAAATATTCCCTGTTCGTTGACTGTGAATGATAGCGAATGCGGCCGGCCAACGCTTGCTGATTAACACCACACTGATCCATGCTAATCAAAATAACGCTCCGAGAGCCAATAATTGACACCATCAAATACACAAGTTGCCTAAGCCCACAGAGCCCACTAAATTCAGTTCTCCAATTTTTCATTAGCCGATAGTGTCAGCTTTGCCGTACGAATTACTAATAATTCAGCCTGACCTTTGAAAGTTGCGGTTCATCGGCAGCCCAATCATCCACCTTAAATGTACTCCACACCACAGCCGCCGCCTCGCAAAGCATTTTAGCATTTCGCATACACGTGTGTGTGCATTTGTGTGTGCATAATGGACGCCCATAATTCGTTACCCCAGTTTCAGACGGGTAATCCAGTTCCACCCACATGTGCTGCATTTTAATGGGGGCGGATAACCGCAGAGCGTGTTTGCAATATTTATGCACGGGTGTGTGTTTGAGTGGCAGTGTGTGCCGCTATAATGACGGAACGGCTTTTCGCAAAATTTATTGAATATCGTTCACATTTGAACCTGAATAGGTTGTAAACTGAAAGTTTAAAGCAGCGGCCGTAACTGCGCCCGCGTGTGTGATGCGGGATTAAGCAGAAAAAACAAAATTAATATTCCAAAAGCGGATTGGTTTTGGATTCTTGTCTGTGTGTGTAATCAATTATTGAACAATTACTTTTGCGACAAAGTTCGAAGTGTGAGCGTTGAGAGGAGTTTATCCTTAAGCCGCTCGCTGCGGTGCGGTTGCTTTCCTTTGAAGCCGGCTATTCGGCTTTTCATACTCACCCGCTCATATGTGGCTCAAGTTCTTTTGCCTCACCTTTTCAACTCCTTTCGCCCGCTTCATACACAGAGTCGATTAGCTGGGGGGAGAGTTTTCATTCGGAAGGATCTATCCGATAACCGGATTTCGTGTGCTTCTCGTTTGGGGGAAGCAAGCAATACGGATGAGTTGGGTATGCTGAAATCACACACGCTTGGTCCAGTGCTAATTCAATCGATTGCACTTATTCCTGACGATTGAATGCTCGAGAACGGATGAGGGATTTATGGTGCGTGAAACTGGCAGCTTAAATTGATTTTCTCACGCACAAGTCAGATTCTCAGAAATGTGACGTGTGGGAAGACACTGAAAATCAAGCATGACTTGCACTGGGAACAAATAAGAACCGTTTGTGGTTTAAAAGGGAATTTTTTTTAACCAAGAAGAAAATGTTTCAGTACTTCATGTTGTGAACGTACACTGGGTTCTTTCCTGTGGACCATTAGTGCGGAGCAAGGTGCTGTTCAACTCGGTTGTGCTCCACGATGCAAGTGAGTGACCACCTCAAGAAGGCAAGTTTCGTTCCCACCTAAGTACGTCCAACGTGGCACGAAACTCGTTTACCTATGCAACCATTGTTTTCGGAAGAGATAAGCTTCCACCGCTTTTTCTTTTTCGCTCTAATCCGGGCTAGTCCTATTATTAATAATAACAATACTTTATATTTCGAGATTAGAGAACAAAAACAAATTTTAATCATCGAAAATAGAGTTACGATGACCGAAGCCACACGAAGAAATCTGATACCACGCAGGCGCAATCAATTCACCTCCACGCGCAGTCGATGCACTGCACGCGCAAATTAAACTTTTGCAATTAATCAACATTTATGTATCGTGGTTTGTTTGCAACACTCGTTATTAATTCAGCATTTTAATGTATAAAAGGGCAGACCGAATTATTGTGAATTTAGAATGTAAGTTAGAGTACGAGCTATCCTAAAATAAATTTTTTGAATTAGAAAGGTAACGTTTTCTTAACTATAGTTTTATTGGCTTTCAATATATTCCCCCTTAAGACCTATACACTTTTGCATGCGTTTGAACCAATTGTCGAAGCACTTTTGCCACTCTCATTGAGGTATCTCCAAAACATGCGTTCTGAACGCATTAACCGCTCCTTTAGGTGTCGAAAAACGTTGACCTTTCATTTTATTTTTTACGTACGGGAATAAAACGAAGTCATTCGGTGCCAAGTCAGGGCAATACGGCGGATGACTCATCAAATCGATGTTTTGAGTGCTAAAAAATGCAGTTGTTTGAGCCGATGTGTGGGAGCACAACAATGCGTGTTGTGGTGAAGAGTGATCCGTCTTCGGCGGTTGGTTTCCTGATTTCTTGAAAGACAACTGGCAAACAAATGGTTGCGTACCACTCCGAATTGACTGTTCTGCTTTGTTCTAGTGGAACGGTTGCGACATGTCCAGCTTTTCCGAATAAACAGGCGACCATTTCCTTGAAAGTGCTTCGTGAGCGAGCAACTTTTGTTGGATTTGGCTCAATTTGAAACATCCATACAGTCGACTGCTGTTTACTTTCGGGCTCACACGCGTAAGTCCACGATTCATCACTTGGAACGATGTCATGGACGTGTTTCGAAGGACTGCGATCGTAGTTTTGTAGCATTTCTTTCGACCAATCGCCACGAGCCTTTTTTTGAGCGATTAACAAATTGTGTGGGATCCAACGCGAACAAATTTTTTTGACGGTCAAATGTTCATGCAATATTGCATGTATGCTGGTCCCACTGATGCCTAAGGTTGTCTCAATCTCACGTTAGGTCACATGACGATCTTGCAATATCAGTTGGCGCACAGCGTCAATGGTTTCCGGAACAACAACTGATTTGGACGACCTTCACGAAATTCGTCTTGGAGTGAACTGCGACCTCGGTTGAATTCACCATATCATCGATAAACACTGGTCCTTGATAGAGCTTCATCGCCAAAAATGCAATTTATTTCATCGATGCACTGTTGTTGAATTAACCCACGTCTAAAGTTGTAAGAAATAATCTCATGAAAATTTTCACGATCTAATTCCAATTTTCGGGTGGGATGAATATTTTAAGTTACTGCAAGCAACACAAATAGCACTCGTATGTCAAAACTTTCTGAGTACGTAAAACCTTAAAAATGTCAAAATTTACAGTAGAGCTGGCAGTTGCCAGATTGTAACACTAGGGTTGCACAATCCCGAAATATAAAAGACAACCTTCGTAATTCTTGGCGCGACAGTCCACAGGGGCACCAGGGCTTAGCTTGCTCATCAACTACTCGTGTTGTGCACACTACTGTTCTCTCACTAGTAGACGGGACCTACAGTTTTTTGCTGATTCCAAACGGTGAAGTTTGGGAAGCTTTCTAAGACGGTTATTACACTTTGAGTGTTGTCAGCAGCTCGAAAGATACGGTGCCGTGAAAAATTCAAGGTGTTCAGAACTTAGACCCTTCGGCGTGCGAGCGTCGCACTCTACACGCCATGGCAGCGTAGACACCTAGGCTGGTCCTAGGTGTCAAAAAACATACCTTTCCAGCTAAAAAACGGTTATTACACTTTGAGTGTTGTCAGCAGCTCGAAAGATACGGTGCCGTGAAAAATTCAAGGTGTTCAGCCGGGAATCGAACTTAGACCCTTCGGCGTGCGAGCGTCGCACTCTACACACTACGCCATGGCAGCGTAGACACCTAGGCTGGTCCTAGGTGTCAAAAAACATACCTTTCCAGCTAAAAAACGGTTATTACACTTTGAGTGTTGTCAGCAGCTCGAAAGATACGGTGCCGTGAAAAATTCAAGGTGTTCAGCCGGGAATCGAACTTAGACCCTTCGGCGTGCGAGCGTCGCACTCTACACACTACGCCATGGCAGCGTAGACACCTAGACTGGTCCTAGGTGTCAAAAAACATAACTTTCCAGTTAAAAAATCTGTTGTCAGCTTCGCCTAATTGCGAACTCCAAGGTAGTTGACGCTTTAAAGTGATTAGGTGCCACCTATAGCATTGCCTTACTTGTTCGGAGTGAACGAATCTTCGTGCACTAGGAGCAGTATTGGGCTGTTTATGGTCCAATTAACTTACAGTTGGGACACGCAGTAAACGAAGTTCCTTTTCTTGATTTGTGCTACAATCCGGGGCGAACCTAGGCCTCAACCATTAAGACTTTCCAGCCAGTACGGTCCTTCGCCAGTTGCGCACCCAAGCTGGCTGATGTCCTTTTCTAGTTGTGTGTGTCATCCCAAACTTCACCGTCAACATTTGCGCTAACTCACTGACTCTAATTTGAAGACAGAAGAAGAAACAGTGGTGAAATTGTAAGGGGACAAAAGATGAAAGTCGGGAACACTTACACGAGACACTTACACGTATCAACAGCTTTTATTTAACAGAGAGTCGTTAACAACCTTTTTATAACATCAGTACGAAGGTTACCTTTTATATTTCGGGATTGGGCAACCCTAGTGTTACAATTTGGCAGCTGCCAGCTCCATCGTAAGGTTTAACATTTTTGAGGTTATACGTACTCAGAACGTTTTGACATATGAGCGCTATTGTGTGTTGCTTACAGTAATCTAAAAGATTTATCTCGCCCAAAAAATGGCATTATATCGTGAAAATTTTCGAGCGATTATTTTTTTTACAACTTTCGACGCGGATTAACTCAACTACAGTGCATCGATGAACTTAATTCAATTTTTGGCGATGAAGCTCCATCAACGACCAGTGCTTATCGATGGTATGGTGAATTCAACCGAGGTCGTATTTCACACCAAGACGAATTTCGTGAAGGTCATTCAAATCAGTTGTTGTTCCGTAAACCATTGATGCCGTGCGCCAACTGATATTGCAAGATCGTCATGTGACCAATCGTGAGATTAAGACAACCTTAGGCATTAGTGGAACCAGCGTACAATTTTATATTGTATGAACATTTGACCGTCAAACAATTTATTCGCGTTGGATCCCACACAATCAGGCAGTCACTCAAAAAAAGGCTCGTGTCGATTGTTGAAAGAAATACTCTAAAAATGCGATCGAAACACGTCTATGACATCGTAACAGGTGATGAATCGTGGATTTACGCGTATGAGCCCGAAACTGAACAGCAGTCGACTGTATGGATGTTTCAAATTGAGCCAAATCCAACAAAAGTTGCTCGCTCACGAAGCACTTTCAAGCAAATGGTCGCCTGTTTATTCCGAAAAACTGGATGTGTCGCAACCGTTCCATTAAAACAAAGCAGAACAGTCAATTCTGAGTGATACGCAACCATTTGTTTGCCAGTTGTTATCCAAGAAATCAGGAAAACCAACCGTCGAAAACGAATCACTCTTCACCACAACACGCATTGTTGTGCTCCCACACATCGGCTCAAACAACTGCATTTTTGAGCACTCAAAACATCGATTTGATGAGTCATCCGCCATATAGTCCTGACTTGGCACCGAATGACTTCTTTTTATTCGCGTACGTAAAAAATAAAATGAGAGGTCAACGTTTTTCGACACCTGAAGAAGCGGTTGATGGGTTCAGAATGCATGTTTTGGAGATACCTCAATCAGAGTGGCAAAAGTGCTTCGACAATTGGTTCAAACGCATGCAAAAGTGTATAGGTCTGAATGGGGAATATTTTGAAAAACAATAAAGCCTTTTTCGATGATAAATATTTGTTTTTGTCCTCTAATCCCGAAATATAAAAGGCAACCCTCGAAATATACATATTTTTGTTTTTTCTTTTTCTTCTTCTTGTGGTATATAGAAGGTTTTGTGCATAAATTTTCCTCTGATATTTCTAATTTTGGACATAAATAAATTGCACATCGAATGTTTGTGATTCTGTTTTCAGTAGTGAGATTATAAATTATCATATCTCTGTGCAAGCTGTGCTTTATTTTGTAAATGCTGTATTATACTATGTTCAATAAAGTAAATAAAGTAAAGTAAAAAAATTGCAGTCCAGATTTATTTTAATTTTTCAAAATACAACAGCTAGGCGCGGTTTTAACTGTATGCGATTTTCAAGCAAATTGTTTGTTTGTTTCCGTCTTTCACCATTTTATGGAGCTATGTTGGCAGCCATGACGTTCCACAGCGACACACCTACAAAAAGTAACAAATTTCTCAACTCACTCTCGAAAACAGATGGTTCCCAAAATTGTATCAAGAAATTAATTCAAGTGACTTCTCCATTTAATAACCAAATATGAACTCATTTCCAACAAAATTGTATAAATAGGTGAATTCGGAAAGAACCTTCAATTTTCATTTTATTCTTTTTTGTTATGCTTTCTAGACATCTCGAGTGACAAATCTTGTGCCTCAACAATTTTTGTTTTTTTGTTCGCCAGGAATTGCTTTAAGACAGAATCTTCAAAGTGCCCTTCACCAATATTGAGTGCAACAGCGCGTGAAAAAGGATCGGCCCCACTTTCGGGACGATTTATTCACATTTCCACGGAGAGAGAACGATTCCTAAGTGCTATCAGTTGCCAAGGGAAAGGAGATAAGGATTCGTTCTGGTTTAGTTCTCCGGCAAGATGAACAACTGCCACTTCAACAAAAATATTAAGTTCACAACACCTGGATGAGCGATGTAGTAGCATTGCCACTTGTCGAATGGGGAGAGAATTCGTGGCGGCCCCAAGCCAAATGACAACCTGATGGCCTTGTATCGACTGAAAAATGAACTGTAAGCTGATGGTGTCTGGAATGTCAGTGCAATTGAGATTTTGAATAAACAGCAAGGAATTGTTATAAATGGCCAACAGTTTCTGTGATGGACTTGGTAAACCACTGGCGGATCTCTTATGGGGAGAGACTCCCTGAAAACAGCCGTCAGCGAACTTGACCCGTGAATGCTAAAAAAGAAACAAACCGCCTGATGGGAATGTCAAATGAGTTGACAACGGTAGGGCCACGTTTTCTCGGTCTAACGGGAGTTAATCAATCAAAAGTTGGGAAACAAGAAAGACACATTAGCCTGGATCACACAGATACCACGAACAACTGGAGTTCCAGGAAATTTTGAGACAGCAACAGCTTTCGCAGCGAGTTACACATTCGTAGTAAAGTAATTTCCAGTCGCCCTCTTCCAGGAAACGTAATGTATTTAATTGGCGTTTACATCTGGGCAGAGGATTGGGGATGTGGAGTTTACTTGGAAAACAATGAGTTTTGGTCTGCAACAGAGCTCTACAGAAAGGAGCATGCTAAGAATTCACCACAAAACGTTCCTGGAAAGTTCTATTTTCCAGGAGCTTAGACTGATTATTGTTGTATCAGGTATTGTTTTTATAGGTACAGAACTATGAGAAGAAATAGAACAAAGTGGTTTTTTTAAACTGACACAAAATTTACATCATTCGGAAGACACTTTTCCGGCATTACAAATAAAATACGATTTTTGGCATAAGACTAAGAAGGCTGACACATGGAGATCCAATATTCGATGACGTTTCAGAACATTTGTGGGGGTATATGGGCAGTAACTGGTGAATGTTGCCCTCTATCTGATCCATAGTTTTGATTTTATCGACGAATATAAGTGAGGTCACATATCCCCACAGACAGCAACAAAGCGGCTTCAAGCCACACGATTTCAAAGGCCAATGCATGACCTGTAATATGAAATAGTGTGGCTACCGAACGTGTCCTTCAACAAATCAACGGCTGAACGAGCTGGTTGACATGATGCACATTTTTGTCGAAACGACAACTTCTGCACATCATGACTGTTCAATGGATGAACCAAAATGTCACTAATTCTGACTGTATGGCCATGAACACTTAAAGTTGCGGGCAGCATCGCTTTTGAAGAAGAACGGACCTCTTACTCCACCAACACATTAAGTACTCCAAACAGTCAGTTTTAGTTGAGTTTTAATACACACTTGAGGATCGCCAACACTCGAAAAACGATGGTGTGGTTTTTTACCGTTTTCCTTCAGTCAAAACTGACCTTCATGGTAAAACAAAAAGCGCTTATGATAATTGGAATCAAAGGCAAACTTTATTTGGACTTACGCCTTCTTTGCCTTACGTCTGTCTATTCACTGTGCGGAGAATCAGAAAGGATCATATCTGCACACTCTTTAACGACGATGACGGCCCAAATTCCGCTGTAAGTCCGAATATTCTGCTCGATTTGGACGATGATATACAAGACTTCCGTCCCCCCGACTAAGATGAGGTGTAGATAGCAATATCCAAGCTGAAGATGACCTGGTCGGGCGTATCCACCAGCTCATCTATACGACATAGTCGGAGGAAAACATGCCCGATGAGTGAAAACTTAGCCTCGTTTGCCTGATCCGCAAAAAAGGAGAACCCTCTGACTGCACCAATTATTGAGGGGTCAGTCTTCTCAACATCGCCTACAAGACCATCTCTGCCGTATTGTGTGATCGTCTGAAATCGTTTGACCACCTCCTCATACGTTCCTGTCTGTGGGGTTTTAGACATAGCGAATCCACAATAGATCAAATTTTTACCTTACGGCAGATCCTGGAAAAGACCCCTGAACTGAAAATCGACACTCTCCACCTATTCGTCAATTTTCAGGCCGCATATGACAGTGTGCATAGAGACGAGCTATACAGTGCCATGTCTAGTTTTGGCACTAATACCAAACTCGTTATATTGTGCGATGGAGAACTCTCGCTGCTCCGTCAAAGTCGGAAACTAACCGAGACCTTCAATGTCAAAAAAGGTTTTAGGCAAGAAAACGCATTGTCATGTGACTTCTGTAACATCATCCTCGAGAAGATCGTGCGTAACTCACAAGTCAACACCAGAGGCACGATCCTCTAAAAGTCAGTTCAATTGCTAGCTTACGCTGATGACATTGACGTGATTGGACGAACACAGCGAGCCGTTAATAAGGGGTTAGCCGGCATTGAAGCGGAAGCGGCTAAAATGCGTATAACGGTTAATGGGGGAAAAACTAAGTGCATGCTGTCATCAAGGAAGGACACACAACATCGACGTCTCGGACGGAGCGTCACACTAGGCAGCAGAAACTTCGAGGTAGTCAAGGACTTTGTCTACTTCGACTGCGCGATAAATAGGAACAACAACATCAGTACCGAAATCAAACGCAGAATCACTCTTGCCAATCTCTGTTTCTTTGGGCTCAAGAGGCAATTGAGTAATAAAGCCCTCTCTCGGAGGACTAAGCTGGTTTTATATAACAGCTTGATCATCCTAGTCGTATTCTATAGCGCGGAAACTTGGACGTTAGCATAAGCGGATGAGTAAGTCTTAGTATTTTCGAGAGAAAAGTCTTATGTGCGATTTTGTTCCTGTTTGCGTTGATGGCATCTGGAGGAGAGGATTTAACTACGAACTCTTTGTGCTGTACAGCGACATTTTTGTTTTTGTTTTTGATAATTGACGCGTGCAAAAGGTGTTGCGAGTACCCTTAAGTGATCGGATCAAGTCACAGCACGGGCCGAAGGTATAGAGAAAGAGAGGCAGAGGAGGTACCGATGCACATTGGTTTTAGATGCTTGTGGATTGTAATTAGGAGGAAAAATCGATCTGGGAAGAGCATTCCAGATTCGTGTAGTGCGGCTAAAGAACGAGTCTCTGAATTTGACTGTACGTCCGAAAGAGGGCTGAAGGGTAAATTGGTGGGCATTCCTAGCTAGGCGTGAATTGCGGGTGAATTCTTGAAGGAATGCAACTGGCTAATTCATCAGAGCATTTCTTGTTGAAGTAGCGATAAAAGAGTAACAACGACGCGACATTACGTCGGTGTTCTAACGAGTCAATCGACTTCGACAATTGACATGCGTCTGGTTAAGCGTCTACGGATACAAAGCTTAAGATGAGTACGCCTGTTAGAGCGTATGGACACCACTACTCCGGTCCGAAAAGTTTTGAATCAGGGCCTTTGGGACACCGCAACAGAGAACTGACTAGGCTTAGATGGCGCACACAAGTGGAGAAGGACCTCAACCCACTTGGAGTGCGCAACTGGAAACAGCTGGCGAAAGATCGTGCTGGCTGAAGAGGCACCCCGGGCTGTAGCGCCACAAGAAGAAGAAGAAGTCTATTCACATTGAAATGCCAAACCATAAATTAATTCACAGCTGACAGAATGGCTTCTTGTTGAAAAAGTGTTGTCAATTTGAATGCCTCTGAAATACACACCTTGTAACACCATATTTTCTTACCGGTGCGCGACTTCAATCCGGAGGCTGGCTGAATTTATCTTCAATTTGGAGCCCGTACGATGAACCACCCTTTGAAACGCAACGATAAGATGGCAGTTCGAATCAAATTGCAAAGTTTATAATACTAGAAACTATAAAATTTTTCTTAACCTTACTTAAAGCAAACATAAATTTCAATAAAAATAAAAGAATTCAAAAAACAAAATGCTAGTTCATAAAAAGGATTCAAACCCTCAACTGCGGAATCAACCAGCCAAAGCCAACGCGTACCGCCACTGATCTCTAAACAAAATTGTGCCGAACTTTGATTCAAGTCAGATATACTCGGTGGTGTAGCCTATAACAAATTATCGCAACCCGTGTTTCTTATATCTTGTTTGTCTGTTTAATATTTCATTCGTTATTTGGACGAGCGTTCTAGGTAACAGGAGCAGCCACGTTATCACCCTGGACCTCTTTCGGACTGTAGCGCTGTAGAATTATTAATTATTATTAAGGGAATCTGGTGCCAAACGAGTTGAAACCGAGAGTTATCGCAAGGTGATTTTTTTCCTCAGAATTGCTTTTGAAAGCCATAAAAGGAAAGGATTTTTGCACTGGATGGTGACTGGAGATGAAAAGTGGATATGCTACGATAAACCCTCGAAGAGAAATACTATTTACGTATCACCATTGTTGAAATTGACACCAAGAAACAGCATCCACTGTGCTGAAGCCGTACTCTATTCTTGTCTGGTAAATTTCTTTTGGTCACTATTATAAATCTACTACAACCGGATATCGATGAACACAAACGCAAAGCCAAACATCGCACAATGTACCGGGCCTAATTCAAGGCGATACATCACACAATAAACTGGACCGTCTGGGGTTCCATTTTTTGTACATAGATGGTGTTGCACATTTTTTGGAGCCATCGTCGCATAGAAAGATACCGAGTTGATGACTTCTGGCTGCAGAAAGAAACTTTTCACTCTCGATCTAATTTGTTTACAATCCTGTAGACATATCCGCAGTTTAATACAAGGTTGTTATTGGTTTATCTAATTATTACTTTCGTTTCATTTCTTAAATTCGTTCTTTCGTCGGTCTGTTCTGTTCTTGATTCTGTTCCCAAACAGTTGCTATACGGTGTGGTGTACTATGAGCTGCCAGACCGGGCGAAACCATTGATGGGAAACTTTATCGAAAACTTATGCGTAGACGCCGTGTATTGCGTGAAATGCGGCCAGAAACGATCAAAAAGGCATGATAAGATGATTTTGCAATGTTCCCCACCAGCAACTACCTGTAAATGGTTTGGGCTGAGATGGCGCACACAAGTGGAGAAGGACCTCAACCAACTTGGAGGCAGCTCGCGAATGATCGTGCTAACTGGAGAAGCATGTTGGTTGAGGCAAAGGTCCACTCGGGACTGTAGCGCCACAAGAAGAAAACCTGTAAATGGTGAACTAAAAGGTTTCATCCCACTAACCGTATTCTCCAGCTCCTTGTTAGCTTGCTCCGACTTCCTTTTTGACGGATGCAAAACTCATTTGGGCTCACCACTGCGGGCCTTTTAAAGAAATCGAAAAATGGCTCAATGACTGGATCGCCAAAGAGGATTCAGTTTTTTAGACACGGTATTCGAAAATTACCAGAAAGATACTAAAGCGTAGTCGCTTCCGAAGGAGAATACTCTGAGTGACGAATATAAAATATTTGTTTTAATGAGGGATAATTTTTTGAATTCCCATCAATAATGTTTCACAGGCAGTTCGAAGCCTTATGCAAGCGGAAATTTTTTTGGTCCATTTTATAAAACTCTTTGAACTGCTTCCTTAGTCCTCCTTCTAACCCGGTTCTCCTTGCACACTTGTTTTGCGTTGCAGCACTTCTTGGTCGTTTGCGTATTTCATTTGCTCTCTCTTGCCCCCATGCAGCCAGTGGCTTGTCGGAGAGGGCAACGGTGTCGTCTGTTTGATGTAGAGGGAGTCACTCATTTAATTGGTCTTCGTACAACTCGGCAATCTGCCGAATGCTTTACGTTGCCTCTTTAACCGAAATCTGGACAAACTTTTTGACAAATGCCTAAAAATAAAATTAGCTACGGTTGATTTTTAAAAAATCTTCTGTACCAACATTTTTGAAAAAAGTGTCCTCATCGTGCAACACATTTAAAAATCAGTGCTTTTATTTTGAAGGGCTCCAATCATCTGAATCATTCCCAGCCCGAATCGTTCTCATCCAATCTCTTCTCCGAACCTCCCGAAGCACACCATCCATCACAGCTCCCCTGGTCCAGGGGTACCTTTAAGTACCCTCCTACCCACCCACCATGAACAAAAGATACATCCACAACACACCCACAGCGCCATCCCTGTTGAGCTCCCCTTCGTCACTTTAAAGTACGACCGTACATGTCCCCCGCCTCATGACCGCTTGGATGGATGTACATGCTTATTTTTTTTGCGCCGAATTTATGTCACTTCCCGAGAAGCAAAAGTGACATCTCATTATTTTCCACTTGATTGTAATTTCGACTGAAGCCAGACAGGGGCTTTATGCCGTTTTTCCTTCGGTTATGCATCAAAATGAAGGGTTCCGCCCGTGTACACGTTCGTCGAACAAAATAAGATGAATTTGCAATAAAATTATTTTATGCGAGGCATCCGTCTGACTCATGTGTCATTTGTATGCGCACACAAAGTCTCGTGCATCCCGAAATTAAGCCATGATTAAAAGGTAACTTATCTAGAAAAACAAAAGCGCACACGAAGTCAACATAAAACCACATTGTTGTCGTTTGCTGGTGACGCCTTCATCACCAGGCAGCAGACTAATAAAACGACGTCGCCGTCACCGTCACCATCACCGTCGCCATCGTTGTCTACATCCCTTTTGAAGGAGGATCCTCGACTGCCGACAGTAAATGTCATCTTATTACGCTTCCTTTTTCCACCGTGTGTTGTTTGCTCGACTCATTTTAACTATTCATCTTCAATTTCTTTCTCTTCACACGTAGAGGTCCTTAAACGGGCGAAGGACAATGGGGTGAGGCAGCAGCAGTGGCGGCAGGAATTTATCTCTTATAATGACGTGTCGTACAATTAAGTAGAACAGCAGAGGAAATCCAAAGGATCTGCGCTCAAACGAAAACAAAAAGAAAACACAGGACGAAAAAAAAAACAATACATTAATTCTGCCGAGCAAGGTGTACGGCACCGGAGCTGTAATATAAGGACATACACAGGCACATTCGTGGGCACATTCTGTGTGATGTTCAGTGAGGCAGACATAAATACACGTATTCTTTCCGAGTAATAAAATCCAACAGGTAGGTTCACTCCTTCGTTTTCTGCTTCCCGGGGAATTCCACTCCAAACTGTATGCGGGGTATGCACATGTTACTCTGCTCGGCGCGGCTGTGGTTGTATGCTTGTTGCCGTGGAGAACGGTGAACCCGAAAGGAAACCTACTGAAACGACTCCATTAAAAATGGGGGACAAGGTCAGCCGGAATATTCAGGTTAAACGGTTAGAATGTAATATGGATGCGGTGTGCATTTCTTAGATCGTCGTTTTAAAGAAAACATTTCACGTATTTTACGAGAGATATTAAGACGCAATTAAACACAAACATGCACCGCAGCCCGTCCTTTCCCAAAGGGGAATACATCTCCGTGCACAGGCAGGTGGGCTCTCTGGGGGGAGTGTGCGGAATGGATGGGTACTTTCACGAGAGGGCTATTTCGTCCTTCCGCTATGTCGTGTAAGAGGGGGTTAGGGATGGAATATTTGCGATTCCGGAAATGCGATAGTAGTTAAATTTCTCTGGTCGATTGGTGTTGTGGCCTCGATCATGTTCTGGCTACAATGTACTTCTGAAAATCAAACACAACAGTCGTTCTATAAATAGCGGTTGGCATAGGTCCTTATACTCAACCCTGTGCAATGAAAAGAAGATCAAATGGTGCTGGTGAGATGAAGGAAATATTTTTTCTTTCATCATTTTACAGAGTTCCGCAATTCTTCTGCTGTCCAGTCCTCTGCGGGGGGAATTTCAGACGAGTGCATCACCTGCATCCTGCAATATCAGTTGGCGCACAGCATCAATGGTTTCCGGAACAACAACTGAACTGATCTGAAATGAACTGACGACCTCCACGAAATTTGTCTTGTTGTGAACTACGACCTCGGTTGAATTCATCATACCATCGATAAACACTGGTCCTTGATGGAGCTTCATCGCCAAAAATTGAATTAAGTTCATCGATGCACTGTTGTTGAGTTAATCCAGTTAATCCCCGTTGTAAAAAAAAATTGCACGAACATTTTCACGATTTAATTCCATTTTTTGGCGAGATGAATCTTTAAGTTACTGTAAACAACACACAAAGTGCTCTTTTTTTAAAACGTTCTTTTCTGTAAGTACGTGTAACCTCAGCAGCAATATCCAAGCTGAAGTCGAACAAATCTGCTGAAGCGGACGGACTGTCCGCAGAACTATTTGAAGCAGCTGGAGATGACCTGGTTGGGCGGATGCACCAGCTCATCTGTAAGATCTGGTCGGAGGAAAGCATGCCCGATGAGTGGAATCTCAGCGTCGATTGCCCGGTTCACAAGAAAGGAGACCCCTTTGACTGCGCCAACTACCGAGGGATCAGTCTCCTTAACATCACATATAAGATTTTCTCTGCCTGAAACCGTTTGTCCATGACTTGATATGTCATTAAAAGTGTTGTTTCAGGCTAGGGAAGTCCACAATAGACTAGAGCTTCACATTACGGCAGATCCTGGAAAAGACCCAAGAAATGCAAATTTACACACACCATCTATTCGCCAATTTTAAGGCTGCATATGACAGTGTGCAGAGAGACGAGCTATACAGTGCCATGTCTACTCTTGACATTCTTACCAAATTCGTCAGATTTTGTAGGATGACGATGGAGAACTCTAGCTGCTCCGTTACGAACTCACCGAGACGTTCAATGTCAAAAAAGGTTTTAGACAACGTGACGCACTGTCATCTCACTTCTTCAACAGCATCCTCGAGAAGATCGTGCGTAACTCACAAGTCAACACCAGAGGCACGATCTTCCATAAGTCATTTAAATTGCTAGCTTACGCTGATGACATTGACGTGATTGGACGAACACAGCGAGCCGTCAACGATGCATTTGCTAGTATTGAAGCGAAACCGGATGAGGCAAACCTTACGATAGAGCTAGCAGTTGCCAGATTGCAACAGTAGGGCTACCCAATTCCGAGATTTAAAAGGCAACCTAAGAACAATTTTAATCTATGTTAGGAAAAGAGGTTTACTTTGAATTCTGACCTATAGCGACCAAAGTTTCCTCTCCAATAAAAAAAATAAGAAAACGAAACCCTAAGTGTTTGAGAGTAACTCGCACAGTCAGCTTAAAGTTGTAGGTCCTTTCTGCTCGTATGACAACAGCAGCGCTCACAACATGAGCAGTTGATGAGCACCCTAGGCCTTGGTCCCCTTGTGGACTGTCACGCCATACAATTAATTAATTTGTGGGTTAAATATCACACAGTCCAACAATGTAGCCTTTTGGCGGACCGTGGTTAATATGTAAGTTAACACTTCGATCCAATCCTAAAATAAACTGGACAAACAATACAATCTGGAATTCATAAACATTATGGCTTATGACCCAAGCGATCCTAAAATCCGAGAAACCACTTGAATATCGGAATGATTTTCAAACATGTGCATCGGTTCACATTTCAACCCCCCTCCATAATACATCAGATTAGGAATACCGAGGTGACTTACTCCGAGCAGCATCCTACAAATCGTAATCGAGATCCAGACGTCGAACGGTCCAGTTGTGTTTGGCATTTCGTTTTTTAAATATCTAAATTGTACCGTCTTTTAAATAAAGTTGTTTTATTTTTACTTGGAAACAAATTAATTAATTTGTAAACTGTACGTTGGCATGGTTAGAGAGAACCTGTATATGCATGGGTATGTGAGTGAACGAATTGTAAAGATTATTTAAGGATGCAGTAAATGCTTTAATTGTCTAATGCAATCAATGGTCATAAAATTAATCCTTAAACGCGTGAGTATAACAAGCACCTACCCGTTCAACTTTTTCTCTTATTGCTTGCATACGTGGAATGACATTGTTAACTCAACTGCTGATGTAACTGAAATTCCAGGGTTACCAAAGTCCCTGGCAACTTCAAAGATTCTCCTAAGAAGCGCGTAAATGTTTCCAAAACTACGCTTCTTATGACTGTTTAAATATTGAATCGTTTAAGCGAAACCAACTACTGTGTGGGAGCACTCACAGTTCGAAAACCCGATTGCTCTGTTTATACGTTATTGTTGTTCGAACGCAGGGAGGATTTAGTTAAGCGTATGATAGCATCTTCAACAGACCTAAGAAGAAAGGAAAATCCACCCCACCTAAGATTCAATTAAAACGTGTCGATTGCAAGTGATATCGTGGCTACAAGAAAGGGACCACAACCTCATTTCCGCTCTGCCATCCCGTCCATATCCTTTCTTTGGCAAAAGGAAATGCCATGAAAAAATGTGTGTAGTGTCTCTAAGATTAATGTGTGCTCTTGACAAGAAAATAAACATCCCCCCACCAAGCTGGATACGCTTCACATCCAGCTGCAATAATTTTCAAGATGCTAGCCCACGCCCAGAATGAATATTTATTTAACCCAATACTAGCCTAATGGAGTAACGTCGGTTCCGAATCAACTCCATCATATTGGTTTGATTAAAGGACCACTGGGTGGGGGGAAAACAAATGTTCAATGTTTATCTTACCTGTAAACCATCTGGTTTATTGTTTCCTCAGATAACAAGAAACCATAATGTATCTGCACTTAATGAATGGCAGAATAATTACTGACGAAATAAAGCACGAAGCTTCAGAGGAGGGAAACTTCGCCTTTAAGGAACTGCCATCAGTCAAGACAGGAAACATACGCTGAATGAAAAACGACTTCGAGAAAAAATATCTATTGTTTGCGACTTCGTTAAAATATGCAAGACATTCTGATTTATTAATGAATGTACATCGAATCATGAATAAAATTGTTTATGAGGTGGAATGTTCAAAACGGAAATATTGAAGCGTCTTGCGTCTCGGCGTGAGTTGCCAGTTGGTAAAATTCAAAGCATCCACGAAGCGGAAATACTGAAAAAGTGCAATTTATGCCCACGCGTATAAGGTTCCGTTTGTCTTTTCAAACGCATTTGATAGAACCAGAAGGTGATTGAAATTAAATTTTAAGATCAAGGAAACTGCAACTGTCCCTCTACCCAATGCTGGGGATCTATTTCTGCAACCTTAAGCGTAGTTTGTTCATTTGTTTTCTTCATTGAACTAGGTCCGGTTGTGCTGAGAGTCTAGGAGAATCATTTGCAGACTTGTGAAGGACGATGACTGCCCAAGCCCTTCTGTTAGGCAAAGGCAAAGAGGGGCGTTCAATATATTCTCGGTATCGGGGTGAAGCTGTGATTGTTTATATAAGTTAACTTGTTTATCAAGTAATACTATCATTTTAGTGCATTCATGTAATTTCATATAAATGTGATTTTTAATTCGCATTTTATCTCTAGTTAACCAGAATCATAATGGCAATGATGGTGAAAATTGAGCATCGCGCTGTAATTAAATTTCTCACTAAGCGAGGAAAAAGTCAAAAAACTACCTGAAGGCTGTTTACCAAAGTTCCGCACCTTTATTATCAACTGTGCAAAAGTGGTCAAGTGAATTCAAGAGACGCAGGGCGAGCATTGAAAACGACCCCCGCTCCAGTGCCCCGGCTACTGCTTGTGGGGGAGAAAGTGTCACCGAAGTCGAAAAACTTGTTCTTGAGTATGCCCGAATAAAGGTGAAATGATGGCAGAGATCAGCAAGCCTTCAACTTTTACCATTCACACAATTCTTCATGACCGTCTTAACCTTTCAAAGGTCAGTGCAAGGTGCGTGCCACGAATGTTCACAGCGCCTCAGAAAAAGTGAGAGTGAAGAGTGATGTAGAGAGCTTTTGGAGATGTGTAGTGAGAACGCGGACAGTGTTATGGATCGAATTGTTACTTAGGACGAAACAAAGGTTTGCCGCTATGACACTGAAAGCAAACAAGAGTCCATGCAGTGGCATAAAAAAGGAATAGACCCCCCGGAAGAAGTTCAAAGTCACTCCGTCTGCCGGGAAGCTCATGGCCACAAGTTTTTCGGACTCAAAGGGAATCTTGCCCGTTGAGTACAAAAAGAAAAGGTGAAACCATCAACGCCACATAATACGCTTCCACTTCGCATAATTTGCGGGAAAAAATTAAAAAGAAAAGAGGGGGTAAACTCGCAGCGGGTGTGTTGCTTCTTCATGACAACGCTCCTGTTCACACGGCGCGAGTTTCCAAGGTTGCTGCTCGAGATTGTGGTTTCAAAGAAATCCAACACCCACCCTATAGTCCACACCTCGCCCTTTGTGATTATTTCCTGCTTTCTTATTCGAAAAAATGTGAAGTTGGCAATAAAAGGGTATTTAGCACAGAAAGAGGAAGTTTATTTTTTGAGGGTTTAAAAAAGCGTATCTCAAGATGCAACAAATACATTGATGCTAGGGCAGATTTTATTGGAAAATAAAAACAATTTAAATTGAATTCGCATATTCCTTCATATTGATACCGAGAATACACTGAACGCCCCTTGTATTGTAGCGTTATACAAGATTCCCATCACCCAAATAACATGAGGCCAAGTAGTCAAACTAAGCTGCTGCTGATGATGAGATAACCTGGTTGTTCGCATCAGCTCATCTGTACGATATAGTCGAAGGAAAGCATGCCTGATGAGTAAATCTCAGTCGTTTGTTCGGTTCACAAGAAAGGAGACACAACAATCGAGGGATCAGACACCAACACATCGCCTACAAGATCGCTTCCACCGTCTGACACTATTTGTCCATAACATGATAGGTCCTTATCCTTGCGGTTTCAGGCCAGGCAAATTCACAAAAGACTAAATCTCCACTGTAAGGCAGATCCTAGAAAAAATCCCAAGAAGTACAAATCGACACTCACCACATGTTCGTCGATTCTAAGGCCGCATTTAACATTGTGTATAGGTACGAGTTATGCAGTGCCATGCCTGGTTTTGACTTTTTTACCAAACTCGTCTGATTATGTTGCATGACGACGGCTCCGTCAAGGTCTATAACAAAAGGGTTGTAAACATGGCAACGCGCTGTTATGTGACTTTTCCCACATCATTTTTAAGAAGATCGAGCCCAACTGACAAGTCAACCGCAGAGGCACGCTCTTCCAAAGGTCAGTTCAACTGCTAGTTTATGCTGACATTGTGAATCCAGTGAGTTCTCAATGAGGCGTTTATTGGCATTGAAGCAGAAATGGATGAAATGGGTCTGGCAGTAAATGAGAGTTTGCTCTGATTAAGGAACGAAACAAACCAACGAGTCTCGAACAAAGCGTCACATTCCGCTCTCCGCGCCCTCACTGTGATCAAAAAGGGTAGCTGAATTCACTTAATGAAACCTTTACACCAAGCACCACGTTTGCACTTTGTTTCATTACCCTAGTGCTCCAAGTGGGTGTCGAGTTTAAAAAATGTATTCAACAATTTTCCTAAGCTATCGGCCATGGAAAACAAAGTCGAAATAATTCACAAGCCGCTAAAAATAGTTCGGTATGAGAATTTGGGAAAAAATGGAAAGTTCATATTCGTAATCTGTCTGTTCAGCAGTCACCTGCCAGGCTCTGAGTATATTCGCAAGAAAACATTTGTCTTATGCGCACACAAGCGGGGGAATGATGGGCGCCGCCATCATCTGTCAAGTTCATGTGATAAAGGACAAACGATGCTTTTATGACAGTATTCGAGAAAATGCAAGGTGCCTGGGTGTACGGTGGCACTGGTATGACAGACGGATGGTAATTCAATTGAAATTCATTTCGCTGATGTAAACTTGAAATGCCATGTGATGGGACAAGTATTTCCAAAGTGCCTGAATGTGACAGAGTTCTTGGAAAGAAGTTTCCAGTTCTATTTAAAGCAGAAGACTCTAGAGACTCAACTTCAACTAGTGAATGGGCTTTTCTAAAGTCTAGGGAATAAATGCACAGAAGGTTACGTAGTCGAAATAATGTCGCACGGTTTCAGCTAAAAATTCTCATGTGCAACGCTGTACGAGTGGCCGTAGTGGCGTAGTAGGTAGAGTGCGAAGTTCACACACAGAAGGTTTTGGTTCGATTCCCGGCTAAACATCTCGAATTTTTCACGACACCACCTCTTTCGAGCTGCTGACAACACTCAAAGAGTAATAACTGTTCAAGAAAATGCTTCTCAATTTTTCGCCGTTCGGAGTCGGCAACAAACTGTAGGTCCCTTCTACTTGTGAAAGAACAGCAGCGCGCACAATACCAGTTTTTGATGAGCAAGCTAGGCCCTGGTCCCCTGTGGGCAACAATTATTATTGTTATTATTATAATATAATCAGGTTGTTGCTCCAGCTAAGAGCACCACTGGTACTTCTCGTGGTAAGAGAAGAGAATTTACACCATCACTATTCACCCGAGGGACATGAAACTGTTAATATCCTAGCTAAGCGATGAACGGGGCTGCTGGCTGATAGCATAATGCGAAAACAACAAAAAATTAATTTTATATAAATAATTTTTTTTATCGACGCCCGTGACATATAGGGATACGTCACGGGACTTGTAGAGTGATCTGTTATAAGCTATGTTACATCCAAATGGTGGGACCATATTGTCAAATTCTAAAAATTATTGTAATTGTCAGACATTTGCCTTTTTGATAAAAAAAACCAGAGTAGACAAGACAAAGTGAGTGATGTCTTTAAGTGAGTAGAAGTGTCGTGTAGTCGCTCCAGTTAGTAACGATTTTAAGCTTCCATACCTAAGATAAAAAACTTCGATTGAATAGTATGCTGTTTGTGTGGAGTCATATTGATTGAGATTGAGCAACTTTTTGTTCTTATTTCTCTGAATTTTCCTAATATATTTTTGAAATCTGCAATGCCATTGCCATCGGGTGTGTCAACTAGGAGCAAACAACAGGGAAATGCGCTCTCTTCTTATTCAAGTTCGCCCTCTCCTGCTCCAAAACAAACCTCAAACGACAAAGGTGTCATCACTCAAAAAATTCTTGAAGAGCAATTAATGAAGTTTACATCATCACTTCAATGCAGTTTTGTTGAGGAAATCAAAAAGTTACGAGATGAAGTCCTCAACAAAATCGACGATATCAAGACAAATTGGGCTAAACAGTTTGACAAAATCAACGCCGCAGTTTTGAACTTAAAGAGCTTTTTAATATCCACAGCTGGTCTCAAAAAAATGAATTGCATTTGAATCCGAAGAAGTCACAGTCACAGTCACAATTCCTGTTTCCAATTCGACTGTGTCCTTCGATAATTTGCCGAGTATAGTACTGGGTGGTGATACACTCAAAGTAGTTAATACTGTTACCAGTTTAGGTTTTATTGTCAATTCAAAGCTGTCTGGATACGACCACACAAATTTCGTTATTAGAAGAGTATATGGTTGTCTACGCAAGTTATGGTTGACCTCTTACTACACTCCAGTTGATACACGAAAAAAACTTGTCCAAACCCTCATTCTTCCTTTAATTACTTATGCTGAAGTAGTATACAGTAAAGTTGATTCACTGTCTCAACGAAAACTACAGGTGGCATTTAATGATGCGGTCAGATATGTATATGGACTACGGAGATTCGATCATGTATCTCAGTATAGTAAATACTTGATGGGAATTTCCCTAGATCACTTCATGGAAATGAGAAATTCGATATTTCTGCATCAAATAATTGTCAACAAGTCTCCATCGTATCTTTATAGCAAACTTAATTTTGGTCGATCTATCGGAACACATACTCTTATACCATCTCATCACCTTTATTTAAATTCATCGCGACTTTTTTACATTCATGCTATTAAACTTTGGAACTCTCTGCCAAATCACATAAGAACAATTTCTAATGCCAAGCGTTTTAAACATGCCATTTTCCTACACTTCTCTTCCCTTCCTTGAGTCCCCTTCCTAGAACCTTTTATTTTGTTTTTTATACTATTAGCTTTAAGTAATATGAACAATTGTATAACTTTCTGAATTTTTCACAACTTAGTACTATAAAAGACTCATGTCTTATTGTACCTTTATGCTAATAATAATAAATTGAATTGAATTGAATTTTATGTATTTTTGTGAACATGAACTTTACTTTATTTCACTTCAAAGTACTTTACCTTCAAAAGAAAGACTTTTATAACTTGGGGTGAAAAATAGACCACACAATATATTCATAAGGAAGAACCTTAGCTCTGATCCTTTGTAACTCAAGTCAGTTAAAAAGAAAAGAAAACATCTGAATTTGATTGCTTTTTTGAATATACACCTAGCACGTGTAAGCGTCTAATTTTCGTTTGCGAACGGAAAGCGTCTCTCCTTGACTGCAATATTATATGCTTCAGAAATAATTCAAATCACGAGCCATCCAGTGCCTTGTAGGCTTTTGTATCTCAAAGAAAATTAATTGTGTATAGCAAATAAAACTTTAAGGGAAGGCTTCGGTATATGATCTGATTTTCTTGATAGAGTTGCCCTGCATCCTTGTTTTTGATACCGGCCTACTTATGCTCTTCCGCTTCTTAGGGCAGTGCTCGTGTCCAAGATCGTGCTGGCTGGAGAAGTATATTGGTTGAGACCCAGGTCCACCTCAGACTGTAGCGCCACAAGAAGAAGAAGCGTCCAAGGTGGATCTAAAGACCGGCAGATTGAGAAGCATATGACTTCAACCAATCTGAGAGCACCGTCAAAGTACTTCTCTACTAAAATGCGAAAATTTATTCGTGGCTGCCGCAGTTGAGGTTTCTTTCTTTACATGCATAATGTGAACTTTCACAGGTCCTTAACATTTTTAGAGGTGTATTCGTACGTTCCCAAATAAGCACCTGTTTCTTCTTCTTCTTCTTCTTGTGGCGCTACAGTCCTGGGTGGACCTGGGCCTCAACCAACATGCCTCTCCAGCCAGCACGATCTTTCGCCAGCTGTCTCCAGTTGCGCACTCCAAGTTGGTTGAGGTCCTTCTCCACTTGTGTACGCCACTTCAGCCTAGGTCGTCCTCTGTTGCGTTGTCCCAATGGCTCGGATTCAAAGACTTTTCGGGCCGGAGCAGTGGTGTCCATACGCTCTACATGGCCTAGCCATCTTAAGCGTTGTATCCGTAGACGCTTAACCAGGCGCATGTTGCTGTACAGCCTATAGAGTTCGTCATTAAATCTTCTCCTCCAGATGCCATCAACGCAAACAGGACCAAAAATCGCACGCAAAACTTTTCTCTCGAAAAGACTTAGGGCTTCCTCATCCGCCTTTGCTAACGTCCAAGATTCTGCGCCATATAGTAGGACGGGGATGATCAAGCTGTTATATAAAGCTAGTTTAGTCCTTCTAGAGAGGGCTTTATTACTCAATTGCCTCTTGAGCCCAAACAAACAGCGGTTGGCAAGAGTGATTCTGCGTTTGATTTCGGTACTGATGTTGTTGTCCCTATTTACCGCGGAGCCGAGGTAGACGAAGTCCTTGACTACCTCAAAGTTTCTGCTGCCTAGTGTGACGCTCCGTCCGAGACGTCGATGTTGTGTGTCCTTCCTTGATGACAGCATGTACTTCGTTTTGCCCTCATTTACCGCAAGACCGAGGATGATGTTAAAGAAGTCAAATGACAGTGCGTCGCCTTGTCTTAAACCTTTTTTGACATTGAAGGTCTCGGTGAGTTCGGTACCGACCTTGACGGAGCAGCGAGAGTTCTCCATCGTCATCCTACACAATCTGACGAGTTTGGTAGGAATGCCAAAACTAGACATGGCACTGTATAGCTCGTCTCCATGCACACTGTCATATGCAGCCTTGAAATCGACGAATAGGTGGTGAGTGTCAATTTGCATTTCTTGGGTCTTTTCCAGGATCTGCCGTAATGTGAAGATCTGGTCTATTGTGGACTTCCCTGGTCTGAAACCACACTGATAGGGACCTATCAGGTCATGGACAAATGGTTTCAGACGCTCACACAATACGGCAGAGAGGATCTTGTATGCGATGTTCAGGAGACTAATCCCTCTGTAGTTGGCGCAGTCAAAGGGGTCTCCTTTCTTGTGGACCGGGCAAAGCACCTGTTTCCATACATGCCAAAACCTTCGTCTTCGAGCGATCAAAGTCTTCCCCACAACATTTTAAACCCTGTTTGTGGCTTCAATTACTGTTGACATCCAACAAATGTAATTTCAACCAGCCGACAAGCTCCATCTGTCATTTGTCATCCGACCTAAACCGATGGGACATTGAAATTAGTTCCAGTTCTTTGGCACAATACACAAAACCCTCCTCAGGTAGTCCTGGACTCCTGCAATTCATTCGTATATCCGAAATCGTCTTGCTTTCCTTCGAAGGACACCTTGATGAACTGTCTGTCATTCGCACTGTACTTTCATTGGGGATAAGTCTAGCTTCTCATTAAATGATGCTGCACATTTGTCATATCACAGCACTCATTCCCATCTTGTTGCCTCGAAACTTTGGTACACACACATGTTGGCCACACATCGGTGTGTGGGATTATCTACGTATTTAGTGCATCAAGAGTTAATATCAATTTACAGGATGTGACAGCTGTGATGTACGAGTGCACAAACAAGTATCCCAACAGTCCTATCAATGCTGCTGCTGTTTTATTAAAGCTTTCAAAATGTCCTGCAGGAGGACGTACAGTGAGACAATGACATTGCAATCGCACTGCAGATTGATGGAGTCATGTACGTTTTGTGGTCGAAAGGATTTACGAAGAAACAATGTGGAGTTTCATTTGTTTCGGCAAAACGAAAGAACACAAAGGGCGTTGTTCAAATTTGATGTTCCTGACCTGCCAGAAACATAAGCAACGTGCCTGTAATTAGGGGCAGCACCAGCTGTACATCTAAAGCAAAACCTCCTGAATTTACCTGCGGCCTCCCAAAGCCACTGAAGTGGGGCAAATGTGCGGGAATTGTTTTACCATCTGATGAGCAAGTGGTAATCATCCCATTCAAATGAACAGGTTCCTGGTGCTTTGTGAGTACCACTCATGTTCATCCGTTTTACCGTCGAAATGTGGAGTGCAGAACGTAAACCGCGAAACGTTTTAGTTGCGATAAGAATGCCGTCGCCAGATAGAAGGGGGGAGATCCTGGACCAATGCTATGCAAATGGGTTTCGTCGACGCCGATCCCCTGGCGATTGAGTGCATTTCAAATGGACCGCAACAGTTAATGTACGAAGTTCGCGTAAATCCTCCCTAAGAAGTATGTGTCCGAAGGACTTGGCTGCAAAGCCAACCGAAGCACCGGTGATTGAAATTGATTGGTAAATTATTTTCCCATGCATGCGGTATGGGATGTTGTTGAACGTTCGATAACGGGCAGGATGCCAAAAGCTATACCTGTAAATGCTGGCAGCAAATTGACATATATCACAGTCACGACGTCCTCTGAACAGTCCTTTCAGTATCCGCTGGAAAACGAATCGATGCATGGAACACAGATATAAAGGGGACAGCAAACGGGGCCCGGGAGGCCGAGGGGCCAGCTCACATAAAAGTAATTGTGAGGATTTGAGCAAATGCATCGTTGGCATTATCGAGAATGGTCAATGCATATTAGAAGTTTACTCATGTACTCCTGAAGGTACGGGGTCATTCATTTCGTGGCTTCCGGTTGATAGCTCTGGAGTGTAACGCATGCAAGGCTCGGCGCTCGTTTGAAGTGTCACAGTATTGTTTGAATGTTTGTCGGTTACAACAGGACATCGCTAAGCTATCGAACAATGTCAATGTTAACTTTCGGAATATAGTACCTTCCGACTTTTTGTCTTTTGAACTTTCCGGCTATGTACGAAGCGCTTCAGAGCTCGTATGTGGCAATACTAGACATCATTCGGAAGGTCTTGACATAACGGAAGGTCTCTACAAAACTACGCTATGCATGACCAGTTTGGATATTGCGTTCACAGTTATAGACGTGTAGACATGGACTTCACTAACGCCGAAATTCGAGCTATTTTAAAGTTTTCCTTCGTTAAAGGCAAATCCGGTAGAAAATCGTACTGTGAGATTTATCGTGTTTTGGGGGATGGTACTCTATCACTTCGAACCACGGAGGAATGGTTGTGACGATTCAGAACCGGTGAAAACGACACCATGGGTAAGCTAGCCGGCGGAAGGCCTGTGACGGCGAATACCGACCGAATCATAGAATTCGACATCGCCCAGAAGATGAGAGCTAGTCACCAAGCCATTTTAAATCATCTGCAGAAGGCTGGATACAAAACAAGCTTGATGTTTAGGTGCCGCATGATTTGACGCAAAATAACCTTCTGAACCGAAACAACACCTGCGATATGCTGCTGAAACGGAACGAACTCAACCCATTTCGGTCGTGATTGAAACGGTGAAAACGGTCGTGGTTGAAGACCGATGAATCGTCCCAAACAGTGGCCAAGCCGGGATTGACGACCAGGAAGGTTTCGCTGTGTGTTTGGTGGGATTGGAAATGAATAATCCACTATGAGCAGCTTCCATATGCACAGACGCTTAATTCTACCATCTACTGCGAACAACTGGACCGCTTGAAGAAGGCGATCGACCAGAAGCGTCCAGAATTGGCCAACAGGAACGGTGAAGTGTTCCACTAGGACAACGCTAGATCACACACTTCGTTGATGACTCGTCAGAAGCTACGGGGGCTCGGATGGGAGGTTTTATCGCATCCACCATATGGCCCGGACATAACGCCAAGAGATTACCACCTGTTCCTGTCCATGGCGAATACCCTTGGTGGTGTGAAGTTGAACTCAAAAGAGGGTTGTAAAAAGTGGCTGTCCGAGTTCTTGGCAAATAAGGAGGGGGGCTTCTACGAGGAGCGTATAATGAAAATGATGTCTAGATGAGAATAGATTATGGAACAAAACGGTGCATATTTGAACCAAATCCGATCACTGTAGCACATTTTATGAAGCATTAAATAAAAAGCAGAAAAGCGGGGAGATATTTGACAATCTTATATAAAAAAAAGTTCGTTTTGAGCAATTAAAGGCGATATGTCCTTCCATTCGTCCAGAGTGGAGAAAATTTTGGCATCTTAGATTGAGGTATACATAGCAGTCGCGAAGAAAATTCAAAACGTTGCAGGTTTCACTTACGCGAAAATGGTTTCGTTATCGCAATACATGCAACAAAAATTTAATAAATTTAAAATTGGAAAACTTTCGGGAGCACAAATGGCCTACGAAAAACTATTGCGACTGCCACCAAGATTATTGATGATTACAAAATTATTTTTGCTTAATTTTCTGAACATCCTGCTGGAAGGGTGTTCCACTTTCCCGTCACATATAAAAGGGTCCAAAACCTGCGGTGGATCTTGAGGAACAAGAAGAAGAAGATACTAAGATGGTGCACACAAGTGGAAAAGGGCCTCAACCAACTTGGAGTGCGCAGTTGGAGGCAGCTGGCAAGAGATCGTGCTAGCTGGAGAGGCATGTTGGTTGAGGCCCAGATCCACCCCGGACTGTAGCGCCATCCGAAGAAGAAGAAGAAGAAGAAAAAAATCTGTGGAGGTTGCGTTTAAAAACCTGTCTGTTACGGAAATCTTCAAGGATGGCTCCAAAACGAAAGAGGACACTACCACCTTAGGTATCCTATGTGACCCGTTTTTAATGCCAGTGCTGTGGCTTCCGGCTAAAGGCTGTGTGCTGCCTATCCGTGAAAAAATTTATAATGCTTTGCTTTTTTCTCTACTTGTCCGGAGACCTCAGCCAACATGTCTCTCCAGCTAGAACCTGCCAGTTGCGCACTCTAAATTGGTTGAGGTTCTTCTCCATTTGTGGGCGCCACCTTAGCCTAGTTCATCCTCTGTTACGTTTCCCCAATGGCTTAGATTTGGAGGCTTCTTGGGCCGAAGTAGTAGATGAAAGGGTCGACGAATGAGCAGGAAAGGAAGTGGGGCAGCTACTTCCAAAAACACCCTCTTCCCCATTTCAGGTTGAAAAAATTAAATTATTTAAGGACACCCATCGATAGTGCCTACCGTAAATGGAATTAACTGGGAAAATGCTGGATTTCAAAAAAAAAAATTACGACCAAAGATTAATCTTACACGGACAATGAACCTAATGGAGCTCTGCAGCGTAATATGCAGTACCCAGTGGTCTCTGTCCGATGCTTGCAAAAAGGCAAGAAAGCATGGCGTCCCCTACAATGACATCTGTAGAGTTAGTCGAGAGGACGAAAAGAAGGAGTCCATTCTTCATTACCTCTTCGTCAAGAAATTAACCGGGAATACACCTGGCCGTCGTGGCGTGGGTACAGTGCGCCACTCACACACCGAAGTTCCAGGTTTTATATTATTACATCTACAGCAGCCTAGATCAACAAGATGACGTAGAAGTAGGAAAGACTAAAAAATTCTTAAAGAATCTACGTTAAGGTAGAACTAGCATGACTCCAATGGACCCTGAAATGTAGTCCCCCTGTCATGCGTCGAAATGGTCCCATGGACTAAGTGCGCTTTGGTAACGTGCTAAGCAGCGACCTGAATTCAACTCAGCATCATTTACAGGGGATAGATTAATTTACTTTTAAAGAATGGAATTCAAAGTTAACAATGACAGTATAAAGACTGCAAACTGCTGAGTGGCCGCCTTGGCATAGTAGGTAGAGTGCGAGGCTTACACGCAGAAGGTCGAGAGTGACGAGAGTGAGTCGAGTGACTGAACACCTCGCATTTTTCACGGCAGCACCTTTTTCGAGTTGCTGACAACACTGAAAGAGTAACAATTGTCTAAGAAACTCTCAAACTTCGTTGTGGGAGAACAGTAACGCGCACAACACTAGTAGTTTATGAGCAAACTAGGCCGTGGTTACCCTGTAGACTAGAGCGCCAGAGATTTATTATTAAACTGTTTTGAGTTCCACATGCTTTCTTTACTGCAACTGTTCTCGCCTGCGCCCAGAACTCACATGAACTCCTTTTTGAATCCCTCGCTCCCTTCCCATTTCTGCTTGGGATGTTACAGTATTGGTTAGAAAACAGCAAAAAAAGGATAAGATAAAAGATAATAAGATCGTGTGTCATCAAAAAAAAGCCTTCCACCATTCCGGCGCACGTCAAAGTTGTGCCATCACCGCAGACACTCAATCAGGCTAGGTTCGTGGTCATTCTCCAGATTCGCCTTAGTTACTGCTTTTTCTTTGATTGGTACTACCTTTCGGGGTGGACCATGGACATTCCAAATTGAAACCATGCTTGAGAGATCATCATCCTACCTAGGCTTAGAGCGACTCCTATCATTAACCTCTGCCACTCTCTGTGTCGCAGCACCCGTTTGAGAATCAGTTCCACGCTAAACCCTAATACCCTAATCACCTGGTCTAGTCATGAGTTATACGAAAAAATTTACCAGTCAGCACAGCACGTTAATCTCGAATCTCTGTGTGTAACAAGTTTTTAAGCCACGACCCCCACGGTACTCCCATCTACCGCACAGTCAGACTGAAACAGAAGTTTTTGTTCCAGAAACTGCCTTCCACCATTCCAGCTCATGTCAAAATTGTGTCATCACCGCAGACCATTCCAGCTCATGTCAAAATTATGTCATCACCGCAGACACTCAATCAGGCTGGGCTCAGGGTCTTCCTGCAGATTCAGTCAATATAATCAGTTCAAACCAATGTTTGGAAGCTGTCCAATGAACTGTTGAAGTCCTTACATCCAATGAAGGCAATTTTAAATAAGAAACGCACAAAGCCCACTTTTTTCTGCTGACGGTGAGAGGCTCCTGGCAGTGTGGAGCTCAATCACTACTGACAAGCGAAGACGATCGGCTGGGGTCTTCCCAGATTGCTGACCTCCTGAGCGGCCTGACCCCTGTCAGAGCGCACCCTCCACAAAGTCCTGTGCGTGACGAGAGCGAGGGTCATTATGTTCAAAAATTAGTGTGTGTTCGAAACCCCATTTAATTTTCTTTTTTTCTAAATTAGAAATTCAAACGCATGCAAATTTATTCCATCTCGAGGCTCTCGACTCAGAAGCAGGCGTGTGTTTGCCCACTCACCCAGGCCTCGGTTTTTTCTTCTCCTCCTTTTCGCTGTGCGCACACATATCCTTAAGAGCAGTAGAATAGAAAAATTATGTTTGGATTCTATAACATTTTCCGCACACACACAGGACTCGGTTGAATATCCGGCAAATATCTGAGCAAATTTATTTGCCTCCGAACCTACGCATACGAATACGCATCCATATGGATGGATGTTCCCTTATGCACATTCCGTAAATATTTGCAATTCAATTTCACACAGTGTCCTTTGGCGGTAACGGTAGGAGCGAGTGAACGAACACAGGTTCGGAGAATCTCAATTTCGTCCATTTCACATACACAAATGTCGAATTCAATTATTCGCTTGATTGATTTTAGGCTATCATTGTGAAGAGGAGGAGAACACGGGTCTGTTTTGATCATCGGCTCGGAGGACAAGGCACGAGGTCGGAGCCGAGGACGAGGTGCTCTCTTGATGTGACACTCCTGGATGCGTATCGCTGTTCGTGTGTATGTAAATTAGTGGAAGCGATGGCGGGTGGGTAGAGGTGATCTGTCTGTAATACAACAAGCGACATGTGTTTAATCCAGTGGTGTTTTCGTTTTTGTGTGACAACAAACATTTCTGTATTTTCTTGCCGGGAACGCACTGGGCCTGATGCCAGAGAACATTGTTCGTTTAATCAAGGTTTGCTTTTGCATATAAATTGCCGCCGTGGTGTAATGAAGTCATTTAATTAACGCAACTAGACGTGTGTGCTGCGCACAGCGGCAGCAGTTCGAGAGCAATTAGGCTTTGTGCATTATGGTCGCCGACTTTGTTATTTAAGCAGAGCAAGGTGTTGATATTGTGTGGCTTGTCCTTGCATACACAGTCTCAGAGCCAGGATTAACGTTGATATGAATAGGGCTTAGCGCACTGTGCGGAAAAAAGAAAACATTGAATTCTCTTGTAAGTCCTTGCAGACAAACTTAATGGGGAAACAGCCATATGGATATTCAAAAGTGAGTTCCACAGCTTTGTGCCCACTGTGGCGCAGTCAGACGTGCCAATGGGACCTTGGATTTTTCGACAAAAAATCTCGCATTATTACGAACTTCGGCCATACCCAAGAAGAACTAATAGTCTAAAAAGTAACCTTCTGAAACCTTCCTTTGTCTTGCAGCTGCAAGAGTAGACGCATGTGGAATCTGTGAGAGGAATGTGTCTACATCCACATAGATCAAAGTTTCTTTGCCGGAGTCCAGGTTTTGAAACGTTATATAAGGCAAATATCTCCCTTCCGCCTTTATGTCTTTTGAATTTTCCGGCTATGTACAAAGCGCTACAGAGCTCGTATCTTGTGGTATTGATACAATACATTATTTGAAAGGTCTTAACATAACCTACAAAACGATGCTTTGCATGACTAGTTTGGATATTACGTTCAACAGTTATAGACGTGTGAACATGGAGTTCAATAACGCCGAAATTCGCGCTATTTTAAAATTTGTTCTTCGTTCAAGACAAATCCGCTAGAGAAACGCTCCGTGAGATGTGTGTTTTGGGGGATGGTACTCTATCACTTCGAAACGCGGAGGAATGCTTTCGATGATTCAAAGCCTGTGTAAACTACACCATGAATAAGCTAGACGGCGGAAGACCTGTGACGGCAAAAACCGATCATGTATATCATTGAGTTAGACCGCCATGTGGCATCTCGTGACATCGCCCAAGATACGGGAGTAAGTCACCAAACCATTTTAAACCATCTGCAGAAGGCTGGATGCAAAACAAGCTTGATGTTTGGGTGCCGCATGATTTGACGTAAAACGACCTTCTGGACCAAATCGACGCCTGCGATATGCTGCTGCAACGGAACGAAATCGACCCATCTTTGAAGCCGATGGGAACTGGCGACGAAAAATGGATCACATACGGCAATATCAAGCAAAAACGGTCGTGGTTGAAAGCCGGTGAATCGTCCCAAGCAGTGGCCAAGTCGGGATTGACGGCCAGGAAGGTTCTGCTGTGCGTTTGATGGGATTGGAAGGGAATCATCCACTATGAGCTGCTCCCATTTGGCCAGATGCTTAATTCTACCTTCTACTGCGAACAACTGAACCGCTTGAAGCAGGCGATCGACAAGAAGCGTTCAGAATTGGTCAACAGGAAGGGTGTTGTGTTCCAGCAGGACGTCGCCACACCACACATTTCGTTGATGACTCGTCAGAAGCTACAGGAGCTCGGATGGGAGGTCTTATGGCATCCCCCCTATAGCCCGGACATAGGGCCAAGTGATTACCACCTGTTCCTGTCCATGGCGAACGCTCTTGGTGGTGTGAAGTTGAACCCAAAACAGACTTGTGAAGAGTGGCTGTCCGAGTTCTTTGCAAACAAGGAGGGTGGCTTCTATGAGGGGGGGGAGAGAGAGAGAGTATAATGAAGTTGCCGTTTAGATGGAAACAGATTATCGAACAAAACGGCGCATATTTAAATTAAATCCGATCACTGCAGCACTTCTTATGAAGCATTGAACGAAGAGCAAAAAAGCGGAAGGGAGATATTTGATAACCGTTTATAAAAGTGTCATCTTACAATTTGGTGGGCTACGTTGTACCTACTTGTGCCGCCTTTAAAATCCTCTCGTGATAATAGTCTGTCCAAATTCGGCGAAACCACTCTCTTCGATGTATCAAACCTATGGACCACCACTGGGTTTCGAAACGCCATTACAACGGTCCTTCATAATAATAATTGTTGGCGCGACAGTTCACAGGGGGACCAACGCCTAGCTTGCTCATCAACTACTCGTGTTGTGCGCGCTACTATTCTCAAACGAGTAAAGGGACCTAGGACTCCGAAGGGCAAAAATTAAAAGCTTTCTTAGACAGTTGTTGCTCTTTGAGTGTTGTCAGCAGCTCGAAAAAGGTGGTGAAGTGAAAAAAGAAAACGGTCCTTCATAGGATTGATTAATCACCTTCCTGATTAAAAATTAATAATTGCCTCTTGTTGGTGGCACATTTTAGTCTTTAGTCCAAGAGTGGCAATGTTCAAATGTGTCCAGGTTTTTTTTTACCGTATTTTCACTCAGTCATCCCATTCGGCTAATTTCGTTTAAATTTCACTCGAACAAATGAAGAGTGGAAGTAGCACAATTTAGATGTTTTCTTCTAATTCAATTGCCCGACTGAATCTCCTTCAGGTTGCTCACGGTCGAATGGACCTTCAGCTGTCCAATCATGTAGAAGAAAATGTAGAAGCATCCATAGCTTCGCAAATTCTTGGGAAGGTTCATCAGTTTTGACGCCTTCATTTTTCATTCTTGGCAAGTTTCTGACCAATCGCATCATAGCCATCAGGGGGAGTCCTCCATCTGCTCTGTTGTCAGCCTCTTTATGTCAATTTGGCATTGCTTTGAATGTCCTGAAGACATCAGTTGCCTTTTTTTCGTATTTATTGACAATATTACCCAAATATAAGTTCCTGTGTAATTATGGCAAGATTCTAATTCATTCATGATCGATAGCTTTAAGACTGACACAATCTTTGTGTTACCACAAGGGCAGGCGAGTAGGTCAGAGTCGATGTAAGGTGATTTTTCTTCTTTTGTCTTGAGTATTCAACTGACATCGTTAGTTCCATCTGTCCAACTTATTCATGACTTCAAAGTCTCCAATATTCGCACACGCAAGCAGTCGTGGTAAGTCCTCGTTTGAGTTCAAGAAATCGTGGAACGCAAGCTGACTGTAACAAGTCTTGAGAGTGAGACAACCGATTAGTTTCACGAAGGGTCACTCTACCATATTAGCAAGTTCCCACTCCTGCAATTTTTGAAAAGATTGCCCTTTAGCTCTTCCGAGTAGCCGTCTAATACTAGGTATTGACAGACCAAAGCTGAGACAGGCAAGTCTATCCTCCAAGTAGAACTTACAAAGTTGCAAATATGAGAAATCCACTCTTTGCACAAGGAATGGATAGGACGAAGCGCAAACATGAAGAATCCATTCTCCATGCACGAGGAACGAATAGGACGGACTATAAGCAGCACGCCGATCAATGCTTAATCCAAAGCTAGCCTTTAGAACCCGTTTAAGCTGAAATTTCAACGAGATCACTAAAACAAACAGCTTATAGTCCCAGAAACGTGACCTGTAGTGTAAGATTGACCCGAGGGCTAGTTCTGGTGTCACAGGAACAACTTCCAGCCTGGACGTGAAGTATGCGGTATCGTGGGGATTGTGCCAATGTCGCGGGCAAAGCTGAGGTAAGCGTACTATATTGAATATTCTAGTTAAATGTTACATTATGAGCAGACCAAAGTGTTAGAGGACTTCCCCGGCTCAGTCTGAATGAGCCGGGTAGGTCCCGGCGCGACCCAGAGACTGGCAGGGTGACGCGACGCAGAGACTGGCATAGGTTTCAGAAAGCCAAGGTTGAATGAGTGTCCCTCAAACATGATCTCAATATGCTGCTTGGGTAACAAAGACGTTTGATTTTGTGTTATCTGGAACCCTTCGGGTAATGGAACCTATGGTAAAAGCTAATAAGGCAGGTGTCCGTATTAATCCAAATTCCTGTTCTGGCCCTGTCTCTTTGGTGATTAAATGGTTGTCTTATTTGGCGTGGCACAGTGGCCTAGTATGAACTGAGCTTCCACACAATCACATATTCAAGGAGCCTTTTTTGTACTATTGGTTCTTCTTTGGTATGAAAACAGCTTACGCGGATTGTTGATTGAGGGCCAGGTCGAGGCCGGACTGTAGCACCAAATGAGGAATAAGATGAAGTTTGTCTAATACACAAACCCACTTTGAAATTAAATGAGTCAGACCCTCTGCAATGGATACCATCCCGTAGAGCCTCTAAAATCCAGCATTTATTAAATAAAAGGTTGCCGCTTTTTTGCTCTTCATTCAATGCTTCATAAAAAGTGTTACAGTGATCGAAATTAGTTCAAACATGCGCCGTTTTGTTCGATAAACTGTTTCCATCTAGATGACAACTTCATAAGCGCCCTTCCTTATTTGCGAAGAACTCGGACAGCCACTTTTCACAAGCCTCTTTTGAGTTCAACTTCACACCATCAAGGGCGTTCGCCATGGACAGGAACTGGTGGTAATCACTTGGCGCTATGTCCGGGCTATATGGTGGATGCGATAAAATTACCCATCCGAGCTCCAGTAGCTTCTGGCGAGTCATGAACGAAGTTTGTGGTCTGGCGTTGTCCTGGTGGAACACAACACCCTTCCTGTTGGCCAATTCATGACGCTTCTGATCGATCGCTTGCTTCAAGCGGTTCAGTTGTTCGCAGTAGATTTCAGAACTAAGCGTCTGGCCATAAGGGAGCAGCTCATAGTGGATGATTCCCTTCCAATCCCACCAAACACACAGCAAAACCATCCTGGCCGACAATCGCGCCCTGGCCACTGTTTGGGGCTATTCACCGGCCTTCAACCACGACCGTTTTCGCTTAATATTGTCGTATTTGATCCATTTTTCGTCACCAGTCACAGCCTGCTTCAAAGATGGGTCAAGTTCGTACCGTTTCAGCAGCATATCGCAGGCGTCGATTCGGTCCAGAAGGTTTTTTTTGCGTCAAATCATGCGTCACCATAACATCAAGCTTTTTTTTGTATCCAGCCTTCTGCAGATGGTTTAAAATGGCTTGGTGACTAACTCCCGTCTCCTGGGCGATATCACGAGATGACACACGGTCTAACTCGATAACTAACTCGATCGAGGCGATATCACGAGATGACACACGGTCTAACTCGATTATTCCCATGATTCGATCGGTATTCGTCGTCCCAGGTCGTCCGCCGGCTGGCTTATCCATGGTGTCGTTTTCATCGGCTCTGAATCGTCGAAACCATTCCTCCGCAGTTCGAAGTGATAGAGTACCACCCCCCAAAACACACATCTCACGGAACGTTTCTTTAGTGTATTTGCCTCTAACGATGGAAAACTTTAAAATATCGCAAAATTCGGCGTTAATTAACTCCATGTTTTTACGTCTATAACTGTTGAACGCAATATCCGAACTAATCATGCATAGCGTTGTTTTGTAAGTTATGTCAAGACATTTCAAATGATGTATAGTATTGATACGAGGTACGAGCTCTGTAGCGCTTCGTACATAACCGGAAAATTCAAAATACAAAATGGCGGAATGCCGCTACTGTCAAATGAAATCAGGTGTGCGTTGAAGTGTTCATTGTTTCATAACCTCTTTCAAGTACTTCATTGTCAACGGATACTTTGACGCTATGCATGTAAAGTATTCTATGTGCCAGACCATTTAGGCGTGGAATCCGTTGACGCCTGACTAGATTCATATTGCTATGGAAAGGTCTGTGTCTGGTTCTCTAACAACCATCAACGCAGGTAAGTCCAAAGATTAATCGCAGACATTTTTCACGAGCCTTTAAGAGTTCTAAGTCTGGTGATGGCTGGCAATATTAATCTTCTTGTGAGATTGTATAGGCTTTTGTGCAATAGGACAAGACAGGGGAGTGTCTGTGCTATAGAATGTCAGAAAAACCAATGATATTGTCGAGGCTTCTGCAATATAGAGCGGGATGGGTAATGTTCAAGATTCAATTTACTGTCAAGCTGGTCTCTCGAGAGAGGGCTTTACTACTCAACTGCATCTTGAGTACAAAAAAACAGGAAATGAAAACAGTGGTACCTCATTTAACCTTAGTGACGCTCCTGGTGTTAAGTTGAAACCCAAGGCAGACGAAATTCTTCGCTACCTTGTAATTATAACCTCTTGCAGTAAATTGGAGCGTGCTGCAGTCTTGTAAATGAAATGTGGTTGCAGAGACCATTTTACTTCTTAGCCAAATAGAAGGCACTCACATGTCTCGAGTGTATTCAACAATGTTCACTTTCTGTCATACTACATAACCTTCCAACAATTAAATAACCTGAGCAGCGCCACACGTGGACCGAGGCCAAGTTTCGTCATCAATACTTCGTGCTTTTCGTTCTTTTGTTGTCTCATGGACGGAAGTGACCCACAAACCAACTCCGAACGTCGAAATTTTTTTAAAGCTTTCGGATAGACGGCTGGTGATTCCTGACTGCTGCCAGCAACTTTAAAGGACAAGCACACGCGATGTGTTCAGTCCTGGGTTCAAACCTGGATACAAATGTCGCACTCGTTCACTGCTCCACGGCGGCCACATGACTTTCCAATACAAGTCCAAAACCAGAAAAAATGTTTTAAACTTAGATCGTGGCACACTGTAGGACACCCACTTGCGAAAAGAGTAGACCTCATTCAACGAAAACCACACAACAATTTCTGGTCAATAACACGAGTAAATTTCACAAATTAATTAGACGTTGTCCACAATCGGGCACCTCTGATCCGTTGTCTCCCATTTCAAGAGTGTGTAAAAAAGCAAACAAACCGAAAAATAAAATTAAGCATCTACGACAAATAAAAATAACCCTACCGCACGTCCCTTTGAGAACTGCCTGCCATTCTATTGAGTAATTAAATTCAGTCAGAGATCCCGAGTATACGTGACACGAATGAACGAGAACCAATGTCGATGCATGCACACCCCGCTTCGCCTTATTGAATGAGAAAATAATTCAAAAGGATTGAGCTGAAGTAGCCATTGAAGTCCTTAAATTCAATTTCTCGCCCTCCCTTATGAAGGTTCCCTTATAACATCTCTTTGCAATCAACAAACGTTCCTCCAATTAAGCGATTCACTCAACATACACAGCTCGGAGAGTGTGTTAAGTCACGACAATGCTGCTTTCACGGGGTTTATGCGAAATGGCTCGTTGGCTTTGTTGGCGGATGAATTGAAAGTATTTGCCGCACATCAAACTGAATAATCAAATAAAACTGTCATGAATATTTGTTTGGTTCTACTAAATTGTTTCGTATTTTCCGGACTTCAGGGTCTGCAGCGTGCTTGTATTTTCATTTGTTTCAAAGGATTTTTTAGGGGTACCAATTCAGTTGATGGTGTTAATAGAGGTGTATGTACTGAAGATGGAAATTCATTTGAATAGGGAGTCACGCCAAGCCCAGCGATTCAAAGAAGCTCGTACTAGAAAGTGACCTTTATGCATGTGGTATATTCTGCAGAGTTTGCGCTGATGGACATCCATCTCCTTGCTTCCTGTAGACAGATATGAGACACGTAACCTATCGAAAATAAAGAGTGCCCAAAAACTGGTCGAAGAAGGTCTATGATTACCAAGCGTTGGATATCTGTCGGAACTACATCGACAACTCGGCCGAGAGGTGGTAGGAGATAGTAAAAAACAAATTCAGGTATTGGGGTTTGCAAAAAATTGTGATTGAAAATTATAGGAATTCAGAGAATTTTGCATGAGTTCCAAATTTCACTTCTTAATTTTTACACTTAACCCATTTAGGCACATGGCGTCCACCACGAAATCCGAAATCGAATCTTCTGGTTCCGTTTCGAATCCGAAGCTTCTGGTTCCGTTTCGAAGTTTAATAATAATAATTGTTGGCGCGGCAGTCCACAGGGTGACTAGGGCCTAGCTTGCTCATAAACTACTCGTGTTGTGCGCGATACTGTTCTTTCACGAGTACAAGGGACCTACAGTTTGTTGCCGACTCCGAACGAAATTTAAGAATCTTTCGTAGACAGTTATTACTCTTTGAGTGTTGTCAGCAGTTCGTCAGTCCAAACCAAAAGTTTCCGCGACCAAAACTTTAAGGTCTACAAATCAAACCAAGGGTGTTATTTTAACCTTTAAAAATAAACTCCCTGTTAAGGAACAACACATATCTTTAAGGAGTCTCGAACTCAGTGTAACGGAATGTCCACCTGATCATGGCAGATATTTGCGCGATCTCGATGAATGTGGGAAACGATTGTAAGAAGCGTGTAGGTAACACATCACTCACTAAATCCCAGGACATATAGGGGCCGCCATACAGGACAGAACATACAAACATTCGAATGATACCTACCAAATTTTCATGAAAGTTTGATTATTAGGCTACAAGTTAATAATAACTGTTGGCGCTACAGTCCAAAGGGGGACCAGGGCCTAGCTTGCTCACCAACTACTCGTGTTGGGCGCGCTACTGTTCTCTCACGAGTAGAAGGGACCTACAGTTTTTTGCCGACTCCGAACGGCGAAATTTGAGAAGCTTTCTTAGACAGTTATTACTCTTTAAGTGTTCTCAGCAGTTCGAAAGAGGTGGTGCCGTGAAATATTAGAAAAATTGGTGTTCAACTGGGAGCCGAACCTAGACCCTTCGGCGTGTGAGCGTCGCACTCTACCCACTACGCCACGGCGACCACAGGCTACAAGTTACAGTGCTTCAATTGACGCTACTTTTGCGATTTTTAAAGCAATGGAAAGAACAGAATTTCGTGTGTTCATTAAACACTGCTTTTTGATGGGAAAAAATACCGTGCAAGCAATGGCTTGTCAATGGTTACAGAGACTCTGCTCCATTAGAATCAACTATTTGTCGGTGGCATGCTGACTTTAAGCGTGGCCGTACAGACACCCACGATGTTGAATGCTCTAGAAGTCCAATTGAGGTGGTTACGTCTGAAAACGTCAAAAAGTGCACAAAATCGTTTAGGAAAACCGCTTAGTGAGATTGCGTGAGATAGCTGACTTAAAGATATCAGAAGGCAGTGTGTACGCTATTTTACATGAACATTTATCCATGAGATAGCTGTTTTCGAAATGAGTGCCTCGTTCACTCACAATGGACCAGAAACAACAACGTATCGATGATTCTAAGAGCTGCTTGGACCTGTTCCGTTAGAATAAACAGAAGTTTTTGCATCGGTATGTCACAATGGACGAAACATGGATCCATCAATACACTGCAGAGTCAAATCGGCAGTGAGCGGAGTGGACAGCAGCCGGTGAACTACGCCCAAATGCCAGCCGATCTTTGTGTCTATTGACACAAAGGTCGGCTGTCTATTGACACAAAGGTCGGCTGTCTATTGACACAAAGGTCGGCTGTCTATTGACACAAAGGTCGGCTGGCAATGAGATGAGCACGGAATTTTATTCATAGACTATCTTGAGAAAGGTAAATGAATTAGCAACGTGTTCGACATCGAATTATTCGTGGATTTGAAGAAAGAAATCCCGTATGGAGAAGAAAAATATTCTCTTCCACCAAAGACAATGCACCGTGTCATAAGTCGTTGGCGTCCATGGCCAAACTGCACGATTTGGGTTTTCAATTGCCTTCGCACCCACCGCATTATCCAGATCTGACTCCTATCGTCTTCTACCTGTTTTCAGACCTCAAAAAGATGCTGGCCAAAAAAAAAATGTATATGGAAATGGCTCGAATAAGGAGGTGACCGCCAAAACTGAAGCCTATTTTATGATCGAAGACAAATTGTTCTAAAAAAAGGCAACGTTAGAGCGCCGTTGGACTGATTAAATCAATCTTGTTGATGGATAAAGTCGAATATTGTGTAGAATTTCATTGGTTAGTCCCACTTTTTTAAGGAAGAAGGTTTCTCCAGCACTCATAGTGTGTGTGGTGTATCGGCAAGTCTCAAATTTGAGCGGGGGGTGATTTTTAGTTGTTGATGGTGCCTTAAGAGTTCCAGCACCAACAAACTATTGTATTTATTGTGAAAAGAAGGAAGACACTCATTTGGACAATCCAGTTTCACCGAACCTGAGAACAACTTACTGGCGCGGTGCATTATATGGATATGAAGAAAAGTAATAACAGAATCAATCGCTTTTTCCTCACGCAGTTTAAACCGTCTAAAGCATTCAATAACGATTGTCCAGATAGTAATAAAGGCATTTATTAAGTCATTCCTCCACTCTGCAAAGGGGCTTCTGAATTGTTGGAGGAATAAGTCAACAATAAGTTACAAGCCAAACAACACATATTTCAATCGATTTACTAAAGTGTAAGCTTGGCGAGCGCGTAATTTCAAGAAATGTGCCAGTGCATGACCGACTAGTCAAAGTGATTAAGTTCATTTAGATAATTCTCTTGGGATTTCGCGAAGTCATTGATCTAAACCAGAGAAGCGATAAACAAACTCAGAATCAGTATTGAGCGTGGAATAGCTCAAATTTTCTCCATTTTGCACGAAAAAGTGGTCGAAAAATTGGATTACCGACAAGACTCCTACAACATTCAAAATATTGTCCGTAGGATGCGACTACATTCTTCTATCTCTTTGGTCATTAAAAATTGAGTCTCTGTTATTAAGCCATTCTTCGAAACGGGGACAGTTTATCCGTCGAAAAAGTCTGCATACAGAATGAATGTGGAGTAAGTTCTCCCATTTCACCGTTTCCGGGAAATTTTTCACCGACACAGACACGTATAGCCGGGCGTTGTTATATTAAAAAATCACTTTGTCATGCTAGTTTGTGGTTTCTGGCCTTATTTCTGATTTCCCATACGTTTTCGTCGATAACGTTTGCCAAAAATGCAAAATGACCTCGTTGTAGTACTCCATGGAACACCACACCCGTCTAGTCCCACCATATGCAGAGCATGACCTTGGAATGTCCGTGGAAAAAGCTCCTCTAGCATTACCTTGTATTTCTGCTTCTTGGTGTTGTCGCAGTATATCAATTTTTGATCTCCTGTCACGATCCAGTGCGAAAATCCCTTTCATTGATGCCTTTCAAAAAACTGTTCCCAGGTAAAAAATCGCCTTGGGACATCTCTTTATTTTAAGTCCTACGCCACCAAATTTCTTTGCTTTTGAAAAAACACAAATTTATTTAACTGAACGAGAGTTATTTGCTGAGGTGCTCCCAACGATTCTGTAAGTTCACTTTGTCAAGGATCTTGATCCATTAAACCATCTAGTTCCTCATACTTCAACTTTGTGAACTGACCAAGACGTTCATTGTCTTCGTTTAACAGTTTTGTGGTGCCCAAACCACTCCCTGCATGATTTATTTGTCGGATATGATTCGCCACAACTTTAAGCTGCACTTGTCTTCCAATTAAAAAAGAAAATCAACATTTCCTACAAAAGCTGTTAAATTTAAACGAATCCGATGATTTTCAAAAAAAACATTACTGTCGCCTAAAACAGACGCTGATGTACAATTTTTAAAGCAGAAAAATTTCACATCTTTCCAATAAAGTAGGTAATGGCTTCCTAAATTAGCTACAACCTGCATGTGGCGCCATCTATTAAAAAAATATGTTTCTCTTTTGTTTGTCATGATTCACTGCTGTAGTAAGATTTACTGAAGATTCTAATCATATACACAGAAATTCAAGAAGATTTTGGAATGTATGGATGGATGGATTCATGAATTTTCGACCTTCAAGTAAGGAGGTGAGTTAAACGAATTAAGGACTTTTAGAATTGTTTGTGGGATTTTCGGATGATTTATATTGAAAAAATAATTTATTTCTCCTCCGAGAGTATTTCGTCCAAATCAACTACTACGTGTTGCAAGAGTCAAGTGCGTATGGCAAGAACCATCAAGCCCGCAATCGAGCCAATTCAATGCCCATTTCTGTGATTTTTATGCATTTCATCTTCTTGTTGATGACTGAATGACCTTATCTGAAAATGTGTTTTATCTGTCTACCGAATTTCATTCCAAAAAGCAGACTGAAATAATCATCACCACTCTCGTCTTATTGCCGAGCAATAGTCATCATAGTGCTCATTAATATCGAATTGGAAAGTAAGGCGTGTTTCCGTTTCAAACGCCCATAACCGGAGGGCGGTCTTAGACCACCATCAATACCCGTCGATAATATCTTATTGCGAATGCAAATTGCATATAATTTCAATAAATCTGCCCGTCGTGTGAAGATATTCGGGACTTTAACGATTATCATCGAAACCCATCGGAAGTAATTGGTCATATATCTTTTTACGGTCCCGACGACGACGACGACGACGACGACGACTACAGCCTCGGATGTAAAAATATTGATTGGTGTGTAAAATCTTAGTATTGGACAAAATCACAAGATTATGAGGGCGTGGAATGAAGCAATTGCAATCTACTGAAAGTGTTGTGAATTACGCTGCTAATGTCGGCAGTTGACAGGAAGTGTTTTGCAATTATGTCCGCAGAAGGAACTTCCAGGGAAATGTTGCACAAGATGTTATATGGATCGTAAAAGGATACGGGAAAGCGCATTTGGCCGTTTACGCAATTGTACAAATTGTAGACTGTACAAATGGATGCGTAAAACGTTATGGCACTTTGAATTGAAATTGCATCAAAACTGGGAGCCATGAAATTCATTCCGTTTTATATGCATGGCGGCATCTTTAAATTCTTGTTATCGTTTGTATTTCCGTTTTCCACAAAACATTGTGTTTTTTTTTTTGGACACTTGATTTCTTACTCGGCACCCTTCTCAGTATCACTAAAAGAATTAAGAAGAAGGCAAAATTGGTGAAAAATTTTTAAACTATATCATTCTTTTATAGTTTCGTTTCGCTTAAGACAAGGTCAGCGGTCTGGCCTTGTGTGTATTTTTTTACAGCGGCTTCTTATAGCTTTGTTACGGCGGTTACTTCATACGTTTTACAGAGTTTTTTTTTTTCAAAGCAGCTTTTCACATAAAAAGTTGAAACAAGCAGCTGGAAAATACATAAGAAGTGGGTTGTATGCCTCTTTTGCAGCGGCTTTTTACAGTTTTATTACAGCGGTTATTACAGATTCTTAATATTTTTTTTAAAGCAACATCTCACATAAATATCTGAACCCACAACTGGAAAATATCTAAGAAATGGATCTTGTGCCATACAGCGGCTTCTTATAACTTTGTTAAGGCGGTTACTTCATACGTATTACAAAAATTTTTTCAAAGCGGCTTTTCACATAAACAGCTGAAATAAGAAGTTACAATATATGTAAGAAGTGTGTTTTGTCTTTTCTACAGCGGCTTCTCACACCATTGTTGCAGCGATCACTTTAATTTTTTTACAGCGTTTTCCTTAAATCGGCTTCTTAGATAAACGACTGAAACTTGGAGCTGGAAACCATGTTAGAAGTGGGTTGTATACCTCTTTTATAGCAGCTTCTCACAGATTTGTTACAGCGGTTATTGTAGATTCTTTACATTTTTTTAAAGCGCTTTCTTACAAAAACATCTGTAAAAAGAAGTTACCAAATATATAAGTCTGTCTTTTTGCAGCGCCTTCTCACACCATTGTTGTAGGGATCACTTTAAATTTTTTACAGCGTTTTCCTTAAGGCGGTTTCTTAGATAAATGACTGAAACTCGGAGCTGGAAACCATGTAAGAAGTGGGTTGTATGCCTCTTTTACAGCGGCTTCTCACAGATTTGTTAAAGCGGTTATTGTAGACTCTTTAAATTTTGTATAAAGCGCTTTCTTACATAAACTTCTGTAAAAAGAAGTTACCAAATATATAAGAAGTGTTTGTTCTGTCTTTTTTCAGCGGCTTCTCACACCATTGTTGTAGGGATTACTTTAAATTTTTTACAGCGTTTTCCAAAAGGCGGCTTCTCAGATAAATGCCTAAAACTAGCACATGGAAACTATGTAGGAAGTGGATTGTATGCTTCTTTTACAGCGGTTTCTTATAGCTTTGTTACAGCGTTTATTGCAGATTCTTAATATCTTTTTTTTTTTTCAAAGCAACTTCTCACATAAATGTCTGAAACCAACAGCTGGAAAATATTAACAAAAATATATCTTATGACATACAATGGCTTCTTACGGCCTTTTTAACGTTTTTTTTAAAGGCGGCTTCTAAAATAAACAGCTGAAAATATTGAAGAAAGTTTTTTTTCTTTTTACAGCGCCCTCTTACAGTTTTGTTATAGCAGTTACCTAAGAATTTTAAGGGGTTTGTTTCTTACATCCAGATCAAAAAAAATCTCTGGAAAATATCCTTTCTGTAAACAGTTATAGAATTAACTGTTCTTCTTCTGTTAATTCTATAACTATGTCAGTCATAGAATTAACAAACCGATCGTTATTAAACGCTCTTGAAAGGTTATGTAATCGAAGCCACAACCGTAATTTCTAATATTTTTTTAAAATTCAAGAGCACTGCATCTTTCTGAAAGTAATCAGAGCCTTTTATCATCAACAGATTAATTTTTTTATATTACTAAAAATCAAACACATTACTTCAGTTTCGGATGTGTCTGTGAGTGAACATGTGTTGACACACTCGCCGAAGGTCTTAGATTTAATTCAACTTAAGCTTTGGCTCTTCAACTCGCTGCACAAGTTTTGTTGCTTGCAAAGAAATCTTTTTGTTTGAGACAATCTTCTCAATAGAACTACTTTGTTGTCACAGAATAAATTTACGCTCTACACATGAACTGTTGGGTGTTTCACCTTCACGTGTTGAACTGTAGCACATTTCAATGTGATTTTGATTTGTTCTAAGTTCCGGCAAGTTCTGTTTTTATATTATGTGACTAAATTTATTTTTATGAATTATATAATTCAAAATCGCATCCGTAAGACCATAATCAGTGTCAAAGGAAACACTGGTGCAACTAAAGGCCATTTGATGAGATGGCGACTCAGGAACCTGACTATTTGTGACACAGGAGGTCAACAGCCCCTAGGATTTTGGTATAAGCCCTACCGTGCCATAGGACTCCTTATAGGAAAGTGACAATTGTCTGAAAGAGAACAGTGCTTACTGATGCAGTGCCTTGTTAAACACATGACTGGGTCGGGCGATGGGTGCATTTTCCCGGATAAGAATGAAGCTACATTGTCAAACGGGGGCTGCGATCCCGAGGGTGGTAGTGGTTTCAAAAAATCATAACTCTAAAGCAAAGCGGAGTGAGTGTCTCTCAAGCATGATCTCGATTGGAAACTTTGGTTACTACGGCTTCTGGTCTTCTAGCATATCTATGACTCTTGGTAATATAAAACCCGTGGTAACCTCGTAAGCCATTGAGCCATCTTCTTCTTCTTCGGATGGCGCTACAGTCCGGGGTGGACCTGGGCCTCAACCAACATGCCTCTCCAGCTAGCACGATCTCTTGCCAGCTGTCTCCAATTCCAATCCGTAGACGCTTGACTAGGCTCATGCCGCCGTACAGCCCATACAGTTCGTGGTTGAATCTTCTCCTCCAGATGCCATCAACGCAAACAGGACCAAAAATCGCACGCAGAACTTTTCTCTCGAAGAGACCAATGGCTTCCTCATCCGCTTTTAGTAGCGTCCAGGTTTCTGCGCCGTATAGCATGACTGGGATGATCAAGGTGTTGTACAAAGTCACTTTGGTCGTTCGGGAGAGGGCTTTATTACTCAATTGCCTCTTGAGCCCAAAGAAATAGCGATTGACAAGGGTGATTCTGCGCTTGATTTCGGTACTGATGTTGTTGTCCCTATTCACCGCGGAGCCGAGATAGACGAAGTCCTTCACTACCTCGAAGTGTCTACTGCCCATAGTGACGCTCTGTCCGAGACGTCGATGTTATGCGTCCTTCTTCGATGACAGCATATACTTCGTTTTGCCCTCGTTTACTACCAGTCCCACTTTAGCCGCTTCAGTTTCAATGCTAGCAAACGCCTCATTGAAGGCTCGCTGAGTTCGGCCGATCACGTCAATGTCATCCGCATAAGCTAGCAATTGAACGGACTTGTGGAAGATCGTGCCTCTGGTGTTGACGTGTGAGTTCCGCACGATCCCCTCAAGGATGATGTTAAAGAAGTCGCATGACAGCGCGCCTTTGAGCCATCTGCTTTGGGTAATGTTCACCACGAATTGCTTGCGTGTGTTTAACACAATCTCTACTTATTTATTTGCTACTTTGTTTCCCCCCCAAATAGTGTACGTTTCAAACGCGTTCGTATAAAGCGTTTAATCTTAGTACTGAAAGTTTAAAAAATCAATTCCGCGGAACGCCAACATCGCTGTCAATTGGGATTTCCCCCAAAGTATCATCAGGTTCCAAGCGGAAACCGATGAAGAGATTATCAGTATCATTGATCTGTTTCATAAAAAAGAACGCCCTTTAAATTGCAACAACCACAGGATTTTTTCCGTTTTCCATGCAAACTTGTGATGTGTGGTTTCGAGCATGCCACTCTCACTTCGAGTACGACTTTACCATACTCTGTTAGATTCTGAACCAATTACTAAGGTTGCCTTTTATATTTCGGGATTGGGCAACCCTAGTGTTGCAATCTGCCAACTACCAGCTCTATTATAGTTTGACATTTGATTTTGTGTGCCAACTGATATTGCAAGATCGTCATGTGACCTATCGGGAGATTGAGACAACCTTAGGCATTAGTGCGATCAGCATTCATTCAATATTGCATGAACATTTCACCGTCAAAAAAAATTTGTTAGCGTTGGATCCCAGACAACTTGTCAATTGCCCAAAAAAAGACCCGTGTCGATTGGTCGAAAGAAATGCTCCAAAAATACGATCGCGGTGCTTCGAAATACGTCTCTGATATCGTGACAGGTGATGAATCGTGGATTTATGAGTATGAGCCCTAAAGTAAACAGCAGTCGACTGTATAGGTGTTACAAATGGAGCCAAATCCAACAAAAGTTGCTCGCGCATGAAACGCTTCCAGGCACATGGTCACATGTTTTTTCAGAAAAAATGGACATGCCGCAACCGTACCACTAGAACAACACAGAACAGTCAATTCTGAGTGGTGCACAACCATTTGTTTGCCAGTTGTCTTCCAAGAAATCAGGAAAACCAACCGCCAAAGACGGATCACTCTTCCCCACGACAATGCGAGCTCTCACACATCGGCTCAAACAACTCCATTTTTGAGCACTCAAAAAATCGATTTGATGAGTCATCCGACGTATAGTCCTGAATTGACTGTCACTTCTCATATATTTCTGTCTCTTCATACCCCTCTTTATGTCTTCGTCCCGTCTCCGTCCTTCAATGGGCTTTACCTACAGTGCGCCACATCGTTCATCCTTATAAGTTTTTTAGAATTCTCCTTCTTCTACCGAAACATGGGAATTTGATGAAAATGTCGAACGGGTGACAGTGATAAGTCTATGATATCAGTCATTGAACAAGACAAGGGCGTGGTATATGTTAATTAACAGCAAATGGATTGTTTCCAAAATGTGCAATACCGTCTGTCGGCAAAGAATGGACTCATATAGGATAACCATTGTACGCCCTTACTGATTTTATCACATCTCGAGAATGGCTAGAAACAATCGGAATAACGAAAACAATACTCACACGATAAACAAGTGAACATTGAGTGCATGTTAAAATAATTTATTGGATAGTGCTACAGTTCATAATGGATTAAGCTTTGTTTACACTCATCTATGCCATTCTTCTTCTTTTTCTTCTTCTTATGGAGCTACAGTCCGGAGTGGACCTGGGCCTCAACCACCATGCCCCTCCAGCCAGCACGGTCTTTCACTAGCTGCCTCCTATTGCTCACTCCAAGTTGATTGAGGTCCGTTTTCATTTATGTGCGCCATGCACTGACAGATTTGGGTGTGGACGAGATTCTCAACTCCCTGATACAACAGCTACTCGTTAGCAGGCGTATCACGGCAAAATTGGGCTCCACCACTGCTTCCAGATACGTTAGCAGAGGCACTCCCCAAGATGGAGTCCTCTGCCCTCTTCTATGGAACTTAGTAGTAAACGAACTGTTTCTACTCTTGGAAGGTAAAGCCTTTAAAGTGATAGCATATGCGGATGATATTGCTATTGCGCTCCCTAGTAAATATCCCTGGGTACTTGGGGCCCTTTTCCAAATGCTCTATCGCTCCTATCTAAGTGGACGAGCAAAAATGGACTAAGCATCAATGCCAAAGAAATAGAGCTAGTTCTCTTCACCAGGAAATACAAAGTTCCCCATGTTGACCCACCGACCATCAGCGGCCAGCAATGCTCTTTTTCCGAGACAGCCAAGTTCCTAGGACTTACCCTGGACAGGAAACTCAGCTGGAAGGCATATATTACCGAGCGCACCAGCAAAGCCACAACTACACTTTACATGTGCAGAAGGGCTATTGGGTCTAGATGGGGTATCCAACCGCATATGATGGCCTGGATCTATACGGCTGTGGTGCGCCCTATTCTACTATATCGCGTTGCAGTTTGGTGGCCTGCACTAGACACAGCCTCCCATTTTAACACTATCAGAAAAGTCCAGCGACTGGCCTCCATATGTACCTGCGGTGCTCTAAGAACCACCCCATCATTGGACGCGATTCTCAACCTAATGCCCATATATCTGTTTGCCCAACAGGTGGCGGCTAGTACAGCCATAAGACTGATCTCCTCATCACAATGGACCGTGTCTCACGGACACTCAAAAATCCTTCAAAGAGTAAACTTTGCATACCAAAACCTTGATTACGTGGCATCGAAGGTCTTCTTGATGCAGAATTTTGCACTTTGATCCCTGAACGAGACGTGTGGTCGGCTAACCCACAATGGGTTGCTGACGCTGCGTGCATCTTCACCGATGGATCAAAAACAAACGAAGGCGTTGGTTGCGAAGTTTACTCTGAGGATTTTAACCTAAGTCTAAAATTCAGACTTCCCAATCAATGTAGCGTATTTCAAGCTGAAGTAATGGCCGTTCTCGAAGCACTGTCTTGGCTGAAGAGGAATAGAATATCCTCAGTTGATATCCTTATTCTTACGGATAGTCGGGTAGCACTCAATGCCCTGGAATCTGTCTCATCAAATTCTTAGACGGTCATGAACTGCCGCACATCCTTAGATGAGGTGGCTGAGCAGTTCAATATATGCCTGTGCTGGGTGCCATGTCACAGAGACATTCCGGGCAACTGTCAAGCAGACGAATTGGCCAGGCTCGCCACAACGCAACCTCTACTTCAGGAACGCGAACACCTCGGTATTCATCTTGCCACATGCAAGTCATAACTGCACATGAACGCGATCCATCAGACTAATCTAAAGTTGGTCTAACCATAATCTTTGTCGCGTCTCCAAGGAAGTGTGGCGCTCTCTTGAACCCAAATACTCCAGACTGCTACTATCGCTCAAAAGATCAGACATAAGCCTGGTCTGGGAGCCATAACCGGACACTGTCTAATCGATGAGCATGCTAGCAGGCTAGGGTCTCCCTCAAACGATTTTTGCAGAAGCTGCAGGAATGAGGAAAAACCAGAAACTCTTGGGAGGCTATTTCCTCAACGGCCTACATGACCGCAATAAACCCCCCCCCCCCCGCAGACATTTTAAACTTTATCATAGGCTCCAGCTAGTTTAAGCTGCAGGGATGAAGAAGAATCGCGCCTCAGACACAAGCACTTTAGAAGTTATTCCTCTACGGCCTACACGACCGCAATAAAACCCCTTCAGCCGACATTTTTAACTTTATTATCAGCTCCAGCTGGTTTTAGGTTCTTCTCACATAGTGCGGTAGCACAATGGTCCTGTATGGGACTAAGTGCATTCATCAGCCACCTTAACCTACCTACCTATATGCGCCATCTTAACCTAACCCGTCTCGTTCTTCTTCTTCTTCTTCTTGTAGCGCTACAGTTCGGAGTGGACCTGGGCCTCAACCAACATGCCTCCGTCTCGTTCTAGCAGAATTAAAAGTGACTTCCAGTTCAGTGCCGCTTTTGAACGATAAATTTTTACACGCTTTCTATAGACACATAGCTCTTATTGACTGGTAGAAAGTTGAAAGTCCAGTTCAGGATCCCAATCTAAAGCCCACGAGTGGCGATCAACTCGATTATCTCCCACACCACGGCGGCGCAGAGCAGAACATAAATCCACAACTCATACTCTCCAAATTGTTTACGATGAGACTCCATTAATTAGTTGTGGACTTTTGGCCTATCACGGTATTTCCCCACAAACCGGTTCATAAGTCAAATTTAGTTACAAAAGTCCCGTTTCCGGGAGAGTTCTTCGCCATGTCGAAATAGCATCCTCTACTTTTGCACTAATTGCTACCGTCACTCCTGCTTGGCAATGGTCTCAAATCAGGACAACTCCTTTAAGGCACACCATGGCCACAGAAAAATCCCTCTTTCACAAATTTCAACTCATTCCGATCTGTTTGGGGTTGCAAAAGGGAAAAGAAAACCCAAATTCAATTGAAATGAGCCGATAAATCAAGACGACAGATAGAAAAGCCTTCTAATCCTTCCTCCTCTCCACGTCGAGGACATGGAGCATTTTGCGGCAAAAAAGGGCCATTAGCTTAAACTTTAACTTGTTATGGACGACACATTCAAACCGTAAAATCCCCGCTCCACGCGCCCAACATTTTTCAACACCCACACAACCATGAATGTATAAACTTTTGAAATTTACATTTCACACTGTACGCACGCACACACACACACGTGTGCACACGCCCTCACACAACCCCACAAGCTGGCAACTTTAAAGTAGGCACAAAAATAGGTTCGCAAGCTAAGACATCCTCCCGACGGCAAAACTTATAATCCAGACTGGAAATCCTCTTAAATCTCATTGTTCCACTAACTAACAAAGGCCGGCGAGGCATGAGCACTCCTTCGATGTTGCCCTCTCGATGCTCGAGCTCGACACATTTTAAAGAAAACTTTGAGCCTTTTATTCCCCGGCCGGATCCAAGTTCGCATTCGTTGTCCATTAATTTTAATGGGCCAATAAAAGTGTTCTTGTGCTAATCCGTATGGATTCCCTGAATGTGGGGTCCAAACATGATAATGTTTGCTTTACGGTGGTGGCCCTTTGTTTGCATCCTTTCTTCGTTGTCTTCTCGCCTTCTACCCTTTCTTTTCGCAGCGCAAACTTTCATACGACCGTATTCTTGAAAAAACGAAGACCATTCGCACCAGGGACGCATTACAGCAGACACACCCGCACTCGGCTGCCGCTCGTAATAATTGACAATTAATGCAGTGCAATATAAAAACCATATCTGTATTCATATTCAGGGATTTTCCGTTTATTCCTTGTCTGGCATTTAAAGAATTCCGAGGTTCCTGGTGTCCTCCACCCACAGTGCGCCGGGGGTTTAATCACTTGATGCGTGCCGAATTTATTGTGGTAGTTGAATTTATGCACGAGTCTTTTTTCGTTTTCTTTGGTTTCTTCTCGTTTTTGTCTCGTTTTATTGTTCTTGTGGGATTTGCGGTGTCGGGCTGCAGCACGCTGGGGGTGGTTTGGGAAATTGGTGAATACGTTTATGGCATTTGTTTTATTTTCAGTTTTATTGTCGCGATTTTATTTTTATGCGTGATACGCGACTGCAGCACGTTTATACAGAAAGTCAAACGGATTTCTGGCCCGACTGCCATGCGTTGTGGTTGGGAAAATCAATAGTCAGTTGCATGTTTGTGTGGCGGCGGGTACAGCGTGTCTGTCGGAGGTCTTCTCCTTTATTGACATATGCAAAAGCTATTGTGAGAAATATTACAAGTTGAGGAACGGTTTTCTGATTGAAGTTACGCGGTGTTCGTGTATGTCGGCGGAACTCTTTAAAGTTTGGAGGAGGGCTGTATCAAGTTCTTGGGAAATATTTTATCACATGCTGCCTTGGTAGTGGGTGCACAGATAATATTGTGCCGTTTTTTACCGAAATATCGTCAAATTCATCGCACAAAGTATTGTCGATAGAAAGTGAGTACTTTTTTCCATCTCTCTGGTTAAACAACAATAATATTAATTCGATAACGCGACAGTCCACAGGCGAACCAAGGCCTAACTTGCTCATCAGCTAGTCGTGTTGTGCGCGGTACTGTTCTCTCACGAGCAGAAGGGACCTACAGTTTCTTGCCGACTCCGAACGGCGAAACTTGAGAAGCATTTCTTGGAGACTTAATATTCCTTGAGTGTTGTCAGCAGTTCGAAAGAAGTAGTGCCGTGAAAAATTCAAGGCGTTCAGTCGGAAAACGAATCTGGACCTTCGGCGTGTAAGAGTCGCACTCAACACACGGACACCGAATAATAATAATTGTTGGCGCTACAGTCCACATTAGACCAGAGCCTAGCTTGCTCATCAACTGTTGTGCGAGCTACTGTTATCTCACGAGCAGAAGGGACCTACAGTTTTTTGCCGACTCCGAACGGCGAAGTTGGAGAAGTTTTCTTAGACAGCCACTACTCTTTGAGTGTTGTCAGCACCTCGAAAGAGGTGGTGCCGGGAAAAATTCGAGGTGTTCAGCCGGAAATCGAACCTACCCCCTTCGGCGTGTGAGCGTCGCACTCTACCCATTACGCCACAGCGGCCACAAGGGCACCGAATACCATCTCTAAAACCTAAGTCCTCTCTGGAATTGATCCAATAATTCAACCATTTGTCGATCCTCATGAGATTCGATTTGAATCCGTCGATGAACCCAATAGTTGGAAAGAACATGGTGTTGAGAATACTGGGCGGGGTACGACCGTTCATTTCAGCGTTTCCAGGCAGATTTTTACCGTAAGAGTCACGTGGGACGGAAGTTATTATGTCGCAAAACCACCTTATCACGCCTATCGGTCATTTCTGGCCATTTATTGGGCAATGCATGGCTAGAGCGTATAAGTTGTAGTCGACTACGTTTCCCACAAACAGTTCGGCCAGTTTAAAACAGCTCATAGGACACCCCACCCAAACATAACATATGAAGAACACGACTTTTGGGTGCATGAATTTTTTTTTTTTTTTTGGTTGATGTCGATGAAGACAATGATGGAATGAGCTCATCAAGCCTGGTTTTGCATTATTTCTACACTCCTCAACAAACACACCTCTCCAGCCAGCACGATCTTTCGCTTCTTCTTCTTGTGGCGCTATAGTCCGATGTGGAACAGGGCCTCAACCAACATGCCTCTCAAGCACGATCTTTCGCTAGCTGCCTCTAATTGCGAACTCCAAGTTGGTCCTTCTCCACTTTTGTGCACCATCTTAGCCTAGGTCGTCCTCTGTCCCAATGTCTCGGATTCAAAGACTTTTCGGGCCGGAGCAGTGGTGTCCATATGCTCTACATGGCCTAGCCATCTTAAGCGTTGTATCCGTAGACGCGTAACCAGGCGCATGTCGTTGTACAATCCATAGAGTTCGTCATTAAATCTTCTCCTCTAGATGCCATTAACGCAAATAGGACAAAAAATCGTATGCAAAACTTTTCTCTCGAAAAGACTAAGGCCTTCCTCATCCGCTTTTGTTAACGTTGCGTTGTCCCAATAGCTATGATTCGAAAACTTTTCGGTCCGGGTCTGTCTTGTCCATGCGCTCTATCCGAAGACACTTGAACAGGCGCATGTCGCTGTGCAGCCCACAGAGTTCGTAGATAGATGCCATCAACGCAAACAGGACCAAAAATCACACGAAAGACTTTTCTTTCGAAAAGACTAAGACTTCTTCATCCGCTTATGCTAACGTCCCAGTTTCCACGCCATATAGAAGGACTGGGATGATCAATCTGTTATATAAAACCAGCTTAGTCCTCCGAGGGAGGGCTTTATTACTCAATTGCCTCCTGAGCCCAAAGAAACAGAGATGGGCAAGAGTGATTCTGCGTTTGTTTTCGGTACTGTTACTGTTGTCCCTGTTTACCGCGGAGTCGAGGTACACGAAGTCCTTGACTACCTCGTCCTTGACTACCTCGAAGTGATTGCTGCCTAGAGTGACGCTCCATCCGAGATGTCGATGTTGTGTGTCCTTCCTTGATGACAGCATGTACTTAGCTTTGTCCTCATTTACCGCCAGACCCATTTTAGTCGCTTCCGCTTCAATGCCAGCAAACGCCTCATTGACAGCTCACTGTGTTCGTCGTCAACGTAAGCTAGCAATTGAACTGACTTCTGGAAGATCTGACCCCTGGTGTTGACTTGTGAGTTACGCACCATCTTCTCGTGGATGATGTTGAAGAAATCGCATGACAGTGCGTCAACTTGTCTAAAACCTTTTTTGACATTGAAGGTCTCGATGAGTTCGTTACCCACCTTGACGGAGCAGCGAGAGTTCTCCATTGTCATCCTACACAATCTGAAGAGTTTGGTAGGAATGCCAAAACTACCAGGTATATCGGTATGAAGTGAGCGCCAAAATACAAATGTCTCGATAGCGAACATTTGTTGTGAACGAGCCCTTATTTTTTTTCTTTGCTATGACATCTGTGAAAAATATTTAGTATACATCGAGTCATTGAACAGACAACATCAAATTGGTTCATCGTGTTAAAAATGTCGAATTATGTACCAGAATGTGATGATTTGCGGAAAGCATTAATTTTTTGTTTTCCTTTGAAGAAAAGTGCTGCAGAGTCGCATCGAATATCTCCAGCTGCTTCAAATAGCTCTGCGGGCAATCCGTCCACTCCAGCAGCTTTGCTTGACTTTAGCTTGGATACTGCTATCTTCAACTCGTCTAAGTCGGGGGGACGGAATTCTTGTCTATCATCCAAATGCAAATCCGTTGCCATATAGGCGTCGTGTTTGGCTGCTTCCGCTTGCCTGCATTCGTCGTCAAAACATGGGTTCCTTCTGGGTGGTAACGTGAAACCAAGCACATCAGTGGCAGCTTCTTTTATGGCTTCTTGACAACATTTCCAGTCTTCTCCTATGCTTAGTGCCGGCAGCGTCGAACTCTGAGCGAGTTTCAGGGAATCTCGGTCGGCAAAGTTCCCAGCAATCGGCTGTGATTGTAGCTTTTCGACGTCAAACCGTTTTGGCCTGTCTCGACTCCGTTGCTCTCTCGATATGCGGATTCTTACCTTGGCTACAATAAGGTGATAGTCCGAGTCGATGTTTGCAACTCGGAAGTTTCGGACATCAAGAGTATTGGCGAAGTGTCTGACGTTGATTGAACGGGAGATTTTTGAAAGGTTAAGATGGTCATGAAGTTTGATGTGAATGGTACCAGTTTGAGGCTTGGTGATCTCTGCCATCTTTTTCACCTTTATTTGGGCATCCTCAAGAACAAATTTTTCGACTTCTTTGATGCTTTCTCCCGTACAAACGGTAGCAGGGGCGCCAGAGCGGGGAGAGTCTTCAATGCTCAATCTGCCTCTCTTAAACTCACTTGACCAGTTTTGCATAGTTGATAATGAAGGTGCGGAAACCTGGCAAACAGCCATCATCTCTTCATGAATAGTTTTTTGACCTTTTCCTTGCTTAGTGAGAAATTTACTTACGTCTCAGTTGCCATTATAATTCTTTTAAACTAGAGATAAAACACGAATTTAAATGAATTTTACATGAATGCACTGAAATAATAGTATTACTTGATAAAGAAGTCAGTTTATGTTTATAACACAGTTTCACACCCACACCGAGAATATATTGAACGCCCTTCGTAAACGCAGGACATCTGTCAACTAAGTACAATTCTCGAAAAAAAACTCGAACTGCTTGCTCTCACAAATTGTTATATTTGCTCGATTTCCAAATGAAAAGCATGCCCTAACTCTTGACGGTGCTGCCAAACCCGAAAAAAGGTAAAAAAAAAACCTTAGAACTGACAAAATGCTGCAAATACACCGCTTGTGACTCTCCCTCGTCACAAACGTCATTAGCCCGTTGGCCCGAAACTAATGCCAAACTCCATCACACGCAAATATTAAGTGCAATGCGGCTACCACACTTCCAGCAGAGTGCATCTTCACTTTTCGATGGGATACACCATAAAACAAACATCAACCCACGAAAACCGCATTACCGATGATCATCGAAAAGTTTCGTTCAGAATCGAGTTCCTTTCACATGTTGGCGATTTATCACTGTTTCCATGGCATTCGCAAAAAAAGAAACAGCAAAACGTCGTCAGCAGCTGAGGGTGGCTGCAGCGGTGGCAAGTAGAAAACTCGTGTTTTTTTTGCAAGGACAAGCCAAGCCAACATCGTTTTCCATCACGTCGAAAACACCACGAGGATGGATGAGGCATTGGAAATCGCTCTGCATGTTGGCCCTCACAAGTGTTGGCGGTAAACCATACGAATGAGCGGGTTTCGCTGTATATTGAGATCTTCAAGTACGCGTGCTACTTTGGGAGTGTTCAAGTGAATTCATTCCATGGAGCACTTACATAACTCTGCCACGTCCCCTGCGCTGCTGCGGTTCGAAATGCAGACATACAAGAGGATGGCAGCTCAAATTTATTTTGTTTTTAAGAATGCTGAAATACCGAAGATTGCTTAGGTTCGTGAGTTCTTTTGTGTGTGGCGCTGGACCATGACATCAACAATTAGAGATCTTAAATGCGAACTCAATTCACACTAGAGGAAGCTCGTGCATAAAATACAACGACTTTCAAATGAAACAAGGTCATGGCAAGTCGAGCAGTGTTCATTCAAAATGCCACTGCGGCAACAGTTTTCCTCATACATCGCTCTGCGCGGAAAATAACCGAAACTTGTGAAATCAAAGGAGTACATAGTCGGAGCATTTCAGGAAATTACGTTTCCATAACGTACTTCCTTGAACACAGTGGCGGCGACCTGCAGTGTGGACGGCAATCGTTCGGTCAAAAAACCGCAGCTCCCTCAAATGAATTCCACTGAAATGGTTGAATGTAATAACACTCTCCATTTTGAGTAATGCCGGACACACAACACTCGGGCCGGGGCTTGGGGCTTTCGCGGTATTTGTTTCTGCTTTCGCCGAAGTTAAGAGTATTACCAATATGATCCGGCTTTATGTCTCAAATTACAGGGCGGCGCAGTGTATTTAGAGCATCGGAGCGTTCGGAAAGCCTTTTTCATGAGTAGTGTCAGAATGCAGACGAAAGTTCAGCCGTGGTGGCTCTTTGAAATAATGGATGTGCGAGTTTGCGAGAATTAAAAATTTACCCAAGAGACAGGGGGAAGTTTGTTTTATAAAAAATGTATGGATCAGCGGTGGAATGTGAAAGCAATACGTGGCTTCAAGTCGAACAAAGTGAGAAAAAAGGGTGTTGTATCAGGGAATTATCACTTGCTTGGCGAGTTGTGTCTTGAGTTATTTGAAATGAATGATGCAACGGATAGAGAAGACATGTGAGACATGTGAGAGACATATGAGTTAATGGAATCGATGCTTATAAGAACTTTGGTCCGTACCGATCAAACATGGTCAGCACAAAGTTATTCCTCGCCAATTCACCAAATATCAGTGTTCGGCGACCAATGCTCGTAAAACCGTCAAGTGCCTTAGCTAATATCATGTTGAATTTTAACAGTTCGAGGTAAATGCTTGTTTTAGTGGTTTCCGTTCCTACAACTCAAGTGGTCTAACTTCGGTAATAAAAACGAATAAGGTCAAGTCCATGCACATGTAGATCATGTACAGTGTGAGCTAGCAGTGCATTTTATAAGGCACTTCAAAATATTGATATTCCCTTCTATGGCACATGTAGAGAAACAGCCTTTGGAAACAGGAAAAAAGGACTCCAACACAATTTTGTATGCTTGATAAATCACGCTTAAAAGTTTGAAGGAAGCCGCAACTACCAGGTTTTTAAATAAAACACTAAGGGTCTAGGTTCGACTCTCAGCTCAACACCAATTTTTCGAATTTTTCACGGCACCAGCTCTTTTGAGCTGCTGACAACACTCAAAAAGTAATAATAGTCTAAGAAAGCTTCTCAAATTTCGCCGTTCGGAGTCGGTATAAAACTGTAGGTCTCTTTTACTTGTGAAAGAACAGTAGCGCGCACAACACGAGTAGTTGATGAGCAAGCTAGCCCCTGGTCCCCCTTTGGAGTTAAGCCCAGAAAATATGGCTGGCTTCGTTAAGCCCGGTGGTGATTCCATTATGGTTTGATGGTGTATGGCTGCATCTGGCGTCGGTAATTTAGTTTTGTGGAAGGAAATATGAATCGCTTTGATTTTTTAAACATCCTCAAAAATAATCTTCGCCAAAGTGCACATACATCGGGATTGGAAGGGTCATTCGTCTTTCAACAAGACAATTACCCTAAGCATAATTCTTATTAAGTGAGAGAATGGCTGCTATACCATGTGCTCAATCAACTGAAGACACCTCCCCAATCCCCATATTTAAATGCTTTTGAGCATTTATGGTATCACCTTGAACGCCAATTTCGGAAGCATGACATTAAAACTAAAAATCAGTTTAAGGCCGTCATTCAAAATGAATGGGACAAAATCGTCAGTCAAAAGTTCGTCAATTCAATGTCATCTAAAGTAAGCGCCATTATTAAGACCAAAGGTTATCCTATTAATTTTTGTGTATAATCCATTATTTCAGCTGTTTGTGTATACTTACTTTCGTAACATATTTCAGTAAGGATTTCCCTTATTTTTGTTGTCTTTGTTACTTTCTTTTGTAATTTTGTTACTATTAGTTGTTCCTTAAAAAATATATTGGAGTTACTAAAAGACTATATTTGTTTATTTGGTTAAAACTAATTACGAGTGGGTGCTTTCGGTTCTTAAACCTATTATGCCGTACTGTTTACTTACTATTGTGACTAAGTGTATCTTCTCATAATCCCATTACTACTATTTAGTTGTGTTTTGATCGTAGTGGGTATCGTATAAGCGCAGATTTACACGTGCTGGTGTAAAATTTACCAATCGTCCGGGCATACATTTTTTGTATTGGAAATATTTTTACCCCTCATCAGACCTAGCGATAGTATAAAATTTATGGTAAAATAAAATACCACTCCACATACTTTGCGTTGATTTTTCATGGAATCATTTTGACCACTCCAGTAGTTTATTGCAATCTGTTTTAAAAGACTGTGTCAAATTCGAGCAAAAATAATGATTTAGAGATAGACAAATTGATGGAAGCGTGGCGCTCACACGCCGAGCGGTCTTTGGTTCGACTCCCACTAACACTAATTTTTCGAATTTTTCACCGCACCACCTCCTTCGAGCTGCTGACAACACTCAAAAAGTAATAATCGTCTAAGAAAGCTTCTCAAATTTCGCCGTTCGGAGTCGGTATAAAACTGTAGGTCTCTTTTACTTGTGAAAGAACAGTAGCGCGCACAACACGAGTAGTTGATGAGCAAGCTGGGCCCTGGTCCCCCTTTGGACTGTAGCGCCAACCATTATTTAAAGACAAGAACATTTGCACGAACGATTGAACGATTATATTTAAGCGATCATACCGCTTCTCGAGTTTGGCCCAAGCATCGATGTAATTAGTATCAAATATTGGAATATGCTCTATTACCTCTGCAGCCTCATCTCTCAAAAATGACTTTAAGCAGTGCAATTTTTGTGTGGGCGTAAGTGTATTTTTGGTGTCCACTAATCCGAAGAATAAGTCTCTGAAAGAGGGCCAGTCTTTATAATTTCCGGAAAAGGGTGAAATGACAATTTTTGATAAATTAACCGAAGAGCACGTGTTCGCAGAGTTAAGCTGCTCAAGAAACGGGGACTGCTGATTAGCAAGTCGCTCGAAAACCGACTTAACTGAATCTTTCGACGCATCTACTGTCTGTTTTTCGCGAATTGCATAACGAATGAGTCTTAAAGTATTTTTCTTCATACTCCCCAAACTCGTTTTCCACTTCCTGAATATTACCATCTTCAACGAACTGCAAATATTGACTATGCAAACCTGTAAATTCCCTCCATGTTTCACACAATCTGCTCAAACGCACTTCCAGCATTTCACTTGAAATAGATTCATCTAGTGATTCCACGAAGATTGCTGCGCGTGTTAAGCTGGCTTTTGCGTTTCCACGTTTAGGTTTTATCTCACTCATATTTGATTATTTTATTGATATTAATTAAGCACGACTTAATTAAGAGTAGATTTCCTATACAATTAATCAAATAGCTTCGCAAGAGAATTATTAAATAGCACAGACTGTTCAATTGAATATATAGACGTTACTGTTCGTATTGCGCGATATGTAATTAGTAAAAAGTCAAACAATACAACACACGAAAATATTCGGCTACCGAAGGACCAGAAACTAATGTATAAAATTCATTGAATTAATTAAATAAACTTGTTTTAATAGACTTATATATATAAATGAATTGTTTATTTAATATCACACATCACACCATATATTGTACATCAAAACTTACGAACAATATGTGCACAGAGATTGGTACTTAGCTGGTGAGTGAACGAAATCCAAGTGGACGAGAAAATATGCAAATCTAACACTCGTTGCCCAACCAACATTTTTTATGTTAGCGATGCATTAGAATTGTGGTTGCCGTGGCGTAGTGGTTGCCGTGGCGTAGTGGGTAGAGTGCGACGCTCACACGCCGAAGGGTCTAGGTTCCACTCCCAGCTCAACACCAATTTTTCGAATTTTTCACGGCACCACCTCTTTCGAGCTGCTGACAACACTCAAAGAGTAATAACTGTCTAAGAAAGCTTCTCAAATTTCGCCGTTCGGAGTCGGCAAAAAACTGTAGGTCCCTTCTACTCGTGAGAGAACAGTAGCGCGCACAACAGGAGTAGTTGATGAGCAAGCTAGGCCCTGGTCCCCCTTTGGACTGTAGCGCCAACAATTATTATTATTATTATGCATTAGAATTGTTGTTGGAGAAAGTCAGATGACACGAATGCATCAGAATTGTTGTTGGAGAGTGTCTGATGACACGAATCGTAAGATGTGTTGCATACAGTGACTTAAAGACAAAATGGTGGCCGATTCTATTCACGATATTCACTAGTGACCTTATAGGTTCCATGCCAAACTTAATTGCGTTTGCCGATGATCTAATCGCGTACAGATCAGGTGCAAAGATTGAGGGCATAAATGGCCTGCTGCAACGTGATTTCGACTTGATTCAACAATATTGAGACGACTGGAAGTAGAAAATCAACTACCGGAAGTGCGAAGCTATTCTTTTCAGAACCCCGTTGTCCAGAGCATCAAGGGACACGAAAAGAAATTGGCGAAAGTTCAGCATATTGGACCCACAGGGGCAGCCATTAACTGTTAAAAGTGTGGTTAGATATCTTGGCATTTGGTTGGACCAGTTCCTGTATGGTGGTATCCATGCAGCAACAGTTTTGACCAGCGCTAAGAAAGCCTTCGCTATGGCAAGGGGGCTGTTCTACAGCAGCCAACGTGATACCAGAGTGAAGGTGATCTGCTACATGGCCCTAATACGGCCAATTATGGTGTATGGTTGTCCTGTGTGGTTCAACGTGAGTCCTTTCCAAATGGAAAAGATGAGGGTGTTCGAGAGACAGTGTCTTCGGGCCTGTCTCAGTTTATATCGTACTCCCGAATCCCAGTACAAAAAATTCTATCCCAACGAGGTTTTGTACAATGAGGCAAACTTGATCAGAATAGATAATTTTATTATTAAATTGATTGGGGGTCACATAGCTCGAGCCATGACCTCAACCAACAGTCTGATCTTTGGGGCTTACTACCCTAATGAAATGTACCATGAGAAGGTGCGTCTTAACGGCTTTATCCCACCTGAGGCGTTCCTCTATTTGGACACGAAAGGCCTGATACAAGATAGGGAAGGCTGCCCTATCATCTTCCATGTCGCACGCCGAACAGTGGAAAGGCAACTTCAATACGAGCCGGACGTCGCTCGCAGTCACGAAGGCCTCTTACGGTTCAGTAGAGCGATCTCTGCCCGCGATACAGCAGTCTCTGACAAAGAACGGCTTTTTTTCTGGTGGCTGGATCAGAATCAGCCTACGATGCCGCCTTCTCACCAGGATAGTTGACTCATTAGGGCCAACTTACATAGTTTAAGGTAGCTATAAGGTAGATTAAAAAAAAAAAACAAAACAAAAGGTGCACCACGGAGTATTCGATATATATGTCAAGCATATAAAGAGCGTGCGTATACTCCCTGGTGCACGCGTCCGTATTGCTTACGGATATAGTTGTAAGATATCTGTAAATATGTTTAAGTTTGATTTAGGTAAGTAAGTAGTTAAGTTAGCAAGTAAGCTATAAACATTGACTAAGGAACGTCCAAGTTTTTTTTTTTTATTTTCTTGGGCAACAAAAACAAAATCACTAGACTTAAGATTTAATAACAAAAGATGTCGAAAGGCAGAAGAAACTAACATAGATTAGCTTAGAGAACTTGTTTAGAGTCAGTAAGTTAGAAATAAGATTAATATTTCAGACTAAATATTTAAGCTAGTTTTAAGCATTTTTGTCTAGCAACTAAGTTAACGAATTGTAAAGTGTTAATAAAAATGCGTTACAAACAAAGAAACAAACAAAATGGTGAAATGTGTAATAAGAAAAACTGAATCTTGAATTATATTAAATAGCAACTAAAAGCAAAAATAAGCAAGAAATATACAAAATTATATACATATGTAATTCAATCATAAACAAGCGCCTTTGTGTAAATTTTTATAAATTCCGAAAAGAAATAAAAAACTTTTTGATTTGAAAACGAAGTTGATGAAAAAATATAAACTAAGCAAGTGCGCGGTATACTTACATATGGTACGTAGGTTGCCTTTTATATTGAGCAACCCTAGTGCTTCAATCTGGCAACTGCCAGCTTTATCGTAAAGTTTGACATTTTTGAGGTTATACGTACTCAGAACGTTTTGACATACGAGCGCTATTTGTGTTGTTTACAGTAACTTAAAAGATTCATCTCGCCTTAAAAATGGAATTTAATCGTGAAAATTTTCGTGCGATTTTGTTTTACAACTTTCGACGTGGATTGACTCAACGACAGTGCATCGATAAAATTAATTGAATTGCACAGGACAAAGTCTTGAATCAAGCCAGCTTGTTCTACCGAGCAAAGGGTTCGTTCCTCAATCTGCTCTTGAGCCCCATAAAAACTGTAAATTTGGGAGACCGATTCGATTTCGGTTGTCCTAGAAGAAGTGCCAGTGTTCCTCTATTGTTTCTTTCCGTCTATCTTTCCTTGCTGGCGCCAATCACTTTGCCTTGCCCTCATTCATTCCACGACCCGCTAGCCCAATTTCCAACCCCACCCAGTTGTTGTGATGATTTTTCCTTTAAGTATGAAGAATTGAATTCAAAACCTACCAACTCCGACCTTCTTTGACAGCCTTCTGCGCTCCAGATGGCGTAAAATTTAATTTCGAGTCACCCTGTTACCACAATGAATCCACTTGCACGCGTCAACTCTCGACAACTGGCATTGTGTTGTGGCCCAGCCGCGTCTCCATTGTCATCACTCTTCAGGGGTCTAAGGTGAACTTTCAGTTTTATTCGCATATGCCCCTTGGTCCTTCACGGCCCCCGTCAATCTAAAGTGCAAGCACTATTCCTACTCACGAAGTCTTCACGAACATGAATTATACAAAGGCATGTGCAGAAAATTATGTATGATGGAAAATAAAATCAGAGCAAAGCACCATCCACTGGTGTTACCACAATTTACTTGACTCTCGTTGCCCCCCTCAGCGCCCGCCCCGGGCCCAGTTGATTCGCAGAAAAGGACGAAGAGGAAAAAACACAAAACACAAAATGAAAAAGAAAGCTCTAAGGAGAAGCTATTAATTATGCAAGGGAAAACTTGAGGCACATTAGTGATAAGTAGATTAATGAGTACCGCTTGATGAATGGTTTCAGTAGACTATTTGCTGGTGCTCCCTCTGACATTGGGTCCTTGCATGCAATGGGCTTATGCTTCACCCTTTGTTGGTGCCTTTTATTTATTCCTGTTTGCTGGATTCGTTCTTTTCTCAAAAGCTCACGGCCAAATTCAAGTTGTTGGAGTCTGTGTGTATCGGGGAATGTATTATACATTTATAATCAAAGGGCTACCGATAATTACGCCCGCAACCGTATGCTCGGTGCGTCTTTCCACTGCTGCGCGGCAGCGGGAATGAAACTTAAAGTTTGAGTTCTGTATTAAAGCCCTGCCACGGGCATTATTCAACTTCAATTAGACGGCTTCGGCGTGGTCAGAAGTTTGCCGACAATTTTCGGGCGGAGTCGGTGAGGAGCAAAAGTCGCTGCATATGGGTTCTTTATTGGAGGTGGATGGTCAGACGCACAGTGGATGAGAATACTTCTTTGTGCAGACACGTGGATCTCTGTGGAGTTCACTCACTTATCCACGCTCCAACGAAACGAAGGGAACTTTCTGAAGGATTTCGTTTGATTTGAGTTCACTGAGCTTGCAAAGTTTTGTGAACAAATCTGCTCCCAATGGGCGTATGATGAGGTGGGTGCTGGGAACTCTCCATCTCTTCGCGGTAACCAACATATGAAAATGTTGACGCCTGGTTTGTAAGATTTTTAAGTCACATGAATGATGTGAAGTGTGTGGGAAGTTCATATTCTGTTACTGGTATGGTTCCATAGAAGGCTTGTGGGCGCAATTCCAACGGACTACATTTCATCGTCTGGTGTAGGCACAAATCCATCAGAAATTATAAATTCTGGGACTTAGTCCTGGAACTGCCACGCGAACATTAACCCTACATGCCTTTGAAGTTACGACGAAGAGAAGATAAGAGGCGGGTGAATATGTTTTCGAGTCTTCTTGTGTGTAGGCGCATTACTTCGCACAGCAGAGAGTGGTCGCCGTGGCGTAGTGGGTAGAGTGCGACGCTCACATGCCGAAGGGTCTTGGTTCGATTCCCAGCTCAACACCAATTTTTCGAATTTTTTACGGCACCACCTCTTTCGAGCTGCTGACGACACTCAAAGAGTAATAACTGTCTAAGAAAGCTTCTCAAACTTCGCCGTTCGGAGTCGGCAAAAAACTGTAGGTCCCTTCTACTCGTCAAAGAACAGTAGCGCGCACAACACGGGTAGTTGATGAACAAGCTAGTCCCTGGTCCCCCTTTGGACTGTAGCACCAACCATTATTATTATTAGTAGAGGGTTTTATGGTCCGCCGATAAAGTCCTGCAACAGTACAAAGAAATCTTGATTCGAAGCTTGTCAACATTGTTTTTTTTTTTCGTTCGCCAACGAAATTCCTTGAAAGTCGAAATTAGTTCAGAGCCCTTGGCTAAATCATCCTAGACTTCAAACCCGTTCAAATATGTGCCTTATTCGGACGGACCATCAGAATAGCACGCCCAATCTTCCAGAAATTTCTTATTTAAGGCAGAACGAGACTCTCAATGTGTTAGGATCAATAAAAAAATATTCAAGCGGACAAACATTCTTGTTTATTTTTCCTACTTCGATAATAAAATTTGTGGGCTGTATAACACAAAAAATACTGCACACTAAAAATATTACACAAAATGTTGCACAAAAAATATGCTCCTGGCTGCTCTCGCTGGAAGTAAAATCTGGAGTGAGGAAATTTGATTTCCTAATAACCACCAAACGCCTCGAGCATTGGTCCTACGCACCAGACCAAACGATACTTAACCACCAAACGTCGGTACACATGATGCACACAAAAAATGTACCGATGATCAGTCCCGCTAGGTTGTCGCGCTGGAGTGTACGGAATGATCGGATGTTTTGCTCGTCTCCTTTCGGTGATTCTTCTTCGCGCCGCACAAAAGGGTTGGCTTGTCATTGTTGCGCTGCACGTGCTGATTGCTAGCACGTAGACATGTCATGATGCCGTTGCTCGCTGCTCATGCTCCTTCTTGCTGTTTAGCACATGTGCATTTTATGATGCGTGTGCCCGTGGCTCTATTTTGTTTGCTTAGGATGTGTTTTGGTGTGGGGTTATGTGCGTTTATGATAGCCGTTAGGTCGATCAGCTGCGCTGTCGATATCATGACATGGATGATTCACACACAATGGTACAGTCGTTCTACACCCTGACCAACTCCAGTTGCAACAACTTTGTAGCTATGGCATAGTTTCCAGACCGTTCTTAACAATTGTTCTTTGTAAACAATTTGCTTCTCAGATGTGCTGAAAAATGTATATCTGTGTTAGAATTCAAACGTGGCAACGTTATTACTTTATATTTGGCTGAAGGACTACAAGTTGCTTTTACTGAAGCTTGAAATACAGTTAATGAACCTGAAACTGGCGGCATTGCAAAACTCCATGGAGGCGGTCATAAGAAAAACAGAAACATCGACAGAAGTAATTCGGAAAGTGAAGTCTCGAAATTAAAAGAAAAATGGCTCGTGAGTTGAGCATATCGTTGGAATGGATGCAACACACACCGAAAAATGAGCCGGCACACAATTGATGTTCCAAAAAGCACACGTTCCCACTCCGCAACAGAAAAGAGTTTGAGTCGAGAGAACGTATGCTGCTATGCTTGTATAAAAGTGGTGAGTTACCGAATTTATGTTGTATGGTGAGTATTTTGTATGGTGGTCCCGAATACCGGGCGGGAATCATATCTAATCCGTGATTATTTTTCCAGTAGTAAGATTGTAAATTATCATATCTCTGTGCAAGCTGTGCTTTATTTTTGTGAACGCTGTATTATATAAGGTTGTCAAATATCTCCCTTCCGCCGTTTTGTCTTTTGAATTTTCCGGCTATATACAAAGCGCTACATATACATACAATAATATACATCATTTAAAGGTATTGGCATAACCTACAAAACGACGCTATGCATGATTACTTTGGATATTGCGTTCAACTGTTATAGACGTGTAAACATGGAGTTCACTAACGCCGAAATTCGCGCTTTCTTAAAGCTTTCCTTCGTTAAAGGCAAATCCGCTAGAGAAACGTTCCGTGAGATTCATGGTGTTTTGGAGGATAGTACTCTATCACTTCAAACTACGAAGGAATGGTTTCGACGCTTTAGAGTCGGTGAAAACGACAGCATGGATAATCCAGCCGTCGGAAGACCTGGGACGACGAATACCGATCGAATCATGGAAATCATCGAGTTAGACCGCCATGTGTCATCTCGTGATATCGCCCAAGAGGCGGGAGTTAGTCACCAAACCATTCTAAATTATTTGCAGAAGGCAGTATACAAAAGAAGCTTGATGTTTGGGTGCCGCATGATTTGACGCAAACAAAACCTTAACGCCTGCGATATGCGACAGAAACCGAAAGAAATGGAACCATCTTTGAAGCGGGTGGTGACTGGCGACGAAAAATGGATCACATACGACAATATCAAGCAAAAACGGTCGTGATTGAAGGCCGGTGAATCGTCCCAAACAGTGGCCAAGCGGGAATTGACGGCCAGGAAGGTATTACTGTGTGTTTGGTGGGATTGAATCATCCACTATGAGCTGCTCCCATATGGTCAGACGCTTAATTCTACCATCTACTGCGAACAACTGGACTGATTGAAGCAGGTGATCGAGCAGAAACGTCCAGAATTGGCCAACAGGAAGGGTGTTGTGTTGTGTGTGTAACTCAGGACATCGCCACACCACACACTTCGTTGATGACTCGTCAGAATCTACGGGAGTTCGGATGGGTAGTTTTATCGCATCCATCGTATAGCCCGGATATAGGGCCAAGTGATTATCACCTGTTCCTGTCCATGGCGAACGCTCTTGGTGGTGTGAAGTTGAACTCAAAAAAGACTTGTTAAAAGTGGATGTCCGAGTTCTTCGCAAATAAGTAGGGGGGCTTCTACGACCGGGGTTTCTACGACGGGAGCTTACGAAGTTGCCGTCTAGATGGAAACACATTATCGAACAAAATGGCGCATATTTGAACTAAATCCGATCACTGTAACACTTTTTATGAAGCATTGAATGAAGAGCAAAAATGCGGAAGGGAGATATTTGACAATCTTATAGTTTGTACAATAAAGTACAATAGATACTATATCTAATCCGTGTGTGTGCTTGTTTTTAGTGTATCATGTCCTTTTTTTATGTTATTTTGGTTTACTATTAAGATAATGTAACGACTGGAGTTATTGCGGAAATCGGGTTAGTATTGGGTAGATTAAGTGAAAAATGTTGAATTGAGTTTGAATTGAGTCACCTAGATATAAGACTAGATAAGACGCTGTTAGATTAAGATGGTTGTTAAATTAGAGTAAGTTTGTTAATAAAGGGAGTATTGTAAACGCGTATTGTATTCTGCGTATACTAAGGTCTCCGTGAACAGATCTAGTCGCGATTTTAGGTTCGGAAACCAATAAAGGCTCCGCCACAAAGAATACTTTACTAGCGTCAGCGTCAGCGTTAACGTCAGCGTCAGCGTCAACGTCAGCGTCAGTGTCAGCGTCAGCGTCAACGTCAGCGTCAGCGTCAGCGTCAACGTCAGCGTCAGTGTCAGCATCAACGTCAGTGTCAACGTCAGCGTCAACGTCAACGTCAGCGTCAGCGTCAGTGTCAGCGTTAGCGTCAGCGTCAACGTCAGCGTCAGCGTCAGCGTCAACGTCAGCGTCAGCGTCAGCGTCAGCATCAGCGTCAGTGTTAGCGTCAGCGTCAACGTCAGCGTCAGCGTCAGCGTCAGCGTCAGCGTCAGTGTCAGCGTCAGCGTCAGCGTCAGCGTCAGCGTCAGCGTCAGCGTCAGCGTCAACGTCAGCGTCAGCGTCAGCGTCGGCGCGAGCGTCAGCGCCAGCGCCAGCGTCACCATCAGCGTAAGCTATACTTTGACAGATATATAGAAATACATGTATTCTTATGGGGAGTGGTCCATTGATCAACGCTGCCGCTCACGCGACTTTTTTCTCTCCGTTAGCGTTGACATTGTGACATTTGAAGAAATTGTTTTTTAATTTTAATTTTACGCTTGTTGAGTTTGAGTTAGTCCTCATCTAAGTCACACAGGCAAATAACAAAAATTTGTATTGGCAAGTTTGAATAATAACGATAACATCAACTTATTGAACATATTAACACAGGACGTTGTGAGCAGGAGCTTCGAGACATTCCGGAGTGGAAGAAGTTTTGGAAAAACATTCTAAAGGAAGAAAAATAGAAAGAAAATCCTATATTGAGTGGGAGCAACATTTTTTGCGAAACATAATTAAGGTTTGTAATTGTACAACTTACCTAAATAAAATACAAAAACTAAATTGTGTTTTATTTATGTAAATGACCGAGACAAAATTGCGGCTGTTAAATCACATATTTCTCTTTACTATAAGTGCCATGCATCTTATCGTAACAAAATTTTAAAACAAAGGGACTGAGAGCATGTGGCGGCTGTTGTTGTAATAGATGATGAGTTTCTTAAACTGTAGTATATTGTTCTACAGTGTTGTGCAAAAAAATGAGAACAGCGACATGAGACGCATTGTTTTAGTGTTTAAAAAGAAACTTCATTATTATGGCTATAATTATTAAATTATATTTTTCTTTCGATATTTGTTTTATTAAATGAATACATAAATATGAACTTCAAGCAAGAAAAAGGAGAAAAAAAATTACCAATCATTTACTGATTTTAGTTGTGCAAAATAATAAGTACACTGTATACATAATTAATAATAAATATTCTCTTAAATAATAAAAATAGGGAATCAAAATTAAAGAAAACTGTATCAAGGAATACAATTCCATTAATATTTAGTTGTCTTCCCCTTGTTTTTGAGTACTGCTTCACATCCACGCGGCATAGAGTCAACGAGCTTTTGGCAAAGCCGGTTTGGAATTCTGAACCAAATCTTTTGTACATTTTGCCATAACTCTAACTCTAACTCTAACTCTGTTTTTTTGGTTTTGTGGTCTTGCTGAGTTCTTTTTTAACGAATTCCCACAAATTCTCTATCGGAATAAGGTCTGGGGATTGTGCTGGCCATTCAAAAACTTGGATCCTCATATCCTCAAGCCACTTTTTTGTTACTTTGGTTTGTTTCGGATCATTGTCCTGTTGAAATAGCCAACGCAATGGTAAATTCTCATCGGCGGAGGGATACATAATTTTTTCTAAGATTTCAACGTGTTTTTGTTTGGTGAGAGTCTCCTGTGTCCAATAATAAGGTCCAACGCCATGGTAATGAAAGCATCCCCAAACCATAATATTTCCAGCCCCGCGTTTTATCGTTTTCACGGAATATTTCGGATCAAATTCTTTTTCAACCGGTCTTCTAACATACTGTGTTTTTGTGTCACGGCTAAACAAATTGATTTTGGTCTCGTTTGACCAAAGTATGTCTCGCCAATTTTGAACCGTTTTGTGTTGGTGTCTTTTAGCGAAATTGATTCGCTGCTTAATATTCTTTTTCTATGAGAGGGGACGTTTTTTCGGAATGTATGCTTTTAAATTGTGCTCTATAAGCTATCTGCTGATCGATGTGTCTATCTGAAGGTTGAGCTAAGTTTTTATCTCCGCTGAGGTTATAAATGGGTTCTTTTTAGCGCACCAAACAATGCTTAAGTCCATTCTCTGGCTTAGCTTACGTTTACGCCCACGTGTTTTTTCAATCTTCGGATTATTAAGGCGTTAACGACCATTCCCAATGAGCAAGAGACAATTTTGGCGATTTCTCTTAAGGAGGTATCATTATATCTTAAGCTTTGAATTATTTCACGACGTTCAGCAGTAGAATGTTTTCTACGACCCACATTTCTTCAAATTAAACAATATTTTTATTGGAATTTGATCCCTAAGACTCCTTTGCTATACTTACCAAGAAAATACGTAAAATGAACACCTTTGCTAAAATTAATTAACGGTTTTGTATTTGTTCTTATTATTTTGCACAGGACAAAAACGACTGTCTTCTACAGAAGTCCACAGATTAATGCAAATTAATTCTGTTAGAACAGTTAAAATGCCAATAGTTTATAGATAACTTAAAACCGAAATAACAACAAAAGGAATTATTTTGTTTCGGGAGCTCAGGAATTGTAAAATTGCTAAAGACTCTGATAACAGCGTGTGTTCTTATAATTTGGCACAACACTGTATGTCTCAATTTATCCCACATTTTAGTGAAACATTGCCAACAGCGGTGGCCTCTGGAAGCGCTGCATCGGATGAGCAGGAGACTCACTGGATTCACTATTTAAAAAGACATGTGGCACCCCGAAGGTATGTACTGTTTTTTTCTAAATATCTCAAAACATTTATTATTATTTCCTATTAGCCCATTTTGTTCTCTTAGGAGTTTTTCAAACTTATCGTGGGAAGCTGAAGGCAGCAGCACTTTCACAGAGACAAGCTCGGAACCTGGAATTTCTCCTTTATACCGTGAGTCTTTATACAACTTGGAAAGGGAAACAACAACCACCACAAGCAGTCCAGCTTTCTACTACACACCGCTACCAAAACGCACAGAAACTCCGGAGACATCATCACGAATCGACAAACTAGTCGATTGTGCGGAACAAATCATCGTACATGTTTTATGTTTTGTTTTGTTTTTGTTATTGGTATTTATTGGATACCAATAATTAATTAAATTATAAAACTTAATTACAAATATGGTGTCATTAAGAACATTAGTTAATCCAGTAACTCGTCTGGAGGAATTTTTGCAAAAAAAATATATCAAACCGCTCTACACTATAATCAAAACAAATTGAATTTAAAGCTACTGTCAAATAAAATCAGCTGTGCGTTGAAGTATTCATTGTGTCACCCCTTTCCTTCACGTACTTCATCGTCAACGGATATTTTGCCGTTATGCAAGTATTCTATGTGCCGGAGCCTTAAGAAGGGAAAAGGGTAATGGCGTGGCGCCCAAAATCATCCCGCGACTATTCTTCAAGCTGGTCGGCAAATCCCCCCTCTTTCCCGAAATATATTCGCGAGAAAAAAAAAGGGTAACAAGATGTGTTAGTAATTCACAGTCACACACCAAGTTCAGCATATTCCGTGCGACACGCAGATTGAAATTCAATTCGACTGTGCGATGACGAACCACATCGCCAGCACTTACCAGATACACTGTTTGCTGAGTACATGCGTGACACGTATTTATTTTATGTCCTGGCTTAAAGCCGAATTTATTTTCTGATGAAATGTGCTTTCATCCACCAATTTCTGCAGAGGTTTGATGACTTTCTTCTCAAAGACTTGCAATATTATCTTTTTTGTTCAGCTCTGCAGTGCGGGGTATACCTGTTTCTCAACCAACAACCCTCTCCACAACTGACAACCCCACAACAACCCCAACAACTGGCAGGATCATTCGCCAGCTGCCTTCAGTTCCACCCATCAAGTTAGTTAGTTATTGTCCGCCTGTGTGCGCCGCCTGTGTTCAGGCGCCTGTGTTCAGAAACGCTATCAATTGTTTTCCTACTGGCTCAAAATTGAAAGCTCTATCTTAAATACATGTCGCTGTACAGCCCGCAGAACACTTTGGTGCTGGCAGCAGTAATCCTTCTCCTTCGATTGGACAATAAGCACATCTCTTGTTGAACCTTTTCCCTCAGACGCGATTAAGGCCACAAAACACATGCAGAACCTTTCTCTCAAAACGATCAAGAACTTCTTTATCCGCTTTTAACAGAATCCATGCCTGTGGGCCATAAAGTGGGACGGAGATGATAATATTGTTATTTGACACTTGCTCGAAGAATCAGCGATTGTCAAGAGTAATTCTGCGCTTGATCTTGAAAAAATAATAAAAGACTACCTAATCCTTCATATCGAACAATCGAATGTAAATCCAAAAGAACAATTTGGTTTTAGAGCTGGCCATTCCACATGCCATCAAATAATGAGAATGTGGAGAAGGTGAAGACACTTCAGAGCACTTTCTCTGTCAGTGTCCTGCCTTCGCTCATATCAGGTGGCGGTTATTTGGCGCTGATGTGGTGGGAACTGAAAACCTAAGTTCTATATCACAGAAGCGCATTTTGGTTTTTCTTCGGAAAACCAAGAAATTACATTAAATGAAGGTTACTGCCTGGTAGTACAATGGACCAGTATTTGAGTCTGAGTGCTCCAGTGTAGTTGATCCCAACCTCCAAAAAAAAAAATAAAAAAAAAAAAATTATGAGATTCAAACAACACGTTAAAAGAAGTTTAAATTTGAAACTTTCAACAGGATTGGTACTATTGGATATTGAAAAGGCTTTTGATTCTGCATGGCACAAAGGGCTAATATATAAGCTCATCCAAAACTCTTTTCCGAAGTCTCTTATTAAAATTGTACAAAGTTTCTTGGATCAAAGGAAATTTATAGTTTTTGTAGGCCAAGCTCAATCGTCATTATGTATAACTGAATTCGGAGTACCACAAGGTTTCGTTCTCGGTCCCATTCTGTTCAATATCTCTATGTCCGATATATCAATACCTACTGGAAACACTTTTCTTGCTTTGTTTACTGATGATACAGCCCTGTTCTCACCCAACTCTTAGCACAGGACGCTATAACTTCGTTACAGAATTCACTTGACATTCTTCAAAACTTCTGTAGTAAATGGAAAATAAAGCTAAATGTTGACAAGTCTCAGGCTTTGTGGTTTACTAGACGCAGAAAACATCAGTTTCTACCCCAATCAAACCTGCAACAGAACTCTATCAGTATTGAATGGTCGGAAAACTGCAAGTACTTAGGAGCAATTTTTGACAGAAAACTAACTTTTAAAAAAACATATATCATTCACAGTACACAAAGTAAACCTAATGATTAAGATACTCTAACCCTTTATCAATCAAGAGTCAATGCTTAGTATTGAAAACAGATTATTCATTTTTAAAACATCTTCCAACCAGTTCATGCTTCACCTGTATGGGCAGATTGTGCCAATACTCACATTAGGAAGCTACAAACTTGTCAAAACAAGGTACTAAGACTAATTTTGAGTTTACCTTGGCATTTCTCAGCTGCAAGACTTCATGAAAGAGCTAATGTTAACACCATTGAATGCCTCATTTATAAATTAAAATACAACTTTCTTATTAAATGTACCCTCTCTGAGAACGAACTTATCCGAAATCTTCTGAACTAACTGTGTGTGTGTTGTTGGCGCTACAGTCCAATGCGGACCAGGACCTAGCTTGCTCATCAACTACTCGTGTTGTGCGCTCTACTGTTCTCTCACGAGTAGAACGGACCTACAGTTTTTTGCCGACTCCGAACGGCGAAATTTGAGAAGCTTTCTTAGACAGTTATTACTCTTTGAGTGTTGTCAGCAGCTCGAAAGAGGTGGTGCCGTGAAAAATTCGAAAAATTGGTGTTGAGCTGGGAGTCGAACCTAGACCCTTCGGCGTGTGAGCGTCGCACTCTATCCACTACACTACGGCGGCCACCTTCTGAACTAACTAGCCTTATAATAATGGTGGGCTTAGGTGCAATTTGGTTATAAGAATCTGTAGCTGTAAGACTTATAGTAAGGGTTCTTGCTTGTAGTTTTTCCCTTACCTTGGTTTTTTCTACTGTTATTATATTGTTATATTACCTGCATCTTCATAGTTGTAAAGAACTCTTGTTCTGTATCTCTAGAATACGGTATGTTAATAGGTAAATACTTATGAATTAAACTACAAATAAACTGAACTGAACTGTTGTCCTTGTTTACTCCAGAGCCGATGTAGACGCAGCCCTGAACAACCTCAATGCTGCTGCCTGCTGCCCACTATGGCACTCTGTAAGACCAGACTTAATGAAGTCCGTTTGTACTTTTTCGCTCTCTTACGCTTCATTGTTGGCTTGCTGTGCTCGTTTGCTTATGAACCAGAGATTTTTTCGGAAAAGTAGACTTTTTTGAACAGTGGCAGGATGGGCTGTGACCCCGATGTCCTGCAATACGTTATATTAATAATATATATCTTTTGGCGCGACAGTCCACAGGGGGACCAGGGCCTAGCTTGCTCATCAACTACTCGTGTTGTGCGCGCTACTGTTCTCTCACGAGTAAAAGGGACCTTCAGTTTTTTGCCGACTCCGAACGGCGAAGTTTGAGAAGCTTTCTTAGACAGTTGTTACTCTTTGAGTGTTGTCAGCAGTTCGCAAGAGGTGGTGCCGTGAAAAATTCGAGGTGTTCAGCCAGGAATTGAGCCCAGACCCTTCGGCGTGTGAGCGTCGCACTCTACCCACTACGTCACGGCGGTCACTCTTGCAATACATTACGCACTGTAAAACAGAGTTGTGGACAAGACCCTCGCCTTCAAGAACAGTTGGCGCAGAACAATGCTCCTCGTCCCCAAAATGTTACAACATGCTGATTTTCGTACCAACTTCTCGCCAAACATAGTCTCATCTGGCTCCATTAATTGATTTCAAAAAAGAATACTTCCCACCGTAGCTTCTCTAACATTCAGTGGAAACATAAGTTCCTGCAGCACAGTCGCCATCCCGAACGTTTGTCAAACTAACGCACCAACGAAAGACATCCACCACACGTGTGGCTCACATCCAACAGATGTCCCAGACGATGGATCCCCTTGAACGCTTTAAATAATTTATGACCTGTTTAAAGGTATTTACGCACATGTGATAAACACGCCTCCGTCCCACGTGAAATATTCCTGATTCCCTTTTTTCCAAATATCACCTCTTCTTCCAAAAGGTCGTATTGATCTCAAACGTCAAAAAATGGAGCTGGAGCGTGTGCCAAATTCCTTAACTAGGCAATCCTCTCTGTTTGGGGGATGTGTGAGCGACATTAAAAATACATCTGACATCTGATGCTGCTGGCGGCCGGCAACCCCGTTCAATGGATTTTTCAACATTCATGGCGCATTACGAGATATCTCCTAAATCCTAACTGAAAAATACATACTTCGAATAAAGCCCAGACATTACTCTTTATGAACGCACAACACACATGTACGAGGGGGCACACTTAACGATTTATAAACCTTGGGGAGTTCAAAGCCATCATCATCGCACAATAAAGGTGCATGCATAAACACATATTTGTTTGTTATCCGCCGTTACGCACAAGTATGCTCGTTCGCCCCTCATGCACGTGTACGTTTTGAATTTTATTTTATTTTTTGTTTTGTTTTGCTGGAGATTTTGCCGTTTAAACCCTTTAAGGAAATGCGAGATTTGAATGGGTTAGGATGCGCTTAAGGATTGACTTTTATAGACGTTGCAAATTCCTGTCTTCTTTTCTCGCTAAGTGGGATGGAGGATTTGCACTGCGATCGCACATTTGAATGCCCAATCATGATGGCGCCGCTGTCGGTGGAGAAGTTTTCAATATTATTGTACAATCGAGAAAAATGAAGGCTCGCGTGAGCGTGTGCACGCATCAGCGGACGGTAGGAGCTTAGATTCATGTTTTTGAAGGGCTGTTTAAAGAGTGCTTTGCTGCTGTGAATGGTGATCCTTCACACTCGATGCCGACAGTAAAAAATGGATAAGTTGAGCACGTCAGCCACTTATGAGCCTCATTTCGCAAAACTTTAAATTTTATGAGCCAGCTGATAATATTTATTGGAGAGAGGGCAGGGAGAACAAAGCTGCTGGAGCGGACGGACTGTCCTCAGAACTATTTGAGGCAGCTGGAGATGAACTGTTTGGGCGCATGCACCAACTCATCTGTAAGATATGGTCGGAGGAAAGCATGCCCGATGAGTGGAATCTCAGCGTCGTTTGCCCGGTTCAAATGAAAGGAGACCCCTGTGACTACGCCAACTACCGAGGGATTAGTCTCCTCAACATCGCATACAAGATCCTCTCTGCCGTATTGTGTGAGCGTCTGAAACCGTTTATCCATGACCTGATAGACCCCTATCAGTGTGGTTTCAGGCCAGGGAAGTCCACAATAGACCAGATCTTCACATTAAGGCAGATCCTGGAAAAGACCCAAGAAATGCAAATTGACACTCATCACTTATTCGTCGATTTCAAGGCTGCATATGACAGTGTGCATAGAGACGAGCTATACAGTGCCATGTCTAGTTTTGGCATTCCTACCAAACTCATCAGATTGTGTAGGATGACGATGGAGAACTCTCGCTGCTCCGTCAAGGTTGGTAACGAACTCACCGAGACCTTCAATGTCAAAAAAGGTTTAGAACAAGGCGACGCACTGTCATGTGACTTCTTTAACATCATCCTCGGGAAGGTCGTGCGTAACTCACAAGTCAACACCAAAGGCACAATCTTCCAGAAGTCAGTTCAATCTAGCTTCATCTAGCTTACACTGATGACATCGAACACAGCGAGCCGTCAATGAGGCATTTTCTGCCATTGAAGCGGAAGCGGCTACAATGGGTCTGGCGGTAAATGAGGGCAAGACGAAGTACATGCTGTCATCAAGGAAGGACACACAACATCGACGTCTCGGACGGAGCGTCACACTAGGCAGCAGAAACTTCGAGGTAGTTAAGGACTTCGTCTACCTCGACTCCGCGGTAAATAGAGACAACAACATCAGTACCGAAATCAAACGCAGAATCACTCTTGCCAACCGCTGTTTCTTTGGGCTCAAGAGGCAATTGAGTAATAAAGCCCTCTCTCGAAGGACTAATCTCACTTTATATAACAGCTTGATCATCCCCGTCCAACTATATGGCGCAGAATCTTGGACGTTAGCAAAGGTAGATGAGGAAGCCCTAAGTCTCTTGGAGAGAAAAGTTTTGCGTGCGATATTTGGTCCTGTTTGAGTTGATAGCATCTGGAGGAGAAGATTTTACGACGAACCCTATGGGCTGTACGATGATATGCGCCTGGTCAAGCGTCTACGGATACATCCATTAAGATGGCTAGGCCATGTAGAGCGTATGGACATCACTGCCAAGTCTTTGAATCCAAGCCATTGGGACAACGCAACAGAGGACGACCTAGACTAAAGTGGCCCACACAAGTGGAGAAGGACCTCATCTAACTTGGAGTGCGTAACTGGAGACAGCTGGCAAAAGATCGTGCTGACTGGAGAGACATGTTGGTTGAGACCCAGGTCCACCCCGGATTGTAGCGCCACAAGAAGAAGAAGAAGGAGGGCAGAGTGCCACTGATTTAGTAGAAGTCTTGGTCCAGGAGTAGGATACATTAGCGCTTAATTAAAATTTTGAAACTTGAAGCCAAAAAGCGCTCTTTCATGCATTTGATTTAGGTGTGATTCTAAAGCAACAACGAATATCTGGTTTCCGCCTCACAGGGATACGAAGAATAGAAACACTTCCGAAAAACGGAAGCTTAGAGATTCTTGTAAAGATTTCCAAGAAGAGTACCACCTACCCCACAAAAATTATTAGGAAATACCACTTATTTCGGTTCCGAGTAAAATGCTAACGTCGTTGACTGTGCACTGTATCCCCGGGGAACACGTCTCCTCAGAATGACAAAGACTTTAAAAGTGCAACAAGATTCAATGCTCACTCCATGCAGTGCTCGTTGGCCATAAGACAACTTACGAGGAAGAGTCATTTTCTGTGGAAAACGTTTCTCTAGCGAAACATGCCACAAAAGACCTGTTTAAGGAGCTGTTTACCTTTTTAAGTATTTTCTTTACAACCAAAGCTAAGCCCAACAACTTTTGTTGCCGCTAGATAGACCTTCACTTGCGGGACACAAAGACATACAGTAGAGCCTGTTTAATAGGCTGGGGGATCTTGAATATGGAAATAAACTAAGTATTGAGATCTTTAGGACAATCTCGATAAAGCATACAGTGAAGTCCATTTGATGAAAAAAAAGATTTTAAACATGGAGACGATTGATAAGTGCTCCGATCCTTAGAAAGAACCTAACAGGATCAACGACTGCTGGTGTCCAGTCAAACTAGATTTCTGTACACTTAAAGAGCTGCGAACATGGCGCCACTATGGAGTCCGTCATCACTTAATGCAATTAAGGGATAGAAAGGGCAGTGTCGTACCCAGCAGTATATAACGCCTTTGTTAAGTAAAACATACGTTCGAACATCAGGGTCGCATGTGAAGTCAGTTTAAAGCAAAATGAAACTGCGTGCACTCAACTCAGCTGAAAAGAAATGTCTGCCATCTTAGGTTTCAGGCGTTCGTACACCGGCGTCGAAGAGACTTTCTGTGAATTGGGCCTAAAGGAATTAGAACGCTTCATGGACACGTAGCGAGCAACCGCAACTGTCCAAACGGATAAGAGACCCAAAATAGAGGTCTATCGGCCACAGAATTCCCTGTTAGGCTTGATGTTGTAACTCACAAGGTTCTAGGCGTCCTGCGGCAATAAATGAGACATAGAAGGTTCAAACTGAAGAAGGGAGGCGAAAGGTCACTTATACCTGAACAGCGTCACTGGCAATGCTTCTCACAAAGTTGGATTTAAACTGATGGTTGAGACTCTGTGCCGTATTCAAGAGTCAGCAATACAAGTAGTAGTAGTGGCAGTTCGGGTATGCTTGATCCCCCTCTCGACTAGGTACCAGCGGCTCCCGAATTCTTACTCGAAGTGGATTGAGGTCGTTCTCCATTTATGTTCACTATCTTAGATGGCATCCCAGAGACTCCAAATTGAACACTCCTTGGGCTTGAATGTTTTCCCTATGATTTTTTTTCCCCTAAAATTTTGTTTGCTCTAAACAATATAGTCATCTCAAGCTCTTTATCCGTAGACCCTTGACCAGAAGCATTCAACCGTAACTTATAGAGTTCATCGTTCAATCCAGATGGCATCAACGCGAACTTGAACGAAAATCGCATATTTTCCTCAAAAACGCCAAGGATCCCACTCCCTTCTTAAAGTGTTTAGGCTTCTGCGCCATAGAGAAGAGCAGGGACGATCAAGATGTCATACAAAACCAGTTTGGTCCTCTGACAGAGGGCTTCATACTTAATTGCCTCATGACCGCAAAGAAACAGCGTTTGGCAAAGTGCTCCTTATCTTGAATTTGGTACTGAGGTTGTTGTTCTTATTTATTGCAGAGTCGAGTTACATGAACTCCATGAGTGTTTCAAAGTTTCTGCTGCCGAATGTGACGTCGCTTGAGTATCCTTTTAGTCCTTCCTTGACGATAGCATACACGTTGCCCTCTTTCAGACGCTTTCGCTTCAATGCAAGCAAACACCTTATTGGCGGTTGCCTGTGTTTGTCCCATTACGTCAATGTCATCCGCATAAGGTAGCTATGGAACTGGAATTTAAAGGAACGTGCCGGTTGTTTTGGGCTTCGCGTTACGCAAGATCTTCTTAGAAATGATGTTGAAAAAGTCACATGACAGCGCGTTGCCATTTTTGATTTTGATGGTTTCGATGAGTCCGTTGCCGACGTTGATGGAGCATCGAGAGCTCTCTATCGTCCTCCTACACAATCTGATGAGTTTGGTAAGAATGAAAAAATCAAACATACACTACAAAGCTCGTCTTCAACTACGCTATCATAATAATAATAATTGTTGGCGCTACAGTCCAAAGGGGGACCAGGGCATAGCTTGCTCATCAACTGCTCGTCTTGTGCGCGTTACTGTTCTATCACGAGTAGAAGGGATCTACAGTTCTTAGCCGACTCCGGACGGCGATGTTTTAGAAGCTCTCTAGACAGTTATTTCTCTTTAAGTGTTGTCAGCAGCTCGAAAGAGGTGGTGACGTGAAAAATTCGAAAAATTGGTGTTGAGCTGGAAATCGAACCTACACCTTTCGGCTTGTGCGCGTTGCACTCTACCCATTACGCCACGGCAGCCACCCGACGATGTAATACGGGCCTTCAAATCAACGAATAGACGGTAAGTGTTGGGGCCGCCGTGGTGTAGTGGGTAGAGTGCGACACTCATACGCCGAAGGGTCTAGGTTCGATTCCCGGCTGAACACCTCGAATTTTTCACGGCACCACCCGTTTCGAGCTGTTGAACACACTCAATGAGTAATAACCGTCTAAGAAAGCTTCTCCAACTTCGCCGTTCGGAGTCGTCAAAAAACTGTAGGTCCCTTCTACTCGTGAGAGAACAGTAGCGCGTACAACACGAGTGGTTGATGAGCAAGCTATGCCCTGATCCCTCTGCTGACTGTCGCGTCAACAATTTTTTATTAGATGGTAAGTTTCGATTTGTTCTTCTTGGGTTTTTTCTACCCTTCGCCGTAGGGTATATATCTGGTCTATTACGGACTTCCCTGGCCTGAAACCACATTGATAGGGACCTATCATGATGTTGACAAGCAATTTCAGGCGCTCATAGGCAATGTTAAGGAGGCTGGCCTTTCAATAGTTGGCGTGGTCGAAGAGGTTTCCTTTCTTGTGGACCGGATAATCGACACTTACAGTCATCCGACATGTTTTCCTCCGTCAATATGTGACAGATGAGCTAGTGCATACTCCAAACCAGATTATCTCCAGCTGCTTTAAACAGCTCTGCGGAAATTCCGTTCACTCCAGCAGGTTTGTTTGACTTCAGTTTTGATATTCCTATCTTGACTCCTCTAAGTTAGGGGACAGAATTCTCGTTTATTATTGTAGAAATTAGGTGAAACAAACATCCTACCAGCGGGATTTTGGCCACGATGGCAGTAAAGGAGTCTGCAGAAATGATCCTTCCAGATTCCCCGCACAAGGCAATTTTGGTCTTGGCAGGCCTTGGTCCGAGCTTTGACATTGCCAAATAGCAGTTCTACCTTTCAGCAGGACTTTCGGACAACCCTTGTCATTAAATAGGCGTTGCCTTATAAGGGTCCTGTTTGGCTGCATATGCTTACCTGTTGATCCGTCTATGTGCTGACGTGAAACCCAGCACATCGGTGAAAGCTACTTTGATGACTTCTTGACCACATTTCAATTGTTCTTAAGTGCTGAAGATGGCGAACTTTGAAAGTGTTGCAGTCAGACGATAAAAATTCAAGCGTCCGGGCCGACGCTGCATAACAACGGTGAATGTTTCGCCACCGCCGCTTCACTTTCGACAGAATTGGAAGATTTTTGCAGTTTAAAGCTTTTATCAACCTAATACTTGCTTCACCTTCTTCACCCTTAGAGTTCATTGTGGTCACCGTGGCGTAGTGGGTAGAGTGCGACGCTCACACGCCGAAGGGTCTAGGTTCGGTTGCTGGCTGAACACCTCGAGTTTTTCACGGCACCACCTTTTTCGAGCTGCTGACACTGAAAGAGTAATAACTGTCTCAAAAAGCTTCTCAAACTTCGCCGTTCAGAGTTGGTAAAAAACTGTAGGTCGCTCCTAGTCGTGAGAGAACAGTAGAGCGCACAACACGAGTAGTTGATGAGCAAGCTGGGCCCCGGTCTCCCTGTGGACTATCGCGCCAACAATTATTAGACTTCATTTCACATCCGAAATACCACACTTTTCACGCCCTTCCGTCCCATTTTCTGCCAATCAAGCGTTCATTTCTTTTCCTCTGATCCTTTGAGCTCACGAACTGTTTTTGTTGTTCGTTCCAGCCTGAAAGGCATCTTGTTTGGCTGCATGTACACTCCTGCGTCCAGCTGAACTTTACACTTTGCTTTATTTTTAAAGAATCTTTGGAGTTACCTTTCCTCTGATCGTTATATTCCAAGGCAGTCATGGATGGGAATCAAATAACAATCACCTTACGCTGCAGAACTTTTTGTTTAAGTTCGATTTTTGGGTGCTAATGTTGAACACATTGTACACTTAAACCTTGGTCTTCATGCATTGACATATATTTAAGTGGTTGGAAACGAAGACCAGGATGGGGATGTGCAAACGTTTATTTTTTCCCCACAAGATTTTGTTAAATAAGTTCGTCTGTTCAGTTGATTTTTGGTTTGGTGATGTATTTCTATTCCTCCAACCGTTGCAAAAGAGTTCGAAAAATTTGAAAGAACAATCTTACGTTAGTACACTGGTAGATATCGTAAACCAAACAAAAAATGGTTTTCAAATTATACCTTGTATAACTTGACAAATGTTAGACCTCAAATGATACAGATGACAACCTTATCAAAAATCAGACTTCGTTCAAGTGCTAGCCATTTAAATCCACTTGTTAAAAGATTATGGGATGCAAACGTTGTTAATAAAAGTACAAATCGCCACTATTATCAATCGTCATTTAACCTTTTGCATGATAGAAACCGATTCTTAATAGAATCTGAATTAAATAATGATCTGATTGCTGGGAACTTTGCCGACCGAGTCTCCCTGAAACTCGCTCAGAGTTCGACGCTTCCTGCACTAAGCATAGAAGAAGAATGGAAACGTTGTCAAGAAGCCATCAAAGATGCTGCCACTGATGTGCTGGGTTTCACGTCACCACCCAGAAGGAACCCATGGGTTGACGACGAGTGCAGGCAAGCACACGCAGCTAAACAATACGCCTATAAGGCGACGCTGTATCGTACAACGAGGACTGTTTGTGAGCTCTCCGAACATAGAAGAAGGGAAGCACTGGCTTCCCAGAAGAAAAAAGAAGGAGCATGAGAAGGGCGCGGTCGAGAAAATGGAAAGGTGCTATGGCAGGAATGACGTCCGAACGTTTTACCGAAAGGACAGCAATCCGGAGGATACAAGGTTCGGACCAAAGCCTGCCGAGACCAAAACGGACAACTCGTAGTAGAGTCGCAGTCTGTGCTGAGATTCTGAAAGGATCAGTAGACATCCAGCAACCGCCTCATTGACGGCTCGCTGTGTTCGTCCAATCACGTCATTAGCGTAAGCTAGCGATTGAACTGACTTCTGAAAGATCGTGCCTCTAGCGTTGACTTGTGAGTTACGCACGACCTTTCCGAGGATGATGTTGAAGAAGTCAAATGCCAGTGTGTCGCCTTGTCTAAAACCTTTTTTGACATTAAAGACCTCAGTGAATTCGCTACCGACCTTGACGGAGCATCGAGAGTTCTCCATCGTCCTTCTATTTAATCTGACGAGTGTGGTAGAGATACCAAAACTAGACATGGCACTGTATAGCTCGTCTCTATGAACACTGTCATATGCGGTCTCAAAAACGACAAATAGATGGTGAGTGTCGATATATACTTCTTGGGTCTTTTCCAGGATCTGCCTTAAAGTGAAGTTCTGGTCTATTGTGGACTTCCTTGTCCTGGAACCGCCCTGGTAACAGGTTTCTTGATAAACGGTTTCGTAGAATACTGTGGAGAGAGTCTGGTAGGCGACGTTGAGGAGGCTGATCTCTCGATAGTTGGCACTGCCGACAACGGACCGGACAAACGACACTTACACTCATCCGACATGTTTTCCTCCGTTAATATGTGACAGATTAACTAGTGCTAGGCATGCAGGCATGCCAGCTGCTTTAAATGACTTTACGAACGTTTGCTCTTGCAGATTTGTTTGACTTCAGTTTTAAAATTGCTATCTTGACCTAGTCTATGTTGGGGGGGCGGAATTCTCGTCTATCATCATGCAGATTGAGTTGAACATTCTGCCCAACAGCGAGAATTGGGCTGCAATCGACGCTTCCGAGTCTGTCTCAAATAATCATTCCAGATTTTCAGCGCTTGCAAACCCGCGCCACAGATTGCGGGAGTAGATCGCCAGCACTGGCTAGAGGAACAATTGCGGTTTCACCGTGGAAGCAAGTCAATTCCTCCGGTCCCATCTTTTAAATAATAGACTTAGGTTCAATTAAGGGCAAAACTTTGGCCTGAAAAAACCACTAACATCCGAATACTTGAACACGGCCTACAATATTGGGAACTGGAAGTTTCAAAGACAACTAAGTAAATTTCAATCTAGTCCCAGGGCAGGTCCCGGCAATCCGAAAATTGGGTCCGAGTTCCTCAGTCAACGTGCTCATGGCATTATATCCAAAAACAAAGAAACCATTTGTCAAAAATTATAGCCGACAGCTTAAGCGTGTCGCCATCACCACCATCTGAAGATACCTGTCAAAGCAGCAAGAAAACCACGCCACCCACGGCAGCCTTTATGAAAGCAAACACATCCAAATAACATTTTTCTTGATTGCGGATTAATTATTTCAACAGCAAAGCAAAGCACAAACAAAACACGGAAAAAGGGTTTCACCGGGCGCCTGCTTGATCCCCATTTAACAGAAAGAAGGGTGACTGCGCCCCAAGCAAGTAGGCAATTAAGCAACGTCAATCGACGAACGCTTTAAGCGACTCGCTGGACTCATTTCAGGATCCCCTCCTGTAATTCATAGAAGGATACTGTGGGCTAAATAATTTGCATAGACGACGGGACCAGGTGAAGTCCCATCGGGCCAGATTCACTGCCACAGGTGCACAGGCACGCGCTGAGGTGCATGCTGCACGGTGCGTGAAAGATGTGCGTTGTGTGAATATCGAATGCACCGCAGCCGGCCTTTAATTCAAAATTGGCCACGACTTCTGATTCTCATTCCACATGAACTAACTTGGTTACAAAGGTGTGTGTTGTGTGTGTTCTTTTTTAACCGGAGGCGCCCCTTCGAGCACCCCAGTTGAAATGGAAATGGAGGGCATTTTAAGCAGCCCGCGGGTGCACAAACTGAGGCGAGGCATCTGCCATCAACGCAACTGTGATTCCTAGGTGTGTAAATAGAGGGTCAGCGGGAGATACAAAACAAGGAAAAAATAAAAGTTTAAAATCGAGTCAGTCACGACCCCAGTTGTGAATGAATTGTAGGCAGGAGCTGTGATTTGACTATTTTTAGGGGGAGGCAATGATTTTTGCGGTGTGATTTGTGGCCGGCGTGGCGTAGTGGGTAGAGTGTGACGCTCACACGCCGAAGGGTCTAGATTTGATTCCCAGCTGAACACATCTAGTTTTTCACGGCACCACCTCTTTCGAGCTGCTGACAACACTCAAAGAGTAATAACTGTCTAAGAAAGCTTCTCAAACTTCGCTGTTCGGAGTCGGTAAAAAACTGTTGGTCTTTTTTACTCGTGCAAAAACAGTAGCACGCACAACACGAGTAGTTGATGAGCAAGCTAGGCCCTGGTCTCCCTGTGGACTCTCGCGCCAACAATTGGAAGACAGAAAGAACTGCTGAAATTTCAAGTAACGTGACGTTACGTGTGTGTAAAGATTTGAAAAATTTTAAAGTAAATGAAGACTGAATACAGAAATGATCCTGTGAAATATAGTCTATAAGACAGCGATAGTGCACCCCATATCCAAAAAAGGAAAGGATTCGTCTGATCCGTGCAGCCTTCGGTCGATAAGTTTCCTTCCGAATATTAGCAAGGTTTTCGAAAAAGGTGGTTAACAGAGCTTTGCTTGACTGGGTAGAGGATACAAATATAAGGTTGCCAAATATCTTGCTTGATGTTTGGGTGTCGCGTGATTTGACGCAAGAAAACCTTCTGGATCGACTCAACGCCAACGATACGCTACTGAAACGGAACGAACTGGACATATTTTCGAAGGCCTAAAGGGCAAATATGTAAAGAAACGGGATTCCTCTCTGGAAATACTAAGCTTACTTCATTTAACAGCTTGATCATCCCAATCTTGCTTAATGGCCATAACATTTTCGAGAAAAAAGTTTTGCGTGCGACTTTTGGTCCTGTTTGCATTGAAAAGATTTGGCGGCAAACTTGATAGGCTGAACGACGGCATACGTCTGGTCCAGCACCTATGGAAACAACACTTAAGATGGCTATGCAATGTAGAGCAAATGGACACCACAGATCCGGCCCGAAAAGTTTTTCAATCCGAGCCATTGGGACAACGCAACAGAGGACGGCCTATGCTGTGATCGCGCACACAAGTGGGGAAGGACCTCAAACAACTTGTACGCAACAGGAGACCACTGACGTGAGATCATGCTGGCTGGAGAGGTATGGTGATTGAGGCCCAGGTCTATGTCGGTCTTAAGTGTTACATGTAGAAAAAAGCTTGCGTGTTTAGCGTGCAAAGGCGTCCAGCCTTTCATTATTTACAGCACTTAAAAGAAAGAACTCCATAGTATGTGGTCATTAACGATCCACATTTGCTTCTTTTCTGCCCAGAGATTCAGTCGAATCTTTAAAAGAAGGAAGCACAAAATATTGCCAAGTCCACACTTTACACACTTCTAGGCATTTAACGTCTCGATGAGCTTCATAAGGATGTATGTTGTGGGGCCGATGTTCTTCAACACATTCTCCTGAATCTTAGGCTAGAATGTTGGTACATCATACTTTCGCATAAAGTGAAGAAGCACAAAATATTGCCAAGTCCACACTTTACACACTTCTAGGCATTTAACGTCTCGATGAGCTTCATAAGGATGTATGTTGTGGGGCCGATGTTCTTCAACACATTCTCCTGAATCTTAGGCTAGAATGTTGGTACATCATACTTTCGCATAAAGTGAATTCTGTGATACTAAAGCCCACAAGGAAACAAGAACCTAGAGTCTGCAACCTCTGGAGCTGTGCGGGCTGTGGTTTCTTCCCGGGTCCGATTTATCGCCGACTCCGATGGAAAAAGCTCTCCATTAAAAATTTGTTCTTTTCGGGTGCTATCCACAACTCGAACGCAGTGGCACCATAAAAGCACACCAGGTCTCGAAAACTTAAATTGAACCTGAGACCCTCAGTCTGTTTCACTGCACTGAATCCATTTCGCCAACAAACCCGATTCCAGGAATCAATTGTAAGACCGTGCGCTCATTTCCATGAATTTATTACACATTCACCATATGAACTTAGACCCACAACACTAAACAAACGCAACAGAAAATAAAACGTGCAACAATTAACCGCGGGACAGTAAACTCTTGAACACCTACACCAGATTTTTGGGTTCAGCTTCACCATACAGTGTCAGGAAAGCACTCAAGTCCTCTGAACTCAAATGGGCAACTATCTTGTAGAATCCCGGCTGAAGGTGCGAAGGCATGCCCGCACTCGTAATCAGGCACATGTTGAAGGCGTACGTACCCTTCTTTATGTACGTTTCACATGTTTCATCAAAAATTGGAAGATCAGAGCAGGATTCAAGGTCTTTCTGCACCATCGGTATGTAAAAGTTCTGTAAAAAGTCACAGAACTCCATTCTCCTCGCGTGATACGGGGTAAGTTTGTATTCACCGTTTCCAGTTGGACTGCGGTAGATTTTTATTTCCATCTGCAAAAGGGATGAATCTGAAAAAAAAAACAGCTATTGGTCGCAGAGGATACTCACACTGAATTTTTTATCAATTGGAATGCCAACTTCCGCTGTTCCATTGAGTGCGTAGACACCGGGTTCCTTACGACTTGACCTCATTTTAAGTGTAAGCAGGTCTAGATCTGACGAATTGTAGTCAAATCTGTGCAGAGAGAAATTCCAATCCTGAAAAAGAAATGTAATCAGACGAAATTAAATCAGACGGATGCAGATTTTGACTTTGATGAGGGGCGTTACCTGTACTCCCCAGCTAGAAGTAAGCAGAAAGGGAAGTGCAACGACCATCAACAACAGTGCCCGTTTCATTGCAGTTGGACTACTCACAGTGATGTGGATGTGGATCGACTTTTATACTGTGTGGAAGCTATTTTTCGTGGATCCTATTTGCACGTAGTTTGTAGATGTTCGATAAATGTAACAAGGTTCATGTTGCGCTATCTCAAACAAGATCGAACTGTAAGCCAATGTCAATTGGATGCTTACATATTTGTGCAGGGTGACAAGAATGAAACTGATTTCCGATCTGCTTTTGAGGGTAAATATGGAACGTGTTACTGGTCGCTTGGAGAACTGTGGCCACACTCAAGTCGCGCCCCAAATTAAGGCGACACTAGTTGTTGGGCAGATTTTTGAAAAAAAAAATTAATCATTTTGTTGCCACATTCTGGGTTCCAATGCAGAGCTAGTTTGTCGGTAAAAACTTGGCCAAGAAGATTATAGTGTCTGCAATGTCCGGGTGGGTGTATCGTTTTCTTTCGATGATTGAAAAAATAATACACTGCAGCACTCAGACTCGAAAACTGATCCACTGTACTAACAGGCTCCAGATGATGTGACTGGATTAATGAATCACATGATTCAAAATTACATCCGTATCACTATTTATAGTGTCAACGGAATCACTGATGGAGAAAAGACCATCTGTGGCGGGATGGCGGCTAACAGACCCAGGCTTTGAGGGAACCTGACTGGTAGTGACAGCTTGACCAGAGTCTATATTCTGGTGCCACGGGAGGTCAGGGGTCCCTGGAACTTCGGTTCCAGCCTGACCGTGCGGTAGGCCCCCTTGCGGGAGTATCGTAGTGGCTGTGGTTTCCAACCTAACATCGCGGGTAGAGTCGAGAATAGTGTACTGTGCTGACTTGTCTAGCCCATTGTTTAAGCAAAACTAGGCAAGTCGGTTAGGGGACTATCTCTTCTCAGTGTGGAGTTGCATTCTCGACCGGGCGCTGCGACCCAAAGAGCGGAAGAGGTTTTAGGAAGGCTTCTCATCAAACCAAGGTGGGGTGATTGCCCCTCAAACATGATCCCAGTTTGGTACTTAGGTAACTAAGGCGTTTTGTCTTGCATTACTTACGACTCTTGGGAAAATGGACCCCGTGACATAAGCCGTAAAGGCAGGTGATCACGTAAAACCAAATCCCACATCTGTACTAACAGGCTGCTGACTTGTCTAGTTCATTGTTCAAGCACAACTAGACAAGGCAGTTAGGGGACTATCCCTTCTCAGTGTGGAGTTGCATTCTCAACCGGGCGCTGCGACCCAGAGAGCGGAAGAGGTTTTAGAAAGGCTTCGCATCAAACCAAAGTGGGGTGATTGCCCCTCAAGCATGATCCCAGTTTGGTACTTAGGTAACTTAGGCGTTTTGTCTTGCGTGACATAAGTTGTAAAGGCAGGTGATCACGTAAAACCAAATCCCACATCTCTACTAACAGGTTCACCGGTAGAGCACTAACGTTGGTGTGGAAGTAGCTCTCAATAAGACCTGCATGTTGATGCTCTTCATGCAAGCTGTCCGCAAACCGTAATCCGTCCGTACGTGTTCTAGGCACTTCACTGCGAACGGTGAGCGAGGTTAAATACCTCGGCACTACCGTTGGAAAGAGAATTAACCTTTTTCCCTCATGTGCATAAACTGAGGGATCGGCTAGTGCTGGTTTCAGGGCAGCTTTGGTGAGTTCTCAAGGGTGACTGGGGACTGAGCGGAACAGCTGCACGCACTATATAATCTGACCTGTTCGTTGCTTGTGCAACGTATGGTGCCTATATATGGTGTGACGTTGTGAACACTGCTTTGGGTATGAGACGAATTCAGTCATGTCTCAGGGTTGGCGTTCTGGCGTGTCTTTCTGTTTACCACACTGTCTCTACGAAGGCTCTTCAGGTGCTCATAGGTGTACTGCCACTTGACCTGGAGATTGTCAAAAGAAGTATCCTCTTCGCCTTAAAGAGAGGCATTCCAGCACCAAATGCTGGAGGAATCTTCTTCAGCGGCTTGGAGGGACTAGCTCTTAACGAGCGCAGAAACCTCCTAGATCAATTGTTCAGATGCAAATGGCAGAATAGATGGGAGACCTGTGAAAATGGCAGGGTGACATACAGCTTCCTTCGCGATGTGTCACTCGTTAAGACCATTGGTGGTCTTAATTTGAGCATGCATCCGAGCTTCTTGCTAACTGGACACGGTTCCTTGAACTCGTTCTTGTTCAAGCGGTCCATAACCGATTCAGACACCTGCTTGTGCGGGTATAGCTCTGACGATTGATTGCACGTGTTGTGCCAATGTTCTCTTTATGATGACATTCGGGACCTTGGAGCTATGAACATATCTTGCACTGATGGGACTTACGATGTCAGCCTGGTTCTCCAGACTAGACAGAGTACAGACACCATCAGGGGTTTTGCTAGGGAAGTTTTCAGCAGACGAAAACGAAAACGCTAAAATGGCGCCCTCATGGCAGCTCATAGTTAGGTTACAATAGGAATATAAGGCCATCGGTCGGATGTTAAGGAATCCTACCGAGAACAACATAGTTGCGAAGCTCGACGGGAGATATATTCTGGTATCATCGACCGGCTCAGAAATGTTGGCTGTGATGAAATCGCTTTCTGGTTATTTGTCTTTTGTCTTACAGGATTGCGAGCACCGCAGGACCATCAGGACTTAACGTCCGAACGGATGTTTTTCGAAGATGCCCACAAGGGTCCAATTGTGGACCATTTTTGTGGAACCTTATGATTGATCTCCTTCTCTTCGAAATAAAAAGTACCTTCAAACACTGTGCATTTGCCAAGACCTGCTCATTTTCGTCAAATGTCAATCTGATCTGAATTAGAGCGGCTGCCGTTGATGAAATCGGATTTGTTCACCGGTGGAGCACAATCGTTGGCGTGGAAGTGGCGTTGGATTATACCTGCATAATGATGCCCAAGGGAAAGCTGTCCGCAGACCGCAACTCGCCCGTACGTGTTTAGAACCAAATCCCACGTCTGTACAAACACGCAGTAAGCCCAGGGGCTAGTCAATTAAAGCTCATTTTCTAGACAAAATTCCAATTTATCCATCAGCATAGTTTCCTTTAGGAATGATATGATATAATCATTCCAACGCAACCATAACATTTGGATACCTTTTTTAAAGAGTGATTTATCTTTGGCTTAAAAATAGGCTTCAATTTCGGCGATCACCTCCTCAATCGGGCCATTTCCATTTCCAACATTTTCTGGTGAGCATCTATTTAAGTTCTGAAAAGCGATAGAAGTCGTTGTGGGCCAAATCTGGAGCATACTGTGGTTGCGGAAGCAATTCAACACCCAATTCTTGCAATTTAGTCATGGACGCCAACGACTTGCAACACTTTGCATTGCCTTGGTGGAAGAGAATTTGTTTCTTCTTTCTTTTGCAGTTTCTTACTTTAAATGCACCAATAATGCCATGTAATATTCGCTGTTCTGATCATTTTGCCTTTCTCAAGGTAGTCGATGAATAAAATTCCGTGCGCCTTCCAAAATACAAATGCCATAACCTTCCCAGCCGACCTTTGTGTTTTTGGACGCTTTGGGCGTCGTTGGCCGGTTGATGTCCACTTCGCTGACTGCCGATTTGGCTCTAGAGTGTAGTGGTGGATCCATGTTTCATCCATTGCGACATACCGATGCAGAAAGTCTTGTTTATTCCGGCGACACAACTCCAAGCAGCTCTCAGAATCATCGATACGTTGTTGTTTTCGGTCCATTGTGAGCCATCGCGGCACCCATTTTGAAAGCAACCTTTTCATGGACAAATGTTCATGCAGTATAGTGTATAAGTATACACAGCCTTCTGATATCTTTAAACGTGTCAGCTATTGCATGCAATTTCATTATGGGGTTTTCGAAAACGCTTTTGTGTACCTTTGTGACGTTTTCAGGTATAACCACTTCAATTGGCTTTCCACGGCGTTCAGCATCGTTGGTGTCTGTCCACCGGCTTTTAAAGTCAGCATTTTAATAATTGTTGACGCGACATTTTACAGGGGGACGAGGGCCTAGATTGCTCATCAACTTACTCGTGTTGTGCGTGCGACTGCTCTCACGAGTAGAAGGGACCTACAGTTTTCTGCCGACTCTGAACGGCGAAGTTTGAGAAGCTTTCTTAGACAGTTATTACTCTTTGAGTGTTCTCAGCAGATCGAAAGAAGTGGTGCCGCAAAAAATTCGAGGTGTTCAGCCAGGAATCGAACCTAGACCCTTCGGCGTGTGAGCGTCGCACTCTACCCACTACGCCACGGCGTAGTAGAGTGTATTATGAGGTATTGTGAGTTATTATGAGGTATCTCCAAAACATGCATTCTGAACGCATAACCGCTTCTTCAGGTGTCGAAAAATGTTGACCTCTCATTTTATTTTTAACGTACAGAAATAAAAAGAAGTCATTCGGTGCAAAGTCCGGACTATACGGCGGATGATTCATCAAATCGATGTTTTGAGTGCTCAAAAATGCAGTTGTTTGAGCCGATGTGTGAGAGCTCTCAATGTCGTGGTGAACAGTGATACGTCTTCGGTGGTTTTTTTTCCTGATTTCTTGGAAGACAACTGCCAAACAAATGGTTGTGTACCACTCACAATTGACTGTTCTGCGTTGTTCTAGTGGTACGATTGCGACATGTCCAGTTTTTCCGAAAAAACAGGCGACCATTTGCTTGAAAGTGCTTCGTGCGCGAGAAACTTTAGTTGGATTTGGCTCAATTTAAGACACCCATACAGTCGACTGCTGTTTACTTTCGGGCTCATACGCGAGAATCCACGATACATTACCTGTCACGATGTCATAGACGTGTTTTGAAGCACCGCGATCATATTTTTGGAGCATTTCTTTTGACCAATCGACACGAGCCTTTTTTTGAGCGATTGACAAACTGTGTGGGATCCAACGCGAACAAATTTTTTTGACGGTCAAATGTTCATGCAATAATGAATGTATGCTGGTTCCACTAATGCCTAAGGTTGTCTCAATCTCACGATGGGTCACATGACGATCTTGCAATATCAATTGGCGCACCACATTAATGGTTTCCGGAACAACAACTCATTTTGGACGACCTTCACGAAATTCGTCTTGGAGTGAACTACGACCTCGGTTGAATTCACCATAGCACCGGTAAACATTTTTCCTTAATGGAGCTTCATCGCCAAAATTTGAATTAATTTCATCGATGCATTGTTGTTGAGTTAATCCACGTCGAAAGTTGTAAGAAATAATCCATTTTTTGGACGAGATGAATCTTTTAAGTTACTGTAAACAACACAAATAGTGCTCGTATGTCAAAACGTTCTGAGTACGTATAACCTCAAAAATGTCAAACCTTACGATAGAGCTGGCAGTTGGGAGATTGCAATACTAGGGTTGCCCAATACCGAAATATAAAAGGAAACCTTCGTAATGTACTATTCTATGACGCATCTTCGTTCTGAGTTACATTGAACAGAAATGTTTCGCAAAGTATATTCGTTTCATTTAATGTTTAATAATGATTGCACGAAACATGTTCAATAGTTGTTTTTGGGTCAGGTTTCCTAGTTTTTATTAATTTTTGTTTATTTCTATTTATTTATTTATTTATTTATGTTTTCATTATGACATTAAACAATTCACGTAATTATTTAAATATAGTTTACAATATGCATAAATAGGGTATTTACAATTGAAATAATGTTTATGACATTTGAAATTTTAGGCAATGATATTTATATTTTAGGTTTTAATATTTTCGTAATAAAAATATTGTTAAATGTCACCTCTTTGGTTGAGATACTAAAACTAATAAATTAGGTTGGGGTGACCCATGTATAGTTTGTTCAGAAAATTGACAAAGGAAAAACAAAAAGGAATATACTTAAAATTTAAAATGTTAAAATTTAAAGAAGAAGCGCGAAAGACATGAGAAATAATACATTCATTATACTTTACTTTTTCGTTACCTTACATCAGAATGCAAGAGAAAAACAGTTCGAAGTCAGAGTAATTTAAATTGAATAGCCAATTTCTTAAATGCTTTTCAAAACTTCGAGAGTCAGCTAAAGATCTTATAAAAACTGGAAGTTTATTAAACATGCGGCATGATGATTCCAAATAAAAATTATGAAAGGCAGTGGTTCGGTGTTTTGGAACGGGTACGGTATTTTGGAACAAAAGAAGTATTCGAATTATTCTCAAATTGCAGTGACCTGATCTCGTGAAAAACACTTTTAGTACCTTAAAACAATAAGGATGTCTAATGGGAAGAATTTTTGAACTAAGAAGTAGCGGATGACATGGATGATGATGGCTTTTGTTAAATATTTTTCTTATCACCTTTTTTTGTACAAGTAGTAAGGATTTTTTTTTTACGCAAAAGTTCCACCCCATATTGCAATCTTAAATGGAACAAAGCAAAGTTAATAATTTTTAGCAATTCATTCGAGCAGGTTTTTCTTAAGTAAAAGAAGATACGGAGAGTACTACGCAAATATTTACTTAAGCAGTGAGTATGACTCGAAAATGACATTTTAGAGTCAATAATAAGTCCTAGATATTCAAATTCTTTTGCTTCCTCAATCAAAAAGCAATAATTACTGCAGTTGAGAGTACTATTAAAAGTTTGTAAGGAAGGACTGGTGTTGCAATTGCCAAAAGTTTTCAACTTCTGAAAATCAGGAGCGTGATAATAGATCTCTGCGTTTAGGTTCTGTAGGTTTGATAAACTAAAAACCATTACTTTAGTTTTAGAACTTGTGTGAAGACTGTGTTCAGCAAACCAAACCCTCAATAGAATAAGATCCCAATTAATATTGGAAATAAGTTCTACGTAACTTTTAGAACCTAAACGCAACCTACATCATCCGCGAATGCAGTAAGTTTTCCTTTAAACTCTTTAGAAAAAATGGAGTTAATGTAAAAAAGAAACAATATTGGCCCGGTACTAAGAATTGAGGAACTCCTTAATTAAGATATCGGATTTCACTCCTCATATCCTCGATCTTCACTCTTTGAGATCTATTTCACAGATACGAGCGGAGCCGTTCGTGCATAAAACCACGAAAACCTATCTTTTGCACTTTAAGTAATAGTTTCTCATGGTTAACCATATCAAAAGCGTTTGTAATGTCCACGAACAGTCCAGCTGTGAACATTTTGTTATCCATGTTGGAAAACACATTTGCACAAAAGTTTAGAAGATCCTTCTTGAATATCTTGCTAAAAGATGCAAGAAGAGATATAGGTCTGTAATTCTTACTTCTTCTTCTTCTTTTTTTAATTATAACACCTTTCATAGTGAAAGGATGTCATTGGAGCAATCGAAATAACATTTTGTAATAATGTATCCTGTCGAATATATGACACCAAACATTTATTTTAATTATAATACGCGCAACTAGGAATATCAATTGAAAATACATCTTTTCCAAATGTTTTTCTACATATTTTATATGTTATTATATACACAAATGTTATCCAAATGTGCATTGATTAAAATTAAATCCCATTTTAAGTTTCGCTTACACAAATTTGCAGTACATTTTCCGAACGCGTTGTGTTTAATAGACACCAATGAGTGACGAATTCACGAACTGTGGGCAATTTAAGAGTGTTTGACACAATTGAGGGCAAAAATTAACGAATTAGCCGTCACGTTGGCTATTTTGGAGGGGAAACGTAATGATGTTTGAGTAAAATGAAACAATGTTTCTTGTTCTTTTTCTTCTTCTTCTTCTTCTTCTTCTTCTTCTTCTTCTTCTTCCTCTTCTTCTTCTTCTTCTTCGTCTCCTTCGTCTTCTTCTTCTTCTTCTTCTTCTTCTTTCGCCAGCTGTCTCCAGTTGCGCATTCCAATTTGGTTGAGGTCCTTCTCCACATGTGTGCGCCACTTTAGTCTAGGACGTCCTCTGTTGCGTTGTCCCGATGGCACGGATTCAAAGACTTTTCAGGCCGGAGCAGTGATGTCCATACGCTCTACATGGCCTAGCCATCTTAAACGCTGTATCCGAAGACGCTTGACCAGGCGCATTTCACCGTTCAACCCATAGAGTTCGACATTAAATCTTCTCCTCCAGATGCCATCAACGCAAACAGGACCAAAAATCGCACGCAAAACTTTTCTCTCGAAAAGACTAAGGGCTTCCTCATCTGCTTTCCGTCCAAGTTTCCGCGCCATAGAAAGCGCCATAAAGCGAGCTTAGTCTATCGAGAGAGAGCTTTATTACTCAATTGTCTCTTGAGCCCAAGGAAACAGCGATTGGCAAGAGTGATTCTGCGTTTGGTTTCGGTACTGATGTTGTTGCCCCTGTTTACCGCGGAGCCGAGGTAGGCACAGTCCTCGACTACCTCGAAGTTTCTGCTGCCTAGTGTGATGCTCCGACCGAGGCGTCGATGTTGTGTGTCCTTCCTTGATGACAGCATGTACTTCGTTTTGCCATCATTTACCGCCAGACCCATTTTAGCCCCTTCCACTTCAATGCTAGCAAACGCCTCATTGACAGCTCGCTGTGTTCGTCCAATCACGTTAATGTCGTCAGCGTAAGCTAGCAATTGAACTGACTTCTGGAAGATCGTCCCTCTGGTGTTGACTTGTGAGTTTCGCACGATCTTCCCGAGGATGATGTTGAAGAAGTCAAATGCCAGTGTGTCGCCTTGTCTAAAACCTTTTTTGACATTGAAGGTCTCGGTGAGTTCGGTACTGACCTTGACGGAGCAGCGAGAGTTCTCCATCGTCATCCTACTCAATCTGACGAGTCTGGTAGGAATAGCAAAACTAGACAAAGCACTATATAGCTCGTCTCTATGCACACTGTCATATGCGGCCTTAAATTCGGTGAATAGGTGGGGAGTGTCGATTTGCACTTCTTGGGTCTTTTCCAGGATCTGCCGTAATGTGAAGATCTGGTCTATTGTGGACTTCCCTGGTCTGAAACCACACTGATAGGGACATATCTGGTCATGGACAAACGGTTTCAGACGCTTATACAATATGGCTGAGAGGATCTTCTATGCGAAGTTCAGGAGACTAATCCGTCGGTAGTTGGCGCAGTTAAAGTAGTCTCCTTTCTTGTGAACCAGACAAACGACGCTGAGATTGCACTCATCGGGCATGCTTTCCTCCGACCTATATATCTTATAGATGAGCTTGTGCATGCGCCCAACCAGGTCATCTCCAGCTGATTTAAATAGTTCTGCGGACAATCCGTCCGCTCCAGCAGCTTTGTTCAATGCTTAATGTCACGTAAATAAATTTAAAAAATTGGGTTTATTTCTACCAGGATACGTAAATAACAGTCGAACGGTCGATGGACGAAGGGGGAATCAGCTGTTTCATCAGCTGTTCAGCTGAGCATCTCCTTTGTACTTTCTAAAAATTACATGGATTTTAGTTAGTGGCTCCCCCTATGAATTAGAATCAGGACTTATTGAGTGATGCGTTACATATTTGTACAAAATAATAATAATTGTAGGCGCTACAGTCCAAAGGGGGACCAGGGCTTAGGTTGCTCATCAACTACTCGTGTTGTGCGCGCTACTGTTCTCTCACAAGTAGAAGTGACCTACAGTTTTTTCCGACTCCAAACGGCGAAATTTGAGAAGCTTTCTTAGACAGTTATTACTTTTTGGGTGTTGTCAGCAGCTCGAAAAAGCGGTGCCGTGAAAATTCGGAAAATTGGTGTCGCGCTGGGAGTCGAACCTATGAACCTCGTATGAGCGTCGCCCTCTACCCACTACGCCACGGCGACCACACAAATACACATAAGTGCATACATATTCTTCTGTTTATATAATTCTAAGCTGCCAAAACGTAATTGCTTTAATTTGATACTACATGCATTTCCTTACCATTGATTTCAAATTAATTAAACTAAATTCCTATTTCAATAGGTTTGAAAAGGTTGAATTAATTGCTCTTCCTCTCCTTCAAAGGTACTTCCATTATTTCAAAATCTGGATTGCATTCACATCAATTTGGTTTTGAATTTATAAATGTGTTGTGCCTATTCGAAAGCTTGTCAATTAGCTTCACCTGTCTCTCCTGGAGTGTACGTCATTTTAAACTGTATTCTGAAAACGGATGTGTTCGCCTCATTGAGTTAAGTGTAAATGGCTTCAGTTCAGTTTCAGAAAGTAAATTCGTTTCACAAATTGAATCCCTGATATGCCCTATAGTCTATTTAAATAAATAGTGCTTTAGTCAAACGCCAAATTTAATCGCTGTCACTACACAATGTTTTAAATTCTGGTGCTTATAGATTTTGGGGAGTGTCGGCCGTGGCGTAGTGGATAGAGTGCGACGCTCACACGCCGAAGGGTCTAGGTTCGATTTCAGGCTGAACAAATCGAATTTTTCAAAGCACCACCTCTTTCGAGCCGCTGACAACACCCAAAGAGTAATAACTGTCTAAGAAAGCTACTCGAATTTCGCCGTTTGGAGTCGGCAAAAAACTGTAGGTCCCTTCTACTCGTGAGAGAACAGTAGCGCGCACAACACCAGTAGTTGATGAGCAAGCAAGGCCCTGCTCCCCCTGTGGACTGTCGCGCCAACAATTATTATTATTATTTGGTCAGCGTTAGACTTTCCCGGCCAGAAACAGCTCTGGAAAGGGTCTAATAGGTTTTTAAAGAAGAATTTGGACTATCTTGAAAAGTCTTTGAATTCGGCCGAGGCTAAGGTTCCGTATATAAGTGGAGGAAGACCTCAACTAACTTGGAGGGCGCAACTGGAGGCAGCTGGCGAAAGATCTGTATCTGGACAATATAAGATCAAGCCTCACACCAGCAGTAAAAAACATGCCCCATCCTCTCTGTGTGTGTGGTCGCCGTGGCGTAGTGAGTAGAGTGCGGCGCTCACACGCCGAATGGTCTAGGTTCGATTCCCAGCTCAACACCAATTTTTCGAATTTTTCACGGCACCACCTCTTTCGAGCTGCTGACAACACTTAAAGAGTAATTACTGTCTAAGAAAAAGCTTCTCAAATTTCGCCGTTCGGAGTCGTCAAAAGACTGTAGGTCCCTTCTACTCGTGTAAGAACAGTAGCGCGCACAGCACAAGTTGTTGATGAGCAAGGTAGGCCCTGCCCTTCCTGTGGACTGTCAACAATTATTATTATTATAGATTTTGGGGACTTTGCAACTTGGACTTTTTAATATCATTTTAGAAATGAGGATTCCTAAATTTTGTACCCTTAGTTGAGATTTTTATAAACAGTTGTTCCTCTTCACAAAATAAATAATTATTTTAAATTTGTAAATTTACATGAAGATTGTTAGTGGTAGGGTATTCGAACCAAAATTTTGTAGATTGTACATTTGAGCACTTGATATTCAAATTTAAAACATTGAGCGGAATAAATATTAACAAAAGTGTTGCAGTAGATCAGAGCAATTCAGTGTTGCAACGTGGCAGATCAAAATATGAAGTCTTCTGCCTCTTCCCTTCAGTTCAATCTTATCCCCAGAAAGATGTAGGATTTGGCGATCCAAATAAAACACCAAAAGTACAATGTTATTCTTAACTTTATTATAATATTTTACACGATCTTAAGGGTAGCTTTTGGCGCAACTACCCTGTTTGGATTTCTCTTGTGTTCTGACTGTCTCTCCCTAATTTTCGCTGACCTGTCTTTCGTGCCTTTGTGCGTGTGTTCGTTTAGCTTGTGTATATATAATGTGTCTGTGCAGTTCGTAAGTTTTTCGTGTGTATGTATGGTTCGTCGTCTAGTCGCCTGATAGAAGAATAGCTGTACGTTGTGTCTCCTGATTGAAACGTTATGTCCGTAGTGTACGTAGTGTTTTGTTTTATGACCCATCCCAAAAAAATGTTAAATAACTCGTCTTCACAATGTTCCAAATGCAAAATCTACTGTTTTTATTGCTAAACCACCCTGTAATGTGTTTATTTTGAACAAGACTTCAAGCACTCTTGTACTGGACGCGATTGTACAAGATTGTTCTGCTCGTTAGTCTAATCCACTTCATCTCCAGCGAATCACGCAAATTTCGCGTACAGTCACAAAGAGATTTTTCAGATAACGCTGGTCTATTATTTTTTAAATATGAAATTCTCGCCATTCATTTTTCGAATTCGTGTAAAACAACGAAAGTCATGTAGTTACCTCCGATATTTTTCCAACCGAGTGCAAAAATTTGCTCACCTTCATTGAATTGGGTTGTCTGTTGACCAGGCGTCTCATCATATATGCAACTTGAATCTTGTGAAACACAAATCAAAAGTACTCCTTAGACTCAAGTCCTTATTTAGTTGAACTTCAAATTTATTTTACTCAACGACAATGAATAATGAGGCCGCTTCGACGTAGTGGGTAGGGTGCAACACTCAGACGCCGAAGGTCCGGGTTCGATTTTCGGTTAAACACCTCGAATTTTTCGAAGAAAAAGCTTCTCAAACTTCGCCGTTCGGAGTCGGTAAAAAACTGTAGGTCTCTTATACTTGTTAGAGAAAAATAGCGTGCACTACACGAGTAGTTGATCCCTGTGGACTGTCGCGCCCTACATTTATTATTAATGAATGATGAGTTTAAGACTTGAATTTAAATGTGCTCCGAGATATTTGATCGTGTCTATTTGAAATCGTGTCTAAAATAACCCCTGGCTCAGTTGACCTCATTCGTCATCATTCATAGGTTATTCATTTATTGTCTTAGAACAGTTTCTATTTATTTAGTGAGAGGGACACAGAGAACTTATCGCTTATTGTAACAGATCACAACTGCGTTACTGTTTCAGGTCAAAGAATGCAGAGGCATTTTCAAACCCTGCCAAAAGAAAAATTAGCACATTCGCTTAATTGACATAACATTTATTTTCAAAATTTTTACATCTTAATTTAAAAAAAATGGATGGCGCGACAGTCCACAGTTGGATCAGAGCCTAGCTTGCTCATCAGGTACTCGTGCTGTGCCCGATACGAGTAGAGGGGACCTACAGTTTTATGCCGACTCCGAAACGCCAAGTTTGAGAAGCTCTCTTAGACAGTTATTACTCTTTGAGTGCAGTCAACAGCTTGAAAGAGGAAGTGCTGTGAAAAATTTAAAGTGTTTAGCTGGGAATCAAATCTGGTCCTTAAGCGTGTGAGTTTCGAACTCTACCCACTTCGCTACGTCGGCCACATATTTGTTGTTTACTGTACAAAACGTGCAAAGTACCGCTGCTTGACTTTTTTTCATGGCAATACAAGAAATTAGAATGCCGACTAATAGTCAGAATTCGATGCGCTTTTGCTGAAATATGGCCACATATGGTGAAAAGGGTCATGCCTCTAGATGAGACTAAGTCCCCGTCATATGTGATTATCATGTTTCCAGGTTCATACTTTAAGGCAATTTTCTTTAGTACTGGCATTTAAAATGCCAGTCAATTATCTTTAGAACAAAGTAAGATTAATATCAATTTGAAAAAACGATATTTTCCATACTTCATTTTATTTTAAGGTTCTGTTTCCCTAAAAATAACACCCATAATGAATTATTTTAGAATATCTTGATGTGTTTTTATATTATTTTATAAAAATGCGCTCTTGATGAAAAACTCTTAATATAAAGTACCGTTAGATGCTTGTCTCTGGAAAGGACAGAGTTGAACGATGCACGGCTATGTTAACCCTTTGATGCCCTAATTAAGTATGAGTTGATTAAAAAAAAATTCTCCTAACATTGAAGAAGGAGGTGGTTACTACCAGGTATATATATTTTTAAAAATAAAATACTAATTATTAATGGGAAAGTAAAAACATTTTATTCAAAGTATTGGCCATTGTTTTCTACACATTTCGACCACCTTTCTGGCAATTTGTGAATACCGCGCCAATAAAATTGTTCGTCTTTTAAAGCAAACCAATCAGACACCCAATTTTCGGCCTCTTCGTAGGACTCAAAGTGCTGCTCAGCCAATGCGTGTCCCATCGATGAAAACAAGCAAACCAATCCGACACCCAATTTTCGACCTCCTCGTAAGAATCAAAGTGCTGCTCAGCCAATGCGTGTCCCACCGATGAAAACAAATGGTAGTCGGAAGGAGCCAAGTTTGATGAATGCGGCGGGTTGGGGTAGCTGCTCCCAGCCAAGTGTTTTGATTGTATCCTTAACCGGTTTTGCTTTGTGTGCAGGTTCATTGTCATGGAGCAAAATTACCTTGCCGTGTCTTCTGGCCCATTCTGGTCATTTCTCGATCAATCCATGGTTCAAATTGATCATTTGTTGTCGGTAGCGATCAGTATCAACGGTTTCACCAGGTTTTATTAGCTCGTGGTACAGCACACCTTTCTGGTCCCACCAAACACAGAGCATTGTCTTCTTGCCGAATCCATCTGGTTTTGCAGTCGATGTTGATGGTTGTCTCAAATTAACTCATGATATTTTCCGTTTAGGATTCTTAAAATAAATCCATTTTTCATCGCCAGTAGCAATCCGATGCAAAACCGATTTTCTTTCGTGTCTTTGAAGCAATATTTCACAAGTGTTTTTTCGGTTTTCCATCTGTCTTTCATTCCATTCATGTGTGCACCCATTTTCCACACTTTAGGATCTTTCCCATAGCTTTTAAACGGTCAGAAATTGTTTGTTGTGCAACAATTAACATTGCTGCCATTTGCTTTTGACTTAAAGTGTCATCTCCATTCAATATCGTTTGCAATTCGGCGTCTTCAAACTTTTTTGGTGGTCTTCCACGTTCTTCATTTCTCACATCAAAAGCATTATTTCTGAACCGTTGAAACCATCTTTTGCATGTTGCTTCTGATAGAGCATGAACAACAGATGCCTCGACAAGCATTCGATACGACTCTGCAGCACTTTTCTTCAAATGAAAACAAAAATTTAATGCTTTCCTCAAATCATCACTTTCTGGTCCAAAATTCAACATTTTTAACACGATGAACAAATGTGATGTTGTCTGTTCAATGACTTGATGTATACTCAATATTTTTCACAGATGTCATAGCAAACAAACAAACAAACAAAAATAAGGGCTCGTTCACAACAAATGTTCCCTATCGAGACATTTGTATCTTGATGCTTACTTCAAACGGGTATACCTGGTAGAAAAAGTGAATAAAACTATGCTATGGATCAATACAATATTACTCAGAAATAATGGGAAACAACTGTGATGCAACGATAAATATGCTGTTGAGCGTTGCAGTCACTTCAGTTGCAATTGTTTTGTCGCGAGACAGTTTTAAGTTCATTAGCAAAATGCATCATAACTTAAGAAATATTTATTGGATTTTCATCAATTGTTTTCGTTTAATTCCTTAAATACAGACCTTCAAAAGTATGTTAAGTTTATTGTGAAATCGGAAAAAAGTATAATAAATTTTATGAATATTCCTAGTTTCTGTTCGAGTTACAAATGTTTTGTCCGATAATGTACAATTTGAGTGTCCTTATAGGGGCATAATCAGAAACCAATAAGGAAGAAGATGGTCAACTGAACAGCTGATCAAACAGCTGATTTCCCCTTTGTCCATCGACTGTTTGACTGTTATTTACGTGTTCTAGTAGACATAACCTCAAATTCTGTTTACGTTTTGATTTATATGCCCTCTCCTTCTAACAGTGTGAAGAGTGAGGAGATCCACCGTATAGACAGTTCACACGTATATTCATTTGAAAACAAACAAAATCCTTTTTGTGCGTCAGCTGTTCAGGAGGGGAAATGTTATAAAAAACGCTGTAAAAATGAATTCAAGGGACGAGGGAGTTGACTGTCTCCCTATTGGTCTCTGGGCATAATGAACATATATTTTAAGTTTTTTTTAATAGATACAATAGAATTAAAAAATTCGTTTCAATCTCACATCAAAAACAAATCATTTAAGAATTGACACCCGTACTTAAGGGAAAAGCATTGTTCGAAGCTATTATTTTAAACGTTGCAACGACGTCGTAGAAATAGAATCGCCAGGCATCTGCATTACCGTTTTTGAGTAGTGCCAATCACACAGAGACTAATTTTTTTTTCAGTCACAAAAAATTATTTAGGCTGAAAACCAGTTAGAATTATTAATCCTGTTTTATACGCCGATGTTGCGTGGTCTTACAATAAGAAAGCATGTATATTTTTAGCCCACTGTTGTCGCCAGACATCACATCCATATCAGTCCCTTAAGCGAATAGATTTAACTGACTTGGACTTACCTCGTTTAACTTAATCTTCTCAAAAATGATGTAAATGAAATCACATGGCAGGCAAAAACATACAATTTCCAAGGAAACCTTAAGCGATATGATATGAATTAAATGCTGCGATCACACATTTGAAGAGAATTTCTTTTTTTTTTTTTAATTTCACCCTTCAAGTACACTTTTCGTTCCCATATATCATTTTGAACTACATCTCCAATGATGGCTTTACATTTTTCATTACATTAGGCTTCCTCCCACAACAAATAATTCACATAACCAAAAACTGCAATCTACTATATTCAACTTCGTTTTTATTCACAGATGGATTTATCAGCTTTAAACTTCTTAAACAAATCACAGATCTTTAAGGCCCATCGAAATCTTCATGCTATCAGCCCATGAAAGTTTACCATAAAACATTGAATGCCATATAGCAGCAATGGACAGTTTAGGGTATACACGTACACGTATTATTTTTCCTTTATTGAAAACAATAAATATGAATATTATTAATTAATCCTGTGTGATAGGACATAAAGCAGTTTTTTTGTGATTGAAGGAAAGAAGAACTTTGCATTTAGTACACCGCATTCGTCTGTACACCGTTTTGCATAGACGATATCTCCCTTTTTGTTCCGAATAAACTGGAAAATGGCCATAGTTGTCGTATCGTGTTTCATCTGGTGGATTCGGCAGCTGTACTTTTGACGTTGTTGGTGTTGAAGCATGTGATGAAGTCGACGGTGTTGGTGATGGTTTTCCGGCAGTAGGGAACGATTCTATAGATTGCAAATTACTCAAAAATGAGGGTCGTCCTCTCTTTCTACTTGTTTTCAAAACTGGTAGACTTCTTGTGATCAAAGTTCTTGTAACAGTTAATTGGAAGTTCATTAAACGCTTTTGTTTAGGATTCATTGCAGTGAAATCTGTGCGATATAGAAGAATATGAGAAGCTGAACGCAATAGCGTTTCTTGACATTAAAGTTCATCGGGAACATGACCATCTTTGATTCGACTAGTACAAATTAAACTAACGTTTGTTAGGTTTTATTAAAAAATATTTTTTTAATCATTTCTTGAGGATGAACCTCTTTATTCCTAATTCACTTAAAGACTGAACTTAACAGAAACACTAATAACACAAGATACCTAAAACCATGCCATAGCATGTGGTGCTGCTGCTAGCGATGTTCCCACCGTTGGTTTCTGTTTGCATCCGCTGAGCAATGGAATGCAGTAGCTTCGTCTTGCCAGACGCATTGTCAGCAATCTCGATCGTGAGAACGATCATAAATTATTTGATGCTAACTTGTTTGGCGTTGACTTACACAAAAGACACAACTTCAGGAAGACTAGTCAACTATCGCTCCAACTAAGCCAAGCACATTATAAACAACACAGCTTCAACTTGGTTAAAAAAGTGTTCAAGCTAAGTGACAGTATGTTAAATAAAAAAAAACGAACGAATTGGACAATGGTTATCCGACGCAAGTTATTAGGAATTTAATAACACAATACAAACACAACATACACTCCGAAACACAGACAATCACAACAGTAGATTATATCCATAAAAGCATGGTGTACATCCCAACATTGTCGACAAATTTTAAGAATGTAATTGATGGTAGCTGTGACAATATAAAAATAGCGTTCAAGTGTTCGATTACACTAGCATCGGTTTTCACCAGACTCAAACCAGATATAGACAAAAGAAGCAAAACTGACGTTGTTTACAAAATCAACTGTAAGGGCAATGATAACGAATCCTGCAATTTATGCTACATAGGTACCACCAAACAGTTTCTTCGTCAAAGACTAGCTGGTCACAAATCAGACATCAACAACAAGAACTCAGGCAAAACAGCATTAGCAAATCACTGCGTCCAGACAAACCATCAACCTGACCTTGATGACGTCAAAATCCTGCAAACGGAAAAACATACTAGCTAAAGGTACACTCTGGAAACCCTGCACATAATCAAGACCAACAACAATATGGATAGGAAACAGGACATACATACAACATATCTGCCGTATATTCAGCACTTGTAACGGCTTAGACATATTGTATATAAATCAAATTTTAAATTTCAAATCATTCTTGACTGATCTTCACACACAGAAGTGCTCAATATTTTGTTTCATTGTGAATTTTGTTTTTTGTGATAATTTTAAAGAACATTTAGACTAACATCCACATCCATTTGTAACAACAACACAATTAATGTAAGTTAAATTGCATTGTTACTATGTATGTATGTAACATAATGTTTTATTGTTTCAATAAAAAAGATCCCCTGATGAAGGCAGCAATCCCTGCCGAAACGTTGGGATAATAACAATGAAATAACCTAGTTTCATTGAAAATCAACAGTGACCAAAAAGGCCGATGAAGGAAAGACAGTTTGCCCTGCATAGTAATATTTTCTACACCTGTGATTGATCCGATACAATTCAGCTAACATATCCGCAAAGGGAAGCCTGCCTGTGCAATAAAATCAATCCTCGTCGTCGGTGCATTGAAAAACTGTCATAAAAACGTTTTTATGTCAAATGAATGGTGAAGCGAGAAGATTTTCTCTGAACATTCAGAGCAAATATCAACCTGATCGGGACTTTATTTATTGTTAAGGAATTTTCTGTCATGATTGAAATGTGAAAAATTTATGGGGAGGAAGAGAAGAGACACGAAAGGAAAATGAAACAATTAAAACTTTGAAGGAATGCGCTCATTAGAAAGAAAAAAAAACATTGAATGGATTTACAAAATGACCGTGGGAGGGCGATGTTGTGATCAATGGAGGATGAAGACTTTGAAGCTACACGGGCGAAATGTTCTAAATACCATGAGCTACTAATTCACGTCATATGAAGGACAACCTGGTTGTTAAGATTCAGCGTTAAAGGGCTTTTTGAGATCTTAGGATTTTTCGTGGCTCTAATTCTCAGTTTGGTACTCAAGAAGGCTCAACATTACACATTTGTTTGCAGGTTTTCGTCGATACTAAGAGAAAGGGTGAGTGGCAGATTTCAAAAGAGACAGTTACAATTAATTGTGGCAAAAAAATGTTTTTCCTTCAAAACCTAAAAAGTTCAGTAGACTACTTCTTACCCAATTATTCGTTATTTGTGAGTCTTGGACATGGGTGCCTACATCGCTCAGTCTAATGGTTTAATTCTTTGTAGGCGGCTGAATAAATTCCTTTTATTCAAAAATTCTGTAATATAAGCATTCATATGTCGGTTCGTACGAAGCTCCGTACATCAACTTTGATTGTGCGACAGATTACGACGTGATTTAGAGCATACTTTGTATTATGTACAGCTCCTGAGCACTTTGTTTTCACAAGATACATATTTTTTGAAACAGCACAAAAGTTTTACACTATTCGTTCGTTTGTTGAGTTTTTGGGTTCTCAACTGATAATGCCTTGCATGTTACCAGCAGCTTTTTCTATATTTAGTATTGAATTCTGGATTATATGGATTACGCATGAACTTCGTGCTCTACTGGCACACATAGTCTAAGTCCTCCTTCTGAAACATATTTCAGTCAATTGAAGGAAAAATAAGAAATGATTAGTTTAAGAGTAACTGGTGTCGGATGAAAGTTTCGCTTTCAATATCAATGTTTGTTTCTATTAGTGAGCAAATTAATAATACAAAAACCAGAACCGCACCGCATAACTGTGTGTGTGTGAGGTGTGAGTCCCATAATCGATATTAATAATTTAATTTAACAATGTTCGACCTTTCAATGTCAATGTATTTTTTTGTATCTCCATCCCATCTACGGCACGAGTCCATTCGATCTGCACAGCAGTAAGTCGAGAGAAGTTGAACTGCTCGATTGTCATACCACCTTACCTAAGGAACATTGTGGTTGTTCTCGACTTTGTAATCAACACTTCCCCGACTTGCTGCTGCTGCCACTAAAAAGAATAGTATGGACTTTGGATTTTTTATTGTTAGTGGCGCCCCTATATGTCCCGGGACTTATTAATTGATGTGTTACGTGCAATAATTGAAATTCGTCGATTCGTAACATACAACAGGCTGTTTCTCAAGGATACACTTATGGGCTCGTTTTAACAAGTCCGTTAACAAGTCCCGGGACATATAGGGGGCGCCACTGAAAAGAGTAGTGTGGCAGGCGACCACACCAACGGTCCGGCCAACCAGTGCAGCTGAGCATACTGAACGGACTACGCAACGGCACACTCAGCAGCACATCGCAGTACGTGAACTAACCCAACAGCACATAACCCACGCGAGGAGATCCTTCCACGCAAAATAACATCTACGATCGCGGTCCGTACGTCGTTGGGTAAACAACCCAACGAACCCAACGGTGCCCGCAACGCACAAGAGGATATCCTTCGCATCCCACCAACGCCGAGGGATGCAACGTGGGCATGTGCCTACGGAGCAATAAGAGGAATGGGTTGGGTCACACAAAAGACATCGCTCATGGACTACTTCGATAGGTGGAAGATCCGGCCCAACGAAAGGAAAACCCAAGTACTGGTCATCAAAGGTCCCACCAACCTGTGTTCCAGAAATACATTGAGGTATCACAACAAAATACGGATCAAAATCAAGAATGAAAAAATCAAGCCCGTCACAGCAATGAAATACCTCGGCGTAACATTCAACAGGGATTTTTCGTTTGGCAAACATATCGAAAACCGCATTTCGATTGCCAAAATACAACTCAACCACTGCCGGAAGATCATGTGGAGACCCAACGCACTGTCCAAAAGGATCAAGCAGATCATTTACAAACAAATCATCAGACCATCACTAACATATGCATGCCCGATTTGGTTCCATTTACCACCGGCCCAAATGGAAAAACTTCGGATATTCGAGAGAAAGTGCTTCAGATTCATCAGCAATCTGCACAGGCAGCCAAACTCCATGAAGTTCATCAAGTCTTCAACAGTGTACAGACAAACGGGAATAGATCGGATTGACAGACGAATCCTCCAGCTCTCCATTAACTTCATCAAGAACCTTCCCAACATCCCCAACAACATCATAGCTGAATTAGCGGCAACAGCAGCTGATCCTACGGACTACTTCCTGAGTACTAACCACATCGAACACTTATTCCATGCAGGGGAATTATTGGACAGGCAGAACAACATCACCTACCACAACGTCAGGATGTGGAACAACACATTTAAATATAACAATACGCAATATATAGAGCGCGAACTAAGCTTCTTGCTCATTCAAATTGTTTATAAATAGAGTAAGTTAGATTAAGCTTATATAAATTTAATCAGCAGGTTTTAAGAACCTTTTCCTGCCAATTAACTAAATAATTGTCTTTTAAAAGATAAAAACATTAATCCCAGTAATCCAAAAAAAAAAAATTAGAAAAATGTTAAATGCATGTTAAATTTAAGCTAATCAATAAGATATTTTAAGTATTTTCAATATCTGTAACATTTTAAAAAATATGGTTCAATAAAGAAAAATACATATAAAAAAAAAAACACAAAAGACACTCGCAATTAGAAAGTCACACGGGGATCATAACTAGCAGTGGGATAGTGACACTGATCAATATTTACATTGAAATTGCCGATGATAACTTATCCAAATAAAATATTGTATACATAAATCGACTCCTCGCCTTTTAATTGACTCCAAGTAGGACATACTTGTGGCAACGAGCTACAGTAGTATGGACTTTGGATTTGTGTTATAGTTATTTTAATAATATTAATAATAATAATTGTTGGTGCTACAGTCCAAAGGGGGACCAGGGCCTAGCTTGCTCATCAACTACTCGTGTTGTGCGCGCTACTGTTCTCTCACGAGTAGAAGGGACCTACAGTTTATTGCCGACTCCGAACGGCGAAATTTGAGACGCTTTCTTAAACAGTTATTACTCTTTGAGTGTTGTCAGCAGCTCGAAAGAGGTGGTTCCGTGAAAAATTCGAAAAATTGGTGTTGACCTGGGAATCGAACCGACACCCTTCGGCGTGTAAGCGTCGCACTCTACCCACTACGCCACGGCGACCACTATATAGTTATAGTTATGTTATAGTTATGTTATTAGTTATAATTTTCTTTCACTTTGATAACTTTAGGATGATAATTTTTTAGCCAATGACATCCAAATTTTATACTTGTCCAGAATTCGTATTTAATACCGAATCATTGACGCTATTTAGGACCCAACGGGTACGGCTTAAATTTGTCTCTTGTACAGGCTTAAGTGCCTAGAATTACTTAAGCAGCAAACGTTGAGAGGTGGACAACTTCGAAGAGGAAAACACAAAGCCACAGAAAAAGACTGCTAAATAGTTAACAATTTCAAAACACTCCTATTCTCAATTCCAGCGGGTGAACATTTTAATGGTGCTTGGTTTTTTCTTAAAATGCATCTTCATTAATGAAAAAAAAAATCCTAGAAAATCTGAAACAATTCAAAAATTCAATTGCTCTGCGAGAGCTACTTCATTGGGCCCTTCTCGAAGACATTCCCCTCGAAAACTTGCCCAAGAACACTTCGAATTTAAAACAGCGCCAGTCCCAACCTAGTTCCCCTTTCCAACAGTGGGCTAGTTTGAAGGCTTGAAAAAAAACAAAAAACAATTACATTGCACACTCAATCTGCAAGGATAAACAGATATGCAAATAATGTCCACCAACGGAATAATAAAAACGTAATCCAACCTTATCTAGACATGTTTTGAACTTGAGATGAGATTACAATTTTAAATGCTGTAAGGACAATTAAGACCTAGCAAGGAGTAGCAGGAATGAACCTGTTTATATTCAGGATTGCCTTAATTTAATTTTTTATGCAGCCATCCGGGTTGGAAAACATTCGCTTTACACAGTTAATTATTATATGTATGCAAATGTAAGTGCTGATTAAGTGAATAGCAGATGATGTTCTGTTTTGCGAATGAGCGAGTAAAATGCCATGCTATCCACGCATTTTTTCGGAATTTTTTTTCTCTCATTTTTTGTTTTGTTTTCCCTTTTCAACCGACGAACCATAAAAAAAGTGCTCGTACATTATGAAAAACGTACGTTGTGTACTCTGAAGGACACGTACTCCAGCTGCAGACTGTGACTGAAAAGTGTGCGATTGACGGAATGTTACACTTCAGAGTTGTAAAGCACAAAGGGTATTAAATGCAATTCACATCTCGTATCACTCAAAGATAATGAAGGTGCTTAATAAAAATGAACTATTTTGTGTGGCGGAATGCGAAAAATCTTGGTAACTGGAGAAAAGGAGGCTTTTCGGCTGGTATTGACTTTAACGTCGAAGATAATGCGTTCATCTTCGTTGTCAGGTAAAGGAAAATACTCGCACGTATATTTTTTCTTTGATTTGAAAGTTCTTTTGGTTTGTCTGCTGTTCTTTATACAACAGCCACCGTCCAGATTTTCAGCGTGGGCCAAACTGATTCTTGGGACTTCTGTCTTTTTGACATCAGTTTGAATACTGCAGCTTAACCGGGGTAACTCTTGACTCCGTAAAGTTGTCGGGCACGATTGTAAATTGCGTCAGAACACATTTCAATGCAAATATGAATTTTCAACAGATTTCCGCGTTCGTTGAGAGATTTAAGGCAGTTTTCGGTGGAATGCCATTTGTAACGTTCTCGGTTGCATCTTTCTTCTGCGAACTTAATAAAATTGCAAATGAACACCTGACTTTGCAGGTTCATTAAGTTAAACAAAATTAATGCTGATGACATAGTTATATGTTTTTAATTGAAAGTCTCCATGCGGCTTGACTGTATGTGAACGGATGGTTAAGCGCGGTGTAAGCAAAGACATCTCAATAGTGACTGAACTTGGTAGAAGCGATTCTTAGCCTCCTTCACGGGACTTCTCAATAGATGTCCTGAATTCTGAGCGTGACGCATCTTTATCTGCGTATACACATTTACCAATTAAGCCTTACTTCCCGCGTAAGCTTGAAGATCTTCTTCTTAATGTAAGATCCACTACATTTAAGGGGATACAGCTTAAGATATGTGGCCGCCGTGGGGAAGTGTCGAAGTGGGTAGAGTTCGACAGTCACACGCCTAAGGACAAGATTCGATTCCCGCCTGAACGCCTCCTTTGAGCTGCTGACAACACTCAAACAATAATAATTGTCTAAGAAAATGCTTCTAGTCGCTTATAATCAGGAAAACTACACAAGGTCTGAAAAAATCTGGCCCATTCATAAATAAAGAAATGGTTGAATATTGCAGAGATACTGTATGTGATGAAACTGTTCATTGTATACCCAGGAGTTGTGGCTACAATGGTCCTACTCCACGCTGTAAACTATTGGATCAATAACTTTAGTTCATGCAGTTTGCTAAGAGATGGCGTAACTTGCATTATTACTGTGGCAGACAACCACACCAACGGTCCGGCCAACCAGTGCAGCTGAGCATACTGAACGGACTACGCAACGGCACACTCAGCAGCACATCGCAGTACGTGAACTAACCCAACGGCACATAACCCACGCGAGGATATCCTTCCACGAAAAATAACATCTGCCATCGCGGTCCGTACGTCGTTGGGTAAACAACCCAACGAACCCAACGGTGCCCGCGACGCACAAGAGGATATCCTTCGCATCCCACCAACGCCGAGGGATGCAACGTGGGCATGTGCCTACGGAGCAATAAAAGGAATGGGTTGGGTCACACAAAAGACACTCGCAATTAGAAAGTCACACGGATCATAACTCGCAGTGGGGTAGTGACACTGATCAATACTTACATTGAAATCGCCGATGATAACTTATCTAAATAAAATATTGTCTACATAAATCGACTCCTCGCCTTTTAATTGACTCCAAGTAGGACATACTTGTGGCAGCGAGCTACATTGCATTGGTACATGCGTTGGAAGGCAGCTATCATTGAATATCATTTCATTTGAAGCGTATACGCTGCTTAAACCTCGCCATTTGGAGTGGGCAAAAAATTGTAGGTCTATTCGTGAGAGAAGAGTAGTGCGCATAACGCGAATAATTGATGAGCAAGCTAGGCCCTGCTCCCCTGTGGACTGTGGCGCCATCCAATTATTATTATTACTAGGGTTGCCTTTTACATTTCGGGATGAGAGAACAAAAACAAATATTAATCATCGAAAATAGTTTTATTGTTTTTTAAAATATTCCCGATTAATATCCATACACTTCTGTATGCGTCAAAGCACTCTTGCCACTCTGATCGAGGTATCTCCAAAACATGCATTCTGAACGCATCAACCGCTTTTTCAAGTGTTGAAAGACGTTGACATCTCATTTTATTTTTTACGTACGGAAATAAAAAGAAGTCATTCGGTGCCAAGTGAGGGCTATGCGGCGGATGACTCATCAAATCGATGTTTTGAGTGCTCACAAATTCAGTTGTTTGAGCCGATGGGTGAGAGCTCATTGTCGTGGAGAAGAGTGATCAGTCTTCTGCGGTTGGTTTCCCGATTTCCTTTTTTCTTATAACTGGCGCGCACTAAAGGGATTGCTTATACCCTTAAATGACTGGAATTAAGTCACAGCATGTGCTGAAGGTATAAAGAAAGAAAGGGAAAGGATGAACCGATGCACATTGATTTTAAATTCCTGCGGATTGTAATGGGGAAGAAGGGGGAATTGGGCTGGGAAAAGCATTCCATATTCGTGTGGTGCGGCTAAAGAGTCTTTAAACTTAACTGTACGTCCGAAGGTGAAGGGGTGAGCATTCCCAGCGAGGCGGGTATTGCGGGTGAATTCTTGAACGGGAGGAATGCAGCTGGCTAACTCGTTAGAGCATTTTTTGTTAAAATAGTGATAAAATAGTGATAGAGATGCAACATTTCGTCGATGTTCAAGCGAGTCGATTGACTTCGCAGCACTATTATCACCAATATGTCTTATCGCTCGCTGTTGGATTATGTCTAATAGGTGCAGAGAGGTCTTAGGAGCACCGGACCAGATAGGAGCTTTATATTTAACCTTTGGGCGGATGTACGCCTTATATATTCTTAACAGGTCAGAAGCGGTGAAATAAGAAACCTAGACATTTCGCTGCATTTTTGGCGATCTCGAATATGTGATCGATCCAACTTAGAGTTGAGTTGATACACGTACCGAGGATGGAAAGTTGTTCAGTTTCAATAACGCAGGATATAGATAATGGTAGGTTGTTTTGGAAGACAACTGGCAATTAAATGGTTGTGTACCACTCAGGATTGACTGTTCTGCGTTGTTTTAATGGTACGGTTGAGACATGTCCAGTTTTTCCAAAAAACAGGTGTCCTTTTGCTTGGAAGTGCTTCGTGCGCGAGTAACTTTTGTTGGATTTGGCTCATTTTGAAACTCCCGTACAGTCGACTGCTGTTTACTTTCGGGCTCATATGCGTAAATCCACGATCCATCACCTGTTACGATGTCAAAGACGTGTTTCGAAGCACCGCGACCAATCGACACGAGCCTGTTTTTGAGCGATTGACATATTGTGTGGGATCCAACTCGAACAAATTTTTTTGACGGTCAAATGTTCATGCAATATTGAATGTATCAATGGTCACACTGGTCACACTAATACCTAAGGTTCTCTCAATCTCACGATAGGTCACATGACGATCTTGCAATATCATTTTGCGCACAGTTGGTTTCCGGAACAACAACTGATTTTGGACGACCTTCACGAAATTCGTCTTGGAATGAACTACGACCTCGGTTGAATTCACCATAGCACTGATAAACATAGGTCCTTGATGGAGCTTCATCGCCAAAAATTGAATTTAGTTCATCGATGCATTTTTGTTGAGTTAATCCACGTCGAAAGTTGTAAAAAATAATCGCACGAAAATTTTCACCATTTAATTCCATTGTTTGGGCAAGATGAATCTTTTAAGTTACTGTAAACAACACAAATAGCGCTCGTTTGTCAAAACGTACGTATAACCTCAAAAATGTCAAACTCTACGATAGAGCTGGCAGTCGGCAGATTGCAACACTAGGGTTGCCCAATCCTGAAATATATAAGGCAACCTTCCTATTGTGCAACAAATATATTAAATAAATATTAAATAAGTTAAAAGGGAAAAACTAATGTACACTATTAAGAACTACCTTGCCGACCTCGATCAATACTCGCCTATGTAAATAGAATTTTTTTTTAATATTCATCGTTCAATAATTTTCATTGTTCAGTACTACAGTTCAGTACAGTGTACCTAGTACACACTGTAAAATATTGTGCGCATATTCAGTTACTGAGTTTTATATGCTAATTTGTATAAATTCCTCTGGTTCTTTACCTAATCAACACGAGACTAATTCACTGTTATGTGAAACCTCAAACGTTTCTTTAATAAATCAATACTGAAAAGAGCTGTTTCTGATGTTACTTGTTGAAACCCCACCCCACCATCACCAACACCATGATTGTTCAATTAATGTACAAAAATCGACAATCATGGCTCAAAAGCGATCACCACTGAGCGAAGTATTCTGGCCAATATTGTTTTTGAAGAAATACGGATTAACTCTTTCATCAATCTATAAACAACACTTAACAGTCAATTTTGGTAGATGTAACATACCATTAAGTGGTTTTCAACAGTTAATCCGTCCTTATTCGAAGTCTGTCGGGGTTTTTGAACTATTTCTTATTATTATTAACTTTATAAATACTTATATTTCTTAAGTATTGACAAAGTAAACCTCACGCACAACCCACATACTGGTATGCCAGGCTCATTGTTTACCCCCGGAGAGATGGGTTCGCAGCATACATTGGTTCACCACACAACGGGTGTAGCGATGGCTATCCAGGGCTGCCGCGAGAAAACTGTATGTCAACTTAACCTGCAGACTAGCAAGGATAGTGTTGAGCGCGATCAACAACGTTACCTCGTGTGCCCATGGTCCCCAGCTCAATAATCTCAGTCCTACCTTATGACACGGAAACTTGGACGTTACCAAAAGAGGATGAGGAAGCCCTTCACTTTTCAAGAGAAAAGTTTTGCGCGCAATTTTTGGACATTTTTGCATTGATGACTTATAGAGGAAAAGATTTAGCGACGACTAAATGGCGGGATGTGTCTGGACAAGCGCCTATGGATATAACGCTTAAAATAGTTACGCCATATTGAGCAAATGGACACCACAGCTTTGCCCCGAAAAGTCTTTCAGTCTGAACCATTTGGACAACGCAATAGAAGAAGGCCTAGGCTGAGGTGGCGCACACAAGAAGAGAAGGACCTCAAACAACATGGAGCAGCTAACGAGAGCTGGCTGTACAATCGTGTTGGTTGAGCCGCAGGTCCACCCTGAACTGTAGTGCCACATCAAGAAGAAAAAACACACACACTTACGGATCGTCTTCACTCCAAAAGTTTTGTTTAATTTCGTATAATAATTGGATGGCTCAACAGTCCACATAGGGCCCAGGGCCTAGCTTTCTCATCAACTACTCGTGTTGTGTGCGCTACTGTTCTGTCAAAAGTAGAAGGGACCTACAGTTTTTTTTGCCGATTCCGAATGAGAATCTTTTTCTTCGACATTAATTACTCTTTGAGTATTGTCAGCAGCTCGATAGAAGAGGTGCCGTGAAAAATTCGAGGTGTTCAGCCATGAATTGAACCCGGACTTTCGGCGTCTGAGTGTCACACTCTACCCACTACGCCATTGCGTATCCATTCAACCAAAATTGAGCTTAAAAAAATTGGAATTGATGGCAATCTTGTTCTGGGCTCATTCACCGAATCTACATCTTTGGAAGGGATCCTGAATCGTCAATTGTTACAATGGCAAACCAAAGCAATCACTTCACAGATGACAAAATGGACACGAGTTAAAATAGTGCTGTCAACTTGAAGTTTGATACCAATAAAAAACAACACCCCTTATGTTAGGATCACTTCTCCTTTTAGATAGTATCACAACTAAACCATGTTCCAATTTTTTTCTCTTAACAATCAGAAGCAGCAGCCTAAAACTAGGTAACAAACGAACTGCGTATAAGCAACAATTATGTCCAACCCGAATTCCAAACAAAGCGACTCGAAAAGCGATCTCTGTTGCGAAACAAAGTCCATAATGTTAAAGAATCCGAAGCGTTCAGTTATTGCGTCAACATGAAAACAGTTGTGCCACCAGACTCGACCTCTTTAATAAAATTTGATACAGTTGAGTGTAGAAGTGAAACCAAAATAAAGAAGCAAACGACAGCGAGAAAGGAGCGCATCTGCTCGTGAAAATGCAAAACCAGTCAACCACTCGTAGACAACTGAGCGCTGTGCCACCCCACGTGGTTTTCTTGTGACTGTGACGTTTATTTCATTCGCTTCCCATACTCTGTGCTCTGTACTCATTTAGTATGATGTTTCTCAGTGTCAGTTGGCAGATGGGAAGTCTCCAGAGAGAAACGCGCCTCGCGGTATTTTCTGTCACCTGGTAATGCAACCCCACTATAACCTCTCGAGTGTGAGAAAATTTTCTTTTTCAATTTTTTCCCGAAAAGAACTGACATTCAAAAGTCAAGATGAATTGATAATATTCGTAAGGGGTGATACTTAATATATAAAATGCAAAATACGACGGGCGTTCAAAATATTCTCGGTATCGATATAAAGGAGAATTCGAATTCAATTTAAATTGTTTTTATTTCATTCATCATATTTTTCAATATTGTCTCCCCTAACAACAATGCATATGTTGTATCTTAATATAAGTTTTTTAAGCCCTCTAAAAAATAAATTTCCACTTTCTCTGCAAAATACCCATTTACTGCCGACTTGAGTTCTTCATCACTCGAAAATCTTTTTCCATGACGAGACATTTTTTCAAATCCGGAAACAGAAAATAATCACTAGGGTCAAGGTCTGAACTATAGGGTGGGTTTTGGATCTATGCGAAACCACAATCTTGCGCAGCAGCCTCGGAAACTCGCGCCGTGTGAACAGGAGCGTTGTCATAAAGAAACAAAAAACGTCTTTTCTTTTTAATTTCTTCCCGCTAATTATGCAACGTGGGAGCGTAGGATGTTGACTCTTGTACTCAATAAGCAAGATTCCCTTTGAGTCCTAAAAAAACTGTGGCCTCGTAAGTATGATGCAATTATCTTCGTTGTTACTGACTGCCGTCCAAAGAACATCATGTTGTATTGAAGAATCCTGCTGCTTGGTTGCAACTGCACTTTTCCACTTGTTGTCAATTGGGCTGATGAAGATTCTTTTCCACATGCTATGCTACCATGACAGCGGATGGTGTGCTGTAGATCCAAGTGTTTGTATAGTGCATTCCCGCCCAATACAGTTAGGGATTGACGGTTTAAATAACACAAACGGAGGATGTTGATGGTTGCGATTCTCACCTCAGAAAAAAGTGCTGTGAGCATTCGTGACCCCCACCTTGCACTGACTTTTGAAAGGTTAAGACGGTCGTGAAGAATGGTGTGAATGGTACCAGTTGAAAGCTTGCCGATCTCTGCCATTACTTTCACTTTTATTCGGGTATCCTCAAGAACAAGTTTTTCGACTTCTTTGACGCTTTCTCCCGTATAAGCGGTAGCCGGGTGCCTAAGCGGGGGTCGTCTTCAATGCTCAATCTGCCTCTCTTAAGCTCACTTGACTACTTTGCATAGTTAATAATGAACGTGCGGAACTCTGGCAAACAGCCATTATCTCTTCATGAATAGTTTTTTGACTATTTCCTTGCTTAGTGAGAAATTTAATTACAGCGCGATGCTCCATTTTCACCATCATTGTCTCAGTTCCCATTATGATTCTGTTTAACTAGAGATAAAACACGAATTAATAATCACATTTATATGAATTTTACATGAATGCACTAAAATAATAGTATTACTTTATAAATAAGTCGATTTTTATATATATCCACAGCTTCACACCGATACCGAGAAAAAGCCATTGAAGGCTCCTCGTATGAACGAAAAGAAATTTAAAGTGTTTGGATTTTCAGTTTACATTTTCTTGGATAAAAATTCTTGAGGAATACCTCTATGCATCGGGTATGTGATCATATTAACACAGAAAAATGACTGAAAAAAAAAAATTAGGAACAAATACTATTTTTTATATAAAAATGAATAAAAGAGTTCCCCCTTCGGAGTTAAAATTCGTTCTTCTTGCAGCGCTACAGTCGGAGGGGGGACCTGGGCCTCAACATTCATGCCTCTTTAGCAAGCACGATCTTTTGCCAACTGTTTCCTGTTGCGCACTCCAAGTTGATTGAGGTCCTTCTCTACTTGTATGCGCCACTTTAGTCTAGGTCGTCCTCTGTTGCGTTGTCCCAATGGCACGGATTCAAAGACTTTTCAGGCCGGAGCAGTATTGTCCATACGCTCTACATGGCCTAGCCATCTTAACCGCTGTATCCAAAGACGCTTGACCATTCGCATTTCACCGTACAGCCCATTATGTTCGTCGTTAAATCTTCTCCTCCAGATGCCATCAACGCAAACAGGACCAAAAATCACACTCAAAACTTTTGTCTCGAAATGGGTAAGGGCTTCCTTTTAAACTTTTAGTAACATCCAGATTTCCGCGCCATAAGGTAGAACTGGGATGATCAAGTTGTTATGTAAAGCGATCTTAGTCCTTCGAGAAAGGGCTTTATTACTCAATTGCCTCTTGAGCCCAAAAAAAAGCGATTGTGATTATGCGTTTGATTTCGGTACTGATGTTGTTGTCCCTGTTTACCGCGGAGCCGAGGTAGACGAAGTTCTTGACTACTTCGAAGTTTCTGCTGCCTAGTGTGACGCTCTGTTCCAGACTTCGATGTTGTGTGTCTTTCCTTGATGACAGCCTGTACTTTATTTTGCCCGCAGTAACTACCAGACTCATCTTAACCTTCTGTCGCGGACTTTCCTGGACTGAATCCACACTAATAGCGATCTATCAGGTCGGGACAAAAGGTTTCAGACGGTCGCACAATACGGCAGAGAGGATCTTGTAGGTTATGTTAAGAAGACTAATCCCTTCTGTATTTGTCGCAGTCAAAGGGGTCTCCTTTCTTGTAGACCAGACAAACGACACTGACATTCCACTCATCGGCATGCTCCGACCATATCTTTCAGATGAATTGGGGCATGCGCCCAACCAATTCATCTCCAGCTCCTTTAAATGGTTCTGCGGGCAGTCCATCCGCTCCAGCAGCTTTGTTCGACTTCAGCTTCAATATTGCTCTATGTTTATCAGCGTTCTAATTGAGTGGAAAATTCTACGCAACAGCGGAAATGGGGTCGTCATTGCCGTTGAGGAGTCTGCTTTAGCTTGTTATTAAGGCTAAAAGAAGCAGTCTTTTTCAGTTAATCATCCGATCCTGCCTATTGACCGACCGTCTAAAAAATTATTATACTGTGCTGCACAAAAATATTCGAAATTGCATTTTATCTTAATCATAATAAAGCATTCAAGGGGCATCCAAAAAAATCTGGGCAATTGATAAATAAAGAAATGGTTGAATATTGCAGGAATATTTTATGTGATGAAACTGTTCTTTAGATACCTAAGAGTGCTTGGCATAATAGTCGCACTCCATGCTGTAAACTTAATTCGTGTGGTTTGCTAAGAGATGGGGTAACTTGTTTTATTTCATTTTTATTATTCATTTGACTTGTATCAACATGGAAACTACCGCACGCTGGTGGATTATTTTTAACGAAAATGCAAGTATTGAAATTTGGCAACTGCCACCTCTATCGTAAGGTTTGACATTCTTGAGGTTATACGTACTCATTACGCTATTTGTGTTGTTTACAGTTACTTAAAAGATTCATCTCGCCCAAAAAATGGAAAATTTTCGTGCGACTACTTTTTACAACTTTCGACGTGGATTAACTCAAAAACAATGCATCGATGAACAAAATTCAAATTTTGGCGATGGAGCTCCACCAAGGACCAGCGTTTATCGATGGTATGTTAAATTCAACTGAGGTCGTTCACTCCAAGACAAATTTCGTGAAGGTCGTCAAAAATTAGATGTTGTTCTGGAAACAATTGATGCTGTGCGCCAACTGATATTGCAAGATCGTCATGTGACCTATCGTCAGATTGAGACAACCTTAGGCATTAGTGTAACCAGTGTGACCATTGATACATTCAATATTGCATGAAAATTTTACCGTCAAAAAAATTTGTTCGCGTTGGATCCCACACAATTTGTCAATCGCTCAAAAAACGGCTCGCGTCGATTGGTCGAAAGAAATACTCCTAAAATACGATCGCTGTGCTTCGAAACACGTCTATGACATCGTGCCAGGTGATGAAACGTGGACTTACGCGTAGAGCCCGAAAGTAAACAGCAGTCGACTGTATGGGAGTTTCAAAATTAGCCAAGTCCAACAAAAGTTACTCGCACACGAAGCACTTCCAAGCAAATGGTGGCCTGTTTTTCGGAAAAACTGGACATGTCGCAATCGTACCACTAGAACAACGCAGAACAGTCAATCCTGAGTGGTACACAACCATTTGATTGCCAGTTGTCTTCCAAAGCAACCTGCCATTATCTATCAATGGCTCCTGCATTGTTAAAACTGAACGACTTTCTTTCTTTCCTCGGTACGTGTATCAACTCAACTCTAAGTTGGAACGATCACATATTCGAGATCGCCAAAAATGCAGCGAAATGTCTAGGTTTCTTAAAGCGATGCAAGAAATACTTCACCCCTTTCGACCTATCAAGGCGTATATCCGCCCAAAGTTTGAGTACAACGCTCCTATCTGGTCGGGTGCTCCTAAGACCTCTCTGTACCTATTAGATAGAATTCAACAGCGAGTGGTGAAACTTATTGATGATAATAGTGCTGCGAAGTCACTCGACTTGCTTGAACATCGACGAAATGTTGCATATCTTTCACTATTTTATCGCTATTTCAACGCTGGCTCTAACGAGTTAGGCAGCTGCATTCCTCCCGTTCAAGAATTCACCCGCAATACCCGCCTTGCTGGAAATGCTCATCCCTTCGCTGTTGAGTCCACCTTTGGACGTACAGTTAAGTTTAGAAACTCTTCAGCCGCACCACACGAATATGGAATGCTCTTCCCAGACCAATTTTCCACCCAACCAATGTGCATCGGTACATCTTTTCCCTCTCTTCCTCTATTCCTTTGGGCCGTGCTGTGACTTATTTCCATTCATTTAAGGGTATAAGCTATCCCTTTAGTGCGCGCTAATTATAAAAAAAAACAAGAAGACTGATCACTCTTCTCCACGACAATGAGCTCTCACCCATCGGCTTAAACAACTGAATTTGTCAGCACTCAAAACATCGATTTGATGAGTCATCCGCCGTACAGTCCTGATTTGGCACCGAATGACTTCTTTTTATTCCCTTCCGTAAAAAATAAAATGAGAGGTCAACGTTTTTCGACACATGAAGAAGCGGTTAATGCGTTCGGACTGCATGTTTTCGAGATATGTACCTCAATCAGAGTGGCAAAAGTGCTTCGACAATTGGGTCAAACGCATACAAAAGTGTATAGATCTTAATTTGGAATATTTTGAAAACCTTATTGTATTTCTATTAGCTATTTTCGATCATTAATATTTGTTTTTGTTCTATAATCCCAAAATATAAAAGGTAACCGTCGTATAATAATTTGTCACCACAAATCTGGAACACTTCTCAGTTCCCACCCACCTGGTACACGACAGCTCGAAGCACTCATCGACAACATAAGCTCATAATTAACCATTCTGTAAACTCTCGTATAGGTTTCCGAGGCAGTTCATGCAAATTTTTCAATATAAGCACCGCATATCCGTGTCAGTCAAAATAATTTTCCAATTAAGCCCATGTGCTCATTATAAATCATGTACCAGTTGGCATAATCTGCGATGCTAGACAATTATGTGCACGTGAGTGTGCCGACAGCGTCCTAGTCTGATATGTGATCTTTGCCAGGGGAGAGAGTGAAACAGAGAGAGAGAGAGTGGGATTCCTAACAGGACATGCAAGGAGCGTAAGATTATGCTAATAAGGAGCTACATATTATGTTGGTGCTGCCACAGATGTTCCAAGCGGTACAGTACGTGTTAGCTTGCTCCTCGTGTCATATCCGTGATTAGAAATTGAGATTCGAGGACAGAGCTGTCGCCGCCACCGCCGCCGTCGCTTTAATGAACCCTATGGCGCGGAAGTAAATATGGTAACGATTGCTGAGTGTGATAAATCTAAACCATTTCCACCCACATGTATGCGATAGCACTCAGCTCAGGAGAGAGTGGATAATTCTTGAAATTGTTTACGATTACATCGTATGAGGCTAATTTTAATGGGCAAGGCAATGAAAATGAACAGCCATTGCAAAGCCATTGCCCGAATAATAGCGGTGTTCGCTCTGGAAATTTTACGAACCGGATGCTTCGAGATTGTGCGTCGGGTCAAGGACGCTCTGAAACGCAGAACATAATTCACTTTAGCGCACAATTATATTTGAGCTGGTCATAAAGTAACACAATGGAACTTGAAGCTACTGTTTGAGTGGAACATATCCAGAACTCACTCCATTTCCTTGAGCCCTTTGCGCCTCAATTTGAAAATCGACTGGCTGCGGAAACCTTGACACATTTCAGTGCTCGAGTTTTATGGATTGTGTGTAACAATCGAAATCTTTTCTGAGCAAGTGTAACTCGCGGTTTTCCTATTCTCAAGATCTGGGTGTTCATGAACATTTTTCATTTTCTGATTGATTTTTAGAATGTATGAGAAATGCCTTGTACTTGCTGAAGAGTCACTAGCATTCGGTTCAGGATTCGAAAGGTTTTAAAATTGCGGGCGGCCTATAACTGTGGATTTGCTGACTAATTGTTAACTGTTTTTACACTCTTAACTTGCCTGTGTTGCTTCTGATACCATCCATGACCAGAGTGAACCTCCGCAGGCATACAGAAGGAGGGACTTACACCAGAGCGCAGTGTTGCTGTAATTCTCTTTCATTCCTGGGTGTCTGGTAAAGCCTGGACCTAAAGTCGCTGTCAACACTAGAAACACGATCTTCTCTAGGTGAACTGAGAGGTTACGCGAGGACAACATTGACGTGATTGAGCGAACACAGCGAGGGGTGAATACGCTGCTTGCTGGCATTGTAGCGGAAGTGAGCTCAAAGGAAAATGAGAACAAAACAATGTGCTGGCATCAAAGAAGGATTAACAAACTCAACATCTAGGACATTGCATTACATTAGTCAGCGGAAACTTCAAGTTGGACAGGAACTATGCCTGCGACGGATTTGCGGTGAATAAGGACAACGGCGTCAGTACCAACATCAAGTAAATCTCGTCTTTTTTGTTCTCCAAAGGCAAAATAGGATGCTCTCTCGACCAAGATTAAGCTTGCTTTGTGTATTAGCCTGATCATCCCTATCCTGCTTTATGGCGCGGAAACTTGGACGTTACTAAAGCGCTTGATGAAGCTGTAAGTCTTATCCAGAGTTAAATTCTGCCATCGATTTTTGGTCCAGTTTGAATTGATGACATCTGAAGGAGAAAATTTAACGACGAACTCTATGGGCTGTACGAAGGCATGCGTCTGATCAAGCGTCATAGGATAAACAGTTTAAGGTGGCCCGGCCATGTAGGGCATATGGACACCATCTCTCCATGCCGAAAAGTCTTCAAATCCGAGCCATTAGGACAACGGAACAGAGGTCGGTCTGGGCTGAGATGGCGCACTCAACTGGAGAAGGACCTTTAGCAACTGGTCGTTCTAGCTTTAGAGGTAAGTGAATCCACCACAGACTGTGGTCCACAATAAGGAAGAAGATGTAGCAGTGTCTTTGCACAGAATAAAGAGTTCATAGACGAAGTCCCTGACAACAAATCTAAGTTGTTCCTTTCCCTTGTGATGTTCTGTCCATGACAGCGATGTTCTGTCCAGGACAGCGATGTTCTGTCCAGGACAGCGATGTTCTGTCCAGGATAACAATTTTCTGTCCAGGATAACAATTTTCTGTCCAGGACAGCGAAGTTCTGTCCAGGACAGTGATGTTCTGCCCAAGGCAGCGATGTTCCGTCCAGGACGGCGATGTTCTGTCCAGGACAGCGATGTTCTGTCCAGGACAGTGATGTTCTGTACAGGACAGCGTTGTTCTGTCCAGGACAGCGATGTTCTGTCCAGGACAGCGATGTTCTGTCCAGGACAGCGATGTTCTGTCCAGGACAGTGGTGTTCTGTCCAAGACAGCGATGTTCCGTCCAGGACGGCGATCTTCTGCCCAGAACAGCGATTTTCTGTCCAGGATAACGATGTTCTATCCAGGACAGCGATGTTTTGTGTCCTCCCTTGAATAGGGCATATGCTTTGTCCACACACATTTCCATTGCGGTCTCTGCAAGGCCTAATTTGCTTTAAAAAACCACTCTTAAGAAAAATTTAATTTCAAATAAACCAAATTTTGAGCTTAATAATGCAGACATTCTTTTTCCACTCTCTTCAAACTGGTCTCTTTCCAAAATATTGATTTAAAGAGAGCCTCTTCTTCTTTTTAAAAAAAAAAATGTGTCTAAATGATTGCAACACATTTTTTGTTTGCTTTATTTTGCAAAAGGTGACATTTTTAAAATAAAATTTTTTTATAGAAGCTATAGGAGCTTATAAAATTTTGATGTGCTTATGGGTTGGCTCAACCTGCTTTGTCAGCCTAAAGCCAATCAGCACATTTGCCCCTTGCACTGGAATTTTCCCTTGAGCGAGGTTTTAAGAGCGAAACATTGCTCAATTCAATGTCCCAGTCATTGCGAAGTGGGAGTTACCCAGGAAACGAACCTGCAAACGTCTTAAAACTATTTTGGTTACGAATTTAGATGGCGCCATATGCGAGTTGTGGTTGATCTTGGAAGCAATTACCAGCTTCATTGGAAAACTGTGACATTTATCAGAAATAAATTTTGCCTCTTGTTAGAAAGGTTTTACCCACCCGATGTACTCTCCAAACATAGCTCCTTCTGACTACTGGCTCTTTTGACCAATGCAACACAGTGTGGAGTGGCCTCCGTGGCGTTGTGGGTAGAGTGCGACGCTCATACGCCGAAGGGTCTAGGTTCGATTGCTGGCGAACACCTCGAATTTTTCATGGCATCACCTCTTTCGAGCTGCTGACGACACTCAAGGAGTAAAAACTGTCTAAGAAACCTTCTTAAACTTCGCCGTTCGGAGTCGGCAAGAAACTATATGTCCCTTCTACTCACGAGAGAACACGAGTAGTTGATGAGCAAGCTAGGCCCTTATCCCCCTGTGGATTGTGGCACCAACAATTAATTTACACAGTGTGGGGGTGACATATTCAGGTTTTGAAATGATTCGTTTGATAGCAGAACGGACTCAGTTTTTAGGAAAAAATGACCAAAACAATTGGAAAAAGGAGTCCTTTGAGGGATTTTTCAATATAACTTCAATTCAATGAACTTTGAATTTAATTTTTTCTTCAACCGAAACAAAAACCCACAACATTTAAGAAAACAATTCGAGATCAACCCACGGGAGTGCAAACCTAATCAAATTATGCTTTTCGATTGGACTTCTGTGTACAAAGATATCCAAACGTCCAAATCTTCACTGTTTATCTGGGCAACTATCTTATAGTGTCCCGGCTGGATGTGCAAAAGCATGGCTGTGCTCGTGATCAGGCACATGTTGAAATAGTAAACGCCCTCCGTAATGTGCGTTTCGCAACCCTCGTCGAGGATTGGTAGATTCGAACAGACTTCAAGGTCTTTCTGCAGCAGCGGTATGTACGAACTTTTCACAAAGTCACATAATTTCTGTCTCTTAATATAATACGGAGTAAGCTTGTATTGGCCGGAGCCACTTGGGCTGCGATATACATTAATTTCAATCTGCAAATGGATGAAAACTTGACAATAAAACAAACGTTAGTTTGAGATGCAAAAATTACTCACGCTGAATCTATCATCGATTTCTACGTGAAGGACTGCTGTACCGTTGATTGCGTAGATACCGGGCTCCTTTCGGGTGGTCCTCAAATTAATGTTTACCATGTCATGATTCGAAGAATTTTGTTCGAGTTTTCGCAGCATGAAATTCCAATCCTGAAACAAAGGCGAAATGTAAGAAAATTCTGCTGCAAGACTCACTCACCTGCACTCCCTTGCTAAATGCCACTTGAATGAAGAGTGAAGCGATTACAGCAAAGAATAAACGATGCATTTTCAGCGAAACTATAGCAAAACGCGGGGTGGTCAACTTTTATATTATTCGCGGAATTTAATTTCTGCCCACTTTGATTGCTTGTAGCTTCCTAATCTGCGATTAATGCGACAAGCATTGTGCTCAAGTATCTTGAATGCGATCAGTATTAGGTGCTAATTTCAGACACGTGCGCAAATGTTGTGCGAAAGGGAACTGTCGCAGTGCAACGAATAGTTTATGCTCCGGGGAAATCTAAAACACTAGAAAATACTTCCGGTCATGTAAATTGTTAGAATGACATGCATATACAATCAATAGCACTGCACAATTAGGTTTATTAATCGTTTAAAGGCTGAACGGGGAAGTTGATTCAATTAATTCGCGAATTCAAGGTAAGCACTGAGCAGATTGTCACATTTCCCGGACTGAATTGCAAACAACGCCCGGAGAACATGTAGAGTAAAGAAAAATATGTAATGCGAATTACACAATTTATGTTCTGTTTTGGGTACAAAAAGTACAAAAAATTCGGTCCGTTTTGGTGTTAGTTCTTTTATTTATTAAAAAATGTAAAAAATACGAGTACTTCACTCAAAGTCACTTTATAAAGAACATAATTTACAGACTTGTCTTATAAATTGACAGAAATCATGTTTCACAGCTTTGATTGGCGACTAGGCCAAGGGTAAACCGGAGGCTCAACCAACGCACCCCTCTTGCCGGTAATAATATTGATAATAATAATTGGATGGCGCGACAGTCTAAAAGGGAAACAGGGCCTAGCTTGCTCATCAATAACTCCTGTTGTGCGCGCTACTGTTCTCTTACGAGTAGAAGGGATCTACAGTTTTTTGCCGACTCCGAACGACGAAGTTTAAGAAACTTTCTTAGACAGTTGCTACTCTTTGAGTGTTGTCAGCAGCTCGAAAGAGGCGGCGCCGTGAAAAAATGCGAGGCGTTCAGCCGGGAATCGAACCGCTACCCTCGGCGTGTGAGTGTCGCACTCTACCCACCACACCACGGCGGTGAACCCGTTACACCACCGTCGGCATTGGCCCCAAAGAACAACATCCACGGTGCTAAAGCCATACTCTACATAGGGTAGAACCAGAAGGTGCGGTGTGTTTTCTACAAACTGCCAGAACAGGGTCATACCAAAGATGGGAAACGTGATTGCATGTAAAACTGCCAGAAACGATCATCATGATCTTGCAACATGACGACATTTGGCCCAACGTAGCTTTTGCGATCGCGAAAATTTCCTAGAAATGCTGAAAAGGAAGGTTTTACCAATCCGCCGTACTCTCCAAACATAGCTCCTTCCGACTACTGCCTTTTTCGACCGATGCAACACAGTGTGAAGGGTCACCGGGGCGGGTCTTTGCAAGAAATCGAAGAAAGGCTCAATGATTTGGCGGTGTGTTTTCTACAAACCGCCAGAACAGGGTCAAACCAAAGATGGGAAACGTGATTGCATGTAAAACTGCCAGAAACGACCATCATGATCTTGCAACATGACAACATTTGGCCCAACGTAGCTGTTGCGATCGCAAGACTTCCTGAAAACGCTGAAAAGGAAGGTTTTACCCATCCAATAATAATAATTATTGGCGCCACAGTCCACAGGGGAACCAGGACCCCTTGCTTGCTCATCAACGACGCGTGTTGTTCTACTGTTCTGTCACAAGTAGAAGGGATCTACAGTTTTTTGCCGACTCCGAACGGCGAAATTTGAGAAGCTTTCTTAAACAGTTATTAGTATTTGAGTGTTGTCAGCAGCTTGAAAGAGGTGGTGCCGTGAAAAATTCGAAAAATTGGTGTTGAGGTGGGAATTGCACCTAAACCCTTCGGCGTGTGTGCGTCGCACTCTACCCACTACGCCACGGCGACCACAGCTTATAGAGATAGTACTCGAAATTTACCAGAGAAATTGGAAAAAGTAGTCCTTCTGTACTTTGAGTCATTTTTCAATATAATATCAATTCAATAAACTTTGAATTTAATTTTTTTTCTGAACCCCAACCAAAAACCCACAATGTTTAAGACAACAAATCGAGATCAACCCACGGGAGTGCAAACCTAATCAAACTATGCTCTTCGATTGAACTTCAGTGTATAACGCAATCCAAACGTCTAAATCTTCAGCGTTCATCTGGGCAACTATCTTATAGTATCCTGGCTGGATATGGGAAGGCATGCCTGCGCTCGTGATCAGGCACATGTTGAAAAAGTAAACGCCCTCCGTAATGTGCGTTTCACACTCCTCGTCGAGGATTGGTAGGTTCGTACAGACTTCAAGATCCTTCTGCAGCAGCGGTATGTACGAATTTTTCGTAAAGTCACAGAATTTCTGTCTCTTAATATGATACGGAGTAAGCTTGTATTGGCCGGAGCCAGTTGGGCTGCGGTAGATTTTAAGTTCAATCTGAACATGGATGAAAAATTGATAAAAAAAAAAACACCGTTTTGGGGAACGAAAAATACTCACGCTGAATCTATCATCGATTTCTACGTGAAGGACTGCTGTACCGTTGAGTACGTAGATACCGGGCTCCTTTCGGGTGGCCCTCAAATTCATTTTTAGCATGTCATGATTCGATGAATTTTGTTCGAATTTTTGCAACAGGAAATTCCAATCCTAAAACAAAGGGGAAGTGGTAGAAAGACTTTATTTCTGCAACAAAACTCACTCACCTGCACTCCCTTGCTAAGTTCCACTTGAATGAAGAGTGAAGCGATTACAGCAAAGAATAAACGATGCATTTTCAGCGAAACTATAGCAAAACGCGGGGTGGTCAACTTTTATATTATTCGCGGAATTTAATTTCTGCCCACTTTGATTGCTTGTAGCTTCCTAATCTGCGATTAATGCGACAAGCATTGTGCTCAAGTATCTTGAATGCCATCAGTATTAGGTGCTAATTTCAGACACGTGCGCAAATGTTATGCGAAAGGGAACTGTCGCAGTGCAACGAATAGTTTATGCTCCGGGGAAATCTAAAACACTAGAAAATACTTCCGGTCATGCAAATTGTTAGAATGACATGCATATACAATCAATAGCACTGCACAATTAGGTTTATTCATCGTTTAAAGGCCAAACGGGGAAGTTGACTCAATTAATTTGCGAATTCAAGGTAAGCACTGAGGAGATTATTACATTTTAGGGAGTGAATTGTAAACAACGCCTGGAGAACATGTAGACTAAAGGAAATTATATTAGGCAAGACACACTTACAAGAACGTTTCGTTGTGGGAGTATTCATAATTCGGTCTGTTTTTTTTTTTGTGTTAATTTCTTATTTATTGAAAAACTTCATAAAAAATATAATTAACAGGCTTGTCTTGTAAATTGACATAAATCATATTTCAACCTTTTTCGCCTGCTTTAATTAACCCCCAAGACGGTAAGCCTGAGGCTAAACCACCACGCACTACTAGCTGGTACATTCTTTAAACATCAAGTGTTGCATTCATTTGAAAACCGTAGAAATGCATCAGCCAATCCGTTCTTATCCGAGGAATGTTGTCTCTGAACTACTTATTTTTTTTCCGTGGTGAGGAAGTTACCCTCATGCGATGAGATGGGAACGGCAAGAAAAAGATGAGCTACTGCGACATCTGCTACAGCAATTGTTACACTCAGAGAAGGCAGCGCTTCTGCGGATGCGGACTCGTTGTTCGAGGGTGACTTGGCCAAAATGTCTTGAGCTACGATCCCGTCAGCGAAGGGGTCGCTGACAATCCGCATCACGGCTAAATTCGGGAACATCAGCCTAATTTGCGCTCACGCCCCGACAGAGGAGAAGGATGACAACATCAAGGATGACTTCTATGATCTCCTAGAAAGAACATACGATCGATGCCCCAGCTACGAAACCTAGATCGTTCTAGGAGATTTCAACGCTCAGCTAGCAAAGGAGGACATCTTTGCTGGAGTCATCGGAAAGCACAGCTTGCACGACAACACATCTAGCAACGGACTCAGGCTGTTTGACTTCGGCTCGGGGCAGAACCTCTCTGTGGCTAGCACGCGGTTCCCGCACCAGAACATTCACAAAGGAACTTGGCGATCTCCTGATCAATCCACCGTCAACCAAATTGATCAAGTTGCGATCGACGCCAGACACCTCTACAACATTCTCGATGTCCGAACATTCCGAGGTGCAAACATCGATTCGGATCAGCACCTTGTGGTAGCCAAGGTAAGAACCCAGATATCGAGAGAGTAACGGAGTCGATACAGGCCAAAACGGTTTGACATCGGAAAGCTACAATCGCAACTGATCGCTTGTAACTTTGCCCACCGACTCTCCCTGAAACTTGCTCAGAATTCGACGCTGCCTGCACTAACCATAGAAGAAGACTGGAAACGTTGTCAAGAAGCCATCAAAGAAGCTACCAGTTATGTGCTGTGTTTCACATCACCCCCCAGAAGGAACCCATGGTTTGACGACGAATGCATGCACGCGCATGCAGCCAAACAAGACGCCTATAAGGCGACGCTGCATCGAACAACGAAGGCTGTTTGTGAGCTCTCCGAACAAAGAAGAAGGGAAAAGCACTGAAAAGTTCTTCCTCATTACTTGAATATGAAAATAACTGCTATCGAAATTCGTCCTATTTTAATGTAAGTTTAAGGTGAGCTAAGGCCAGCTGCTGCCAGCACTCAAAGAGTATTCTTACTGTCTAAGAAAGCTTCTCAAACTTCGCCATTCGGAGTCGACCTGACCCTCATTGACGGCTCGCTGCGTTTGTCCAATCACGTCAATGTCATCAGCGTAAGCTAACAGTTGAACTGACTTCTGGAAGATCGTGCCTCTGGGGTTGAATTGTGTAGGTTCGCATGATCTTTTCGAGGATGATGTTGAAGAAGTCACATGACAGTGCGTCGCCTTGTCCTAAACCTTTTTTAACATCGAAGGTCTCGGTGAGTTCGTTACCAACCTCGACGGAGCAGCGAGAGTTCTCCATCGGCATCCTACTCAATCTGACTAGTTTGGTAGGAATGGCAAAATTTGACATGACACTGTGTAGCTCGTCTCTGTGCACACTGTCATATGCGCCCTTAAATTCGACGAATAGGTGGTGAGGGTCGATTTGCACTTCTTGGGTGTTTTCCAGGATCTGCCGTAATGTGAAGTCTGAAATCACACTGATAGGGACCTATAAGGTCATGGGCAAACGGTTTCAGACGCTCAGAAAATACGGTAGAGAGGTTCTTGTAGGCGATGTTCAGGAGACTAATCCCTCGGTAGTTGGCGCAGTCAAAGGGGTCTCCTTTCTTGTGAACCGGGCAAACGACGCTGAGATTCCACTCATCGGGCATGCTTTCCTCCGACCATATCTTACAGATGAGCTGGTGCATGCGCCCAACCAGGTCATCTCCAGCTGCTTTAAATAGTTCTGCGGACAGTCCGTCCGCTCCAGCAGCTTTGTTCGACTTTAGCTTGGATATTGCTATCTTCACCTCGTCTAAGTCGGGGGGACGGAATGCTTGTCTATCATCGTCCAAATTGAGTGGAACATTCTGCCTAACAGCGGGATTTGGGTCGTCATCGCCGTTTAGGAGTTTGCAGAAATGATCCTTCCAGATTCTCAGCACAGACTGCGACTCTACTACTAGTTGTCCATTTTGGTCCCGGCAGGCCTTGGTCCGAACCTTGTATCCTCCGGATAGCTGTTTTACCTTTCGGTAAAATTTTCGGACTTCATTCCTGCCAAAACACGTTTCCATTTCCTCGACCGCGCGCTTCTCATGCTCCTTCTTCTTTCTTCTGAGAAGCCGGTGCTCTTCCCTTCTTCTCTGTTCGTAGAGTTCACGAACAGCTCGCGTTGTTCGATGCAGCGTCGCCTTATAGGCGTCTTGTTTAGCTGCGTGCGCTTGCCTGCACTCGTCGTAAAACCATGGGTTCCTTCTGGGTGGTGACGTGAAACCCAGCACATCAGTGGCAGCATCTTTGATGGCTTCTTGACAACGTTTCCATTCTTCTTCTATGCTTAGTGCAGGAAGCGTCGAACTCTGGGCGAGTTTCCGGGAGACTCGGTCGGCAAAGTTACCAGCAATCAGCTGCGATTGTAGCTTTTCGACGTCAAACCGTTTTGGCCTTTCTCGACTCCGTTGCTCTCTCGATATCCGGGTTCTTACCTTGGCTACAACAAGGTGATGATCCGAGTCAATGTTTGCACCTCGGAAGGTTCGGACATCGAGAATACTGGAGGAGTGTCTGACGTCGATCGCAACGTGATCAATCTGGTTGACGGTTGATTGATCAGGAGATCGCCAGGTTCCTTTGTGAATGTTCAGGTGGGGGAACCGCGTGCTAGCCACAGAGAGGTTTCGCCCCGAGGCGAAGTCCAACAGCCTGAGTCCGTTTCCGGATGTGTTGTCGTGCAGGCTGTGTTTACCGATGACTCCAGCAAAGATGTCCTCCTTTCCCAGCTGAGCGTTGAAATCTCCTAGAACGATCTTGGTGTCATAGCTGGGGCATCGATCGTATGTTCTTTCTAGGAGATCATAGAAGTCATCCTTGATGTTGTCATCCTTCTCCTCTGTCGGGGCGTGAGCGCATATTAGGCTGATGTTCCCGAATTTAGCCTTGATGCGGATTGTCATGAGGCGTTCGCTGACGGGGTCTGCCTCGAACAACAAATCCGAATAAGCGCTGCCTTTTCTCTCTATAGCAATTGCTGTAGTAGATATCGCAGTTCTTCATCGCTTTTATGCCAGGCCCATCCCATCGCACTTCCTGGATGGCGGTAATGTCAGCTTTGTAGCTGTCAAGGGCCTCCGCAAGTTGTTCGGCTGCACGTGGCCTGTTAAGGGACCTCACATTCCACGTGCAAAACCGAAAATCTTTGTCCGTAAAACGTTTGCTGGGGTCGTCAACAGTTGATCCGTCCTTATCCGAGGCATTTTGTTGTCTCTGAACTACGTGGTGAGGAAGTTACCCTCACGCACAACCCACGGACTGGTAGGCCAGGCCCATTATTTAAATCCTCGGGCAGAGGGGGTCGCTGCATACATTAGTTCACCATACAACGGGTGTTGTGATGGCTATCCAGGGGGCGCCACTTGGAGGCTGTATGTCAACTTGACCTGTGCACTAACGAGGATTGCCTTGGCAGCTCGCCATGTTGAGCGCAATCAACGACGTTACCTCGCGTGCATAGGCCCATGCCCCCTAAAAAAAAAAAAATTACTCAGCTGTTCTCCATTAATGTCTCTTCCCATTGATTTTTAAAACCAGAGGGCTAGTAATCCACGGTGTGTTTATCAACTCACCGCTTACTGGGAAAAATCACATATTTGAGATCACCAAAATCCTGGTGAAACGTCCAGATTTCGTAAACGATTCAAGAAATATTCAATCCCTTTTGATCTGGCTACAATATACAAGCCGTATATCCTCCATAGGTTGAATATAACGCTCCTAACTGGGGCCCTTAAGATGACCCCGCTTATACAGAAGAGGGAGCGATGGAACTAGTGGGAAATAGCAAAAATGTTGAGGCCGATTGACTTGTAAACAAAAAAACAAAAAAACAAATGTTGTATTTCTGATTAATTGAATAAGTCTGTTGCATTATTCGTCTTCAAAAATATACCCGCAATGCTATCTTCACTGGGAGTGTCCGTCAGATCCGCCTTAAGCTCTCTCTGTCGTATTTAGAGACTCAGTTCTTAGCCGTACCTCGCAAATATGTAATGTTCTGTCCAGCTCAACTTTTTCCCCTCATTACAATCCGCAGCGATCTTAAAGCAGTATGCACCGGTGCCTTTTACTCATCCCTACCTCTATACCTCTTCTTTTTTTTTTCTTCCTCCCTTCCTCTATACCTTTTACCCATCCTGTCACTTAAGAATCCCTTCGCCGCATGCCAATTGCATAAAAGAAAAACATGTTTTTAACTAAAAGGGAATAGTTCCCATAGTAAGCACACACCCCAATTCCTGCAGTGGCCACAGGCAATAAGCCGTAACCGCAAATGTCCGCCACACATACATACCAAATGTGTGTGAAAACTAAAACGTACAAATGATTGGATTGCGTCAGAAATGAAGACCGATTCATGAATCCGATATTATTAGGGGATGGTTTAAAAGCCGAAACCTTAAAAACTCACATTTTTCACAACACACTTTCAGTCACTTCTTTGACATGCAATATTAATCCCAGGAAGCCGCTTAAACATAAAAAAAACCGAATTCCCCGTAAAATTAAGGATTCAGAACTAGAATAGAATATTGGCCCATATTCTAAAACAGCAGGAACAGCAGCCCGCCGAATCCCAGCAGACAAAAGGACTATAAATAATTATGAATAATGAATTTAAGTTTTAATCACACTGGAAATGATCATTTATCAAATTGATAATGATGTGCTGCTCCATGGGAGGACGAAGCACACACACCCGCCCAACGCTCTGGTACTGCTATGGTTGCAATTACCGTATCCAACAGTGAGCTCTCCATTTTTCTAATGTAGGACACTGGATGTTGAATTTAATGCGGCACTTAAAGCAAAACGACCAGAAGAATTAGATGTAATTTCTATTTCGACTTTCATTTCATTCACTTTCATTCTTCAAATCTCGGTGAGATTTTATTGAAGTGGAATGGGCGTTCTTTTCTGCTTGCCAACATCGCCCAACTACCGTCAGGACATTAATGAATTTCATTCCGTGGGAAGTTTTAGAAATTAGAATGTGATTTGGGAATAGGGACATTCTGCATATTTGTCTCTTCACAGACGAATGGGTTCGGGGAGATTATGAGAGTCGAACTTAAATTTGATGAAATGGGTTGGGTTTAAGAATGTCTACGATTTAACGTGAGTGGAATTGACATTTAATGAGAGGGAGTGTTGGAGTGCAACAAGTTGGAAAGGGTTTTGATTGTGAACATGATTTTTTGAGAAATGTATAGAATTGTGCTTTCGCTGCCACACAGTGGGATTAATTGAGTTGACCGCCTCAAAAGATTGTAACTTTTGTGATAATGAAGAAACCACTTCTTACTTCACTCCGATCGGCGAACTTGAAAAGTTATATAATTGACAGTTACTTTCCAGTATAATCAGCAGCTCGAAAGAAGTGGTGCCATGAGGTATTCAATCCGGGAGTGGAACATGGGACCTTAGGCGTATGAATGTCTCAGTCTAGCCACAACGCCACAGCGGGCTTCAAGTTTTTTTCTCACCATACTTACGCTGGTGTTCCACAGGGCTCCATCTTGTCTCCGCCTTTCTTCCTTATGATCTAAAAAGATGGTTACTTTTGTGATAAAGAAAAAACCATGCCTTGTGTCAGCACCGACGTTTAGAATTCAGCGTTAAATTCCACCGCTGAAGGTAGTTGACACTTTCACTTTTAAAATAAAAATCAACCACCGTTCTCTGCTTAAATATGTCACCATCATTTCAAATTAGAACAAATAAAGGGTTTTCCCAGGTTCAATTCCCGGATTAAACACCTCGCATTTTTTACGGCACCACCTCTTTCCAGCTGCTGACAACACTCAACAAGTAATACCTGTATACGAAAACGTTTCTCAAAACTTCACTCGTCGAAGTCGGAAAAAACTGTAGGTTCAGTTATTATATCCTGGGCCCCTTGTGAACTGTCGCCTGTCAAGTTCTTCAATTTTAGATTTCATTTGTTAGCGCACCCATTTGATTGAGCTAATACTGTCAATTTAAAAATGTCGCATTTTTTACCAGAAGATGATGATGATGTGCAGAAAGCATTAATTTGTTGTTTTCATTTGAAGAAAAGTGCTGCAGAGTCGCATCGAATGCTTGTCGAGGCATATGGTGATCATGCTCTATCAGAAGCAACATGCAAAAGAAGGTTTCAACGGTTCAGAAATAATGATTTTGATGTGAGAAATGAAGAACGTGGAAGACCACCAAAAAAGTTTGAAGACGCCGATTGCACAATATTGCGTGGAGATGACACTTTGAGTCAAAAGCAAATGGCAGCAATGTTAAATGTTGCACAACAAACAATTTCTAACCGTTTAAAAGCTATGGGAAAGATCCAAAAGTGTGGAAAATGGGTGCCACATGAATTGAATGAAAGATAGATGGAAAACTGAAAAACCACTTGTGAAATTTTGCTTCAAAGACACGAAAGAAAATCGATTTTCCATCGGATTGTTACTGGCGATGAAAAATGGATTTATTTTAGGAATCCTAAACTGAACAAACCATGAGTTAATCTGGGACAACCATCAACATCGACTGCAAAACCAGATCGATTCGGCAAGAAGACAATGCTGTGTGTTTGGTGGGACCTGAAAGGTGTGCTGTACCACGAGCTCCTTAAACCTGGTGAAACCGTTAATACTGATCGCTACCGACAACAAATAATCAATTTGAACCATGCATTGATCAAGTAACGACCAGAATGGCCCAGAAGACACGGCAAGGTAATTTTGCTCCATGACAATGCACCTGCACACAAAGCAAAACCGGTTCAGGATACAATCAAGCCACTTGGCTGGGAGCAGCTACCCCACCCTCCGTATTCACCAGACTTGGGTCCTTCCGACTACCATTTGTTTTCATCGATGGGACACGCATTGGCTGAGCAGCACTTTGATTCCTACGAGCAGGTCGAAAATTGGGTGTCTGATTGGTTTGCTTTAATAGACGAACAATTTTATTGGCGTGGTATTCACAAATTGCCAGAAAGGTGGTCGAAATGTGTAGAAAACAATGGCCAATACTTTGAATAAAATGTTTTTACTTTCCCATTAATAAATAGTGTTATATTTTCAAAAAAAAACTGGTATACCTAGTATGGTATTCAGTAAAAATGTTACATACAATATGTAGGGAAAAACCCAGACAAAATGTGTCACCTCAAAGAAAAAAAAAACATGTCCACTCAGTATTAGCTCTTCCTTCATAATGAATAATCTCATGATTTATATTGGTAACATTTATTTGTCTTAAAGTGGAGACATTGCCGATAGATCATACGATCGGATGACTATACATCCAAATTCAAAACATTTACTCAAATTACGTGTAGAAGACTATTCGAACAAAAAGTTTGAGAAACAGTGTAATTACAGTTGTGTTACACCCTTTGAATTGTATTAATTAACATCCTTGTGAAAGATACTGAATATTAACTCGACTGATCCTCCCGTAAGCATAATCTATAGATTAGGCGATGCTATATATGTGCACATCTCTCTTTTACAATAAACTGTCACGTATCTAAGTACTTGTTGCTTACTTACTGTTCGTTTTGATTTGATGTTTATTTTCAACTTGTCTTCATAAAACTTTTATTTCGCATTTACGAAGGTTGCCTTTTATATTTCGGGAGTGGGCTACCCTAGTGTTGCAATCTGGCAACTGCCAGCTCTATCGTAAAGTTTGACATTTTTGAGGCTATACGTACCCAGAACGTTTTGACATGCGAGCGCTATTTGTGTTGTTTACAGTAACTTAAAAGATTCATCTTGCCCAAAAAATGGAATTAAACCTTAAAAATTTTCAATTATTTTTAACAAATTTCGACGTGGATTAACTCAACAATAATGCATCGATGAACTAAATTAAATTTTTGGCGATAAAGCTCCATCAAGGACCAGTGTCTATGGATGGTGTGGTGAATTCAACCGAGGTCGTAGTTCACTTCAAGACGAATTTCGTGAAGGTCGTCCAAAATCAGTTGTTGTTCCGGAATCCATGGATGCTGTGCGCCAACTGATACAGCAAGATCGTCATGTGACCTATCGTGAGATTAAGACAACCTTGGGTATTAGTGGGACAAGCATACATTCAATATTGCATGAACATTTGACCGTCAAAAAAATTTGTTCGCGTTGGATCCCACACAATTTGTCAATCGCTCATAAAAAGGCTCGTGTCGATCGGTCAAAAGAAATGCTTTAAAAATACGATCGCGGTGCTTCGATCGCGGTGACTTCGTGACACGTGATGAATCGTGGATATACGCGTATGAGGCCGAAAGTAAACAGCAGTAGACTGTATGGGTGTTTCAAATTGAGTCAAATCCAACACAAGTTGGTCGCGTACGAAGCACTTCCAAGCAAAATGACGCCTGTTTTTTGGAAAAACTGGACATGTCGCAACCGTACCACTAGAACAACGCAGAACAGTCAATTCTGAGTGGAACACAACCATTTGATTGCCAGTTGCCTTCCAAAACAACCTGTCATTATCTATGAATGGCTCCTGCATTGTTGAAACTGAACGAATTTCTATCGTCGGTACGTATATCAACTCAACTCTAAGTTGGAACGATCACATATTCGAGATCGATTTACCCCATTACAGTCCGCAGGAATTTAAAATCAATGTGTATCAGTACATCCTTTCCCTTTCTTCCTCTATACCTTTGGCCCGTGCTGTGACTTAATTCCAGTTATTTAAGGGTATAAGCAATCCCTTTAGTGCGCGCCAATTATAAAAAAAAAACAAGGAAATATGGAAAACCAACCGCAGAAGACTGATCACTCTTCTCCACGACAATGCGAGCTCACACACATCGGCTCAAACAACTGACTTTGTGAGCACCCAAAACATCGATTTGATGAGTCACCCGCCCTCCTCACTTGGCACCGAATGACTTCTTTTTATTTCCGTACGTAAAAAATAAAATCAGATGTCAACTTCTTTCAACACCTGAAGAAGCGGTTGATGCGTTCGGAATGCATGTTTTGGAGATACCTCAATCAGAGAGTCAAAAGTGCTTCGACAATTGGTTCAAATGCATGCAAAAGTGTATAGATCTTAATGGGGAATATTTTGAAAAACAATAAAGCTATTTTAGATGATCAATATTTACTTTTGTTCTCTAATCCCGAAATATCAAAGGCAACACCCGTACATAGCAAAACAGAATAAAGTTATTAATTGGGAATTCCCCTATTACAAAATATCTTTTTTTTCTATACCTGTACCAAGACTTTTGGGGAAGCAATTTTAGGTGCTTCCAGCTTGTACAGAATTTTTTTTTTATTTATAGGACAAATTTGGAGATTTTTTTTTGCTGTTAATCTAGAAATATCATCTCATTGAAAAAACATAAAAAGGTTAAACTTTTTTGCAATTGCTATCAAATGGCAGTTTATTTTCTTAATCGTTACTTCTTCAGTTAAATTTAAGTTAAATTTACATATGGGTTGTTAGGTTAAGTCGAAAGACATAGTTTAAGATTAAGTTTAGCTTATAGTTCCCGTCTAAGGCCAGTAAGTTAGTACTAATAACAATGTTCGTCCAACTAGTTTTAAACATTTTTGTCTAATATGTAAGTTTGATATGAATTAGTGAATAAAAATGAATTGAAAAAGAAAAGAAAAAAGCAGTTTATTTTTATAAATCATATGCGCTGTACCTAGATTTTTGTGGAGCACCGTATATTGGTCAATAGTGTCCTCCTTTGGCTGATGCAGCGGCTTCACAAATGCGAAAAGATCGAATGCATTGTGCTCTTAAATTGCTTGGGAAGCATTCAGAAAACGACGGTCAGAATAACTCCTTTCCTTGCAGCAGTAAGGCAAGATGCAAGGTTATTGGTAATGAATGTTAAGGAATCCATCCGAGGGCAACTTAAATGCGAAACTACTTTCTGGTACCACGAGAGTTCAGGATTCCCTGAAGTTTCAACCTTACTGTGGTCTCCAGAATAAAAGTTAGAATTAATCGACCATGCTCTCAGATCTGATTCGCCTATAGTTATATGGTTATGGGAATTCACTTTTGATTCGAGTTGGAGTTGCATTTAACCGGCTACTGTGACAAACAAAAAAGCAGTGTTAGAAAGGCCTCCCTCGAAGTGACTGTCCCCTAAGACATGATCTCAAATTGGGACTTGAGATAACCCATAAGGCATTAGTCAGCGTTTTTGCTTACTATGATTGTATGGAACCCGTGGTATTTAGCCTTTAAAGCGGGTGATCAAGCAAATCCAAATGCGCAAATATGCTCCTAAATGTGGCATTTTAAGCATTTCTCTCTTGGAAGACCTTGTTTTGGGCTGAAGCTGATCTACAATCACTCCGTTTGATGTATGAATCCATACGTGCCCAATTTTCTAGTTCACTGAAGAGGTAAGGCCTTGAAGAAATCAACCGGAAATGAGTCCTTTCATAATAATAATAATTGTTGGCGCTACAGTCCAAAGGGGGACCAGGGCCTAGCTTGCTCATCAAATACTCATGTTGTGCGCCTCATGAGTAGAAGGGACCTACAGTTTTTTGCCGACTCCGAACGGCGAAATTTGAGAAGCTTTCTTAGACAGTTATTACTCTTTGAGTGTTGTCATCAGCTCGAAAGAAGTGGTGCCGTGAAATATTCGAAAAATTGGTGTTGAACTGGGAGTCGAACCTAGACCCTTCGGCGTGTGAGCGTCGCACTCTACTTACTACGCCACGGCGACCACAATGAGTCTTTTCACCAAAATCAAAAATCTCCAAATTTTAAGAGCTCCTGACCCTTTTTAAGTTTAAAAATGTATTTTTTATTTATCAGTTAATTTTTTTAAATCTAGACAAAATACTTAACTAGTTTATTGTTTATTTACAACTTACAAATCTATCTTACTGGCCTGCTCCTAACCCTTTTCATATATTTTCCTGGAAGCCCGAGACGACCTTCGAACCACAAACTTTCCTCTTGATCAAGGCTGCCTTCGCACTACCCGAAGAATGCAGTGCGACAGCCCACTGGGTATGCGACTTTGACAATTGCAACAGTTACTTTAACTTCAAACTGTAAGGGCGTTCAGCCGCTCAAAGTAGTTGAAATACCTTCAAAGCTTCTACAACAAGTCGTCGACAAATTTTCAAGAACATAGATGAGCACCGGGTTTTCGGTAGGCTGTGTTTCTCACACTTATAACATTTGCAAAGTTCCAATGCGTCACTGTCTCCTCTCCACTTTCGCAGGAGTTACTCATTCGTTCCATTTCAAATGTCAAAGCACTTCACAATATTCCATCACATGACCGCAAGGCAATTTAATTTTATGTACCAACCACACCTACATATGTGAGAGTGCCTAAACATTGGAGCTTTAGGAAATAACTGTGGAATAGATTTTTTCATAAAGCAACAAAGTCCTGAAAAAAAAAGACAGAAAACAAAAAACCAAAACAAACATTTTCAGCTGTGAGGCATATTTTTCAATTACTTTTGCTTTCCCAAAAAGCAACAGCACGCGCTGCTACATGAATGATATCCAGAGTAAAATACGTAGTCATCCCACAAATTGCATTCGCAGGGATCAGTGAAATTAATCATACCTAGAGCGCCGCTTAATCCATCCAATCAGAAACAGAACCGATTAACATATTCACTTAGCTGCGATGTGGCATAATTGCAATTTACGGGAAAGCATAAATATTTATTTGCTCCCATGCGTACATTCGTGTGTAAACATTCATATCTGGCTGCGTGCATGAGGCCGCACATGTGACCGGTCTTAAGAGCAGTCACATGCAAATTGATACAGTTTATCGCAACCACCGCCGTTCGAAAATTACACGAAAACCGATCAAGAAGGAATTCGCTTGTGTGGAATTTGTTTGTGGGATGACATTTGATTTCTGAAGAGCTTTGGAACTTTGTAAAAGTTCGGGACAACGCAATGTGTTCGCTTGAAAAGTTTAGGTAGGGTGTATGTTTCCACAGCGGTCTGCCGAAGGAAAAGGTCCTGAGATGGAATTCGTTAAGCGCCAAATTTGATCTTTGCTTGATGAATGTCAGTTGTCATTTGCACAGAAAATAGTCGAACGTCCAACGTCGTCTAAATAAATTAACGTAAAATTATTCGACCAAAAAATATCGTACGGTGTAAAGCCGTAAATGGCGATGCTGTATGGAACCATGTAATAATCTTCAACAACCATCAAAAGAAAATAGACAAGTAATCGACAGTCAATCATCAACACTAATAAATCGTCGTCATATGCCTGCGGAGACCAACACGATGAGGCTCCTGAATAGACGGAAAGTGCCGGAGCATCAAGTTAGTGCTACCCAAGGGGACAGCATTAGCACCAACAGACAAGGCAAAGAGTATTAGAGTATACTTCACTGAGAGGTTGAAGTTCTATCCTCACTCCAAAGTAACCTTTCAAAAGGCTAGCTACGCTTTCCCATCGCATCAACCCGTTGGTGCGACGTGAGAACAGACTGGCCAAGAAGATGAAACGGTTATTGTACAAGCAGATCGTACGACCCATTACAGTGTATGGCTTCCCCATGTGGTACAGATGTGAGATTTGGTTTTACGTGATCACCTGCCTTTATGGCTTATATCACGGGGTCCATTTTCCCAAGAGTCTTAAGTAACGCAAGACAAAACGCCTTAGTTACCTAAGAACCAAGCTGGGATCATGCTTGAGGGGCAATCACCCCACCTTGGTTTGATGCGAAGCCTTTCTAAAACCTCTTCCGCTCTCTGTGTGGCAGCGCCCGGTTGAGAATGCAACTCCACAGTAAGAAGGGATAGTCCCCTAACCGCCTTGTCTAGTTTTCGGGTAAACAAGCAACTAGACAAGTCAGCACAGTACACTATCTTCGACTCTACCCGCGATGTTAGGTGGTAAGCCACAGCCACCACGATTCTCCAACAAGAGGGCCTACCGCACGGTCAGGCTGGAACCGAAGTTCCAAGGGCTCCTGACCTCCCGTGATACCAGAATATAGCCTCTGGTCAAACTGTCACTACCAGTCAGGTTCCCTCAAAGCCTGGGTCTGTTAGCCGCCATCCCGCCACAGATGGTCTTTCCTACATCAGTGTTTCCGTTGTCACTATAAATAGTGATTTTGAATTATGTGATTCATAAATCCAATCACATCATCTGATCCCTGTGTGGCACAGCATCTCCAAGACTATCACGGGGGAACTTTCGATCTGCGAAAGAAAGGTACTTCGCATCTGCACCAGTCTCACCATCGACAAAAAGCCAATAAAAAACTACAGCAACAAAAAGATTTAAAAGCATGCATCATCGAAGATCCAGGTTCTATTCCCGGCTGAACACCTCGGATTTTTCACGGCACGGACCTCTTTCGAGTTGCTGACAACACTCAAGGAGTAATAACTGTCTAAGAAAGCTTCTCAAACGGTTCGGAGTGGGCAAAAAAACTGAAGGTCCCTCCTACTCGTGAGAGAACAGTAGCGCGCACAACACGAGTAGTTGATGAGCAAGCTAGGCCCTGGTCCCCCTGTGGACTGTAGCGCCCACAATTATTATTAAGAAACTTATACTTCTCAATATTTTATTGGAAACCCCTTCACTTCGAGTACGGGTACAGACTGAGGTCTGTTTGATATTGAATCGACTAATCTTTTAGTATACTCGTTGCTAATATTGTGCTCCTCATTCTTTAAGATTTCTTTTAGTTGAATTTTATTAGAAATCTGGCGCGTTCTTGATTGTTGGTCCAGTTTATCCCAGAGGTGCTCTATAGGGTTCAAATCAGGGCTCTGAGGCGGTGTCGGCAGTGTTTTCGTGTTATACAGCAACCACATTGTTGTTGCTTGCTGGAACAGGAAATCGGCAGGCATTCCTAGTTCAGTGGCAGTTTCCTTGAGATTATTCTTTAGAATATCCAAGTACACATCTTAATCCATTTTATTTTCAATGAATACTAAATTGTTTGCTCCAGCAGCCGACATACACTGTCTAATAATATGTTTCTGAAGTTATGCATACGAGGGTTGCCTTTTTTCGGGATAAGAGAACAAAAGCAAATATTAATCATCGAAAATAGCTTTATTGTTTCTCAAAATATTCCCCATTAAGATCTATACACTTTTGCATGCATTTAAAACAATTGTCGAAGCACTTATGCCGCTCTGATTGTCGAAGCACTTTTGACTCTCTGATTGAGGTATCTCCAAAACATGCATTCTGAACGCAACAGCAGCATCTTCAGGTGTCGAAAAACGTTGACCTCTCATTTTATTTTTTACGGACGGGAATAAAAAGCAGTCATTCGGTGCCAAGTGAGGACTATGCGGCGGATGACTCCTCAAATCGATGTTTTGAGTGCTCACAAAATCAGTTGTTTGAGCCGATGTGTGTGAGCTCGCATTGTCGTGGAGAAGAGTGATCAGTCTTCTGCGGTTGGTTTTCCTGATTTCCTTGTTTTTTTTTTTTATAATTGGAGCACACTAAAGGGATCGTTATACCCTTAAATGAATGGAATTAAGTCACAGCACGGGCCGAGAGTATAGAGGAAGAAAGGGAAAGGATGTACCGATACACATTGATTTTAAATTCCTGCGGATTGTAAAGGGTGGAAAATTGGTCTGGGAAGAGCATTCCATATTCGTGAGATGCGGCTGTAGAGTCTCTAAACTTAACTCTACGTCCAAAGGTGGGCTTAAGGGTGAACGGGTGAGCATTCCTAGCGAGTCGGGTGAATTCTTGAAGGGGAGGAATGCAGATGGCTAACTCGTTAGAGCATTTTTTTGTTGAAATAGCGATTAAATAGTGATAGAGACGCAACATTTCGTCGATGTTCAAGCGAGTCGATTGACTTCCAATAAGTTTTATCGCTCGCTGTTGGATTCTATCTAATAGGTGCAGAGAGGTCTTAGGAGCACCGGACCAGATAGGAGCATTGTACTCAAGCTTTGGGCGGATGTACGCCTTACATATTGTTGCCAGGTCAGAAGGGTCAAGTATTTCTTGCATCGCTTTAAGAAACCTATATATTTTGCTGCATTTTTGGCTATCTCGAAAATGTAATCGCTCCAACTTAGAGTTGAGTTAATACACGTACCGAGGAAAGAAAGAAAGTCGTTCAGTTTTAACAATGCAGGAGCCATTCATAGATAATGGCAGGTTGGTTTGAAAGACAAGTGGCAATCAAATGGTTGTGTACCACTCAGGATTGACTGTTCTGCATTGTTTTAGTGGTACGGTTGAGACATGTCCAGTTTTTCCAAAAACAGGTGTCCTTTTGCTTGAAAGTGCTTCGTGCGCTAGCAACTTTTGTTGGATTTGGCTCAATTTGAAACACTCATACAGTCGACTGCTATACTTTCGGGCTCATACGCGTAAATCCCCGATTCATCACCTGTCACGATGTCATAGACGTGTTTCGAAGCACCGCGATAGTATTTTTAGAGCATTTCTTTTCACCGATCGATACGAGCCTTTTTTCGAGCGATTGATAAATTGTGTGGGATCCAACGCCAACAAATTTTTTTGACGGTCAAATGTTCATGCAATATTGAATGTATGCTGACCACACTTATGCCTAAGGTTGTCTCAATCTCACGATAGGTCACATGACTATCCTGCAATATCAGTTGGCGCACAGCAATTTGTCTTGGAGTGAACAACGACCTCAATTGAATTCACCTTACCATAAAAAAACACTGGTCCTTGATGGAGCTTCATCGCCAAAAATTGAATTTAGTTCAACAATGCACTGTTTTTGAGTTAATCCACGTCGAGAGTTGTAAAAAATAATCGCACGAAAATTTTCACGATTTAATTATATTTTTTGGGCGAGATGAATCTTTCAAGTTACTGTAAACAACACAAATAGCGCTCGTATGTCAAAACGTTCTGAGTACGTATAACCTCAAAAATGTCAAACTTTACGATAGAGCTGTCAGTTGCCAAATTGCCGCACTAGAGTTGCCCAATACCGAAATATAAAAGACAACCTTCGTGGCACACACCACCAAATGCTACACAGCTAAGCAAGTAACCTTGGCTGGGTTTCCATATAGTAAGTTCTTCCTGCTAAATATTCAAATGCCGCCCTACAGTTAACAAAAGAAGCATGTGTGTTATTTCTTGGCAGGTTTTTCCTTCGCAGTGGCCGCCGTGGCGTAGTAGTTAGAGTGCGACGCTCACACGCCGAAGAGTCTAGGTTTGATTGCCGGCCGAACACCTCGAATTTTTCACGGCACCACCTCTTTCGAGCTGCTGACAACACTCAATGAGCAATAACTATCTAAGAAAGCTTCTCGAAAATTCGCCGTTCGGCCCTGGTCCCCCTATGGACTGTCGCGCCAACAATTATTTTTATTATTATATTTTTTCGCTCACGAGTTTTGATGAACCCCAGCGACAAGATCATTGCGACACATAAACGTAGGCAGCCTTGAAATATTTTTGATGTTGAAGCTTCAATATAAACGTAGATTCCATATAAACTGGTAAAATCTCCTACCCCATCACACAGACCCGTTAAATCTCGACACATTCCCTTAAAACCAAAATGAGTTGCTTAACAATCGCTATTGCATCACGAAAGTCTTTTCGTTGTCCTTCAAGACCCGTTCATCGCCTTCGCAATGAATGCGTTGCAACATAAATCCACGTCCTCGCACACAGCTTGCGAACGGAAAACAATTATCCGCATCCATACAAGGATTCCATTTGCTCCACCAAACAAGATGTATCTTTTATGATTGACCATGACGGCAGACGTTTACGAGATTCACTGCCGACTGTGCGGCAACACCGTCTACAATGAAACCCTATACACGCTCAAGTGCTTAAACGCACGTTTGCTGCTAATGACCGAATGGAAGTCGTGCAATTAAATCAGTGCTCGCACAGAATGGGATTCACTATTAAAGCAGAGACAATCCCTTGGAGGGAATTTAAGCTTCTAATGACAACTACACGATTGCTAAGCGTTTTGGGATTTCTTATTTCAACCTTAAATGTTGCCATTATAACTTTTGCGAGTTTTTAAGGAGAATTGGTCCCAACTTTTGCATCGAATTTGGAATGTGGAAGATCTGTGCAGCTGCAGGGAAACAATTAATGTCTGGAATTGGTTTGGATTTGTTCGTTCTTCTGAAAGAAAGTCGAAAGTCCCAGAAAATTCAGCTGCATCCTGTCACAAATGCAGGGTGTCTTTTTTAGAGGTATAAATGTTTGAGAGGAAATAAAATAAAGATGGGATTGTTAAATTGAAATGAAATTTACTTTGTTTTAAAGATAATTTTATGGCATTATAGGTTTAGGAAGTTTTCTGACATATAACTATTTTGGGAATAGTTTAATATAAGAATCCAAATTTTAACTACTTTTTCGACATATTTGGCTATCACTAACAATGCCACGAATGTTGGGATCATTCATTTCAGGCTTATCGGCATAGACTAATGACTTCACGTACTTTTAAAGAAAAAAAGTCAAGGGGTGATATGTTTCTCGATCTTGGGAGCCAGTGAACGGATCTAGAACGTGAAACTAAGCGATTACCAAAGGTTCCCTTCAAAAAATCAACTGTGGCACGAGCAGCCTAAATAATTGCGCGGTCTTGCTGTAATTTTAGCTCCTGCACCTCGAAGCTGTACAATCGGCGAACGAAAAAGTCAGTAAGCTCCGCTCCATTGTGGTCACCTCTGACTTAAGCGAATTCTTATGCAAAATAGTTTTTAAAGAAATATAGACCAAATACGCCACCAACACCCATAAGGTTTACGCCATCACGCCACCAACGCATAAGGTTGGTAACGACCCCAAGTCCGTTTGGGTTTATGTAACGCTGCCTCAACATACACTTGAAGGTTATGATACATCAAACTTGTTTATTGACGTTTCCATACAACCAAGAGCGAGTTTCATCGCTAACTAAAATTCTCTTAATCGGGATCACCGGCAGTCTTGTTTTGGGCCCATTAACAGAATCTACACCATGTTTGCCTTGGGTCAGCCATTTTATTTGAAAATGCCAAGGCAAACTAAAATTAAAGCCGCCAGTTAAAATAGTGCTGGCAACATGAAGTTGTATCCCTCTAAAAAAATACATTCAAAAGTGCTTTCTCGAAATGATTGAGAATCCTTGTCTTAGTGTTAAGTCCTCGTTCTTAAAGACTTCAAATGAAATACAAAAGAATTAATGAACGATTTCACACCCCAGAGAGGATGATAGAAAGTGATACTTTGAATATGTTCCACCCTATGTGGAGGGACAATTTGTGAATGCAGCACAAGAAAAAATCTCTCATCGACCCATTTGTTCACATCTCCCTACGAAGCAAAGTGCTCCGCAACAAGTGCGTGACCCATCAATGCAAACAAGTGATAATCCAAAGGAGTCGAGTGCTCCTTTCCAGTTGAGTTCTTCTTCCTTGCCGAGTGCTTCTCACGTGCAGTGACTGGGTTTGCTCTAAGTGATGAAGGATTGTCTTTAAGAAAAAATGACTCTGTGTTGCCCCCCTCCGACAACCTGGCGTATTGTCACGCAACAAACGGTTCAAATAGATTAATTATGGTTGTAATAGTTGGGAACTGACTGTTGTGTCCGGATTGAAAGAGACTATGCCGGTTGAGAAGAGCGTAAACTTCGTAAAATAGACGCCAATCACGGCAATAAAGATAAAGGCGCTTCGCATCTGCACCGGTCTCACCATCGATAATGACCGGATGAAGAACTACAGCACAAAAAAGGTATGCGAAACAGAAACAGACATCATCCCTCTGCAACAGTAGTACTTGGTGAAACTGTTGAAGAAGGGAAACTGGTACCTATCTTAGCCCAATTATCAGAAAGTCTAGGAGTTAAGTTGCCGAACAACGATATCTGAACGCACTCAACAGCTTGAACGAGGAGATTCTTCCCCAACATTTACTGAATGCGTTTTTTAGTGATGGAAACTTCCACGGAGTCTAAACGGCAAATATAGACTCATACAACAAGGAACACCATCGACACACAGATCTGAACCCTCCGATGTTAAGAAAGGACATCTCTAAATTGTTTATATAATAACTAGATTTACGCGGCGCGCTTAGCTGCGCATAAAATAAATCAAATTTAAAAATAAAAGTTAATGTTTACACATATACTAAGAAGAAGATTTTTATTTTTTATTTTGTTTATTGAAGTGCTGTTGGATATACAATATTTTTTGTTTTTCTATCTGGGGCATAAACGAATAAATTAGATGGCTTTCCGACGCGTGAACAGGCCACATACAGTTGTCCATGAGAGAAGCACGGATTTTCTAAATTCAGGCCACACACTTGTAAGGATTGTCCTTGTGCCTTGTGGATGGTAATGGCATAGGCGAGTCGCACTGGAAACTGCAAACGTTTAAATTGGAATGATAAATCAGATCAGGGATCATTGGAATGCGAGGCAATAGGACATCTTCTTCTTTGAATTTTCCATTCAATATAGTAGCTTCCGACGAGTTTTAAACTTCAATGGGTGTTAAACAAGGCTGTACTCTAAGTGCACTACTTTTTATACTATACATCAGTGATATAACAGATAATATATTACTTTTTATACTATACATCAATGATATAACAGATGATGTCAAAGGTGGAATAAGATTCAACGATGTATCCATTCCCGCGCTGATGTATGCTGATGTTATCGTCTTTCTGTGTGACATTATCCAAGGTATGCAATCAATGATAAACAGGATTAACGATTTCTGCAAAAGTTGGAATCTCACTATAAACCTTGGTAAATCAAAAATGATGATATTCAGAAACGCAGGGGGACGCGTCTCATCTTTGGAAAAGTAGAAGTTGGACGGGGAAGAAATTGAGGTAGTATCCAGATACAAATACCTAGGTATCATAATATCGTCCTCTTTAAATTTGAAACCACACTTTGAGGAAAAATTAGCTATTGCTATCTGTTCGATTTGGGAACGTTGCTTCAAAAATAAATATGTATCGAAAAGTGCAAAACAAACTTTATTCCACTCAACCGCAGCTTCTATAATGCTCTACGGAGCTCAGGTATGGGGCTACAAAGGCTATGATGGTGTGGAAAAATTCCTTCGCTACTTTTTGAAGAAGATCTTTCGGTTACCAAAAAATACCCGCAACTATATGCTACATATTGAAACAGAAACTCCTCCGTTGCTCTTGTATACCATCAAAATGCACTTCAACTATATTTTAAAAATACTACAGATGAGCGAATGCAGATTACCAAACGTAGTTTTAAGAAGTATAATTAGAACAAACGGATACATTTGCGAGGAATGGAAAAAAACAGCTTCTGAATGCGGTCTAAATCTGTCTATTGAGGCGGACGAGCCTCCTCATCTTTTAAGAAAAAAATTTAACTCAGTTTTGGAGAATTTCGGTAGACACACATATGACAAATATGTCGAAGAAGCTGAATCTTCACCGTTTAGGAACTACTACAGCAAACTAAACCATTTTTTAAATGAAAAAACATACTTCCTTGACAGTCACTCAATCGAAAAAATAAGCACAATTTTTAAACTGAGAGGAGAACTCGTTCAGTTAAACTTTATCCCCCACAGAACAGATTTACCAATTCTTTGTAACCTATGTACATGTGCCTCATGTGCATATGAGGAAGAGAGAAGACATCTTACATTTTATTGGTGTTTGTCCGATTCTAAAAGAATTTCGACTAGCAATTTTCGAAAAAATTGTTTTAGACGAATATGAAGTAACGTGCATCTTAAATGGAGAAAAGGGATGGAAGGCCTTATACGATTATTCAGTAGCAGCACTTTATTATAGAAAACGTATCATAGATGGAGATTTTTAATGTAAAACGTATGTATGTATTTTGTCAACCTGGCAGACGGCCATAGGCCAAACCATAAATGACTTAGGTTAAACTTTACATTGTAAAACATTTATTGAAAATAAAAGTCAAACTAACTAACTAGTAGCTTCGATGATATTCGCCATCATTTTTTCTTACTGAAAGCCTAGTGCCGTCGCAAAGTCGTGGTGGATTAAGGTTTCGAAGCAAAATGATAGGCACACCAATTTTCAATGTTAAAACGTGCGGAGGCATGCCAGGTAAGTCAAGTGAATTCAAGAACTCAGTTGGATAGTTGAGAACTTCGTCTTGGTTCATCACAGTATCAATGGATTTGGTCAGTTAATAGGGGATTTTTAGTTTTTGCGCGTCCATGAAAACCGTTTTTGCATACAATCTTTCGAAAACATAAAACAAAAACAGTTACAAATAAAATTTCAGCAACGCGTGGCACCTCCTTCAGCATCTATGATAGCTTGTAACCGCCGTGGCATGGATTTTACCAGATTTTCAGTAAAAGATGGCTGCATCTCTTCCCAAGCTGCCTGAATTTTAGCTTTTAGCTTCTGCTTATTGGAGCAGGTACTTTCTTTAACACGCACTTTTATTTCGTGATATAGATGTTCAATAGGGTTAAGATCCGGCGATTGTGGGGGTGTTTACAGCTGCTTTGGAGCGTTATAAAGCAACCATTCGCATAGTAAATAGAAGGTGTACTTCTGATCATTATCTTATTGGAAGTAGAAAACCGAAGGTAGACCTAATTTTACTGCGGAACTTCGTAAACTTCGTTTTATAATATTCAAATACTCCATTTTGTCCATAGTCTTCTTGTTCTTCTTCTTGTGGCGCTGCAGTCAGAGGTGAACCTGGGCCTCAACCAACATGCCTCTCCAGCCAGCACGATCTTTCGCCAGCTGTCTCCAGTTGCGCACTCCAAGTTGGTTGAGGTCCTTCTCCACTTGTGTGCGCCACTTTAGTCTAGGTCGTCCTCTGTTGCGTTGTCCCAATGGCTCGGATTCAAAAACTTGGCAGTGGTGTCCATACGCTCTACATGGCCTAGCCATCTTAAACGTTGTATCCGTAGACGCTTGACCAGGCGCATGTCGCTGTACAGCCCATAGAGTTCGTCATTAAATCTTCTCCTCCAGATGCCATCAACGCATCAACGCACGCAGAACTTTTCTCTCGAAGAGACTAAGGGCTTCCTCATCCGCCTTTGCTAACGTCCAAGATTCCGCGCCATAAAGTAGGACGGGGATGATCAAGCTGTTATATAAAGCGTGCTTAGTCCTTCGAGAGAGGGCTTTATTACTCAATTGCCTCTTGAGCCCAAAGAAACAGCGATTGGCAAGAGTGATTCTGCGTTTGATTTCGATACTGACGTTGTTGGCCTTGTTTACTGCGGTGCGAAGTCCTTGTTTACCTCAAAGTTTCTGCTGCCTAGTGTTGCGCATGTACTTCGTTTTGCCCTCATTTACCGCCGGACCCATTTTAGCCGCTTCCGCTTTAATGCCAGCAAACGCCTCATTGACGGCTCGCTGTGTTCTTCCAATCACGTCAATGTTATCAGCGTAAGCCAGTAATTGAACTGACTTCTGGAAGATTGTGCCTCTGGTGTTGACTTGTGAGATGAAAGATCCTTCCAGATTCTCAGCACAGACTGCGACTATACTACGAGTTGTCCGTTTTGGTCCCGGCAGGCTTAGGTCCGAACCTTGTATCCTCTGGATAGCTGTTTTACCTTTCCGTAAAACTTTCGGACTTCATTTCTGCCATAAAACCTTTCCATTTCCTCGACCGCGCGCTCCCTCTTTTTTCTTCTGAGAAGCCGGTGCTCTTCCCTTCTTCTCTGTTCATAGAGCTCACGAACAGCCCTCGTTATTCGATGCAGCGTCGCCTTATAGGCGTCTTGCTTAGCTAGCTCGTCAAACTATGGGTTCCTTCTGGGTGGTGACTTGAAACCCAGCACATCAGTGGCACCTTCTTTGATGGCTTCTTGACAACGTTTCCAGTCTTCTTCTATGGTTAGTGCAAGAAGCGTCGAACTCTCAGCGAGTTTCAGAGAGACTCGGTCGGCAAAGTTCCCAGCATTCGGCTGCGATTGTAGCTTTTCGACGTCAAACCGTTTTGGCCTGTCTCGACTCCGTTGCTCTCTCGATATCCGGATTCTTACCTTGGCTACAACAAGGTGATGATCCGAGTCAATGTTTGCACCTCGGAAGGTTCGGACATCGAGAATACTGGAGGAGTGTCTGACGTCGATCGCAACTTGATCAATTTGGTTGACGGTGGATTGTTCAGGAGATCGCCAGGTCCCTTTGTGAATGTCCAGGTGTGGTAACCACGTGCTAGTCACAGAGAAGTTCCGCCCCGAGTCGAAGTCAAACAGCCTGAGTCCGTTGCTAGATGTGTTGTCGTGCAGGCTGTGTTTACCGATGACTCCAGCAAAGATGTCCTCCTTTCCCAGCTGAGCGTTGAAATCTCCTAGAACAATCTTGGTGTCGTAGCTGGGGCACCGATCGTATGTTCTTTCTAGGGGATCATAGAAGTCATTCTTAATGTTGTCTTCCTTCTTCTCTGTCGGGGCGTGAGCGCAAATTAGGCTGCATTTAATTTTCCCGAATTTAGCCTTGATGCGGATTGTCAAGAGGCGTTCGCTGACGGGGTCGTAGCTCAAGACTTTTTGCCTAAGTCTGCCTCGAACAACAAATCCGCATCCGAATACGCGCTACCTTTTCTCTCTATAGCAATTGCTGTAGTAGATATCGCAGTTCTTCATCGCTTTTATGCCAGGCCCATCCCATCGCACTTCCTGGATGGCGGTTATGTCAGCTTTGTAGCTGTCAAGGGCCTCCGCAAGTTGTTCGGCTGCACGTGGCCTGTTAAGGGACCTCACATTCCACGTGCAAAACCGAAAATCATTGTCCTTTAATAGTTTGCTTGGGTCGTCAACGGGTGATCCTTCATTATCCGAGGCATGTTCTTGTTTCTGATCTAACGATGTCTTACGTGGTGAGGAAGTTACCCTGACACACAACCCACAGACTGGTAGGCCAGGCCCATTATTTAAACCCTCGAGCAGAGATTTTGTCCATTGTATTTTCTATAAATTTGAACTTTCCACAGCCATTTGAAGCCATACAACCCCACAACAGCACAGATCCTCCCCCGTGTCTTATGGTTAACTTTATATTTTTAGCTTTGAGAGCTGTATTTGGTTCCCTCTAAACAATTTGTTTGCCATCAGACCCGAATAAATTTATTTTTGCTTTATCTGAAAACAAAACACTTTCCCAAAAGCTTTCCGTGTGGTTTACATATTGTCTAGCAAACTCCAATCTTTTCTTCTTATTAACTAGGGAAATGTACGGCTTTCTTCGGGCGATCCTACCGTTTAAATTATTCTTTCTCAAGGCTCTGCGAACGGTTTCCACTGAAAGAGGCTTATTAATTACGGATGACACCTCAGCCATCAACTTCTGAACGCTAGATTTTGGAGTGGACTTGATTGTCAGAACAGTATACCGCTCGTTTTGTTCTGAGAGCAATTTTTTCTTTCCCTTTCAGGTCTGTTTTTTAGCGTCCCTTCATGTCTATAATTGTTTATTATTTTTTGTACCGTTGCATGCGATCACCCTACAGTTTCCCCTATTTTTCACATCGACTTCCCCTCGCAAAATAGCTTCATTATGAGTATTCTCGTTGACAAAGTAGTCTGTGTTCGCATGTTTTCAATATTTTCGCACAAAGAAGAGAATATCGTCTCTTCAGTTCAAAAGCGTGTGCAAAAATAATCATCAGGGACATTTGTTGCTTCATTCCTGAACAAATTTGCATGTATCGATTCTGCGAAGCTTGTGTATAACGCACACATGACATCTGTATGCTCTATTTTGTGTGTCGATTTCAGTGGTTGTTTCCTTTTTCATGGTATAAAGAAAAACAGTCAAATTAATGGCCTAAGACCTTAATGAATTCGGAAAACTGCTTTTAGGTATAGAGCAATATCAGACCGTTCAACTTACTATCAACAGATTATCTTTAAACAAAATACTCGGTGTTTAACACGTTCCCTGCCAAGCTGTTTTTCACTATGTGTCATTTCTACGCCGCGTGTACCGAAAACAGTACACGGTAAGCGCTTTAATAATTTTGTATAAATTCTTATTGCTTTGCTTTGCTTTGCTATCATGACTAATCACTACGCCGCGTGACTTAAATTTTTTGCTGGAAATTTAAGGTAAATTAAAGACAATGTTTTATTTGGGTGCCGCTGTCTTCAGCTTGGCTACACACTCTTAATAATTAATTTCTTTATTAATCTTAAACACAGCAAGTGCCGCTGTCTATAGCTTGGCTGCACACTTGGGTATCCAACAAATAATCCAACCGATTTTTGACATTCGTTTGGTTTTATATTACATTATTGCTGAGCCAAGCACTTTTCGTTCGTTTTCTTATCAATTTTGCGTTTCTGCTTTTCGGCATTCTGCTAATGCAAAAGTGCCATCGTGCAGATTAACAATTTGGTGAGCTACGTTATACATAACCCGTGTACCGTTATCAGTACAGTACACCTCAGTACACCTCTAAACATCACTAAATAACATAAAACAATCATAACGAGAATTAAAATTTAGAAAAAAAATTAATTTTTAGAAAAAAAATTTTAATTTGAAAAAAAAACACGATGGCGTAGAAATGAAGCTAAGTGTGTACTGTTTTCGGTACACGCGGCAGGGAACGTGTTAAAATAAGTACCCGGTGTAGAGTCTGATTTGGAGTAAATACAGCCGTTTTCTTTGAATTCAATTTGGCATACACAAATGCATTAATCCCAACGCCAACATTATAATAATAATTGTTGGCGCTACAGTCCAAAAGGGGACCAGCGCCTAGCTTGCTCATCAACTACTCGTGTTGTGCGCGCTACTGTTCTCTCACGAGTAGAAGGGACCTACAGTTTTTTGCCGACTCCGAACGGCGAAATTTGAGAAGCTTTCTTAGACAGTTATTACTCTTTGAGTGTTGTCAGCAGCTCGAAAGAGGCGGTGCCGTGAAATATTAGAAAAATTGGTGTTGAACTGGGAATCGAACCTAGACCCTTCGGCGTGTGAGCGTCGCACTCTACCCACTACGCCACGGCGACCACAACGCCAACATTACACATGCAAAAAACCAAACACATTTTTCCAATTGATATTCATTAACTTACTCGTTCGTCTTTATTGGAAAGTTAAAATAATCTCTTTCGCACTCGTCCTTCTCTTTCTTTCAAAAATGTCATTTTTTGTTATTTATTTGATTCAAAATGAAACACCTGGCTGAAGATCTTACCAGCTGGAGAAGATTGTTAATTGAGACCCAGGACGATGTTACTCCGTGCGAATTTGATCGACGCACAATGAAATTCAAGATTCAAACGCTTTTTCAATTATACGAGTATTTTCCAAAATGCAGCATTCATTCAAATCAAGCGTAATTTTTGAAATTTAATAAAATTCAGTCGATGAGCTCAGGCAATGTGAAGAGTGTCACAGAAATAACAGAAATGCAGGCAGCCGGGCACACAGAAACTACAAGGACTTAATTTTAACAATCAACATTTGGGAGTCTGCCTACAAAATGTGCCAACTGCATTGCGATATCCGCACAGGAAAACCCCACAGAACACCTTATTCCGAGCGGCCCTCACAACGACCCGTTTCGATTCTTTTCAATTACAGCACAATTGGTTTCCAATCACAATAATGAACCTTGGTCAGTGTATTTCAAATGATTGCATTTAATTTAAAATTAATGAGTAACACATTTAGGACAAGTGGAGCACTTTAAAACCGTTCACATCCCCCAGCAAATATTTGCAGGATTCAATCTTGTCAATGACCCACTTCTTGTTACCAATTTGATTGCTTCTGAATGGAGACACCGAATTAAGATTGATTGAATGAGTATCGATAAATGCCGCACTCTCTTCGTATTTTCATATCTTTAATCCGAAAATCGATCCATCGCTCATCCGATATAAACTGAGAACTCTAAACGAGTTGGCATTTAAAATGTCCCTCCTCTCCAAATGCCACAATCATTCGAATTGCACGGAAGTCATTGTGAAGCAAATTGAGTTGGGACCAGCAGTGTGCGTATGCAACAGAAGGACAAACTGGAACAAATTGGGAAACGATGGGACTCATTTTATTGTGTGTACGTTTTCAAAATGGAATTACATTAACTCCTCACATACCCGAGCAAGTTAAACTTTCTTATCTGTGCACGCTTTCTACATATCCGTTCCGGAGGTTTCCGCCTGGTGTGCTACTGGTGGTGGTGATGCTCTCAAGGAGTTGCGTTCAGCATAAATGCCAAAATGCATTAATGTGACACTAATTTCATGTGCCATTTAGTCGAGTGCTAAGATGGTTGACGTTGATAAGACGCCGAACATTCCTTTGGTCGGACTGCTTAAATTGATCAATAAAGACACCCACGGTGTTTTGCGGCGGAGAAGGGGGAAGCGGAAGAAATGATTCGCATTTTCTTTATGTCTGGATAATCGCTTAAGCGCTGGGGGAGGATTAGTCGGGGATTTCATATTTCATGTGCTCAGCAAATTGTTTGGGATTAATTTCGCTTGTAATGGATGTCCTGAAATGCAAGCAGGCCGTTTTTCTCTTTTTCAAATTTATGAGGGACACAGTGTGATTAAATTCAGTCTGAAGCAAAATCTTGCTAAAAAGTATGATGTGCAGAGTTTTGAAGAAGTGTCGTATGGGGTTTTGGTTCCACTTGTTGCGTGGAAATTGTACTGAAACCTGCGCGTGTGAACGGAGTTGGGGTGATAATTTTTATTTAATGTAAGGAGAAGTGTTTCTGGCTGGACTTGCACTTGTTTTTCTTACAGCCTAACCCGAATGAAACTGAAACCCAATCACTTCTGGCCCACAAACGGTTTGAACTCCAAAGGTAGCCCCAAAGCCAACAATCAACATATTTTCTTTTTAATTTAATCTTACCAGATATACCGGTATGAAGTGAGCGACATGATACAAATGTGTCGATAGGGAACATTTGTTGTGAACGAGCCCTTATTTTTTTTGTTTGTTTGCTATAACATCTGTGAATATTTACTACACATCAAGCCATTGAACAGATAACATCAAATTTGTTCATCGTGTTAAAAATGTCGAGTTTTGTACCAGAAAGTGATGATTTGCGGAAAGCATTCATTTTTTGTTTTAATTTGAAGAAAAGTGCTGCAGAGTCAGATCGAATGCTTGTCGAGGCATATGGTGATCATGCTCTATCAGAAGCAGCATGCAGAAGATGGTTTCAACGGTCCCGAAATAATGATTTTGATGTGAGAAATGAAGAACGTGGAAGACCACCAAAAAAGTTTGAAGACGCCGAATTGCAAACAATATTGGATGGAGTTGACACTTTGAGTCAAAAGCAAATGGCAGCAATGTTAAATGTTACACAACAAACAATTTCTGACCGTTTAAAAGCTATGGGAAAGATCCAAAAGTGTGGAAAATGGGTGCCACATGGATTGAATGAAAGACAGATGGAAAACCGAAAAAACACTTGTGAAATTTTGCTTCAAAGACACGAAAGAAAATCGGTTTTGCATTAGGTTGTTACTGGCGATGAAAAATGGATTTATTTTAAGAATTTTTACGGAAAAAATCATGGGTTAATCTGGGACGATTCGGCAAGAAGACAATGCTGTGTGTTTGGTAGGACCTCCTAAGACCTAGTGAAACCGTTAATGCTGATCGCTACCGACAACAAATGATCAATTTGATCGAGAAACAACCAGAATGGGCCAGGAAACACGTAATTTTGCTCTATGATAATGCACCTGCACACAAAGCAAAACCGGTTCAGGATACAATCAAAACACTTGGCTGGGAGCAGCTACCCCACCCGCCGTATTCACCAGACTTGGCTTCTTCCAACTACCATTTGTTTTCATCGATGGGACACGCATTGGGTGAGCAGCACTTTTATTCCTACGAGAAGGTCGAAATTTGGGTGTCTAATTGGTTTGCTTTAAAAGACGAACAATTTCATTGGCGTGGTATTCACAAATTGCCAGAAAGTTGGGCAAATTGTGTAGAAAACAATAGCCAATACCTTGAATAAAATGTTTTTACTTTCCTATTAATAATTAGTGTTTTATTTTCAGAAAAAAATACCGGTATACCTGGTATTCATTTTTGCACTTGGCCTCGGGTGTACCCTAGGCAAGCCATTTTTACCTTCTTTAATTTATTGTATTTATTAATGACATTCCATCTACACGCAAGTCTCAATTGTTAAAGTGTTTCCATTACACGGATGACCTGCTATATTAGTAACTAGCTGTAACAAATGACAGAACGATCTTCATCGTTTGGTACCTTCGTGTAATTCCATCAATTTTTCTTCCAAAATCGTTCTTTAATTTTAATGTTCACCCAAGAAAACTTAGACAACTTGGGTAGTTGGTGTACTTAACCTAACTTAATCTAGGAATAAAATTATAAAACTAAACCTAGGACATAAATTACTCTAACTTAAATCAACACTTATTTCTACCAAACTATTTACACTAAACTTTATGCCGGGATGCATAAGATCAATACACTTTGGCTGCATTTGAACCAATTGTCGAAGCACTTTTGAGGTATCTCCAAAACATGCATTCTGAACGCATCAACCGCTTCTTCAGGTGGAGAAAATCGTTGACCTCACATTTTATTTTTTACGTACGGGAATAAAAAGAAGACATTCTGTGCCAAGTGAGGACTTTGCGGCGGGTGACTCATCAAATCGATGTTTTGGGTGCTCACAAAGTCAGTTGTTTGAGAAGATGTGGAAGAGCTCGCATTGTCGTGGTGATGAGTGATCCGTCTTCGGTGGTTCGTTTTTCTGATTTCTTGGAAGACAACTGGCAAACAAATGGTTGTGTACCACTCAGAGATTGTTCTGCTTTTTTCTAGTGGTAAGGTTGCGACATGTCCAGTTTTTCTGAAAAAACAAGCGACCATATGCTTGGAAGTGCTTCGTGCGCGAGCAACTTTTGTTGGATTTGGCTCAATTTTAAACAACCACACAGTCGACTGCTGTTTTCTTTCGGGCTCATACGCGTAAATCCACGATTCATCACCTGTCACGATGTCATAGACGTGTTTTGAATCACTGCGATAGTATTTTTGGAGCATTTCTTTCGACCAATCGACACGAGCCTTTTTATGAGCGATTGACAAATTGTGTGGGATCCAACTCGAACAAATTTTTGTGACGGTCAAATGTTCATGCAATATTGAATGTACGCTGGTCCCACTAATGCCTAAGGCTGTCTCAACCTCACGATAGGGCACATGACGATCCTGCAATATCAGTTGGCGCACAGCATCAATGGTTTCCGGAACAACAACTAATTTTAGACGACCTTCACAAAATTCGTCTTGGAGTGAACTACGACCTCGATTGAATTCACCATACCATCGATAAGCACGATAAGCACTGTGGTCGCCGTGGCGGAGTGGGTAGAGTGCGACGCTCACACGCCGAAGGGTCTAGATTCGACTCCCAGCTCAATACCAATTTTTCGAATTTTTCACGGCACCACCTCTTTCGAGCTGCTGACAAAACTCAAAGAGTAATAACTGTCTAAGAAAGCTTCTCAAATTTCGCCGTTCGGAGTCGGCAAAAAACTTTAGGTCCCTTCTATTCGTGAGAGAACAGTAGGGCGCACAACACAAGTAAGTTGATGAGCAAGCTATACCCTGGTTCCCCTTTGGACTGTAGCGCCAACAATTATTATTATTATCAATAAGCACTGGTTCTTGATGGAGCTTCATCGCCAAAAATTAAATTAAGTTCACAGATTCACTGTTGTTGAGTTAATCCACGTCGAAAGTTATAAAAAAATAATCGCACGAAAATGTTCACGATTTAATCCCATTTTTTGGGCGAGATGAATCTTTTAAGTTACTGTAAACAACACAAATAGCGCTGGTATGTCAAAACGTTCTGAGTACGTATAACCTCAAAAATGTCAAACTTTATAATAGAGCTGGCAGTTGCTAGATTGCAACACTAGGGTTGCCCAATCCCGAAATAGAAAACGCAACCTTCGTATTACGGGTGCAAAAGATGGCGCCACGGGCAATTTGTGGATGATCTTGGAAGCGATTGCCTATTTCATTGGAAAGGTGAGACATTTGTCAGCAATTCTCAGTTCTAGACAAAATCATTGGTTTTTGGCTCTTTAAAAATTTTCGGATTTTTCTCAATTAAACAGCATTTGGGGAAAGTTTTGATTTTCTTTTTTGATTTAAAAAAAAAAGTGCAACGGAAGCCAATCGAATTTTTAAACAAGTTTTTGGGGAAGCTGCTCCAACCAGTAAAGAGGTTTTGTGCGCTTTTAAAGTGATGATTTTAGTGTCGGAGACAAAGGGTGTCAAGGCCATCCCTAAAACTTTTAATATGAGGAATTGAAGGCTTTACTAAATCAAGATCCGGTATACTCTAATCGTAAAGTGAACTCGCATAATCGATGGCAGTAGCTTAGTAAACAATTTCCTTTCGAGTTGATTCTACTCTATCGACTACTGGCTTTTTGCACGGATGCAAAACTATTTAGAAAAGAAGGAAATACTACCATACTGTGTTTCTTTACCTCGAACGACAAAGTGCAACTGCGAGATCATTTCAGAACAGTATTTGAGGCTATCCAAGAGCAATGCAAGCAAGTTCCTTTGACGTTTTGTGGCCATCGACTAAATACGAATCTATTCCATTCAGATGAAACAATGGAGCCCAGTATGGCTTTTGGATTCCGGTGACTTACACCTACATAGATAACTTGGGGTACGAATATGCAAAACGTTTATCCCGAGAATCTACTGTGACTCTCTTTGGCGAAGGAGAAGGTCCTCCTTCCGCGCACATCTTTTCTATCACTACACATGTTCCATTCACCGTATTCTCCAGAAATAGCCCCATGTGACTTTTTTCGTTTCCAAACATGAATACTTCATTCGATGGGGCAGGAATCTGAATTGAATGAGACCCTCGTTTAGAGACAAAAAGCAGATTTTTCACAATTCCCTTTCCCTTCTTTTATAGATTGTCGATTGGTAATGTCCCCTATTGAATGCTTATAATTAGTTTACAGCCATGACCTGCACTTTCCTCTTCGAAAAATACTTCCAAAAAGGACTTGCACGAATTTGAAATTGAACTAAAAACTGCTTACAGTCCATAACTATCACTCTATCTCACACATGACACAAATTCCAGCAGACAAGAACAAATAATTGAAATTATTACTCCATTTTGCGGAATGTCTTCAAAATACCGAATAACTACATCCCCGGGGAAGTCCTTAAACTTCAGTTCTTAAGCGCAAAACTCTGATTGTTCCTGAGGTGGAAGGATGAATGAACATGAACCGCAGGCAGTGAGACATGGCCCTGCATCTTTGTTTGAAGGACACTCAAAGTTTGAAATTGGAAAATATGGAATGTTTCCGGAATGCAAAAATATTTGTGGGCTTTAGAGAAAGGCAATTAATTTCGAGAGTCATTGCATGTACACTCAGTTGAAGGACCATCAAAAGTTAAAGCAACTCAAGGCAAATGCAATATTCAGGAAAATAGGCTTTTTGTGCTGAAAATGGCATTGTGCTGGAGGAGGAGGGAGGGAGACCTATTACTTTTCAACTCTGCAATGACCTGCTGATGGGTACGTTAAGGAAGCGCAAGTACGGGTAATTTTGAGATTCCATTTAGTTTGTGTGATCGTTTCTAAAGTTTGCATGTGTGGATGCATTTTTGACTGCCGTGTGATTTGCAAAATTTTGGCTGTATAAAAGGAAGTTTTGAAATTGTTGATTGTTTTGTGGTTTACGAAGTCGAACAATGATTTCTTCAAGATGTTTGGGAGCACGGAAGCGCGTGAGTGGGGAGTTACAGCTTTGAGCTTTGATGACTTGCTGTTTGAACTTCTGATGAATGATTGTTATAGTTTTTTTGTTTTTCGGTTTGTCCGAAGTTTGGTGTTCTGTTCGTTTAATTTTCAGCTAGCGTGTCTCCTTTTCCTGAGATAAATTTGAAATAAGTTCCGCGCCAAGGTCTTATGTTTCATTTGTTTATTCCATGCTAGAAATTCACAATCGATTCTGAAAGATATAAGCAAATTCTTCATTTAGGACATCTCTTGTTAATAATAATAATTTTATGGCGCGACAGTCCACAGGGAGAACATGGCCTATCTTAACTGGGTACACGTGTTGTGCGAACTACTGTTCTTTAACGAGTAGAAAGGACCTAAAGTTTTTTTCCGACTTTGAACGGCGAAGTTTTGAGAAGCTTTTTCTTAGACGGTTTTTACTTTTTGAGTGCTGTTAGCAGCTCGGAGGAGGTGTTGCCGTGAAAAATTTGAGATGTTCCGTTGGGAATCGAATCTAGACCTTCGTCATGTGAGTGTCCCACCCTACCCACAACGCCACGGCCATCAGAGCACATATAGGAGCAGCTTATAGTGGATGATTCCCTTCCAATCCCACCAAACACAAAACAAAATCTTCCTGGCCGTTAATCCCGGCTTGGCCACTGTTTGGGACAATTCACCGGCCTTCAAACACGATCGTTATCACTTGATATTGTCGTATGTGATCCATTTTTTGTAGCCACTCACCATCCGTTTCAAAAATGGGTCGAGTTCGTTCTATTTCAGCAGCATATCGCAGGCGTTGATTCGGTCCAGATATTTTTTTTTGCGTCAAATCATGCGACATTCAAACTTCAAGCTCTCTGTTTTGTATCTAGATTTCTGCAGATGGCTTAAAATGGTTTGGTGACTAATTCCCATCTCCTGGGCGATGCCACGGGATGCCACATACCGGTCTAACTCGATGATTTCCATGATTCGATCAGTATTCGTCGTCACAGGTCTTCCGCCGGCTGGCTTATCCATGGGGTCGTTTTCACCGACTCTGAACCCTCGAAACCATTCATCCGCGGTTCGAAGTGATAGAGTACCATCCCCCAAAACACCACTAATCTTAAGGAGCGGTTCTCTAGCGGATTTGCCTTTAACGAAGGAAAATTTTAAAACAGCGCGAATTTCGGCGTTAGTGAACTCCATGTTTACACGTCCATAACTGTGGAACGCAATATCCAAACTAATCATGCATAGCGTCGTTTTGTAGGTTATGTCAAATGATGTATAGCATTGCCAGATACGAGCTCTATAGCGCTTTGTACATTGACGGAAAATTCAAAAGACAAAAAGGCGGAAGGGAGATATTTGGCAAGATTATATAAGCTCAGCTTCACCCCGATACCTCGTAGAATAGAATTATTTTTAAAAGGCTTCATTCTCAAAAGACGCTATCCAAAACAAAAAAAACTTTTTAAGTAATTTTCTGTGCTGTACAAGAAATTATTACAGTCGAAGCCCTCGAAGTTGAAGTTTGACGGTGTATCAAAATTAGTTTGAGAGATTTCTCGAAAAATTAGAGCTATTATTTAATTTTATTCAAAAGCGTATACATTTATATATGTATACATGTATACATGTCGACCTAATTTTGATGCACCGTTAAAGTTCAACTTAGAGGGCTTCGACTGTAATTCCAGAACTAGTTGCTATATGATATACCCGTATGAAATGAGCGTTGTTCTGAAAATAAAACACTAATTATTAATGGGAAAGCAAAAACATTTTATTCAAAATATTGGCCATTGTTTTCTACACATTTTGACCAACTTTCTGGCAATTTGTGAATACCACGCTAATAAAATTGTTCGTCTTTTAAAGCAAACCAATCAAACACCCAATTTTCGAAATTCTCGTAGGAATCAAAGTGCTGCTCAGCCAATGCGTGTCCCATCGATGAAAACAAATGGTAGTCGGAAGGAGCCAAGTCTGGTGAATACGGCGGGTGAGGTAGCTGCTCCCAGCCAAGTGTTTTGATTGTATCCTGAACCGGTTTTGCTTTGTGTGCAGGTGCATTGTCATGGAGCAAAATTACCTTGCCGTGTCTTCTGGCCCATTCTGGTCGTTTCTCGATCAATGCATGGTTCAAATTGATCATTTGTTATCGGTAGCGATCAGTATTAACGGTTTCACCAGGTTTTAGGAGCTCGTGGTACAGCACACCTTTCTGGTCCCACCAAACACACAGCATTGTCCCCTTGCCGAATCGATCTGGTTTTGCAGTCGATGTTGATGGTTGTCCCAGATTAACCCATGATTTTTTCCGTTTAGGATTCTTAAAATAAATCCATTTTTCATCTCCAGTAACAATCCGATGCAAAACCGATTTTCTTTCGTGTCTTTGAAGCAAAATTTCACAAGTGTTTTTTCGGTTTTCCATCTGTCTTTCATTCCATTCATGTGGCACCCATTTTCCACACTTTCGGAGCCTCCCCATAGCTTTTAAACGCTCAGAAATTGTTTGTTGTGCAACATTTAACATTGCTGCCATTTGCTTCTGACTCAAAGTGTCATCTCCATCCAATATGGTTTGCAATTCGGCGTCTTCAAACTTTTTTGCTGGTCTACCACGTTCTTCACTTCTCACATCAAAATCATTATTTCTGAACCGTTGAAACCATCTTTTGCATGTTGCTTCTGATAAAGCATGCCTCGACAAGTATTCGATCCGACACTGCAGCACTTTTCTTCAAATGAAAACAAAAAATTAATGCTCTCCGCAAATCATCACTTTCTGGTACAAAATTCGACATTTTTAACACGATGAAAAAATATGATGTTGTCTGTTCAATGACTTGATATATACTAAATATTTTTCACAGATGTCATAGCAAACAAACAAAAATAAAATAAGGGCTCGTTCACAACAAAGGGAACATTTGTTGTGATGTTGTGTCGAGACATTTGTATCTTGACCCTCACTTCATACAGGTATACCTGGTAAGTCATCGGTCCCGGAATTATATCTGATGCTGTAGTTCTGAATATTATTTCAACTGACATGTTGCCCACTTTGTTTTGTTGACATTTAATGAAACATTTCAGATGTTTTTGACTAGTTTTGTTATTTAAAACATATTGTTTCATTTATAACAGGTAGAAGAAAATTGACAAATACGAATATAACATTTATGTAGTAGTAGCAGTAGTTTATGGAGATTTAATTTTTAAACATGTGTCTATATTGAAACTATTTAGTTTCGTGAACCCGAACCGCCTTCCATATCAACATTGGAGGTGGAACTAAACATCTGTGCACTAAATAGGTCCTCAGAACTAAATAGTTCCTCGGAACTAGTTCCTGGAACTAATTCCTGGAACTAGTTCCTTTCCACAAAGAAACCGTTCCATGTTCGGTCCGGCAAAGGAACTGTTTTTCGCAACTCTAATCCAGAGTGTTGTCCAGTCAAACAAGATATCACTGAACTGCAAACAAAGTTTCCTCAAATCCACTAAAATAAAAAAAAATCCAAAACGAATCCCGACAAAATGCCCAAGAGCATTCCCGTGAACGAAATTCCAAAACCCTTCCCAGGCAGACTAAAAGTTCATAAGTCCCGACCAAGTTGCATGCATGCAGTGAGCCTGTAGCTTCAACTGATCAAATCTAATTTGCAAATTGAATAATTTCCCCATGACGTCATCTCTAGCGATTTCCAAAGCTCTGGAAGAACATGTAAATGTCAAAGGAAAGCTTCCCGCCATTCCCATTCAGTGTGGGGGAGAGCAAGGAGTGATTCGGTTGAGAGCCAAAACGATGCTCATCACGCATGGTACCCAAATGCCAGCACCGGGTAGGGAAGGATTCAAAATAATGTACATTTCCCTCTTTCGCCATGGTTCTTTAAACAACCCTTCCGAGAGCTTTAAAATCACTCCGTTTCATGATTTCGTCTTTTTTTGTGTTCACCTACACCTTGCTTCTTGTCAGAAGACGTCCGTCAATAGAAAAGCTAACGGTTTATTATTAATGTCACTCCTTTCAGTGAGCGCCTGAGTGCTTAAGCCAGGAACCGAGCAATGGGTGGGAATATTTTTATTCTGAGGTAAGGAAAACTGAAGAGAGTAACATAATACCTCGTTGAAATGAACTTTAAAATTCATCACCCACGCCTTGGGGGGTTTGAACGAGGAATGAGATGAACGGTGATACACAGACCCAGGTGTGAATATCTTTTGTGGTGTTTATGTGCCAAGGAGTGTAAGTGGATGTTGCAGACTTGACAAATAATATTTTCAAGAATTTCCGCCACTCCACGCTCGGCTATCATTTGCACAGCAGACTCCTTATCTGACAACGGCACAAAAGAAACAACTGTCAACTTCAACTTTCATACATTCCTCGGGGGAAGTGAGCAACGTCCATCCGGACGTCCATGAATGGAGACGCATAAACAAATGTGTCCACTTTAGATTTCACAAAAAAGAATTGCCTCCAAAATGCTGGAGACGTCTTACCGCTATTTGCATAAATGGAAGAGTTCCTAATCCTTGGTTTCAGCCCAGTGCCGCAAGCTGCACAAACAAACCCCGCACGTACACACACAAACACAAGAAACGCTTTGCGGGAGTGTGTGCCCGTAAATTTATTTATTTTATATTTTTGTACGTGTCGTCGGAAGGACGACGAAAAGAAAGAAAATTCGGAAGTATTTTCCTGGTAGCGGCGGCTTTCGACATATCTTGGGTAGATTTCATGTATTTGAAGTAGGTACGTACGCTCCTAATAAATTCACTGTTTGCTTACATTTACACAAAAACACAGAGGAACGCTCAGTTGAATCCTGATTGTATCCATCTGAGCTCGGTCTTGCTAAACATGCCGTGTTAACCCCATAGAGAACCCGCTTCGTCGTCGTCGCACGCTGCTGCCGCCTCTCCCGTTCTCGACCTCTTGCCGCCATGGCCCCGTTCCTGACGATTCAATATTTGTTCGTACACAGTACGTACGAGCACTATGCATGTTTGGATGTGTATCTAACACGCCTTATTGATTCCTCTATTTGTGTGTGTACATACAAACATATATTGTATTAACCCGGACTTCCTTGGAATAGGGGGAGCTTCCATTGAATACATTATGTCAAGGTCTGATCTCATTTCAGCACCTAAACGTCTCTGTGACATTTCAGTAGTTTAGCAATTCAGGCATCAATAATATTCTTCCAATACCAAATAATCGTCCGTTGGGATCGTCGTTGGAGGAAGGCACATTCTCAGATTTTCCGTTTCCCTTTATTCCCGTCGCTTCACTGGAATTCTTTGAGAAGCTTTAAGTTTTCACATCATTCCAACGGAGGGGTAGCGTGGAAGTTGGAAAGACTTAAGCTCGCGTGGAATGAAAACAGCTTTTGCGTTGTCGAATGGAAGCGGAAAGAGCTTTCGCATTTTCTGTGGCCGTTATATTGCAATAGAAGAAGGCAAGTTCATCAAACTTGACCCAGACTAGGAACGAAACTTTTGCCTCATATGCAAATGGGAGCATGCAGCGTGAGGTAGGTTAGGAGGTCCAATTTTTCATATCTCTTACCAGTTGTTTATTCCCCCTCGGAATTGCCAGTGTTAGCTTTAGAGGAACTTCAACATTGGCATATGGAATAACTTCATGCACCAGTGAACCGAAACCTATATTTTAAACCGGATTATATGCAACCCCGCATTCAGCAGATGTCTTACCTCAAACATCTTGCCATTGAATTCTGAATATTGGCTTTTCCATAGACAGCACTGGGTATGGCACGGAGTAGAACTTAAAACTGAATTTAAAATTTGTTACGGGCTTCGACATTGAAGCGGATATAAGAAGCAAGGTAATCGTCTTGTTTTTTTTTTATCATCTCCTGTTTTTGTGGCCATGAGTTTAGTTTGGTTCTATTGGTGAATTTACGTGGTCGTCCACTTCGGTTCTAATTTTTTCGTTGTGTCTTAAGAGTTTTCTGGTTTTGAAATCTGTTGCACAGTGAATGAATTTATATCTTATGATGGTTGATCTTGAGATCAGTTCATAATTGCCAGTGTGAAAATGTTGCCACCGCCAAATAGTCTTTGTGAGCCTTAAATTTTGGGAGGACGGCCATAGTTGCTTAAAGATCTTTTTTGGACATTTATAGACTCTATAGCACTTACGTCTCTCTCTCAAAGGTCATGTAAACGCTGACCTACCGTCAGCTAATGAAATATCTTGAATACCAGAATCTTTTTAATATCCGGCTATATGACTTCCGCAGCAACAGGTCTATTTATGATTAGAAGGCATATCTTGCCGTGAAATTGCACCAATTTTGCTCAATGTAGGAGAAAGCAAGATCGTTGCGCCTAATATTTCAAAAGCAGTTGACACTGTATGTGGCTACCGTGGCGTAGTGGGTAGAGTGCGACTCTCTCACACCGAAGGGTCTAGGTTCGATTCCCGGCTAAACACCTCGACTTTTTCACGGCACCACCTCCTTCGAGCTGCTGACAACACTCAAAGACTAATAACTGTCTAAGAAAGCTTCTCAAACTTCGCCGTTCGGAGTCGGCGAAAAACTGTGGGTCCCTTCTACTAGTGAGAGAACAGTAGCGCACACAACACGAGTAGTTGATGAGCAAGCTAGGCTCTCGTACCCTGTGGAGTGTCGCGCCATACAATTATGACTTGACACAGTCTGGCATCAGATTCTTTTCACGAAAAATTCGAGCTTTCGGTGTACAAAACGACGCTATGCATGATTAGTTTGGATATTGCGTTCCATAGTTATAGACGTGTAAACATCGAGTTCACTAACGCCGAAAATCACGCTATTTTGAAGTTTGCCTTCGTTAAAAGCAAATCCGCTAGAGAAATGTTCCTTCGGATTAATAGTGTTTTGGGGGATGGTACTCTATCACTTCGAACTGCGGATGAATGGCTTCGACGATTCAGAGCCGGTCAAAAGGACCCCATGGATAAGCCAGCCGGCAGAAGACCTGTGACGACGAATACTGATCGAATCATGGAAATCATCGAGTTAGATTGGTATGTGGCATCCCGTGGCATCGCCCAGGAGATTGGAATTAGTCACCAAACCATTTTAAGCCATCTGCAGAAGGCTGTATACAAAAAAAAAGCTTGATGTTTGAGTGCCGCATGATTTGACACAAAATAAACCTTCTGGACCGAATCAACGCCTGCGATATGCTGTTGAAACGGAACGAACTCGACCCATTTTTGAAGCGGATGGTAACTGGCGACGAAAAATGGATCACATACGACAATACTAAGCGAAAACGGTCGTGGTTTTAGGACGGTAAATCGTCCCAAACAGTGGCAAAGCCGAGATTGATGGCCAGGAAGGTTTTGCTGTGTGTTTGGTGGGATTAGAAGGGAATCATTCACTATGAGCAGCTTCCATATGCACATACGCTTAATTCTACCATCTACTGGGAACAACTGGACCGCTTGAAGCAGGCGATCGACCAGAAGCGTCCAAAATTGGCTAACAGGAAGGGCGTAGTGTTCCATCAGGACAACGCCAAACCACACACTTCGTTGATCACTCGTTAGAAACCACGGGAGCTCGGATGGGAGATTTTATCGCATCCACCATATAGCTCGGACATAGCGCCAAGTGATTACCACCTGTTCCTGTCCATGGCGAACGCTCTTGCTGGTGTCAAGTTGAACACAGAAGAGGCTTGTGAAAAGTATCTGTCCGAGTTCTTCGCAAATAGGGAGGTGGGCTTCTACGAGGGGGGTATTATAAAGTTGCCATCTAGATGGAAACAGATCATCGAATAAAACGGCGCATATTTGAACTAAATCCGATCAATGTAACACTTTTTATGAGGCATTGAATGAAGAGCAAAAAAGCAACCTTATATGTAATTCCACTAATAAGTTTTATGATACTCCATCCGTGGAAAAATAACTACGCTCGTTTTTGCCTGAAGTTTTGTTTTGCTCTCGTTGAGCAGCAAACTCATTACAATCGATTCCATGTGAACTCCGCTGACGGTTCGCTACATTCATCCACCATACGCCAAGGTCAAGCGTGTTTGCTAAAAGCTAAGCAAACCTTTTTGGTATCGTACTCCTGGTGCAGTCTTGCGGTTTGCTGAAGATGGGCTCTAAAAACGACACACTGCTGTGGAAAACAAATCCTCTTCCATTTTCCCTCCTTTCTGACTTAATGTTTTCTGTATTCAATATTATGCCACACCAAACACGAAAAAAGAATTACCAGGTATACCGGTATGAAATGAGTTTTTTTTTGAAAATAAAACACTAATTATTAATGGGAAAGTAAAAACATTTTATTCAAAGTATTGGCCATAGTTTTCTTCACATTTTGACCACCTTTCTGGCAATTTGTGAATACAACGCCAATAAAATTGTAAGTCTTTTAAAGCAAACCAATCAGACACCCAATTTTTACCTCCTCGTAGGAATCAAAGTGCTGCTCAGCCAGTGCGTGTCGCACCGATGAAAACAAATGGTAGTCGGAAGGAGCCAAGTCTGGTGAATACGGCGGGTGCGGTAGCTGCTCCCAGCCAAGTGTTTTGATTGTATCCTGAACCGGTTTTGCTTTGTGTGCAGGTGCATTGTCATGGAGCAAAATTACCTTGCCGTGTCTTCTGGCCCATTCTGGTCGTTGCTCGATCAAATTGATCATTTGTTGTCGGTAGCGATCAGTATTAACGGTTTCACCAGGTTTAAGGAGCTCGTGGTACAGCACACCTTTCTGGTCCCACCAAACACACAGCATTGCCTTTTTGCCGAATCGATCTGGTTTTGCAGTCGATGTTGATGGTTGTCCCAGATTAACCCATGATTTTTTCCGTTTAGGATTCCTAAAATAAATCCATTTTTCATCGCCAGTAGCAATCCGATGCAAAACCGATTTTCTTTCGTGTCTTTGAAGCAAAATTTCACAAGTGGTTTTTCGGTTTTCCATTTGTCTTTCATTCAATTCATGTGGCACCTGTTTTCCATACATTTTCATCTTTCCCATAGCTTTTAAACGGCCAGAAATTGTTTGTTGTGCAACATTTAACATTGCTGTCATTTGCTTTTGACTCAAAGTGTCATCTCCATCCAATATCGTTTGCAATTTGGCGTCTTCAAACTTTTTTGGTGGTCTTCCACGTTCTTCATTTCTCACATCAAAATCATTATTTCTGAACCGTTGAAACCATCTTTTGCATGTTGCTTCTGATAGAACATGCCTCGACAAGCATTCGATCTGACTCTGCAGCACTTTTCTTCAAATGAAAACAAAAAAGTAATGCTTTCCGCAAATCATCACTTTCTGGTACAAAATTCGACATTTTTAACACGATGAAAAAATATGATGTTGTCTGTTCAATGACTTGATGTATACTAAATATTTTTCACAGATGTCATAGCAAACAATCAAAAATAAAATAAGGGCTCGTTCACAACAAATGTTCCCTATTGAGACATTTGTATCTTGACGCTCACTTTATACCGGTATACGTGGCATGTAATCGCCCACGAGCAAAAACGTTTACACAAAGTGACAGGAATTGTTTCAGACGCCACGTTTAGGAGAATGATCCCTAGACAAGGTGTGCAGTTCCTTAGAGCACTTGTTAAGAGTCAGTAACCTAAAATTAAGATTAGGAGATTAGATTTTAAACTAGTTTTAAGTATTTTTGTCTAGCATAAAAGAGAACAGAGCATATCAAATAAAAATGCATTAAAAACAAGAACAAGAAGGTGTGCAGTCCAAGCACTTTCCTTATTCAAGTCATTTAGTCACCATCGGATTTTTTTCCCAGTAAAACCGAAGTCCTCCAATCTGAAAATAAAACACACGACTCCAAAAACCTCCGTCAAAATTAAGTGAAAATTAGGATCGAATACAAACTGGCACATTTTACAATTAGTGATAATAAGGAGTCTTAACAAAAACAAAATAGTTTAGGTTCCGCTTGCGTACGTTTGTACTTCACTTTATTTGCTACTCCTATACAAAATTGATAAGAACATTGCTTGTCTATTTTTAAATAAAAAATGAAAGAACTGCCTGAGTTGCAAGCCCGTCAATCCGATAAAATGAAGTCCAAATAACCCTGCTTGCAAGCATGTTTGAATACTTCAAATATGCGCTGATTGGCATCGTCCCCGCCAGCTGTAAGTGATAGTTTATGGAACTCCTCGCTGTGCATATCACGTTCAAACCACATGGACAGCTGCTCCAATTCCTCCTTCGTTCCCACAAGCCACGGCAGGTAATGCATGCAAATCATGACACCATAGAAAGCGTATTTCTTAAAGTGGGCATAAAATGGTTCGAAGCTAAAGTGGTTAAGCCAAATGAATAGATATGCAGGAGCGCAGACTATGAAAGATTACCTATAGTCCTTTATCAAAGGCAGCTTATTTGGACTGAGTTTTCCAATCACAGACTGCAGCGTTGCCTCCACACGGTGATTGTACCACTTTAACGCGTTTGTCCACTCTTCCTCCCTTATCGCCGGATCCATGTTCATGTACATGGCGAAGCTCAAATCAATGCATGGTGATCCTACGCGAACTTCCTGCAAATTAAGAGAAAATAAGAATGAAGCAAGCAATACTCTTGTGCAAATTTAAAGAAAGGTCGGTAAGAAAATACTTTTTGCAAGTTTTAAAGGGTGTTCATTTTATAGGTATAATAATAATAATAATAATTGTTGGCTCTACAGTCCAAAGGGGGACCAGGGCCAAGCTTGCTCATCAACTACGCGTGTTGTGCGCGCTACTGTTCTCTCACGAGTAGAAGGGACCTACAGTTTTTGCCGACTCCGAACGGCGAGATTTGGGAAGGAGATTTTTCTCAGACAGTTGTCAGCAGCTCGAATGAGGTGGTGCCGTGAAAAATTCGAGAAAATTGGTGTTGAGCTGGGAGTCGAACCTACACCCTTCGGCGTGTGAGCGTCGCACTCTACCCACTACGCCACGGAGACCACATTTTAAAGGTATACAAAACTGAAATGGAATAAAAATAAATCTTTTCCTAAGATTAGCATACATTTTTCTTTATTCAAAAGATAATCTTCTGGCATCTTAAATTCAAGATGATTTCTGGCATATCGCCTTCACTATTGACTCGGCCGTAGTCTAATCTGGAGGTCTAATTATCGACGACTCTTTCCAACATGTATTGCCTTATATCGGTAATAACGTGACGAGAGTTGTCCTCTTGATGGCTAGTTGTTTCGGACTTATCAGAGTAGACCAGTGATTTCTCATATTCCCACAAAAAACAAGTCAAGTAGAGTTAAGTCCAGGTCTGGAACGTACTGCACGTTCGAACGGTTTCTTCAACAAACCAACTGTGGCTCGAGCTTTGTGACGTATTGCGCCATTTTGTTGAAATCACAGCTGGTTGTTCAATTTCTTGGCTCTTTAGCGGTCAGCATTGAAGGTAATATTAGGGCCTACATCGTTCTTGAAAAACTAGGACAAATTATTCCACTTACATTTAGAGACACATCAAACATTATCACTCATTCCAATTTTTTCTATTGACGTGAGTATTCGAAAGTGAGCTTCATTGCTAATAAACATTGTTCAGTTCAGTTCACTTCAGTTCAGTTTATTTGTAATTTACTTCATAAGTATTAACATTTTAGCATACCGTATTCTAGAGATACAGAACAAGAGTTCTTTACAACTATGAAGATACAGATAATATAATAATATAATAACCAAGGTAAGGGAAAAACTACAAGCAAAAACCCTTATTATAAGTCTTACAGCTACAGATTCTTATAACCAAATTGCACCTAAGCTCACCATTATTATAAGGCTAGTTAGTTCAGAAGGTGGCCGCCGTAGCGTAGTGGATAGAGTGCGACGCTCACACGCCGAAGGGTGTAGGTTCGACTCCCAGCTCAACACCAATTTTTCGAATTTTTCACGGCACCACCTCTTTCGAGCTGCTGACAACACTCAAAGAGTTATAACTGTCTAAGAAAGCTTATCAAATTTCGCCGTTCGGAGTCGGCAAAAAACTATAGGTCTCTTCTACTCGTGAGAGAACAGTAGCGCGCACAACACGAGTAGTTGATGAGCAAGCTAGGCCCTGGTCCACCCTTGGACTGTAGCGCCAACAACACACACACAGTTAGTTCAGAAGATTGCGGATAAGTTCGTTCTTAGAGAGGGTACATTTAATAAGAAAGTTGTATTTTAATTTATGAATGAGACATACAATGGTGTTAACATTAGCTCTTTCATAAAGTCTTGCAGTTGATAAATGCCAAGGTAAATTCAACATTAGTTTTAGTACCTTGTTTTGACAAGTTTGTAGCTTCCTAATGTGAGTATTTGCACAATCTGCCCATACAGGTGAAGCATGAACTGGTTGAAAGATTAATAGTTTGTTTTCAATACTATGCATTGACTTTCGATTTATAAAGGGGTACAGTATCGTAACCATGAGGTTTATTTTCTGTACTGTGTTTGATATATGTTTTTCAAAAGTTAGTTTTTTGTTAAAAGTTACTCCTAAGTACTTGCAGTTTTCAGGCCATTCAATACTGATAGAGTTCAATTGCAGGTTTGATTGGCGTAGAAACTGATGTTTTCTGCGTCTAGTAAACCACAAAGCCTGAGACTTGTCAGCATTTAGCTTTATTTTCCTTTTACTACAGAAGTTTTGAAAAATATCAAGTGAATTCTGTAACGAAGTCATAGTGTCCTGCGCTAAGATGTTGGATGAGAACAGGGCTGTATCATCAGCAAACAAAGCAAGAAAAGTGTTTCCAGTAGGTTTTGGTATATCGGACATAAAGATATTGAACAGGATAGGACCGAGAACGGAACCTTGTGGTACTCCGAGTTCAGTTATATATAATGACGAGCTAATAAACATTGGATCAACGGTAATCTTGTTTTTGGGCCATTCACCGAGTCTTGCCTTAGTGTTATTATCTTGCAGTGCCAGACCAAACTAAAAGTAAATCACTTAAAAGCTGATAAAATGGCCACCACTTAAAAGAGTAAACTTAAAGTTTTTTATACACATAAAGAACCACCCGCTTAATCAATTTTTTCAAGGAAGCACATACTTGTGAAAAAATTCTACAGTCACATTTTTAAGGCGTTTATTTTTGTCCTCAGCATTTTTTCCTCGTTTGCTTTTTTATTCACATCAAAACTATTCCCTGAATAATTCTTTAAATGCAATTTTGCGACGTGCAATCCCATTCCGCGCGTCACAGACGTCGTAAGCATGCTGTCCACTTATGTTTTTTATGAGACATTAATATCTTTCGGGGTACTAAATTGAGCAGTGATATTCTTCACTAACTCTTTCACAAACGTGATTTATTATGTGAGCGGATTGAATATTTCTACCCTTTTTCACTGTGGACGTCCGAAACAAAAAAGTGTTGGAACCTATTGAGGTGTATCCTTTCACACATAGTCGTTTACCATATGGTATATCATCTTTTTTAACATACTGTAGATCTTAAGCTGTTTTAAGGCGCCTTTTTGTGACTCTTGCCAGTGCAGCTTTACGTCTATTGACTAAACCAACTAAGGCAAATCCTTGAGAAGTATTATCAAAAACTGAGCCTCGTAAGAAGGCTACGTCCAAGCCAGCAGTGACGGCCACATTACAGAAACCATATTTAGATTATTATGCCAGAAGATTATGTTACGAATAAATAAAATTTGATGTAAATTAAAACATAGTATCTTTATTTTATTCCATTTCAAAGTTCTACACCTAAAAGAATCAACTTTACATTGACAGATAAAGATTATCCTGCTCAATTGCCTGATTTTGGCGCTTGCTTTGGGTGTATTAAATACATTCAAGTTTCAAATTAGAGTTTATTCAGAAATATTTCATAACATGGAGAATTTGAATGTGCGTACTTTCTGTTTGGTGCTTAGAGTGCTCAAAATTAGGAAAAGACAGTAATGAGCTCTTGAAAATAGTGAAGAAAATCGACCGGTTAAATAGCACATTACTCAATAAGTCCCTGGACTGATATTGATATAGAGGGCGCCACTAACAAGAAGTCCTTATTATTTTTAGGAAGGACGCACATTTAAATGTAATAAAAATAATTGTTGGCGCGGCAGTTCACAGGAGGCCCAGGGCTTAGCTTGCTGCTAAACTGCTCGTGTTGTGCGCGCTACTGTTCTCTCACGAGTAGAAGGGACCTACAGCTTTTTGCCGACTCCGAACAGCAAAGTTTGAGAAGCTTTCTTAGACAGTTATTACTCTGAGTATTTTCAGAAGCTCGAAAGAGGTGGTGCCATGAAAAATTCGAGGTGTTCAGCCGGGAATCGAACCTAGACCCACTACGCCACGCCGGCCACACATTCAAATGTAATCTATGAAATTTCCTTGACAATCTAATCATTAGGTTACAAGTTAAAGTGCTTCAAGTGATGCTACTTAAAAACAATGAAAAAAACAGAACTTCGTGTGTTGACAAAACACTGCTTTTGATAGAAAAAAAATATCATCCAAGCTCAGCGATGTGGCCGCTGTGGCGTAGCGGGTGGTGAGCGACGCTCAAACGCGAACATTCCAAGTTCGATTCCCGGCTGAATTTTTCGAATTTTTCACGGCCCACCTCTTTTGAGCTGCTGACAATACTCACAGAGTAATAACTGTCTAAGAAAGCTTCTCAAACTTCGGAGTCGGCAAAAAACTTTAGGTCCCTTCTACTCGTGAGAGAACAGTAGCGCGCACAAAACGAGTAGAGCAACCTAAGCCCTGGTGGACTGTTGCACTATCCAATTAATTAATAAATTAAGAAAGCAGTGTGTAGACTATTTTGCATGAACATTTGTCCATTAGAAAGCTGGTTTCGAAATGGGTGCCGCATTTGGTCACAACGAACCCAAAACAACAATGCAACGATGATTCTGAGAGCTGTTTGGAGTTGTTTAGACTTGTTTGGAGTTGTTTCGCCAGAATAAACATAACTTTTTGGATCGGTATGTCACAATGGATGCAACATGGATTCACCGCTAAACTCCAGGGTCAAATAGGCAGTCAGCCTAGTAAACAGCAGCCGGTGAACCACCCCAAAAGCGTCCAAGAAAACAAAGGTCGTCTGGTAAGGTAATGGCATTCGTATTTTGGAATGCGAACGGACTTTTATTCACCGACTATCTTGAGAAAGGCAAAAGGATCAACAGCGAATACAACATGGCATTGTTGGTACATTTGAAGCAAGAAATTGCAAGAAAAACGGTCCCGCTTGAAGAAGAAAATAATTCTCTTCCACCAAGACAATGCACCGTTTCATAAGTCATAAGGCGGCCATGATCAAATTGCACGAATTGGGCTTTGAATTGCTATTGCACCCACCGTGTTCTGCTGATCTGGCACCTAGCGAATTTTACCTCTTTTCAGACCTCAAAAAGATGCTCGCCGGAAAAAAATGTGACTCGAATGATGAGGTGATCACCGACACTGTAGCCTATTTTGAGGTCAAACATAAATCGTTCTAGAAAAAGGTATCGAAATGTTAGATTGTCATGAAAATTTGAGAGGTATCAATTGAATACCTGTACTTTCTAAAAATAATATGGATTTATTTTTTGTTAGTGGCGTCTCCTATATGTCAGTCCCGGGACTTATTCAGTGATGTGTTAGTATTCAAGAATAAAGTCGGAAGATGTTCTCACGTGTTACGAGTAAAGAAACAAATATCTTGGCGTCCTATTTACATCTGGCCTCAACAGGAAATCGCACGTGAAAAACGAATTAAAGAACTGTAAGTCTAAAAATAGCCCACAGGAAATTCAAAATATTTTAAACTGTTAAGTCTGGGGATGTAAACTTTATGAAAAATCGAAAAGCTGTACGTGTCTTTAAAAAGAAAACTTTCCACCATTTCGTAAATGCGCCGAAGTGCATGCTGATGCTTTTAAGAGGTCTATCGCCTTTATATGTTAAAACGCTTAAGCTGCACATAAACTGCATATTGCGGATGAAAGACTACCAAAAGTATATAGACGTTAGCTTTGGTGGTCGATCACAACGAGGCTTTGATGTATAAATACCCGTTGATTTATAGTTATTTACCACCCTTTGAATTGAGGAATACTGCTGAACAATATCCTTAGCTATTTTTCTCAACCTTTTTCCCTCTTTCCAAATTTTGATTATAATTTTTCGCTCATCAACGCTTATTTCTTTCCTATTTCCCATTTTCAAAAGAATTATCAAAATCACAAGAAATTATTTTCAAATAACTCTGACCAAACACAATAACAACTCAAGAGTGAGTAAAATTTCTTGAATGTGCTTTCAATTGCAGTAAACATAACGGTAATCGGCAGCTGTGTGAAGTGAACGCACTTTTTCTGCTTCTCTTTAAGGTGTTTCAGCAAAACAGTGCCGTTATCTTGACAAGTAATTATTATAATGGAACGAAATTGTTGTTATGAGTTCTTCTCGTTGTTGTTCCTGATTGTGTGTAATTGTAATTCAAAAACATTTAATCATTTCTTTCTATTAACCGCGCAAACTATGAAGGTTGCCATTAATATTTCGGGATTGGGCTACCCTAGTGTTGCAATCTGGCAACTGCCAGCTCTATAGTAAAGTTTGACATTTTTGAGGTTATACGTATTCAGAACGTTTTGACATACGAGCGCCATTTGTTTTGTTTACAGCAACTTGTATGATTCATCTCGCCCAAAAAATGGAATTAAATCGTGAAAATTTTCGTGCAATTATTTCTTACAACTTTCGACGTGGCTTAACTCAACAACAGTGCATCGATGAACTTCATTTAATTTTTGGCAATGAAGCTTCATCAAGGACCAGTGTTTATCGATGGTATGGTGAATTTAACCGAGGTCGCAGTTCACTCCAAGACGAATTTAGTGAAGGTCGTCCACAATTAGTTGTTCCGGAAACCATTGCTGCTGTGCGCCAATTGATATTGCAAGATCGTCATGTGACCTATCGTGAGATTGAGACAACCGTAGGCATTAGCGGGACCAGCATACATTCAATATTACAGGAACATTTGACCGTCAGAAAAATTTGTTCGCGTTGGATCCCACACAATTTTTCAATCGCTCATAAAAAGGCTCGTGTCGATTGGTCGAAAGAAATGCTCCAAAAATACGATCGCGGTGCTTCGAAACACGTTTATGACATCGTGACAGGTGATGAATCGTGGATTTACGTGTTTGAGCCCGAAAGTGACTATGGGTGTTTCAAATTGAGCCAAATCCAACTAAAGTTGCACGCACACGAAGCACTTCCAAGCAAATGGTCGCCTGTTTTTTAAGAAAAACTGGACACGTCGCAACCGTACCACTAGAACAACGCAGAACAGTCAATTCTGAGTGGTATACAACTATTTGTTTGCCAGGTGTCTTCCAAGAAATCAGGAAAACCAACCACCGAAGACGGATTACTCTTCACCATGACAATGCGAGCTCTCACACATCGTCTTAAACAACTGCAACTGATTTGATAGGTTATCCGCCGTATAGTCATGACTTGGCACCGAATGAATTCTTTTGATTCCCGTACGTAAAAACTCAAATGAGAAGTCAACGTATTTCGACACCTGAAGAAGCGGTTGATACGTTCAGAATGCATGTTTTGGAGATACCTCAATCAGAGCCGCAAAAGTGCTTCGGCAATTGGTTCAAATGCATGCAAAAGTTTATTGATCTTAATGGGGAATATTTTAAAAAGCAATAAAGCTATTTTCGATGATTAATATTTGTTTTTGTTCTCTAATCTCGAAATATAAAGGCAACCCTCGCATTGTTTGAGTAGGTGAACGCTTTTTCTGCTATGTGTATACAAAACCAAACGTCATGGTATCAATAATAGATCGATATAGGACGTGGTTATGGTTTTTATTTGGACTTGGAGTAAAGGAGTTGAAAAAATAAGATAAACCGACTAATAGAAAAGGTCGACGAGTAAACCTAGACGTAACTAAAAACGGATGTGGAAGCTTTGAGTCTTTTCGAAAGATTTTTAGTCCTGTTTGAGTTAATGGCATTTGGAGAAGATGCAACGTAGAATTTTATGGGCTGTAAAGCGGCTTGCGCTTGGTCAAGCGCCTTCGGGTACATTAAGATAGAAAGGCCATGAAGGGCGTATGAACAACACTGCCCGAAAAGTTTGGGATAACGCAATACAGAGGTCAGCCTAGGTTGAGGCGGTGCACACAATAGGAAAAAGAGCTCAACCAACTTGGAGTGAGCAACGGGAGGCGGCTGGCGAGAGATCGTGGTGGTTGGAGAAGCGTGTTAGTTGAGGCCCAGGCCCACCGTGGACTGTAGTTCCACACAAGGAAGACGTGGACTATAACAAAAATTATCAATGGAGAACTTCTGAGATGCGTCATAATTCCTGAGAATATCCACACAAAACATCCTCAGGGTCTTCAGGATCCTTAAGTGACTCTCTAAAGGATGTTCACTCTTTCCACTAGCTGAACACTATGCGCTGTTTACGCGCAACCTTGAAGTGATCGTGACATTTTTTCGTATTCGCGAAGAAAGAACATTGCAAGTCTGGTAAAGCTCAAGTAGAGACACTTTCCGTGAGCACGACAGTATTTATCGCTCGACAGTTCATTGTTATAACTAGGAGACTTCTTCAGTTCTTCCCAAAATAAATTAAAATAGCCCTTACCAAATATTGTGGTCTTACCTGAAAATCTATCATTCTGGCATCAGCACAGACATCGCCCGGAGCAAACCGAAACAAAACGTTGTTTCTATTAAAGTCACCATGAAGAATAATTGAATACTTCGAATCGCTATCGCTCCCCATCAAACGAATATACTCCAATAGCTTAGTCGGATGCGCTCCATACTTTTGTTTCAGTCTCCTTGCGCATTTCTCCACCTTTTCATCACTTTCGTCGCCTTTTCGCAAGATTCTGTCTTTCGATCGTTCAAAGTAATCGAAAAACCTCTCGAACGCTATCCGGTACAGAGGATCGTAGAGGTTTACACTTTTGTCTTGAACGTCGACAAATGGCAGTGGAATTATGCTGGCTTTCAGTTGTTCCAGAACAGGATCCTCCATTATTTTCAACGCATGAGACATTGCATGGTATTCAGCAAGAGGTTCCAGCATTCCAAGGATATACGATTTGTTTAAATAAAGGTGCGGGCTGAGTGTGAATCCGAAAGGTTTTAGATTTTCCATAACAAGCACACTCTCATTCTTTGTATTTAAACTGTAAAAGTGGGTAGAGAATTAAAAAGGTGGGTATAAAGGATTTTCTTTTAATATTACCGATTGGACAGTCCATCAATATTTCCATACTTAGCCACATAGACTTTCGGGGCCCAATTTTCAACGTTAAATTTTTCGACATTACACTTTTTGAGAATCTTCGAATAGTATGGAATGACTTTGGAGTAGATCGAAATTTCATTACAGAATTGTATATATGATCTGCTCGTGACGCGGAAGCTCTCTTCGCCTTTCATGAATTTTGCCAACAATGCTTGGGATCGTTCCCTAAAATAAATAAAATAAATACTTCATTCAATTGTGTTTCTTTTTTGTATACTTAAGCAGTCAAGGTATAGGTGCTGTTCCATTTTTTTTTTTATCAATAAACTTGATCTGGACTTACTTTACTGGACTTACGTTTACATTTTAGTAAAAGTATAAGTTTAGGAAAATTTATTAATTCTGTTCGTTTTCAAAAGATGGCGTCAGCTGCAATTTATGACTCATCTTGGAAGCGATTACTCACTTCATTGGAAGTGTGTGACATTTGTCAATATTTAGTGTGCATCGGCGTCAGCTTAAGACAACGACATTGTTTTCTGCCCATTGTAAAATTTTAGCATTACTACCAAAATTATTTAATTGTGTAGGATGACCATCGAGATCTTTCTTCGCTCCGTCAAGATTTTTACCAAATTCATAAATAATTTTGAAGATGTTTAGGTGCTGCCACATGGCTTTTTAGACACCATTCTTTAGAAAATTGTTGAACAATCACAATCACAACAATGGAGGTACGGACAGATGACACAGACGAAATGAAATGAGATTGAACGAAGACAGGGAACCGTTAATTAATGTGCTGTCATTGAAGCGGAATCAACTGAAATGGATTTAACTGTAAATGATAGTCATTAAGCAAAATGACATCGATACCTCAGAAAGGTTAAACCAAGGCTTCGAGGCAGTCAAGGACTTCACTTGCCTCCGCTACGCAGTAAATAGAAAAAACAAAATTAGTGCGGACATCCAGCCTGGAATCACTCTTGTCAAGCGCTGATTGACAATTCTCCTACAGCCTTTTTCCTATCCTGATCTATCACACAGGATCCTGGATGTTATAAAATACGGATGAAGAGCTCTTTGTTTATTTTCTTAAAGAAAAATTTCTGCGTTTGGTTTCTTAGATTGCAGAATAATAATAATTGTATGGCGCGACAGTCCACAGAAGACCAAGGCCTAGCTTGCTCATCAACGCACTGTATTGTGCGCGCTACTGTTCTCTCACGAGTAGAAAGAACCCACAGTTTTTTCCGACTTCGAACGGCGAAGTTTGAGAAGCTTTCTTAGACAGTTATTACACTTTGAGTGTTATCAGCAGCGCGAAAGAGGTGGTTCCGTGAAATATTTGAGGTGTTCAGCCGGGAATCTAACCTAGACACTACGCCACGGCGCACAGTGGGGCAAAAATGGCCGTTTGACGGCGATAATTATAAGCCCTTTAGTTGAGTTAACCAAAATATATTTTTCTAAAGGATTTGGGTGTGCTGAATTCAAATCCGAAGTCAAAATAATTGTAACTGCTAGGGTTTCCGAAAGAACCGTTATAACATTTTAAAAATGGTACTTGTTTGGTAGTTTTTGCGAAGTGAGGGGTTGGATTTACAAAATAAAGTAAACAATCATGGACTTATTAGTTTTATTAATTCTACAGTCAATTTAATATAAAATTATATAATAAAATAACAGTTTATTTACTTTTTAAATTAAAATTTTGGAAGAACAGTATAACTTTACTTTGAGACAATTTACAAAGTTGGAAAATCTGAAAATAAAATATTTTGTGTATCTGGGTTTTAAATAAAAGTAAAACATTTTATTTACATTTTCCAAGATTTAATTTACAAATTATTCTGAGTCCGAAAAGTAATCGCAGTCAATTTGAGGTTGTTTGTTTAAATCGGGTTGCAAGAACATATCAATAGCTTCAGTATCAAATGGAATTTTTTTTGCAGGCTTCCTTACTCTCTGGTTTGTAATAAATGGATCTGAAGATATTAACATTCTATTCATAATATCTGTAAGAGTGTCTTGTCTAGATGTTTTTCGACTAAAATTCTCTCTATACATTTTAAAATCCTTATTGCTTGCTTCTAATGCTTCCTCACTTAATTCACCAATTGGTAACACACTCTGAGAAACAATTTCATGCCCATGTATCAATATCTTATGAACTGAAGTACTCATATAATACCAAGGATACAGCGATACTAACAATCTCGCAGTTTCAAGGCAATAATTTTTAAATTTTGGCACATCTATATTAAATCCGCTGGATAAGCACTGCAAAAATATGTGACACTTTTTTTATCAGATTTACGTCTATACCTGTTATTTCGCTTGATTTGATTGCGTTTTTAAAGAAGCGCCTGGCCACATTTGCAGTGTTCGTATTGCCATATCCTGGCTTTGGTCGATCAATTTTCAATCCCAATTCCGTTTCGAAAGCTTCTTGAATGCGAAATTTGTTTTGTGTCATACAATCTTCTGTAGCTTTAAATGTACGCCATTCTTTAGCAGGCAACTTATAAGCAACGTGGAGCAAGCATTTAAACATTCTTATCCACGCGTGAAGAGCGGATATTCCAAATTATAAAAATTGTTAAGAGACGGAAAGTGAAATCATTTTCAATTTTTTTGACAATTACACTTGCATTTGTACTTGTACTTGTACTTGCACTTGCACTTTTGAAATTGTATCTATAATAATATGTGTAAAATAAGGTTTAAAGTCAAAAAATTTTAACTACTGGTGTACGCTACGAGAAGGCTCTTTAGAATAACGTGCCGATATTATTTTGCGCAACTTAAAATAGGTTGCATTTCCGGTATTCGCATGTTTTTTTTTATGACAAGATGCATTTTTATTATTATGTTGTTTATTACTTTTATGAATAATGTAATAAAGATGTTGTGCAATGAATATGAAGCGCCTACCTGACCATGGAAAGAAGTTATTAGCAAAATCAAAAATGGTGTTATTTTTCTAAACAGGGCTGTATATACACAAAAAATTAAAAAAAAATAGTTTAAGCAAACATCGGTGACTTTTGACTTCGGTTTTCAGTAAAGAAATGATTAAGTTAAAAAAATTAAGTTCAAATTTAGCTCGATGTTTGCCTATTCAAAAAATGCCGTTATATAAAAACAACTTTTAGGTTCTTGTAATCCGCCATTTTTTTGGCTAACGGTACTTTATAACCGAATGAAAACTAATTGTATTCAAAGAACATATTCTAATTGATAAATTCAATCCAAAACATTTGTTACAAACACTTGTTTTTTAATGTACCAACTGAACAAAGTTGCGTCAAGTACTTTTGAATGAACGCAACTTCCCTATTCTTACAACTTTGATACCAAACGCTGAGTGATTAAGCCACTTATTGGGAAAAAAATCACAAACCATATGACCCATATTATCAGCTAACCGGAAAGGTAACTTTAGATCGGTTACGTTTTTAAAAATCATGCGGCGTGAATAGTATATGAAAAAGAGGGATCGACGACGAATTCGTAGCGACTCAAAGGGGTCTAATAAGTGGGTCATCTGGAGAAAAAAAAGTCTTCAAATCGAAACCATTGAAACAAGACAACTGAAAATATCTGCCTCTAAGATGGCAGAAACAAGTGGCGACGGACCTAAAGAAACTTGCAAGCAACAAGCAGGAGCCAAGCAAAGAGGCAGCGTGCCAGGCGAAGAGGCCTGTTGGTTGAGGTTTATGTCTACTTCGGACTGTAGCGCAAAAAGAAAAAGAAAACGGGCATAAGAAGAACCTTACAAGGTAATCTTTGGGAAAAACTTGACAAAAAGCTTCAAATGACACGACATTTTTTTCATTTTGGTTGTTGTAGTTTTCGAAAGAGGGGCCCTCCTCCTTGCGGGTTAGAAGTGACAACTTTCATACTCTAACTGAACGTATACTAAGAAGAAGAAATGTCAGTCAGTGAATAACCGCCTTTTCATATCAAAACAACAAAGTAGTTTCTAGAACAAAGAATATCTGAACACAATTCTTTCATTTGCTGGATCAACTCAAACATAAAGAACTGAGAAACATTTGCCAGGTTCCGCTCATTAAAAGCATGAACAACATGAATTCAATGTAATAACTGTCTATATCCTTTGATCCTTACGCCGACAAAAAGTTGTTGTCGTGAGAAATTTGTAGAACTTGGAATTTCATTACTATTTTCATGAATTGAATTTTAGCCGCAAGGCATTGTTTAAATCAGAATCAAAGTGTAGTCTAATCTTTAATTCAGTTTTTAATTAAGTTTAACGTGAAAAGAACTTCTGGTTTCATGCTTAGCTTCTGGTTTAATACTGTTTACTCCCATCGTGGCTTTTATTTCCCATCGTGCTCGCCGGCTCGAATGAGGAGGTAATCACCGAAACGGATGCATATTTTGAGGCCAAAAATAAATCGTTGTATAAAAAAGGTATCAAAATGTTAGATTTTCATGAAAATTTGACAGGTATCATTTGAATGTTTGTACTTCCTAAAAGTAATAGGTCTGTTCCAATTGATTTGTGACAAGAAATTCGTAGTTTAGGTAAAAATCACACTTGCAAAAAATTGTCAAACGACTTTTCGTAGAAATTCGTAAACAGCTATCAGACATATGTAATGAGGTGTTTCTTATTTTCGATTTGACAGCCATCTGCTGCCGACAGTTGTTTCTTTGGCAGAAATTCGTAGGAAGGGGAAATATTTTGCTCTCTCTTCAACGAAAATGTCGGCTAATGGAACGCTTTTTCGTAGTTTTTCGGGTAAATTCGTAGATATTCGTAGAAATTCAGAGCAATTGAAACGGACCTAATTGTAATTTTAGTCAGTGGCGCTTCCTATATGTCAGTCCCGGGACTTATTGAGTAATACGTTAACACTAAGCTGGCTTTAGTGAAAATAAAAAAAAATATTTTTCTGTAGCTCCCTATGTTGTACTTTGTAGAAAAAAAACTTGTTTTATTTTATTTTTTACTTACTCATTTGTGGTAACATCCAAGATTTTAATATCTATAGAATATAATGCCGACATAAACCCATCCAGACCACCAGAAGGTGCCACAGTGTAGTCCAGTAATTTGTTCGGTAACAACTTTTCAGCGATTTCTTTAATAAGAATCTTTGAAATGTAAGACTGGTGAACCTCTTGCAAGTCCATGTTGTAATATTTAAAATATTTCCTGTTCTTTAAAATTAAGTTTCTGAAAAATAAAAGCAAAAAAATATTGAAACTATATAATTGTACCAAGATTTATTAGTTATTTACTAAAATATGTATTGTATATAGAAGACGCCATATTTTTAAAAACTTGTTGGCATATATTTATTTGGCAAATCTTCAAAACTGAGAAACTTCAAATATGAGAAACGTACAAACTTGTCATTGAAATTTGCGTTCAGTCGGCGGCAATGTAAAAGCCTTATGACAAATTTATCGACGCCCTCACCGGCCTGCCACAGTAATAGATCAACGTCTGAAAGGGAAATTTGTTTGTTTTGTTTCTTTCACACAATAGTTTAATTTCAGACAAAGAAATATGTGCAGTGAAGGAAATATAGCCGCCTGTACCGATTTCCGTACGAGAGGCCTCAAAGGAATCACTCACATGACGTTTTCAACATTTGAGCTTCTCTGTGCGAAAAAGCTTGGCCTGTATCAACTTGCAACGAGAACTAAAGCCGTGGGTCCATTTAAGGTATCGCCAGTTCTAAGGAACAGCTTGAAGTGCCTGATACGCTATAGTGCTGACAACAATCCGCGCGTGCTTCGCAAGAAAACAATCACTCTTGGTTGTGGATTAGAAAGAGATTGTTTTTTGCCCTCCACAGTATAGACTTAAACAAAAATGGATCCATCGAATGGTTGCCTCTTTAATGTGACTTTCACATCTTAAGTCATTGGTCTATACAACAAGATTGGATAGATAAATGAGCTCAGAACTAATATTGAACAGAACTATGTTCAGACAATTGTCAAATCTACAAATGTTAAGTCTATTCCAATCGCTCTGAATTGCTACAAATGCCTACGAAAGTCGCCGAAAAACTCTCAAAAGGCGTTACATTTGCTGATGTTTTCGAAGAAAAGAGAGCTCATGAGAGAATAAAATATTTCCCCACCCTACGAATTTCTGTCGAAGAAAATTCTATGGGTAGCAGATGACTGTCAAAGTGAAAGTAAAAAAACTTTGACATTTCATATATCTGATAGCTGTTTACGAATTTCTACGAAAAGTCGTTTCACAAATTTCGGTTTCTGTTCCAATTCATTTGTGCACAAATGAATTTTTAATTTATAAATAAATTTATAATAAATATGTGTATGCTGTCTTCGATGAAGAACCCAAAGCAAAACCTTTGAAGTATTCGAAGATGTTTTATACGTCAGCAGTAAATTAGAACAAAAATACAGCAATCAAGCCTAGTACCCCACCAACCGCAGTTACTTTCTTGAAAGATTCACCGATTTGCGTATATCACTTTGATCATTCTTGTGGCTCTTAATGCGGTGGAGATTTGGGCGTTACTTAAATCATATGAAGGTACTTATTGTTTGCTATACGAAAATTCTGCGTGCCTTTTTTGGTTTTACTTCAGTTGATAGCATTTGAAGTAGAAGATCTAACGACGAACTTTATTGGCATGCGCCTAGACAAGCGTCTACGGATACAACGCTTAAGATGACTAGATACTTAAGATCGTGTGCAAAAAAAGGGTTCAGTTTAAGGAGTTTTCAAATCTTAACCGTTGAAACAAAGAATGCCTTCGTCTTAAATAGCGAATCCAAGTGAAAAAGAACCTAAATCAACGAAAAAACATGCCAATTGCAGAGGCCAAGATTCTACCCCGAATGAATACAATTGTTATTTAGATTGTCTAATTAACTCAAGAAGCAGGAAGCAGAGTGTTTGCAATTTACAAAGTAGATAAGTCTGAAAGCTCTAGCAATTCTGTACTCTTCACTGGACAACGAACAATTCTACTACTATCTATCACTTCGCATGGAGATGTGTGCTACCCCAACATCAGAGACCAATAGGGAGACAGTCAACTCCCTCGTCTCCCGCCCTTGAATTCATTTTGACAGCGTTTTTTATAACATTTTCCCTCCTAAACAGCTGTCGCACAAAAAAGATGTTGTTTGTTTTCAAATGAGAATACGTGTGAACTGTCTATACGGTGGATCTCCTCACTCTTCACACTGTTAGAAAGAGAGGGCATATAAATCAAAACGTAAACATGTTGAGTAAAGTGAGACAATGTTCGATGATACGTAAATAACTTTCAGAATTTGAGGTTATGTCTACTAAAAAACTTAAATAACAGTCAAACGGTCGATGTACAAAGGGGAAATCAGCTGCTCAGCTGACCATCTCCTTCCTTATTGGTTTCTGCCCAACACAACACTTCAACTACATCGGCACAAAAGGCGAGTACCTTGCTTAGATCACACGGTGTACGACACCGATCCAGCGGTATGCGAATACGTTCATCAACATAACACACCGCTTTTCACCGTCACAAGTACTTTCACAGTGTTATGAGAGTGCTGTGTGAGTGGAGGGGAAATCGCGTCTTGGCACCAGGACTGTTCGAGTATAAACACAAACAGTTTCTATTATTTTTAAAAAATTACAAAAAATGTGTACAAAAGTGTGAAGAAAGAGAAAAAATATAGTAAGCACAATGTCTACCTGAGAAAAGTTTGGAAAATATTTTCCAGACTTTATTCCTGTCCTTTTCAACCAAATTTACTTAACAAGATTTGAACAGAAATGTAATGATGACAGACTGGTTCACGAACAAACCTAATATTTCTTTCACAAGCAGTCACTCAATTGAAATGACAACGCAACTGTCAAAAGACCTTCACAATTCGTTTTTGTTTTAGAAAAATAAATAAATATATTCATTTGATCATCGATCAGCAATTCACAATTGTCAGAACCATTGAACCAAGAGCTTAATTTGCTAATCAGACTATACTTACTATTTCACTGATAACAAATAAACAAAGGTGTAACTGTGTCAACACAATATATAACAGTGGAAAAGAATTATCTCAATTGCCAATAGACAATTACTGTCAATTGAAAATGATAAAATAAAAAACACTTCACTATCTAGGGACGATAACAAACTTCGATGTTCACAGATTGAGTGAAAGAACAGTACTAATCAGAGGCAGGTCGGTGGAACCAATGCCATACACTATGCATGTTCTACCGATCTCCTCCTCTAAGTTGCGGAAATGCCGCTCAACTGTGTACGTTATTCTGAATTATATTCATTTGCTATCATCATAATAGAAACTACAAAATGAATAAGAAATAAGAATGCAGTTGTGTGCACATTTTATTTCATTCCACTGTCTACATTTTGTAACACATGAATACAGGTAACGATGCTTAACGACAACAGAAAAACAAATGAGGCAATAAGATAAGGAACACTGTCCCAAAGTGTATGTAGTTTGGAAAGTAAGTTCTTCAAAAAAAGAATATGAGTAGTCTGGTTATGAAATCCATTTAATCGATTACAAATTGTCCAAAAATAAATTAAAAATTTTCAATGCGTACTCCCGCTTGCACACGAAAAGTGAATAGGAAAAATTAGTGTAGGCCTGAAAAGGGTGAAGAGCTTACGGGGGGAATCTAATGTAAGGTGATAGTTTATGGTCAAAGTTGACTTAGCTTGTGATAAGCTCTATGTGATAACAAAATTATAAGTTATCACCAAATTAAATTTTGCACCAATTTTTTTGTAATACTAAACCTACCTCATGTGACGACGGTAATAGTTCTCCGCTTCTGAGGTAGCTAATCATTGATGGCACTGCAAGTTTTTTTCAGGTCTTTCCTCTTTATTTCTCCCATGTACACATAAAAGCCTTCTTGTCCATCTTTACGTGCAGAATAAATTGAAAAATTATTTATCCTTTTGAAATATCTTCGCTATTGCACTTTGATTGAGTTTACGGGTTTCCTTTTTCTGTTTGTGTTGTTTTTCGGGAAACTTTTTGTACTCTGCGAAACAGCCACCTTTCAAAGACTTCTATTTGTCACAGACCCGGGCAGATAAAATCTACAATTACTTTTCTTTTCATACCCCAGTGAAAGTCTGCAACAGAGTAAGCCGTAATTTTTGTTTCATTTTGCAGAAAATCGTATTTAGTCTATCCGGCGTTGTTTATTTTAATTTGCATTGCTCTTAATTATTGACCATGGGAATCTGGTAGTTAGTGTTCTAGATTGTTTGTGATTTCTGTCTTTTCGGCCTTTGTAATGTGTAACCCTGTGTTGAACTCCTTCATCATGACACTCAATATTTTCCCCTCCGTCGTTTGATTCTTTCTTTTGCTTTGTAACCTATAAAACAGTTCACAAAATGATGTCTGAAGCGTCGTGAAGAACCTCACTTGGTTCTCTTCGGTCTCTAGGACAATTATACAATAATCACGTCCTTCTCTATAGAGATGAGCGTAAAATTTTAACTAGATCTAGCCAAAACTTCGAGATCCAAGAACCACTTAATTGAAAATAGTTATGAAAATGCGACATTCCATTTGGTTAGAAACGTAGTATAACATAAGATCCTCGATAGTAAGGAGGTTATAATTCCCTTCGGTATCTGGTCATTATTTTCCAAGATTTCAGAAGTCCTGAAGAAATCCAAGTTAATTTGTTTACTCTTACATTACTGTATGCCAGTGTGACTACAAATATGAAAATACATTTTCAAACAAAAAACACATTATATTACAAAAATAACTGTTTGCTGATTTATTTCTTAACTTCATAATTTAAATGTTGTTCATTTTTCAATAGTTTTAATAATATAACACTATTGCCATAGGCTTCCGCCACATGCTCTCCATGTAACAATCAATGTATGGCGCACAGTCCACAGCCTAGCTTGCTCATCAACTACTCGTGTTGTGCGCGTTACTGTTCTTTCACGAGTAGAAAGGACCTACAGTATTTTGCCGACTCCGAACGGCGAAATTTGAGAAGCTTTCGTAGACAGTTATTACTCTTTGAGTGTTGTCAGAAGCTCGAAAACGTGTTCAACCGGGAACCCAGACCCATCGGCGTGTTAGCGTCAAACTCTACCCACTACGCCACGGCGGCCACATCCATTACTGCCTGCAATAAAAAAAAAATCATAGAATCTATCAAAATGCTATATAAATATGTCAAACGTTTAATTGACGAAATAAAGTAAAATTTCAGTAATTGGAAAACATTAAATCAAATTAAATTCATAAACACGGACCAATTAATTTCATCATTCTGTATTCAATTAAACAAAGAGTCAAGAAACACACCTAAATTTCTAGAAGCCTGAGTATTCAAGACATTGATTTTCCTGGGATCGGTGGGTTCTGAAAAAGAAACGGCAAAAACAAACATAGTTAAGCAAAGTTCAGTTTTCAAAAAAAAAAAAAAAAAAAAACATTTCGTTTCTCTAGGTATCAGTAATTGGAAGTAATCTAATCAAATTAAATTCATAAACACGGACCAATTAATTTCATCACTTGTACACACATTTTTATCTATTGTCTTGTGAATACTGGGTTGTTTAGCTTACCTCAAACAGGAGTTCGGAAGTCCAATAAGTCGTCAACTTCTTAGCTCCATCTGCAAAGTGAAAGAGATGGACGTTTAAAAATCGTTTCATTACTCGGGCACACACTTCTGAGTATGACTTTGTCAGAATATAACTATCATCAACAGTTTTATGTCGGGAAAAGAAGACAATTTAAAAAAGGTATCATCACGAGTATCATATTAAATGCACAAATTGGAAATAGTCAGATTCATTTGAAAAATTCACTATTGTACCGGTATTAAATCAAACTGAAAACAACATTGTTGTTTGGACTGATTTAGTTTTTTAATCAACTAGCTTGAGAAGTAGAACTTCATTTGAAACTTGTGCATTTAAACAGTTTTTTTTTAATCTCAAACACAAAAATTATTCTTTAAATACCTCTATGAAATTTTTGGTGTTTCCATCACTTTCCATGAGCTCCCAATTGATCCGAAGCCACTGATATCCTTTAAGAAAAAAACACAATTTTATATTATAAGTTGTGTTCTTTGTTTACACTCAATTGATGAAATTAGCAAGATAAGAGGGTTGTCTTAAAGGATCAGTAATTGGAAGGTTTAATCAAAATAAATTCATAAACACGGACCAATTAATTTCATCATTTGTACAAATCTGAATTTGTTTTAAATTTTTAGTTGTTCTACTAACCTGAGAAGAGAATTTCGTCCTAGGGTATACAATACTTTGTCAGCTTCTCAATTTGATCTAGAAAGAGATATATTTACACTTTAAAATCGTTAACCAGTCAATTGGACATATATATCTTTATATCATATGGACGTTGTCAGAATTTTATAATCATCAAAAGTTTTTATGTCGGGAAAAGAAGACAAAATGAATTAGATTTCATCATATAGTTAGATTTCATATCCATTCGCTGATTCCAATCTTACACCGAATTCACAAATAAATTAAACAGACTACTTTCTTTATTTTACTACATCTGTCAAAGCAACAGTCTACAAAGGGACAACGACCTTCTAGTGCCGCACTTTTATTATTACGCCACGGCGGCCACAATTTAACGTAAGAGTACCATGAAATATTTGATATGGTAGCTAATAAAACGCAACGTTTCAGTTATATGATAATAGTGAGACTACAATCTCGGTTTAAGATTTGAATCAGCAATTACACCCAAATTTCATATTATTTATATTTACCTTAAGCTGCCACGATATGACGGAAGAACAGTCAGTGAAAATGCAAAAATCCCTAAAATAAAAAGTTTTCTATGTTACTATTTGTCAAAAATAGATTCATACAGAATACGTCTGATTTTTATTCAGATGTATAAAATACAGCCTTGGGTTTATAGTCATTGAAAATCAGACGGTAATTAATTTCATCACAAAAAAAGGAATGCAATTTAAAAAATTAAAAGAAGTCAACTCGCAACAAATTTCATTTGAAATATAAAAGCAACTTACTCGTTGCCAACAGCAACAGCACTTGATGGCAGGCAGCACATGAAGCATTATCTTCGTCAGCATGAGGATATCTAGAAATATTAAATGCAAATAAATTTATTTCAAAACTGCTTTAGGATAATAGCAAAAATGATAGAAAAGGAGAACTGAAGGAAAAAGAAGGATTAATCAAATAATATAAACTTTGAACGTTTTTCAGTTCAACAAAATTATACACGGCGGATTATATATTAACCTTCCGAGGTAATAAATATGTAATTATAGGACGGACCTCAGACAGACAATATGAATCTATATCGACCTCTCTATAAATGAAGGGGTTTGTAACTGATTAAATCTATACGAATCAAATGTCTATATTTTAGTTTTAACACATAAACGTCGTGGCGTAGTGGGTAGAATGCGACGCTCACACGCCGAAGGGTCTAGGTTCGACTCCCAGTTCAACACCAATTTTTCTAATATTTCACGGCACCACCTCTTTCGAGTTGCTGACAACACTCAAAGACTAATAACTGTCTAAGAAAGCTTCTCAAATTTCGCCGTTCGGAGTCGGCAAAAAACTGTACGTCTTTTCTACTCGTGAGAGAACAGTAGCGCGCACAACACGAGTAGTTGATGAGCAAGCTAGGCCCTGGTCCCCCTTTGGACTGTAGCGCCAACAATTATTATTATTATTATTATTACATAATTTATATTTTTAATACTCCCTTTCTTTCTTACTAATCCACATTTTACACATGTGTAAGTCTTCACTGTAAGCGATCCTTTATGCAGAACAACATTTAAAGTATGAGTGTTTTTCTCTTACAGTTTGAGACGAACCAAGGTTAAGCTTGCTAAGCTACTAAAGCGTTTTTCATTAAGGACGCTAATAAATTGAAACCAGGTTTGAGATTGCCAACTAGAGTTGCGCAAAACAGTTCCTTTGCCGGACCGAACATGGAACGGTTCTTTTGTGGAAAGGAACTAGTTCCAGGAATTAGTTCCGAAGACCTATTTAGTTCCGAGGAGATCTTTGTCGTATAGGTAATACCTCATAAGAAAATGAACACTTTGTAAATGTTTTAAAATTAAATCTCCATAAACTACTTCTACTACTACATAAATGTTATATTCATGTTTACCAATTTTCTTCTACCTGTTACAATTGAAGCAATATGTTTTAAATTTCATACAACGTTGATATACTTGAACAAGATTTGAGCATTTGTCTAGCAACAAAAGAATCAAATCAAAACAAATCTGACGTATTAGTCTCCGGAACAATAATGGAGAAGGAATATGTTGAAAGTAATATCTTTTCTCTATCTTCTTTCGCACCGCCATATAAGTGTTTAACGTAAGGTTGATGATGTACATCATACAAAGAAGAAAAAGAAATACACAAGAAACAACAAAATTTGCGACTGAAATATATTTTTTGAGTTGCGTGATGTTTCAATTCACACATTCGCGATGTATCTGTCATGTTTGAGCTACCGGATATGTCGGAACTATCAGACACGTTTAGGTGGAATATGTGGAACAATCGGATCTAGTTCCAGGAACTATGTAGGTGTGGAACAACACAACTCTATTTCCAACGAATAAAATATAGTATGTGTTTAAGAACATTTACCGACAATTCAGTCAGTCCTTGAACCCCACTTAAAACACTTTTTCACATAAAATTGCCTAAATTCAACCTATTTCACGTTCAATATTGATTCTGAGCCCATTTACAGTTGTCTGCTTGTTGATCAAGACAAATGACTACACACAGCCCCCAAAAAATAGTCTAAAGGTATAATCACAGGAACGAGGGAGGTAATGCGACGAGTCCACTTCTTGAAATAACGCGATCGTCAAATTTACTTTTCAGTAAACAGATTACATGGCTTGTTGCACCGTTTTGCTAAAACCACATGAGACAATAAGTTATAACTTAAATTGATCCGATAGCCAATCATACTTCTAGTGTCTTTTTTTCCAGTATGCAATGGTTCTTCGTGAAGACTGTGTGGGATATTGCCTGTCCAATAATACATATTTCGCTGAAGACGATTTGGACTCTAAAACTTTTGTTGACTGTAATGAAATTTTGGTAAAAAAAATGTCAATAACTTGCAAACGTTGTTCAAATGTGTAATGCTGCATGTTGAAACGGCTTATTGTAATAGTTAGTTGTTGGCGCTACAGTCCAAAGGGGGACCAGCTTGCTCATCAACTACCCGTCTTATGCGTGCTACTGTTCTCTCACGAGTAGAGACCTACAGTATTTTGCCGACTCCGAACGGCGAAGTTTGAGAAGCTTTCTTAGACAGTTATTACTCTTTGAGTGTTGTCAGCAGCTCGAAAGAGGTGGTGCGGTGAAAAATTCGAAAAATTGGTGTTGAGCTGGGAATCGAAACCCACTACGCCACGGCTTATTGTAATATCTAGTATAAATGTCAAAAGCTTCAAAATACAGCGCCATTTGCCATTCCTATCGAAAGAAGTTTTGAACGTCCTAACTATCAGGTGGACTGTTGGTCTCTCATAAGTAAAAGGAATCTAAAGTTTACATAAGTCTGGCTTTTATTTGAAAAAACAAAATAAAATTAATCCTAAATTGGCTGATTTCACTTAACCTACTCATAAGAGTATGCGCGTTGTGAATAATTCTCAAATTTGTTCGATTATACCTCCTGCTTAGACGTAGAAATTCTTACCACACATAATTGAAAGGGAAGTGATAAGGCCTCAACATTAAACAAGTGGATAACATAAAATGATCAATCATAGGAAAAGTTGAAGAATCGAAAATTTGGAATGTGTTTCTGCTTACCTCTTATATTTTGAAAATGATATCATCCAGAATCGATGAACACCATACTTCAGTAAGTATGTTATTTTTCTAGTATCAACGATCTGTAAAGTAGAATACATACATTATACATATACATATACATGTGTCAAAAATGATCTGTTAACGGGTCTCTTGTATCTTATTCAGATGTATAAAATACAGCCTTGGGGTTATAGTCATCGAAAATCAGACGGTAATTAATTTCATCATAGAAAACTAGCATAGATCAGTTCTTTTGTTCAATAGGTCTAGTGAATTTTCTTCTTCTTCTTGTGGCGCTACAGTCCGGGGTGGACCTGGGCCTCAACCAACATGCCTCTCCAGCCAGCACGATCTTTCGCCAGCTGTCTCCAGTTGCGCACTCCAAGTTGGTTGAGGTCCTTCTCCACTTGTGTGCGCCACTTCAGTCTAGGCCGTCCTCTGTTGCGTTGTCCCAATGGCTCGGATTCAAAGACTTTTCGGGCCGCAGCAGTGGTGTCCATACGCTCTACATGGCCTAGCCATCTTAAGCGTTGTATCCGTAGACGCTTAACCAGGCGCATGTCGCTGTACAGCCTATAGAGTTCGTCATTAAATCTTCTCCTCCAAATGCCATCAACGCAAACAGGACCAAAAATCGCACGCAAAACTTTTCTCTCGAAAAGACTAAGGGCTTCTAGTGAATTTAAGACAACGAAATATTCCGCATTTGACGATTTGACTCGTCTTACTCTGAATGTAATTTTTTACATTTAAAGTAAATTCTCCAAAACATCAACCCTTTAAACGTGGAAACCTTACAAGGAATTATATCGAATTACAATTTTATTGTAATTGTTTGTTTGTTTGTGCTCAACGAGTACTAACATTGTAATTTCACATTTCTAAGTTAGTCGTATAAATAAATAAATAAATACATTTAAAGTACTGTGTGGGGGTTCTCCGATAAAAAAAAAAATGCATGATTCTCTTTTCAAATGGAACATACATTTCGATTGTCAACAAAAGAATTGATTACTTTTATATGTATATATTTATATTCTTTATTATTATATTACCTTTTTTGCCATGGAAGCAGGTTAAAGTTGATTAAAGCCAAATGTCTTTCACACTTGATAACGACCTGAAATGACAAATTTATTTATTATTTAATATTGTCTAACCCTCTTTACGCACAATTAAAGAATATATATTTGTTCAGAAATATAATTCAGCCATGGGTTATAGTCAAAGAGCACTCATACGGTAATTAGTTTCATCACAGAAAAGTTTTCATGTGGAAAAAACTAAAAGTAATGATTTAACTTACATTTCTATGAAATTCTGGACGGATCGATCAGGTGAAGCATAATTTTATCAACAATCCTTCAAAGCCACCTTTAACGAAAATAAAAGCACTAATCAATGCATTGTACGTTATAAATGTAATTTCCTAGATCAATTGCGACTTTGTCTCATACAGCGTTTGACCACATGGGATTTGGTAAGGAATTTCAGCAATTAGATCCGTGTTTATAATCATAGAAATTAATTCAAATTCACAAGTTAATCATCGATATTTACCTTAGACTGACTCCAGTTTGTATAATCCATCCTCTGCATATTGGCGCATCAAGGCTGAAAGTAAAGTAGAATTTTCTGATCAGTTGATTGTTAAATCGTTATGATATAGCAAGGTGTACGAAGCCAATTTCGCTCATACGACGTTTTACCACATAGAACTAAGTAAGGTAAGGTAAGTTTCAGCAATTAGATCCGTGTTTATAATCATTGCTTTGAATTACGGTCAAAATCAGTTACAATGAACGTAACCCAACAGAATTCCGTGTTTTGGTGTGTAACTGATTTTGACTATGGACTAGGTAATGCTTGATATTCTCATATATTTACCTGAAGATTGTGATCCATGCTGTGTTCAAAACCGCAACATTTGGTTCAGCTGCAAGGATACAAATTAAATATTAATTACATTTTATGCCTGTGTAGGTAATATGGGAACTATTTTACTAAATATTTTATTTGCTTGGAAAATATTTAATTAATGGTTGATGTGATTATTTGATGAGTGAAAAAAAAGTTTATGTTTCGATGCCAAAAAATATAGTCGTGAATGAGTTCCGTCAGGCATTGAAGATAATAAGTCTGTTCCAATTATGTACACAGAAATTCGTAGTTGAGTAGCGGGTATAAAAATCTCTCGTGAAAAGAGAAACACTGCCGAAACTTGTGAAATTATTTTTCAAGAAATTCACAAAACCAACGACACGCCAGAAAATTATTGTATTGTTAATACGGAGTTAAAGCACTGTTTTTGAATTCAACTGAATTGAAGTTTAAGTTGTTATTAAGTGAATCAGATAAGACAAATTGTCAATGTTTGTTTCAAAAATATTTTACTCTCTAATTCATATTGATTTTCTATTTTCCTTTGTTTCTAAAACACAAAAATTGAGTATTACACTTTAAAACTTTCAAAAATTTTATTAAAACAACCTTTTGAGATTCCTTTGTTTTAAATATTAACAACTATCAGACAGGAACCAATAAGGGAAAGAGACCCACAACTTCCTCGTCTTCCGCCTTTGGATTCATTTTGACAGCTTTTTTTTTTATAGGAGACACAGACAAGGTTTTTTGTTCTTAAATAAGAATACGTGTGAGTTGTTTAGATAGTGGATTTCCTCTCTGGTCAAATCTTTAGAAGGGGAGGGCCTATAAATTATACAATTGAAAGAGAAAATAAATTATTCTTTCCACCACAAAGTAATGACCGACCGTAGCAACGTTCACAAATTGTATTAGTAAGGCAGTGGTTGCATCTGAGAAGCAGTATTCCTAAATTTATATTATAAAAACAGAAACAAACATACGAAAAACTTATTTCGAATGCAATAGTTTAGTAAATAGTACCATCCTTAGGTGGTCTGTGACGGTCATTTCTCATACGCACGGACTGTTTGTTCAACCTTTTGACATAATAATTAAAACATACTATAACGTGTACGTACTTATTGTTGCGCTTAAACGTATCCCTTTAGTAAAGCTTCTACATTACACAAAATGTTGAGATAATAATAATAATTCATTGCGCTGCAGTCCAAAGGGGGACCAGGGCCTAGCTTGCTCATAAACTACTCGTGTTGTGCGCGCTACTGTTCTCTCACGAGTAAAAGGGACCTACAGTTGTTTGCCGACTCTGAACGGCGAAATTTGAGAAGCTTTCTTAGACAGTTATTACTCTCTGAGTGTTGTCAGCATCTCGAAAGAGGTGGTGCCGTGAAAAATTCGAAAAATTGGTGTTGAGCTCTACACTGTACCCACTACGCCCCGGCGACCACGAAATGTTGAGATATATACTTTAAATTGGACAAACATCCATTTCACTTACAATTCGAACAGAATTTCCCTAACAGCTCTCGCAAAAAGTTGCCATTATATTCACATTATGTGATGTAAATAATAGTGTGCTTAAAAAATAATAAATAAAATATATTTATATTGAATTCGTAGTTATAAGATTAATACAATATTAAAAGTTGAGGTGTACATATCTATAATTTCCCCTTCACTAGTTGAAAAGTAAATTGATAAGATACAAGATTTCACCCTCGTCTCTAAAAAACCGAATAAGAATCAGCCAAAAACATAGTTGCACTACAAAGTTGAAAACCATCCACAACATTCCATATATCTATGTAACAGATCTTATTTCTAGGAGAAATCAGAAATTATTAGTTATGCATATAACATCAACAAAATACGGTTGTGGAGTTATTGCTTCTACCTACCTCTACCTACTCAAAAAAGACAGAGAAATAATTGATAAGGAAAATATCATATTATATAAAATCGTAAATAACGTGTTGATTAATTTTAATAAAAGATTTTCTCCTGTTCCTTACGAACGCAGTCTGATATACATATGTTTCAAAATGACTGCTGAATAAAGGAAATCCGTGCGTAGTTTACGAATGTTTGACACTATTGGGGGCACAAATGCAGGAAATAGCCGACATATTGTTGGAGGGGAAACGTAAACATCTGTGAGAAAAATGAGAGGGTGTTGTCGATGGTTCGTAAATAACATTCGAAATTTGTAAATATCAGTCGAATTTTCGATGGACGAAGGGGAAATCAGCTGACCGATCAGCTGTGAAGCTGTGCATTTCCTTCCTCATTTATCCCTGCTGTCGGATATATGAAATGTCAGTTTTTTTATTTTCAATTAGATAGTTAGTTCTCGATCTACTGCCCACCAATTTTTTTTTTTTCGGCAGAAATTCGTAGAGGGGAAATGTACCAGATTTAGCTGGTACAAAATTAAATTGTTGGAAATTGTCAACAACTAGAAAAAATGACAGTATAGCTTAGGATGATGAGATTATGAGAACATCCAGAAATGATCATACTTACAAATTTTTACCGCTTCAAGGAGAGCTCAGGATTTCTGTAAATAACTAATTGTCATTAAGGTTAATATAAAATAAAATCATAAAATCACCTTCAGCACTGTAAGAGTATTTCCTTGAAAGAACTATCCAACTTGGAAGAAAACCACTGAAAAATATTAAATAAAATCTGTTAGAATATTTTCGTAGCTGACAGTGAAAATGTGTTTTCTTGAGAAAAAGTATTGTTACTTAAATGAACAAATTCATTTAGTTTGCAAAATTTACATTTAATCGGTTGGTATAAAAACAAACCAAGTTTCAATTTAATTTTGTTTATTCGTGTAATTCAGTCTTGATTTAGTGGAAAGACTGTTTTCTCAAATAAAGAAGGTTCCAGATATGCCAAAAATCGTAGGTTGCATGCCAAAAAAGTTTCTCAGTACAGTGGTTAATTCATAAGGAAATATGTTAAGTAGTTTATCACAAATATTCTCATATATAAAATGTTAAGTATAACGTGTACCTAAATCATAGAACGTTCTAGAGGCTCTAGAATATCATTTCATTTTTATATTCCCCCCATGACAGTGTTTCACATAAAATGTTAATATTTTCATCAGATATTGTACATATACCAAAAAGTCACAAAAAATCAACGACTTTTATGAAAAGTTCGTTTACAAATAGTAATTTATAAATCTCTCCCTATTTTGGCATCTAGGCAACTTCAGTTAAAATTGGATGGCAAGCATATCCGGATGAGGATTGGATGTCGAATAGACAAATGTTGAATGCAAATGCAAAACTTTGCATACACAAGTTCGCACAATGCGTACGCACATTTATAAATATATCAAAATTACAACACACACACACAACAGTGTTGCCTCTTCATTCAGTGAAAATAAAATAAATAATAATTTCAAAAACATCTTAACCTTATACATAAAATCAAATTTTATTCTTACCTCTATACAGAATGTAGTTGTGACTTCAAATAAGCGTATTTTTCGGTAGTGAGAAATGATTAAATTTTCTTAACTTTCTGCGCTTTCGCAAGCAAGTTTTTTTAGCTTTCATTATTTCGGCATAGTTTTCCACATGATGTCAATCAACTGGGATAGTCTCCATTTAAAACTATAGTTCTTTTTAATTTATTTAATTTAGAATGATGTACGGAACCTTGTGTACAGCACATGTTAAAGATAGTAGGACAAAAGAGGAATAGTAACGCTATTCAATTGAAACGATCTTACAGTGTAGTTTAAATTCAGTGGTCTAAAAAAAAAATTCCATATGGTTAAAGGCGAGAGTTACTTCCATCGGTAAGAAAATGCAAATGCTTGAATGTTTTTATAATCAGAACACTTTCCCGAACTGCATTTGCCCATCGGTTTATTCTCATACATTAAACACATACATACATGTTCATAAATAAATGAACAACTCAAGCATAATTTTGCTCCAGCTACTATATTTGATTACGTCTTATTTATGAAATATCTGTTTTACTTTTTTAAAATGTGAAACCTTTTGATTAACGAAGAAAAAACTACTTTTCAATTATGACAGCACCCTATTGAATGATTACAGCCAGCTTTCGTAAAACTCAAATCTATGAATTTTTAGATAGATTAATTTTTAAGATAGATATTTGTCAGGATTTCTTATTGCAAAAACTACAACTCAGTAAATTTTCCCATGCAAGTATCATAAGAACATGTTTCCCTATATTGACCCTTTGCACTCGGCTGTGTCCTCTGAGGGAACAATGTATGTCAAGAACACCACTTCGACTGAGGGAATATGATAGTTTATTAGCGATTGCAGACAATGAATTTATTCCACGGCAAATTTTTTACGAAACACGTGTTCTCCTGTATTTTCTATTTAAATGGGCAAAAAATAAAAATAAACAAATCGAATTTTATAAAATTAATAGGATGCATGTTAATAAATTAAGAGTTTTACACGTTGAAAAAGAAAGTTTAAAGAGCGTTCACGACGAACTGAACACTTTCCTGATAATTAAATTGTAGATATCTAATCTACCATAAATTAGGTTGCAGGGGTATGCCTATGAAGTGGGAAACTCGATAAGATAATACAGAAATCAACCCCATATGGATGTTTTGTTTTACCATACTGTAGAAATAAATTTTATGATAAATAAACAATAAATATCATATATAATAAATATCATATATATAAATATCATGTTTTCTGTAAAACTGAGTTCTTAAATGTCCACAAATTCACATTAGCCAAACATTATTACAATTCCTTACTTCATTCTATTAAATTAAACTGTATAACATGACATTTCTAGAATGTACGTTTTTATTGGAAAGTGGCCTAGAGCTACTGCTGACCCCTCGCGAAACGCCGCCGAGTGCAAAAAGTTAAACAAGATGTTCAACTATACACTTGTGCTCAAGCAAATAAGCCACTATTTGTTATATAATATGCAAACTATGGGTTCTATTTTACTTTAGTTTATGTTTTGTATAAATCAGTTATTTAGGTACGGGAAGTACAGCGTTACAAAAACGTATATATTTTTCCTATATTTTATTTCTGTCTATGCTCATATAATTAAGCCACTCAGTCAGAATTGTCATCCATAGTAATGTGTTTTTGTATTAAAATAAATGTTTGCACTAAAACTTTATCACAGTGTTTAAGACTCGCGTTGGATTGAAAACTTTCAGGAAATGGGCAAAAATAAAACGAGCACACCATGTGAGAGAGAATTGGTATGGAAGTGGTACCTTAAGCATAAAACCATATCGGAGGTGACGAAACTCTTGGACTTTTCTTATGTAAAAATAAAACACGCAATCTTATTTTACAAAAAAATTAAACTTTTGAAAATTTGCCACGACTTCAGCCGCGAAAAACTAACCTTGCTGAGGATCGACTAATTCTCCGTTTGTGCAAAAGTGATCCACTTTCAACGTCAACGCAACGTAAATAAGGGCAACTTTGGAAAACTAAAACGATGTGAAAGTATCATCACAAACCGTTCGAAGGCGTCTGGTAGGAAATAACTCAAATGGCCGCATTGGCAGAAGAAAGCCAAACGTGTCAAAGAATAACCAATTGCAATTTGGTTGGAGTATGATTGTATGGAGCGACGAGGTCAAGTTTAATTTGTTTGGTAATGATGGCAAACCATACGTAAGGCGTTCCCCGTGTAAAGCACTGGACCAAAAATTAACAAAAAAAAAAAAAAAAGCTGGGGATGTCCGCTTGCAGAGATAACGGAAAAAATGACCAGTGAAATATACAAAAATCTTTTAGATACACATTGTTGATTTTATAGATGATTTGCCATTAGCCTAAGGTCTTATCACGGATGACGACTATTGTGCGACGATATCGTTGAATCGAGAGTTTTGCATCCCTTAAGCAAAAAAAAAAAGGTTTCGACAAAACGATATCATTTTGGTTGCTTCATGTACTCTCAAAACTGCCTATCGCTATTGTCCTGACGACCAGTTTTTTACGATAGCTACTTCACTATCGTTTTGCATTGGGCTGGCATGAAAGTGGTGAAAATTTGAAGAAAAAAGTAAGAACAAAATGCAATCAGTAATTACAAAATGTTTTGAATATAATCCTCAGCTTTCGGAAGTATGAATGTACATTCAAAATTATTTTAAAAAAATATTCCCTGAAATCAAACCTCATACATTTTATGAGCATCTCTCGCAGTCCTTCGTTCATTCCTAATTTGTACATTTGTACACACAACAAAACAATGAGAACTATCAGGCAGTCGTTATTCATTGTTTTCTTGTGTGCGTACATTATAACAAGAGATAGTAATAGCGCTCAAACTGTATATAAAATAGACCGTATACGAGACGATAGTGGTGGGTTATGTGATGCAAATTATCGACGATATCGTTTTGGAAAATCGTCAGGACGATAGTCGTTTGAAAAGTTACGTGATCACAGCCCTGGACAACGACAATGGCTCAAGCATAGTTCGCGGGTCGTAAGGTCGTGATTGGAAAATGAACACATAAGGGTTTTGAATTGACCACCACAAAATTCACCCCTTGACCCCATAGAAAATATCTTGGGTATAATAAAAAAAAATCAGTTGCCGGTCAAAAATCCTCCAGTAAAGCCGAATCGTTAGAAATAATAAAATAGGAATGGGTTATTAATTCCCCATCAAACTGCAGAAATTTGGTGTCCTCGATGCTGCGAATGTGGCAGTTATTAAAAACAAAGGTTTTCCAACACAGTACTAACAGCATATTCTTTTTCAACGATTTTTTCATAGTTTAAATACTTTTTGGCAAGTGGTTTAGTTATATGAGCCGGCGTTAATTTCCAATAACGACAAAATCTGATCATTTAAATTATTTGAAGTTATTAAATTATGAATTAAATACGTTTTAAGTTTTGGTATAATTAAATTAAGAGAACTGTTTACATATTTTTTTTTTTTGTGCAAATAATATTGATAAAATTCTCTGCACCCTTTAAAGTGACTTAATAAAATGAGCACAAGTGTATACTATATAAAAACCGCACGAAGACATTAACCATATTTTATCATGATATCCACGGAACATATATTTCACAAAATTTTCATTTTATATCTGATAACAGATAGTGTAAGATCTTACGTGATTTCTTTAAACCGAGTAAGACATGTTTTATTTATATATTTGACTAAATATTCTCCGCGTCGCTCGGACATCAATTCCTACGATTCGGTAATTTTAATTCATTTGAATTTAATTTGTGCTGTTTTGCCATTCGATGGCATTTTGCGATTGTTAAATAGATTCTGCAATCTTAAATTGAAGTTTTAATTATGAATTAAGATTAAGAATCAACATTACAAATAGGGACTTCCGCACATATAAGGAAAATGTATAGTTCGCAAGTTAAGCTTTCTTGTTAACAAATATTTATTTATGTCAAAATGAAATGAAAAATTAACAATCACAGCAATACCTTAACGCACTGTTTCTGCATATATGAGGTAAAAATGATCTCTTGCGAAAATGCAAATTCCAACGTTCTTAAAATTGTCCTTCAATGCAGTCAAGTTTCTTTGTAACGTTCTTTATCTTATTCCATGTTTTCTTTATAAGTATAAAATATGTTCTTCATATGGTTAACTCTATTAGGAAGAATTGCAAACAATTGATACCTGTCCAAAGTCTTAGACAAAATTTATAAGAAAAACATAAAATGAACGTTCTTCGAAAATGATGTTGTGTTCACCAATATTCTTTGTTAAATAAGTCATGGCGAATTAAGTGTTTATTTGTTTAAGCTGCTAAAAAAAGCAAACAAGCTAGGAAAATTTGTAATCAGATCTGATAAAATTTCACAAAGAATGCGAAGGTTGCCTTTTATATTTCGGGATTGGGCAAACCTAGTGTTGCAATCTGGCAGCTGCCAGCTCTATCGTAAAGTTTGAAATTTTTGAGCCTATACGTATTTAGAACGTTTTGACATCCGAGCGCTATTTGTGTTGTTTACAGTAACTTAAAAGATTCATCTGACCCAAAAAAATGGAATTAAATCGTGAAAATTTACATGCGATTAATTTTTACAACTTTCAACCTGAATTAACTCAACAACAGCACATCCATGAACTTATTTCAATTTTTGGCGATGAAGCTCCACCAAGGACCTGTATTTATCGATGTAAATTCAACCGAGGTCGTAGTTCACTCCAAAACGAATTTCGTGAAGGTCGTCCAAAATCAGTTGTTGTTCCGGAAACCACTGATGGTGTGCGCCAACTGATATTACAAGATCGTCATGTGACATATCGTGAGAATGAGACAACCTTAGGCATTAGTGTGACCAGCATACATTCAATATTGCATGAAAATTTTACCGTCAAAAAAATTTGTTCGCGTTGAGTCCCACAGAATTTGTCAATTGCTAAAAAACAGGCTCATGTCGATTGGTCGAAAGAAATGCTCCAAAAATACGATCGCGGTGCTTCCAAACACGTCTATGACATCGTGCCAGATGTTGAATCGAGGATTTACGCAGTCGACTGTATGAGTGTTTAAATTTGAGCCAAATCTAATAAAAGTAGCTCGCGCACGAAGTACTTCCAAGCAAATGGTCGCCTTTTTTCAGAAAAACTGGACATGTCGCAACCGTACCACTAGAACAAAGCAGAACAGTCAATTCTGAGTGGTACGCAACCATTTGTTTGATAGTTGTCTTCCAAGAAATCAGGAAAACCAACCGCCGAAGACGGATCACTCTTCACCACGACAATGCGAGTTCTCACACATCGGCTCAAACTGTATTTTTGAGCACTCAAAACATCAATTTGATGAGTCATCCGCCGTATAGTCTTGACTTGGCACCGAGTGACTTCTTTTTATTCCTGTACGTAAAAAATAAAATGAGAGGTCAACGTTTTTCGACACCTGAAGAAGCGGTCGATGCGTTCAGAATGCATGTTTTAGATATACCTCAATCAGAGCGGCAGAAGTGCTTCGACAAATGGTTGAAACCCATGCAAAAGTGTATAGATCTTAACGAGGAATATTTTTAAAAACAATAAAGCTATTTTCGATTATTAATATTTGTTTTTGTACTTTCATACCGAAATATAAAAGGCAACCCCCGTAATTGTCCGCACTTCTATGAAGTATATAGAATCTTAAAACCAAACAGACAACCGGTCTACATTCACAAACAATTCTCTCTTTGTTTATTTCCATCTGGTTAATTTCAAAATGCATAGCTATTCTCTAAAGAGCGATATAATTCGCATCGTATTCAATTTGTATACTGATATAAGACATACTAACACAGTATATCATCTGCAAAAATTTACCATTGAAGAACAATAAGGTACAACCTCAATGTTCAAAATTCCCACCCATTTGTTATTACACTATTCACGAGAAGTATATCAACTTGGGGTTTTGGTCATGTTAGACAAAGGATTATTTTTGACTAATCGCATTTATACACATAACATACTCCATACAGTTACAGTGTGGCTGGAAATATATAAAGATTCATAGAAATAAAAAAAATACAATAAATACCTTCCATTGCAAACATCCTCGGTATATCACAAATATACGGTCTTTCAATATTTTAATCTCCATCCATCCGTTTTAAGTGATGCTGAACCAGCTAAGTGACTCGATGCGATTCCAGTTTTCGCTGAATATGGCAAATTGTACGAACATTATTGAAAAAGTCGGTCGAACGATTCCTTCCGAACCAAAGAATTTGATTCTCCATACATTGTTTATCGTTGGTGGACATTTTGATAAGGTTGCAGGTTCTTTTCCATTGTTTTTTAAAGAGTTTAGATTTATGTGAATGTACGTGTAAACGAATAATTTTGCAGATACAAAATCAATTGATACTTTTTACGCATACACATACATAGATGCAAGTACCTTACTTTTCTGCCAATCGGTTATGATTGAATAGAAATAGCGTCAATGATCTATAGGTGTTAATATGATAGCATCGCATTTGTAGTATGTTTTTGATTTTGTGCTGAAAATGTGTTTTTTTTTTTTTTCAAAAAAGTATGTACAATCCACTTATGTTCTTCAGAGCGAAACTCAGTGGTGTCCAACAAAATAAAGAGAGAAAATAATCACAGCTAGACGATCCTTCCAAAAAGGATAACTAAAACAAAGAATTTCTTAGAGATATTTTTTAACAGCAAAAAGTAATCTTTTTTCTTTGACTCAATATATGGTTCCGTCCACTATAAGCAGTCAGTAAATAAATATGGAACCCACTTACGCAAGTTGTATCCGACAAAATTCACAATCATTGTAATAAGAATTTAAAAAAAAAAATAATAATAAGTAGTAAGTAAGAATTCACTTTGTTTTATGTTGATTTTATTTACAAACTATTCCGCTTATGCAAGGCGTATAGGACGTCCATAAATGGTTGAATGTTTTTTTTTAATTTTTCCTTGTCAACTTCCATTTTAAAATCGCCAGATTATACCGTTCCACAGTAAAAATTCCGATAAGATTATCTTCTGTCCCGCAAACACTAGTTGCACTAATTGCAAGTAGCAAGAGCATTCAATAGCTTGATTGTGGAACAAAAATCTTTTATTTGATTAATCCTTGTTTAACGGTCCTTTTTTGTTGAATTGTTTATCTTAGGAGCAGTAGTCATCCTAACAATATCGATAATTATCCGCAATCAAATGTCAAATAAAGTCATATTTAAATTGCTTTGTTGTCATCAAGAGTACTAAAGTCATACACAAAAACAGGGAACTAATTAAATTAATACGAGGACAAATATACAGGTGTATCAAATATATTATAACTTGCTTCTTTCTTTATTGTTAGAAAATAATCTATTGCCACAGGATGATTTTTTTTTTAAATTTTACGAGGATTCCAAAGAATGGATTTGGTTAAACAAGTATCTGCCTCTATACTATCTCGGTAGGGAAGGTAAACGATTTAAGGTAAACCAAAAAAGTGTCAGAAAAGTTAGTTGTAAACATTATAGAGTCGTCAAATCAAATTCAAAATCAGTTCAAGGCAACTTTTACACAAAGTTAATTTTAATCTAGCAATGTTTACTTGGTAATAATACATACAACAGGAATATCCCTATTAAAAAAACTACAAGAGGTTTTCTGTTTCTCACAATCAACGGAGGTTAGATATTTGTTCGTGTACCACACACTACACATCCAACGGCGGGTGGAAAGTACTTGCAAAACGATATTCATTACTCGCAAGCAGTAATAAGTTTATACATAAAGATTCCTTCCGAAACTGTGTTTCGCTTCATAGCCTGTAGCATTGTAGATAAGTTTGTTGAAAATTCATTGTAAGTCCACGTCGATACTAGTCGACTGATTACTATGGTCAATAACATGGTTTTAACTAGCATGGTTCTTACATATTATTCCGATACATATTGATAACATATTTAAGACAACTGACAAGTTAAACTTTGTTTTGAAAACTAACTAAACTTTACATACTTAAATAATTTTCCCATAATTCTGTCTATGAGTTAAATCTGAAAGCAATATACAGCCTATTTAAACTCAGTTTTCTTTCGACAATATAACTTTGCATCCGGTTGATGGCGATTTTGAAACAGTGAACTAATACACAAAACAAGTTTCACGCTGACTTCAAACGGCACTTATTCGGAAGTGCCGTGCTGCCGCCATTAAACAATGTACCGCATCGCAAAATAGTTTCATTACATGCTTTGATCCTGTATTTTACACAAATGTATCCTAAATGTACACAAATATATATATTAGTGCTAATCGCATTAAATTTTCTCCTTGTAAAAAACAACATAAGAAAGTATTCAAATTGTATTCATGGTGCACACAAAAAAAAGTCATTACATAAAATTACAGCAAAATGGGTAAAGCATTTTTGAACACTTTTAAATTCCACAAATCATTTTTCAATGTTTTTTTTTGCAATAATCTTTTTAGGTTTTGTTTGGATGAAACAACACGTAGACAATTTACTTCACAATAAAAGAATCGATTACAGTCCACTGTTAATGAGCAGAATTTCAGGTTTAAGGATGACTATGTCAGCGAAGACTAAAATGGAACAGATTGCAATTTATTCATAAAGTGAATGTTAAACAAGTTTATTTTTTCTGGTGACACTTTCATTTTTAGTGATTTTTTTCATTTTTTTATCAAACTCGACATTACAATTCCGTCAAATTATCTCTGTATGAATTGTTAATTGATGATCCCAAACTGTACACATTTTATATTTATTCTGTTATTTATTTGATAGAGTAAGCATTCTGGCAATGGAGCGCATTGTTAATTGTAAGTTTTATCAGTGTCTCTACTCCTGAGATGCTGGATTCAGTTAGGAACACGTAATGCTTTTGTAGATCTTTGAGTTACCAACCTCATTAATAAGTATCACGTAGAAGGATATTTGGCTATCATTAAATCAATTTCTCTATCATACCCAATATTAGTACAGATCTCAAGCTTTCAAACGTTTATACAACATATTGTTTTGTTGTTGAACAAGTAGGAAATTTTTGAATAAACAAATGAAACCTAGATATCATTAACTATCGTTATGTCTTGTTTGATTTATCATTTATCTTCCCGCTAAACAAAAGTTTTTGCTTTACCGATGCGAATTAATTTGAGCTTATCCTTTGATTAAATACATATGTACATGTTTTAGAAAGTTTTCGAAATGACAACTAACTCCCTGTTACTGATACTACGTTAGAAATGCTTCCAGGAATACCCAAAGTTTGAAGTAGACCGTATGTACTCTTTTCCAAATTAATACTTCCGCTTTGTATTGAGTTGGTTAAAAAATACTTCATAAGAAATTACAATGATAAAATCGTTATATTCAGTATGAATGTTTAAAAAAGTAAGCAAAACTTTACTCCATTTTAGAAACAAAAGAACAAAAAAAAAAAAATCGACAAGTAAAAAAATTAATATACAAAAAACTAAAAAGTAAATGCACCCAAATAGCGCACAAGTAAAAAGTCGTAATATTCTCGTAAATACACAGACAACATATATTTCAAAAGACCAGCCTAAGGTGTTAATACAATTACTTTCAAACTGTAATGTTTACATTGTGTAGCCCTTTACGGAATTATTATAATATAGCTTTAGAGAATCGTATCTAGATTAATCAGGAAATGTAATTGTTTGTTTATTTTCAAAGAAGGATTATAACCTTGCCTAAAACATTTTGTACACTCCTTTGCAGGTATGTCTGTATGTATGAAAATCAAATGCTTATAAATAGAATTAAGATTATGTTATATGATATACTGAAATATTTAATTTGGTCTATAATCTATAAAAAAAAAAAAAGTTAACACATGCGCGTGTGTTACATTCATTAATCGACTGTTGGATTTAAATAATTATGAGATGATGGTTAAACGTGCACAATTATCCAATATGTTTGAGATAATTTTTGCTGCATCAATAAAGATTTCATCATCGTTTCAAATTGTTGAGAGACATATAGCTTAAGGTTATTTAAAAACGTCTTCTGCGTTCCCATGGTTTATTATTATTATTATTGTTTCCTCCATTTCCACGTTGATTTGCAGGACCTCCTTTGTTCAGATTTTGCTGATTATTACCAAATTCGAATGGATTGAATTGATCCTAATAACGGGTGAATAATGTAACAAAAGAATTGTAATAGATTCGTAATCATTGTTATACCCCAAATATTAAACATTACAGATAAAGCGTTAATTAATGAAATAAAAGACAAATTGTAATATTTTGTTTTAATTGAGAAGGGACATAGTTGTAGACAAGTAGAATGTATTCTATGATTGCTAACACAACTCAGAAAATCTATTTTTTTAAACAGTGATTTTTTATATTTTACTTGTATGTAGCTCAGCGATATTTTTAACACTTCGAAAATTTTCCCTAATCAATAGAATTGAAATTTAATTAAGACAAAAAGATTGAAAAAAGTTTCAATGGTTCAGCTTCATCACCTAGGCACTAATAAAATTCCAATGACAAATACATTTTCCCCAATTGCAGTAAACCTCGCAGAACATACAAAATGTGTTTATGGTTTCTTTTTCAAACAGATTGTCAGAGTTACACTAAAAAAGCAAATCCAGGAATGTTCCGTGATGCAGTAATACATATTTCATCTCCAGACGTAGCCCCATCTATAATAAGACTTTGTCTACTGCATAAGAATACCGTAGTGCCGTCAGATGAGTGTGAGATGCAGGAAATTTTTAACTTCGATTTTGAAGTAGAAATACTACGAATTTTCAGGCGAGGCAAAACACTCAGTAACAACTTAGGTATGTATAGACGTGTATACTACATCGCAGTGATTTTATCCCAAAATAAAGAGCGATAAACAGTAGTGAACAGTAAAATGTTTTCATAGAAATCTTACACAAAAACGCTTAGTAAATATTTTTAAAAATCTTTAAATTCCCCAGAAAAATGTATTATATATTATGAATTTTGTCTTGTCAATAACGCTTTTTATATTATTAGACATTATTAGTTGATAAATTTATTTACTTATGAGAGCAATTAACGCTTATGTAGTTAAGTTTAAAGCGTTATGAAGGAGGAAAACGATCGTATGTGAACTAAATAATCTTTTAAGAAATTCTAGAATAAGAAATTTGTTGAAGTTGGTATAAATCCACACACACACACCAATTAATCAAACGCTGTTACATTGAATTTGAGATGCAATTAAGTAATGTTCCTAGTTTAACGTACATAGTAAACTGATCATCAATGATTTGGTTAAGGCAAAAGCGTTTTCACTTTAAGGAAGGAGTTTTACATGAAATATGTTCTTCTTTTGATTTAAATTTTGTCTTACGAAAAAGAACGATGAAACCTACAAAGTTATGGAATAAATATATAAACTATAAAAACTGAAATATTGAAAAAGTTACGTTAAAAGTGAAAACATTTGCAGCCATACCCCCTTCAAACTATAATGACACAAAGTAGAAGGTATGAGTTATTATAAGAGAAGAACGACAGGGAGAAACGAGGACCATTGCCACGTCCAAATATAAATTTATAAAACTGAGCAATAGAAAGAGGGCTAACTATTTATTCATTTTTAATTCATATTTCACCCCTTCTCAGAACTGAGAGCGGACATTCAAATAATATCAAACTCTCCACAGAATAGATTAGTATACCACAGAAAATTCGGTTCAATATTAGAACGATTTTTCGTAGGGCAAACATTGTCTAAAATGACCATCCGCTTTATAATGATATCTCCATTATAAAGGGATTTTGTACAGTTTATATTGAATGATATTAGTGATATGGTTTCGAAGACTGCGCAAAGATAGGAACAAGAATTGAAGTTTCCTTTGAAACGACATAAAGATAGAAAATTTACGATTAAATATAGTGTGGATAATGCTAATTTTGGGCCACATCAGGATAAGTATTTCAGACATAGCGGGTATGTCTACAATGACCATCCGCTTTTTAATGATATCCCCATTATAAAGGGATGCCCATTAGAAGTATTAAAGTATTACTTTGTTCAATTAATATTTATTGAACATATTTATTTATTATTTGTATGGTTTCAATGGACTAAAAAAACAAAGAAAAAGTAAACAGATAAACAGAATTGAGATATCTGCACGTTATAATTTTACACTTTTTAGTTGCCCAGATTAGTTGATCCACGCATAATGGCACACTTCACAATTATATTCCGCAAGTTATATAAACCAAATTATGTTTGTCACAGAAGTGTTTATTCAAATAGACTCATATAAAAAAATAAATAACCTTTCTCCTCTGACGACTCCATGTACTAGTTGGCACAGATTTAAATTAATTCACTATTTTTTGCATCCATAAAATATATACTCTTTCAAGAGCAGCGTATCCAGGTCATTTTAAATGTCAAGCAATTATGAAGACAGGAAACAACAATGTTGGTATATTTTTTCCCATTCCCAATTCTATGTACTATAAGTGAATACAAATCGTTAAAACATCAGATTTTTATCCAGATATATTAATTCCCATTCAAAAAAAATAAATTTAGCTGAGTGTTAAGTAAGGAAGCATCATAGAATACATTTACCTGCACAACAATTGCAATAAATCGTATCAAGAAAATAAACTCGATAACCTTAAACAAATAGTTTCTTCGTCCTACTAGTGGTTGAAATTTTATTTCACAAATAAATAAAATGAATATTTCCTTTTGAAAATTTTTACCGTGTTAAAACACGTCAAGACGGCTTATACTACTCAAATGTTTTAAATAAAGAGAAAGTCTTTAATGGTAATGTTGCATTGAGAAATCTAAATTTATTTCGAACCATAGTAGGCGTACACATCATTGCTGAAATTTGGTCGTATTCCTCTCTTTTTTCTATCTGTACCGTAATTTCCCATTTACACTTGTGAAGATTTTGTTGTGAATATTTTTGGAATTTTATAGAATCAAGAAGATATAATCAACAAATTAGAATTATTTTGTTTTTTGTGAGTAGATGAACAGTTCCCTTAACATTTTGATCCAAAAACATTCGTTAAATTTGAATGCTGATTATCAAAATTTAATATCACATAACACATTCAGATTTTTTCTTCTCAACTGAATAGTTCAAGAACGTTTTTAGACAAAACACATTAACAATGCCTTAAGGCATTCCCCAGATGAAGGATCAATTTATAAAAATAAATATACATGATCTTTTAAAAGCAAATTTTTTCTGCAAGACTGCTTTTATACATTTAGCAGAAGTTAAATAGGCAAAATAGATTCATTTTCCCTCTGGTATACACCAAGATGAAACAAGAAATTGTTTTATCGATTTTCAATATGTTCAAACAAGTTTAAATATACACTTGATGCCATAAAATTGCATGAATTGTATATTACAAAAGACAAAAATACTGCAGTCGTATCACAAACTTACAATTCAGACGTGTGCAACTATGACAGCGATTAAAAAAATAGTAAAAACATAAAACACTATGTCTTTATATTCAAAAAATTGCTTAAATATCTTTTACAAAAACGATCCAAAATTAGTAAATTTCTACTAGACGAATGTTGATCAATAAGTATGAGAGAGAGAGAGAGAGAGAGAGTGTATAAACATAAGATATTAGTGCAGTTTGTATTGGTGAAAAATATATACAGCATTCCAAAGCCATGGAATGTTAATACAATAGAACGGAAAAATATTTCTAAAAGAACGATTTTATAGAATTCCGAATGAACCAAATTAATTTGTTTTCATTTTTTTCATAGTTAGAGATTCTCTGAATTTCACTGACAATTTATCCGAATAACAAGTTTTACCTTGTGTGCGAATATGAGAATTGATCTTAAGACAATTTAAATGCAATGGAAGAAAATTGTTGGAATTTGATAATAATTTCAGAAGATGAAGATAGAAAAGCTATAGAAAACTTCGAAATTCAAACTGGACTACCAAAAGTAAAGAAAATAAAGCCTGATGAATAAAAATAAACAGGATTGAAGATGTTATGTCCTTAGAAAAGATGCTGAAATTAATTTCGACGTATAAAATTACAAGTCATTTAAGTTCAATTGAATTATGGTTCAAGGTAATTAGATGTAAGATAACGCAGCATGTCCAGAGAACAATTGAGAGATCATTCTGTTTTTCTCCCTGCTTACCATATTTATCTTGAGAAAAATTATGGCAATGAATCTGATTGGTTATAATAATTAATATAAACCTCCATCCTCACTTTTCAAATATTTCTTTAAATAACATTTGAGATATATGTATACACAGAAATATAATCACTTTTACACAGCGAAAGCGGGGTGAGTACCAGCCGCAAGTCGTACAATATGTATGTTTGTTTATTTACATTCGTTAGCTCCTTTATAAAGTTCCACATGTTTTTTTCAATGTTAAACGAATGCTTTAAGCACAACATTTTCAGATGCAGACGTATATAAATGCTTGAGTGAATGAAATAACTTAATGGTATGAGCAGATGAACATACCCAATGTCAAATGTTAGTTAAAGATTTCGCACCGATGAAAAACTTGTTCGCTTCCTTGATATGAGAATTATGTACAAATCTATACCCACACCTATAACCTGTTTATAGAGCATATAAATAGTGTGTACTTCGAACAAAATTAACTAATTCAATTATTTTTCTTAAGATATTTAAAAAAAAAAACAGCAATCAAACTTAAACTTAGATTTGTTTTAAGTTTTAACTTGATAAAAAAAGTCCATAGCTTTTTGAACACGGTACAAGAAGATACTTTTAAGGCTCTCTTTGTTTATCATTTTAGTTGTTCTGTTTATTTGTCTTAGATTTCGTGCTTTTATCCAATTTTCTTTCTCTTTCTGCTTTTTTTCCGTTAATGGGGTTTATTTTAAAGTCTGCGAAACACACTTACTACGTAATAGCGGCTTTCATCGATTAGTGTTAAATAATTTTGCATAAAAGGAGAATTTGCTACAAATCAAGTCTTCAGTCGCACAAATGCCTGCCTCTTATCATAGCAAACAGACATATATTTTAATAACAATAAAGCTGGTCTAAGCTCAATAACAATAATAATAACAATTGTATGGCGCGACAGTCCACAGTGGTACTAGAGCCTAGCTTGCTCATCAACTATCGTGTTGTGCGTGCTACTGTTCTCTCACTATTAGAAAAGACCTACAGTTTTTACTACACCACGGCAGTCTTAGCTCAATACAACGCTGAATATCCTTTCATCCTTTTTCTAAGAGATCAGCAATTTGTTTATCGTTGCTTTATTTTCTGTGTAAAAACGAGTGATGATAGTCTTTTCTTTGACTGCAGAGAAAAAACTTAAGATATAAGAAAGGAGAAAGAAAAAACTGTTACTGATCATTTTAATCGACATCTCTAAAGCTCACGTTGAACGCATGTTTGTGCATTAGACATTTCAACGTTATTTATCTTATATGAATATTTGGAACACATTTCATTTCACAGCTGAATTTGATAAAACTATCTCTACTGATGACTTAGGCAAAGAAAGAATTTTTTTTTTCAAATTTGTTACAATTTGCTTTGTACATTTTTGTACAGTTTATATTGAATGATATTAGTGATATGTTTTCGAAAACTCCGCAAAGATAGGAACCAGAATTGTTTCCTTTGAAGCTACATAAAGTCAGAAAATTTACGATTAAATATAGTGTAGATGATGCTAATTTTGGGTCACATCATGATAAATATTTCAGACTTAGTGGGTATCCCCATAAACTAAGTTTAGAAACAAATCTTAATTTAACAGAACCAATACCTCTTTGGACGCCATTAATTCCATAGTACTTTCTGTGGAAACGACAGTCCCCAGTCCTACTCAAGTAGACATTATTTTTCATCTTATTACGTTGGTTACTGAAAAAATCTCAAGACACAACCTTTTCCTGTCTTTGCTGATTCTTTTCAGTAACGAGATGCACCATCAAATTTGTGGGTCTCCAGCTGGTGGAAAGTAAGAAACGGGGTAATCCTATATGCTATAAAAACCTTCCTGTACCTTTCTTTATCTGAATTTCCCCATCCTTTTTTTCTACGACTGAGGTATCTTCCTTTTTTATATGGATAGTCATTTAATTTTTCATTTCTTTATACGTTTTGGCAAGCATAAATTTAATGTTGTTGCGTTCTCAAATTTCAATCTAGATCAAATGTTTAGCCATTTACAAAGCCAAGAAGAAATACTATGATGTTAAGGAGCATGATTATAAGTTCTAATACACAATTTATAGGGATCACATTTATTTATGGAACAATACATTGAGGGCACAAAATCACAATAAACGAACAATGTGTAAAGGGAATACAAGTTGGTGAGTTCTTTGGTTGTGATTGAAGACAAACATAGAAAACTACAGTCGTCTCGTAATTGTCATTGTCACTTATATGTCGATTTGCGTGTCTGTCTGTAAAGCTTAGAGAATACATCAAAGCGCCATAGAGTTGACACACTCAGTATGACCCATCATCGTTGATAAACCCAAAATCGTAGAAGTCTAATTAACCAAAATATTCAATTCAATGCAAAATAAGAAGGGAAATTACGGTACTTGATTTCGTCTGATACGATTTTTTTACTTCATTTAAGAAATGAACATACAAATAATAACAGAAGCACAATGAGAAAATATAGAGCTAAAGACTTTGCATTTGTGAGATGTGACTTATAAGTTCAAGTAATTCATTGGTTCTTTTCAATCCGTGAGAGGAAATTAGAGGAGATACGCTTTAATTGTTACAAAATCCCTGCGGTCTGAACATGTCGAAAAATGAACGTACCTGTTGATTGTTTGGGCCGCCGACACCGCCACCGCCGATATTGGGAGCATTTCCATTGTTGTTGCCTGCAAATGCTGACAATGCATCTGTAAATGATCAAACAGTTATAAACTACTTCAGAATGACAAACAGTGACAAGCGGTATATTACCTCTGAAATCAAACGGACTGTTGTTCTGATTGTTTCCATTGTCGAAATTATCAAAATTAGGCCCATTGCCTCCAGGGCCGCCGCTAGGTGGACCCTGTTTGCCTTCTTGTTGATCTAATAACGAGCTCAGCTGCTGTGCCTGCATGAAGAGTGTGTTCTCTTGCTGGCGACGACGCATTTCTTCTTCTTGGCGTAGCATGCGAGTTTGCATATCGTTTTGCTGGCGTCGGAGATTCTCCTCTTCACGCAGTTTCATTTCTTCGGCTTGCTTTTCCCGCATTTCCCATTCCATCTTCTTTCTCTCATTGTCCTGTTCTCTCTTGCGGAGCTCTAAAATATGCGTTGAATTTCCTCATATTTTAAATTGTCAAATAATCGCTAGTTATTTTCAACATACCTTGTCTCAACATTTCAGTCTCATGCTCATACCGGGCGTACTCCATTTGAGCCTCCAACTTGTCTTCCTCCATTTTCAGTTCCCTCTTCAGGGCTTCTTGCTTTGTCTTGTACAGTTCATACAACTGCTTCCACCTGGTTCCGTACTCGTGCTCAAATGAATCCAGCTCTGCAAATCTGGGTCCAACATTACGTTCATGGTGGAACTCTTGTGTTTTCTTATTCAGGGATTTATCTGGTAAACCGTCGGCATCGTCGTTAATTTCAAACGGCTCCACAACGCATGGCCGCAAGGATGCAGTCAAGAAGAAACACTTGTCACTGCACAAACGCAGAGCTGCGTTTGCTGAGGATTTCTTCGAGAACTCAACAATACCTTCGCCAGTGTGCTTTCCGCGATCATCAACTACAATGATAGCCCTTTCAATCGGCCCGAAGATCTCAAATGATTTATACAACAGTTCGTTGGACACAAACGGGGTCAAATTCTTCACCCTCAAAATGGTTGCATTCGGTGCGAATCGTATACGCAGTGTACGACCCTTCCTCATTGTTCCGTCCAGCTCACGTTTGGCTTTTTCAGCGTTGTTGTGATAGTCCAGTTTTAAGAATGCAAAATTCTTGTCCGGGTTGGAGAAAACTTCTCCGATCTCTCCAAAAGGCTTAAACAGTTCCCGCAATTCCTCCTCGGTTACGTCGCTTGTCAGATTACCGATGTAGAGACGATTACGACCAGAAAACTTGGTTTCTTCAGCTTCAATTGGTGGCAGTTCGTGTGTAGGTCCAGTCATGTTTCTCAAACGCTGACCAATGAAGAAATCTTCATTTCGACCACCACCTCCATAACCACCGCCACCACCGCCACCTCCACGTCCTCCGCCACTACGACGATCATTCATTCTATTATTTGGCATATCATTACCGCCGCCTCCGCCACCTCCCATATTTCTTCCACTATCGTCACGTTGCGAATTATTTTTGTCATTCTGAAAAAAAAAACATGTTATCATTGAATCAGCAATCAGTGCATGATGGAAGAATCGCAGGAAAAAAAGTGGATAAACGGTGCTTTATATCGAATTGCACAACTTATGACTATCGTTTGAAGGTTTCATGGGTAATTGCCGTTCATAAAATAATAAAGGAGGATTGTATTGAACTCATTTAATTTGATTACACATCATCATATTGAGTGTCCATCATTATAGTAATAGACAGTCACTTCTCTGAGCAAATATGTTGGAATAAAAAATAGCAGTTGCGTACGAAACCAATTAGTTGTGCGTTCTGAGTTGAAAACTCGGATAACAAATATCAGTCAATTTACAAAGGTGCTCCTCTGGCCTTTGCATATTACTTAAACCTTTCAGAAATTGAAGCAAACAAAAACAAATCAGTCAGAGTTTAGCTGAACCACAAAGGACAAGTAAATACTTATGCGTATGATATTAGGTGTGTTGCGGTACTTTCTGTACTAAACTCTGAAGTTTAAGGAGAAGGGGTAATTCTCTCTAAGAAAAAGGTAAAGTACGGGAACGCATCTAAACTAAATGTGTAAAGTATGTCATTAAGAAATATCAAATTCCTTTTTCGATAAAGAAAACAAAAACAACAAGATTTGAGTCACATACACGGAGAAAATGAATTAATGCTTACTGTACGCACACTAATTCATTTGACAGAAAGCCAACAACCTACCTACAAAAATTTCTTGGGTTAAAATGGACAGGGTGGGGAAATATTTTACTCTCCCAAAAGAGCACTCATTTGACGAAAAACCCATTTTTTCGGAATACGGGAACGGCCATTGCGTTGTTTTGTGGTCTTTTTCCAAGTACACAGCTATTACGTCTGTTCCAGCAGCTCTAAATTGCTACGAATGTACGAAAGGTATTCCATTTGCTCATGAAGAGAGCTCATGAGGGGGTAAAATATTTCCCTTCCCTACGAATTTCTGCCAAAGCAAAAATCTGTGCAGATAACTGTCAAAGTGAAAATGAAGAGACTTCTGACATTTCATATACCTATCTGATAACTTTTTACATTTAAATTAACGAATTTCTACGAAAAGTCGCTACACAAGTTTCGACAGAGTTACTCTCTCCAAGATAGATTTTTATGTATTTGACGTAGTGGGTAGAGTGAGACGCTCACACGCAGCAGGTCTAGGTTCGATTCCCGTCTGAACACCTTGAATTTTTCACGGCGCCACCTCTTTCGAGCTGCTGATAACACTCAAAGAGTAATAACTATGAAAGAGCTTTTCAAATGTTCGCCGTTCGAAGTCGGCAAAAAACAGTAGGCCCTTCTACTCGTGAGCGAACAGTAGAGCGCAGAGTAGTTGATGAGCAAGCTAGGTCCTGGTCCCTTGTGGACTGTCGCGTCATCCAATTATTATTACTTAACTACGAATTTCTGTACACAAATGAATTGGAACAAACCTAACATAAATAATAAAACTCTTGAATATTTTTCGGAGAACTTTAACGAAAATTAAAGTTCCCCCCTCTGGCCGTTTACCCATATCATCTCAGATTGGCACCAGCTTTTGTTTCCTAACAAGTAGGTGTAGCAATGAAATAATAATCCCCAAGCACTTGAACGTAGAAATATCCTGGAATATAAAATGATTCCAGGGACATTAATAAATGCTCTCTATACCCATATCTAAACGCATTTTAATTATGCATAATTCCTTATCGGTATCATTAGAAAAATTATTATCTATTATCAAGTGCCCATTTGGAAGATAATTGTTATTTGTTTTATTGGCAAACAAATAGCAATTTGCCCATGATACACATTTCTTTGAAACGCTAAACACACTGTTGAATGAACAAACAAAAACCCACGCTTCTATATACAGCATATAGAAGCATACATACATACATATACAGCATGCTCTTATCGTTGGCAAATTGCTCTAAAATATGCACCCTTATGTCATTCTGAAAGTTCACATGCGCTCTCACGCTTCGGTCATCAACCTATTTTCAGGGATGACACTCGCTCCATGTACATCCGATCAGACGGGGGTAGTTCTTTACCTCTATGTTCTCATCACCCCATAGGTGAAATTAATGAAATATAAACAAACATGTCATCTGCGGCTTAGCGTTTCCCCCATTATAAAACTCTGAAGGCATTTAGGGTGCAAAGTTCTACGAAGCGCTTCAATGATAGCACTTTAATTCTACTTAACCGTACATGATATTGGGATGATACAGCAGCGAGTATTAAAATAAGTAATGTAAAATAACGTATTTTTTACGAAGTTTGCTATACATTTACGTAAATGCCTTTATGCAAACGCAAATTAATTCGTTGAAGGCAAACAGATAATTTCATTTTTATCAAGGAAATTCTACTTATGCAGAATGGTTGGAGCTACGGTCTGCTGTAATGCCATCCGGAGGAATGCGGCAATATTTGGTCTCCGTCAGCAACACTTTATCCCAAAATTTTCAAGGAATTCAATGTAAATTTGGAAGTGTGTATGCTTTAATAATAATAATTGTTGGCGCTACAGTCCAAAGGGGGACCAGGACCTAGCTTGCTCATCACCTACTCGTGCTGTGCGCGCTACTGTTCTCTTGCGAGTAGAAGGGATCTACAGTTTTTTGCTGACTCGGAACAACGAAGTTTGAGAAGCTTTCTAGACAGTTATTACTCCTTGAGTGTTGTCAGCAGATTGAAAAATTGGTGTTGAGCTGGGAATCGAACCTAGGCCCTTCGGCATTTGAACATCGCACTCTACCCACTACGCAACCAGAATTGGGCATAAAATAACATAATGACCAATGACTAAAGAAATGCGACTAAACGTTTCTCATGAATAATTTATTTGCCTGACTAACGTTTATTCATGAATTTTCATTATTCCCACATATGATTGACGGTTATTCATGAATAATGTGTAGTGATGACTATCGCTGTATCATGAATAACCAAAAATCGCGGGCATGTTGGAATTTACGCATATATTTGCATTTCCGGTAACGAGACTTTTTTTTAATGACAAGATGCATTTTTTAAAGTCTTGTTTATGACAAAGTCGGTTATGGTGCTATTATTTAACACAGACATGTATATATTTACGCGGCCAAACTTTAATTGCAAAAATTATGTGGTAAGATATCATCAAAAAACAAAAAGTTCGACAGTGATATTTTAAAGTTCGTTACCATTTGAAGGAACTCAATAATTTGTCTTTTTTTGGTCATGAACAATGATTTACCTTGAATAAATGCTCTTATTTAGTGATTAATGACTAATGATTAACTTATTTGAATAACTCACGATTGATGTAGTCATGAATTTCTGCAAATAATGACTAATTTATTGGTCAATCATTATTTTCATGAATAAGGAATAAATTAGTCGCTTGAATCCGGAAACTAATGACTAATTTAGTCATTAGTCTTCATTCAACCAAAATTTGCCCAACACTGCGCCACGGCGACCATGAGGAATGAAAAAATTGACCGACGATAATAGCAAAAATTTCGAACGTTTTGACAGACGACAATAGCGCAAATTTTCAACATTAAAAAAAAAAAACAAATAAACATGTGAATGGTGACTGCATTTACTTATGTTAAGTGACTGCTTTGAGAAAATAAAGAAAGATCCAACTTGCATATGTATCGTTTAAATGAAAAAAGTTTTAAAATTCTGACTCTATTTATAACTCAAGAGTTTTGCGTTCGTCTGATTAGGATCGCAAGTCGGAAAAAACATTTTAATACCGGCAAATTGTTCGACAAAGATGCTTTTGTTTTCTATTTCCCACCAAAAAGTAAGAGTCTGTATATCGAAGTTGCTTTGAAGCTATGCCACATCACACTTAACAGCGAAATTTTCCAATATGTTCTGTGCATTTTGTTTTGCTCTAAAATACAATACGACTTGGTAAGATGGAAAAAAAACACCCCTGCAAAAGCGGAATAAAGTATCCATCTGCAGCAAAACCCCAACCGGCATCTAATCAATATTTACTTGGCATAAGGGATTTCAATAAAATTATTGCTTGTATATATGTACCTAAGCCTATACTGTAAAAAATAATTTTAAGAAGTAATCAAATTATCCCTAAAGTTGTACTTCCCTCAAAGAAAAGAATTTAATTTTATATTTTTATTACAAAAAATAAAATTAAATGAACTCCCTCTACTCAATTATTCAGAATAAAAATACAAAACGCACGTTCGTCCTGCATGATTTAATGAAAAGTTTCCGCTTCTACCTCGGCAAATAGAATAGCATGAAGGTAAAACGTGTGCCGTTCAAAAACAAAATGGAGGCAAAGCAAATTATTTATTCTGCAAAATCTCTAGAATATGAAAAACCAGTCAGTCACGTAACTAGCTGAATTAAAAATTTTTTTAAATATTTTATTAAATCGCAACAAATTCTAGCATTGGGCTTTTAATTTGTCGGATCTTTCTCATAATTTAATTATTAAGAACTGGGGAAGGCTAGGTTACCGCCATTTTGTTGCACGATAAGATAAATGGTACTCACATCATTTCGGAAATTTCGGCGGCGATCACGACTTCTCCGTCCTCCAGAATTGCCACCTTGGTTAAGTTTGCCGGAGAAATTTCCACCTCCTTGTTGGTTGTTTCCGTAGCGAGGCTTTTTTTCCATAGGTGCACCATCACCGATTTCAGATTGTGATTGCTGCTGTGGGTCTTGGTGGTCCTGCTGTTGGGATTGCTGCTGCTGTTGTTGCTGGTGTCCTTTTTGATTTTGATTCTTTTGATTACCACCTTTATTACGCTGGGGTAATGGACCACCGCCATTCATAGTTTCAGACTTCATATCCATTTTTTTTTTTTTTCTTCTAAATCTTCTTTTGTTAAATTTTCTTTTTCAGCTCACGCAACCACACTTCTACACTCTCCGATGCACAGAACAAAAATGGATGTATTTCGATTTAGAAAGAAATAAGAAAGAAAAGGAAGTAGGTTTAACGATTGTCATATTTTGATATCACATAAAGATGGCGCAAGTGGCGAAAAGAAGATATTACCTTTAGCTATGTTCAAATGGACACTAGTGTGTTGCAAAATAAAACGTATGTATATTTGTACATATATATTAGGTAATCGTAAAACAAATATTAAATGATTGCATATTGAAGTAGAATTCAACTTCTTCAGTTATCAACTACTTTTACTGCACAAATGTTTTTGCGTTAGCGTACACGAAGTTGAATAGGACACTTGGATTGGAAATAATAGACTGAAAAGGGTAAACTACCAGAATTAACAATGCCGATGTCCCTTTTAAATTATTCACTTTAAAGGACAATCTGTAACTTGGTTTTTATTATCCTCAAAGATAAGCCCTAGAGCTTATTCATACTGGACTTAACCCTTTCATAAAGCGATTGATAATTTATATGTAAAGTTCAGAATCAAATAATTCATGTTATGTTTCACTCAGCAGTACTCTCTAGTTTCGGTACATAAAATAGAAGCTATAAATAGATTTTTCTTCGAGTACAATGATAAATGAACATTAATGTTTCAGTCTTAAAGACTATCTGATCAGGGAAGTGGTAAACAAAACGTGAAAGTAGAGAACAGTCACTCCTCCACAAAACAAAACAACAATTCTCAATACAATCATATTTCAAAGGAATTCTCGACACAATTAAAATATATTCAAAGCAGTGGCAGAAATGAATAAGTAACAAATACAATAGGCAGTAAGTAATTAAATTTTCCTAAGCGTTTTCATATAAACCTTTTCATACGGTTCTGAAACATCGTTGGAACCACGACAAAGTGTACGCAATGAAAGCTTCAATTCACCATTCTTTTCCATTGATATGTAATCTGCAAATGAAAATAAAAACTGTCAAAAACTTGAAATGATGAAACAATTCCAACTAGCCTTTATTCTCATAAGCATCTAGAAGAATTTTCGGGTTCTTCAGTTCCGCATTTCGAGATGTGATCCAACTTGAGAGCTCCCCCATTACCGTAGAATCCTTTGGAACGCGAATAGGCTGTGCTGACGTCTCAGCCTCGGAACCAATCACTGGTAAGAAGCACCAGCAATATCCAAGTGTTGTCTCCACAGACCATCGATTCTTTCCGTAAATACTGACCAGTATCTGTGGCCCTGAAAGGAAACAATATCAGTTCCGACTTGACTTGGTTACAGAACACTTACATCCAAAGGGATTACTACTTTTAAAAATACACTCAAATGGTAAATTAAACACTATCTTATCGTTGGGAGTCTTTGGAATGGCTGCCTGTGAGATTCCTTTTGTTATTCCTGAGACCAGTTCCCAATTGCTGCCACTGACCACCTCAAATCTACAAAAGACTTGGCTGCTTTCAGGTCCCAAAGGGAAGGTTGCCGATTCAATTGTACCAGTTGCAAAAACGAGAAAAGATGTTGGTGCGTCCATTATTGGTTCTGTTTACAATTTTGTTATTTTGCACCTGTTTGCAGCTGTTCTCAAAGTTGAACTAACACAAACAAAATTCGGAGAACAAGTGCGGCATTCCACTGGAATTCGTTCATGTGAAAAACCTGTATTTCCAGTGTCCTTTGTTTTTGCCAGTACAACACCAACACAATTTTACACAGTTCTGTTTATAATAGAAGTGTTCGAGTGCTTCAGGGATCTTCCTATTACGTGTACAAGAATGCAGAGTTCTTTAAGTTCGAATAAACAGACCTTTTGTGTTGTATGTGGGTCTTGACAATTGTTTTGGACAACAGGGAAATAAGATCGAATTTAAAATGAAAACCATTCTTGAAGCAAGTTGCGTGTAACAGATTCTAAAGTGCTTGCTTTAAATGGATGGAAAGGTTTACTACAATCTTATGTTTTTATTTGAAACAGGAAGAAGCAAGTTTCTGAGCTGGATCTAGACCTCCTAATTTTCTCTCCATTTGATTACTTCAAATCACGCATAATATAATTTAATTAATTCGCAATGTTATTTCATTGCCGTTTTATTTCTGGAAAAAAACAATCCGATGTATTGCGAAAGCAGACTTTAGCCTCAGCCAAAATTTTTTTTCCAACTTATCTCAAAGTTGCTTCGTGTCCATATGCGTTGAATTTACTTCATGCTCACATAAATTGTAAAATGATAACATAATGCACACTTAATAATTATTTAGCTGTAGTGTCAAATACTTCTGTGGTTTATAGTAATAATAATTGTTGGCGCGACAGTCCATATGGGGACTAGAGCCTAGCTTGCTCATCAACTGCTCGTGTTGTGCGCGCTACTGTTCTTTCACGAGTAGAAGGGACCTAAAGTTTTTTGCCGACTCCGAACGGCGAAATTGGAGAAGCTTTCTTAGACAGTTATTACTCTTTGAGTGTTGTCAGAAGCTCGAAAGAGGTGGTGCCGTGAAAAATTCGAGGTATTCAGCGAGGAATCGAACCTATACCCTTCGACGTGTGAGCGTCGCACTCTACCCACTACGCCACAGCGGCGTAATAGAAAAATGTTGTACAATTTGCAAGGATCTGAGTATACCTTTTTGAACAACCACTTTTTTTGTGTGTGCTGCAGAGAACATCAAGAGAGGTAAGCTCGGAAGTATTTAAGGAACTGAACGTTTGGAAGCCTAGGCCTATGACAACACACTTCTATTCCATGTTAACTATACCAAAGCAAAATAGAGCTTCTTTATGAGTTTGATGAACTTAAGCCTTAATAACCAATATTGTGCTGTTCGTCGTTTCCTGTAGAATTATGTATGCACACTAAATTCACCAAATATCAAGGTCTCAAAGGGAAATTTTTGGCTATTAATGCGTGAGGAGTATGTTTTAGGGCTTCGCTGCGGGAAAGGAAGAAAGTAATCTGACAACGGTTTATGGAAGTTACCAGCACTCCTCTTAAAGCTGCATGTTGTCAGTTTTCTAAGATTATACCGGAAGAAGGCAAATAATAATTAATAATTGTTGGCGCTAAAGTCCAAAAGGGGACCAGGGCTTAGCTTGCTCATTAACTGCTCGTGCTGTGCGCGCTACTGTTCTTTCACGAGTAGAAGGGACTAAAGTTTTTTGCCGACTCCGAACGGAGAAATTGGAGAAGCTTTCTTAGACAGTTATTACTCTTTGAGTGTTGTCAGCAGCTCGAATGAGGTGGAGTCGTGAAAAATTCGAAAAATTGGTGTTGAGCTGGGAATCGAACCTAGACCCTTCGGCGTGTGAACGTCGCACTCCACCCACTACGCCACGGCGGCCACGGCGAATAGTAAATTGTATTTCCAAAGACATCCAAAAGCTTTCGAAATCACCGGATATGACGACCGATGTTACGAAAAGGCAAAATAACACTTATTTGGATGTTGATTTGTTTACCGAGGTAGTCAGGTGAATGGGTTAAAACATACAACGCCCACTTCATCAAGGCTGAACGCAAAAAAATGTTTTTGATCTGCGCTTACGGGGGTTACAATAATATGGATGATTCCTAGGATCTACTGAAAAAACTGATGACGATGTCCCATCTGTGATAATTAATTAGGATTCAGGCGAACAACCGGAAGAAAAAATTTAAAAGAATCAGAACATTTTTGCGTAATGGGACATAGCAACCTTCAATCAGATTGTGTAATGTTACAATCTTCATCTGACACCAAAGTATTCTCTGAGTGTTCTCTACAGTTTGAAACATGTACGGCTGAGAGTTATGGACAGAGATGGACAATTTCCAACTCAACTGAAGTCAATACACAGAGTTACGTAGAATTTGTGCCAGCTAATTTTTCAAATGCCTGACAAGAATCCGTTTCAGCTCTCTCAAAAGAGATCAACGTCAACAAAATTTGAGAAGGTAAGGGGCAAGATCAACATTAAAAACAAAACATTGTCTAAAAAAAAATATACAAAGTTAGAGCAATTTCAGTATCATTTGTTCAGTCCTCGAGTTAACCCCATTCTTTTGTGCGAACCCGTGAAATCGTTGGGGAATTACCTATTTTAAGTGCATCCCATCAGACTGCAGAAACCTTAAATCATTGAAGCAAAGAACTCTTGTATTGAAATGAATACAAGTTTCGATGAAACACTAAATCAGTAGAATCAGTTTCTATTTCTATTCCATTTCTTAATTCCTTACGATATAAGCAGTCGACCCTGAAGCAGTTAAAGGTACCCGGCTATGATTCCATACAGTGGTGGCGCCTAGACGCATAGGGGAACAATAACCCATTCTCTTAAAATCACATTTTTAACAATTAGCTTGCATGTAAAGAGTAGATTACTGTGAAAGTTTCAAAGCGCTGCACATGGTAACAGTTTTTAATAAACGGATACAATTCAGACTCTTTTAAACTTAACCGTGCTTGTAAAATAATGAGAGAAATAAAAATGTGCCACATAAAATGGCAGCTAGCAGGTAGTATCAATGTGACCTGCACCGCGTTTGGCAAAACGAACAGAGCGCAGCAGTTTGACATATGTCTACCCACTCACATCGGATTATATATTGGTTTTGTTCCTGGTGTTTGGAATCAAGTGGACTCGTATTTCTTAAAAACCAAATATTTATTGCTATTTAAAAATAAGTGTTATTTAATATAAATTACATAACTTTAAATTATTAATTAACAAAAAATATCTATTCGCAAATCCGTCGTCTCTAAGTTATACGTTTCTAAGTGATTCAATATTTCCTGGAATTCTGCTACGGTGTATTTTTTTCTTCAACATATAAGATTAACATTATTTTCGCTTTTGTTGTTGCGTTCTTAAAGATAACAAAAACGGTGAAGTTACTTAAAAATCTTCTATACACGTTCTTTAATCAATATTTGCGGTATTAAAATATAAAATTCCCATGGAAGCAATTTGGGCTTCTCTTTTCAATTTCCTAGAAAAGAAGTGAATTCTAAGAATTATGACATGAATGGGAAAAACATCCCGCGAAGGCTGTGTATATACTTGTTCGTCAATAGGCATTACAGAAAATTTATTTTGATATTTACGCATTGAGACCGGTCAATCTATGCGCAGATGAGCATACATATTATGTGTTTTGAGTTGATAATAAATTTAAAATTCCCTTAAAGTACTGCAATCTCTAGTTTTATTCTGAAAACATATACAAGATTTAATAGTAGTAACCAAGTTCTTACATCGAAAGGATATAATGGCTGGAGGAGTTGATTTAAGTCGAATAACAAGATACAGTCCATGGTAAGTGAAATTTGTCATCTGTTTTCTGTTTGGATTATAATCTAAGAAGTATGCGTAGAGTTTTGTTGTTTTTTTTTTAATAATTTTTGGCATCGTAGTAGAGGTCCGGTCCAATGATTCTGTGCATTTTAATGTGAAATTTCAATAGAATTGCGTGCATTCAAAGTACTTCACAACACATGTTTGGCTTATTGAGAATGAAGCACAGGTTAATGTGTATACATGGTTTATTTAAAGAGGAAATGTTTCCTAGAAAACGTACTGTGTATGCTATTGTTGAGCTCAAATGTATGGGTAACTCTTGAAATTGGGAGCAACGTATTTTTTGCCTTTAATTATGAAACTTGTTTTCACTACCAAGAATTGCATGAAATTCGTTTCATTGAATTCTCAGTACCCAAGTCAGTGTGTGACTTTCAATTGGGCAGGAGATGATTACATATTTGAATATGCACATGCATTAAAAGAAGTATTTCCTTGTGCATGTTAAAATAAGTTTTGCGCTATAGGAAACAAAATAGTTGCGGTTGGCAAAGAATCTGAATGGAGCATTTATTTTGCCGCTTTGCGTTTTTTTTAACAAACAACCTAATTGAGCGGTTTTTCTTGGAAGGGCAATAATCTCTTCAACTCGTGAATCCCACAGCAACACACGAGAGGTGATTGAACAAAGCAAGCAGTAGCTAGTTTTTTAGCATCTTCTTCAACAAAAAGTTGATTTTGTTTAACAAATTTTAAAGTTTGTTTAAATCAATACACTCAAGAAATCACTTTAAAGTGATTCTCAAAAAAGATCTTCACATAGAATCGCTTGTGTGTAAGTTTTAAAATATGCAAATGTATGTATACGCAAAAGTCAGCAGTGTTGTTATTAGGCCGATTGACGTTGTGCAACACATATGTATATGCGTACATATGGTGAATATTTTCTGTTTGTACACACAACATAGCTTGTTGTCGCAGTTTGAATTTATGCGTACCATTAGCATGTCCAAGACCACCATATCAGTTGTAGTAGAGATAGTGATTGTTTTCCTATGTTGATAACAGTTGTTTTGTAGCAATCGATTGTGAATTTGGAGTTTTCAAATTAAAATAAATTTCTGTTTCCAGTCTCTGCAATGATTTTTTTTACTTCCTCCTAAAGAATACTTCTGGTCCGGAGTTTGAAAATGATTGATGCAAATGTTTCCCTGACCTCTTTTCTTAATTTTAAATAAAGAAATTCATAATACTGTCGAAAATTGAGATAATTATTAAGAAATACTGTGTTATTATTTTCCAAGCTCGCCGTTTAGAGCTCATATGTACAGATATATGTCTTTTCCACGCTAAGCCAACATTAATGACTGACTCCCAGGTTTTTGGAGTTTTCTTGGGTGAATATTAGACTAAAAAATGAATTTAAAACAAAGACAACCAATATTTCACAAAGAAGCCAAAGGCAACGAGAAGAAAAAAAAACCAAGGTTAGCTTAGAGAACTCGTTCAGATTCAGCAAGTTAGAATTGAGATCAACAGTTAATAAGCTAGTTTAAATATTTTTTGTCTAGCATGTAAGAAACAAGAAAAAAAAAATTAATAAAAAAAACATCATTAATGATCTACATACTGAGGCAAGTCAATTTTTTAAACTTCAGATTTAAAATGATTAGATATTTAATATTCTGTCCAAAAAACAATTTCGAAACTATCTCAAATATGTCGTCGGGACGATTGTCTTATGCATCCACCTGTGAAAATCTGGACATTGGTCTGGTATACGGTTAAATAATGTAACGTATGTTCTAGATATAATCGTCCAGCCTTTACCAGTGCTTTTATTTTGAGTTTTCTATTATAATCGATGAATCCAAGGAAATCAGCTGTACATAAAGTTCAGTCAATAATTAGATCAGATGAGTTCTTGAGGAAATTCTATGTATTTTCAATTATAAGGTTTTGCGCATTAAGTTCGTAGAAGTCACATAGATTCGTCTTGCTACCCAGTTCATCTAGGTTTTGCATCTTTTCTTTTGGTTTGCACATTAGAGTGGCAGATAGGAAAGGTTAAAACTGCATAACTGTAAAAGATCCTGTTATCTGTTCAGTGGTAGTTTCAAATTGCTATCAACAGTCGAAATGAACTGTTTTCGAAACTTGTCTTATTCTTAGTTATTGTTTCCAAGTTGAAAAAGGCAAAATCGTTTGCTCAATTTTTAATACAGTTTCTTGTGAACTGTGTCCTCTTTAGTTCGTAAGCGTGCCCGAGGGATCAGGAAAAAATACAGTCAAATCGCATGATTGCGCAATTACTTTGTTGATATTAAACTCCATTACTATACACCTCATTTATTTCTCACTTATTGTTACAATTTCTTTCTTCCACTAAGAAGTTGTCTCTTAAAAATACAATTGAATAAATTTGGTTGTTCGTGAAATACTCATATGGTTTGTTTTGACCTTTTGGTTTAATCTCATAAATTTCAATCTCAACTATTCGTTTTTGTTTAACGTCATTGGTATTCGGACGAATTTTATTTTTGGAATATGAAATTCTCTATTTCTGTTTGCGCCTTGATCGCGTGTATTATTCAGTGTCTTTCCACTTATTTAGGGTACAAATCTGGCATAGCCCCTGATGTTAGTTTCGAAATGATATTCAGTAAAAACTCCAATTCCTTACTGTTACCTTTTTTAATTATTCCTCTTTTCCATTTTATCTGTTTAACCATACTAGTTTATAGATTCCCATAGTACCTGACTTGTAAACAGATGTATAAACAGGAAATTAGAACCCAAATTCATGTTTGTTGTATCAAGCTTAATGGGTATCATGCTTAAATTCTGTCAATTATCTTCAGGCTAAAAAACATATTTGGGTCGATTGTTATAAACAGATTTGAGTATTTCAAATTCAGCAAGACTGTACAATGTCTTCAATTTGCCGGTGTGTACATATATGTTTCCTTCATCTCTGTGTTTATTAAATTGCTAATGTATGCCTTCTTTTTCTTTTCAGGCAACTCCTCACACTTCAAATCTTTGCGTGTTTGTTTGCAAAACACGTACTCGCCTATGATTTCGTTGGCGGTAAGTATTACAATGGTCTTCTTCCTTTGAAGTCGTTTTTCGTGGTCATTACTCGTTTGATATAGATGTCTACTTATTGTAATCCAGGAGAACATGATCTATTCCGCTATCACATTATGCGCTCATTTGCATACGCAAATAAATTACCCCTTGTTTTATTATATTTTGCATTTATTTTACTTTTACAGCTGTGGAACCACTACGTACGAATATCATCACTGGTGGCAGTGCTAACGTAACTTGCCGCATAAATAGGACTCACTATGGGAGCGACAGCACTTGTCTGAGGTTTACACTTGACAATCGTGACGTACCGAAGGAGCAGATATATGTACGTTTGTATTCTCTTTTTGTTCTTTATTCATTCGTTCTCATTTCTGTGTAACTCTGCTGTTGCAATTGTTTTCTTGGGTCAACGGGACGGATGCATTCTGTTCTGCTTGTCGAATCCCGTGGTTTTTCTTAAACTGTTGTATTATTTGGAATTGGGTATTCTCTTTCATTTGAAACAGTTTTTCCACATAAGTGGGAGTGAAGACGTCGTACATATGGACGTAATTAACTATAAATTTCCCATGTGGACGGATGCATTTGCCATTTCATTTGAATTACTTTTTCAGTTAGACATGACACACTGTAAGGTTTTATTACTTGAATGTAGAGCATTTAACGATTTTGTGCTCTTTTGGGGACATGCGACGATTTTCTTAATTAATTTAACTCGATTCTGATTTCTGTGAAACATCACAAATAACTTAAATAGACGCAAATGAATTACATCGAATTGGCAGTAATCTGAAATATTAGTTCTACGTAAACTACACTTCGTGGAAAGCATGTCTAGAACGGTAGGGAATAGGTTAATGTGTGCTGCAAGTGGAAAAGGGCAACAATGATGACCAACTCTTTGCCAATACGGACCGTTATGGACTGGAGAGACTTACAAAAGATAGTTTCCAGACATTCCGATATTAGACGCACCGCTAATAATTCTCATTCTATTTCATATTAAGGGATTATTCAAATCAATTTATGTATAAATGTTAACATCTACCTCACACAATGAACAACATTTTGTGGAATTTTCCTTCACAGAAAGCCTTTAACTTTGGGAGACCTTACTCCATTTCGGAGATTTTAAACAATACTTTTTAGTGCTTGTTTCCTCTAAACAATTTCAACTTGACCAATCTAATCTCTCAAACCTGCATCGTTTTCCCTGCTTCCTTTGAAGTTTTTTTTATCCCTCTGAATACAAACCAAATGGACGACTGTCATGTGTTTTGCAATTTGCTTTTGAATCTCCTTAACAGGACTTAAGCCGCCAAAAACATGAATTCTAAAAAATGGCAAAGGTTAATTATTTTTGTTTGAATTTCAGATTATTAATGATACATCAATTATTTTGATGTTAACCAACGCTGTACCCGGAACTTATTTCTACACATGCATGTGCGGAAATCACGGAGTTCAGTCTGCGTGGGTCTATGTGGGTAAGTGGTATTTTAAATGAGAATTTGGGGATAATTGTGACATACGAAAAGATACTTAAAAAAATTAAATTCATGTTGTGGATCAGTTTTTTATTTTATTGCTAAGGGCATTTCAATATTGGTTTATATTTAATTTTAAGCTTTTGGTTTATATTTAATTTTGTCACTAACAACAGCTTCGATGGGTTTTTTTAAAATGGTTGTGACAAAACTGGCAAAGATTATTTCGAAATGATTCAAATTTTCCATAAACGATGATAATGAAACGCTCAAGTGTTTAAGGGGTTTTCCTTTAAAAATGTTTATGTAAATGTAGTGAAAGACAAACTTCGGTCTTTCATTTACGACTCCGACAGATGAAAGCATTTAGAACACTCACGATTTCCTTTTTTTTAATTCGATGAAGGACTATTGAGAAACGTAATAATCTCTATGGTGAGACTTTCTTCCGTTATCCCAATGACTCTGATTCGAAAACTTTTCGGGTCGGAGCAGTCGTGTCCATACCCTCTACATGGGTTAGTCATCTTAAGCGTTCTATCCGGAGACGCTTGACCAGGTGCATGTTGCTGTACAGCCCATAGAGATCGATATTATATCTTCTAACCCAGATGCTTGTGGTCGCCGTGACCGAGTGGGTTGAGTGCGACGCTCACACGCCGAAGGGTCTAGGTTCGACTCCCAGCTCAACACCAATTTTTCGAATTTAACGGAACCACCTCTTTCGAGCTGCTGACAACACTCAAAGAGTAATAACTGTCTAAGAAAGCTTCTCAAATCTCGCCGTTCGGAGTCGGCAAAAAACTGTAGGTCCCTTCTACTCGTGACAGAACAGTAGCGCGCATAACACGAGTAGTTGATGAGCAAGCTAGGTCCTGGTCCCCCTTTGGACTGTAGCGCCAACAATTATTATTTAACCCAGATACTTGGATGGCCTGGGATGATCAAGCTGTTATATAAAGCAAACTTAGTCCTTTAAGAGAGCGCTTTATTACTCAATTGTAAAAAGGAAAAAGCGATTGGTTAGAGTTATTCTGCGTTTGATTTCGGTACTGTTATTGTTGTTCCTGTTTACTGCGGAGCCGAGGTAGACGAAGTCCTTGACTACCTCCAAGTTTCAGCTGCCTAGTGTGACGCTCTGTCGGAGATGTCGATGTTGTCTGTCTTATCTTGATGACAGCATGTATTTTGTTTTGCCCCCATTTACCGCCACACTCATTTAAGCCGCTTCCGCTTCAGCTTCAATGCCAGCAAACGCCTCATTGGCGGCTCCCTCTGTTCATTAAATTATGCCTATGCCATCAGCGTAAGCTAGCAATTGAACTGACTTTTGGAAGATCGTGCCTCTGGGGCTTGGGGACTTGTGAGTTACGCATGATCTTCTCGAGGATGATGTCGTCTTGTCTAAAACCTTTTTTGACATTGAAAGTCGGACTGAATTTTTGTCTATCATCGTCCAAATTAAGTAGAACATTCTACCTAACAACGGTATTGGGGCCGTCATCGCCGTTAAAAAGTCTGCAGAAATGATCCTTCCAGATTCTCAGCACCGATTACGACTTTACTACTAGGTGTCCATTTAGATCCGGCAGGCTTCAGTCCGAACCTTATATCCTCCGGATAGCTGTTATACCATTCGGTAACATTTTCGGACTTCATTCCTGCCATAATACCTTTCCTCTACCGCGCGCTTCTCATGTTCCTTCTTTTTCCTTCCGAGAAGCCGGTACTTTTCCCTTCTTCTCTGTTCGTAGAGCTCAAGAACAGTCCTCGTCGTTCGATGCAAGGTGCTTTATAGCCGTTTTGATTGACTTCATTCACTTGCCTGCACTTGTCGTCAAACCATGGGTTCCTTTTGGGTGCTGACGTGAAACCCAGCACGTCAGTGGCAGCTTTTCTTTCTTTTCTATGGTTAGTGCAGACAGCGTCGAACTCTGAGCATGTTTCAGAGACCCTTTATATTTGTTTTCCTTATAAATTACTAAATCTATACTTTTTTGCATCTTAATCCAACTGGCTCCAATTCCAGGCCTTGGCACATTGCCTTTTCTTAACGGAACTGATAACATTCAAAGAGTATATACTGGGTTTTAAAAATACTTCTCGAATTTCGTCGTTCAAAGTAAGCAAAAAACTGTAGAGTCCTACTCGTGAAATCACATTTGCACGCACAACATGAGAAGTTGATGAGAACTGTTGCGCCATTCAATTGTTAAAAAAAAAATTAAAAAACTTAACATATCATATCAGTTTTATAGATCCAAGTTTACCGCGTACCTAAGCTTGTTCTTTTAAACTGTTGTCTGGAATGTGTCAACACGATTTCCTTTAAATGAAAACCTCTGTTAATTATCAACTATAGTAGGTTATAGTATAGAACTTTTAGATTATTTTGAACTTCTAAAACCTGTTTGAAGTTTAGTTATAGTGTCTATCAAATTACTTTTGCTTACAATTTTTAAAAGCAGGCAATATCAATTTTGTCTTTCATAGCATTTTCGTATGAAATCTGTTCCTTTTATGATAGTCCTTTAATAATAATAATCGAATGGCACGACAGTCCACAGGGGATTAGGGCCTAGCTTCCTCATCCACTACTCGTGTTGTGCACTCTATTGTTCTCTCACGAGAAGAAGGGACCTACAGGTTTTTGCCGACTCTGAACGGAGAAGTTTAAGTCAGCACGAAAGAGTTGGTGCCTTTAAAAATTCGAGGTGTTTAACCGGGAATCGAAAAATGCAAATGCTAAACATATAATTTGAGACTATTTGAGCAGACATAATTCGCCTACTAGTTTTTTTTTTTTTTGTTAACGACACGAAAAAAACTTTTAGTCAAGAAAAGTTGTCTATCGCAAGAAAATGTAGCGATGTTTAAAAAAAATGATTTATAATACAATTAAGATTTTATATATTTTAATTTCAGGCACACCTCCAATAAATGTCAGTGATTTCTGGTGCCGAACCTTCGATTTTGAGAATATGACATGTGGTTTCACTGCTCCTCAAAACTATATATTAACAGACTACAAACTTACATTTACAACTGCAACTGAGGTAAGTCACAGTCTTAAACTATTTACAGATCACGTATATCGGAAGTACTTTGTAGCTGCTTAAGAATCAGTGTTGTGAAATATTTACATGGTTGTCTGTTTCTGTCTGAAGTTGTTTCCTATATTATTTTTATCAAATCTAGTTTTATCTATCTAGAGTTATGAGATAATTAAAAAGCTTTGATTATACAATAACGGCCTAGCATTAGAACTATGTTATGGAAGACGCCAAATGTGTGCCAGTCAATTTATTTTTTTATTGTCCTTCAATGTTGCCTTGCATGTCTTATATTCCTTGAGATCTTAGTTTTCTTTGACTAATAATTTGTTTCAGCTAAAACTAGGAAGCTAATTTTGTCCCGGGTAGAAAAATGAAGAAATATAAATCAAAGGGGGACCAGGGCTTAGCTTGCTTATCAACTACTTGTGTTGTGCGCGCTACTATTCTCTCACGAGTAGAAGGGACCTACAGTTTTTTGCCGACAGTTATTACTCTTTGAGTGTTGTCAGCAGCTCGAAAGAGGTGGTGCCGTGAAAAATTCGAAAAATTGGTGTTGAGCTGGGAGTCGAACCTAGACCCTTCGGCGTGTGAGCGTCGCACTCTACCCACTACGCCACGGCGACCACTCATTTCAATGGATACCTAAATATATATTGGGGCATACGCTTTGGACTGTGTTAAGTTAATTGATTGATGTCAAAGTCCCTTGGTTGCCGCTGCAACTTAGATAGTTTCTCTAGTGCGCTGTGTGAAATTTTTTATCTCCATCGTATTACATTCGAGTATAAAAAACATTAAGTGTAAATTGATTTCATTTAACGATTTATCACTTTGGAGTTACTAACAGTGCTAGACCACGCTCTATGTGTCATTTATCACTCATATAATTCGAATTTATTGCCGATGCTGTGCGGGACCATTTGACATTTTTTTTATTGCTACTTTGGGTTCTAATGAATGTGAGGTGGTTCTGTTCATCCTGCTTTACAGATGTCGATTTCCTTGCTCTCGACGTCACTTTGGCACTTAACGTGTTATTATACCTTCAGTAAGACGCTAAAACACTATCTCGCCATGGAGTTGCTACAAATTGCGAGAATTTGTTACAAGAGAGTTTTCAGTAATCAAAATAAAATAAAAAAAAATTTCTTGGATTTGCACTCGTTCTCCTTCTACAAAAGAGTAACTTTTCATCTAGAATCAACGTCCTTAGAACCTAAGTATGTGTTATTGTGTTACAAATAAAATGCCAATGCTTTCGTTTAATTGTCTACTGCGTGTGTGTGGGTAATTATCTGAACATTTTAATTTATTTTATGTATTCACTAATCAAATTTTTTATTTCTTTTATGTTCTGCATGGATTTTTCACACTAACAAACATTTTTAATAAAATTACTAACCTGACTTACCTGATCACCATCGACTATGCGTTGTACTGCTACAACTGACCAAATTATAACCAAATGGTCATTTTTAATTAAACTGACTCAGTTAAGACTACTGAATCGAGTTACTAGAAAATATGAGATTGTATCGTTTTTCCAGAACTACAGTAATACCTGCGATCTTAAGAATGAAGGGCGTCAACGATTTTGTACGATTACCGGACACTACAAACCCACCTACAGGCACTATAATTTCACCTTGACATCGAACAGCTCTCTTGGTACTCTAAGGCAACACATTAAAATCGATCAGTACAATAACAGTAAGTACTGTCATATTTTGCTTTTGTCCTCGAATTTCAATATACATTTACATTCTAGTGGTTCCTGCTAAACCAAAAGTCGATATTGTGGATATTTCAACAAATAGTGTCGTCCTGAATATAACCAGCCTCTACAAGATTTTCCACTACATGGAGTACACATCCGGTTTGTACTATCAAGTCCGTTTACGTCCAGAAAAATTCGACTGGATTGAAGAATACCACACAAAGAAGTCGAAAACGTTAAGTTTTCCTATTGTAATACAAAACTTAAAATATGCACACCGGCGTTATGAAGTTATGGTTCGAGTAAGGACGGGACTTGCAGGAAACAACGAAACAATGTGGAGTGAACCATTTGTGTCTGAATTTGTTACAAAATCAAAGCGCCCAGATAACCCACCAGCCGTTGACGTTGGCAGCTTCTGCATCACTGGACCAATACTTCGTTTGTATTGGAAACAGTTGCCAGAATATTATGAGAATGGGCCTGACTTTAAATACGTCGTAACAGAAGCTTATCAGGATGGAAATCAATTGTCGTGAGTATTAAGTTTTTATGTTTAATCAGCCCGAATTTATGTTTAAGCTGATGTGGTTGCTTCCACATTTTGTCATTTGTGAGTTATTCATTGTGTCTTGATAAGAACAATTCAATTCGGGGTTGAGCTTCTAGTGTCTCTGTAAACACCTATTCGAATTTTTAACAGACCCAAAACACTTATTAATTTGTTTTTTTTTTCTTTGCTAATCAATATTCGTACAATTGCTGTTTTTTTTTTTTATTTTTTTTTTTTAGGGACAATATTTGACTTTAAAGGAATACATGCTTCATATGTAAAATGTTTGTTTTCTTGTTCGCTTTACAGCTCAAAATGTTTTTGATTCAAGCTAAGCAAATAAAAACATTGGAATTGATAAATATTATTTACGACGATGAGTATTTACAATAATAGGACCAAGAAGGCGACCAAGAGGCTTTTCGTTTTAATGAATAATTTACAATATTAATAACAGAACTTCCATTTCTTCGTAAACAAAAACTTTAGGAACAACTTTTTAACCACAAGTCGCGTGGCACTGTTGTCGTCATAAAATAGAGTAATATAATAGTCTTATGGCTGCCGTGGTTTAGTGGGTAGTGTGCGACACTCAGAGGCCGAAGGTCCGGCTTCGATTCCCGACTGAACACCTCGCATTTTTCACGGCACCACCTCTTTCGAGCTGCTCACAACATTCTAAGAGTAATACTGTCTAAGAAAAAAGCTTCTTAAATTTCGCCGTTCGGAGTCGGCGAAATACTGTAGGTCCCTTCTACTCGTGAGATAACAGTAGCACGCACAACAGGAGTAGTTGATGAGCAAGCTAGGTCCTGGTCCTTTGTGGACTGTCGCGCCATTCAATTATTATTAAATCTTACAAAGAAATCTATTTGATGGAATAAATAAGTTTATAATATATAACGTCACCTGCAGTTTTTCAGGCTTGTCGGTGTATATTTTCTTGGGGTAATTTTTGTATATTTCTTATTTCGTTTCCTATTGCTTTTAAGACGGGTCTTATGTGTAGTTCATAGGATCATGGGAGTAACAGTGTGAGTTATATGATATGGCGTGGTCTATGCTAATTGCAATTTCTACTTGCCGCAGGGTAACAGTACGAATATGTACATGAAAAGTATAAAGATTACATTTTGTGATGATATTCCTGTTTTCACGCCACACTTGTAACACCGTCGAATGACGTGTCGTTGCCAGCAAAGCAAAAGGCATTAAAGAAGTTGCCATGAAAGAAGGAAGGAGAGAAGGAAATCAGTATACGGAATAGCCTTGGGGCAAAACTGAAAATAAGGGCATTAAAACATTTTTGTTAAAAGTTCTTTTTTCCATAGGACAACCCGATTAGGCTGTATAAATTTAGTTGTTGTTAAAGAAATTTTTTTCATATATGAAAAATTATCCATCAGGCATTAAATCCTCTAAATCAAAAAAAGGAAGCTGTTTAAAAACTCCGGCACAAATAAAATGTGAAACACCATTAAAATTGATTTTTTTTTCTTAAAAACTTTTACAATACCCCCAGATCTGCTTCATTTTTTTTATCACTACAAACCCTATTATGAGGGTTGATTTAAATAAGAACGATGATGAAAGAAACGTATGAAAAACTTGTCTTCACTGTTATGTAGTTGCGCCAAAACATTTTGTGATCTCTAAACTTTCCCTTAATTTTGTTCTTTTCTTCTATAGAAACGTATCATGGATCGACACAGATAATACTTCAGCAACACTGAAGTGGAACAGTCAATCTAAATACGAGTTCAAAATAAAAAGTCAAAATAAGGAAGGTCAATCCAAGGAAGCAAGCGTGATTAAAGTCTCGCCAATACCAGCATATTTAAAGCCCGAGGAAACACAACAAATAAGCAAAGTCTATCACAATCAAACATACACCATATCCTGGCAGCCAGAAAAAAACGTCTCATCCGATCTAGTTAACTTCACTTTGTTCTGGTGTAAGTCTGAAATGGAATCACACACTGAATGCATGGTAAATTATTTGCTTATCAATGTAGAGATGGTAATTAATGTTTTTATGTTTAGGGAACAATTGATTTTATGCACTTTGATAAAAACACATACAATCATACAACGAAAGCGCACAATCATGCATTGAACTTCGCTGTGTCGGCAAATTACGAAACCTACAGCACTGGCATGATTTGGGCTAAATGCACAGCGGATCTATCCACGGACTTAATTAAAATGTATCCAGAGTCCACACCTTTGTCGCCGACAAGCATTAAAATCAAGTGGAGCACTGAATGTCTATACACAGGCATATTGGAGCGTTACAATCTTGTTTACTGTAGTGTTGGGAATAATGTGTCAGAGGCCTCAGCAGATTGCAAAGGCCCAGAAGAGAGAAAAAATATCAGTAACACCGCAAAGGAATATGTGCTGGAGAACTTGGAGCCATTTGCCACGTACAAGATATTGATTTCAATGTCTTCAAAAGTGAAAGACGGTCCTGTGAGTGATCCTATATTCGCAATGACAACAGAAGATGGTAAGAATGTTTCTTTTCGACTTTAAAAAATATGATGAAAATGCTATAAATTTTTTTTTATATTTTATTAGCACCATCACCACCCACCCATTTGAGAGCATTTAACGTGACAAGCAAGTCTGCCGTCATATCTTGGCTCCCACCCAAAAAGACCAATGGCAATCTTCGATCATACACTGTTTGGTAAGGCCATATATTTGGTTTTCCGTATCGGATTGCATCATCTCTGAATTTCTTTTTGCAGGGTTAACAATGAGCAACACAATATTAGCGCAATAAATCATTCCGAAGGCCCTGTTGTCTACACGCTGCAGCATTTAAGAAGTTTCACACCATACAAGGTGTATGTCACCGCTCACACTGTTAAAAAATCAGACGAAAGCAATGATATTCATATAAAAACAAAAATTGGATGTAAGTTTGCATTTTATTTAGTTTTTGAGTTATTAGTTTATTTGTCTTTAGAATAATAACAAGTGATTTCCTAATCGGTTATATTTGTAAAATTATCCGGTATGTGACGGGTTTTTCAAAACGTTCATTAATGCCTCAAACTGATATCCGACTTCTGGATTTACTCGGATATGTTCTAGACACATGTTGAGACAATTTTCACCTGCGTATCCTCCAAATCATTTGTTTCGTCTCTGCTTACTAAATTCAAAGACACCTGTTTTTCTGTTCTTTGGTTAATGGCATTCCAAATTTTCTGACGTTTGAACCGTAGTCAACGCTACAAAAATGCTCACACCACGAAGATTTAATGATCGGAAGCCACTTGTCGTTCTGCCCAGAAATATTTCAAAATTAAAACTACTTTTTTTATTTATTTGAAAATCCTCGTACATTACAGTTCCCTCATCACCACAATCTGTGAAATTGACAAAAAGGAGTAACGGCCTAGTCTTGGATTGGAATAGACCAGATGTCCCATCGGGAAGAGTTGAATTCTATGAAATACGTATAAATATCACAAGAAACAATAAAACCGACGAATGTAAAATATCCGGCATAAAGGGACAATCTTATGATTTGAAACTTCCCTCATGCTCCGAACCAAACTTTGCATACACGTTCGAAGTGCGGGCTGTGAATTTAGCAAGGTGCGATGAAATTGATTACGAAATTAAACCAGATGCGTCGATCTCTTGCGCAAGACATCAAGTTTCATCGCGACGACGTCGTCACTCGAAAATCAATTCATCCATTGACAGTGCCTATCACATTATAACTGAACGAGAAAAGTCCCCGAAAGGATCAACGATGAGATTGATAACTGATGTTGCAGAAACACCATTTGTCCATTGTGTAAATGATAATAGCATCTGCAAGGATTTAATATTTACCAGCAACATGTCTACTTGCGTGCCTATATTGCTTGAGCCGTTCTACTCCGAATGGGGAACCAGCGCGTACTACACATGTGGTGAACCTCAAATGAACAGATGGCAATCTGTTATTTTGATTATCGGCGTCCTACTATTCCTTATCGTACCTGTTGTCTACGTTGCAAAAAAGAAAGTAGAGAAAATGCGAAGTATCGGAATTGAATTGCCCGAGGGTCTCAGTGAGAACACAACGACAACAAAGGGAATAACCCCTTGCGAGGACATTATGCGAAGTGACGAGCTGTTGTATGACAAAGAGAACCACCGTTTGTTGTCACAAATTGGCAATGACTCTGGATTCCTTAACAGCGGCCAGTGTTTGGATGAGAACAGTGTGCATATGTGCTCTGATCATCACGATAGTGAGAAGAGTTCACAAAGCACGGATTCAGTTGAATTAACTGAAATCAACAGCTGCTCGTACACATCTTCCCCCTCACAGAGTCCAAAGGCAAACATACACGAACCAGTTCCACGAGAAGAAGAGAACGTCGTTCAACCTGTTATTCAATTGCGTCCAACTGATAATGGCTATATCAAGCCAATGATGATGACGAATGGATACGTCCAAGCGCAGGCTTTTCAAACGGTATGTTTAAGAAATTGCGGCATTTGATATGTTTTATGATATTTAATGTGACTATCCTTTTGAATGTTTACAGCCCAGGGAAAATCCTTTATCGAACGGATACACAAAATTGGACGACAGAGGCAAACCAATTTTTTATCCCATCGTCGATGCAGGCAACATTGGCTTAGCTAACTCAAAAGTTAGCAGCAATAAAGACACAGAAACGCCACAACCAATGAACGGAAACATATGCGGCTACGTAACGCATAAGCAACTATCAGACTTTGGCCAACATTTGCAGTAAAGAATGAACCTTTTTTTTGAGAAGACTAATATGCTTAAGTAAAATACTATTACATACATATATTTGTACACACATTTTTTTTATATATATTTTTATTAAATAAAACAAAATGTTGTTTTTGTAAAGTTAGCTGTTTTTATCAGACTTATAGAAATATACACATTATGAATATGCCTGCGTGTAAACATGGATTCATACCTATATATATTTTCAACGAATATCTGAAAAAGAAAACAGAAAAAAAGTATATTTGTGACAGATAAATTATTGTAAGTATATTGCTCATTTATTTCATCCCATATGTACAAAAAAAAAAACAAAATATGAATGTTATATCGAATGTCTTGAAGAAACGAATATTTCTGGTTTCAAATAATTTTTGAAAGTTGAAACAAAAATATATGAACAAATTGAAACGAACAAAAACCATTGTGATTTTTAATTCAATTATAAATGAAAACGATTTAAGATGGATTATGTAAACTTGTTGCACGAAACTGTGTAAGCTAAGAATTTATAAATTCTTTAGAATATTTTAAAGAAGTGTACTCAACTTGAAACGAAACACGAAGAACAAAAATAAACTCCAGAGAATTTAACATATAAGAATTTAAATAAATATGTGTATAATTGAAACTGAAAAAATGCTTTGTTTTTACTAAGAAATTTGTATCTGTGTGGAAAGTAGGAATGTCTATTGGGTTGAGTGATTTAGCAGACTTACAGCTGTGGTTAACGAAGTAGTTGCGATCCTTGGAATTCCATTTTTTTCAATATTTCTTTATTTTTCCCCACGCACATCACATTTGCTCTTATATTTCTGTTTGTCGAACCGTTAGGTTCATTCTCCCGTTATGCAAGGCAAACGTACGGACGACGTCTGAAAGGAATATTTGTCACTTCTGCGTAAGATTTGAAAAGAGTTGAACATTGCAATATGTAGGTGCGTTGCTTATTTTAGATAATAACAATTTTATTGAGCTAAAAACAGTTTCCTTTTTGTCAAAATAAGTGAGTTTGATTCTATATCCTTAAAGAATATTCATATTTACAGTATATCATTTAAGTAATTCGTAGTAAAAATGGGACGAGGGCCACATTGTTCTAATGAAGAAAGAAAACTTATTCGGCAATTAAGAAGTGAAGGCAAAACATACAAGGAAATTGAAAAATTAATGAGATGCTCTCAGAACAAATGCTTTGAAGCCGGAAAAATCTGAGGATAAACGAGGCAAAGTTCGAAAAACGTCTACAAGAACTGAATGACGCATTATTCAGATTTCTAAGGTTGATCCTTTTATGTCTACAAAAGATATTGTGAAGAAAATCGAAGACAATATCAGTGCTAGAACTGTTCGAAGAAGGCTAAATGAAGCAAATTTGTTTGGAAGAACCGCCAGGAAAGTTCCTTTGTTAAGGCAAAGACATGTAAAACAAAGGCTTGACTTTGCTAAAAACCACTCAGAATGGACTGGTACACAAGGCATTAAGCAATGGAGAAACATCCTCTGGACAGATGAAACCAAGGTAAATTTAAAAGGTCCCGATGGTAAGACATTTGTTAGACGACCACCTAACACAGAATCGCTCCCTCAACACACAAGAAAAACCGTCAAACATGGCGGGGGTAGTCTAATAATAAGGGGATGTTTCTCATGGTATGGAGTAGGGCCTTTATGTCGCATAGAGGGAAGAATGACGGCAGATACGTACGTTGATATTCTTCAAAATACTATGCTCCCCTACGCCGAATACGAAATGCCTCTAATTTGAACATTGCAACAAGACAATGATCCAAAACACACCTCAAGAAAAGCTAAAAAATGGTTCCAAGACAGTGGTGTTTCGGTTATGTCGTGGCCGGCTCAATCGCCGGACCTAAATCCTATTAAAAACTTATGAAATGAAGTTAAAGGCACCATCGCACATACAAAAATAGACAATTCGGAAGAACTATGGAAGTACAGAAGGCCTGGAAAAACATCCCAGTCGAAAAATGCCGAAAACTAGTAGACTCAATGCCACGTCGGTGTAAATTAGTATTTAAAAATAATGGTTACACTACTAAGTACTAGACAAAAACTATGAATTTAATTTAAGAAATATGTTTTTCTTTTGCTACTTTTTTAATTCATTCCCATTTTTTAATTTGCATCTATTTCTTTGGCCAATATATTTATCTTAAAGCCCTTGTTTTTTTATAATAATTCTTTTGTTTGCCTTTGAACTGTTATTTTGTTATGTTTTATTTTTCTAAAATGAAGTACTTATTATTTTATTAAAAACTATTGTCATTATTTACGATTTGAGTTATTCTTTTGTACAATTTCTGCTTAAGTTCTTCATGCACCTATTTCATTGGCCATAGCTGTATAAACATTGAACGTGTATGAAACAAATTCAGTTCTTCAACTTAATTTTGCTCGAGTTGCTGCAGTATTTGGGATAGGTGCTGTTTTTTTGTATGAACAAATTTTTAATTCAAATGTTTCATTGCCTTCATCTCCCTTTTATCTCACAGTGATTCGGAGATGAGGATTTTAGGAAGCGCCAATAAGATTTGTCCTTTACACAAAAAAAGAAAAAAGAAGTAAAGGTATTTCTGAAAAAGGTGAGCATTCGAAGAAATGATAGGGAACATCAAAATACCTATTTTCTGGTACTTAAAACTTTGAATTATTCACTGGAAATACGGTGTTTTTATGTTTACCCTTTTCCTGCACTATGTTTGTTCTATTCAAGTTGAGTATCTAAAAATACCATTTTATGACTACAAGCTACTTATATAAAAACTATTCTGAGCTCCAGAGCATTGGGTGTATTAAACCGAAGTGGGTGAGACAAGAGCTTGACCCAAAAGATACAGCGATTGGCAAGAGTGATTCTGTGTTTGGTTTCGGTACTGATGTTGTCCTTGTTTATCGCGGAGCCGAGGTAGACGAAGTCCTTGACTACCTCGAAGTTTCTGCTGCCATTTTCCATCGAATTTAAAAGTTTTTCCCATCAATTTTGCAAGCTGTACATCGTTAATATAAATATCTCCCTTCCGCCTTTTTACAAAGCTCTACAGATCTCGTATCTGGCATTACTATACATCATTTGAAAGGTCTTGACATAACCTACAAAACGACGTTATGCATGATTAGTTTGGCTATTGCGATCAAGAGTTGTTGACGTGTAAACACGGAGTTCATTAACGCCGAAATTCACGCTATTTCAAAATTTTCCTTCGTTAAAGGCAAATCCGCTAGAGAAACATTCCGTGAGATTAATGGTGTTTTGGGGGATGGTACTATATGACTTCGAACCGCGAAGAAATGGTTTCGATGATTCAGAGCCGGTGAAAACGACACCATGGATATGCCAGCCGGCGAAAGACGGTCGTGGTTAAAGGCCGGTGAATCGTTCCAAACAGTGGCCAAGCAGGGATTGACGGCCAGAAAGGTTTTGTGTGTTTGGTGGGATTGGATGGGAATCATCCACTATGAGCTGCTCCCATATGGCCAGACGCTTAATTCTACCATCTACTGTGAACAATTGGACCGGTTGAAGCAGGCGATCGACTTGAAGCGTCGAGAATTGGCCAACAGGAAGAGTGTAGTGTTCCACTACGACAACGCCAGACCATACGCTTTGTTCATGACTCGTCAGAAGCTACGAGAGCTCGGTTTTATCGCATTCACCATATATTCCGGACATAGCGCCAAGTGATTACCACCTGTTGCTGTTCATGGCGAACACCCTTGGTTGTGTGATGTTGAACTCAAAAGAGGCTTGTGAAAAGTGGCTGTCCGAGTTCTTCGCAAATAGGGAGAGGGGCTTCTACGAGGGTGGTATTACGAAGTTGCCGTCTAGATGGAAACAGATTATCGATCACTGTAACACTTTTTATGAAGCATTGAATGAAGAGCAAAAAAAGCGGAAGGGAGATATTTGACAACCTTATAATTTACCAAAACATCCGCTCTTGACGGAACTATTTGGACAAGCCGTCAACAGACACAAAGCACATTTAAAATAGAGCGCATACGTACAGACGCTCTTTACTACTTAATTTGGTAAATTGGGCAAGCAGAATGGAATACGGCAGATACTGGCAAAGACTCAAAAAGTGCGGATCGACACTTACTACCTATTCGTCGATTTTAAGGCCACATATGGCAGTGTTCACAGGGGCGAACTTTACAGTGCCATGTCTACTTTTGGCACTCCTGCCAACATCGTCAGATTGTGTAGAATGACGATGGAGAACTCTCACTGCTCCGTCAAGGTAGGTAACGATATTACCCAGACCTTCGATGTCAAAAAAGTTTTTAGACAAGCCGACACGCTGTCATGTGATTTTTTGATCATCATCCTTGAAAAGTTCGTGCGTAACTCACAAGTCAACATACGATCTTCCAAAAGTCAATTCAAGAGCTAGTTTATCGAGATAACGGTAACGTGATTAGACGAACACAGTGAGCCGTTTAAAGCTAAAGCAGCAAAAATTATTTTGAAGGTAAACAAGAAAAGACGAAGAAAATGTTGTCTTCACGGAAGCACACACAGTCCCAAAGTCAGGACACAGCGTCACACTAGAACTTCAAGGAAATCAATGACTTTATTTGCCTCGGCTCCGCGGTAAACAAGGACAACATCAGTACCGAAACCTCACTAATGATGTCGCCCCTATTCACCTCAGAATAGGGGCGACATCATTAGTACCGAAATTAAACGCGGAATCACTCTTGCCCATCGCTGTTTCTTTCAAGAGGCAATTGAACAATGAAGCCCTCTCTCGAAAAGATCAGCTTGCTTTAACTAAAAGCTTGATCGTCCCAATCGTACTTTATGACGCGGAAATCTGAACGTTATTTAAAAACGGTTGAAGAAGTCTCAAGGCGAGAGAAAAGTTCTGCGTGCGATTTTCGGCCCCTTTGCGTTGAAGTCATTTGAAGGAGAAAATTCCATGACGAACTTTATGGGATGTACGAAGGTATGTGCCTGCTCAAGCGTCTTCGTTTTTAACGCCTAGGATGGCTAGGCCATGTAAAGCCTTTTTCTCCGGCCCCAAAAGTCTTCGAATCTGAGCCGTTAGGACAACACAAGGGAAGACGATCTAGACTGTGGTGGCGCACACAAGTAGAGAAGGATCTCTGCCGACATGGAATGCGAAACTGGCGTGAATTAGTGTGCGTTGAGGCTCAGACCCACTCCGGACTGTAGCGCCACACGAAGAAGAAAGAAGAAACAGGAATGTGAAAGCTGGATGATGTCTTCTATTGAGTCATTGGTCCTCACAAGAAGACACTTATTTGGTGCACCTGGTTTTATTGATGGAAACTCTGTCAAGAGATACTTCACAATAAATTTACTCCAAACATGTAAATACGTTTAAGGACCTATGAAGATGATCATTTAAATTTCAGTTTCGGCTTAACTTTAAGTTAAACTACCTTCTAGTCGCAACTATTGAAGCGTTTAACTAAATCTAAAGCTGAAACTGATGGAGTGCTCATAATTAGTTAGTTATTGGTTAAACTGATGTGTTGATGCTTTTAAGTTCAGCTGCCAGTTTAGTTCAGTAAGCAGCAAATCAGTATTCCGTTATTTTTTCATTATGTTGGAACGGAGTGAAAATCGTCTCGAATTTATTGAAGCGCGTCCAACGTTTTTTTTCCACTAAAAAGTTTCGCACTCTACCCACTATAGGTCTGTTCCAATTGATTTGTGTACAGAAATTCGTAGTTGAGTAGTTTGCGTAAAAATCTCTCTTGGAGAGAGTAACTCTACCGAAAATTGTAAAAATTCGTAAACAGCTATCAGACATATGAAATATCAGAGGTTTTTGTATTTTCGATTTGACAGCCATCTGTTGACGTGCTGCTGCCTACAGTTTTTTCTTCGGCAGAAGTTCCTAGGGAGGGGAAATATTTGCTCTCTCTTCTACGAAAAAATCAGCTAATGGAACGCTTTTTCGTAGTTTTTCGGGCGAATTTGTATACATTCGTAGCAATTCAGAGCCATTGGAACGGACGTTATGCAACGGTGCTCACTTTGATGACCATTACGCAATCTACTTCTTCTGAATACTCAAAAGTTAAATGAAACCTCAACTGAACACCAGGCTGTAGTCTAAATAAATTCTCTTGAACTAATAATTGAACTTATGACTGAAATGATAACTTAACTCAAAACCACCCGTCAAAAAGGGATTAAGTGACGCCAATTTCGTAATTACAAATTTCCCTCGTAGTACAGGATCGTCGAAATGAGTAATTTATTTGTGAACATGGAGCTGCTGCTTTTGACAATATCAACCTTTTCTAATTACTATCTGCATACAATGAATTCAGAAATTATTTCCTTCAAGATTTGAATATCTCTTCCAGCGCTAATTAACACCTATCACAATCAGTTCATTAATGCACCCTCCAGCATAGGGTCAAAATAAAACACAGTCGCAAGCGTCCATCGAAAACAGTATAAAACGGAGGGTTTCACTCTGCAAAACGCAGGAAAAATGTTCAACACCAAAGTATTCCTCAGTTTTACAATATTTGCGACAGTTTCCAGTGCCGCAGTATATTTCGAAAACTATTATGAAGAGATTGATCCGGATACTGACCCAATTGCCGCTCGGAACGCTTTAAGATGGGACGTTCAAAAATGGCCGAACAACGTGATTCATTACACCTACAGTGACGAGTACACGGCAGAGGATAGACAACGTGTTGACCGGGCCTTAGACTACTTCAACCAGAACACATGCGTAAGATTCGAAAAACAAAACGACACTCGATCTCCGAGCGGACAACGAACAGTTGTGTTTGGCAGAAAGGGAGATCGCTGTGGGACCAGAGTCGGATATCAAACCATCCCATCCACCAGACACAACGTATACCTCAGTCCAACTTGCCTAAGCATTCCTGGTGCTATTCAGCACGAAGCGATGCATGTGATGGGACTTTATCACGAGCAAAGCCGCTCAGATCGTGATGAGTATATTGACATAGACTGGGACAACATCGACATCAAGAATTATCACAATTTTATAAAAGTTCCAGAGGAGTATGCAAAATCCTATGAAGTCCCCTATGATTATGGCAGCATAATGCACTACTCTGGCTATGCATTTGCAAAAGACCCAGAGAGGCCGACAATGACGGTGAGGAGCGGAAGGGAGAATCCCTACTCAAGGCTGGGCCAACTGAACAAACCATCGGCGGGAGATATCGAAAAAATCAAACGGATGTACAGATGTCCTTAATTCATTCTTGTTTTCTGTTTTCTTGAAAATAATTATTCTATTCTATTCACGCAACATAATGGCTAATAAATGACAAAGCAGTTCAAATATGTTTTTCTTGTCTTCAATATTAATTGCTACGGCCGCCGCGGCATAGACGGTAAATGGCAACATTCACATTCCGACAGTCCCATGTTAAATTCTAGGACTGTAGCACCCGAAGGGTACCGTTAGTGAAGGTTCTTCAGAGTTCGCGGTTCTACTCGAAACAGAACAATGGCATGCCCAATACGAGTAGCTTTTGAAGAAGCTAGTCACTGGCCCCCTTTTGGACTGTAGCGCCATCAGCCACACACTTTAATCCACTGAACAGCTATTCATTTTTGAAATGTGTTTTTTCATACTTACTTTCGATTGGAAACGAATGCGCCATCCATCCCACTCTGCACTGACTACAAGAACAATGCCATCAGTAAGTAGTTTCCTCTCATTTGAAGACAAAACCCTCTGGGAAAGAACTGACTCCTTCCTCATTTCATTTTCAAAACATTCCAAACAAGCTTTAACAATATTTCCTTTTTTTCAAATTATTAAACGTTTGCATAAATAAATAAATAAATAATTGGCTAGATTCCACAATTGACTTAAGACCGCTATGCAATTATGTAGATTAGTTGGCACTTCTCACAACATTTTCGTCATAGTCCTCAATTTCATCGTCTCCCTCATCGATGTCGACATCACTTGGCCGCAGTGGGTAACCCTCTTCGGGCTTGACAATTTTAACCCCTTTCATCCCAAATTGAAGACAATCGTAGGACCTACAAAACAGAATTCATCAGAAAAAATTATCCCCAGTCAAGTTTCCAGTTAACCTCTCAAATAGTTCATAGCCCTGGAAGTAGCCAGTCAAATCCATGCAGACGTGCATATTTCGGCCGAAGAAGTACACATCATAGAACGTAATGCATGCTCGGGCAAAACTAAACCGAGGTGGCCTGAAGCAGAACGGAGGCGGGTTTTTCCCGGAAACTCTCTGCTTGAACAAGACATGGTTGTTGACTTTCATTCGAATGTCAAATGCGAAATCCTCGGGTTTGTAGACGACCTCCATGCATCCGTTCATGCCGATCATCGAGAGCATTGCTATGAAAACGAAAATTGTGTTGAAAATATTTAAGACTCTAACGGATGCTCCTTACATGTGCAGCACTTGCAAATCCCTTTGTCACATGTGCACGGTATTCGACTGGTGAGCTGGCCTATGGCATTGGTTATTGTTGAGATCTGCCGCGGCTGCTCCTCAGCGTACAGTTTGTTGAGGTCCGAGTTGAGAATTCCCAGTTGCTTCGTTGCTTCGTAGGCGATATCTATTTCTGAAAGGAGCAACAATCAATTAATATTAGAGACTTCAGCTAAATGCATCAAAAGTAAAAATTTGTAAAATTTGAAAAATAATTAATGTTCAGCTAACAGGGCCGACCGAAGGAGGCATTCTCGCAACTCAAATGATTGATGGCAGGGTGGGCTTAAAACTAAAACAAAACAAAAAAAATTGTTTAAAAGATTTTAAACTCTTGGAAGGCTGTGTTGTTGGATTGCACTTTCGTTTGATTTCTTTGTTTGAGTATTGTGATTGAGGTTAGAGCTTAGAATTGGGGTTTTGTGGGAAGCATTCATTGAGCCTACTGGCTCTTATACCGGAGGTTCCTTTGTTTGATTTAGTCTAGGAAAAGGATTTGCAATTTCGACGTTTCTAGTCCGTAACCTATTTTCTCACATAAGCAAGGCAAGGTTCATTGTGAATTTTAGCGCACCACTCTTTATTAATTTACAACTTTTATAACGTTGTTTCTTTAAGAGTCAGAGAGAGACAGAGATAAATGATACAGCCAGGCAAAAAAAAAAACTGGGTCCATTCCAATTGCTCCGAATTGCTGTAAATGTCTACGAATTTGCCCGAAAAACTACGAAAAAGCGTTCCATTAGCTGACTTTTTCGTAGAAGAGTAAGCTCATAAGAGAGCAAAATATTTCCCCTCCCTAAAAATTTCTGCCGAAGACAAAAACTGTGGGCAGCAGCACGTCAGCAGTTTTCTGTAAAATCAAAAATAGAAAAACCTCTGATATTTTATATGTCTGATACCTGTTTACGAATTTCTACGAAAAGTCGTTTCACAATTTTCGGTAGAGTTACTCTCTGCAAGAGAGATTTTTACCCAAACTACTCAACTACGAATTTCTGTACACAAATCAATTGGAACAGACCTACTATTGACACACGGACCTGAACACCCCGATGTTATGACAAGACATCGCTAGGTTGTTCGGTGCAGAAATGAGTCGGGTTCTTATTTTGGTACACATTTCTTCACATTTATTCATATCTGGGTAAAATTAATAAGTGAAATTTGGCAGGAATGTACCTAGAAGAGTTTTGGTTCTGCAAATGAATTACATGACGGTACACTATGTGTGTAGTTTGTGTAGTATTGTAATTTGCTTATGACTCACTTTTGCAGAAGTATTGTCTGAGTGTCGTTTGGCATTCTTAGCTTGGAAATAAAACAGTTTAAGCTTAAAACTTTAATTAGAGTTTTTGAAGTGGAAATATTGTTTCTTTTTCAAAAAAGGAAACCAAATAAAGATGAAAAAAATTTTCTGCATACGTTGCAATCGCCAAAAAACTGCAACAAGTAATTGTTAAATTACTCCGGGAAAAAAAATTAACAATTTCAAATCAACTGGCAAAAAATGTCAATGCTTTGCAGTAAATTGTTGCGTGGCTAAGGGAAAAAGTTAAAATTGCCACAAAAGGTTACCGGCCCAGAAACTCACTAATCAGGATGGGTAAAGTTTGGTGAGGCTAAGGACGCTTACAAGTTCTGAAGCAGCAAAAGTAGTACGGGCAGATAATGACAAAGGGTGTCCCAACAAGAACGCAAGATTTAAATTTGGCGCCATTCGAATTGTCATTGTTTGACATTTGTACAATTATTATTGTTTGTTAGTAGAAGCTATACGGTTAATAAAAATGGAGCGCCACACGAATGAAAAACGCGTTCTCATTGTGAAATTGTTTTACCAAAATGGTGAAAGTTTTGAGGCTACAGTCCGCAAATTGCAATCAATTTGGGGTTACAATAATGCTTCAAAAGAGTCAACTGTAAAGCGATTAATGGAAAAATTTGCTGAAACTGGGTCTGTAACTGATGTAAAGACAACAACGCGCCTTCGATTAAGTCGATCGACTGAAAATTTTGCGGCAGTACGTGATGATTTCGCTCAAACTCCATCCACCTCAATTTGACACCGAGCCTAGCAAGTTGGTGTTTCCAGATTCACTATGCAGCGAATTTTGACGAAAGATTTTCCTTCAAGCATACAAAGTTCAATTGACTTATGAACTAAAGCCAGCTGACCATGCACAGCGAAGGGAATTCGTTAATTGGGTATTGGAGAGACAACATGAAATGCTGATTTTGCCGATAAAATCATCTTTAGTGACGAAGCCCATTTCCATCGCCTATATCGTGCGATTTAACACCATTGGAATTTTTCTTTACGGTTTTTTCGATGGTCGATGGTTTATGCGAATAAGCCGACTCTTAAAAGGAAATTGAACGCTGCATTAATGAAATACCGCAGCATTTATGCAAAACGGTAACTGAAAATTTAATTAAAAGATCGCGTATGTGCCTGCAAAGCCGCGGCGGCCATCTGGCCTATGTGTTATTCCACACATAACCTCATCCTGTTTCGACTTCTGGACTGAACATCTTGCATTTTTCACAGCACACCTATTTCGAGGTACTGACAACACTCAATGAGACACACATAACCTCATCCTGTCTACTTCACGATATAATCAAGAATTCACGATTTTTTTTAAATACCTGCGTTTTATTTAAAATTTAAATCTGGCGCTCTTGTTGGGACACCCTTTAGAAGCAATAGGAAATGAAATAAAAAATATACAAAAATCACTCCAAAGAAATATACGCCGAAAAGTGTGAAAAGCTGCAGGTGACGTTATATACCATATTATAAACTTATTTGGTTTATTAAGTAGATTTCTCTGTAAGACTTAATAATAATTGAATGGCGCAACAGTCCACAAAGGACAAGGGCCTAGCTTGCTCATAAACTACAAGTGTTGTGCGCGCTACTGTTCTTTCACGAGTAGAAGGGACCTACAGTTTTTTTTGCCGACTTCGAACGGCAAAGTTTGAGAAGGTTTCTTTGACAGTTATTACTCTTTGAGTGTTGTCTGCAGCTCGAAAGAGATGGTGCCGTGAAAAATTCGAGGTGTTCAGTCGGGAATCGAACCTAGACCCTTCGGCGTGTGAGCGTCGCACTCTACCCACTACGCCACGGCGGCCACTACGGGCAGATGATAATAATTGTTGGCGCGACAGTCCACAGGGGAACCAGGGCCTAGCTTGCTCATCAACTACTCGTGTTGTGCGCGCTACTGTTCTCTCACGAGTAGAAGGGACCTACAGTTTTTTGCCGACTCCGAACGGCGAAGTTTGAGAAGCTTTCTTAGACAGTTATTACTCTTTGAGTGTTGTCAGCAGCTCGAAAGAGGTGGCGCCGTGAAATATTAGAAAAATTTGTGTTGAACTGGGAGTCGAACCTAGACCCTTCGGCGTGTGAGCGTCGCACTCTACCCACTACGCCACGGCGACCACACGGGCAGATGACGGAAATAAAATAACTCAGTGTACCAAGCCCAATGTGATAACAATCACAAAGAAAAATAAGTCATCCCTTTCAAAGAAGAACATAAAGGCAGAATTGTCCCGAAGATTATTTGGTCTTCCGAAACAAAAATAAATCCTTACTGTACAGACGGAAAGGGTTGGGAAGGACAATGCTACCAAAAACCACTGTTTTCATCAAGGCGGTTTGATAATGCTTTCTGTCTTGTATGAGTTATTTTGCTGTTGCAAACTTGTACCTCCTAGAGTAAGGATATTTTAACCATGAGCAAAAGTCAGTTATAGTTTTTGTTTTAGTTAAGTTTACCTGACAATTTCTATAAAATTTCCATAAAAACGAAGTACGAATTGTTTTTGGATAAAGGTTTATAATTTGCGAATTTTTGGTAAAAAACAATGTCTTCGCGTTTAAGCGATTTATTTTGCGTTCAACTGTATACCGTGCACCGTTCCCTCGACCACTATGGTGGTACATGCTGGGTTAAAAAAATTATAATGATGATGACTGTACATGTAAGATATCGAAAAATTATGTAAGACAATAATTGATCCTGCGTCCCCTTTGTTAAACGGATACTTGTACTCATTTTAGTCTTAAACATCCGAATCGTATATATTTTTGTTCAATAAAGAAAATTGATTAACAAGAAAATTAAAAGAAGGGAAGAACGATTGAAATTTCAAGCTCCCGAGTAACCATTTAGTACAATATTTTTTGATGTTTGGTCTTTAACTTTTTTTACAACTCTTTTCAATGCATATAATTCAAGAATAAGAAAAAAGGAAGAAAAAAAAAGTTCAACAATGACGGAGGAGCGGCTTCAACACAAATAATTTTGTTTGCGAGAGAAAATTAAATGAATTGAAGTCACAAGAGGTATGAGCTGCGATTTTCCCCGGAAGGGAAACGTAGAGCAGTCACCCACAGTCTTTTCGTTACCTATTGCTTTAATTAACAGTCGTTTTTTTAAGAATTACAAAACATTTACAATAATAGTAATAATAATTGTTGGCGCGACGGTCCACAGGGGGACCAGGGCCTAGGTTGCTCATCAACTACTCGTGTTGTGCGCGCTACTGTTCTTTCACGAGTAGAAGGGACCTACATTTTTTTGCCGACTTCGAAAGGCGATGTTTGAGAAGCTTTCTTAGACAGTTATTACTCTTTGAGTGTTGTCAGCAGCTCGAAAGAGGTGGTGCCGTGAAAAATTCGAGGTGTTCAGACGGGGATCGAACCTAGATCCTTCGGCGTGTGAGAGTCGCGCTCTATCCACTACGCCACGGCGGCCACCAAACAAAACATTTACAATACAAAGAATTAATGTTTACACTGTAGCGTAGTGGGTAGAGTGTAACAATCACTCGCCGGAGCTTCAGTTTCGACTTCTGGACTGAACATCTTGCATTTTTCACAACACACCTATTTCGAGCTGCTGACAACACTCAATGAGAGTATTAACAGTCCAAGAAAACGCTTCTCAAACTTGCCTTTTGGAGTCGGTAAAGAACTTTATGTCCCTTCTAATCGTGGGAGAACAGTAGCACGCACAACACGAGTAGTTGATGTTTGAGTGTTTTGCGTATTCACTGGTCTCCTGCTGTCGACAAAAAAGAAATGGATCAAAGACTCTGCATTCAAATTTATGTGAAAAATATAAATTAATTATGTGCTCGAAAACACTTCAAATGTTAACAGGGGAATAAAGTGAGTGTACACTGAGTTAAAAAAATTTAATAAGTTATACAAGCTTTTCAAATAAGGCCGAGAAGATGTGGATGACAACGCTTGCCCTGAACGCCTCAGCATATCAACAACTGATGAAAATGTTGAGAAAGTGACGAAAATTGTTATGGAAAATCGTCAAATCATTTTTGGAAAAGTAGTCGATGTTGTGGGCATATCGGTTGGCTCATGCCATGCACTTTTTTCGGAAAGTTTGGGCATAAAGCTCCAAAAGGTTCCAAGATTACTGAATTTTGACCAAAAATAAATATCGCATAGGCATCGCTCAGGAATTGTTGAATGACGTCAACGGGTATCCAGATTTGCTTTGAAAGGTCATAACTGGTGACGAATGATGGGCATATGGTCGTAACATCGAAACCAAAGTACAATCACCCAAATTGAAGAGCCCAGAAGAGCCAAAATCGCCGAACACCCCAAACTAGTCCAACTGTTTATGCCTCTCGCAAAGAAATAGCTGTATAGCTAATACTGTAGACTATCGTTCGAGACGACTGTATCGACATAACAAATTAAAAAATCGATTTTCGAAACGAAGCCGGCGAACTTTGAACTTTGTCTTATTTTTTTAACAAACCTCGTATATTTAACTTTTGTTAGAAAAGGTCACATTTTCCAGTGGTCTGCCCTCAATGTCTTTCGGCTGACTAAATGATCCAGTTCTTGTCCACCAAAATAGAGAATATGATAAATTCTTTAACATATTTCTTTTAATTACGCTTTTTCAAAGTTAGTATTAAAATTAAAAATATTTGTTTCCATTTTAATGAAATTAAATTGAATGACTGGCACTAGAGGCGGTCGATAACGGACGCCTCTACCATATAGGATACAATTTTGTCACTAAATTATATCATAAAAATATATATTTTGCAACTATTATCTAAACTAAATAAAGAGAACAGTGTGTAGGTTTCTCTTTTGCTGAATGGGAAGTCATGATTTTAACAATATCTCGTAAGGTCGAGCAATGCGGGGAAAACCGGCATGATTTTATATCCTGGTTTTGGATTTCTTATTTAAATCATATAGGAGCTTAAAATATTATAGAAATCCTCGCAGTTACCGATATGTGTTATTGGCCAACACATTGTTTCACTTTGGACCACCATAAAAAAAATTAAGTGGGAAGTGATACAGTAGTCCACCAGGCCCTGTTTTTGCACAAACCGCTCTTGCTGTGCGTGACATTGCGTGAAATTGATTTGAAAAACTTTCTCATAGACAGGTTGTACTGATAAGTGTAAGCAAATCATCCACCATCATAATCCGCGTATAAGCCGACGCACTTACCAGCAACAAGTTGAACCCCTACAATGATTCATATGAATCGTCTGCTCCAGAGAAATGAAGCTCATGATCATAAAAGTTTTTTTTTCCCTATCATTTGGAATTTAAATTTCGCAGACGGGAATCAACCAAAATTAACATCGATGTCGTAAGAATGCCCCAATAATATATTCAGACTCGCAAAACCTTTTACTACCGCATACAATCCGGATTCAGAATTTCTGAATCTGAATACCGGCGGTGACTACCATATACGCGATCTTCGCACCCCGCACCCTCAAATTTTACGTTCAACAACCCCATAGACAAGAAAGTACGACCATTCGTATTTAATAAAAAAAACGGCAAGTGTGCACTATGAGAAATTGCATTACCATCCTCTTGACACTTTGAAGGAACAATTTGTTGACAGACACATAACAGAAGGAACACAATCATATTTTTGAACATTTTCACGACACACCACGTTTTTTCTAAACGAAATGAAACACCAGCAACTCCGATACCGTGAAATGCGAATACGAATGTGATATGCGTTAGTTTACACGTCCGCTGTGTAAAGTGCAAAAAGCGACACTGACTGAGACTGCCGAAGAAAGATGCTTTAGAAATTCACCATACAACTTTCTTTTATGGACAAACAACGCACAAACAAGTTGAAAATAAATTTTTCAGCAGAGAGACAAGTGAGGCGGCCATGGCCTTGCAGTAGGCAGGCTTAATTTATACGAATGAGTTGCAGCCGATTTCTTGAAGAGGTGCGGACTTGATTTCTGGGATTCAATTTACTGTCGGCTTGTTGTTGCCTTGTTGTCGCAAAACTTCGGGTACTCTCACTTTTGATAAGCTTAATGAGTTGACTGACGCGACGACGACACACGGCGCGCAAGAGCAGCATCACGGTGAAAGAGGTGTCGGAAGGTGTTCACTTGTCGTGCGGGTTAAGCCATTAGTTGGTCTCTTTTGGAAGTCTAAGAAAGCGATACGACTGGTGTTTATTTTGACGACTACATAAAGAATGATGTTGGGTAATTTTATAATTGAATTGCATGCACTTGTGTAAGTGCATATGTTTTCTCAATTGGGCAATAAAGGTTCGTTTCGTAACAGACAGCAAATTTTCTTTCTGTCGGTAATTACTTACGCAATGCATCACAAAATACAAACCTTTAGTCCCCTTGTCCCCTTTTTTTCAGACTCCCGCGCTTTGTATGGAAAAAAAACTTAACGGCAATGATTTATATGAAAAGTTAAGAAGATCGTTGTAGTTGAAAAAATATAAAAATAATCATAACGGAACTGAGTACGGTATTGCTGGTCAAGAAGATCAAGCTGCGATTTATTCACGATACTCGAGCCTCTTATTAGTTTCAGATCTTGTTCTAAATCTGAAGACTAATTGACCAAAGTGAAAAGCTGGCAAGATGACCAATGAAAGACGGGTGAACATTAGATGTTATCCTCTGACAACGGCAGAGTGCTTTAAGCCAAATTCTTGCTTGCTCCAGAATAAACAAGTACGGCCATACTGATATTACCAGGTTTATTGGTATGAAGTGAGCGCCAAGATACACATGTCTCGATAGGGAACATTTGTTGTGAAAGAGCCCTTATTTTTTTTGTTTGCTATGACATCTGAGCAGCAATATTTTGTATACATCAAGTCATTGAACAGACAATATCATATTTTTTCATCGTGTTAAAAATGCCGAATTTTGTACCAGAAACTGATGATTTGCGGAAAGCATTAATTTTTTGTTTTCATTTGAAGAAAAGTGCTGCAGAGTTGCATCGAATGCTTGTTGTTGTCTTTCAGAAGCAACATGCAAAAGATGGTTTCAACGGTCCAGAAATAATGATTTTGATGTGAGAAATGAAGGACGTGGAGGACCACCAAAAAAGTTTGAAGACGACGAATTGCAAACGATATTGGATGGACATGACACTTTGAGTCAAAAGCAAATGGCAGCAATGTTAAATGTTGCACAACAAACATTTTCTGACCGTTTAAAAGCAATGGGAAAGATCCAAAAGTGTGGAAAATGGGTGCCATATGAATTAAATGAAAGACAAATGGAAAACCGAAAAACCACTTTTGAAATTTTGCTTCAAAGACACGAAAGAAAATCGGTTTTGCATCGGATTGTTACTGGCGATGAAAAATGGATTTATTTTAAGAATCCTAAACGGAAAAAATCATGGGTTAATCTGGGACAACCATCAACATCGACTGCGAAATCAGATCGATTCGGCAAAAAAACAATGCTGCGTGTTTGGTGGGACCAGAAAGGTGTGCTGTACCACGAGCTCCTAAAACCTGGTGAAACCGTTAATACTGATCGCTACCGAAAACCAATGATCAATTTGAACCATGCATTGATCGAGAAACGACCAGGATGGTAATTTTGCTCCATGTCAGTGCACCTGCATACAAAGCAAAACTGGTTCAGGATACAATCAAAACACCTCTCTGGGAGCAGCTACCCGACCAGCAGTATTCATCGGACTTGGCTCCTTCCGACTACCATTTGTTTTCATCGATGGGACACGCATTGGCTGAGCAGCACTTTGATACCTACGAGGAGGTCGAAAATTAGGTGTCTGATTGGTTTGCTTTAAAAGACGAACAATTTTATTGGCGTGGTATTCACAAATTGCCAGAAAGGTGGTCAAAATATGTAGAAAACAATGGCCAATACTTTGAATAAAATGTTTTTACTTTCCCATTAATAATTAGTGTTTTCAATTTTTTCAAAAAAAACAAAAAAAAAAAACCGGTACACCTGGTATATATATAGTCTTAGTTTGCCATTTCTATTCACTTTTACACTGCTATCGCAAGAAGTCTTTTTCATAAGTATATGGCCATTAAGTCATTCAAGGGTACTTCATTTATGCACTAAGCACAGAACATTCATTCAAAATGTCCGCGTGCGTCTATCAATTTATTAGATGGTTTTTCAGTCTACATAGATACCAGGGCCTAGCATCTTAAAACTATACTTGCTGTGCATGCTATACTTCTCTCGCGATTAGAGGAGACCCACAGTTTCCTTTGTCGACTCCGAATGGCACAGTTTTAAAAGGAAATCAAAAGGGTTGGTACCTTAAGTCAAGAACTGTCGACAGCAACCTCCCTACTTATCAGTTACGTGTTAAACCTCAATTGACACAAAACCACAGCCTGCTATTACGACTGAGTTCTGTGATATGATAACGTAGAAAGAAAACTTTTATGTTGCATCTGGCTTAATAATAATAACAATTGTATGGCGCGACAGTCCGCAGAGGGGTCAGGGACTAACTTGCTTTAACTGTTCTCTACTGTCGCTACTGTTCTCTCACGAGTAGAAGGGACCTACAGTTTTTTGCAGACTTCGGCGAACTTTTGAAAAGCTTTTTCATAGTTATTACTCCTTGAGTGTTATCAGCAGCTCGAAAGAGGTGGTGCCGTGTTCAGCCGGAAATCGAACCTAGACCTTCGGCGTCTGAGCGTCACACTCTACCCACTACGCCTCGGTGGCCATTATTGCAACTAGCTTAAAACTGTAAATTAGTATAGATCAAGTTCTACACTTTTTGGCAGAAGTAAGAAAACCAAAACAATTGTCATGATGTTTAAACCAAAAGTGAGTTTTAGAACGTTAGAACTGGGCACCAAAAATTAAATAATTTTTTTTTTTGCTTTTACCAATAAAGTCAAAACAAAATTAAATCGAAAATATAAAGAATTATGTTTCATTAACGTCTTAAACATGGGCTGTACAGCGACATGCGTCTGGTCAAGCGTCTTCGGATACAACGCTTAAGATGGCTAGGCCATATAGAGCGTGAGAACACCACTGCTCCGGCCCCAAAAGTCTTCGAATCTGAGCCATTGGGACAACGCAACAGAAGACGGCCTAGTTTAAGATGGCGCACACAAGTGGAGAATTACCTCAACCAACTTGGAGTGCGCAATTGGAGGCAACTAGCGAAAGATCGTGCTACCTGGAGAGGTTTGTTGGTTGAGGCCCGGGTCCACGCCGGACTGTAGCGCCACAGAAGAAGTATGGACAACATCTGCGCAAAAATCGGTCACTCTTGAGATTCATAGCCGCTTTGGGAACAAGACGTAATGCGGATATTCATTTGTCTCGCTCTTTGCCTCAAGGACTTTATAGAATATTTCCATTGTCCCCATTATGACCCATTGCGCAAAGCCCTGGAGGTTATTCAAACCGGTTCAGGTCCTTCCGAGATGCAATTTCTATCAGCGATTTTTGGTACTTTTCATGTTGATTTTACCTGGAAGGGAAAATTAAACGACGAAGTCTTACGATTACCGCAAGCAGAATCCTAGAATTTGAAAACTGAAACTAGCATACAACGAGGGATCAAGTTTACACCGTCAATGAAATGATGATCTTACACATACACCAGACCCTTTGTGAAGCTGGAAGGATAATCAACATTTTCCCAAAATTCGAAAAGCAAGCCATGTGCTACGAATTCAACGAATATAAATAAAACAAAACAAGTACCAGTTTCATTTACAATATCTTTTAGCTTAAAAATGAATTTTTATTCACTTATGTTTTGTGTGTGTTTAATAACATTACCATAATCATAATGACAATATTATTGTTATTGGTTATTCAATTTACTTATTACAAGTCTAAATATTATATCCATAAAAAAGAAAAAACGAATTTCCCTTTTCTCTTTCGCTAATATTTCCCTACAGTAAGTGTATTTTGAATAAGCTTTTGTTTTCCAAACTATATTTATACAGAAACTTGTCACAAAAGCAAGTGATATTTTAAAAGAATTAATTCACATGTATGTATATAAACAAATAAATAATTGTTGTTTTCGTTTCGAAACGCAGCTCCAAGCCAAAAAAAAAACTCTCTTTCAACTCTTAATTGTCTGAATATATAATATAAATGTCTGGGTCTACCGCTAATTTGAAAAGGAAAAGAACTTCTCTAACACGCAGACGTACTGTGTATCTTCATAGACAACGACAATTGGATGATTACGATGCTTACATCAATACAAATGATGGTGATACTGAATGAGATGAGGTGTTAAACTTATTTAGAAAAAGAAAAAGAAAAAAAAATAAAGAAATCGGTGGAATAAATGATTCAGATCAGTTTTTGTTTTTATTTCTCAATAGAAACGTAAGAACGTTGTTCGTGTTCGGGAGTTGTTGCTGCTGACGGATGAAGTACTAACATTGGATGCAGATGCAACTATACGGCGGGCACCGACGGCCGACCGTGAAGGTGAATGCTAGTCTCTGAATATGCCTCTCGCCTTAGCGGATATTTTTCGTACTCGGCCGCGACTGCTTACGCTTACTCTGTGCTCATTGTTATCGCTGTCGGCTTCATCGTCGTTACTATCGGCAGCTATAGATGCTAGGTTTCCATTGGCATGCCTCAGAGGAACTCTTCTCCTAGCTCGGCTGTCTGCTGTGTCTTCAGAGTCCTCATTGTATCGAGGCCGCTTCTGATTGCGTGTGTTGCGGGACCCACGCTGCGATGGCCTGCTCTGGTACTCATCGTCATCATCATCATCAAATGGATGCTCCACTTCTTCATCATCGCCGTCGGAGTTGATATGTCTTTTCCTTCGCTGACGCATACGGCGGTAGGGTCGCCTATTACTTGTGGCTGCTGAACGCGGGTTTTGAGGTTGCTGACGTCGCGACGACACGTAAGAGGTGAGTGGCTGATTGTCCTCGGAGTCGGAATCTTTTGAGTTTCCATCTGTTCCTTCATCAGATCCACCTAAGTCCTCTTCCTCCTCTACAGCGACTCCATCTTCGTCGTCTTCTACATCTGGTTCTGTTGTGCTAGCTTCTACGCTGTATCGCTGTCGCCCACGTCGTCTTGCTATCACTGGTGCTGGCGGCAGTTCAATTGGAGTAGTGCTATTCACGGTATTACGGATTCGCAGGCGGGATGATACGTTACCAAAGAGACTTGGCATCTCAAGGGGATCTTCAACTATGTCGAGTTCATCAGCGTTTCGTTGATGCCGTGAAAGAACACGGCGAGTGTTGCGTATGGTTGATGGCCCTGGCTCGTCGTAATTGTGATCGACTTGAACTTGGTGATGAGAATTTGTGGCTGCATTTCGCAACACAACTGAAGAGGAAGATGGCATCGTATCTTGATTTGTAGTGTTCGAGCGTGTGCGATAGTTTGTCGCAATGGGTAATCGCACGCTCCTTGTTGCTGTCCCGCTCTGGCTTATATGCTCTGAAACTAAGCAAAAATATTATCGGATGTAAGATGATTTTAATGAAGGCGTCGTTCTTACCTAATTTCTGTCTTCGATGATTTTGGTTTGAAGCAAGTGGTTCATTGTCGCTCTCATCGTCATCGTCGTCGTCGAATAGAACGCTTGTGTTTCGATTTGTTCTGAGCTGCCGGTTGAGTATGGTACCGCGACTGGTGGATGGACCACTGAGAGTTCCATTTACAACAACGCCACTTGCTACATCTTGACTGGAATCAGACGTCTTTTTCACAGCTCGAAGATTTGCGCGAGATCGTTTAGGAACAATCTGAAAGAAAAGAAAATTGTTTAAGTTTTTACAATCAAACTGCTTGTACAACATGACTTACAGGTTCGTCTTCATCATCATCTTGTTCTTCGTCTTCTTCAGCACTACCCCGTGCCCATTCTAAGATGGCTCGTCGTGTGCTCGATCTAGTAGGTCGCGCTGTCTCCTGCTCAGTTTCAGAGTCTACGATCGCGTTGCGTGGGTTTCGCACCGGCAGATGATAGCTGTGGTCCGTTTCGGCAGCTGTACGGCGACTACTAATTCGTGTGGCTCTCGATGGACTTTCAAGCTGTTCCTGAGCGGAAGTTGTTGCTGCTAATGCTGCGGCAGATGTAGATGGCTGCGACGCATTTTTCGGAGGTCGACCTCTCTTTGGTGTTTGTGGGGCACTAGGCACTGGTACCTCGTGTTCACTCTCTATTTCCTGCTCTTCATTATCCTCTGAGGTATTGTCCTTCCTGCGCTGTCTTCTTTTGTTCACACTCACAACTCCGACACTTGTCCGCTTTGTGGTTCCTCGACTTCGTTTGTTTCTCTTCAAACCGCTGTTTTCGTCGTCATCTGATTCAATCCGGCGAGACCTTTTAGCCTCACGATTATTCTTTTGTGCCTTCCTTCGCTTCACACCTACTCGACGATCGTTCGGCTTGTAGCTGTCTTCCGAATCGTTCCCCTTATTTCGATTCGATGTACTGGCACCCGCCCCTCCACCTGCACCCCCACCAGAACTACCATGTTTTCGGGAAACACGGCTTTTCACTTCACCTCCCTGGTTGTCGTCATGACTGTCGCTATCATCCTCCGACGAAGACGATGTATCGCTAGTAAGTGTACTCGATTCACTTGAACTGTTCCCGTTTATCTCCTGACTATTCGGACGGGATGCGTTACGGCGTAAATTGTGGCCACTTGGACCAGGCAGTGATTCGTTTTGGTTTGAAGATGTCACACGATTCGAACTGAAAGTGGTTGCTCCAGATGCGTTTCGCGGCAAACGCTTTCTGTTGTTGTTCCGATGCTGCCGACCGTTTGCCGTGGAACAATGCGCAGCATCGTCGTCAACATCATCGTCATCGTCCGAACTGTGATGGTTGTTGGTTCGACCATTGGTGGTTTTCGCCCTCGTTGATGGACCAGATCGATTACGGCTCCTATCTGGAGGAGTTCGCTTGGGGCTAGATATGTTCGCACGTCGACGGGCGGCCTTCCAGTTGGAAATAACTTGCTTAATGTGAGTTTCAAAGAGAGCGCTTAAACGAAGTGTCATCGAATAAATCTGTAAGAATAAGAAACATTTAGTATTTTAGTGTTTTTTTTTATGGTGTATTCACAATAAATATACGAAATCATAAAAGCGACTACACCATTATGTTTTAAGCAATGATGAACTACTTGTACTTTGCGTTTCATTACAAAACATAAACAAACTAGTTAAATATCAAATGAAGAGTTGTAGCGCAGAAAAGCAATCGAGGTGATTGCTCACAGATATAATTCGCCACTGGCATAAAAACAATCTTCTTTAAGGAAATTGTGAAGTTTTTCAGTATTCAAAACTACACGTCTTGTTCTTCTGCTTGAATCGGTATTCCTAATGAACAATTCAATCAGTTCAATTCTAGTTGCAACAAATTTTCCACTAAAGACACCTGTTGCAAATGAATAATATTAAGTTTTGACCCCTCAACTACATCAAGTTTCTGTGAAGCGGCTATGGTAACTGCAGGAGTTTCCTATGTACTCAACAATGGATCGTCTATTCCTGATTGTAACATTTTGGGACAATTGCTGAAATTGGGTAGATTGCAGAAAACGGGCGATTGAGACACTACATTCTTTTAAGCTTTGTACGTTTTATGAAGTTTCTGTGAAGCAGCTATGGTAACTGCAGGATTCCATTGCCAAATTACGAAAGGTCCCACATCTAGGCCAGAACCAATGCATTCATGCATTAAATTGTTTCTCACTTTAATGCAAGGCAAGATTAAAAAAAATGTATTGACTACATATTTAAATTCTACAGAAGCTTAAATCTTATTCCTCTCCCGTCAACTGTCTGCACAGAAAATGGGAATGCCTTAGAGAGAATGCCTACGAGAATCTCATGGTATTTGCCACGCGATGTGGTACAATACTTAATACGCAAGCTTTCCTTAAAACCACAAGCTAGAGTTGTGCTTGTTTGTGAGTGCAGATTTAGATCAGTATTGTTTTGACTACTGCAATTAAGATGGAGAAGGAAGTGAAATGATGTAGTGTGCTCTTTAAAAGGTGACACATGGTTAAAAAAGAAAAGATTCAAATACGAAAAATATGACTGTTTTTCTTAATTTATCATATTCAGCATGTGTTTGAGTGGAGTAGGGCAAGTAGTAGCGTGGAAATTCAATCAACGCTGATAGACAGATTTGACAACTACTGACGAAAACACACTACAAAATGTTGTAATAAGAATAAAAAGCAGTAGATAATGACTGTTAGGGAAATTATTTACGATCTCTTCAACAAGAAACTGCTAAGCTTTCACGCACAATGATGAGTTTAAGACTATTCTGTAGTAACAATTATCAAGAAAAGGATCTTGACCAGACATATAGTTTAAGCAACGTGGCGGTAAGCAATGCTGAGGTAAATAGGAGTTAAAACAATCGCCCATATTCTGCAGTCTGACTTTTATGAATTTGACCTGAAATCCGAATGAAATCATAACAACAATCTTCGAGGATGAAGATTGGTTTTTCCCATTTCACCTTTCCATTTTCTTTTAACTGGAGTTAAATCACTTTTTAGAACTTAAACCTTGTGGACTGCATGAGATAATAGTTGTTAACTTTTTATTATTGCAGTCGGTGGAGACGATAACCTAAACCTAAATTTCAAATGGATTAATAAAACATGAAGCACATATGTTAGACAATTTAATTTGTTTAATCTTGAATCTTCTTATATCTTATATCCTTTTTTAATTTCAAAGACGAGTTTGAAGGCTCGAAAAAACCCAGTAAAGGAAAATTCATTCTAAGTGAAATTAAAATTCGGTTAAACTTTAACGCAAAACCTGCCTCTAAAAAAGCAAGCCCTAGATTGTCAACATAATTGATATTAATAACAATTGTATGGCGTGACAGTCCACAGGGGGTCCAGGGCCTAGCTTGCTCATCAACTAATCGTGGTGTGCGTGCTACTATTCTGTCACGAGTAAAAGGGATCTATCCTTTTTTGCCGACTCCGAACGACGAAGATTGAGAAGCTTTTTCTTATACAGTTATTACTCTTTGAGTGGTGTCAGCAGCTCAAAAGAGATGGTGCCACAAAAAATTTGAGATTTTCAACCAGGAATCAAACGTAAACTTTCGGCGGGTGAGTGCCGCACTTTACTCACTACGCCACGGCGGCCACCAATGCAATTGATACACACATTTATTATATGGCAAGGATGCATGGGGGAAAGGAAACTCCAGTTTTGCGCAAGCAGAAATATTGCATATGAAGTATCCGAATTGAAGCAACATTCAACTGACATAATAAACGATGCTTACAACCCATTAACATTTACAACTAGAAAATTACAAGAACCCATGGAACCCCAATGTATGTTCAAAGTAATCGGTTGAGAGATTGGACATCAGCTTCATGTCGACATTTTATTAAGGCTTCCTTCAGCTTGCATATTTCTTGTTTTAAGCATGAATGCGATAAAAGAGTGACATCATATTTGTGCATGCAAATCCATGTCAAACTTTTGACAATTTGAAGCGCCGCAAAGGTTAACAATTAACGAACCTATCAAAATGCTCTATTTCTTTTTCAAAAGTGCTTCAAAATACCACATTTGATTTTACGAATTAGAATTCTATCTAGCCCTCCTCCAGTTTCATGTCTAATATTCACAGCCTCTGCATACCTTTCAGTCCTAAACACGAATATAAAATTAAATTATAACCAACAACCTCTGCCTGACCCATTCGATATTCAATAAAATTTCTTCCAATATTTTCGCAAAACAGAAAGTGAAAATCAAGAAAGAACAAAAGGAATAATTTTACTTAAGACCAAAAAAATAATAGAAAACAAAACAAATACATATCTTACCATAGACTGGTCCTATACACACACAATTGACAACAGACAGACGGGAGAAGAAAGCATGAATGGAAAGGGAGGAAGAATTGTTTTTCGTGATGAATTAAAGTGAGCAAAGTGCCGAGCAATGAGATGTGATTCCGCACGAAGGCAGAAAAATTAAACATCAAACACTCAAAACTCAATGCAATTACTTTTGTATTGTTTTTTGTTGGCGATTAGAATGCAAATTACTTACGCGAGACCTCTTATTTGTGTTATAGTTCCTAGAGTTTTGAAAAATCAATCGAACATCCTTGGCAAAGTCCAATGGATCCTCATAGTTGCCACCGAGTAAGTCCTCTTTGACAGTGCGTAAGTCCATGGGCGTATCGATAATTTGTAAATAGTCTGGAAATTGCATCGTGTCGACTGGTTCACGGAATGGCGTCGAGTCTGGACGAAGCCACATCATGTCCAGCAGTTGACGGCAGTCTGATCGCCAATCTCCGCCAGTTCGGGTTCTTTGAGATCTGGAACTACAGTTTAAGCGTTAGTTGCAGAAGTCGAAAACACCAAAGACTATGCGAACCTTCTGCTATTTCCATTGGATCTGCGGGAAGTGTTTGAACAGGATGGCCCAGCTGTGCTTGTAGATGGCCCAGCCTCATTATCGTTCTCATTCTCTGACTCTGAAGAAATGTAAATGTCAACCAGTTGATGGTAGACTGGAGCAACATCGATATCATTTTGCTCCCTAAAATAAATCTTCCGTGAGACCACACATTTTCCAGTTTAATCTTGAATACATACCGTATTATACGTAGACATAGATCTGTGATGATCCTGGCATGACGCACAATGTTAGTATGCTTTCGATTGAACTTTTCGGCGTTCGTGGCCAAGTATCTTACATCGAACTGGGCAGAGGTTATGCGACGGTAGAAGTGGTTTTCAAAACGCGACTTAATTGTTGTCAAATCAATGGGGTACTCAATTAAATATGCGTAGTTGGGATAAATGTTCAAATCAACCGGGGCAAGGAATGGCTCTGCGATTGACAGTCGCATTACTTGCTCAAGGCCGTTGATGATACGCCGGCAGGAACCATCCCGGTCGCCCCTATGCCACTCCTCTGATTTGGGTTGATAAAGCGTTGCTCGAATTTCTTCCGGCAGCACTGGAACTGCGCCGCCGACTTCATCGGGAAGCCGATTCTCATCTATGGGCTCCATATCCCAGGGGCTCATGTATTCATACTCTCCATTGTCCCATCGCACTCGGAAGCACATAAAGTACGAATTTGGATAGTCGGGCGAAAGAAGATGTCGCGATTCAATTTGTCCCATCCACCATCCGTCACCGATCATGCACCTAAAGAGAAATACATCTTTGAACATCTTAGGGTCCACTGACGAAGAAATGAACTCACCTAAAGCGGTCGCCAATGCTCCAGTTGCGCTGAACGGCGAGGTCGAATGTTTGACGGAGAACAAGAAAGTCTAGGACGTCTGGCATGTCGTGGTATTTGATTTTGAAAGTCACCCCGGTCATGTTGCCGTCCTCATCGAGCATCGCCAATTTGAGGCAGCATAGTCTTGGCGGGCGAATCTCATACTTAATGCCTATAACACGAACTAGTTCGTGCTCCCGGAGCTCGCGGAAGTTCCATGGTTCAGAGCTGTGTTGTAGCTTGTAAGCTTTTTTTGAACGCACTGCGTCCAGGTAGCGCTGATGGCCTTGGCGGAAATAGACAACTTCGTCGCCCATTTGAGGATAGTAGGGAGTCTTCCGTGGGATAACCTCGGAAAGCCATTCCGGTGGCTTGTATGCCTCAGGAATTTCTCCGCTGGCCGTCTCGGGTATTGCTGGCCGCTTACGTCGACTCTTTGTGGCAGCGCTCGATGTGTTCGGCTGAGATGTATCATCGCTGCTGCCAGATGAACTGCGTCGCGTAACTGGCTTGCGCTTGGATCTTTTCGGTGGCTCAAGATTGGGTCCTGGCTTGTCTGCAACCCAGTCAGAGTAATCTGACGACTCAGAGTCTGTGGTGGATGATTCGTCTTCTTCACTGAGATTCTCCTCCACATTTGAGTAGCTGGTGTCCCCCGAGGAATTACTACTTTCCTCTTCTTCTTCCTCTTCCTCCGGAGGCTCCTCGCGGTGCTCTTGCCCACGCACAGCTCGTGTATGGTAGGCCGGACGTCGTCCGCGGCGGGCGTTTCTGACACCCCTTTGACGGCCGGACGTCTGCAAAGCTGTGTTGGCGTTGGACGTGTTAATCATTATCGGTCTTCGACGCATTTCACGCTTGTACTGATCCATCTCGTATTGGCCGGCTGCAAACACTGTTTGTCTCAGATTCTGCAGTTGAGAATACTTCATTGGGCGAACGTAAATACGCCGGATGAACTTGAAGTTTGTTTCTCTCTGCCAGTTGCCACTGCTTTGCCGAACTCCCTCCACGTCGCCAGCACGACGGGTGACGGCAGCGGCTCTTCCAATTGCGCTTGCACCACGCGATGTGTTCCCACTGGCGTTGTGGGAGTTGTTGCGACTGCGATCATTGTTTGAATCGGGGGCTGCGTCCTGCCCTTGGCGATTAGCCAATGCTTCAATTAGACGATCTATGTGCGAGTATCCTCCATTGTCGTCGATTTCTACTCCTTCTATGCCCATAGTTATGTTGGGCACCAACTGGTCGGTTGGACAATTCTCCCTCCCTGGAACTAATCTCTGATAAACTGGCGGATGTGGATTCCCGTCAACGTCAACCAAAAACGGTGGCGGCATAAGGTGTGGCATAATTTGCGTTTGTTCATCAACGACAAAGTGTTGCGCATCGCGAAGAAGTGGCCTGTAGTCCGTGTGGAAAAACAATTCGGTAGGTAACTAAAAAGAAAACAAAAAAAATCTTCAATGTGGTTCGATGTGATTGTTTGCCAGGACATACATTTTTGAATCTATCAGGACCGATTCCGAGGCCAAAAATGAGTATGTGGCCATGGGAATCGGTTGCGGCAATCATTGTTCCATCCGGTGACCACTTGGCGTCAAAGACACCACCGTGGCCCTGACCATCGATGTGATTAACAAAGTGAGCTACAGAGATGCCTTGATCGATGTCCCAAAGAAATACTTGTCCATCATGACCAGCAGAGAGCAGGACGTATTCGTCCTTCGGATTCGATTCCAAGACATACAGCTCATCTTTGTGGCCTCGTAGAACGCAGTGAAGCTTCCCCGATCTCGAATGCCAAATTTTTATCTGGAAAATAAACTACTTAGTGCAACCTAATTTGGCAGGTGGAATGTAACTTACAGTGAAGTCATTAACAGCAGTTATGACATATTTGTCCGAACAATCCCATGCCACCATGGTTACTTTTAACTTCTTCCCTTCTTCAGGTTCTGGACATCTGCAAAGAAAGAAGAACTTGTTAGCAACATGCGGATTATACAGAAAACAATTGAATTACGTTGGTAATCGTTCAGTCATATTCAGTTTTAAACTCTTCCATTGTTGAGATTCAAAAGTCCAAACATGGGCTGTACCGTCTTTGCTCCCAGATATGAACTTCAAACCTCGATGTGCCCACTGAACCGAATCAACGGCATCTGTGTACGCTTCTGTTTCAAGTATCCTTTTCGGACCATCCTCAGACATGATATACACTCGGGCATGATGATCCGCTGAGCCAGCCGCCAGGAACATGCCACCGGGTGAGAACGATGTGCACATCATTTGAGCTTGACCGGGACGCAATTTTTCATGATACTGAATTGGTTTCGGTGCAAATATCGTCTTGCCCACTCGAGGCGTTGTGTACTGCCAGAATGCAATTGATCCATCTGTACTTGTTGTCACCAAATACTTCAAATCGCCTCTGGGGGATGGACAAAAGTTCACTGAGGTTATCATGCCAGTGTGGCCGGAGAGCACAGCGATCGGTGATGTGGTTTGCAAGTCCCACACGCGAAGTATTCGATCCAAGGACCCAGCGGCAAGCATTGTATTGTCTAAATTGATGGCGATATCTGTTATTTCGGCTGAAGCTCCACGCAATGTGGCCAAGAGGCGACCGTCAATTGCACTCCATATTTTTATAAGTAAGTCATCAGCACCCTACGGATGATCCGGTAAAATGAATGCATTTTAAAATAGACTTAAATTTTCATTTCTTACTGTTATTATGTATTGACCGGTCCTATCAAAAAGAACACAATAAACCGAAGACAAGTGCCCGACAGTTCGACGTAAAAGTTTTGTCTTGCTGTACAAGCTCGTCGGAATGACAAGTTTCCTCCGTACTTCGCCTCCATACTCCCGTCCAATAAGAACTTTATCTGGAAGCGAGGATAAAATTAATACAGATTGGATGTATAGGGTATTCACATTTCCACATACCTATATTGTGAACGGGTTTTGTTATGGCCGAGTCTGGCAATGATACTCCATGAACTCTAGTGCAGTAGTCCAACAAAGACCTGGGGCGGAATATGCTCTCTTTCGTGCGTAACAAACTCTGTCGTCCGCTTCCGAGTAGTGATATTATTCCGGGAACAGCTGGCGTGAGTTCATTATCAAGAATCGGCCCGATGCGGCAGCATATTTCCAGTAAGTGATTCGCTCCAATGTGTGAGTATTTGCTTTCCTAAAAGTGAGAGATCATATCGAGAATAGAGAGTTTGGAATAGGGCGAAGCACAGGGTAAATTAAGATAAATTGCGATTTCAGAAAAGGTTCTTAAACGCTGGGCAAATATATAATGCTGCAGATGAGCAGTAGGGGCAGCTAGTAAAATGATAAATTGTATAGAATGTTCATTAAACAATGGAATGTTTAAATAAAAATGTATTTAGTAGCTGCTGTTGGGTTGGGATAAATTGAATGTATTGCTATTCGGATTCTGCCATATGTAATTTTGGAAGTAAAAAAAAACACTCTGACAGCTACAGACGTTACATTTTAAAAAGTAATAACAGCTATTAAGGTGAAAATATTGAAAACGAATATTCCTTAAAGATCTTGGTAGATTATTCAACATCTAAGGATTCTCTTCTCTTGCATTCGGGACTACGCATATATTCAATTCTGTACTCAGCAGTCCGGTTACTTTCGCGAAATTAATCTTATCACTTCAGTTTACAAAGTAAGAAGAAAATAAAAAACCAAGATTCTACACGTCAACTACCGGCGCTGTACTATTGTTTTCCTTTATACCTAATTACAGCCACCTTCCCGTAAGCTGAGACTTAACTTGATAACTGTTATATATTGAAAACATACTCCTCCTTAGGTCCTTCAACAAAATGCATTTTTCAGTAGGACAAAACAATTTAAAAAATTTTTTTGGGGGCAACATAGGAGTGCCCACTCGTTTGGAACGTCGAGACGACGTCTTCTTCCATAATTATAATTTGTTACACTTTCCCCATTACTCTTTAAGTTCTCTTATTCGATCTAATCTTGGTTTTGTAAAAATGGCAATTTCAGCAAGAGCTGCTATAATTTTTAGATAATAAACAGACAGAATTTTAGAAAGCCTCTAGCAATCAAAACGGCGGAAAAAAAAATAATTATATATATTTAATAAAAGCTTCTTTCTCTCTTGCTCAGTAATAAAATAAATACTATTGAAATAATACAAATGGAAAATGAGTTCAAACAAAATAAATCAATAAAATACATCCATTAGAATATCCTCATTTCAGATTGTACATTAATGTCTGTATGTACAAGCTTTCCGTTCCTACATCGTATCAATCAACTTTTGCAACCCTCTTAGAGAGCATTAAATTAAAGTAATTGTGAATGCACCATTTAAAAACTAGCGTAATCACCAACAGTTTGAGTGGCTCTTTTGAGAAAGAAACAAAAGTGACAACCCCATAAAAGCAATGGCTATATACAGAGAACATAATGGCCTCTCACTCAGGCAGCATGAAGTATTTTCCATTATTCACTCGAAAAATGGTTGACCGAACAATAAAACTTACGAATAAAAGAGAAATAATTAATGAAACATGTTCACATGCCAATTTCATGTTTTCCTAATTCTTTGCAAATTCCGAACCTTAAAACAGTTGCTCAGACTTACAAGGAATTCACTCAAAATTATTTTCAAATAATTGCAATTGATACATGCAATTTTAGTACATAACAATTAAATGCAAATCATTTAATTAATTCCTTGCAAACTTCCTTTTTGTTGGCCTAGGCATTTTTCTCGACTCTCCTCCTCACACACAAATATAAACAAAAACCACCAACACAAAATGGTGAATCATGCCGCGGCCCTGTGAAAGAGAGCTTACATAATTTACTACAAAACACCGACAGCTTTGTCATAGGTTACGAACTGACATTTTCGCATAAATTGCATAAAGAATGTGAATTAAGGAAAGAAACAAATCTCCGTAAGGCCGAAATTATTCTCACAAGAGAAATATTTCAGCAATAATTAATTGAATACATACACACGAGTGTGTATACATGCAAGAGTTCCATAGGTGATAAGTTATTTATCAAAACAACATAACTTAAGGACGTTTGCAAACCCATTACCCATGCTGATTAAGTAAACAATCGAAAAAAAAAAAAACAAAAGTGCAATAGTACTTACCAATTCATCAAAGGACTGGTCATGTTCATTGCCCAGCCAATCGGTGCGCCTCGGAAGAACCTGTGCGAAAGAGAAGGCAAAAACACTTTAATCTTGTGTCACATCGTCTTCTCGTACATGCATAAAACAAATATATGTACATTAATTTGATGCAATTTCAAGAGAAAAAAAATTAAATAAAATTTGTAGACGTTTGATGCGAAAGGATATGATTCGGCGAAGGCAGTGACCTTTTCAAAACCCTCAAAGGACAACCAAAACGCGATTTTATGAAAGAAGTTCCATTCTTTTGTTACTACAATTCTTTCGTAAAATACGGAAAAAAGGTCAAAAGCACGTGCTTAACCATAACACAATATTCGAACCAATTTTTAGTATAGTTTTAGACTTTGAAACAAGTAGACGTCTCGTTTCGAACCGACAAAAGTAGAAAGAGCCTCAAAAAGTTAGTCTAGACCTCGAAAAGTTTGCCTTGAACGTGCACCAAAGATCGGTTGAAAATCTGAATTTACTTACCTTCTTTTCTTCAAGCTCCTTGATTAGAACCTGCAATTAGAGGATACATTTGTTTATTGATAATTTGCACAATTTATGGGTTTGTTAGAGGGTAATATTTTGATCGATTATAAGCGTATAAACTACCTTTGCAGTTTCCTGAAGGGGTCCAGCTGCCAAAAACTTCGATATCAGAAAGTATAACTCTGCAACAAGAACAAATAATTTACTTATTCACATTAAATTAAGGATTTCTTTGATATTTTTCTTCTGAAATGTACAGATTTCATTGTTGGATAGATTTTTTCCTGCTCATCCCGAATTCTTGTATGCAAGTTTTTTTCTTTTTGTTTACCTGGAGTCACTATATTTTCGCGTGTTAATTGTTTATTATCCATATTTATTGTGAGGTTTCGGGGGCAAACTAATTGAGGACATTTAAATCGCAGAAATTATCAGATTTTCTAGTTTAAATTTGATGGTATTTTCTCTTTCACATTACACAAAACTATTGAGGGAGTCCGTCGTCAGCCATTGCTTTTCATTTTTTCTCTTTCTGCTTGAATTCGTATTTTTTGTCATTTGCTTGGGTAATAGGGACTGTCAAACTGTTATGTTGATGAAACGGCTTCCTCTCAAACTGTAAACTGGGTAATATATCTTATTTCTGTTGTTATTTGTTTATGTTTTGAATATTTAAATAACAGATTTTCTTTAGGAATGGGACAATTGTGTTACGTGAGGTGAACGTCCTCAGGTGACGGAAAGTCTTTGTTTTTTGTTTGACTTGGCTTAAGAGAAAAATGATTTGCTTAAATATGTTCTTGCAATGTTTTGAATTGTTTTTTCACTCTTTTAAATGCTTTTAAACGTAAACTGCTTTGAACTCCCCCCCTTTTCCTAATTTATTATGGTTTGAACCCCACTCTACCGCTTACATTTGCCACTTATTCAGTTGGTTAAAACTTTTTTCAGTCTGCCAGACCGTTTTATGTTATTCACTTACGGCCTGTCACACTAGATTTGTGAGGAGATCGTTCACCGGAATTGAACATTTGTGTTAAAAAACGATTTGAAAATTCAAACAGCGTATATGGATGTGAGATACAGATCGCTTCCGTCTTGCCTCCATTGTTAGTAGAGAAGTATTGCGTGCCCTAGAAATGCATGAATTGCTTTGCAGGTTCTACAAATATGTACACTATGACCCTCGAATAAATAAGATGAAATTAGAGAATATATCTTTCACAAAATGACAGCCTTTTATTATTTTAAGAATGTTTTTGCAATTCAAAATGGTCGTACTATATGTATATGATTATCGAAATGAAAGATAGGAAATTGTTTAAAAATGTCTGTTTTATTGTTGAAAACATATTAATAACAATATTAGGCGTACTGCTCATTAAATTTTGCAAAAATGAAATTACTGTTTAGCCAGTGCTCACTTTCCAGTTGAACGGTTAATCGAGATTCAATGACATCTAAATAAATACTCGTAAAGTATGTGTTTGTACGTATTTTTCGTGTTGCTTTATTTTGAAACTACAGTCTAGGATGAACCTGGGCTTTTGGCAAACACATTTTTACGTCGCTTATCGTCTTTACAACTATGTGGATTTCTGTTTTTTTAAGTTTTCTTTCTCTGTCTCACAGTTAAGTCATCACTTTTCGGCCTTGAACTTTTTTCTTAAACTTGTTGAAAATACATGCCCACTGGGGCTCCTTATTAAATTCCATTCTCCAGATTTAATCAACTGGAACTAGAAGCAAGATTCTAAGCTTGCTTATACGATTTCAATATCATCCATATCCCTACGTTAAAGACTACTTCTATTGTTGTGTAAAGCCACTACTTAACTACTCTTTGATCCCAAAACAAATGAAGACAGCCTTTAACATTATTTATCGTAATGATTGATTATTAATAAATGTTTTCTTTGCGAAATAGCTTAAAACATTCTTTCATATAGTTATTCTTTCGAACTTATCCGCCTGAACTCCATCCAATTACACCTCAAACAAAATGTGACATTTCGTGGTGAGTTTTACAATTCGAAAATTGTCAACATCATCTTGTGGTGGTTTCTACAAAAAAGGGCTATATGTCACAAGATTGCCTGAAAATATTTTCAATTGAATAAAAGATCTTGAGTTTATCAGTTTACGCACTATAATAAACATGTATTAACCGTCGGTACAGTGCAGTTGTAACATAGATTTCTAGTGTACTAATAGAAATGCATTTATACGGCTCAGTAGACAACAGCCATTATCAGTAGTATTTGTAAATAAATTCAAGTTTAATTCGTAATATATCGAATACAATTATATTAAACAATGTCTTGGGTATCTGACTATCAGTACCGATGGTACGAGAAGTTGGCGATGAACGTCATACGATGCGGGCGTATTCCCCGCCATATAGCATTTATAATGGATGGCAACCGGCGGTTTGCTAAATCAGAGCACATCGCCAAAATTGACGGCCATTCGAAGGGGTTTGAGAAACTTGCCGAATGTTTACGTTGGTGTCTCGACGTTGGCATCGAAGAGGTTACAACATTTGCCTTCAGCATAGAAAACTTCAAGCGAACCGAAGACGAGGTCAGCGGTCTTCTTAACTTAGCCACCGAGAAATTTGAAAAACTTCTGTCTGAAGAAGAGAAACTCAGGGAGCACGGTGTTCGGATACGTGTGATTGGAAACATTACTCTGTTGCCCTTGGAACTTCAGTCGTTGATATCTAAAGCCATTCTATGCACGGAGGAAAACAACAAGCTGTTCTTGAATATTGCATTTTCGTACACGTCACATGATGAAATTACGCAGGCCGTAGAAACCGTTCTGAGAGACGGTTCGGATGTGCTGGAAGCCGGTGACATTGACGAGAAGCTCTTGGGTGAATGCATGTACATGTGTGATCGTCAATCACCTGCACCCGATTTGCTGTTTCGAACTTCCGGTGAAACGCGCATCAGTGATTTCCTAATGTGGCAGGTAATATATTTGTACTTTTACACACTCTAATTTTTGATAATGTATGCTTATCAGTTCATGTACTTTGCCCGTCTGAACACTCATTTCACATTCTTCGTATTTCATTTATTCACAGCTTTCTACGACAGTGCTTTACTTTACGAAAATACTCTGGCCGCAAATAACAATTTGGAATTTCCTTGGCGGCATATTTGCCTACCAGAATGCGTCCGTTCATTTCCACCATTTAAGAAACTCAAAAGAGGAGCAACTTGCGAAAACGAACGGTCTGTTTACAGACCGCGTTCAAAACTTCCTTCATAGACTAAACATGTACCGAAGAAGATTCCTACTCAAATTAGCAAATTTGGATAAATAAGAGGCAATACATTTAGCACTTAAAAGCAACTTAAGACAATGTGTACATCATTTCCTGTCACTTTCGATGAACGAAACGTGTTGATAACGTATGTTCAATGCAGTTGATAATCGGTGAATTGTAAATATGTACGTTTTAGTTATACTGCAGTCATACGATACAAAAAGAAAAAATAAACAGTTCCATATAGTAAGAGTACAGAAGTGTTTTAATGTTTAATTAGCATTTAATTATACGGTTTGAATGTGACGCCACATTTAAACAGCATGGATGTGTGCTTGTACATAAAATTGGTAAAGGTAAACAAACAGTCTTATATACGTCAACGTTGATATCTTCCTGTTAAGCAGAATGTTATCAATTTGAAAAAGAATAGTGCAGAGTTACGCCTCCGACAGCAAAGACGAAACAGCAACAACCGAACGCCAAAGGCAATAGTTGATTTGTAATATATTGTTGGAGGGCAACATATCAAACGACTTTGTAGAAAAGGAGAAAGAGTTTATTTTACGTTGAACAAAAGATGTCTGCAATTTTTTTTTAGAAAAATGATGAGATGAGTTCTTATAAGGGTAATTAGAGGGTGACAACTTTACAACCAGACGCTCGCAGTGTTAAAATACATTCAGAGATCAAATGAACACCAAGGAAAAATATTGATATGTGAACTTATTTGTTCTCTAGTGAAGTTGTAATTCAAAATTCACACCTAGATAACTAATGCAATATGCTTCTTCAATGTTGTCTAAATAGACCAGTTAGAATGGATTAAGAACTAAAGTAAAGGAAACTGAATTGGAAATCAGGGAGTTCAAAAGTTCACAATTCCTAAACGGCCAATAATGTGTTTTATGCGGATTTTCCAAGTTCCTCGTCTGTTTTTAAAGGATAGGAAAAACTAATTCAATAATTTCATGGCGCGATAGTCCACAGTGCGACCAGGGCCTAGCTTGCTCATCAACCACTCGTATTGTGCGCGCTACTGTTCTCTCACGAGAAGAAGTGACTTACAGTTTGTTGCCAGTTCTGAACGGCGAAGTTTGAAAAGCTTTGAGTATTGTCAGCAGCTCGAAAGAGGTGGTGCCGTGAAAAATTCGAGGTGTTAAGCCCGGAATTGAACCTAGATCTTCGGCGTGTGAGCGCACTCTACCTGTACGGCGGCCACAAAACATCATTTAGAAGACTTAAACTACTGTAGGCATCCAAAAAGGCTTACAGCACTATGCAAAATATTAGCACCATGTTCAACCTTGTCACAATTTTGTCACTATTTTGCTAATAACTTCTTCTTACCGTCATGTAAGCACAACATATTTATGGCACAACATCCTTATTCCATAAGTAATAAAACCTGTAAACAAGATAAGAAAAAAGTGCATTCTGAACTCTGAAAAGGCTTCGCTATTCGGGTTAGCACCGAATTTCGGTGTGTGCAGAATAATAGCACCAAGATCAAAAATTCATGAATATGAAGTAAAAGCCATTGGAATAGTAAAGTTTTTTGTTTTCATTTGTTTTTATTGGGTCAGTGCTTGGCCGTATAGCCTTTATTTTTAACAACAGCGTCACAACGTCGTGGCATGGAGTCGATTAATGCACGACATCGCTAACCAAGGATATTCTTCTACACAATCTGCATAACATCACATTTCTATTTTGTATTTTTGGGTTTTGCTTCATATATAGCTTTTTTTAAATCTCCAAAGGTTTTCAATGCGATTCAGATTCGGAGACTGAAGCGGCCACTTCATAACTTGAACTTTATTGCTTTGAAAAAAATGAAATGTTTGAAGTCATTGCCTTGCTGTAGAATCCATCTACGCGGCATACTCCATTCTGCGTAAGGTAGCATGGTTTCTCTCAGTATGCTGGCATAAACAACGGCGATCATCACCGGTTTTATCCAAAAATTGGACCAGTACCATAATAGGAGCAGTATCCCCATACGTTAATTTTTGCCCACCGTGCTTTACAGTGTTGATAGTACACTCCGGTTGAAACTCTTGGTTTTTGTGCCAGAGAACAAATGTCCTCGTCCCTGGAGTACCAAATAAAACTATTTTAGATTCGTCCGTCCATAATATATTGCGCCATGTAGGGGGTTCCCAGTTCAGGTGTTGTTTCGCAAAATTGGTTCGGTTTAGCAGGTTGATTTCTGACAGTAGTGGTACTTTTCTAGGACTTCTGACAGGTGTATTCTTCTTTGCCAGCCTTCTTCTTATCGTTGATGTCTCCACGAGTAAATTTAACTCCTCTTTTATTTTCCTAGCGTTCATAAACGGGTTACGTTGGACTAATCTAACTTTTTGGCGTTCATCGGTGGGGGCTAGTTTCGATTTTCTTCTTCTTTTTTCTTCCTGTTGAGCGTATTTTTTGGCATTTGCGATCATTTTATTTGAACTCCCAACAATTTTGCTTATAAATTTGTAAGTTTTAACGTCAGAAATATTTTTTTTTTTATTAAAGCACGTTTCTCGGGAGTACAACGCACACCACGACCCATTTTTCTTTGTTAGCAGTGTTGCACTTTGAAATATTATCTTTGAATAATTACAATAATATGTGTAGAGCTAGTTTATGACTAAAAAAATCAAAAGACTGGTGTAAACTTCGAAAACATTCCTCAGAATGACGTGGTGCTATTATTTTGCACAATTTAAATTTGGTTGCATTTCCGGTAACGGGACCTTTCTTAATAACAAGATACATATTTTTATTATCTTGTTTATCGGTTTTATGGCTGATATAATAAAGATGTTGTGCAATAAATATGAAGCTCCTGCCTGCCCATAGGAAAAAGTAATTAGCATAAAAGTTGCAAAGTCGAACGTGGTGCTATTATTTTGTACAGTGCTGTAATTCTACTTTGTTCATGTACTGGAGTTGTTCGACTTATGTTAAAAATGGAGAATTTTCTATGCAGAGAAATAGCAATATACTCGTACACTACTATATGTGGGTTGGGTCTCCCTACAGCACAACCACAGATGGCGTGACTCTCCAGGATGCAGGATGACCAACAGTATGTTTCCGAACGTCAGCAAGAAATCCGCATCATTTCTGCTATCTCGAGACAGAAACGAGTACAGAGACACTTTACATACGCTATGCACCTAAGCCGGCTTGGGCATAGTGATGTCAACCGTTGTGACGTCTGTGGAGAAGGTGAAGACACTTCAGAGCACTTTCTCTGTCAGTGTCCCGCCTTTACTCGTATCAGGTGGCGGCTGTTTGGTGCTGATATGGTGAAAACCAAGAAATTACATTAAATGAAGGTTACTGCCTGGTAGTACAATGGACCAGTATTTGATTCTGAGGGCACCAGTGCAGTATATCCCAATCAATAAAAAAACAAAAAAAAAAAAATGTATATAAATATATGTGGCTAGACGAGCGTTAATTCTTTATGCAAAGCAATGTTGCGTTTAGTCTCTACTGCTTTGCATAAAGACAATAATAGCATTGGAAAAAAAAAACTGTGTCCATAGTCCATTTTTCAATTACAAGTTTAAGAACTTAATCTATGACTCGTACTTGCTTTGATAAACATCATTCGTTTTTTTTTAATTATTACAAACTTGACCAGTTGAACGAGTTTTTGAGTCTGAGCGCTCCAATGGAGTGTTTCCTCAGTTCAAAAACAAACAAAAAAGAAAGAAACTATAACTTTTGGCCTTGATTGATGTTGTTTAATTCTGCTCGGGTGTCTGCACCTGTGCATGCGTCTGCAATATCTGCACATCTGTCTCCAGAATTGTATTGAGTATTTAATCATTTATGATTCAGGGGAGATTGTAGGGTTGTAATACATTTTGTTCTTCTATACAGAATCTATAGAGTGTCTCATAGTCTAAGAAAAGTTAAATCACATCGGCGCTCTTAAAACGTCACTCGGCTGAGCTGAATGTTTTTAACGACCGGACAATCTGGGACCTGTATGCCTAATCTGGGGAAGTTGAAGTCCTCATCACAACAAATACAGTTAATGATAATCGATACGTCTCAAAACATTCACCACTCAGCGCCAGTTACACGTTGAAGAACAAGCTCATCACGACCTTTCTGTATATTCCATACTTATACTGATGGAACAGAAGGCCACAGAAAATGGGACATTTACCTCCAACTATAGTTTTTTGCAAGTTTAGACTATCCATCCATCCACCCACGAGGCATCAATAATAATTGGATGAAGCGACTGCGCACAGGTGACCAGGCTCTAGCTCGCTCGTCAACTACTCGTTTTGTGTGCGCGTCTGTCCTCTCGCGAGTAGGAAGCACATGCAGTTTTTGCCAACTCCAAACGGCGAAGTTTGAGAAGCTTTTAAAGTTTTTACTCTTTGAGTGTTGTCAGCAACTCGAAAGAGGTGAAAAATTCAAGATGTTCAGTCCGGAAAACGAACCTGGTCCTTCGGCGTGTGAGTGGCGCACTCTACCCATTACGCCATTAGGCATTATCCTGGCTAAAATGGAATAGGCTATACTTCCATTTCTACATTTTTAAGACACCACACACAATCTTCATCATCAGTTTCTTTCATTAACCTTCGCGCTGTAAGATGACTGTTGTTATGGATTTTCATGTGCAACTTTAAGAAGGGGTTCCGTGGCTTTAAGAAGGGGTCAACTTGGATGGACTTGTGGAATTAGAGGAATAGTTGGCATTTAGCCATCTTAACAGGGCTGCCCAGCATACACAAGCCCAAAGCATACCATTCAAAAAAATCTGTTGGGTTAAGTTGTTATTGCATTTGATATTATACCATGTATACCAGTATGAAGTGAGCGTCAAGATTCAAATGTGTCGATAGGGAACATTTGTTGCAAGCGAGTGAAAAATATTTCGTTAACATCAAGACAGACAACATCATATTTTTTCATCATGTTAAAGATGTCGAATTTTGTACCAGAAAGTGATGATTTGCGGAAAACATTAATTTTTTGTTTTCATTTGAAGAAAAGTGCTGCAGAGTCGCATCGAATGCTTGTCGAGGCATATGGTGATCATGCTCTTTCAGAAGCAACATGCAAAAGATGGTTTCAACGGTTCAGAAATAATGATTTTGATGTGAGAAATGAAGAACGTCGAAGACCACCAAAAAAGTTTGTTTGCCGAATTGCTGTTGTTAAATGTTGCACAACAGACAATTTCTGACCGTTTAAAAGCTATGGGAAAATGGGTGCCACATGAATTAAATGAAAGACAGATGGAAACCCGAAAAAACACTTGTGAAATTTTGCTTCAAAGACACGAAAGAAAATCGGTTTTGCATCGGATTGTTACTGGCGATGAAAAATGGATTTATTTTAAGAATCCTAAACGGAAAAAATCACGGGTTAATCTGGGACAACCATCAACATCGACTGCGAAACCAGATCGATTCGGCAAGAAGACAATGCTGTGTGTGCCTTTCTGTCTGGGACCAGAAAGGTTTGCTGTACCACGAGCTCCTAAAACGTGGTGAAACCGTTAATACTGATCGCTACCGAAAACAAATAATCAATTTGAACCATGCATTGATCGAGAAACGACCAGAATGAGCCAGAATGGTAATTTTGCTCCATGACAATGCACCTGCACACAAAGCAAAACCGGTTCAGGATACAATCAAAACTCTTGGCTGGGAGCAGCTACCCCACCCGCAGTATTCACCGGACTTGGCTCTTTCCGACTACCATTTGTTTTCATCGATGCGACACGCATTGGCTGAGCAGCACATTGATTCCTACGAGGAGGTCGGAAATTGGGTGTCTGATTGGTTTGCTTTAAAAGACGAACAATTTTATTGGCGTGGTATTCACAAATTGCCAGAAACGTGGTCAATATGTGTAGAAAACAATGGCCAATACTTTGAATAAAATGTTCTTACTTTCCCATTAATAATTCGTGTTTTATTTTATTACATTTCATACCGGTATACCTGGTATTAACGTCATCCTTAGTGGGCATTCGAGTTTCTTGTTTGTGAATAAAATCTTTAAAACTTACATTTTCAAATATATTAAAAATCAAATCTTCAGCAAACAATACACCAATCATCCTGTACTCAAGGTAGTACAAGTGTACAGACAGCATAATCAACTCTGCTTAAATATTGTATTTGTTTCATCATATAGTAGTTCTATCAGTGTTGTTAAAGAAAAGTCTTATTTTGTCATAAGCTTACAACTGAAGTATGTTTTGATAAAGAAAATAAAAATATTATAGTTGGGATTAGCTAGGTTCGCGTTATGAAAGCGTTTTGTATCAACAAATGTTTATTACGACCTTTTTTAATTTATGGACATTAGGCTTAGTCTGAACAAATTCTTGACACTAAACGCACATCTATGTGTTCTCCTGTAACCACGCGAATAAATTGCATGAATGTTTTCGAAATTATTTTTCAAGATATTTATTTTCGTATGTTTCACGAGCGATTTTCTTAAGATTCTCTGAGTCATGGGGACCTGTTGCCTCAACCATCTGCCGCAAGACACCGTTCGGATTCTTAAGTAAAATGTACGGTATGTCAAACTCTTTGGCGTTTCCCGCTTCCATGACTAATATTCGATCTGAATCCATGACGGTGTGTAGGCGATGGGCAACCGTAAGTACAGTGCACTGTTTAAACTTGACGCGAATCGTTCGCTGAATAAGGCTATCCGTCCTGAAAGCACCATACAGCAGTTAATGCGTTGGAAAAAATAGAAATTCGGTTTGAACTTACTGTGGATCAACGTTGGCAGTGGCTTCATCCAACACTAAGACTTTGTTGTTTCGTAAGATGGCTCTCGCCAGACAAACCAGTTGTCTCTGACCAACACTGAAGTTGCTTCCGCGTTCTGTGACTATATAATCAAGGCTTGGTATCGATTGTTTGAGTTCAACCTGCAAAACGAAAAAACAGTTTTAATTCGGATCTCGGTGGGGGCATAGAACTTACTTCGCCCAATGCTTGCCACAGTTCTGAGTCCAAATACAGTGCAAACGGATCCAGGTTATACCGAATCGTAGCTGAGAACAGGGCCGGATCCTGGGGAATGATGGAAATTTTTGAACGTAGGGACTCCAGTGAAATTGAACTAGTCTCAATGTCATCTATGTAGATCTCCCCTTCGATATTCGCCAACCGGAAGAGTGCACCAATGAGAGACGATTTTCCAGCGCCAGTCCGCCCAACGATGCCCACCTTCCATCCCGACTTGATTGATATACTCAAATCCTTAAGGACTGATGAACTGTTCGGATCATAGCGCAACGACATGTTTTTGAAGTGAACTTTTCCGTGTGAGGGCCAGTCTTTGGGTGGCTTCTTCTGGATTTGCGGCTCTTGATCAAGATCGGTGTACTGAAGGACGCGCTCAACACTTGTCATTTGTTGAACAGATTCGGCAAACTGTCGGACGCCATGCTGTACCATCCCGGTTAGAATCATTGCTTGTGAAATGGCCAATCCCACATTTCCGCTGAATGTTTCTAAGGTAGTTGAAAAGTGTACTAAACAATGCCATAAGTCATGTGTCTTTTACGTACGGTGGTAAAGAGTAATGAAACTGAAGGTCACTGCAGATAAAAAGGCGCAACTAACGCTGTCCAACCACAGACCGAGAGTTGTATTCGCTGTCATCGTTAAGTGCCAAACGGCACTATGAACATCTTGGAGATTATCGAACTCTCGAGCTACGAAACTTTGCAACCGGCGGGACCTGATCGTGGAAATGCCCGCAAGCGTGGCAGAAATGTGTGAAAAAACTGGACTACGACCTGGAAGTGCGGAATTAATTCGTGCCGAAACTGTGAAATATTTTTCGAAAACCTTACAGATTCCCTCCAAGCGTTTTAGATCCTGCGACGAACGGAAGTAGACTTTGAGTATCAGGAGATAGATGAGAAGAGCTACGCACAGGGCTCCAATTATAATAGGATTCACAATTGCGATCACAATCAGGATTCCAACCATAACTAAGGAAATCTGACAAAACTCCATTAAAGCCCTTGGTAGAAATTCATCAATTGCACCCATATCCTTTGAGAATCTGTTCAAAATCCTCCCCGAAGGGTTAGTTTCAAAAAACCGCATAGTGCTGTGGAGTATTGAACCGAACATGCGATTGTGGAGCACTTTCGACGCGTGCATACAGAGCTTGGAGAAGATGAATCCCCGGAAAATAGTTACCTTAATCGAAAACAGATCTTAGGTTTCACAAATAAATGGACTTCGCTTTGAACCTACAAAAATAACACCCAAAATAAGTCCGCCGTAGATGTAAAGACAAGCTTCAGTTGATAGCAATGTGGGCTCATTCATCGCGCGACGGTGCTCCTGTTGTGTCCATATGTTCACAAAGTAGTCAGATCCACTGCAAACAATTTGGGAGAGGAGTAGAACAAACACCAGGAAGCAGAAGAAAACGATATTAGCTCCAGCCTGAAAGTACCCCCGCCAAACTCTTCCAGAAACACCGCCTTGTGCTTGCTCTTCTGCAACCTCTTGATTTTCATCTAAGTCCTTGTTGGAACCTGCCTGAAATTAAGTTTCTGAATAAGTCCTCGAAAAGTAGAAATACCGCCATTACTAGATTTCTGACTGAGTCTGTGGAAGATTTGCTTCGCTGTCGAAGCAGTTGATATTCCTCCACTCCATCCATAAATGGGATGTCTTCGTCGTCTTTGCCCGATAAGTATTCTTCTTGAAAGCCGTCGTCCGTTTCAGAATCTCTATCACCTGCAGGTCTCCCTAGTAATTTGGTAAAGTCCAAATCGCTACTTGCTAGTTCATTGTAGGTTCCCTGACGCAAAATGCGGCCATCCTCAACGATTACTATCCAATCAGCTTCCGTAAGAAAGTGAACTTGATGCGTGACTAACAGGCGCGTAGCTTTTTCATTGGCTAAGCGGCTGCGTGGTCCAATGACTTCATCGAAGAGATGCTTTCCGACGTGGGCATCAACTGCGCTAAGGGGATCATCAAAGAGGTAGATCGAGACTTGCTTGTACATCGCTCGTGCTAAGCTAAAAGAAATAAGTTTATTCATGAGAGATTTGTAGTATTTTAAAGTGGAGAGTATTGCCAAATGTTTACTGCGCAATGTCAACTCTTACTTAAGTTATGTGCTGCTTTTATTTCAATATGCAAGGACAGAAATGATTTTAGAAAAAAGTCGAAAGATTCATGCAGTGGTTAGTGAGCTAAAGCGTCAAGTGCAGAACCGACACACAAGTTTTCAGGGGAAGCAGAGTCATAATTGATCTACGATTTGGAGTGGTACTGCAAAATTGTCCATTAAGGACTGCTCCACTTGGCAACATAAGAAATCTAATCTTCTATTATGGGCCACTCAGTCATTTGAAAGAAGCTAGTTGACGGAAAAGAGCTTTTACCTCTATTTAATTTCAGCCTTTGTATGGACTAAAAGCTGTAAGCTGAGTAGGACCATCTTAAGTTCTCAGTTTCATCTTTAGTTCTGAGTGTGAGTAAACTTAAGCGGTCAATATTTTACTAGAAATGCTGTTTTGTTATTAATTTGACTTTAAGATTCCTCTACTCAAATGGAAATGAAGGAGAAGTGCTGGTGGCAACTTTCGGGAGTTAAAACCACAGAGTACAAAAAGGAGACAGATGTGGGATTTGATTTTACGTGATCACCTGCCTTTCGGCTCATATCACGGGGTCCACTTTCCCAAGAGTCATTGATAACGCAAGACTAAACGCCGTAGTTACCCAAGTATCAAATTGAGATCATGCTTGAGGGACAATCACCCACCCGGGTATGATGTGAGGCCTTCATAAAACCTCTGCCGCTCCCCGGGTCGCAGCGCCCGGTTGAGAATGCAACTCCACACTGAGCCGGGAAAGTTCGTGGTTGAAGGCCAGTGAGTCGTCCCAAACAGTGGCCAAGCCGGGATTGACGGCCAGGAAGGTTTTGCTGTGTGTTTGGTGGGATTGAATGGGAATAATCCACTGCGAGCTGCTTCCATATGGCCAGAAGTTTAATTCTACTATCTACTGTGAACAATTAGCCCGCTTGAAGCATGCGGTCGACCAGAATTGGCCAACAGGAAGGGTGGAGTGTTCCACCAGAACCACGCCAGACCACACACTTCGTTGATGACTCGTCAGAAGATACGGGAGCTCGGATGGGAGGCTTTATCGCATCCACCATATAGCCCGGACATAGCGCCAAGTGATTACCACCTGTTCCTGTCCATGGCGAACGCTCTTGGTGGTGTGAAGTTGAACTCAAAAGCGGTTTGTGAAAAGTGGCTGTCCGAGTTCTTCGCAAATAAGGAGGGGGGCTTCTACGAGTGGGACATAATTAAGTTGGCGTCTAGATGGAAACAGATTATCGAACAAAACGGCGCATATTTGAACTAAATCCGATCATTGAATGACGAGCAAAAAAGCGGAAGGGAGATATTTGGCGACCTTATACTTCTACGTGCATGCGTCTTATTTCATGTACAAATTAGCATACAGCTTTCGAGAATTCAGTTGGAAAATTAAGATTTCAAATTCAGCTGCTCAAAATTGTGCACGAAATATAACTGTCCGGATAGTAGCACAATCTGAACATTTTCCACAATGCTGGATATGAGTTAAACCAAAACAATATACGAAGGTTGCCTTTAATATTTCGGGATTGGGCAACCCTAGTGTTGCAATCTGGCAACTGCCAGGTCTATCGTAAAGATTGATATTTTTGAGGTTATACGTACTCAGAACGATTTGACATACGAGCGCTACAGCGCTGTTTACAGAACGTAGTATTTCAAAAGCAACACGCGCAAGCGAATCCAACAAACGCCGCGTCGAGTCAGCAAGTCTGCAGCGGTCATCAGAGCTCAACGCCAGCAGCGTTCCTACGATCATTTGCATTCAGTCGAATAGAAGGCAGAATCGCTGCCTGTAATAAACATTTTTTTTACAAAAAGGAATTTACGATTCCTTCAAATTTATATTTAAACAGTTTCACTGTTCATATGAGGGTTGCCTTTTATATTTCGGGCTTAGAGAACAAAATCAAATATTAATCATCGAAAATAGATTTATTGTTTTTCAAAATATTCCCCATTAAGAAATATACACTTTTGCATGCGTTTGAACTAATTGTCGAAGCACTTTTGCCACTCTGGTTGAGGTATCTCCAAAACATGCATTCTGAACGCATCAACCGCTTCTTCAGGTGTCGAAATACGTTGACCTCTCATTTGAGTTTTTACATACGGGAGCCAAAAGAAGTCATTCGGTGCCAAGTCAGGACTATATGGCGGCTGACTCATCAAATCGATGTTCTGAGTGTTCAAAAATGCAGTTGCTTGAGCCGATGTGTGAGAGCTCGCATTGTCGTGGTGAAGAGTGATCCGTCTTCGGCGGTTGGTTTTCCTGATTTCTTGAAAGACAACTGGCAAACAAATGGTTGTGTACCACTCAGAATTGACTGTTCTGCGTTGTTCTAGTGGTACGGTTGTGACATGTCCAGTTTTTCCGATAAAACAGGCGACCATTTGCTTGGAAGTGCTACGTGCTCGAGCAACTTATGTTGGATTTGGCTCAATTTGAAACACCCATACAGTCGACTGCTATTTACATTCGGGCTCATACACGTAAATCCACGGTTCATCACCTGTCACGATGTCATAGACGTATTTCGAAGCACCGCGATGGTATTTTTGGAGCATTTCTTTCGATCAATCGACACCAGCCTTTTTTTGAGCGATTGACAAATTGTGTGGGATCTAACGCGAACAAATTCTTATGACGGTAAATTGTTCATGCAATATTGAATGTATGCTGGTCCCACTAATGCTCATGGTAATTGTCTCAATCTCACGAAAGGTCGCATGACGATCTTGCAATATCAGTTGGCGCACAGCATCAATGGTTTCCGGAACAACAACTGATTTTGGACAACCTTCACGAAATTCGTCTGGGTGTGAACTATGACCTCGTGTGAATTCACCATACTATCGGTAAACACTGGTCCTTGCTGGAGCTTCATTGCCAAAAATTGAATTAAGTTCATCGATGCACTGTTGTTGAGTTAATCCACGTCGAAAGTTGTAAAAAATAATCACACAAAAGCTTTCGCGATTTAATTCCATTTTTTGGGAGAGATGAATCTTTTAAGTTACTGTAAACAACACAAATAGCGCTCGTATGTCAAAACGTTCTGAGAACGTATAATCTCAAAAATGTCAAACTTTACGATAGAGCTGGCAGTTGTCAGATTGCTAAACTAGGGTTGCCCAATCCTGAAATATAAAAGGCGGCCTTCGTATTATTGATTTTTTTTATTTAATCCTTATAACTGACGCTTTTGCAGTTCAAGACCGGCAGCAGCCGAAGCTAAGATTTGTTTTCAAAGTCTGGCAATACGTGTCTTAACCCTATTTATAGAGATATATATTTCTCTTTAAATTTGTCTGTCCATACTATTAATCCTTGTCGGCTGGCTGCTTCTCTTTCTATTCTTAAAAGCATTTGTCGGCTGGTTTTTTCTGGGCTGGTTTTTCAAAGCGGCAACCAGTATTTCGGCATGAGACATCTGTGTATACTTGTCTGTGGTTAAATTTGTAACCTTTTTAATGTATGCAGTAAAACAAGGATTGACATATGGTTGAAGTAGTGGAAACATGAAACACCCACCGGATTGCAGGAAAGGCAACAGACCATCAAAGCCCAATCATCAGGAACTTGAGGAGTTCAGTTTTTTCCCCGATATCTACTGCGGTCACCGCGACGTAGTGGGTAGAGTGCGACACTTAGACGCCGAAGCTCCGAGTTCGATTTCCGGCTGAACACCTCTTTGGGTGTTGTCACCACCTCTTTCGAGTTGCTGACAACACCCAAAGAGTAATAACTGTCTAAGAAGGTTTCTCAAATTTCGCCGTTCGAAGTCGGCAAGAGCTGTAGGTCCCTTCTACTCGTGAGGGAACAGTAGCGCGCACAATACGAGTAGTTGATGAGCAAGCTAGGCTCTGGCCTCCTGTGGATTATAGCTACAGTCCGTGGTGGACCTGGGCTTGAACCAAAATGCCAGCACGACCTATCGCAAGTTGCCTCTCGTTACGCTCTTAAAGTTGGTTCAGGTCCTCCTCGACTTGTGTGCGCCACCTCAGCCTAGGCCGTTCTCTGTTGCGTTGTCTCAATGGCTCATATCCGAGACATGTGGAACATAAGGTTCTAAATTCGATCTCTTTTCCCTTACGACATTAGCGATGTCATAAACAATAATAATTTTTTTTTCAACAGTTCACAATGATCCTGGGCCTAAGCAACCACTCTTGATGTGCTTTATTTTTGTCCTCTCATTGATTAAAGGGTCCTACAGTTCTTTGCCGATTTCTAAATTTTTTTTGAGAAGCTCTGTAATAGATATTTATGTCATGGAATCGAAGCTGAAACCTTTGGCGGGTGAGTGTAGCACCTACTGTATCACCTACCTACTGTATCAAGCCACGTTTTGGCGATTTTATTCTGCAAAGCAGTCGAAAATAAAAAAGGTACTCTGGAAATTATGCTTTTTTTCCTTGAGGGCAAAAAATAAGTTTACGACATTAATCAATAATAATTTCGACGAAAATGAGTCTACACCCTTAAAACAAAATTGCACTAAAAAATTGGTCATTTCATTGCTCAGTGTTTTTCTGCTTTTAAAAACGTCGATTACTTGTAAACGTCAAGTACGTATGTGACCAGTAAGCCCAAAGTCACATCCTCTCTCGAATAAGCAGAATATAAAACAACATTTTAGAAACATTACTAAATCTTTGCCAAACATTGAATTTTTAAAAATCTGTTGAGAATGGAGAAATGTTGAGCAAGTGAGTACAACTCTGTTTCTTGATTTAATTATGAGAATCATTACCTTATACGTGCTCTTTGTCCGCCTGACAATGAAGCTCCTCGCTCGCCAACAATCGTCTTGTCTCCGTTAACCAATTGCTCAAAATCTGCAGTTAGCGCACAGCACTTTGTTATTTCGTGATATCGCTTTCGGTCATAAGTTTCTCCAAACAGAATGTTATTCCGAACGGTGCCCGTAAACAACCAAGGTTCTTGTGATGCGTATGACACATCCCCGTTGATGACCACGTTCCCACTGGATATTGGTAGTTCTCCCAGCAGCAATTGCAGCAGTGAACTCTGTAAAACCCAAATGGATTCATCCATTGACGTAATGAGATTGAGAAACCTACTTTTCCCGCTCCGACTGGGCCGATGATTGCACAAAGTTGACCCTTCTTAATGTCGATGTTGATGTTCTGCAGAGTTGGTGTCAGTTTAGTATTGTCCCAGTTCGCGTTGACTTGACTTATGGCAACAGCATCATCATTACTTCCCAAAGCCGATTTCTCAGTCTTTTGTTCAAAATTCTGAACATTTTCGTCATGACTGTGCATCAGAAGGAATTCCTGAATACGATCAATTGACACAAGAGCTTCGGAACCGAATGAAATTGCGAAGGGGCAGTAAATAGCTGCAACTAACTTAAAAAAAGGAAAACAGATTCTGCTCAATCTTTCTAGCAGCAAAGTGGGATTGCTTTTACCTGCAGGGTGTTAAAATACTGCGCCATTGAAAACACTAACTCAGCACTCATTGACTGACCAAGGCGGAGGGCCGTAGCTAGTGTAATGTAGAGTGTTGAACGTTCCGTGAATACATTTGTGCTCAAGTGGAAAGCCCGAAGGTACGATGCGTAACGAATTTGTTTTATTTCCCGACGTCGTGCCTCGGCAACGACAACCTGAAATGGCTTTTCCCAGGCGTACATTTTTATGACCTGTATTCCCTGGACGATTTCGTTCATGATTCCCACTCGACTGTCAGTTCGTTGGGCGATTTTCATTCGAAGTTTCGAAAAGAATTTGCTGAAGAGCATTTGGACGGGCAATGTCTGGAGGAGGAGCGCAATTACGCCAACCAGGGATGCTATTCGAGTCTTTTGCCACAAGAGATAGCAGACGAGTACTGACTGAATTGGAAGAATCCACAAGTAGTGCATGTACAAGAACCCCATGTCCAGGCGATTCACATCATTCGAGAGAAGGTTGACTAGGTATCCGGCTTGTGTTGTTGCGGCGGCCTTTTTCGACAGGCGAAGAGTCTGAAATGGGCAACAACATGATATATTCATCGTTCATTGCTATGCGTGTTATGCAAGACAACCTTCCTGTATATTAGGGAGCAACAGGCAATCCTCATTCTGGCACAAAGTAATCTCTGTCGAATCTCAGCGTGATGGTTCATCAAACATCCGACAAAAATTGAGACAACCAGGATTGATGCCAACCAGTGAACATCGTACCATATGTGTTCAATTCCAAAGATCTGAAGGAGTTGTTTTATTTTATCGCTAGATATTTTCGGGTTCCGATTTTCACCTTCCAAGGCGTTGCTAGCTAAATTCCGTTCAAATAAATTGAGTTATGAAAATTCTATGTAAAGCTAAAGAAAAACTGCTAAAATTATTTCCTTTTGCTCTAAAGCCTTAAGAAGATATATCAAAATAAAACATTCTTTTCGAAATAGGCCTTAATTTTCTCCTCTAGGTCCTCATATGCTGGACGGACCTGATTCATTTATTTCTATATTTTTAACGGTTATTTCAATACGCCTTTCAAAATAACCCACTCCAAGATACGCTCGCGGCGACGCTAAAAAACATACAAACATTTTTGGAAATTCAATTGATTGAGTATCGGGTGTCTTTTTTAAGTAGGCAACACTAGTTTAAGTGGCGGCCATTTTGTCAGCTGCTGAGTACTATATTTTTACCAGGTATATCCTTATTAAGTGAGCGTCAAGATACAAACGTCTCGATAGGGAACATTTGTTGTGAACGAGCCCTTATTTTTTTTATTTGTTTGCTATGACATCTGGGAAAAATATTTAGTATACATCAAGTCATTGAACAAACAACATCGTGTTAAAAATGTTAAAAATGTCGAATTTTGTACCAGAAAGTGATGATTTGCGGAAAGCATTAATTTTTTGTTTTCACTTGAAGAAAAGTGCTGCAGAGTCGCATCGAATGCTTGTCGAGGGATATGGTGATCAGCAACATGCAAAAGATGGTTTCAACGGTTCAGAAATAATGATTTTGATGTGAGAAATGAAGAACGTGGAAGACCACCAAACAAGTTTGAAGACGCCGAATTGCAAACGATATTGGATGGAGATGATACTTTGAGTCAAAAGCAAATGGCAGCAATGTTAAATGTTGCACAACAAACATTTTCTGACCGTTTAAAAGCAATGGGAAATATCCAAAAGTGTGGGAAATGGGTGCCACATGAATTGAATGAAAGACAGATGGAAAACCGAAAAAACACTTGTGAAATTTAGCTTCAAAGACACTAAGGAAAATCGGGTTTGCAACGGATTCTTACTGGCGATGAAAAATGGATTTATTTTAAGAATCCTTAACAGAAAAAATCATGAGTTAATCAGGGACAACCATCAACATCGACTGCGAAACCAGATCGATTCGGCAAGAAGACAATGCTGTGTGTTCGGTGGGACCAGAAAGGTGTGCTGTACCACGAGCTCCTAAAACCTGGTGAAACCGTTAATACTGATCGCTGCCGAAAACAAATGATCAATTTGAACCATGCATTGATCGAGAAACGACCAGAATGGGCTAGAAGACATGGCAAGGTAATTTTGCTCCATGACAATGCACCTGCACACAAAGCAAAACCGGTTCAGGATACAATCAAAACACTTGGATGGGAGCAGCTACCCCACCCGCAGTATTCACCACACTTGGCTCCTTCCGACTACCATTTGTTTTCATCGATGGGACACGCATTTGCTGAGCAGCACTTTGATTCCTACAGGGAGTTCGAATAATTGGGTGTCTGATTGGTTTGCTTTAAAAGACGAACAATTTTATTGGCGTGGTATTCACAAATTGCCAGAAAGGTGGTCAAAATGTGAAGAAAACAATGGCCAATACTTTGAATAAAATGTTTTTACTTTCTCATTAACAAAAAAACGTACTTCGGTATACCTGGTAGTTTGGATTGGCATTTTGACATGAAAAAACTGACAAGACGGCCGGTTTTAGAGTGATGATAGTTCTCAAATTTTATGATACCGTTACATTCACAAAAACCGACTGTTTGGTATACTTTATGGGTTAATGGAATTATTGTTTCGTTTTCCTTTAAAAACGATGCTGACCAGAGCATTGCATCCAATAGTGACTTAATCGTACATCAGTTGAACAGGCATGATCTGCAGGAGCTGTAATTTCAGCAAGACGGCGCAACTTCTCATAAAATGTTTGCCACAATTGATTTATTGAAGGAAACGTTTAGTAGCCGCATAGTTTAAGGTAACGGACACGTGAATTAATCGCTATTGTCGTGGGATTTAACGCCTCTTGATTATTTTTTTCAATTAAGTCGTTAGTCTAAGCCGATAATCCCAAAAATACCCGGTTGCAAGACGTAGGTTATCTTTAAAAGACCCGATTTTAAGTCGTAGTTTATCTTACCACCCTCTCTGTTGCTTGAAGTGTGATTGAGGAGAATAGTTCCGATTAACTGTTTTACAGAGCCATGCACAGACGCAGGCTTAATTGGCATTTCGAATTGTTGCAAAAGCTGCGCTAGAACAGCCGGCATTGTTGACCTATGAACAATTTAATTACGTTTTACTGTGGATTCTGTATAATAGCGCACAACTTACTTAATCAAAATATAAATGAAGCACATCGATCCATCGACAAGCCGTGGAAACCAGAAAGCACGTAGCATAGCTTTCCGAAGGAGTGGCTGTCTTTTATTTCGTCGAGCTCGCGTTACTTCTTTATGCCAATGTCTTAATGAACGGCCAATCAGTTTGAGTTTATGACAGAAAGTTAAACTTACAGTTCGAGTTTATCACCCAAATCCTTGGAATAATCTTTGGGCATGCATTTCGTGAGGTCTTCTTTGCCGAGCCCCCTCTGCATACCCTTGTACAGTAAGGGTGCCATCCAGAGGAAGAATAACCGAGATATAATATTTGCGTGTCGGAGGGGATTCTCTTTCCTTGGCTTCTTGGAACTGTCCATTGCTATCAGAGGTTGAGTTTCGTGCGTTTTTAAATTCAATTTGGTGTCTGATCCATATCTGAAATGTGTACAAAAGTGTATACTTACAATTGATTTAGAAGAATCTTAAGTTGAACAGTAGAAAGAGGTCTTTTGAGAAGTTGTGATACGTTTAACTGACTGGTTGACAGGGAATAAGTAAATTTCGCGGAGAATAACAGGAAGCAGTAGGGGAATAACATATGACAAACGTAAGTTTCACGAATTGGTAGGTATAAAAACACAGTTTAAGGACGATATCCCGATGAATCCGGTACAAGGAATTTTTCCGACAATAATTAAAAAAATAAATCAGGACATGTGCAAAATTAAGAAAAGATTGCAGAAGCCTGTTTGTCGTATATGATGCTGTCGAAAGCGGATTTCATTATAATCCCAGCTGCATGTTTGGGTGTTTTGGGCTTATTTGAACGGGGATCCACACTTTATCATTCAAAGAAGTTCATGCCTGTTACTAAAACCCTACCTAATCTACACAGGGAGCAGAAAATGCGAACAGCAAGGATTTCCTTCAATGTTTTCAACAATTTGGGAAAAACGTTAACATGGAAGGAGTAATGTAAACAGTGCTCAAAATTGTTTTTGAGTCCCTATACATTTAGTAACACCAAAAGAGTTGAATATCAGTGTATTCTCGTTTTAAAACAAAAAAATGTTCTGTAACAAGTGTAAAATATCGATCATACGATCCTGTCTGTGAGGAAGACGAAAGGGAAAGAATGCATAAAAGTGAAGTCTAACAAGATGTGTATGTGAGTCCGGAAGGCAAAAAACCAACGAGCTACAATGACTCGGAAACATCAAGTGAATGGAAAACAACGCCCCAGTTAAGAGAATCTTTGAATCCTCTGGGCCCGAGGTGGATAGGCAAAGCCCACTTCAGGTATAGGAACCAAGCAATAGCGGACACTAGAGAGAAATTACATAGGGCCTAATAACACCACCTAGAATTATTAGGCAATATTTTTTTTTTGATGATGCTAATCATTACGTTATTGTGAAGGAAAATAGCTATCCCCCAATGATTTGTAGGCTCAATTGCAAACTATAGACTCCCCTAATTTGTGATTTCAACAAAACCGTGTAACATACCACACAGCGTATGTTACGATCGATTTACTGAAGAGTAAGCTTGGCAAACCGTAGCCTAGTGGATAGTGACGCTCACACGCCTAAAGTCTTGGTTTATTTATTTATTTATTTTATTTGGCATAATTTTAACAATTTCTATGGTTTACAAAATTTGTTTGGAGAGATATGGTTATTGTACCTTACTACTACAAAATTCATAAAATTGGTCTAGGTTCGATTCCCGGCTGAACACCTTGAATTTTTCACGGCACCGCCTCTTTCGAGCTGACAACACTAAAAGGGTCATAACTGTCTAAGAAAAAGCTTATCGAAATTTTCCCTTTGGAGTTGGCAAAAAACTGTAGGTCCCTTATAGTTCTGAGAGAACAGTAGCGCGCATATCACGAGTAGTTGATCAGCAAGCTGGGCCCTGGTCCCCTGTGGACTGTCGCGCCATACGTAGGTTTGATTTTATATTTCGGAATTGGGCAACCCTAGTGTAGCAATCTGGCAACTGCCAGCTCTATCGTAAAGTTTGACATTTTTGAGGTTATACGTTCTCAGAACGTTTTGACATACGAGCGCTATTTGTGTTGTTTACAGTAACTAAAAAGATTCATTTCGCCGAAAAATGGAATTAGATCGTTAAAATTTTCGTAGGATTATTTCTTACAACTTTTGACGTGGATTAACTTAACAAGAGTGCGTCGATGAACTTAATTCAATTTTTGGCGATGAAGCTCCACCAAGGACCAGTATTTATCGATGGTATGGTGGATTCAAACTAGTCGTAGTTCACTCCAAGACGAATTTCGTGAAGGTTGTCCAAAATCAGTTGTTGTTCCGGAAACCATTGATGCTGTGTGCCAACTGATATTGCATGTTCGTCATGTGACCTATCGTGAGATTGAGACAACCTTAGGCATTAGTGGGACCAGCATACATTCAATATTGCATGAACATTTGACCGTCAACAAATTTGTTCGCGTTGGATTCCACACACTTTGTCAATCGCTCTAAAAAAGGCTCGTGCCGATTGGTCGAAAGAAATGCTCCAAAAATACGATCGTGGTGCTTCGAAACACGTCTATGACATCGTGACAGGTGATGAATCGTGGATTTACGTGTATGAGCCCGAATGTAAATAGCAGTCAACTGTATGGGTGTTTCAAAATGAGCCAAATCCAACATAAGTTGCTCGCGCATGAAGCACTTGCAATCAAATGGTCGCCTGTTTTTTCGGAAAAACTGGACATGTCGCAACCGTACCACTAGAACACCGCAGAACAGTCAATTCTGAGTGGTACACAACCATTTTGTCAGTTGTTTTCCAAAAAATCAGAAAAACCAACCGCTGAAGACGGATCACACTCCACCACAAGAATGCGAGCTCTCACACATCGGATCAAACAACTGCATTTTTGAACACTCAGAACATCGATTTGATGAGTCATCCGCCGTATAATCCTGACTTGGCACCGAATGACTTCTTTTGATTGCCGTACGTAAAAACTCAAATGAGAGGTCAACGTATTTCGACACCTGAAGACGCGGTGTTGATGCGTTCAGAATGCATGTTTTGGAGATACCTCAACCAGAGTGGCAAAAGTGCTTCGACAATTGGTTCAAACGCATGCAATAATGTATATTTCTTAATGGGGAATATTTTGAAAAACAATAAAACTATTTTCGATGATTAATATTTGTTTTTGTTCTCTAATCCCGAAATATTAAAGGCAACCCTCGTACAATTAATTATTATTAAGCTTGGCCAACGCGTTGTTCCAAAAAATGGACCCATCACATGGCCGAATCTTTGAAATATGTTTATAGGAAACAGGATCAATGATGAGCCTAAAGCTAGCATTGAACGTAGAATAGCTTGAATTTCAGACTATTTATGCAAAAAACTGGTTGAAAATTTAGTTCAACTACTGGACTTCTGCCAATGGGTCCGTGGTGATCATGTAACACCAAATTGAAGTTTATGCATTAATAAATATTCTTGAGCCCATTCTGTTCCTTTTTATGTTTGCATTTGTGTTTGTTTTGAATAAACAAAATAAAACTTAATGCGCCTTAAATGAAAAGCATCTAATTTCGTATTGCATTTAAAACAGGCATCGATTAAAAATTCAAGGAATTTGATGTCAGTTTTGGCTAAATTCTTAAGATAGACATTATTTATTCTGTCAATGTCACTACTTTTCCTGTTGTTGGATTTTTTACAATGTGTACAACATAAGCCTCAGATACAAATGTACTCAATGGTGTATAACGTGCTGAAGTATCTAGGTTCTGTATATATCTCGTAGTCAGTATTTATGTCTCCCAGTTTTTATGAGACAAGGTGGTGATCACAACACGTTATGTTATGTACTGTGAACGTCAAAAGTTAGTAAACAAATATCTGATTACTGTATAAAGATGAAAATTGGATCAAAAGGGAGACCAAAAAAAAAAAAACACAAAGAGAAACAATGACATTTCGTTTTGGAAAAACAGTTTATTTAGCTATGTAAGCAAATTCGAAATATGGGGGAGGTTCAGTGATGGTGTTGGGGTGTGTACCAGCAGCTGGGGTCGGTAATCTTGTCTTCATTGATAGTACAATGAGGAAGGAAGATTATCTAAATATTCTCAGGACCAGCTTGCAACCGAGCGTAAACAAATTAAGTTTAGCTAGAAATTGGATCTTTCAGCAAGACAATGATCCTAAGCATACCTCACGTCTTGTTAAGGAATGGTTGCTTTATAGGACCCCAAAACAGCTTGATCATCCCCCGCAATCACCGGACCTTAACCCAATAGAACACTTATGGCAGCATATATTACTATTAACAACAAGGAAGACCTGAAAAAAGCTACAACAGAAGAATTGTCAAAAATTTCCCCCGATGTTATTAATAAACTGGTATTGTCTATGCCACGTAGACTCAAGGAAGTAATAAAGTCTAAAGGAGGACCAACAAAGTACTAAATTTATGTTTTTAAGCAATAAATAAGTACATTTGTTAATAGAAATGTGTACTGTTTACTCACTTTTGACTCGTAATATATGAAGTAGTTATAATTTTCATTACAAAAATGTATTTGTTTACCGTACTTTATTTTTTGAATAATTGATCACATTGAATAAAGCTGTTTTTGTGTATCAATGGAATTTGAGTTTTGTTGTTGTTTTGACTTAATTTTCATTTTTAGACAGTAATCAGATATTTGTTTACTCACTTTTGACGCTCACAGTATATATGTAGGTAGTTCAAGCTCGTTTATATGTAAATCATAATCAAATATCATAATTTTTGTTAATTAAAATTTTAAAACACACTATATGAATGGTGATTTTTTAGCTATTATCTTTTGGCAGCACTGGCTTAGACACCTGAAGAATGTTTCGTGTTTTGTTTCACTGTCAAACATCTTCAGTTTGGTCTATAATTTAACCATGAATTATCTTGCAAACGAACAACGCTTGGAAATTATTGAATCTTATTATCAAAGTGCCTGCTCTTTTGAGAAAGTTCATCGCGCGCTTCTTCCATTTTATGGTCAAAAATGGACGAAGCTCATTTTTGGCTCAATGAGTTACGTACCATAAGCTGAATTGTCGATTTTGGAGTGAATATCAGCCAGAAGTATTGCAAGAGCTATCAATGCATCCAGAAAAAGTCACAGTTTGGTGCGGTTAATGGTGGCATCAATGGACTGTACTTCTTCAAAGATGATGCGCAGCTTAACTGTGAATGGTAAACGGTTCCGTGAGATGATATCCAACTTTTTTTTTTTGCCAAAATGTAAGAGCTTGACTTGCAGGACATGTGGTTTTAACAAGACTGTGCCACATGATACACAGCAGGCACCACAATGGACTTATTGAGAGGCGAGTTCGGTGAACATTTTATTTCACGTTCGGGACCGGTCAATTGGTCGCCTAGATCGTGCAATTTATCGCCTTTAGATTATTTTTTGTGGAGCTATGTTAAAGTTCAAGTCTATACAGCCAAACCCGCTTAAATTGACGCATTGGAAGACAACATTGAAGCATTTAATCGTGAGATACCGGCCGAAGTGGTGAAAAGAGTATGCCAAAATTGGACAAAGCGGATGGACCATTTGAGGCGCAGTCAATGTCAACATTTGCATGAAATAATCTTCAAACATTAAATTATATGGACCGAACTATTGATTCAAATAAAAATTTCATGTATTTTAGTGTTATAGCTGTTAAAAAATCACCCTTTACCTTTAGATACAAATGTTTTGAACGAGCCCTTATATTTTTGTTTGTTTGCAATAACATCTGTGACAAATATTTAGTATACATCAAGTCATTGAACAGACAATATCATATTTTTTCATCGTGTTAAAAATGTCGAATTTTGTACCAAAAAGTGATGATTTGCGGAAAGCATTAATTTTTTGTTTTCATTTGAAGAAAAGTGCTGCAGAGTCGCATCGAATGCTTGTCGAGGGATATGGTGATCAGCAACATGCGAAAGATGGTTTCAACGGTTCAGAAATAATGATTTTGATGTGAGGAATGAAGAACATGGAAGACCACCAAAAAAGTTTGAAGATGCCGAATTGCAAACGATGTTGGATGGAGATGACACTTTGAGTCAAAAGCAAATGGCAGCAATGTTAAATGTTGCACAACAAACAATTTCTGACCGTTTAAAAGCTATGGGAAAGATCCAAAAGTGTGGAAAATTGATGCCACATGAATTGAATGAAAGACAGATGGAAAACCGAAAAAACACTTGTGAAATTTTACGAAAGAAAATCGGTTTTGCATCGGGTTGTTACTGGCGATGAAAAATGGATTTATTTTAAGAATCCTAAACAGAAAAATTCATGGGTTAATCTGGGACAACCATCAACATCGACTGCGAAACCAGATCGATTCGGCAAGAAGACAATGCTGTGTGTTTGGTGGGACCAGAAAGGTTTGCTGTACCACGAGCTCCTAAAACCTGGTGAAACCGTTAATACTGATCGCTACCGATAACAAATGATCAATTTGAACCATGCATTGATCGGGAAACGACCAGAATGGGCCAGAAGACACGGCAAGGTAATTTTGCTCCATGACAATGCACCTGCACACAAAGCAAAACCGGCTCAGGATACAATGAAAACACTTAGCTGGGAGCAGCTACCCCACCCGCCGTATTCACCATACTTGGCTCCTTCCGACTACCATTTGTTTCTATCGATGTGGCACGTATTGGCTGAGCAGCACTTTGATTCCTACGGGGAAGTCGAATAATTGGGTGTCTGATTGGTTTGCTTTAAAAGACGAACAATTTTATTGGCGTGGTATTCACAAATTGCCAGAAAGGTGGTCAAAATGTGTAGAAAACAATGGCCAATACTTTGAATAAAATGTTTTTATTTTCCCATTAATAATTAGTGTTTTATTTTCAAAAAATATTATATAATTAATAAATATATAAAAATAAATAAATATTTCCGGTACCGTGTATATATATGGTACCGGTATATCTGGTACTTTTTATTAGAACACTTTTGGACTGGTTTAAATATGTAGATATAAAAACAAAACCTCTTTTATTGTATTTGTATTATACATTTGACAGTTTTTTATTCATCGTTGAAACAAATTGAACAAAATGCAATTCTAGCCTTGTTCGTTGATACTCACAGATAACAGCTACTTATGAAGTATTCTTCTTATTTATGAATTCAACAACGAGTATTATATTCATCACTGAGTGTATGTTTCATTTATTCCATTAGCAGAAATATTATTTGTCCTTTTTGGCTTGACATATCAAGGAATCACAGGTTTCCAAAATTCCTGAGGCACTTACATTATGTGATTCCTTAAATTACAAGAAACGCACAATTTGCTGCTATGCATGGAATTTAGGAGACGGTTTGCTCGTTAATCACAAAGGTGCACCAGCAGACGATTTAATATTCATTAATAAATCAAAATATTATATTCCACACTTCTATCCCCATCTATGATTGCCCACATAGGTACGCACCCACTAATTTTTATCATATTATAAGTTTACTTACTTAATATCACCCATCGTAACAAACGCTTTGATAAGCAAACGAGACTACGGATAAGAACTAGCAAGTTGATAAATGGGGAATGTGCAGATGACGGGAGTCGACCCGCATTCGTCTTTTCGCACTAGTCTGACACTTATTCTCAAGTCGAACTATTTCAATTTTCACATAAATCAACGGAAAAGCTCAGATTTGCACGAAATTAATCACAAAATAAAATGAATTTGTCGCGTTCATCGGTTTCAAAAAAAAAAAGAACTTGTGGAGAAGATTATTTGCGTTGACTTAGATAAAAACCAGTGTCCGCTCAAACTTGCAATGAAAAATCCGAACTCGTAAAATGTTGTAATTGAATGAGTTATAGCACTTTAAGGAGAAGGTATTGTGCGTGGTAATTTTATCGAGGAGTAAAAGTGAACTGGTCTAAGTGCCCATGAGTTTTTCGCATTAGATCACTTGGTTGCTCACTTTATCAACCAGATTTGCTTTGAGATTAACACGTACACATGTGCATTCAGATATACCTGAAGACCGCCAGCATTTTATGACAGTCGAAATTTGAATGTCGTATTGTGCTTATTTGAATAGTGTCGTGTGTGCTTTTGTTTCTGAAATTTGAGCAAAATTATTTTAATTGCCTATAACAAATAAACTTTCTTGTGATTTGGTTAAATAATCGCATAAAATAATCCAAAAAAAAAAAAAATGGATTGTGAAAGTTTGCCTGAAGGAAGTATTCAAACGATGGTTAAAATTCGTTTCTTCCTTGAGAAAAGTGTAGTTGGTAAGTAGTTTTCATTATGTTTACATATCGGTTATGCCTAGAACTCTTATCGTGAGAAGAGGCACAATCTTTCAAGTGAGTTACAATCATTGAAAGCTGAAAAACTATGAAATTCGGGTTCGAAAATGCCAATTTGCATTTATAAATTACTACCCATCACCAGGAGTTGCTGTGCATTTACCATACTCTCTCTTAAATTGAAAAATATCTGACAACGATTTTCAGTTTCTCGCTGCAGAAGAGTACAAGTTATGTACAATTCCAGTTGACTTTCTTAGCCCCATAAATTTGTTCTGCGCAATTATGTCCTTCATACAAATTGCTCGGTACATTGCAACCGATAAGGAAGTGTAAACACACATAAAAATGTTTTAAGAAGCACCCTGATGTGAAGTGTATATTGCTATCACGAGGTACATTTGTTGCCAAGCTAATATCAACATCGTGCATCATAAGGTCTCTTATACTTGTGCACAGCCATATTCTAAGTTGTCTAAATACATCTAAATAAAAGCTTTTGTTAAAGGCAATCTCTGCGTTCTTCTGACCACATGCAATGTTATTGAATTTAAAAGTCTGCACTTTAGCTATGGCCGTAAAATTAAATGGGACGACAGAGAAAGCAGATAAATGGCTTGAATGCGAAAAAGTACCTGTACCCTATTTTCTGACATTTACGTTGATTCCGCTGCAAAATTATAACGCAGCACTTACAGAAAAAAATGCCAGATGCCAGCGCATATATATATATTTTTTTATAATTGGCGCGCACTGAAGGTATTCTTTGGTACCCTTAAGTGCCGGGGGTTAAGTCGCAGCACGGCTGAAGGTATGGAAGAAGACACGCAAGAGAGGTACCGGTGCACATTGGTTTTAAAGTTGAGCTAGAAAAACCATTCCATATTCGCGTGGTGCGGCTAAGGATCGAGTCTCTAAGCTTGAATGTAAAAAAAGCTTATAACTTGCAGCCTGAATAAGCGTTGACATCTGGAATTTCAAACTGGCATCTGCAATATGCGCTAAAACCTGGAATATTTTTTATAAGTTAGTGCCGCGCTACAATTTTGTTTGAATTGGGGACCTGTCCTAAGTGCGTTGTGCGTAGCACGGTTTGTTGCAACATACATACATGGCATTGAAATCATTATCAAATCTGAGGGGAGTAAAGGGCAAAAATGTAGTTAAACTTTTTGAATAATTATTGGATGGCGCGACAGTCCGCAGAGGTACCAGGGCCCAGCTTGCTCGTGTTATGCGCGCTATTGCTCTCTCGCGAGTATAAAGGATCTTTTTGCCGACTCCGAACGGTGAAGTTTAAGAATTTTTTTCTTAGATAATTAATGCTCTTTGAGTGTTGTCAGCAGTTCAAAAGAGGTGGTGCCGTGAAAAATTGTAGGTGCTTAGCCGGAAATCGTACCCGGGCCTTCGGCGTGTGAGTGTCGCACTCTACCCACTACGCCACGGTGGCCACAACTTAAACTGTTTGAGCCAAAATATATTCAAAAGCTTTAACCCAGCGGTAATTAACTACCAACATTCAACATACCACCTGTTTCGAGTTATTGATAACAATCAGAGAGTACTATTTGTCTTTACAAAACTTCTCAAATATCGAAGTTTGGAAATGCAAAAGCTGTTAATTTCTCCAATCCAGCATCCAACAAAACTACCCTGGTGCCTTTCGGACTCCCGCACCATCCAATTATACTAATCAAAACTTAAGTTATACGCAGCCAAAAAAATATATAGATAAACATCGATTCCACAGGCCAAACGGCAGTAATAATAATAATAATTGTTTGGCGCGACGGTTTTCGCCGTTCGGAGTCGGCAAAATACTGTAGGTCCATTCTACTCGTGAGAGAACAGTACCGCGCACAACACGAGTAGCTGCTGAGCAAGCAAGGCCCTGGACCCCCTTTGAACTGTAGCGCCAACAATTATTATTATTGGCGCGACGGTTAACAGGGGGACCACGGCCTAGCTTGCTCACCAACTACTCCTGTTGTGCGCGGTACTATTTTTTCACGAGTAGAAGGGACATACAGTTTTTTGCCGACTCCGAACGGCGAAATTTGAGGCCAAGCGGCAATGCTAAAAGTAAAATTAAATTAATGAGTTTTTCAAACAATTAAAAGTTGTGCAAAGGATTCATCTAAAGGTTTCATGAATAGCCAGAACTCATATTTGGATCTAGTCATACTTTAGAAAAGACAAAAGTGTCAATGTAATAAAAGTGAATGACTGTAGCCCTTAGCCAAGCCGTATAAAGCGTATGGACACCACTGCTCCGTCCCGAAAAGTCTTCAAATTTGAGTCATTGGGACAACGCAAAAGAGTTCGATCTAGGCTTAGGTAGCGCTCACATGTGGAAAATAACCTCAAACAACTTTGAGTGCGCAATTGGAGGCAGAGGAGAAGCATGTTGGTTGAGGCCCAGAGCCACCACGGACTGTAGCGCTACAAGAGCAGAAAGCTGTAGTCCTAAGATCCGTCTTTGACACAACTCAGAAATTTGTTTTAGAAAACCTGAAAATAAAAAAGGTTATTGGGAGGCTTTTGCATATGCGTCGACTGCTTAAAACATGGCATAACCACCCATGCGAAGCACAAATAGAAACAATTTTAATAAAGGCAATTCAAAGCACGAGCTAAGATACTCATGAGAAAACCAATAAATTTTAAACCTCGTAAATTTTCTTGTGTAAAAACTTTGTAGTTACTCCAAGGCAAGCAGGGTTGACTGTAGTGCATTCCAAATTCTCTTACAATTCAACCAACTGCACACTGAAACTTAAGTCAGAAGCAACTTCCTGCCTTGTAAAGTAAATGTTTCTCCTCTCATCCTACATATAGGTAGGGAACAACATTTATTTCGCATTTCTATATTCTTTTGTGGTCGCCGTGGCGTAGTGGGTAGAGTGCGACGCTCACACACCGAAGGGTGTCGGTTCGATTCCCAGCTCAACATCGATTTTTCGAATTTTTCACGGCACCACCTCTTTCGAGCTGCTGACAACATTCAAAGAGTAATAACTGTCTAAGAAAGCTTTTCAAATTTCGCCGTTCGGAGTCGGCAAAAAACTGTAGGTCCCTTCTACTCGTGAGAGAACAGTAGCGCGCACAACACGAGTAGTTGATGAGCAAGCTAGGCCCTGGTCCCCCTTTTGACTGTAGCGCCAACAATTATTATTATTATTTTATTCTTTTGCTGTCTTCATTTTTTTATAGTCTTCAAAAGGAAAATGTTTCTTGTGTTTATAAACTCCTTTTTATTAAGTAAATACAGGCCATTTAAAAAATATTCAAATGCTTTTCACTTATTATGAGAAATACATATTGCTGTAAGCGTGTATACAAATAAAGTATGTTTGTAGAAAATGTACATAATTTTTTCAGAACCCTTAAATATAATTTGCAAACTTAACCTATAAACGAAACGAAGGAATCCTCTTAAAAGGCACATTGCGTAGGGATACCACCGTTTTGAGTTACAGCAACATGTTGTGCATATCGCTATACTAAATTGACATCCATAAATATATGTATGCATATGTATATATACGTGTATGTTATTATACATATATGTATAAAAAATTAAGTATTTGTATTTCTTTTCATAAGTAACTATTTCTTCATTATTTGTCGGATGTACTTTTGTATGTTTCACGAGCGATTTTCTTAAGATTCTCTGAGTCATGGGAACCTGTTGCCTCAACCATCTGCCGCAGGACACCGTTCGGATTCTTAAGTAAAATGTACGGTATGTCAAACTCTTTGGCGTTTCCCGCTTCCATGACTAATATTCGATCTGAATCCATGACGGTGTGTAAGCGATGGGCAACCGTAAGTACAGTGCACTGTTTAAACTTGACGCGAATCGTTCGCTGAATAAGGCTATCAGTCCTGAAAGAACCATACAGCAGTTAATGCGTTGGAAAAATTAGAAATTCGGTTTGAACTTACTGTGGATCAACGTTGGCAGTGGCTTCATCCAACACTAAGACTTTGTTGTTCCGTAAGATGGCTCTCGCAAGACAAACCAGTTGTCTCTGACCAACACTGAAGTTGCTTCCGCGTTCTGTGACTATATAATCAAGGCTTGGTATCGATTGTTTGAGTTCAACCTGCAAAACGAATAAACAGTTTTAATTCGGATCACGGTGGGGGCATAGAACTTACTTCGCCCAATGCTTGCCACAGTTCTGAGTCCGAATACAGTTCAAACGGATCCAGATTATACCGAATCGTAGCTGAGAACAGGACCGGATCCTGAGGTATGATGGAAATTTTTGAACGTAGGGACTCCAGTGAAATTGAACCAGTTTCAATGTCATCTATGTAGATCTCCCCTTCGATATTCGCCAACCGGAAGAGTGCACCAATGAGAGACGATTTTCCAGCACCCGTCCGTCCAACGATGCCCACCTTCCATCCCGGATTTATTGATATATTCAAATTCTTTAGGACTGCTGGGCTATTGGGATCGTAGCGCAACGACATGCTTTTGAAGTGAACTTTCCCGCTTGCTGGCCAGTCCTTTGCTGGCTTCTTCTGTATTTCTGGCTCTTGGTCAAGATCGGTGTACTGAAGGACGCGTTCAACGCTTGTCATTTGTTGAAGGGACTCAGCGACTTGTCGGACACCATATTGCACCATTCCGGTGAGAATCATTGCTTGTGAAATGGCCAATCCCACATTGCCGCTGAATGTTTCTAAAATGAGTCAGATGAGTATAGAAACGAAAGCAAATGTTAATAGCTTACGTTGGTGAAGGACGATAAAACTGAAGGTAACTGAAGTCAAAAATCCACAACTAACACAGTCTAACCATAGACCTAGGGCTGTGTTTGCTGACATGGTTAACTGCCAGACAGCGCTGTGGACATCCTGTAAGTCATCAAACTCACGAGCAACCAGAGTTTGCAAGTGCCGAGATCTTATGGTGGAAATGCCAGAAAGCGTTGCTGAAAGATGGGAAAATACTGGACTTCGGCCTAAGAAGCAGAAACAAACAACAATTTCTGGTTAAAGAATATGCCACCAACACTAACTGAGTTGCTAAACTTACAAATTCCTTCCAATCGCTTTAGGTCCTGAGAAGGTCTTAAGTACACCTTCAGTACTAACAGGTACACGATGACAGCAACGCAAAGCGCCGCAATAAGAATCGGATTAACAATTGTGATCAGAATCAGTATTCCACACATAACGAGGGCAATTTGGATAAAATCCATCATGGCCTTCGGAAGAAACTCATCAATGGCGCCCATATCCTTTGAAAATCTGTTCAAAATTCTCCCCGAAGGGTTAGTGTCAAAGAAGCGCATAGTCGCGTGGAGTATGGAACCAAACATTCTGTCATGCAGAACTTTCGATGCATGCATACAAACTTTAAAGAAGAGATATCCACGAACAATTGTCATCTGCACAAAGAACAAGAAAAAGTTTTGATGAATGCAACAAAAGGAAACATTAGACTTACAAAGACAACTCCTAAAATAAGTCCACCATAGATGTAGAGGCACTCGTAGGTCGTTAGGATTGTGGTTTCATTAATAGCGCGAAGGTACTCCTGTTGTGTCCAGATATTTACAAAATAATCCGATCCACTGCAAACGATTTGCGAGAGGAGCATGACAAACACCAGAACGCATAGGAAAGTAACACTAGCTCCAGCGTGGAAATACTCCCACCAAACTCTTCCTGAAACACCACCTTGTGCTTGTTCTTCTGCAACTTCTTGGTTTTCGCCAAAGTCTTTCTCTGAGCTTGCCTAGAATTGAATCAATCATAAAGGTGTTTATTTGTCATCAAAATTTGAACTTACAGATTTTCTGAAGGAACTTGCACTTGAGCTGCTACGTTGCCTGAGCATTTGGTATCCCTTAACGCCGTCAATATATGGAATGTCTTCATCTTCATATATTGTCAAGTCTTCACTTTGGTAACCATCATTGGACTCATTGTCCTTTTCACTTTCTGGTCTTTCGAGCAATTTGGCAAAATCCAAATCACTATTTGCTAGTTCGCTGTAGGTTCCCTGACGCAAAATTCGACCATCCTCAACGATTACGATCCAATCAGCTTCTGTGAGGAAATGAACTTGATGCGTGACTAGGAGGCGGGTGGATTTCTCATTGGCTAAGCGACTGCGTGGTCCAATTACTTCGTCAAAAAGATGTTTGCCAACATGTGCATCAACAGCGCTTAGGGGATCGTCAAAGAGATAGATTGCAGCTTGTTTGTAGACTGCTCGTGCTAAGCTGGAAAAGATGAAGTGTGGTGGGTGCGTTTTTGAAGCATTTAATACTGTTTAGCGTTACTCATTTAGATTAGGGTTTTAATCAATTTTTTTTTTAATAAATCCAAGTCTTGTCCGGCCATTGATTTCAAATCACGGAAAAGGTGTTTTGCTTCAATTGAACACAATGTTACCACACCATGTAGCATATCAAGTAGGGTACTAGTTCATTCCCACCAGAAATTACCGTCGCAAAGACGTTATTTCTTATAAAAGGAGTGATTGCCACAATTTTTTTATTTGTCATTCCACCACTGTTTTTTAATTTAATTTAAGAGATATACCCATTGGAATCAAGCAACTGTTTCTTTTTTTCGGAATAAGAAGGTTAAGAAGTATTCGCGTAATCCAGCGTCTACGAATACAACGCATAAGATGCTGACTCATGTAGGAGAACTGGCGGCTCTAGTCTGAAGGAACTTCCGAGTCCGAGCCATTAGGAAAAGGAAATAGAAAAATAGGAGTTCTATCCATCGCCTTAAACGAGGAACATCATACGTATTTGAACTGGATTACTCTCTCAACAGCAATCAGGTTTAGTTATAACAAAACACTCTTAACCAAAATTAAATACCTTATACGTGCTCTCTGTCCGCCTGACAATGAAGCTCCTCGCTCGCCAACAATCGTCTTGTCTCCGTTAACCAATTGCTCAAAATCTGCAGTTAGCGCACAGCATTTCGTTATTTCGTGATATCGCTTTCGGTCATAAGTTTCTCCAAACAGAATGTTATTCCGAACGGTGCCCGTAAACAACCAAGGTTCTTGTGATGCGTATGACACATCCCCGTTGATGACCACGTTCCCACTGGATATTGGTAGTTCTCCCAGCAGCAATTGCAGCAGTGAACTCTGTAAAACCCAAATGGATTCATCCATTGACGTAATGAGATTGAGAAACCTACTTTTCCCGCTCCGACTGGGCCAATGATTGCACAAAGTTGACCCTTCTTAATGTCGATGTTGAGGTTCTGTAGAGTTGGTGTCAGTTTAGTGTTGTCCCAGTTTGCGTTGACTTGATTTATGGTTACTGCTTTGCTGTTACTTTCAACCGAAATTTTGTCGGTCTTTTGTTCTAAATTCTGAGCATTTTCGTCGTGACCTTCCATCATTAGAAAATCTTGAATGCGTTGAATCGACACAAGCGCCTCAGCTCCAAATGACACTGCAAGAGGATACCAAATAGCTGCAACCAGCTTAATACAAATATAGCAGTTTTATGTAAAGTTTTGGTAAGCGCATCTTTCGGTATTTACCTGGAGAATATTGTAATATTGTGCCATGGAGAAGACGACATCAGCTGTAACAGACCGACCAAGTAGGACAGCAGCCGCAATTGTGATATAAAGTGTTGAACGTTCAGTGAAAACCATTGTGCTCAAGTAGAATCCACGGAGGTATGATGCATAACGAATTTGTTTTATTTCTCGACGTCGTGCTTCGGCAACCACACCTTGAAATGGCTTTTCCCAGGCATACATTTTTATGACCTGTATACCCTGGACGATTTCGTTCATGATTCCCACTCGGCTGTCAGTTCGTTGGGCGATTTTCATTCGTAGTTTCGAGGACAGTTTGCTCAGGCCTGTTTGAACAGGTACAGTCTTAAGTAGCAAACCAACAACACCAACTAGAGCAGCTATTCCGATTTTTTGCCATATCAAATAACAAATGAGCGCTGATTGAAAGGGAAGAATCCATATCCAGTGCACAAATATAAACCCATAGTCCAAGCGATTGACGTCATTTGAGAGAAGGTTTACAAGGTAGCCAGCCGGTGTTGTTCCAGCGGTTTTCTTAGATAGACGGAGTGTCTAAAAAAGTAAAAGTCCTCGTGAATGCATTTTGTTATTTTCATGTGATATGAATTACCTTTCTATAAATCAGGGAGCAGCAGGCAATTCTCATCCTTGCGCCAAGTAGCCTCTGTCGCAGGTCAACGTGGTGGTTCAAAAAACATCCGATAAGAGTGGCAATAATCAAAATTGATCCCAGCCAGTGCACATCGTACCAAATGTGCTCGATTCCAAAGTTTGCTGCAGTTTCAACAGCCTCTTTGATTTGTTCACCAAAGTTGTTAATCTTCTCATTGTCTTCTTCTATACTGTTACTTGCTAAAAGATGTCCCCAATCAAACAATGTTGTCTTTGGACTTTCTTCTTCTTACCATTTACAGTGCTAGCGATACTTCTTACTGTGCGATTCAGCAAATTATTGTCGGCAGAAAGATCTACAGCGGTTTTCGATTCAACTGTTTCAATTGGTACTTGAAATTGAAAAAGAAGTTGTGCTAAAACGGCTGGAATTGTGGACCTACAAAATACACCTTTACTGAATGCGCATGGAGATTAATTGTGCAAAACTCACTTGAGTGTGATATATATTAAGCATATTAATCCATCGACAACACATGAAGACCAAAATGTTCGGAGCATAGCGTTTCGAAGGAGCGGTGGTTTGTTTTTTCGTCGAGCACGAGCAATTTCTTTGAGCCATTGTCTGCGTAAAAAAGTATGTTAGTGACAACTTGAAAGAAATGTTTGTTAAACTTACTGCTCTAATCTGTCACCGAGATCCTCAGAGCGATCTTTTGGCAAACATTTGGTGAGATCATCTTGACCAAGACCTTTCTTTTTACCCTTGTAAAGTAATGGTGCCAACCAGAAGAAGAGTAGTTGTGATATTATGTTTGCGTTTTTGCGGGGATTTTGATTGTCTGGCTTCTTGGAACTGTCCATTGTTACTAGTGGCAGTGACTCTTCTGTTGATGTTTTCTCAGACTACCTTCTGTTCATATCTGCGATGAAAAATACCTTTTAATGTTTACTTTTATAAATTAAATTTTAAATCAAAGCAATTTGACGAGCACCCTGTAGTTGGGTGTTGGCTCATTCCATGCATTGTCTGACGCCAGAATAATTGATAAAATTTGTTGGAGATGGTGGTTAACGAAATGCGTCCCCATTAGAAATTGGTCACGTTTGAAATTTATGACTTCCATATATGTTCCCCAAAACTCTATACCTCGACGGAGGGTGTTAAAGGAGAGGAAAAAGTCTTGCGAGTATTTTGTATAAATAATCATTAAAACAACAAGAATTCACCTCTTTGAAATTTATTCACCTCAATTATGATCAAATGCAATAGCAGTACCAAATACGCTATAATCGTGTTGGAATTGATTACGTAAGTTAATTGAACTCCAAATTTGATAGGCAATAATTTATTAATGCCGCACTCTGTGGAGATGATAAAGCTATTTCCAAATCAAAATAAAGGTTGTTGACCTATTAAGAACGTAACTGAGAGTCGACGTGGATTTTGTGAAATGTTTTTGCAAATAGAACTTGTTTAATTTGTTTTGATAGACTTCCCTATGAATGTACTTATCATTTAAGAGCTTCTCGTTATGTGACAAACTCGATCTTAGGCTACAGAAATTCTTACGCCGTTCATACATAAATTATTTGCGAATGGATAAACTGGCGGTGTGTGTCATACTTGAACATGAATCATTTCATTTTCTGGTTAAAACAAGAAATTCAAGTGTGTGCTAAGGTTCGACTGAACTAATATGTGAATTATTTTTAAACATGTTAACATTATCATGTCCAACATATTTAAACATAAACGAACAAATCCATGTCACGACCCCCTTGAATGACGACGCGCCCTTTGTGTCTGAAGATATCAAATTCAGAAGTACATATGCACTTGCGTTTGGTCTAAGACCTAGCCTGGTTTTAACATAACTTTTCTTATTTCCAACATCATTTCTACATACATACTTTAACACGCACCATTACCTTGCCCGTAGCACTGCTTAGCATTGATCACTCAGTCCAATTACTGGTTTGGGTGTGAACTTCGTTTTGGGGTAAAGAACGAATATGCGCAACGTCACAGAGATAGATTCATTCGCTCAAGCGGAAAACATATTAATTTCATATGCATCAACCGCGGTTTTTAAAATAAAGAAGCTGAAGTTTTAACTTAAAGACTATTGATCAAGGAGTATGTACATTTTTTCTTAAGGGATTAGAGGAGCTAGCGAGGTCGGTAGAAAAAGCACTGCACTCACTCATCAGTACAATCAATCAATCAACCGAGAATTGAACCTGGACCTTTGGCGTGTGAGTGCCGGACTCTACCCACTACTCCACGGCGGCCACAGCAACACAATCTTAACAAAAAAAAAAATCGCCGAAACGCAAAAAAATCACAATTGCCCCTGTCCTAGACATTGATGAAACCATTTTAAACATGACCTCAAAATGCTTTTAAAAGGGGTTGCAGAAGACTTTAATTAACTTTTAATTAAAAAGTCCCTGATAAGCTGTATGCAACATCTCTGTTGCATAAACCATAGTGGTAGGCAGGGATTAATTTTGAAGTAAGCTTGCCTTGCCGTGTCTTCTGGCCCATTCTGGTCGTTTCTCGATCAATGCATGGTTCAAATTGATCATTGGTTTTCGGTAGCGATCAGTATTAACGGTTTCACCAGGTTTTAGGAGCTCGTGGTACAGCACACCTTTCTGGTCCCACCAAACACACAGCACTGTCTTCTTGCCGAATCGATCTGGTTTTGCAGTCGATGTTGATGGTTGTCCCTGATTAACCGTTTAGGATTCTTAAAATAAATCCATTTTTCATCGCCAGTAACAATCCGATGCAAAACCGATTTTCTTTCTTGTCTTTGAAGCAAAATTTCACAAGTGTTTTTTCGGGTTTCCATCTGTCTTTCATTCAATTCATGTGGCACCCATTTTCCACACTTTTGGGTCTTTCCCATAGCTTTTAAACGGTCAGAAATTGTTTATTGTGCAACATTTAACATTGCTGCCATTTGCTTTTGACTCAAAGTGTCATCTCCATCCAATATCGTTTGCAATTTGGCGTCTTCAAACTTTTTTGGTGGTCTTCCACGTTCTTCATTTCTCACCTCAAAATCATTATTTCTGAACCATTGAAACCATCTGCTTCTGATTGAGCATGATCACCATATGTCTCGACAAGCATTCGATGCGACTCTGCAGCACTTTTCTTCAAATGAAAACAAAAAATTAATGCTTTCCGTAAATCATCATTTTCTGGTACAAAATTCGACATTTTTAACACGATGAAAAAATATGATGTCTGTCTTGATGTATACTAAATTATTCACAGATGTAATAGCAAACGAACAAAAAAAAAAAATAAGGGCTCGTTCACAACATATGTTCCCTATCGAGACATTTGTATCTTGGCGCTCACTTCATACCGGTATACCTGGTAAGTCAATGTTAAAATACCCAAAAATGGTTCAAATGAAGGCAGGGCGCGAAGCAACAAAAAATATTACATTTGCCAAATTGAATTAACTAAGTTGTTATTTAAAGAATCGTGCATCCCGTATGCTGTGTTGATATCACGTGCAATCGTGACACCTTTGAACACACTTAACACCCCATTTCCTAAACATCGAATTATATCGATAAGAACCTGTGGGATGCGCCATTATATGAGTTAAAATCTATAATAATGGCAACGAATTTGAATTAATTTCAACAGTTTTACATTCATCTTCTTTTTTTCGATGTATCTGGGAAGTGACTGGTATTGCTTTACTTGCATTTCTGTCTGATGCAAGCATCAAAATATTTTACTTCTCTCGAGATCATTTAACTTTTCAAGCCGAAGGCAAGCTCTGAAAAATAAGTTTAGTAGGTTATTAATAAGAGCTTTTACTTGTAAATGGTCGCCGTGGCGTAGTGGGTAGAGTGCGACGCTCACAGGCCGAAGGGTTTAGGTTCGACTCCCAGTTCAACACCAATTTTTCTAATCTTTCGAGCTGCTTACAACACTCAAAGAGTAATAACTGTTTAAGAAAGCTTCTCAAATTTCGCCGTTCGGAGTCGGCAAAAAACTGTAGGTCCCTTCTACTCGTGAGAGAACAGTAGCGCGCACAACACGAGTAGTTGAGCTAGGCCCTGGTCCCCCTTTGGACTGTAGCGCCAACAATTGTTATTGTTATAATTTACTTGTAAATAAAGAGTGTCCCAACAAGAATGCAAGATTTAAATTTGGTGCCATTCGAATTATCATTGTTTGACATTTGAACAATTATTATTATTTGTTAGTAGAAGGTATAAGGTGAAAAAGAAAATGCTGATTTTGCCGATAAAATCATCTTTAGTGACGAGGCCCATTTCCATCTTGATGGCTTCGTCAATAGGCAGAATTGTCGCATTTAGGGCGAGTGATTCAGGAGAGGCAAATGCATCTTCAACGTGTCACTGTGTGGTGTGGATTTTGGGCTGGAGGAATCATTGGACCTTTTTTATATGAAGATCAGTCAGGTCAAGTGCAAACAGTCAATGGTTTTCGGTATCGTGAAATGATAATCAATTTTTTTGCCGAGATTTGAAGAAATGAATGTAGAGGGGATGTGGTTTCAACAAGACGGCACTACATCTCATACAGCCAGAGAAAGAATTCAATTGCTGCATCAGTCATTTCCTGGTGGTGTTATTTTGCGTTTTGGAAACCAGAATTGGCCACCTAGATCGTGCGATTTAACACCATTAGACTTTTTTCTTCGGGATTTTTTTAAGTCGATGGTTTATGCGAATAAGCCGACGGCGACTCAAGCCTTAAAAGAGGAAATTGAACTCTGCATTAATGAAATACCGCAGCATTTATGCAAAATGGCAATGCAAATTTCATTAAAAGATCGCGTATGTGCCAGAAAAACGCCGGGGGCCATCTGGCCGATGTGTTATTCCACACATAACCTCATCCTGTCTACTTTACGATATAATAAAGAATTCACAATTTTTTTTAAATAACAGCGTTTTATTTAAAATTTAAATCTTGCGTTCTTGTTTGGACATCCTTTAAAAATAAATTTAGTCAAAAAAGGGTTTTTCTCCCATTTTTTCATTGAAGTGTTTTTAAACAAATTGCAATTTGCCCTATCACCTTCTCTTCCTCCATCGAGAAAGTTTTTTTTTTGACAGGCCAGCGCTCTGTAGAAAAAAGAAAAAGCGTCGAAGTTGGGAATTTTATACTAAGAAATTTGCGAAAGTCTGGTGTTTCATTCAATTTGAGCCGTTGGCAAGAATGAATTCAATTTTTAAGACAAAAATGTATGTATGTATTGTACGCATTATTATTATTATTAAAATACGATATTGTGGCCGCCTTGGCGTAGTGGGTAGAGTGCGACGCTCACACGCCGAAGGGTCTAGGTTCGATTCCCGGCTGAACACCTCGTATTTTTCACGGCACCACCTCTTTCGAGCTGCTGACAACACTCAAAGAGTAATAACTGTCTAAGAAAGCGTCTCAAACATCAATCTCGCAGTTCGGTGTCGGTAAAAAACTGTAGGTCCCTTCTGCTCGTGAGAGAACAATAGCGCGCACAACACGAGTTGATGAGAAAGCTAGGCCCTGGTCGCCCTGTGGACTGTCGCGCTAACAATTATTAATACACGATATTAACATTTCGTAAATTTTATTATTATTTTTGCTCAGCTGTTAATGTTCAAATATCGTCCTGCAGGGATACATTTTATATTTACATTCGCCAATTGAATTAAACATTCTCTGGTAAATCCGTTACAGTTTATTTTAAAAAAACAAACAATTATTTATTCCAGCATTCCCTAAGTTACATTGATAAAATAAATAAAATTTTAAGAAATGTTCTACAAACTAGAAAAAATCTCCACAATTGCAATTTAGTTTTTTGGAAATTGTTTACTGGATCTGAATTGAGCCGGACGAACAAAATATTAGCAGTTGTGTTCGCGAAAAGTTTACGTTTTGTTTACATAGGTTTGCACCTTGCACAAATAAAATTTTAAAATTCTCTGTTCCTACTCCACCGATAACAATTGATAAACATCAAAATATACACATTTTGATATTTATGCTACCCTGTACCCATCCATGAATCTCGCTTGCCGCTTTCATTGTGTTATTAGGAAAATTATCAAATCAATACTTCCGTCTACAAAGATTTGCAGTGAAAGTAATGGATACCGTCACACAAATGTCCCTAATGGTTCATAATTAAAACATATAAATGTACAGCTACATACAAATCCAAGTTGTATCTAAAGACCATACCCAACAAATTGTTTACTAATGCATTCAACTGAATGCGGTAATTTGATATAACATTAAATCAAAATTGATATATAAACACACCACTTCTGCAGAAGTACAAAATCGAAACTCGAGACTTATTGAAATGGTATGTATTCTGTGCGTGTTAACTTTTACGTATTTGACGGCTTTTGTAATTAAAAGTAATTATCTGCCTTCTGTTTACTATTCTGTGTACTACGTATTGTTTTTGTAAAAAGTGTAATTAGTAAATAATCTGTAGTCGTAATGCAAGTATTGCAGTGCGACATTCAACGTTGAAAACATAGGTTTGATTTTTGGGCAAAACATCTCGCAGTTTTTCACAGCACTAACTTACTTTCAGAGAGTACTGCTTGTATGTCCCTTCACCTCGTGTCTCTGTTGGACAAGAAAAAGCTGCTACTGACAAACACATGTTTTTATATCTCCCTTATCCTCGAAACTCGAAGGAGAGTAATTTTCAATAAACTTTTAAATTTTATGTAGATTCATGAATAAATGTCAAGTCAAGCATCGCTTAATGAGATAAAGTGAATAAGATAAACATGATGGACGAATGTACCGAAACTATGATGGCTTCTTTTTTGGAAACGAGTCCTTAAAATTCACCTGATTTGGAATTTCGTGAGAAAGAATAACATGGGTAGTTGTTAAGAAATTTAGGCCCTGATTACCTTACGGAATATTGGGCCATCCCATAATTTATATATAAAACTAGTGTCATCTGTTCTAGTCAATTTTGGATTTTTGGATTTTAAAGCAAGCCTCTTCATTTATTCTTCTTCCGGGGTGGACCCGGGCGTCCCTTTATTACACATAAAAAATATGGTCGTTCCGATAAGCTTTACAAAAGTGAATGATAACAATAGTACCAATAACACGTTCCAAATTATCTGTCAAAACATTATTTCGATCAAAATTACTAAGCTCTTCTCAAAAATTTAATTGAATTCTGACATCACTGTTCTCATTTTGTGTCATCTTTCTTTTTAACACAAGAGCGCAACATTATTGTGCGCGATTCAGCCACCAGTCTGTCTGCAGACTTGGATTTTAAAATGTTTCTTATCAACTTCAAACAGTGCAATCACTGTCTGCCTTTTAAGCGCATCAATTCAAAGTGTCATGTGATCCAATAAAATCCCTTCAGAATTCCCTGTAATACGTGTTATTTGCACTTGTTTGCGACCATTTATAAAACCTTCCCAAATATCTGCAATCTGAAATGCATACACAAATTTGAGTATTTGTATGCGCGGCATAACATATAGACTTACCTTTATGATTCATGAACATACAGTCTATGTTTTCTTAGCAAATCGTGTTTCTTGTCACCGACCAAGTTGTAAATTGTAATTTTAATATAGCTATAATAATTTTAGTGGAGAATAGTTCAAAAACATAAGTCACACACATTTATGTAAATGGCGTGTAAGTGGTCTGCTGTAAAGATGAAACAAAATTAAAAAAAATGACTGATACCATCTGGTTCTACTGTCCTGAAATTGTGCGAACCTCTAACGCGATCACATTGTGTGTATGGTAATAGCAGATTGCAGTCGTCAAGATTAGAAAGCGATTCGTTATCATATGGGGCAGTGCTTCTGCGAAGTCCTTGAAATACTTAAGTACAAGGTCGACCAAGACGAAGCGCTTTCTGAAAAGATATCTTTCTTCTTTATCAGGTTGAGGGTGGATGATAACGTTAAACTCAACTTTCGAAGATATGCACTTTGGAAAGCACAACAAGCTTTTCTTTGAATAGAGTATTTAATATCGTGGTTTTTGCTTGTGATGCATAACTGTGGACAATTTTGCCCCTTTCGTAAAATTACGGGTGTAGTTTGCTATGATCCTTGATTAAAAAAAACTTGGCTTTAAAGTAAACTGTGAATTTTCTTTTAGGGGCATTTACCTTGGAACCATATCTTTATCTAACGTTTTTTAGTAATTTGTAATATGATATCGACTTTTAGACAAGAGTTCGAGCGGAAAACAAATATACCAGGAATACCAGTATGAAGTGCGCATCAAGATACAAATGTCTCGATAGGGAACATTTGTTGTGAACGAGCCCTTATTTTTTTTTTTTGTTTGTTTGCTATGACATCTGAGCAGCAATATTTTGTATACATCAAGTCATTGAACAGACAACATCATATTTTTTCATCGTGTTAAAAATGTCGAATTTTGTACCAGAAAATGATGATTTACGGAAAGCATTAATTTTTTGTTTTCATTTGAAGAAAAGTGCTGCAGAGTCGCATCGAATGCTTGTCGAGGCATATGGTGATCATGCTTAATCAGAAGCAACATGCAAAAGATAGTTTCAACGGTTCAGAAACAATGATTTTGATGTGAGAAATGAAGAACGTGGAAGACCACCAAAAAAGTTTGAAGAAACGATATTGGATGGAGATGACACTTTGAGTCAAAAGCAAATGGCAGCAATGTTAAATGTTGCACAATAAACAATTTCTGACCGTTTAAAAGCTATGGGAAAGATCCAAAAGTGTGGAAAATGGGTGCGACATGAATTGAATGAAAGACAAATGGAAAGCCGAAAAAACACTTGTGAAATTTAGCTTCAAAGACACGAAGGAAAATCGGTTTTGCAACGGATTCTTACTGGCGATGAAAAATGGATTTATTTTAAGAATCCTAAACGGAAAAAAATCATGGGTTAATCAGGGACAACCATCAACATCGACTGCGAAACCAGATCGATTCGGCAAGAAGACAATGCTGTGTGTTCGGTGGGACCAGAAAGGTGTGCTGTACCACGAGCTCCTAAAACCTGGTGAAACCGTTAATACTGATCGCTACGACAACAAATGATCAATTTGAACCACGCATTGATCGAGAAACGACCAGAATGGGCCAAAAGACACGGCAAGGTAATTTTGCTCCATGACAATGCACCTGCACACAAAGCAAAACCGGTTCAGGATACAATCAAAACACTTGGCTGGGAGCAGCTACTCAACCCGCCGTATTCACCAGACTTGGCTCCTTCCGACTACCATTTGTTTTCATCGATGGGACACGCATTTGCTGAGCAGCACTTTGATTCCTACGGGGAGATCGAATAATTGGGTGTCTGATTGGTTTGCTTTAAAAGACGAACAATTTTATTGGCGTGGTATTCACAAATTGCCAGAAAGGTGGTCAAAATGTGTAGAAAACAACACTTTGAACAAACTGTTTTTACTTTTTTAAATTAATAATTAGTGTTTTATTTTCATACCGGTACACCTGGTAAGTGTTAACAGATCCTATGATTTACTGAAACGAAACAGTTGGTGACGTACAATTGTTTACAAGTTGTTGTTCCTCTCCGCAACTCGGAAAAGTTACGACAAACACTGTGAAAAAATGACACATTTTTAGACTCTGTAAGTGTCACACTATTGCTGGTTTGCCCAGCACTGGTATTTAACTAAGACGCAAATAAAACAGAAAAAATTAAAGCTATCTAAAAAACATTTTTATTTGCGTGTCACTAAGGGCACTTTTGCAAAAATCTAGTCTTTCGATACAATTTTCGACCACTTTTTCACATAAATTGTTCGAAATTCCATCTATTTTACGTTCAATATTGGCCTTGAACTCATCTCTTGTTGTTGCCTTGTCTGCATCGACCAATGGACCCATGCACCCTCAAAAAAAGAGTTTAAACACGTTAATTCACATAAACGGCATTGTGACGGATTCATTTCATGAAAAACGAGCTTGCCAGAATTTTTTTGCAGTAAATCGTGGTCGCCGTGGCGTAGTGGGTAGAGTGCGACGCTCACACGCCGAAGGGTCTAGATTCGATTCCCAGCTCAACACCAATTTTTCGAATTTTTCACGGCACCACCTCTTTCGAGCTGCTGACAACAGTCATATAGTATTAATTGTCTAAGAAAGCTTCTCAAACTTCGCATTTCGGAGTCTGCAAAAAACTGTAGGTCGCTTCTACTCGTGGGAGAACAGTAGCGCGCACAACACGAGTAGTTGATGAGCAAGCTAGGCCCTGGTCCCCCTTTAAACTGTAGCGCCAACAATTATTATTATTATTAAATCGATCCTAGCAATTGCTGACACCATTTTTTTTGGAATCACATATTGGCAAGTCAGTGCTTTGCCCGAAAAAATTACTTACCACGTAGCGGTAAGCATCATCAACAAAAAGTATGGTCCAATGACATCTTCTCATGCCTCATCACTGTAGGTGGTGTTTGCTCTTAAAATAGTGGTGACTGAACGCGAATTTTGACAAAAAATTTGAATAACTTGCAAACGTTTTCCAAATACTATACTGCTCCTTTATGATTTGTTAACTGAATTTGAGTATATGTACAAATAGAAGAATATATGGCGTTATTTACCGTTATGATCAAAATGAAATGAATATAAAATTTAATTCAAGTTCACTGAGTGCAACACTTTTGAGTTACATATTCTGCATTCGTTTGAATTTACTTAGACTTCAGAAGATTTCGTTAAAATATTTGGAACTGCCCTAGACGAGTAAGACTGAACAAGTCCGGAAAGAACAATGACTTATTACTTTCGATGTAGGGTATATAATATGCAACGGGGACAAACGATTAAAATTGACAAAGTGAGGCGATTTGCCCTATTTTGCTGACTTATTTTTAATGTTCATACAATCAAGAAGCTTATTACCGCTCCAAAGATTTGTATTCATTTGATTTTAATAATCAGATCTATCCTAGAAACAAATCCAATAGAAGAGAAACCTCAAAAGAATTAGGGATTTGATTTTCAAGTCTAAATCGTCGTGTGAGGCGAATTAAAATTAGCAGCCCTAAAGAAATCTGCACCATCTCTTTCAAGTTACTGACAACTTTGAAATACTATTTTGTTTGCGTTCGGGCTCGGTTAATAATAATAATAATTGTATGGTGCGAGAATCCACAGAGGGACCAGGGCCTAGTTTGCTCATCAACTACTAATGTTGTGAGTGCTACTGTTAAGGCTCCGGCACATAGAATACTTTACTTCCGTAGTGGCAAAGTATCCCTTGACAGTGAAGTACGCGAAGGAAGGGGATGACACAATGAATACTTCAACGCTCAGCTGATTTCATTCAACAGAAGCTTTAAATTCAATTTGTTTAGGTTATACTAAAAAGTGGTTTGATATTTATTTTGCAATAATGCCTCCAGACGAGTTACTGGATTAACTAATGTGTTTAATGATACTGCTCGAACTTAAAGAATATATAAATACCAAAAAAAAGAAACGTAAAAATAAGAGAAAATCTTGTTTGCAAGTTTTGAACATATGCAAATATGTTTGAAAGCTCACAGCGGCAACATCAATTAATGCACGTCTTTCTCAGTTACTGAAGAATGTACCAGAAGACAGAGACGATCATGATTTCGGTCTACTAATTTTACCTGCACTCTAGATCCGTTAGAAATCATCTTCCACATCAAGCTGTACATTATGCCTGGCGTCTGCGACTATTGAAATGTCTGCACAAATAATATCTTAAAACTTGCTGATTTAACGTCAACAAATCGACCCAATGATTAAAGTTTCTAACGACCTGGAATTGTTCCTATTCTTCTTGTTTCCTGAAAATTTCTTTTCCTTTGATGTCATAGAATAATTCTGTAAAGCAAATAAAATATGAAATCACATTTTTAATTTTTCCCATACGGTAACTGGCCTTCCAACTGATAATCGTAGCTCTATCCCTCTACCTGCTGTTATTTTCAACACGCATTTGTATACCTACACCACGCGGATGCATGCGACGTTTAGTCTTCCAACAGACCTGTTGATAGGCCTAAAGAGCGGTGGTGGGTGTAAAAAAAATCAATACAAGTCAACGAATCCCGTTTTTTTTTATTAAGGAAGGTTATTCGATGTTTGATTTGTTGTTGCCTGTGACACCAATATGTTTGCATTGTGTTCCCGTGCATGGAATTCGACCCACATTCAGTGTATTGTACACAAAAGAGTGTGTGTGTCGTATCTGAAACTTATAATAAAGAATAAACGCGGTTTTATGTTAGCCGGTAGTACCGTCCATCGAAAATACTAGCATTCCCTTCTCTTGAAAAGAGGTAAACATTTCTACAGACAAATGCCACGCCACATGTGGTGGAATTAAATATAGACATCCACTTATGTATGGTGCCTAATTACTTTTGTGTTTGCCACAACAATGAATCCTCCAATTGGGTCTATTTAAACGTTCGTTTTTCAATCGCAAACACTCCTAAGTGAATTGCTTAGTCACGAATGACTTTAATTTCATAAATTAACAAGGAAATCTTCTCATTCCTAAACACTAGTTGATCCATAGCACCATGCACCAATTATTGCACAACATGTTATTTTTACTCACTGTTCGCGTACCCCATCACAATTACTGTTTGGCCAAATAGCATTTTACAATCAGGAATGAATGCATGCATCATCGATAAACCATTCGTTTGTATGTCGACCAACAAAGCACCCATAATTGAAACACGCAACGAGAAAAGTATTGGCAGTTTGATAATCAAATAATCTATTGGATCGACATGATGACACACTTTAGAAGCGGCATTTTTTTTTTTTTGGCTTACACAGTGAAAAGAGCACATTAACGTCTCGGCTGCCAATCACTATGCGGCAAATCTAAAGAAACAAATGCGACTTCTACTCACTAGGGGTTATCAGCAAACCAACGATTGACCGGAAAGTGCAGTGCAGCCAAGAAAATAATAACTCGAAAAACTCAAACGAAACACCAAAAACTGCACGATCACATAAGAAATTAAAAAATGTTGTATGCAAAATCCACAGGACAAAACCAAACACTGCACTAGTCCGTCAACTTCTACTCAACACGAACGGAATGAAACTGATGATTCTATTTCCAATGAAAATCATTTTTTATGTTCGCCTCATTCGACATACAGTCAAGGAATTGAGAAATGACAAGCAAAGCATGTGTTTTTTTGGCTTTGTGTTCTGAGTGCGGTATTTTGACTCTTCTGAAGAGAGAACAGAACTTTACTCTTTTCCAAACACTGGAAGATACCCGGCTGTTGGGTGTGATATGTGGAATGTGGTTTGCGTATTGAATATGTGATCGAAGTTTATAGACTATGGTTAGGCGCAGCGTCGAAAGAGTGGAATAGGGAACAAGATTTAATTGAAAGTGGGCTGACATAAGGAAGTGTTTCAAAACGCTAAGGCTAGCTTTAAGAGGAACGAAGCATCCGTTAAAGACAAAACACAATAGGTGTGATGAAAAGAGACACAATTAAATTCAAACCCGTCACTTGGCTTTATTTATTTGTTCTGGCTCTATTGTTCTGGCTCTATTTATTTGTTTGTTCCAGAACTAATTTCGTAACTAACTATTTCAAAGTTGATTCCGTTTTAGTTCTCTCACAAAATGTGAGATTTTTAGGCAGAGACAGTAATTTGCGGGTAATCGCTAAATAAGTGCTTTACTCGTAGGTCAAGATAAGCGAAGAAGATTCAAAGCATTCATCTAGAATAGACTTCGCATTCTAACGGGCTTCCTTACAGTTCACTGCAGACTTAGGAAGTACCCGGGGAAACTAAGATTGATTAAGGTCTTTGGAAAATCAAAAGAAGGCCATGCCACATCCTAGGAAGGTCCTTGGAAAATTAAAAGAAGTCCATGGAAAGAAATGCCTTACTAAATACCAACTGACGGATGCAGAAGCGCAACTGCTAGAACTGTCGCTTGTTTTCAGATTCTTAAAAGAAACCGGTCTTGTTGAATATACTTCTTCGTTCCGGGCACTGCAGGACAACAGAAGAGTATAATTTTTGATTCCTTTGAATTAAATTGGTAGGGAGAGTATTAGTTAGTTTAATTTGATTACGACAAACAGATTTAAAGGTTTTAGTTACTCAAGGAAAGTTTATATATAAGGGAAGCTCAAAGTGCACATTCATTATCTGATGGGGACACAATAGATCTATGGTCGCCGTGCACCATTCTCGAACTGCAACATAACTTAGATTGGGGCCAATATTCAATGTAAAATTGGGACTCAAGCATCAAGCTTTTCAGGTTCTCTCGCCAACTAATCATACTTTCAGGACCAGGTTGGCTGAATTTCCGTCTTCAATCATAATCAAAATCAAATCAAAGGTAGCGGCACAGTCCACCTGGAGGTCGGCTTCTAGCTTCTACAACAACTCAGCACTGTGTAAAATAATAGCGCCGTGTTCGACTTTGTCTCTATTATGCTAATTAATTTTTCCTATGGTCAGACAGGCGACTCATACTTATTGCACAACATTCTTATTACATTAGATATAAAACCCATAAACAAGAAAATAAAAAAATGCATCTTATGTGCGACGCTCACACGCCGAACGGTCTAGGTTCGATTCCCGGTTGAACACCTCGAATTTTTCACGGCACCACCTCTTTCGAGCTGCTGACAACACTCAAAGAGTAATAACTGCCTAAGAAAGCTTCTCAAACTTTGCCGTTCGGAGTTGGCAAAAAAAAACTATAAGTCCCTTCTACTCGTAAGAGAACAGTAGCGCGCACAACACGAGTAGTTAATGAGCAAGCTAGGCCCTGGTCCCCCTGTGGACAGTCGCGCCAACAATTGTTATTATTTTTATGTTATCATTTAAAAAGTCCTGTTAACGGAAATGCAGCCGAATTTAAATGTGCTAAATAATAGCACCACCTCATTCTGAGGAGCGTTTTCGAAGTGTACACCAGTGTTTTCAACTTTTTATGTTATAAACTAATTCTATACATATTATTGTAATTATTAAGAGATAACATTTCAAAGTGGAACGCTGTTAGCAAAGAAAATCGGGTCATGGTGTGCATTGTACTCCCGAGAAACGTATTTTAATAAAAAAATTGCTTTCTGACGTTAAAACTCACAAATTTATAAGTGAAATTGTTGGGTGTTGAAATAAAATGATCGCAAATGCCAAAAAATACGCTCAACAGGAAGAAAAAAGAGGAAGAAAATCGAAACTAGCCCCCGCCGATGAACGACAAAAAGTAAGATTTGTCCAACGTAACCCGTTTATGAACGCAAGGAAAATAAAAGAGGAGTTAAATTTACCCGTGGAGACATCAACAATAAGAAGAAGGCTGGCAAAGAAGAATACACCTGTCAGAGGTCCTTGAAAAGTACCACTACTGTCAGAAATCAACCTACTAAACGAATCAAATTTGCGAAACAACACCTGAACTGGGAACCCCCTAAATGGCGCAATATATTATGGACTGACAAATCTAAAATAGTTTTATTTGGTACTCCAGGGATGAGGACATTTGTTCTCTGGCACAAAAACCAAGAGTTTCAACCGGAGTGTACTATTAAGACTGTAAAGCACGGCGGGGCAAAAATTAACGTAGGGGGATGCTGCTCCTATTATGGTACTGGTCCAATTTTTTGGATAAAACCGGTGATGATCGCCGCTGTAGAGAAACCATGCTACCTTACGCACAGTGGAGTACGCCGCTTAGATGGATTCTACAGCAAGGCAATGACTTCAAACATACAAGCAAACTGGCGTAGGAATTTTTCCAAAGCAATGGAGTTCAATTTATGGAGTGGTCGCCTCAGTCTTCGGATCTGAATCTCATTAAAAACCTTTGGACAGATGTAAAGAAAACTGTATATGAAGCAAAACCGTAAAATACAAAATAGCAATGGGATGTTATGCAGGTTGCGATGTCATGCCTTAATCTACTCCATGCCACGACGTTGTGAGGCTGTACTTAAAAATGAAGGTTATACGAACAAGTACTAAACTTTCTACTTCTTTTTGTGGCGCTACAGTCCAGGGTGGACCTGGGCCTCAACCAACATGCCTCCCCAGCCAGGACGATCTTTCGCCAGCTGCCTCCAGTTGCGCACTCCAAGTTGATTGAGGTCTTTCTCCACTTGTGTGCGCCACCTTAGCCTAGGACGTCCTCTGTTGCGTTGTCCCAATGGCTCTGATTCATGGGTTTTGCATCACTGCTCACTCGTCATTGAGTGGCGGTTTTGTTTATTTTGGCCAAAAACTACACCGCCTCAGCCACTGTAATCACCACATTTTGCCCCTGCGAATTGTGTCAGTCTCAGTCTAGGACGTCCTCTGTTGCATTGTCCCTATGGCTCGGATTCAAAAACTTGTCGGGACGGAGCAGTGGTGTCCAAATGCTCTACATGGCCTAGCAATCTTAAGCGTTGTATCCGTAGACGCTTGAACAGGCGCATGTCGCTGTACAGCCCATAGAGGTCGTCGTTAAATCTTCTCCTCCAGATGCCATCAACACAAACAGAACCAAAAATCGCATGCAAAACTTTTCTTTCGAAAACACTAAGGGCTTCTTCATCCGCCTTTGGTAACGTCCAGTACTAACCCAGTCACTAAAATAAAACCAAAAAACTTCACTATTCCATTGAATTTTGCATTATATTTATGAATTTATGCACTTGGTGCTATTATTTTGCACACCCTGAAATTCGGTATCATTCCGAGTAAGGGGCCTCTTCTAAGTTCGGAATGCACTTTTTTCTTATCTTGTTTATGGGTTTTATTACTGATAGAATAAAAATGTTGTGCAGTAAATATGATGTGTTTGCATAACGGTAGGAAAAAGTGATTAGCAAAATAGTGACAAAATAGTGACAAAGTCAAGCATGGTGTTATTATTTTGCAAAGTGGTGTACTTGCGTTGTACTTGCGTTGTACGTGCTATTGTTCTCTTACGCGTGGAAGTGACTTACAATTTATTTGTCAATTCCGAATGACGGAATAAGAGAAGACAGTTAAGCTTAGCACAGTTTGTCCATAAAAGACAGAAATACATAAGCGGTGAGAGGGTGAACGAAGCCATCAAATTCGTCTTTTCTTGGGATTAGGTGCTCGTCCAGCACGGATGCTAATCAGTTTATATGTTAAAAGTGGACTTCGTAGGAGGAAATGCCATGCGCTCGCATGAGAAGACTTTATACAGCCGCGGCAGCACTTCTCGGCCGGGACAAGAAGTGGAATGCAATCCCGTTAAGGGATTAGGCGTGTGTCACGGATCCTCATAATCGTTATTAATTGTCCCGAAAATTCCATTGTGTCAAATGCCTGCAGCTCCGCACATATCGCCGCGAACAAGGGGTGGGAGCACGCTAAAGGCACCACAAATGGTTTGACATGCTGTTTGCCATACCGGTATGAGCGTTTTCTTTTGAAAATAAAACACTAATTATTAATGGGAAAATAAAAACATTTTATTCAAAGTATTGGCCATTGTTTTCTACACATTTTGACCACCTTTCTGGCAATTTGTGAATACCGCGCCAATCAAATTGTCCGTTTTTTAAAGCAAATCAATCAGACACCAGACCCCCGTGGTCGCCGTGGCGTAGTGGGTAGAGTGCGACGCTCACACGCCGAAGGGTCTAGGTTCGACTCCCAGTTCAACACCAATTTTTCTAATATTTCACGGCACCACCTCTTTCGAGCTGCTGACAACAGTCAAATAGTATTAATTGTCTAAGAAAACTTCTCAAATTTCGCCGTTCTGAGTCGGCAAAAAACTGTAGGTCCCTTCTACTCATGAGAGAACAGTAGAGCGCACAACACGAGTAGTTGATGAGCAAGCTAGGCCCTGGTCCCCCTTTGGACTGTAGCGCCAAGAATTATTATTATTATTACTCACGTTTGCTGCATTGTACAAGATTTCATAAGCAAAGAACTGTTTGTACTCAGATTCTGGGGGTCTGTACATCCTAAGGCAAGCCTAAAGTTGTTGCTTCTCGCAGACCCTCATCCTTTCCATCTGAGGAGGACTCAAGTTGAACTACACTGGACAGCCATACACCATGATTGGTCGGACTAGTGCCATGTAGCAAATAACCTTCACCCTGGTATCAAGCTAGCTGCTGTAAAACAACCTGCTTGCCATAGCGAAGGCTATTCTGACTTCTGCCAGACCCGTTGCTGCATGGATATTATCATAAAGAAACTGATCCAACATAATGCCCAGTTATCTCACCACACTCTTCACTGCTAATTGCCACCCATATGGGTTCAAGAAACCAAAGTTACGACTCAACCTTTCAAGCAAATTGACGCAATTTAAGAAAAAATAAAATTGATATAATAAATATAAGTAAAAACAAACTGTTCAATTGTTACAGACTGCTGGGAATCACCTTATTTTGAGGTTCAAAAGACAGACATTTTGTCACCGATATAAATTTTTTTATGGCAAAAATAAGCACGTCGTAACAAAAAGTAACACCAAACCTTTTGTTCGTGAGTGTTACTGGCACTGGCGAAAGTGGGAATGTTTTTAAAATTAAAAAGGACAGAAAAACGAAATCGAATTGTTTTCCTTTATCGCTACCGACTCCTTTTCAAGCAAATTCAAAAGTTTTTTATTTTTCTGAATTTACTTAAATTAACCTACGCAGATAATGAATTTTTACCTTGGCACACATTGGACGCAATTACCCTGAGTAACACTGTTATCCCTTCACAAACGAAGGGTTTTAAAGATAAACTCTATAATTTGCACACATCCACATATTTGCATATTTGCATTTGCATTACGAATGCGTGTTTACTTACAGTGCAATTTTCTGCTTACTTACAGTGACAATGAATACGAACTCACTGCGTTAAGTGGCATTTTGTAAACTGCACGCCTTATCATCATTTTTTTCCGCTTTGTTTTGCTCCTCCTTTGCGCCTTGTACTCTGGTGCATTCCGCGATCCGATAAGTCACACGAACTCTGCACATTTCCTCCCTCCGTCTCTTCCCGTTCCCGCACTGCGGATACACGTGCTGCTGTTGTGTGAGGAAAACAATCCACACGCTCCCGCTATCTTTGCTGCGCAAAGTATCTTCTCTCGGAGGATAGTCGATCTTCTTTGTCATTTCAATACCCATCCCGCCGAAAATTTATCGACACAATAATTCGGCAATGCGACACATTCATGACAACGATAATAACACCACGCAGTGTTGGCACTTCGAGACAGCTCGAAAAGGCAACGAAGAGGACAACCGATAAAGATGATGACAATCAACGCTGAGCGTCGAGGCCCGCTGATTAATTCCAGGCCAGTGACGCTGTCAACGTTTGCAGCCAACACCGGATCTATTAGAAGTTCTCACAATCTCGTTGTGGCACGGTCATGAGTGGCAGTGATCGATTTCTGCTGAGTTATTTGCGCGTGTTTCTCCGTCTGGCGTGTGGCTGGGCGCAAAACATTTGGTCTTCAAAGTGGATAGCACGCATAAGGCAATGGCCTGTCTTCGGTTCAGAGCGGAAGGTGTCGCAGGCACCTTTAGTACTTTCAAACAGTAATCGATCCTCAACAACTGACGAAGGTGTGAAAACTGTGCGGTCTTTTGAAGATATACCAGCACCAAAAGGATGGCCCCTGATCGGTACCACTTTGGATTTGATCGCCGCCGGCTCCGCTCCAAAGTGAGTATGCCTCGTGTGAATACACTTGCAAATTGTTCTTCGCACAAGAACTTGCATGTTATTAAAGTGATACATACTCGCATCGCATTGAATGATTGAGAATTGTGTGGTTTATCTTTGTGGCCGTTGTTGGTTATGTTAAGTTCATCAGTTTGTTTGTTACGGCCATTCAACTTTGTGTGAGCGAATACACTGATCACAAATTCGTGAATTCTTTTCGCTTTTTTGCCGCGTTATTGTTTATTTATATTTTTTCAATGTGATCTGTTGTGTTGTGTTGGTTTATTAATACGCTATGCGATTACACTTGAGGTGCAAACAAGTTCAAGGAAGTGGTGTGCAAAATGAAATAAATATGAGAATTGTTTAAAGAGGAATGTCTTCTTTTCGTGGCGATGCTGCAAATTTAAGCAATGCAGATTTAACATTTAACGACGCACTAGTGAAAGAAAGCAGAAAGAAAAAAATGTTTAGGAAAATTTAAAATCTTTCGAAAAGGGTTATTTACCCATTAAGGAGTAGTACTAACTAATATTTAAATTTCACACAAAATTGTTTAATGTAAATAAGGGACTGTCATGTCTAAAGCCTCTACCAAAACAATAAGCGACTTATAAGGCAACAAAAGAAGCGGAGTATAAAAGGGAAGAAATGAAAACATAAATTAACTAGTATATCACATTTATATTTGCAACCACTTTTTTAAGTATTTTTTTAAATTAATTATTTAGTTTTACCATATGTTTCCATTTGCTAAAATTTGATTTGAAGCACATTAACGATCGGCCACAATTATTTTCATTGTAAGTAGAGGGAGATAAAACAATAAATAATTTGTTAACCGCACTAAGGCAGTGTTTATGGCAAGTCGTATCCGTTATGCGCGGCGTTATCACTTTCGCGCAACTCTCACTCACTTCACATTGACTGTGTACTAGACGGTAGAAAGGAAGTGTGGAAGTGCGGCAAAGTTATTCATCTTAGCCTAGATGAGAGTCTTTTCTTTATTTTCCCAAAAACCTTTTTATAAATTTTTTCTGCTTTGATCAACAAGTAAAATAAATGGGATTGTGCTACAGCCCACGGGGAACCAAGCACTGGACTCTTCAGAAACTGCTCGTATTGAACGTACTTTTGTTGCCTATTAAGTGAAGGGGTCTATAGCTTTTGCCAATCGAATTTCGAAACGCTCTCATAGACCAGAGTTGGGCATAAAATAAAATTATGACTAAAGAAATATGACTAACCGTTAGTCATGAATAAATTAGTTGCCGGATTCATACACAACTACGATTTAGTCATGAATTTTCGTGTTTCACACATATGATCGCCGTCGTAGTGGTTACAGTGCGACGCTCACACGCCGAAGGGTCTGTGATAGGTTCGACTGCCAGCTCAACATCAATTTTTCGAAATTTTCACGGCACCACCTCTTTCGAGCTGCTGCCAACAATCATAGAGTAATTTCTGTCCAAGAAAGCTTCCTAAACTTCGCCGTTCGGAGTTGGCAAAAAACTGTAGGTCCCTTCTGCTCGTAAGAGAACAGTAGCGCGCACAACATAGGTAGTTGATGAGCAAGCTAGGCCCTGGTCCGCTTTTGGACTGTAGCACAAACAATTATTATTATTTATTATTACACATATGATTGACAGTTAGTCAAGATTAATGTTTAATCATGACTAACTCTGTATCATGATTAGCCACCAATCGCGGGCATGTCTGGATTTACGCATATATTCGCATTTCCAGTAATGAGACCTTTTTTAATGACAAGATGAATTTTTAAATATCTTGTTTATGGGTTTTATGACTGATGTAATAAAGATGTTGTGCAATAAATATGATGCGTCTGACCATAGAAAAAAGTAATTAGCATGATAGCGACACAGTCGAACATGGTGCTATTATTTTGCACAGTGCTGTATATATTAACGCGACCAAACTTAAATTGCAAAAACTATGTGGTAAGAAATCACAAAAAAACGAGAAGTTCGACAGTAATATTTTAAAGTTCATTATCAACTCTATCATTTGAATTAACTCAATACTTTGTCTGAGTTTGTTTTTTATGAAGAGAATAAATACTTGAATAAATACTCTTATTTAGTTATTAACAAGTAATGATTAACTGTTATGATTGGTTATGGAAGGTTGCCTTTTATATCCCGGGATTGGGCAACCCTAGTGTTGCAATCTGGGAACTGCCAGCTCTATCGCATAGTTTGACATTTTTGAGGTTATACGTCCTCAGAACGTTTTGACATACGAGCGCCATTTGTGTTGTTTACAGTAACTAAAAAGATTCATCACGCCCAAAAAAATGGAATTAAATCGTGAAACTTTTCGTGCGATTATTTTTTACAACTTTCGAGGTGGATTAACTCAAAAACAGTGCATCGATGAACTTAATTAAATTTTCGGCAATGAAGCCCCATCAAGGACCAATGTTTATCGATGGTATGGTGAATTCGGCCGAGGTCGTAGTTCACTTCAAGACGAATTTCGTGAAGGTTGTCCAAAATCAGTTGTTGTTCCGGAAACCATTGATAGTGTGGGCCAACTGATATGACAAGATCATCACGCAACCTATCGTGAGATTGAGACAACCTTAGGCATTAGTGGGACCATCATACATTCAATATTGCATGAACATTAGACCGTCAAAAAAAATTTGTTCGCGTCGGATCCCACACAATTTGTCAATCGCTCAACAAAAGGCTTGTGTCGATTGGTCAAAAGAAATGCTCCACAAATACGATCGCGCTGCTTCGAAATACGTCTATGACATCGTGACAGGTGATGAATCGTGGATTTACGCGTATTTACGAAAGTAAACAGCAGTCAACTGTATGGGTGTTTCAAATTGAGCCAAATCCAACAAAAGCTGCTCGCGCACGAAGCACTTCCAAGCAAATGGTCGGAAAAACTGGACATGTCGCAACCGTACCACAAGAACAACGCAGAACAGTCAATTCTGAGTGTTACACAACCATTTGTTTGTCAATTGTCTTCCAAGAAATCAGGAAAACCAACCGCCGAAGACGGATCACTCTTCACCACGACAATGCGAGCTCTCACATCTCAATCAAAACATCGAATTGATAAGTCATCCGCCGTATAGTCCTAACTTGGCACCGAATGACTTCTTTTTACATAAAAAATAAAATGAGAGGTTAACGTATTTCGACACCTGAAGAAGCGATTGATGCGTTCAGAATGCATATTTTGGAGATACCTCAATCAGAGTGGCAAAAGTGCTTCGATAATTGGTTAAAAAAGTAAGAGTTGTTACTGATGCTGGCTAATGCCTTCAGATGTCAGAAGCACGAAAGCTATCAAACCTTCGAGCGCATGGCCTATTTATCGCTGATTTTTTTGTAAACAAAGGGCTTGCATTTCATGACAGATTTCTTGCCAGCTTTTGGAAAATATATTCCGCCCTTCTTCTGCAACCGTACGCCTATCATGATCAAGTTTATGAAAAACTGCTCAAAAGTTTCGAATGGTAAGCCTTTTAATAACGTCAAATTGGAGTATATCCTCTTCTGATCTGCTATTCAATTAAGTTCTGATTTTATAATCGTTTAACTGGCATGTGGAATGAAAGCAGTATACCTTCTATAGTGTTGAGATCCTTTTAAAAATCATAACCTTTTCTTTCCCTCGCATAAGGACAGAGAATGGATTTCCAATTCTTATTTGAAAAAAACCGCAAGCCCCTTCAAACATTGAACATTTCTATTCTGCATCTTTGTAAAAAAAAAAAAGTTAACCAAAGAAAACCTCAATTTAGAAAAGTCTTGAACAAAGAAGCAGCTAGAAGAATAGGATCAATATTGCGCTAAGTCAAATAAAAATTGAAGTGAAAGTAACCCATCTTGAATAAGACACATTGGTTGTCAACGAGAACAAAAATCCTTTGCTAAAAATAAAATCAATAAATAAACACATGTGTTACCAAACATTGTTTGAATAATTTTATTGTGAACAGTTTGCATAAATACATCGATAGACGACATCAGCAATTCGGTCACATATTTCGGGAGCGTCTGGGCTCTCAAGAGGCGGTATTTGTCTCATCAGCAAACCTAATGAGATCTGTATTCCTGTACGAGGGCCAATACCCCACACATCCACTTCCAGACTCGTGGTTGCTGTTTAATAAACTTCACGATTGTCAACGAGGTTTGTTTTTCATGTAAGTCGCACTCATTTGAATACGGTTTGACGAAACAATTAATTTAAAATTCATTCTTTTTTTTTTCTTCTCTTTCCCTGTGTCAGGAACGGACCTGAGTGGCACGCAAACAGAAAGATCATGAATCGTTTCTTAATAAACGGCAATTTGGATTGGATGAATGTCCACATTGAGTACTGCACGCGAAAGCTAATCGAAAACTGGAGGGAGAAAGTGGAAAACATTAATGGTTACATGATGGTTGAAGGTTTAGAGGAACAGCTCTATCGGTGGTCCATTGATGGTAAGTTAGTGTTTATGAATTAGAGCAATGTGTAAAGAGGGCAGTTTTAAAATAAGAAAACCTCCAAGCTCGTTTGAATTCAAATACAACACATCACTCAATAAGTCCCGGAACTAACCAATAAAAACACATTTCCTAGACAAAATTCGGCTTTATTCATCAACATAGTTTCCTTCAAGAGTAATACAATCAGTCCAACAATAATAATAATTGTCGGCGCTACAGTCCAAAGGGGGACCAGGGCCTAGCTTGCTCATCAACTACTCGTTTTGTGCGCGCTACTGTTCTCTCACGATTAGAAGGGACCTACAGTTTTTTGCCGACTCCGAACGACGAAATTTGAGAAGCTTTCTTAGACAGTTATTACTCTTTGAGTGTTGTCAGCAGCTCGAAAGAGGTGGTGCCGTTAAAAATTCGAAAAATTGGTGTTGAGCCGGGAATCGAACCTAGACCCTTCGGCGTGTGAGCGGTACGCCACGGCGACCACACAATCAGTCTAACACCGCTTCGATACCGCTTTAATAGAACGATTTATCTTTGGCCTCAAAACAGATTGGCCAAAGATACAAAGATACAAGACACATTTTTTTCCGGCGAGCATCTTTTTGATGCCTGAAATGGGTAGAAGTCGCTGGTTGCCAGATCCGAAGAATACGGTGGGAGCGGAAGCAATTCAAAGCCCAATTCGCGAAATTTTGTCCATGGTAGCCAACGACTTGTGACACGATGCATTGTCTTGGTGAAAGACAATTATTTCTTCTTTGTTTTTTTGCAATTGCTTCCTTCAAATTCACCAATATTGCCATGGAGCCATGGAGTATTCGCTGTTGATCCTTTTGTCTTTCTCAACATAGTCGATGAATTAAATTCGGTGCGCATCCCACAATACGGATGCCATAACCTTGTCAGCCGTCTTTTGGGTTTTTTGACGAAATGGGCGTGATTCACCGGCTGCTGTCCACTAGGCTAACTGCCGATTTGAATCTGGGGTGTAGTGTGTAGTGGTGGATCCATGATTCATCCATTGTGACATACCGATGCAAAAAGACCTGTTTATTCTGGTGAAACACCACCAATCAGCTCTCAGAATCATCGAATCATCGCCTGAAAAAACAGTTGTGTTTTGTGTAATTGTTGTGTTTTTTTTTTGTTAATTGTGAGCAAACGCAGCACCCATTTCGAAAACAGCTTTCTCATGGACAAATGTTTATGCAAAATTGTGTACACACTGCCTTCTGATATCTTTAAGGTGTCGGCTATCTCACGCAATTTATCTTTGCGGTTTTCCAAAACGATTTTGTGTGCTTTTTTGATGTTTTCGGGTGTAACCACTTCAAGTCACCTTCCAGAGCGTTCAGTGTCGTGGGTATCTGTACGACCACGTTTAAAGTTCGCATACCAGCGACAAATAGTTGTTTTTGATGGAGCAAAGTCGCTGTAACACTATTTAAGCCATTGCGGAGCGTGCACGATATTTTTTCCCAGTAGCCGTGTTAAACACACGAAATTCAGTTTTTTTTCGATTGTCTTAAAATTTCAAAAAGGAGCGTCACTTGAAGCACTGTAGCTAATAATAATAATAACAATTGTTGGCGCTACAGTCCAAAGGGGGATCAGGGCCTAGCTTGCTCATTAACTACTCGTGCTGTGCGCGCTACTGTTCGCTCACGAGTAGAAGGGACCTACAATTTTTTGCCGACTCCGAACGGCGAAATTTGAGAAGCCTTCTTAGACAGTTATTACTCTTTAAGTGTTGTCAGCAGCTCGCCACGCCACGGCGGCCACTCGTACCATATGTTTATAAAGTCAACTTTCTCCGTGTCCTGGACTGGCTCAGGTCAGAAACTGAACCGGGAAAGGAATGTAGTCGAATTTTCACGGACGGCTCAAAGACGACGGAGGGTTCTGGAGTTGGGGCCTTCGTGGAAAACGACAACATCCCCTTAGGGAATTTCGAATCGGTCTTCCAGACGGAAGCCTTTGCGATCCTAGTGACCACCAGCTTTATTGTGAAGAATATATGAAAGGGATGAGGTATCTGCGTCTGTAGCGACAACCAAGCTGTGCGCAAGGCCTTACTCAACCCTTTAACCACTTCCAAAATAGTTCAAGAATTCAAGTCTTTCCTTAATTTGGTCAGCAGCCTGAGTTCGCTAAGACTTGTTTGGGTCCCGGCACATCACGGGATTTTGGGAAACGGAATTGCTGATGAACTAGCTAGGCTAGAAGAGGAATTCGTGGAGCCCGAACCCTCCTTGGGACTACCCGCGTCGTTGGTCAAAACCTCCGTCGATGGTTGGGTCTCCCTACAGCACAACCACAGATGGCGTGACTCTCCAGGATGCAGGATGACCAAGTGTATGCTCCCGAACCGTAGCAAGAAAACTGTGTTCTTTCTGCTATCTCTAGACAGAAACGAGTGCAGACGACTTGTCGGCGTACTAACGGGACACTTCGCCTTCGCTAACCATCTAAGTCGGCTTGGGCTTATTGATGTAACGCCTTGCGACGCCTGTGGAGAAGGTGAAGACACTTCGGAGCACTTTCTCTGTCAATGTCCCGCCTTTGCTCGTATTAGGTGGCGGCTGTTTGGCACTAATGTGGTGAAAACCGAAAACCTAAGTTCTACGAAGGTTACCTTTTATATTGGGCAACCCTAGTGTTGCAATTTGGCAGCTGCCAGCTCTATCGGAAAGTTTGACAGTTTTGAGGTTATACGTACTCAGAACGTTTTGACACACGAGCGCTATTTGTGTTATTTACGGAAACTTGAAAGATTCATCTCACCCAAAAAATGGAATTAAATCGTGAAAATTTTCGTGCGATTATTTTTTACAACTTTCGACGTAGATTAACTCAACAACAGTGCATCGATGAACTTAATTAAATTTTCGGCGATGAAGCCCCATCAAGGACCAGTGTTTATCGATGGTATGGTGAATTCGGCCGAGGTCGTAGTTCACTTCAAGGCGAATTTCTTGAAAGTCGTCCAAAACCAGTTGTTGTTCCGGAAACCATTGATAGTGTGGGCCAACTGATATGGCAAGATCATCACGCGACCTATCGTGAGATTGAGACAACCTTAGGCATTAGTGGGACCAGCATACATTCAATATTGCATAAACATTTGACCGTCAAAAAATTTGTTCGCGTTGGATCCCACACAATTTGTCAATCGCTCAAAATAAGGCTGGTGTCGATTGGTCGAAAGAAATGCTCCAAAAATACGATCATGGTGCTTCGAAACACGTCTATAACATCGTGACAGGTGATGAATCGTGGATTTACGCGTATGAGCCCGAAAGTAAACAGCAGTCGACTGTATGGGTGTTTCAAATTGAGCCAAATCCAACATAAGTTGCTCACGCACGAAGCACTTCCAAGCAAATGGTCGCCTGTTTTTCGGAAAAACTGGACATGTCGCATCCGTGCCACTAGAACAACGCAGAACAGTCAATTCTGAGTGTTACACAACCATTTATTTGTCAGTTGTCTTCCAAGAAATTAGGAAAACCAACCGACGAAGACGGATCACTCTTCACCACGACAATGCGAGCTCTCACACATCGGCTCAAACATCTCCATTTTTGAGCACTCAAAACATCGATTTGATGAGTCATCCGTCGTATAGTCCTGACTTGGCGAATTGTTGGTGCTACAGTCAAAAGGGGGACCAGGGCCTAACTTGCTCATCAACTACTCGTGTTGTGAGCGCTACTGTTCTCTCACGAGTAGAAGGGACCTACAGTTTTTTGCCGACTCCGAACGGCGAGATTTGAAAAGCTTTCTTAGACAGTTATTACTATTTGATTGTTGGCAGCAGCTCGAAAGAGGTGGTGCCGTGAAAAATTCGAAAAATTGGTGTTAAGCTGGGAGTCGAACCTAGACCCTTCGGCGTGTGAGCGTCGCACTCTACCCACTACGCCACGACGATTACACCGGCACCGAATAACTTCTTTTTATTCCCGTACGTAAAAAATGAAATGAGAGGTCAACGTTTTTCTCCACCTGAAGAAGCGGTTGATGCGTTCAGAATGCATGTTTTGGAGATACCTCAATCAGAGTGGCAAAAGTGCTTCAAGAATTGGTTCAAACGCATGCAAAAGTGTATAGATCTTTATGGGGTATATTTTGATAATCACAGAAGCGCCTCTTGGGTTTTCTTCGGAAAACCAAGAAATTACATTAAATGAAGGTTACTGTCAGGTAGTACAATAGACCATTATTTGAGTCTGAGCGCTCCAGGGCAGTATACCCCGACCTCCAAAATAAAGATGCAAAAGCGTAAGGATACCTCTCCAGAGTGTCGATATACTATTTCCAATATATGAATGTTGAAAATCAAAGAAGAGAAGAAATTATGATTTGATGGGAAGTTTGTGTGCCTACTTTTTCGTTTTTATTTTCATATGGCGCTACAGTCCGGGGTTATCGTCAGCACATCAGTGGCTCTTCTATCGTTAGTGCAGGCAGCGTCGAAATCTGAGCTAGTTTCAGGAAGATTCAGTCCGCAAAGGTCCCAGCGATTAGTTGCGATTGTAGCTTATCCGACGTCAAACCATATTGGTCTTCCTAAATTCCGTTGCTCTTTCAATATCCGGGTTCTTATCTTGGATACAACAAAGAAATGATCCAAGTCGATGTTGGCACCTCAGAAGGTTCGGACGTGGAAAACACTGGAGACGTGTCTGACGTTGATCGCAACGTGACTGATCATGTGGTTGACGGTTGATTAATTAGGAGATCGCCAGGTCCCTTTGTGAATGTCCAGGTGTGGGAACCGTGTGCTAGCCACAGAGAGTTTTCGCCCCGAGGCGAAGTTCAACAGCCTGAGTCCGTTTTCGGATGTGTTGTCGTGCAGGCTGTGTTTACCGACGACTCCAGCAAAAATATCCTCCTTTCCGAGCTGAGCGTTGAAGTCTCCTAGAACGATCTTGGTGTCATAGCTGGAGCATCGATTGTATGTTCGATCTAGGAGATCATAGAAGTCGACCTTTATTTTGTCATCCTTGTCCTCTGTCGAGGCGTGAGGCTGATGTTCCCGAGTTTAGCCGTGATGAGGATTGTCATGAGGCGTTTACGGACGGTTTCGTACTCAAAACTTTTTGAAAAGGCCTACCTCGAACAATCTGCATCCGAATAAGTGCTGCCTTCTCTCTCTGTAGCCATCGCTGCAGTCGATAGCGCACTTTTCTTCTTTTTTTTTTTGAACGGCCCATCGGATTTCCTGGATGGCGGTGATGTCTACTTTGTTGGAGTCCAGGGCCCCGGATTGGACTGGATTCAAGTATATCGTATTTTGTTGAAGATCTGAATTCAATTTCTTCCTTCGTTCTCTCGTTCTCTTTTGAAATAGCAATAAAACCCAAACCACCGTTATGCTCTCATATCATTCACACACAAAACTGTTTTCACTTGCACTTTCGTCCCGAAGCGAAGTCCGACAAAATGAGTCTGTTTGTGTGCCTACTGCTTTCTTTTCAATTCCACAAACTGATCGTGAAATATGCCACGAGAGCGTTTGAAGCGGAATTTCGGAAAGCAACCCCAGTTACAGAATACTGTCTGTTTACTGTCTTAGGGTGAACACTGAAAATCAAAATAAAGTTTCACTTGCCATTAAGATGTGCCACGGGAAGACGGAGACGGAAGTTGAGCATATGTTTCTGTTCAATCCACAATAGGAAGAAGGACATACAGCGCATTCATTTTTCTAGTTGCGTAGAACGCCTTTTCGGAGTTTACAGAACTCCTTTTCGGAGTTTACATGTTCAGATTAAGTTGAGAACTGTTGAGATAAGAGCACGTTCCCAAAAAAGGTAAAGCAGGAAACAGTTACCCTTCTGGCAACTAAAAGTTGCCTGCAAAATGCACAAGCAAGAAATTCGAGCTTAGGTACACGCGCGCATTGATCGAATTATTTGTAACTTAAGGACTTCTGGAGTCCGCTTGAAAAGTAAAGTCGACAAATGTGTAACCAATTTTTGGTTAGATGGTTATAAAGCTGGCCCGTTAGCCGAAGTCTTCAATGTCAATGAAAATGATCTTAGGGATCTGTGTAAAGGTTCCATTGCTAATACCTTTTAGAACAGTTTAAGTTGTTGATTCACTCTGGACATTGAGCCAACTTTCACTTTTAAAGAACCTTATCTCGTACAAGTCAATTTCGGTTGAATTTATTTTCTAACACCAACTAGCTTAATCCTTCTTTTTTTCATTTTTAGTTATCTCAGCAATAATGTTTGGCTACGGCACAGATCGATGTTCAGAGAAGCTCTCCCGGACACTAGACACATTCTCGAAAAACGTCCACAAAATATTCGACAACAGTGCCAAGCTGATGAATTTCCCAGTGCACCTAGCTCAGGCCTTAAATATGAAAATTTGGAAGCAATTCGAAAAAGATGTCTCCGACGTCCTGCAAATGGGCAACAGCATAATCGACATGAATACGAAAGAGGCAGGAGACTATAACGAGGACGATGGACTCTTTTCCAAAATGCTAATGGCTGGCATGTCCTTGGATGTTATCAAACGAATATTTGTTGATCTCATTATCGCAGCTGGTGACACGGTATCATAGGATCAGCTCCTCATGAGTTTGTGTGTTGTTCTTATGTCGCCTGCTTTTCAGACAGCGTTTTCGAGTCAGTGGGCTCTGTATCTCTTGTCACAGACGAAGGAGCTGCAGGAGAGGATAAGAACTGAATGCAAGGAGCAAGAAAACACTCAGACTCTGGATGGACTGGTGAAGGAAACACTCAGACTTTATCCAGTTGCCCCATTCATCGGAAGATTCCTTGCTTCTGATGCAGTAATTGGCGGGTATCGGCTTAGAAAAGATGTAAGTGAATGATCTACTCGGAATTCAGTTCTTATAGTGAAAACAGACTTTGGTGATTCTATCTCTCTATACATCCGGTCGAGATCCCGCCCACTTTCCAAATCCCCTGACTGCTAATCCTGACAGGTGGTCGCGTGATGCAAACGGGCAGTTGAAGGGTGTGTTGCAAGCACACGGCACGCTTCCATTCGCAATTGGCAGTCGTTCTTGTATAGGAAGAAAAATTGCAGTCAATCAAATGCGGTGCCTTCTGACTATGGTGGGTACACGAAGACTTCACAGGATTTCGTCTCACTAACATGTGTTTTTCCCTCTTCTAGATAAATCAAAACTTCGACGTGCGGTGTTTAAATGAAGAGGAGATCGATGTGATGCTTCGACTGGTTGCGGTGCCCAACCATCCACTTTGCCTGGGAATAAAAGTTTTAGACGAATAGAAAAACGCGTTCGTCCTCTGATTAGTCTTTGCAAAGATTTTCTTTTATTATAAACCATGAAAAATTTTTTACAGCCAAACCTAAAACAATTTGCACACGAATGTAGTCTAATCTAAATTACTGCTAGTATAAATAAATAAGCGAATATCAAAAGAACAAACGCCAGGAGTCCGTAACTGGGTGCGCCCCACAGCAGGTGGCCGGCGATGAGCGAGGCGAGGATGGTGAACAGAGTTTTGTATGAGGCCAATGGCCTAAGGCATATTCTTGGTGGAAGTTGATCTTCGCAAAGTTGTGAAACACCTTTTTTTAATCGAAAAAGAAGAGATCTTAACTGTTTGATAATTTAGAAGGGTCAGCTGTGACCTTACCTCTTGGTTTGTCAAACCATTGTGCTGTCATTGGTGGGCTAAGAATCTGTCGGGAGAGTTTACCCCAAATGTCCGATCGCATCCATAGCTTGTTCAGTTCATCTGAAAACTGAGAACGGAATAGAAACGAATTCAAGAAGCTTGTTTGAGATTGACTTACCATTTCATTCAACTTGCAAGAGACCTGGTGGAGGAACCGAACGAGGATGGTGCACTCCATGCTTTGAATCGGAAGTAAGGCGGGATCAATTGTGGGCTTTATGTTTGCGATGTTATTTCTCATCTGCAATAAAAAAATCGGAAATGTTTAGGGAAAAGGAAAAATATGGAAATTTCGAAGTTTCTGAAGTGAAATTTCCATTTCAGGTTCGGTTTGAATTGGATTCTGTGCTACGAATATAAGTGAGGTTCTGGTGTTTGGTGGATCGGCCATATTATATTGTATATAAGGATACCGAAAGGTAGAGCAGCTATCCGGGGGATACAAGGTTCGGATAGAAGCCTGCCGGGATCTAAATGGACAACTAATGTAATGAGTCGCAGTCTGTGCTGAGGCCGGATCATTTCAGTAGATTCCTTAACGGTGATGTCGCCCCCAATTTCACTGTTAAGCAGAATGTTGTACACAATTTGGACGACGATTGACAAGAAATCCGTCCTCCCGATTTAGACGAGGTGAAGATAGCAATATCCAAGCTGAAGTCGAACAAAGCTGCTGGAGCGGACGGACTGTCCGCTGATCTATTTAAAGCAGCTAGAGATGAGATGGTTGGGCGCATTCATTAGCTCATCTGTAAGATATCATCGGAGAAAAGCATGCCCTATGAGTGGAATCTCAGCATCGTTTGTCCACAAGAAGGGAGACTGCTTTGACTGCGCCAACTATCGGAGGATCAGGCTTCTTAATATCGCATACAAGATCCTCTGTGCCGTATTGTGTGAGCGCCTGAAAGCTTTTGTCCACAACCTGACAGGTTCCCATTTCAGACCAGGGAAGTCCACGATAGATCACATCTTCATATTACGGCAGATCCTGGAAAAGACCAAAAGAAGTGCAAATCGACACTCACCACCTCTTCGTCGATTTTAAGGCCGCATATGAGAGTGTGCATAGAGACGAGCTATACAGTGTCATGTATCAAACTCGTCAAATTGTGTAGAATGACAATGGGGAGCTCTCACTGCTCCGTCAAAGTCGGTAACGAACTCACCGAGACCTTCAATGTCAAAAAAGGTTTCAGACAAGGCGACGCACTGTCATGTGACTTCTTTAACATTATTCTCGAGAAGATCGTGCGTAACTCACAAGTCAACACCAGAGGCACGATCTTCCAAAAGTCAGTTCACTTCCCAGTTAACGTTGATGACATTGACGTGATTTGACCAGCACAGCGAGCCTTCAATAACGCGTTTGATGGCATTGAAGCGGAAGCGGCTAAAATGAGTCTGGCGGTTAACGAGGGCAGAGCGAAGTGCATGCTGTTATCAAGGAAGGACACACAATATCGACGTCTCGAACAGACCGTCACACTTGGCAGCAGAAACTTCGAGGTAGTCAAGGACTTCGTCTACCTCTGCTCCGCGGTAAACAGGGACAACAACATCAGTACCGAAATCAAACGCAGAATCACTCTTCCTTATCGCTGTTTCTTTGGGCTCAAGAGGCAATTGAGTAATAAAGCCCTCTCTCGAAGGACTAAGCTCGCTTTATATAACAGCTTGATCATTCCAGTCCTACTCTATGGTGCGGAAACAACTAAAGGCGGAAGAGGAAGCCGTTAGTCTTTTCGAGAGAAAAGTTTTGCGCGCGATTTTTGGTCCTGTTTGCGTTGATGGCATCTGGAGGAGAAGATATAATGACGAGCTCTATGGGCTTTACAGCGACATGTGCCTGGTCAAGCGTCTACGGATACAACGCTTAAGATGGCTAGGCCATGTAGAGCGTATGGACACCACTGTTCCGGCCCGAAAAGTCTCTGAATCCGAGCCATTGGGACAACGCAACAGAGGACGGCCTAGGCTAAGATGGCGCACACAAGAGGATAAGGACCTGGTGGTTAAGGCCCAGATCCACCCCGGACTGTAGATCCATTGGAAGAAGAAAAAGAAGATAATGATTTTGTTACGTGGGGGTCATATATGTAATGGGAGGAGAGATACAAAACATTCTCAACTGAAATTTGGACAAGAACAACACACTACGATGCTCAACAAATACTTGTAAAGGGAATTTGACGAGCGTTTTTGGCAGGAAAGTTGACAAACTATTGTATAAGGAGTTCTACAAGGATGTAGACAGCGACTTGAGCAACGACTAAAAAAGCGCGACCTGAATAAGTAATTGGATACAAAATTGAAAGAAGTACTGTACAATGACTTGCACAAGGAAATATTTGGCGACGGCAACAAAGAATTGTGCACGGAGTTGTGAGAAAGTACAGAGGAAAAATATGCAGACATTGGGTTGAATATAAAATCAGATAAGGAAGTGCATATTGGGTTGGACGAGGAACCGGACAAAAACAAAGACAATTTGGCATTTAAATTCACAAGGAAGTACACCTGCAACTTAGACTAGGGGAAGAACTAGGACTGGGATTTGTGCTTGACACGAATTTCATGTATTTAGAAGGGCTTAAAAAAGAAATAAATATTAACATGAATGAATAGCGCTTGAATATGGGTGGTGGGACACATGGAAGTAGGTACAAAATGTAAGATTAACTTAGAAAAAAGTGAATAAGAATCTGGAAATGATTGGGAATTGGGCACTGATTTAGACAAAGGTTGAGAAATATCAAATTTGATAATGTCCAGAGTCAAATGTATTTAAGAACTATTTGGATTTCCATTTGTAAAGCTAAGAAATGCATTTTTTGGATGAACCATAGCTGAAACCCAATTGTTTTCGTCTTTCAAGGTAGCGAAACAAGGAAATGAAGCAAGCCGGATAATTTGCATCATGCACTGAAAAAGGGTGTCAGGCTATTTTACAACACGGAAATAGTCCTTAAAATTCGAAATTTGTAATTTGGCGTTCACGACAAGACCTGTATTCTTTAGGTAGAGTCTCTAAGATAATGGGAAAGAAAAGGTATTCGAGAAGATAATCTATACGTTATTCCCACCTAACATCACAGACGCTTCTTAAATGCAAAGATACCAATGACAAGACCAACACAAACTTCTTCACGACGCACGGTTTAATACAAGTCCTTTAAGTCGCAATAAATGAGCTAGGATTGGCAGTTAGTCAGAATCATTGAATTTCGCATCAAAGAAGAGAAACTATAAAATGTGGTTTAATCCATCTTTTTGAAAAATTTCACATATTGATCGAGCGGTAGAAACCAAACTCGACACACGGACGATTGCAATATATCGAATACAATTCATATATAAAACATTCTGAAAAGGGAGAAGAAGAGAATGCAGACGTTTAAAATTCTGAAACGACCAACATCTCTTATTTTTTGTGGAAGCCTAGAAACTACTAACTTAGAGCCGCAAGCATTTGTTTAGCTGGATTTGGTGTCTGTTCTGTCTGAAACTGCAAAAAGAAGGTTTCCCAGAAGATAAGAGGTAGAAGAAGATACTAGAAAACAAAGTCCTTCTATTGTTCGGAGAAAAATGTTAAAGATTGTTCGTTGAATCTGGTAGTGCTTCACTAATTTTTATGTGAGTGTAACTACAAAGAGAGAAGAGCAAAATTCCATAACCCTGAATTTTTAAATACAAATCGGTTTGCTGCCAAGGACTTGATATTTATCATAGTCAGACTGGTTGCCTATTGCATTTACTTGCGGTAAGTTGTAAGAACTTTCCTCAGTGGACACGGATTAAATAACCGCACGATTGTTAAATTCATTTTTTACAACCAGCTCCCATCTCTTGTCGAATTGATGTGTCTTAGATCTTTCAGTTGTTGATATAAAATACCACGTAGTTTGTATAAGAACTCACCCCCATCGGAGATATTTTAGAGATGTCCAGATATTTACTGGTGTCGTAAATCGACAGATTGGCGTTCGCAAAGCTTTGCTCCCCAAAAACACCAGGATCCATTGTTTCCTCCGGCACTTCAACCTAGACATCGAAAAACACTCAAAAACGGTCATCAATCAGGGCGTACCTCAACTTACATCAAATATGATTCCCAGCGATCGAACTGCTAGATCCAGAATGTCCGGAATCTTTGTCAGCTCTTGCAATTTTAAATCAGCCGGTGAGACATCATCAAACAGACTCTTAAGCATTCTCGTGAAGAATCCCATGTTGTTCTGTTTTTCGAGTTTCTCCTTGCGAATTATTTGAATTTCCTGCAGCACATACGTTTTCGTAATATGAACCGACTTTATGAAGTGACCGATCTCACTTTGAAACGCCGGACCGAATATCGGTGTGTAGGTGTCCTCGTTGAATAGCGTCTCCCACTCCCCACTTGTGTTTTCAATTCGAGAACTGAGATGCATTAGCCGCTAAATTAACAAATAACTTTGGGTTTGTTGGCAATATTTACCGATAATGGTGTGTGATCTGCGGTGAGTCCAGACTAATTCCGAATGCATTGTTTGAGCACATAGCCTGTTCATAGTTGAAGAGCTTCTCGGGCAATGAAGTTTGACTGAAGACCTGCGAGGCAAGGGAATGCTTCAGTTTATGAAGGTGACCGAAGAGGATATGTTTACCTTCACCAAGCGGTGCAGCATAATTACGTTCCTGAACGTCGTAAAGTCCAGCCTTGCGAAACGCGGAAGGATATGCACCAGAATTTGAGTGTAAATCACTAGATTGTCCTGAATGAAGCTGTCAAATCTGCTGCTGATTTGAATCTCTGCCCCTGATTGGCTAAAAGAGAACAGTTTGAAAAACGAGCAAAGTCTAGGGATGAGGAAACATACTTGTGCTTCTGCCATTCGAATGTGTAACGCCAAGGCTGGATGTAGCTCAGCCACAGTTCCAAAACTACTGACAAAGAACTGTCCAACGGCCATCGTCCGATGATGCTCTTCAAGAAGGAATAGATCCTGGCCTTCATCATCGGTTGCGATTGCTTCCTCAGCGTTGCCATAGGCGTAGTGTCCAAGAACGCGCAGTTACTGAACGTATGCATCTGTTTGACTAAAATGCGTACAACCCGTATAAACTCACTGCTTGGAAGGTCCTACAAAAGAAGATCATCATTCTCCAAATCTCTCCTTGCAATCCAAGTCAGCTTACCCTAGCCTCATCCACATCGTATCGCAGCCAAGTGTCGATAAATAAATGCAAAACTGATTCGGTACGCCACGCGTATGTACGCGGAGACTCTGTTGTACGGACAGCTTGATTGTTGACAGTCGAGTACGGCGAAACGTTTGGAATCTTGAGATATTTCGGAGATCTGGTTGGCTGAAGCGGTTGAACGGGTATAGGCTGTGGAGCTTTGACGGTTGTGCATATGTTGGTGGGCATAACCACCTGATCAGGACTTCCAGGGAGGAATGTGCACAAGTATTGAGCCGACAGGTAAAAGTAGACCGTTTTCATTCGCTCGTTGTGTACTTGAAGAGCGGCGGCGTAACGCTTGTGCAGGGGGAACGTCCCGTGAATTGCGAAATTCAGAATGAAATAATCAAATGCGTTCAACGACAGTGCTGTGACACAGCGACGGAAGGGATCTACACTGATAATGTCCGAGTAGAACATTGAATACTGTCCAGTCTGCAACATTTCACATAGTTTATGCTAAAACAAGAAAAAAAATATAACATTCATTCCAAGCAAATGCCATTCGTAGGACTCCTTGCAACTTACTGGTAAAAGATCAACGCTGAAATCAAACTTAATCGCATCATTCAACAGGCGATAGCACAAACGAAACATTGGTCCATGGGGGATGAAGAAATCATGAAGTATGTCAAACGCTTGCGGCGAGTTTTCTTTGGTTGTTGACCGAAGGCCCCAGCCGATCCCGCCACTGGTTAGGTCAAATATTGAGTTGACTATGATTGGAAAAAGCTCCTGCATTTCTCGAATACTGCAGCGATCGAAGAGCAGCGCGAGTTCTGCACATCTCTCCACAGATGGCTGACTTAGAAGTTCCAGAATTCGATTCTATAAGCAATATGGAATTGTTGAGGGTTAGGTTCCCACCGGCTTGTTTATTTTTACTTACACCGAGATTTTCACTGTAGAAACCCATTCTATGTTTGGATGTTGAAGTTAATTATTTTTCATTCAACAAATAAAATGATAAATTGTCTGATTTCACTGAGATAAGATTTAAGAACCATGAACTGATTGTTTACAAAACTCTGGCGCGAGTAGAATTTACTTAATTCAGAAATAGCAAATGTCATTCAATTGTCAGTTTAAGTCCGTCAAAATTTTGTCAAACTGAAGTTGTTTGATAAGAAGATAGATGGCGCTGCGAGCAATGTAGTGTTAATTTTCAAATAATCGCGTATGGTAACGCTTACACGTTAGGAAATAATGCATTTTTTTTTTAAGGAAACAAGAATGTTAATTAAAATGTGTGGATAATTAGGAGATAATGTAATAATTGAAAAATCTTCCGAACTCAAGGCAAGGAACCAGATCTAGAGAAAACTGGACAAACATATATTTAGAAGCAACGTCTTCTATAATGTCATTTAAAATAAAACGTTATTCAGACGACAATTAGGCCCGTTTTTGATCAAATGGTTAAGCGACTCTTCTGAAAAAGCATTTACTTGTTCAAAGCACATGAACTCAGAATATTAGTCTCCAGCTGGCCTCCAGATAAGATTTGAGATCCAACAGAGCATTCATCCATAAAGACTGCTTCTACCAAAGCTTTTAAATTTTGAAATGGAACACAACAAAGGTGATTTTTTTGTGAATTACATAAAAATAATTTATTCGATGGACAACCTTGTGGGATTATATTTTAAATGTGACCATAAAACATTTTCGGACGTTGTCTTACTTGGAGGTGCAAATTTCCGGTGGCAGCTTTTAACATTTATGACCCCCAAATGTTGTCCCTCAAGTGGTCAATCGTTTCGAGCTTATCAGAAGAGATTAGCAACTTCACTTATCTCCACATCAAATAGTCAAGCGACATCAAACAATCGTGGAAGACATTTAGGCGTCAGTAAAGTGAATTCGAGTGGTTACTAAACGTTTAATCCTTTTCGCTTAATTAATTGTGCCAGTAGCTATGTGACATAAGCTGTCTTGTGAAAGCCACAGCTAGTGCACATGACTGTACATCATTAGTTGATGAGCGAAAGTAAGTATTCACGGCTCCGTAAGTCTTACCATAGTCTCTCACGTTCTTGTCGTCATCTTTTTAAAGAAGTACAGACCACATACTCCACGAAGTCATAAACTTTTTGTGCATGTAGCGGTTTTTTTTATACACTTGAGGATTATCAAATATTTGAATTTTTTGGCACTTAAGGAAAGCCTTATTTCAATCGGTTTGATTATATAACTGCCACTCTAGTATTGGCAGACTATTTACTGAACATGCGCGAGAAAGCTTTGACAGTAGACATTTCACGAAGGAATGTCTTCATCCTCCTGTCGGCGCGGTTTGTTCACTTCGGGAAGGTACAACAATGAAACCAATTAAAGCCAGTGTTCCATGTTGTGTGAACGGCCTCCGAAACTTTTCATCGTCGGCAAAACATGGAGCAGGCAAAACGCGTCAAAGAACAGTTGATAGTCGAGACCGTAAACATGTTACAAAATATTTCTTTCTGACGGTAAAGGAGAAGCATTAGCATTTGTTCAACTATAAGGATTCGATTTAAGCCTGCTGAAAAAACCTCAAAATTGGAGAGACAGTTCTACGAGAGTACAGAAGGTCACTACTTCCTCACGGTACAAAGTTGTCGAAGTCTATTAGCTGCTGGCCTTTGTTCTCAGTCTTGAGAAACACCAGATATATTTAAGTAGAACTGAGGGGTTATGGGCGTTAAAAACTCATAAAATGATTTTTTAAGGAATCATAGAGTAGAATTAAATGAAAAATAATTATACGACGCATTAATTGTTTATGTTTATATTTTGTACATATTTCGCGTATAAACATTTCATACATTAATAATAATAATAATTGTTGGCGCTACAGTCCAGAGAGGACCAGGGCCTAGCTTGCTCATCAACTACTCGTGTTGTGCGCGCTACTGTTCTCTCACGAGTAGAAGGGACCTACAGTTGTTTGCCGACTCCGAACTGCGAAATTTGAGAAGCTTTCTTAGACAGTTATTACTCTTTGAGTGTTGTCAGCAGCTCGAAAGAGGTGGTGCCGTGAATTATTAGAAAAATTGGTGTTGGACTGGGGATCGAACCTATACCCTTCGGCGTGTGAGCGTCGCACTCTACCCACTACGCCACGGCGGCCACATTTCATACATTAGGACTGTAATTAAACAGATAGAGCTTAAGCATTTACAATAGACATTATGCTTTGACTTAAAATACAACAAAAATCAGAATCAAAAGAGAAAAATATTCTTACCGTTGGACATCAAACTGTAATTTGAAATTTCGCTTGTCCTTAAATGTTGTCCTCCAAGTGATCAATCATTTCGAACTAAAACTAATCGGTATCAAACGGAGTGAAGCGGAGTTAAATCAGTGTAAATCAGTAAATCAGTTAATCAGTGAAGCCAATTCACAAGTACAGTCCGCGAAAAAAATATAGCCCAACATGTAATTTCATAATTAGTTTTAATAGAATAATGGTTAATGACCAATGTCCTTCTTTTATACCTCTCTGCGCCCCGGTAAAGCCACAGTGGTTTTGTACTGTGTTGAAGTTTCTAGAAAATCCTTAATTATAAGAAAAAACTTAATATAACACCCCGAAAAAAATATAGCACATTTTCACAAAAAGGAATTTTAGTCGCGTTTTGGTGATCTTTGCTGTGAAAGAAATCAAAGAAAAAGGCCCATTCTGTGATTTTATTTTTGCGAGAGTGCCAACAGTTGTAAAATGAGTAGAGGAAAAGAATTAACTAGTACCGAAATAAAGGTTTTTACAAAACTGCACCAAGAACATTTCAAAATTGCGTATGTTGCCGAAAAACTGGAAAGAAGCCTAAATATAGTGATTTCAAATTTCCTCAAAGACCCTAAAAATTACGGAAAGAAGAGTAACCCAGGGCGTCCAAGGGCTATCAGTGACAGGGATAGACGCGCGGTTCTAAGAGTTGCATCGAATTCGGGCTTAACGGCTCGCAAAATCGCTGAACAAGCAGGTGTCACGACCAATGTAAGAAACGTCCAAATACTATTGAAGGAGTCTCAAGTTATTCAGCGCAAAAAAATTAAGAAGAAACAACCACTTACGGCAAAACACAAGGATACCCTGTCATCCCTGTCAAATTCGCCATGGAGCATATTCATTTTAAAAAACTATGGCGTCGGGTATTATTCACGGACGAGAAGAAGTTTAATCTCGACGGTCCCGATGGCCTAGCATATTACTATCACGACTTAAGAAAAGAGGAGGAGGAACTGTTATGATATGGGTTGGAATAGGATACCATGGTAAAACTGATATAAGGTTCGTACCACAAAGAATGGACAGCAAAAAGGACCTGTATTTGATTGAAACAACAGAATCAACTGTTGAAATTAAGGACTTGCCGCTTATTTTTCAGCAAGACAATGCTGCGGTGCATACGGCGAAAATTGTTAAAAAATATTTTTAAGATAACAACGTTGATTTTTAGATTGGCCAGCACGATAGCCAGATATAAATATTATTGAAAACTGTTGGGGTCTTCTTGCCAGAGCTGTTTATGCTGAAAACAGAATACGAAAGTATTAATGAACTTAAACAAAGCACTGTATCAAATTGGCGCAAATTACCACAAGAAAACATTAAAAAATTGCTTAAATCTTTACCAAACAGAATGGCAGAAATAATAAAAAAAAAGTGGAGGAACTACTTATTATAAGGAGTTAAAAGAAAATGAAATAGTAATACATATGATATTTTTTTTAAACTACATGCTGCAAATGTGCTATCTTTTTTTTCCACCAAAATTTGGTATTTTTTTATTTCCTTTGTATTGCATTACTTTACTCAAAAAAGCTCTATACATGAATAAGTATTCCAATTTGTGTACAAACATAATTTTACTGTTTGTTTTGTGTACAAAAATAAAAATAAAAATTAACAAAACGAGCACAATTCGTTTTTACATTTTACATTTTATTATTATTTATGTATTGTGAAACTCTGCAGTTTTCAAGCGTTTATTTTAACTAAGGCTGAGTTCATACAGTGTTGCAATACAGTTGCTCATGCAATGCACATAAAATGCGTTCAATGCATTTATGAACGCTTTTCCTGCCGCATACTTGCAGGAGTTGAGCAGTGTCAAAAAAAGAGTTCATAAAAGCAACAAGTAGGCAGTGCAGAGACGATATTTGAGGTGAAGTGAATTGGTGTAAGATGTCTCTCAAAAATACAACTCTTAGTTGTGGATTAAGTGGAACAATATTTGGAAATAGTCAGAGAAATATTGGGAAAAGTAAAAACAACATTTTGTAGTCGCCGTGGCGTAGTGGGTAGAGTGCGACACTCACACGCCGAAGGGTCTATGTTCGATTCCCACCTCAACACCAATTTTTCGAATTTTTCACGGCACCACCTCCTTCGAGCTGCTGACAACACTCAAAGAGTAATAACTGTCTAAGAAAGCTTCTCAAATTTCGCCGTTCGGAGTCGACAAAAAACTGTAGGTCCCTTCTACTCGTGAAAGAACAGTAGCACGCACAACACGGGTAGTTGATGAGCAATTTAGGCCCGTCCCCTTTGGACTATAGCGCCAACAATTATTATTATTAAAACAACGTTTGTGGCGTAGCTCGTCCTCCATGGCTTCTTTTTCCAAAAATTCCATTATTTCATTGTTTGACATTTTTGAGGATTTGGCTTTGATCTTTTTTGGAGTAGCGTCCTGTTCTTTACTGCTGTCATCATCAGATTGTCCAAATACTTTTGCTACAAGCTCAGGTGGCATCTGGACATTATGACGACATCCGTACACCTCTTCAAATTGTGAAAAATAATCCCACGAAAAGACTTCTCTCTCACTTTGCTTGTTCCTTTTTTTTTTATTCTTTGGCAGGTTATTTTTAAATTTTGGAATTTTCGTGACATCGGCTGTGTAACATGTCGGGCCGTCTTTTTGAAACCCCAGCTCATCTTGATTTTTTAATGTCAGTATTCGCGGCTCTTACCGTAAACTGTCACGTTCTGGCCGACCTTTACAAAGAAATACGGATTCCATGACCTCTTAAAGTACACCAATCAGTACGTTTTTGTGGATGCAACTGTATTTCAACATGCACTTACGGATTTTCAATTTTTTGAATTCGGTGTCATTTAAGGCAAGGAAAATTTCCCCAAACGGCAGAACTTGGCTTGTTTGCATACCCGCCAATCTAGTATTGGCAGACCGCCCACTGGAGCTGAGATGTTCACCGTCGACAAAACATGCACTCGGCAGTACCTACTAAAGACAATTGATAGTCGAAATACGTGTTACAAAAAATTCCTTTCTGCCGGTATGGGAAACTACTAACTACTTGGAAAAGCGTTGAAAGTTGTTCCACTATAACGATTTGTTTGATTTTAAAATTGCTGATAAAATCTCTTTGTTCTACACGTGCGATGTTTGACAAGTCTGTACAGCGGCGCACACATTTCTGAGTCAAGTTTGCGGAAGCAAACGTAATTGCTGCGACTTTGGTCCGTCTTGAAATATTTCAGTAGAACAAACAAGGGGGTTTTCGACGCCACGCATGCTTGCAGAACTCCAAAAAAAAAGTATTTTTAAGTCTGGTTATAGAAGTTTAAGCATGATCAATTTTCTTTTCCAACAACCACTACGTTTAAGTATATCCTTGGTCCTGGTCCTCCAGTGTTTCAAGGCCTTGGTGTTATTGTTAACTTAATAATTTGTAATGTTTTTCATTAACCATACTTCTGAATGCTTCTAGCAACTTTTTCTGAAAATTAAAGAGACGAGAAAAGTTCCATACTCATAACATGGACTAGTTTTAATTATTTAAGGAACCATAGGCTAAAATTAAATGAAAAACAATTTAAATGACGCATTTATTGTTTGTATTAATATTTTGTATATATTTCGCGTATAAACATTTCATACATTAGGACTGTAATTCAAAAGATAGAGCTTAAGCATTTACAATAGACATTATGCTTTGACTTAACATACAACAAAAATCAGAATCAAAAGAGTCAAATATTCTTACCGTTGGACATCAAACTGTGATTTGAAATTTCGCTTGTTTAAATAATTCATGATTAGTACTAATTGCTAAGCCGCTGAATACGCATAGATTTACATTTTATTTGCGCTTATGCGCCATAAAACCATAAAAAGAAACGCATGAATAACCTAAAGTATTTTCTAACTCGAAATTTAAAATTAACATTCAACTAAATAAAACCGTTATCTTACGAACTAAAGCAAAGTAATTTTTCTTTCGCTTGTTTGCTTGTCAATATTTAAAATCAATATGTACATTAAATATATAGTAAATGTAAGCTTAGCGGGTGGATTCACCGCGCTGCGATGCATTAAATTTTTGATTGGATATCGTATAGCTTTCATGCAATGCGTTCTTATCGTAAGGTTATCTCTGTGTCTCGCTCTGTGAGATTAGAAAAGTAAACCAAACCAAAAAAGGCACGAAATCGAATTGATTCTCGCTTTCGCTTTCGATCGATCGTGGATAAAAGTGTAAAAGTAAACTATTTACATAAAGTAACACATGGAAATGAATTGTTATGTGGGGGAAGTTTTACTCGAAGAACGTGTGCAACTTAGAAGATAAACTGCTGTCAGTGATATTCCTTTTGTTTGAATTTAAAATTAAGCTTATTTCAAAAATGATCCACTTTAACTGAGACTGTGTGTGCGGCGGCATTGCTGGGTAGATCAATGTTGTCCCATTCGGTGTGGAGGTTCTTCTCGCTGTCGGTGGCTTTGAGGGCAAGTCCCAGAGACGCGGTACGTCCGGCACAGTGAGGAATGTTAAGTGTGACTGGGACCAGGAACTCCAGACCTTGTGGGCCGCACATCACCAATGGCGAGAGCATTGTTTCACCTAGATAAATTGGAAGACAAAACGAATTTCATTAGTTTGAGCTTAATACGTGAGCATTGAATGGTGATACGGGTGAGATAAATTGGCAAACAGTGTTATAGTGTCAAAGAGGCAATCAAATTTGTATATTGTATTGTTTGGAAGAATATATACGGTTGTCAGAATAGTGCTAAATAATACTATACTTGTGGAATTTTAAATTAGGGTTTAAGAGAGTAGTAGATTATTTCATGCTTAACTAAGTTATAGATCTGGAAGTATTCAATTACATTATTATAGAATTTTGATTTAAAAAGTGCTTGGAAAGGGGAACACACATGCTAAACCTCGAAGAAGAAATAGTTAAGATTTGTAAAATAGTTTAAATGGAAGCCTTGTAAGATTCTCGTTGAAGCAATAACCAAAGAAGAGAATTGAATCCGAATCCAATTAAACTTTAACGATTTCTTTGAAAGATAATCTAAAAGCAGTGTTGTTATTGGAAAAACTGAAGAAGCTTAAGGTAGATACTCAGCTTTTTCGCCCATACTGGAATTTCAATTGACGAAAAGGTAGACTTAAGTCCGAGAAATGGATTGGTAGAATATGGTGAACTTCACTTACAGGTGAAGTCGTTTTCATATTACAGAAAGTGCTAAACAACTGAAACTGTCAGTAAACGACTGCAAAAGTCTCAGTACTAGTGTATAAGTACGTTGGTTGGAGCTGCTAGTAATGACCATCCGATCCGAGAAATGGATTGGTAGAATATGGTGAACTTCACTTACAGGTGAAGTCGTTTTCATATTACAGAAAGTGCTAAACAACTGAAACTGTCAGTAAACGACTGCAAAAGTCTCAGTACTAGTGTATAAGTACGTTGGTTGGAGCTGCTAGTAATGACCACAAAAGGATATTTTTGCAAGAAAGGGTGGCTTATAAGTGAAAATTTTATGATACGACCAGAAACCCAGTTTTCACATCGGGAGACTGTCTTTTTTAACTACTCTGAGGAAAATAGAAATAGAATAGAGAGAAATTAATGCCACACCTTTTAAAAGAGAAAGAAGAAGAAGGAAACGAAGGATGACAAAATTTGAATGTTATACATATGTCACAACCACTGATTCAATCAATAGATGAGACTCCATTTTGCCCAACTAAACTACTTTATGGAGAGAGTTTTCAGAGCAAGCTTGTAAGTTCACGAAAAGACGTAACAAATCCAAAGGAGTTCAGTCCATGTTAAACTGCTTCGCTGTCATGGCTTCATTGGCATTTACAAGGCATGACAAAGCATATCAGCGGTTGTGCTTCGTAATAGCTAAGACAATATATAAACTCCAACTCCTTATACGGAGTTTGAATAGGAGGATGACATTTCGATTTCAATTTTACGAAGATACTGTCTTAGCAAAAACTTTCCCAGAGGTATTTTTCAAATGTTTTGTTAGCTCATAAAAAAAGAAAACATAATGAAATTAAGGTTGACCTCAGTGCAAAACATCTGGAGTCTTAAAGAAATTTTTCTTGTGGAAGACGCTTCTAACCGGCGCATATTAGGACCGTGATAGTATTGCTATTGACAGCGACGAAGATGCTAGCTGCTTAGACAAAGATTCAAACTCATCTCTGAGAGTAAAACACACCGAAGTGGTTGAGAACTTTAACATGTGTATTATATGCGCTAAATAGGACAACGTTGTACATTATAAAATGTTTGTCCTAGGAAATCTACAGGAAGTTAAAAATTTAAGAAAACAATTGAATATTTGTGATAATAATAATAATTGTTGGTGCGACAGTCCACAGGGCGACCAAGGCCTAGCTTGGTTATCAATTACTCGTGTTGTGCGCGTTACTGTTCTCTCACGAGTAGAAGGGACCTACAGTATTTTGCCGACTCCGAACGGCGAAGTTTGAGTAGTTTTCTTAGAAAGTTATTACACTTTGAGTGTTGTCAGCAGATCAAAAGAGATGGTGCCGTGAAAAATTCGAGGTGTTCAGCCGGGAATCGAACCAAGACTCTTCGATGTGTAAGCGTCGCACTCTACCCACTACGCCAAGGCGGCCATATTTGTGATATTATATATGATATAGATATAGATAATATAATATATGATATAGATTCGCAAATAGTCCAAGGAGTTATTCTTTGTGTATGTGTTTATGCTTTCCTTTATTGCCTTGAACATTTTGTTTGTTGTTGCTATAATTAAATAAAAATAAAAATGAAGCATTTTAATGCTATGAATTCATAGAATGTTTGTACGTTTTTATTTTATTATACTGCAGTACAGTAAAGGGTGATATTTTAGCTATTATCTTTTTGGCAACGCTGGTAAACAGCTGACGCACGTTTCTTGTTTTGTTTCACTGTCAAACATCTTCAGTTTGGTCTTTAAATTAACCATGAATCGTCCTACAAACGAACAATTGCATTTTATTATGAAAATGCGTGTTCTGTTGAGAAAGTTCATCGCGCGCTTCTTCCATTTTATGGCCGAAAATGGACGAAGCTCATTTTTGGCTCAATGGGTACGTAAATAAGCGGAATTGTCGATTTTGGAGTGAATATCAGCCAGAAGCATTGCAAGTGCTACCAATGCACCCAGAAAAAGTCACCGTTTGGTGCAGTTTATGGGCTGGTGGCATCATTGGACCGTACTTCTTCAAAGATGATGCGAATCGTAACGTAACTGTGAATGGTGAGTGCTACCGTGAGATGATATCCAACATTTTTTTTGCCCAAAATGCAAGAGCTTGACTTGCATGACATGTGGTTCAACAAGACGGTGCCACATGTCACACAGCACGCGCAACAATGGACTTATTGAAAGACGAGGTCGGTGAACATTTTTTGTTCGGAACCGGTCAATTGGCCGCATAGGTCGTGCGATTTAACGCCTTTAGACTATTTTTTGTTAAAGCTCATGTCTATACAGACAAATAATAATAATTGTTGGCGCTACAGTCCAAAGAGGGACCAGGGCCTAGTTTGCTCATCAACTACTCGTGTTGAAAATTTGAGAAGCTTTCTTAGACAGTTATTACTCTTTGACTGTTGTCAGCAGCTCGAAAGAGGTGATGCCGTGAAAAATTCGAAAAATTAGTGTTGAGCTGGGAATCGAACCTAGACCCTTCGGCGTGTGAGCGTCGCACTCTACCCACTACGCCACGGCGGCCATAGACTATACAGACAAGCCCGCTTCAATTGACGCATTGGAAGACAACATTGAAGCATTTATTCGTGAGATACCGGCCGAAGTGGTGGAAAGAGTATGCCAAAATTGGACAAAACGGATGGACCATTTGAGGCGCAGTCAATGTCAACATTTGCTTGAAATAATCTTCAAACATTAAATCATATGGACCGAACTATCGATTCAAATAAAGATTTGATGCATTTTTCTGCATTTTATGTGTTTTTTTCTTTTTAAAAACTTTCCTATAGGTTTCAAAAAATCACCCTTTATTTCCTAAAGGCTTAAATTGTATACACGTTTAAGCCAATCAGCTGAACGTTCAGATTTGTCGGTAAAAGTGAGGCACCAGAATAAGGCAACAAGAGAATCGAATGTCAATTAGAGAATATTAAAAATAAGCGATCCTTCTTGAAATGACCCTGTGTATGTGTGTTTCATAGCACTGGTCACTTGAGCAAACGAGCAATATTCGAATGACCTTAGATCTTTAGAGGGAGACAAGTTAGTGCGTTGGCGTACGTATTTCTAAATGAGGAATTTCCTAAATCAGTTGAAGATGTGCGCAAGATGTTGGTTTTTTGCATTTTTTGCAACTCAAAACAAAACAAAAATGTGTATATAATGAAGGCAACAGTAAGTATTTTAATGTTGAGAATAACACTTTAACTGAGCTTATGCTTTTTTATATACAGTACGAACTCGGTTAACGCAACCCTCGATTTGAGCAACTCGTCGATTTTCGCAACACTTGAGTCGTTGCACGTGTTGACTGTATAAATGCAACTTTTCAAAAGGGCTACCTCGATAAGTGCAACTTCTTGTGCATTTTACTTGCACGCTCTTCCCTTTCGTCATTATTTTACGCTAATTTAGTTTTTTTTTTTGTGGCTAGACGAAATTTCCTGGAAATATCTTCTGCGGGTGGTTTTCGTATTTATTAGTACCTACTGAAAATTAGCCCAGAATGGGTGTTACACGAAATATTACTAAATTATCTATAAGAAAAAAAAAAGTGAAATTTTATCCGAAGTGGGTGCTTTGTGAAAAATATGATAAAAGCATAGCAAAATCAGTCTTAAACAATTTGTGGGGAGAGCTAAATCTGTACCAGGGAAACATGTTACTCTTAAGGCTTCTGAATATCCACAAATGGAAAACGCGTTATATGAAGGGTTTCAAAAGCAATGAGCTAAACTTATTCTGCTTTCTAATGAAATTATAAAGTCAAAGACAACTCACAACAAAATGAAAAAGGGAAAACCATCCGCTTAACACTAGCGACGGATAGATTGCGAAATTTAAAAACCGACATAGTATTCGAATGGTAAAGATGTGGTGAAAAGTTGTCTTATAAACGTGAACTTGTCCAACCGTTCGTGATGAAATTTCAAGAAAAAAAAAAGAAAAACTGATGCTGATCAAATCTATAATGCTGACGAATCTGGGTTGTTCTACAGGATGTTGCCAAATAAAGCAATTGTTACATTTAAAGAATCGTCAGCGCTCGATAGCAACGATTCCTTTTATAATTCCTTATATATCCGTTCTATTCTGAATTACATATCTAAATAAATAACCCATTTGTACTATGATATTTTATTAAAAAATATATAATCCAATAAGTGCAACAACCGGTTATTGCAACCACCGAAATTTCTACTAGTTGCGTAAACCGATTTTGTACTGTATATAAAGCACGATTGAGGTGAATTTAAAACACTGGCTGGATTACAAGACAAGGTTACAGTCTTTATTTTAGAGACATAGAACTTGATGTTGGTAGCTGTCTTGTTATCATTTTCATTTTGGATAAGCATTAGAACAAGACTGGTCGCCGTGGCGTAGTGGTTAGAGTGCGACGCTCACACGCCGAAGAGTCTAGGTTCGACTCCCAGCTCGACACAAATTTTTCACGCACCACCTCTTTCGAGCTGCTGAAAACACTCAAAGAGTAATAACTGTCTAAGAAAGCTTCTCAAATTTCTCCGTTCGGAGTCGGCAAAAAACTGTAGGTCCCGGAGTCGGCAAAATACTGTAGGTCCCGGAGTCGACAAAAAACTGTAGGTCCCTTCTACTCGTGAGAGAACAGTAGCGCGCACAACACGTGTAGCAAGCTAGGCCTTGGTCCCCCTTTGAACTGTAGCGCCAACAACTACTATAACTATTAAAACAGATAAATACAAACCAAGCAGGGTGCAGATTCGGTGAATGGGACCAAGACAAGATTGCTATAGATCCCAATTTTTATGCAAGAATTTTGTTAAGCGAAGAAGCTCACTTTTGCTTGCATGCATTTGTCAATAGTTCTCCATGTTTGGAGTAGTGATATCAAGTGTAGGTTGAGATACCGTTACATTCACAAAAACTAACTTCTTAGTGTGATTAATGTTTTGGTGGAATAAATGGTCAGTAATTTTAACGACTCCGGTCAGAACATTAGGATCTACCACTAACTTTTTCACTCGTTAGTAGAACAACCATAATGTGCCGGATCTATGATTTTAATTAGACGGCGCAACATTTCACACAGCTCATGCCACATTTTTATTATTATTACTTTACGGACCCGTGCATTGGTCCTCATGATAGTGCAATTCAACGCTGTTCGACTACTTGCTGTGGAGCTATGTGAAGTGGTTGGTCTACACTAATAGACCTGAAACAATTGGCAACTTGGAGAACAACATTCACCGCCTCATAATCGACATACGGCAAATAAATGTTGAAAAATGAAAAAAACCATTGAAAGTTGAACCTCCATATATGGCTATGTCCGAGTGACCTTTGGGGGTTCCTGTGCTACAAACAGTCTTATATTAAAAATGACAGAAGACGTTCTTTTGTATAAAGTAAAATTCATGCTGATTTACAAAGACCGTCTTCGTTTTATTCTGTTTCAAAATTCTATACCTCTAAAAAAAAACATCATTTCCCTGAACCTTAAAAAAAATATTGAATGACATTTTGCTACGAAAATATACCTTCTACATACATTTATATTCTATAAGCAGAAAAAGAAGCAATTTACAGAAGAAGAAAGCAATGTTTACAGCATAGCAGAAAATCAACAACACAAACTAAAAGATAGTATATTACACACTCGCTCACACATCCATTCACACGAAACATCAATGTACAACGTATATCTGTACACAATAAGGAAATATGATTTACAAGAAACAATATCGATATCATTGATTAATTGAGTGCCAAAACGCAACAGAAAACAACACAACATCTAAGAAACAACAAACACAACAATTAACGTATCACATTAGCATATGCACAAACCATTTTCCATATCCAATGGCGGTCCGCCAACAGTCTCGCCCATGCGCGGGTCGCTCACGGTAAAGTAGATTTCTTGCTTGACGCCAGGCGGTATGGCGCCCGGCGGGATTTGCAGTGAGACATTCCAGAAGTTGTCAGCCAACGTGCCGCCTTTGTGATCGAAAACGCCTTTTGTGGTGGTTGGCTCTCGCGGCACTGTGGGGAATTGTTGACCGTTTGCACCGACTGGCGGCACGGGGCCAGCCATCGGCAGCGACATGTCACTGGCGTATGGGGTGCTTGTGGCGTTAGGGGGTCCGACGGGGAGGCTCGCTTGTGATGTGTATTGGGTTTCGAGTGATGTTCGTGAGGCGCCCGTACGTCGTATGTTGGATATGTGATATGGCGACCTTGTGGCCAATGCCGGTGAGAGCAACGGCTTAGGGGCCTCGATGGCACATGCCACGTCTTGTGCCTCGTCTGCGGGGTCTTCATCGGACACGTCGTCCTCTTCGGGCTCAGCGAGACTGGCTGCCGCCTTTGCTGGAATCACAGTTTTCTCAATAACCGTGTCGCCAGACAGCTGAAGGTCTGACTGCTTTGAGTTGTTCAGTGTCTCCTCTTGGGAGGAGCCGTTGCTGCCGCTGTTTGCGTTTCCGTTTAGGACCACTGCGTCGGTTTGTTCTTCTTTTCGCTCGTCAGTTTCGTTCTCTCTGGACTGCAGAATGCTGCACTCCTCCTTCATCTCGTAGATCGGCTCGGGACGAACGACATCGCGCTTGGTCACATAAATGGGTTCCGCCATTGACTCCATGGCATCGCGGCGCGTCTGGTATATTTGCTCCCGCAATTGGGACCGTGTTTTAAGACCGCTTTCTTTTACCTCGCGCCTTGATTGATAGATCGGGTCGCGATCAGATTTATCATCCCGCTCCGACTGACTACTGCTGGGCGGACTAAATTCTCTCTCGATGTCCTTTTTGCCTGCCGCGATGCGCTCCTGCATCTCCTTTTTCGATTGGTATATCTGGTTGCGTTGAGCCTCTCGACGCGTCTGATAGATGGGATCCTCTGTGATGTCCATCTGCTCCGGGTAGAAGCGGCGCCGCGACATCACCTCCGAGTTCGGGTGGCGTCTGGGTTCAGTTAGCATGTAGGCGCCCTGCCGGCTTTGGTAGATCTCGTCTTGAGCGTATGCCTCTGGGCTTTGCATTCTCTGCGATGGTCTGCGGCGAGGATCTGTCATGCGATCGGCGACGCTTGTGCTGTGGCGACGAATAATGCGTCGACCACCAGCTCGATTCGCTGCAACCATTTCGGCCTGTCGCCGCTCCAAGTCTATTAGAGCCCTATTCGCGTACATGTCGTCATAGTCCTCGCGCCTCCTAGAAGCGGGCCCAATGTTCCCGTAAATGTCCTCGCTTTCAAGGTTCTGATACGTGCTATTCATCATATCCTGCTCCCGTGGGTAGTAGTGGTCTCTCGGCGGCACGCTCGTTGATCGCGGGCCGTTGTAGTTTAGTCTCGGGTCATGCATGCCAGCAGGATATGTTGGATAGTCGTCGGGATACTGTAGCCGTCCGATGCCTCGCTCCATCATAGAGTACTGCCGCCTCAGAGGCTTTGATTTCTTGTCCGGCTCGACCATGCTGTTCATGCGTCGCAACGGGCGCGTGGATTTAATCAGTGCATTCTTGATGGCCGCCAGAGGCGATTTGAGGACGGATTTCTTTTTGACCTTTGGCAATGGTGGAGGTGGAGAGTTGGGGTACATGTAATACTGTTGTTGCTGTTGTAGGTATGCGTTGGCTGGATCTTGGTAGACAGAGCGCGACTGGTGCTGCTGTGGTACTTGGTAGTAGTTGCTATATCGCTCGTCGTAAGGCTCCATGTCGCTGTTGTGTTGATAAAAATTTTGTTATATACGTGTTTGTGAGAGATGGGAATGACTCATAAGGATGAATGTCATTAGATGGATGTGGGAAATGTGATAAGGATGGGGGAGAACTTGTAGCGCTTTCTGTGTCAAATATTCTGTGATACTTCTGAAAGAGGACGGAAAAAGCGGTGCCCCTGTGTAATGATTCTAAATAAATGAATTAAATGAATCAACCTACATAGAGAAAATAGTGTGCATTTGAATTCCAGAGTGACAATATGTTGGACAGATCCAAGAATTCCAAAAAAAAGCTACCCAAAATAAAATATCATTCACATTTATTTGGTAACGTTTGAAAGTCAACTTAGACTTTCAGTTTGATGAGTTCTTTATGTTGAATCTATGGTGCACCAAAGGGGAAATATTTTCTTTTGCAGACAAAAGAAGACGCGATTCTACAAACAAGTGGCCTCTGAGAAGATGGTCAGAGGTAAAGCAAGTGCCCTTAGGACTTATTCGCCTGTAACATATGTGAAAAGGATAACATGATGGATCTAACCACATCTGTAAATAGTGAATTCCACAAGATCCTAGAACTTACAACAAAAATGGGTATGAAGTACTTTTATGAGAGGCTTTGCTTTTTTAGAATTTTCATAAGATGGATGAATATTTCTTTTTGTGCAGATAGGCACAGGGTTCTTTAATGAGACTTTTATTTGCATGTATTCGATGTGCATCAGAGAGTCCTAATGGAAGCCACGTTTTAACTGCACATACAAAACAACAATTTTCGAAGATGAGTACAAATTCAAAATTTTAGTCGAATCAGAACTAAGAAAGATGATTCCGTCGTTTTGTGTGCTATGAAGAAAAATACAGTAGCGAGAACAGTCCTTGGTTGCTGCGTAAAGTGATTTCTTCTTCGAAGGCAACTCACAACATATGGTTCAAGTGTCAGCGTGGTCTTTACCGGTTTTGGATAAGCCAGTGTAAATGTCATGAAGACAGGGGCAGTAAGATAAACATTAAGAAAATCCACGCTCCCATGTTTTCAGAGATTTTAAGTATACATGAAATAGCCCAGACAGAAAGTTTTTAAATGAAAGGTTTTGGATAAAAAAGCTGTAAGCTGTGTATATATTCTACAACATATGCTAGCGCGCAATTCGAAGAAGTTTCTGCGTCGATTCGTGGCCATCGATCAAACACAAAATGGTTCTGACAACAAGGAACAGCCGATAAATAATCTCCGAAAAGGGTTAACACTTTTCATTGGAAAAGTGATGGTCCTTTCAAAAAGTGCTGTACTTAGACAACGTGAATAGAATTTAAACCAATGCCGTATTACAGAAGAAGCAAACTGATGTGGCAAGAAGAAAGCATCTATCAGTATGATAACGCATTAACTTTCGCCTACATCGCTCCCGGGATTGAATCCGTGGGACGAACTGTTGATCCATTCATAGTACTCGCATATGGTCCGGAGCGTTGTTTGTTTACTCTTTGAATTTCATCGGACAGGAATTTAAATCAAGTGAAAAGGCAATCGCCACTAGATTGATTAATCTGCAGAACTCTAGAGAACGTGTTTTTTAAGACGTGTCAAAAAAAGTAAGAACAACCCTGGGAGGGTTGAGGGTCTCCCTAAAGGGAGATTATGTTGAGAAGGCTCTCGTATGACGAAAAGAAACTTTCTATTTCTTTCTGACTTCTTTTATATGTAATTTAAAGTTGGTAACACTGTTTAGTGGTCGCCGTGGCATAGTGGGTAGAGTGCGACGCTCACACGCCGAAGGGTTTTGGTTCGATTCCCAGCTCAACACAATTTTTCGAATTTTTCACGGCACCACCTCTTTTGAGCCGCTGACAACACTCAAAGAGTAATAACTGTCTAAGAAAGCTTCTCAAACTTCGCCGTTCGGAGTGGGCAAAAAACTGTAGGTCCCTTCTACTCGTGAGAGAACAGTAGCGCGCACAACACGAGTAGTTGATGAGCAAGCTAGGCCCTGGTCCCCGTATGGACTGTAGTGCCAACACTTATTATTAATTATTAACACTGTTTTAGCAGGCGGCCATTTAAAGAAATCGAAAATTCGACCTCTAGATTTGACAACGTTCAAACCAATTCCGCCGGCTATATGTCAGACGTTATACTTAAATTATGAAGCCAGTGAAGTAAGTCCTCTCTCGAAGGACAAAGCTCACTTTATATAACAGCTTGAACATCCCAGTCCTACTTTATGACGCTGAAACTTTGACGTTAGCAAAAGCGGATGAGGAAGCCCTTAGTCTTATCGAGAGAAAAGTTTTGTGTTCAATTTTAAGTCCTGTTTGCGTTGATGGCATCTGGAGAAGAAGATTTAACGACGAATTCTATGGGCTGTACAGCGACATGCGCCTGGTCAAGCGTCTACGGATACAACGCTTAAGATGGCTAAGCCATGTAGAGCATATGGACACCACTGCTCCGGCCCGAAATGTCTTTGAATCCGAGCCATTGGGACAACGCAACAGAGGACGACGTAGACTAAGGTGGCGCACACAAGTGGAGAAACACCTCAACCAACTTGGCGTGCGCAACTGAAGACAGCTGCCGAAAGATCTTGCTGGCTGGAGAGGCATGTTGGTTGAGGCCCAGGTTCACAAGAAGAAGAAGAAGTAGAAGAAGAAGAAGAAGAAGAAGAAGAAGAAGAAGAAGAAGAAGAAGAAGAACAAAAAGAAGAAAAAGAAGGAAAAGAAGAAGGCGAAGAAGAATAAGAAAAATAATAAGAAGTAAGTTCGTTCATTTAAAAAACATAACACATCACTCTATAAGTCCCGGGACAAATAGGGGGCGCCTCCAAAAAAAAAAAAAAACAAATTAATATTAAATGAAAAATGTTTATTAGTGGCGCCCCCTACATGTCCCAGGATTTATAGAGTGATGTGTTGTTTTTGTTTGTTAATTTTATTACTTCACTGGCTTCATAATTTAAGTATGACGTATGCCATATGGTCGCCGCTTGGCTTGGCTTTGTTTTATTCCATTCCAATGTTATAAAGCTCTTTAAAGAAGGCCTATATTTTATGAAACTGTCTCTTCTGACCCGTGGCTGTTGTGACGAAGTGGATAAATGCGACAGGACCCCTACATTCGAGTCCCTGTTCAATCTATAAGTCATCTGATCTTCCATTGTCTTCTATTGATTCTATCGTTTACATTTCACCCTGTACGTCCGATAACTCCAGCTGTTAATACTGTTTGAAAGGACAACATTTTAAAATTCCACTGATAGATAAGCCTCACAAGTGGCTGCTCTAAACTTTGTTGTCCTGGTCTCTTAGAAACTGTAGCCACACTTAAAAAAATTGTATTCATCTTCCTCACATATAAAGTTACGAGGGAATCATAAGCAGATATTCTGACACAGCGAACAGTAGAAATCGTAAATGCCCACAGCGTCAATTCAAAGCCACTTGCGAATGAATAGTGGTTGGCCACTTGACAATTGCTTGCTAAATTCAAGTTCAAGGTGTTACTTATCTTGAATTCAATTTTTACATAAATTCATCTAGAAACTTTTAGGGGTTCCGATCATAGGTTTTTGCGCATGTTGTTCGAATGGAGACTAAGTAGACACCTCGGATTCATTTGTTCCATCAAATGGAATAGGAGATGAAAATCTGTCGCACTGCGCACAGAGTTCTAAATTTGTACGTTCCGTAACCTTTTTCACCAAATCACAGAATATATATTTTAAGCTACAAGTTCAAGGGTGTATCTCTGTTCTTGATGAAATAAAAGCAATACCTATGTGAGTTTTGGATAATAAAACAAAAAACCTGTAAAATATTTTGATTCAATCACACTCATTCACACACGCACACTCTCTAGGCTTAAGAAGACCGAAGCACAAGAATCGTTTATGATTGAAAATGAAGCCTTTCACCAGAGCAAATAATTTCTCATTACCATTAAACACCACTTTAAAACATTTAGCGTTAGTTTAAGTAAAATACAAAAAAAAATGTTTAACCTTTAGCCTCTTTTAATTATCATTTAAATTTAAGGTTAAAACTATAATTTCCCAGAAAAAGAAATGGTTTAGTCACACGACAAAAGAATATACAAACAAAAAAATGAAATAAATGAAAATGTAAACAGAAAACAAAAAATACAAGTGATTTGTTTATTTCACCCGAAAAATGTTTTATTTTGTTTTTTTTTTAGTTAGGTTAGAAAACTCTCTCTTTCTTTTTAAGTTCTCCTTATTCATCTTTTTTTTTTGTTTAGAGTGTTTTTGTGCGTATGTCAACAAATATGTGTTTGAACCAAAACAGTGAAACAACAGCGGCATGATTCTTAATTTCGACTTTTTTCATTTTGTTTTGATGATTAAGTTTTTGAAAAAAAAAAAAAACAAAAATATGGAAAGAATACATTACATTAGGATGAGGATGTGAATGTGAGACGAGATATGATGGAACACACCAATTTAAGTGAATTTTGAGAATTGCAACAAAATAAAAAAACATTTTTCGTTAGAAACTAAAACGGGGACATCACAAAACATGCAGAGAAGAAAATGTCTTTTTTTTCTAATTTCCTTGTTTTTCTTTTACCTAGTTCATCTTAGATTCGTATTTGAGAGGATAAACACAAAAATTGAGGGGACAAGAGAGTTACAATTTATGATCAGTTTAAATGGAACTAAGTGTCTGGGGGATAAGAGGAGCTTGGGTGGACTTACCTCAAGTTGTGATGGTGCCCGGCTGTGCCAATTTGGGGCTTGCGATATAATTCAAAGGCTGAGCCACGTTGCTCTCGGCTACCGGCTAGATCGAGGGCGTGTCTTTCTGGTGTGTGCGGTGGTAGATTTGCTGTAAAAAACAAAAATAAATAAATAAGTAGATGCCACGCAACTGTTATGTATTTTAAAACTAAGCCTCTACTACTTTTTTTAATAATTGGCGTGCACTGAGGGGTTTTTTTATCCCCTAAAATGACTAGAATTAAGTCACAGCACGGGCCGAAGGTATAGAGGAAGTGAGGGAAAGAAGATATGGACGAACATTGGTTTTAAATGCCTGTGGATTGTAATGGGGGGGGGAAATTGGGCTAGAAAGAACCTTCCATATTCGTGTGGTGCCTCTGAAGAACGAGTCTTTAAACTTAACTGTACGTCTGAAGGTGGGCTTAAGGCTGAACGGTTGGTCATTCGTAGCGAGGCGGGTATTGCGGGTGAGTTCTTGAAAGGGAGGAATGCACCTGGCTAACTCGTAAGGGCATTTTTTGTTGAAATAGCGATAAAATAGTGATAGAGACACAATATTTCGTCGATGTTCTAGCGAGTCGATTGACTTCGCAGCATTATCACCAATACGTTTTATCGCTCGCTGTCGGATTCTAACTAGTAGGTGCAGAGAGGTCTTAGGAGCACCAGCCCAGAAAGCAGCGATATAGCTGTGGACGGATGTACGCCTTATATGTATATTGATGCCGGTTTAGGAGGGGTGAAATATTTCTTGCATCGCTTTAAGAAACCTAGACATTTCGCTGTATTTTTGGCGATCTCGAATCTATGATTCGAGAACTGAACTTAGTGTTGAGTTGATACACATACCGAGGATGGAAAGTCATTCAGTTTCAACAACGCAGGAGCTATTCACAGATAATGGCATGTTATTTTGAGATCGCTTGGGTGACAGTAGACAGCACTGAGTTTTGGAAGCATTAAATTCCACTCTATTCTTTTTACCCCAATCAATTATGCTGTCAAGATCGGAATTTAATGCGCTTAACATACGCTGCCAAGTCTATGACCGAAGAGGAGGGTCGAGATCCGAAAAACGAACATGAACAGTTGAGGGTACTGTCATCAGCGAAGGACAGTAAAGACCTCATTGTCGGCTTGCCGTGATCCTCCAATCAAGTCAATGTCATCAACAGCAGCTTACTTTTGAAAGATCGTGCCTCTAGTGTTGACTCGTGAGTTACGCACGGTCTTCTCAAGAATGATGTTGAAGAAGTCACATGACAGCGCTTCGCCTTGTCTAACACCTTTTCTGGCATGGAAAGTTTTAGTGACTTCGTTACCGATCTGGAGGGAGCAGCTGCCTCCAATAATATGATATTAGCTCTTCCTTCGAGAGATTGCTCTACTGGCTCTCGCAGCTATTTCCAAGCGTTATTTTACTCTTAATATGAACCGATGCTGTTCGTGCTCTTTACTTGGAAGCCGAGGTAGACGAAGTCCTTCACTTTCTCGAAGTTATGCGTGCCTATGGTGACCTTCCGGTCTAGTTTTCGATGTTGTGCGTCCTTTCTTTATACTTCGTATTGCCCTCATTTACCATTTAATTCATTTTGGCCTCCTCCGCTTCAACACAAACAAAGACATCATTATATAGCACCAACATTCTACGTACTTGACTTTCTAGTTATCTAGCCACTTATCGGAAGTGTTTACAAGACAATCATGAAAAGTGAAATATGTAATCCTGATAAACCTGAATACGAACTAAACATCCTTCAACTTTCCATGCATCACCTTGGAAAGTAAATTTTCATTGTCAACGGTATCACCTTTTATTACCAGCTTAATGTATAATCTGGTGATTGCTGTTACAGGAAGTCGACAGTTTGCAAGGTTTAAGTAAACAAATCTTTTCCATCGATTTCGTTACTGTATGCTTTTCATATTTTACTGCGTTGCAGCTAGACTTTTGGAATCATTTTTGTGGTTGGCGTAGATGCGATGGTGGTCGCCGTGGCATAGTGGGTAGAGTGCGACACTCACACGCCAAAGGGTCTAGGTTCGATTCCCAGCTCAACACGAATTTTTCGAATTTTCACGGCACCACCTCTTTTGAGCTGCTGACAACACTCAAATAGTAATAGCTGTCTAAGAAAGCTTCTCAAATTTCGCCGTTCAGAGTCGGCAAAAAACTGTAGGTCCCTTCTACTTGTGAGAGAACAGTAGCGCGCACAACACGAGTAGTTCATGAGCAAGCTAGGCCCTAGTCCCCCTGTGGACTGTAGCGCCAACAATTATTATTATAGTAGATGCAACACATTGTTATGGGTGGTTCCCGGGTTAAGGGTTCAACGAAAAAATGTTCAAAGACGACGCGATGCAACTAAATCAAAGTCTACGGATACAACGATGAGGACTACTACACCGCAATAATCATATGGACATTAGTGCTCTGCTTTAAATTCAAATCTGAAGTCAAACGCAGTAGCGGATGTAACAGATATTGCGCAAGCTGAATTAAAGGCTTTGTCCATCCCGCGTTGTGGAGGTCTTAAGAAATCAATAAGATTACATAACCCTAGTAAAGTTATATACGTTTGAAGAAATTGCAATTAAATTGGATTCTTTCTTTAGCGAATGATTACGGGCGGTGGAAAGTGGATGACGTCGGACTGGCTGAGGCTAAATAAAAGAAAGATCGACAGTCTGCGAACATATTTTTAAATGCCACCTCGGTAAGTTGTCTTCAGAATCGACTGCGGTTATGACTCTTTAACATTTTTCAACTTTAATCAGACCAGTCAGACCTATGAATTTTTTTAATTATTTTAAATACGTCGGTGTGATAACCCATGGTTTGTTTTCCTCTAAATGTTTGAAGTCTTTTGACAAACTTCCTGTCATTGATCTCAACAATGATTTTCTATTGTTTTTCTTGAAGTGGGTGAATCGTCTCGGTGAATACAAGTTTTGTTTCAAAATATATGTAATATGTTGCAGATGAAATTAATAAAACTGGCAAACCAAAGATCCTTCTATGCACGCAAAAGAACTCCCAAACAAGCCAGAATGCAAATTCCCCAGGCAATACAAAATCTTCCATCATAAAACAACACACAAAACAATTGCATTTAATAACCTACCAATTGGAGGAGGATGACCACGATGCATGTATTGCTGACCACCTCCGGGATACGGATGTCCATTGCCATTGTATCCGTTTGATTGTGGATAAGGTGGTTGCTGAACGCCGCCGCCACCTCCGCCGCCATTGTAATGACCACCGCCGTTTCCGCTGCTGCCATAACCATGATTAGGTGGTTGACCGGGACCATTTGCGTTGGATGTATGCGGCGATCCGGGCGTTTGCGAATGATGATAGTGGGACGGTGTCGGTGGATAAAAGAAACCATTTGGTGATCGCGGTGAACCAGGCTCCTGCAACAGAAATATTTTAAATGCTTTTTGTTGTGTGCTCTTTGAGTCACTCATAACTTACCCCATTCTCCCATTGTCCACCGCCCTGCATCGGTGGTCGGTAGTTCTTCGGTTTTGGTGGTGGCACCGGTTTAAATGGACCACCGCTGCCGTTCGGAGTGCCATTCCCGTTGCCATTCACATTCGGTGGTGGGACGACGACGTGCGGATTTTTTGGTATTTTCGAGTAGTCAGCCTGAGATGCTGAGTTGTTGCGGCTACACGTTTCGTTTAAATTGGTTTTTTGGTGGATGTGAATAAAACAAAACAGAAAATATGGCAAAAATGGAAGAAAACATAAAAATGAATGCAATAAACGAAATAAAAACAAATCAAAGGCAACCCACAGACAACACGTATTTCTGACAGTGAGGGGGAGCAACGACAATTGGGAGCGCAAAGGAAGTATAAGAAGAAAAAAAGCGTGACCAATGCAACTACACAAACATTGACAACGTAAAAAATTGTGAAACTTCTTTTGACGCGGTTAATAAATAACAACAACAGAAAATATCAGTGCATGGTTAAGGGCTGGGAGTGAATATCGTTGTTTTGTGTTTCGTTAGACAAGCGTATCGTATCGCGAGATTGTGTGGAAAATTGGTTTCATGTACGAAACACTGGACTGCATGTCCGAGCAATGCGACGGCATAAAGTGCAAATTCTGATGTGATTGATAACGCAACTTCAGACCTTGCAACTGAATGTGCTGCCTGTGATGCATATTTCGAATGAATTAGGCACCAGTGAGAGGGGGTGTGGCAAACAATTTTTTACGAACATTATGAATTTGAATTTTGTATTGGTAACGGAACGCATGCAATGTTAGTAAAGAAAGGAAAAGAAAACAAAAAAAGAAAAAGTTTAAATCAAAGTTATTTTGTTCCTTTGAAAATGATTGGTTAGTTGTTTTTTTTTTTTTTGTTTTTTATAAGAAGCGGTAGAGAGAAAGGAAGGAGTTAGTCACACTGGAAAACGATGTTCTTACCTGTATTTGCCGTAATCGGTTTTTGTTTCCAATATTTGCTTGCGTGGGCTGCCTTCGAGACCGAGATTAGATGGCCTTGGCGGTGTGTTGAGAGCTGCATTTCGTGGATCTATTAAAAAAAAAAAAAGAAAAGTTGTGCATGAGTGCAAAGAACAATGTTTGTGTTTTGAGCACTTAAAATAACTTGAGTTTTCAAGAAATCGTATATCGCCATGTTTAGGAAAGAAGAGACTCTGCTTTACAGCGGATACCCGGAGCAAAACAGAGGAGTATCTGTTTTAAAATGTTTCTGGGTTAAATAGTTTTTTATATGAAATAGAGCCTGCTTAGGAGCTTTTATGAATTCAAGCAGTGCGTTTCATTTTTTTTCTGTGGATAATTTCCAAAGCAATCTACTCATTCGCAAAGTGTGCCCCTTTGTGCCCCTTGTATGCATCAAGAATAACACAATTACGAGCATTCATACGCACAGGTCTTAAATGATTGCCTTTTTCATACGCGTCGCTGATTTAATGTTGGAAGGGGTGTCACTGATCAGTAGACGAGTTGCTTTAATTACACTTGACGCTTTTGATCGTAGCATTGAAGTTAAGCATTGGCAAACAGTTGCAAGGCACAATAAAGTTATTTCGTAACCTAACAATTTTTTTAAATCATTTGCAACTTCAGTCAAAACACAGTTAAAAGCGTTAACATTAAGATAACAATAGTACAATGGTTTTATACTCATCGAATTGTCAAATGATATGTTTATCTCACAAATTTAAATCATGCAATAGAGCAACTTAAAGAAAAAGAGAAAAACGGGAAGAGTGTGTGAGTTGCATTAAAGTTTGCGGGGACGTTCCTAACGGAAAGAAACTTTGTTTTGGGTTCAGTAGGTGCCGAGTTTTAGAAAGTAAGTACATATTATAAAGAATTTGAATTCCTTTTTGACTGTTAATGTAAATGAAAATGTCTTTCTTGTGGCCGCCGTGGCCTAGTGTGTAGAATACGAGTCGCCAAAGGGCCAGATTTGATTTCCGGCTGCACACCTCGTATTTTTCACTAGACCACATCCTTCGATCTTGTGGCCGCCGTGGCGTAGTGGGTAGAGGGCGACCCTCACACGCCAAAGGGTCTAGGTTCGATTTCCGACTGAACACCTCGAATTTTTCACGGCATCACCTCTTCCAAGCTGCTGACATCACTCAAAGAGTAATAACTGTCTAAGAGAGCTTCTCAAACCTCGCCGTTCGGTGTCGGCAAAAAACTGTAGGTCCCTTCTGCTCGTGAGAGAACAGTAGCGCGCACAACACGAGTAGTTGATGAGCAAGCTAGGCCTTGGTCCCCCTGTGGACTGTCGTGCCAACAATTATTATTACATCCTTCGATCTGCTGACAGTATTCAAAGACTAATACTTGAAAAATATAAGAAAAAGGTTTTCAAATTTCGCCGTTCTGAGTGTGACATTATTTTCTAATCTGCTCTATTACTACTACTACTACGACTATAGTAGTCGTATAGTCTATAGTAGTAGTTCTAATGAATATCATTTCTTTTAAATAAGTTTTATTTAAGATTTAAATTTAGAATTTGCTACACGAAAGTACCATGCTGCTTATTCATACGCACAATTGAATCTCGTGGAAAGAATTGAAAAAAAAAGAAAATGTAAAACTGAAGAACTAACCGTTACAATTGTGCGTAAAAAAGGGGACCACGATTTGCAGATCATTGCAGTCTGACTAAGTAGGTTGAGTGCATACAATTAATTCTGGGACTACCCTTTTAGTAGAGTGCATCAAGTGGATAGATTGAACGAGCAATCGGCCATTTAGCCATTTTTGATCTTGAAGATTCTCGCGGATCTTATTTATTTAGAGTAAACAAATCGTTTGTTTTATACACAGAAATCAGCGATTTTTCCTTTCCGCCACACGTTTGCATTTGAAAACGATGAAGAATAGGACATAAAACTAATTGCGGCCAACGTCATCTGTACCTAATAATTGAAATTTATCCTACAGTAAAACAAACTTCCTATTACAACAGAAACTTCAAAATTCATATTGTGAAAAAATCTACTTTAATTATTTTTAAAGTCTGAGAACAATCGCGCAGATCCAACTTATTCCATTGTCGCTTAAAGTGTTGAAGAGACTGAGAGAGGGGAGGTGGTATCCAATTTTCCAATAATGGCAATCATTTATTAAATGTATTCGAAGCAAACAGAAACAGAATCGAACATTTGCATTGTTAAGCAAATTGAAATCGTCTACATGAAACAAAATGTAACGTTCTTTATTAACATAATCAAATCAGAACGTGTACTCGTTCTATATGCAATGGAACGCCGATTGTAAAAATTGTGTAATTCCACGTCTCCTCAAACACATTCACTGCCCACCTAATGAATAATACGTCAATTATTTTCATATATTTGCGTGCTTCTGCTTTGGAAGGGAACATTTAAAAAAGAAACATTGGGAGCAAACTCAAAAAATAAAAAAATTCTTATGAAATGGATGAATAATTAACTGTGACTTTCCTAAATAATTCCCTTACGCTATTGTTATTGTCCAAAAAAAACTGATTATGTTTTCGTTGCTCCATTTGTTTTTCTAGCTTTTGAAGAAATCAGTAGAGGGACTAGTATACTCGTATAAGGTTGTTAAATATCCGCCTATTTGCCGTTTGAATTTTCCGGCTATTTACAAAGCGCTACAGAGCTCGTATACAATACTCTATATCATTTAAAAGATCTTGACATAACCTACAAAATGGTGCTATGCATAATTAGTTTGGATATTGCGTTCAACAGTTATAGACGTGTAAACATGGAGTTTACTAACGCTGAAATTCGCGTTATTTTAAAGTTTTCCTTCGTTAAAGGCAAATCCTATAGAGAAACGTTCCATGAGATTAATGGTGTTTTGGGGATGGTATTCTATCACTTCGAACCGAGAAGGAATGGTTTCGATGATTCACAGCCGGTGAAAACGACACCATGGTTAAACTAGCCGGCGGAAGACCTGTGACGACAAATAACGATCGAATTATCATCGCGTCAGACCGGTATGTGACATCTCGTGACATCGCCCAGGAGATGGAAATCAGTCACCAAACCATTGTAAACCATCTGCAGAAGGCTGGATACAAAAAAAAGCTTGATGTTTGGGTGCCGCATGATTTGACGCAAAAAACCTTCTGGACCGAATCAACGCCTGTGATATGCTGCTGAAGCAGAACGAACTCGACCCATTTTAGGAGCGCATGATGACTGGCGACGAAAAATGGATCACATACCACAATATCAAGCGAAAATGGTCGTGGTTGAAGGACGGTGAATCGTCCCAAACAGTGGCCAAACCGGGTTTGACGGCCAGGAAGGTTTTGCTGTGCGTTTGGAGGGATTGGAAGGGAATCATCCACTATGAGCTCCCATATGGTCAGACGCTTAATTCTACCATCTACTGTGAACAACTGGACGGCTTGAAGCAGGCGATCGACCAGCATATTTGAACTAAATCCGATCACTGTAACAATTTTTATGAAGCATTGAATGAAGAGCAAAAAAGCGGATATTTGACATTTGACAACCTTATTTAATGAACGCGTACCAAAAAATAAATCTATTATGACTATAGAAATGCTCAAATCTACACCAAAAAACTACAATCATTTAGTTGCTGTTCATTTTAACTACAATGATGGCTGTGATGGGGAGGATTGAGAAGTTGCATTGGAAGGTGCCGATCATGTCCAATTTTTCACATATCACAAAGGAAGTTAAGTCCAAACTACCTCAGGTGGTAGGAATTTTAAATAGAAAGCCCCAAACCCCAACAAGATTGCAAGGAAGAGTGGAGAAAAAAAGGACTATGTCGAATGGCGTGTCGGGGGGGTAAGCTATTTTTCCTACCCAGCAGTACTGCCTTCCTAGCTTCCTCACTTATTCAACCCTACCCAAATCAAAGCTCTTGCAAAGTCGTTTGCCGATGAAAATTCGTCAAAAACCTTCAAAAGGTAGCACTGACAGCACTTGATAAGGGTGCATCTAATCTGACAAAATCCTCTTAGATTCATGGCATGCAACTATATTTTACTTCTTCATTTCAGTTCCCGCAAATATGTTCGACTTTAGTCTTGATCTTGCTGTCTTTCCATTGTCCTTCATCTTCAAACTCAGTTGAGTTGACAGCAATAATTGTGGTTATTGCAGTTAAATGGTATCAAGAAGACAAGCAAGATAAGCGCAAAAGGAGATTCCTTTTTTCCTCACTTAAACTACAGAGTGTTACAAAATCAGACTCCTACGAAGCCCGATGGTGCGATAGGAATGAATGTACTGTTTCATAAACCTCCTAAGAAAGTATGTCTCAATCTCGACTCGCATAGCATGCGCATTCAAATTCATTCGCATTCTTACCGATATTCCTTGCAGCAGTCATATCATGATATTGAGGTCTGCCAGGGCTGTTCTGTCGATTCAAATCGTTCGCTCCAATGAAATTTCTCGCGTGGTGATCGTGCACACTTCGGTATTCCGGTGTATTGGGATTCATTCCAGCTGGCGGCAGTGGACGTCCAGCACTAATGAGGGGGCATAACAAAGAACTTCATTAATATCCAACGTCTCAATAAACTGTGCTAACGACAAACACATACTTTGCATTCGGTACTGACTTGAGATCATCCGGTGCATTCGGTCCCAACCGTATGTTCTGAACAGACAACTGTGTTGTGTTGTACGAATCGTAGCTGGACACACTGTCGTATGCAGAGCCGTTCTGTTGGTTTGGTTTCAGTGGGCTCGCAATGGCTGCATTCATTCTCTGTTGTCTGTCAAGTGAGCTCTGTGTTCTATCCATTGAGTCGGTGTTTGCTCTTGACACGTACTCAGCCTGGACATCATCACTGACCGTTGGCTTGCCAAAGAGCCGCTCCTGGGCCGATCGGCCTATCGTTCCGCCGGAGCTATTCGTACGCGATGGGGTATGACCAATGATGTCTGACGGTTTGGCCTGCCGATCGACACGCGGCGGCAAATCGGGAGCGTTGATGCCGTACAGTGATTGGGGACGTGCGCCCGCCGGTGCTCCTGTGGGATCGGGATTTACTGCCTGGTTGCTTGGTGGGTAGCTGTATTTGCTTGTGATACTGGTGTCCATTGTTTGACGACGATTCTGTGGTGGATTTGGGTGTTCATAGGGATTCTAAAATGATTAAAAATTGATTATTAAGTGAGAGTGCATAGGTTTTCCATTGGTCAGAGTGGTACACGAACAAAGTAGGACGTTGGTTTCGTATGTATGTATGTATGTATTTCGCACAGTCAAAAGCAGGTTATGTAAATGTGTTTGATTGTGTCCTCTTACCGTATATGGGGGCGGTAATCCTTCACCAATTATGTCTCTATCCCTATCCAAGTTATCCTGATTAGTTGCAATCGATGGATCTGAGCTGGACTTAACCAGTTGCGGTAAATTGCCAAGTGATAATGATGTCGATGGTCCAGGACTTAATTCCAAATCGGATTCAGGACTTGATGCGTACGATAGACGGGATGTGGTCATTGGGAATAGGAAATCATCGGATAGGGATTCAACGGGCTACACATTATAATTTTTTTTGTTCAGTTTTAGGGAGGGACACGGCAAGAAAATATAAAACAAAGCGGATTTCGTTTAGGTCGCGGTAAATTAAAGGGAGAAGGAGAAAAAATAAAACAAGAAAAAAACACAAAACAAAAATAACATAAAGGTTATTTCAAAATGAAAACGAAAAGTAAAATTTAATTAAAAAAAAAACCAAAAATTCAATAGATGATATCAAGACGGCGGCGATATGATTTCGTATTTCGTTGGCAATTCATGTGTTTAGGGAGTGTCAGGATAAGCAAGGAGATGACCAGATGATGAATATTATTAATTTTGGTTTTATGTAAAAAGAAACGAAACAAAAATTGGAAAACATTTAGTTAGCATTATATTTGGATTTTAAATGAGAAGATATTTGTGATGTTTAATTATGATGATAATGATGATGATGAATGTTAGATACAAAAGCAATGATTTGTGGTTTTTGTGGCAAACGTGGGGATAATGTTGGGTGTGATCTATTCGACTGGTCTGCGAGATGTCATCTTTCAGAGTTTCACACTGTGTGTGGTGAAGCATTGAAGAGACTCTCCGGTTTTGGGAATTTGCATTTAATTCAAATTAATCCGTTTATCGTTGGGGCAGTGGTGGCGGGTGAGTAAATGTTTGTTAAATCGGAATACTTTTCCGAGAATGAGACTAGTAAATTATTCAAAGCTGACTTTCTATCATTTGAAATGGTATAGGTATGTAAGGCAAGCAAATTTGGTTTGCAACATCAAGTTTTCATGTTCAATTTAATTAAGTGGGTTGTCAATCTTCTAATTTCTGAAGTTTCGAAAGAAAACAAACTTCTCATTAAATCTATTATTATATATACATATTTGAAAGACATACATCCGGACGACCAGGGTCTAGCTTGCCAATCAACTATTCGTGTTGTGGGTGCTACTTTTCTCTCACAGGTAGAATAGAGGGTGTGATAGACCTCCGAAGACTCAGGGTCTAGGTTGCCAATCGACTTTTCGTGTTGTGCCCGCTGCTTTTCTCTCAGCTAGAATGGAGGGCGCAGCAGATCTTTGGAGGACCAGGGTCTAGCTTGCCAATCAACTATTCGTGCTTTGCGCGCTACTTTTCTCTCACAGGAAGAATGAAGGGCGCGTCAGACCTCTGGAGGACCAGGATCTCGCTTGCCAATCAACTTCTCGTGTTATGCGCGTTACTTTTCTCTCACAGGTGGAATGAAGGGCGCGATAGACCTCCGAACGTTCGAGGTCTAGGTTGCCAATCGACTTTGCGTGTTGTGCCCGCTGCTTTTCTCTCACAGTTAGAATGGAGGGCGCAACAGATCTTTGGAGAACAAGGGTCTAGCTTGCCAAACGACTATTCTTTTCTCTCAAAGGTGGAATAGAGCTACAGTTTTTTTTTGCCGATTCCGAGCGGCGAAGTTTTAAGAAACTTTTTCTTTAACAGTTAATACTCTTTGAGTGTTGTAAGCAGTTTGAAATAGGCGATGCCACACAGAATTCGAGTCGTTGAGTCCAGGAATCGAACCTAAACTGGGTCTTTGTGTGAGTGTCGCACTCTACCACAGGTGGCCCCTGTTTTCATATTGGAAACTAGAATTTAGTTAACTGATAAATGACAAACTGAAAGGAACACATTTGACACTCTATAATGCTTGAATGGTTTTTGAATGCATTTAAATTTTTGGTAATACGTAGCGTGTACAGAGCCAGTGATGTACATTTGCTTGGCTTTCTAATTATTTAATCACTTGACCATTGTTTTTTTTTTTCAAGGAATCTGGATATCAGAGCGTTTACTGAAACCAATCCAGGGATGTATGACCTCCAAACAATGTGCATCAAGTTATTGACATATCTCGCAACTGAACAACACATGCATACCGATATAAACTGTCAAAAGGCAACTAATCCTGAATTTTTCGAAAAAAAACATGTCTTGTCATTTTAATAACCGCTTCGGAAGTGAAAAGTGCCTGAAACGATTTACTTCGAGAGAATGTTCCTAAATCAGAAACTGATAAGTTAAAAAGATGACTAACTTTCTCGTTTCCCCCTTTAGGATTTTTTGTGAAAGCATTTTTGACTCATTTTCGCAGTAACCCACCGCGACATCTGTACATTTTAATTTATCGTCTTTGAAGTTTTTCATCAACAAGCGCATGCGCTATGAATGTTCAACTCAGGAATCAAAGCACGTACTTAGTCACTTCACAGTGACGTCTATACTATGTTCAGCTTTACAATTTGAGAATGCCAATCTAATCTGCAGCTTTGTCAAACAATTTATATGTTCACGGTTTACATACGTATTGTATGTGCGGTTTCTAGAGCGGATTTAACCTTAAACATATAAAAACCATACGAAAACTTTTTTGTTTTCACTATGTACGTCCAATTTCGACCAGTTCCGATTGCAGGCGATGGGGTATCAGCCCCTTCTCCGTTGATTTTTTTTTTTTTTTTGCAAATTACGCACAATATGACGTCGTGGCGCAGTGAGTATAGTACGACGCTCACACGCCGAAGGTATGGATTCGATTCCCGGCTTTCATCTCGAATTTTTCACGCCGTCACCTCTCGAGTTGCTGACAACGCTCAAAGAGTGTCTATAAAAAATATACTTCTCAAAATTTCGCGGTCTCCCCGTGAACTGTAGCGCCACCCAATTATTATTATTGTGACCAACGGTTATTTGCTTGGGGGCCTTAAAAGCAGTGGGCAATTGCGAATTTGAATTCCTTTACAAGCATCAGATAATTTTACACTTTTGGTTTTGTAAGACGGTTTTTGTAAGACGTTAGAAACGTGTCGATAGAATTGAACAATAAACAAAGCGATTAATATTTTCGTTGTCGACAGTGAGATAAAATGCACGAACGAGAATCATTGCATTAATTTGTGAACAGTGAACCAATCTATTTGTCTCTTCTCAGTTTGGGAAGTCTGCTCTATATAATGCCGTCCACTGTGAGTTCTAAAGTAAGTTTAAAAATCATATACACTCAAATCAGTTTGTTGGTAAATACATAAAAACTGTTAAACTGATTTAAGTGAAAAACTTAAAAATATAAGCAGGAGACGAGAGTCAATTTAAATTTGTTTACATATTCTATGGTCATTTCAAAGAAGTAAAAACTTCGTGTTTCTGTTCAATCATCCATGCAAGGACTTCCAAAGAAAAACCAATAAATATACAAGAGTACACTGGGTTTCCAATGAAAAATAATTTTATCATTTCTTCAGCATTGAGTACATTGTCTGTGAATACAGTGAATACGGATGCTTAAGGGAACACTTATTGAAGAAAAGCTGAGAAAAACTTTATCAAAGTGAAAAGTTTGCAGTTCCATTTCAGAGAAATCTTCTATTATCGAACGCACGGTTTTACAAAAAGTAAACAGGAGCATTCAAATGCTAAGATGCTTCAGAAGTTAAAAATAAGAAACCAACTAATGTAATTCAAGTCAAAATCAACATCTTTGTCTGGGGAAATCTGTTAGTCTTCCAGAAAGAAGAATGGTTGAAGTAATATCGACCACATTCAGGGTTCATGAATAATTAAAAAACATACTTGTAAAAATATGAGTGACCCACATCTCGTTCTGACTAAGTCAAGAGTGATTAAATAAGATTGACAACATTTACTCAGCCGCGCGAAAACTTACCCACATAAATTGTGACCTTTTCAAATAAACACACTCCACAGTCCCACACATTGGCCACCGTAATTATCTACCTTACACAGTAAATATCTTAAATGTATGTTATGAGTAATGATCATGCAACAATTGACAAGCAAGCATAAGCACTTAAACTAATTAACAAGCATTCTCCAGCGAGATTAACCTAAAAGAACAAACAAAACAAATCTGCTTCGAGAAGCAAGGTGTAATTAAGCAGTGAGTAAATCGTTTCAAATCTGTGCTGGAAGCACACACACGCATACAAATACAAATGACAACAACATGAAACTCTAGACACCATGCAACGACTCATCATGCATTTCTATTGACGACGACATTCCGCGCAGCTGGAATCGGAACTCCACCTTTATCGAAGCCATCACCACCGTTAGGTTGGTCACAAAGGGTGCCAGCACTTCCACTGCCACTACCCGTTCCACTTCCACTCGAGTTCGATTCATAATTGCCATTACAGCGTCGCATCCTCGATGCACTCGCGGGTGGAGTGCTGCTCCCAACCTCGTCCACCGATTTCTCCTTAACGTTTCGATTATTATTCACCTCATCATCCGTGGCGTAGCGAAGGTTCAAATTCGAATCAAACACCGATGATGAGGTGTACAGCTCATTGTAGTAATAAGGCGTTGTCCGTCGCTCTATGCGATCGGCGCGCGGGGTCCCGGTGTTCAGATTTGACAGCGAGGAGCTATCGCGCTTGCCGTACGATTGAATGTTACGATTATCAACAGTTGAGAGACGCATTTGCGGCTGAGGTTGAGCCAAGCCACCTGGCATCGAGGAGGCGGGCTTAATGCTAGGCATCATCGTCGGGTACGGCTGCATCTGCTGCTGCACGGATGACATGGGCATGGAGGCGGGTGGTGTAAGTGGGTGGAAATTCGTCGTCTGGAGTTGCATTTGAATGGCTGCAGGTGATGGGCGCGGTGGGGTTAGAGGTCGTGACGGAGATAAGGAAAAGGAAGTGCGACGTACTGAATAACTCGGGACGGATGTTGGTCTACAGCAGGGAAGGTTGCAGGGTGGGGCTATGTATGGTGGGAAAATCATTTCAGTTGGGGATTCTGGGAGCTGCTTTACGAACAGATTGTAGGGGGATTTGGGGGTTTTAAATGAAATGTGCATGAGTGTGACAAAAGAAAAATAAAAAAAAGAAAAGAAGATTTATTTTGTTACCCATCACCTTATTGAAACTTAATGGTAATCGACTGTGTCTTTAGTATGGTACAAGAGATAACAATATTCAGTTAGAGTTAAATAATAAATATATGGTAAATGTACAAGTTTTTTTATCAGTCGCAATGAGGAAGAGGATTGAGTTTTGGCAATTTGATGGACGCGAGAAATCTTATTTGATAAGCATTGTTCCTTACTTTATAATAAAATTGTGGCACAGACAGGACTTGTTGGAAACCCTACACGAGTTGGTGAGTGACTTTGTGTTACACTTTGTGTCATTCTACGACTGGGTCACAATTCAGATTTCGAATGGCGATGTACGAACACGAAGTTTTAGAAAATTTGTCTTTATAACCTCTGATGTTCTGTAGAAACAGCTGGGTCTTAATTCAGGGTAGAAATCAGCAAACTTCGGATTCAGGTCGCACAGTTTTACAAACAAAACTAATATAATTTCGATTCATCTGCTTCTGTTTTTGTCTTGTCTGTCACGCGATTGCATTGACAAGTAATATTTTCATAGCTCTTTGTCACTTGCACGGACAGTACAAACTTGATCAAAAAGATCCTGAATTTCTTTCGGTTTTCTCAAAAGTACTTCTCCTTTCACCGAAACATAATTGCGTCAAACTTTAAACATTTCTCATCATCATCTTCTTTACCCAACATGTTCAAATAAACGGGTTGCAATGGCCATGCACCTCGATCCTCCGCCATTGACTATAACTCATCAGGAGCTATTTCCAAGCACAACCAGGTGAGTTTATGAACTTGATCCAACCACCTTGTCCTGGGTCTGCCGAGAGGTCGCCTACTTGATGAAATTGCATTTTATTCACGTTCCGGTACTCGTGATGTAGGGGATATTCGAACCACGTGGCCAAAGCAACGAAAGAAAAACCTTTCCGTCCGAACGGCACGCTCCGGAAGTCGTGATGAAGGCGACATCCGTACCACGTGGCCAAAGCAACGAAAAAAAGGCCTCTCCGTTCGAGAAATTAGTTGCTCAACATTGAGATTCCCCCGCACCGTCGCGTTTCTCAGCCTATAATGGGGAGTAACTTCCGCAGCGACACGGAAAAATCTTACCTCAGCAGCTTTTATTCGCGATCTTATTCTTTCGGATGAAGGGGACATCCGTACCACGTGACCGAAGCAACGAAATAAAGGCCTCTCCGTTCGAGAAATTAGTTGCTCAACATTGAGATTCCCCCGCACCGTCGCGTTTCTCAGCCTATAATGGGGAGTAACTTCCGCAACGACACGGAGAAATCTTACCTCAGCAGCTTTTATTCGCGATCTTATTCTTTCGGTCAGTATCGAAATTTCATGAGAGGGAGAACAAACACTGAGTTAAAAACCGATAACTTGGTGATTTGAAACAAAGATCGGCGTTTCCTTTTACTGATCTACTAAGCTGCGATCTTTTTCTTTTTTACGAGTGATGGAAGTTTCATTTTACTGATCTACCAAGCTCCCAGGTTAATCCTACAAGAAAGTTCAGTCTTGATCCTCCCATCACTCGTAAAAAAGACTCCAAGCCTCCAGACTTTTCCACCTGTGTCAATGAGACTGCTCTAATATATCTTGAATCAATCAGAGCTGTCTTCAATGTTTCTTTCGGCTGCTGAACAACTTTTATCGTTGCCATAAGGAGTCACATAAAGTCAATTTTTTAGCAGGCTTTCTCACTGGTTTTGTTCAAAACTTACGAATAACTATGTACAATGTCATACTTTTTTCTGTCGGGTCTGTCGTATACATTTATTATTAAATCAGAGGAATGGCACATGTAGTTGGGGAAAATTTCAAATAAATTCAAACTGTTACAATTGAAACGTTCTTTATTCAAATCCGCCGCTGCCAGAGAAGGTCAACGTATTTATATCAAAAATGCATTTGATTTCGGGTCGTTCAACTGATCAACTGGCTTGTACTTTTCCTAGCCAGAACGGGGTAGCACTATTCATGTTATGATGGGACAGTGTGTGGAGCAAGATTTCTTTTATTACCGTTTTTTTTTCTTTTACACACATGTGGCAGTCCAACAAAAAATAATAATATTGGAATCCTTGTTTAAAGCGCTTGTCACCGGCCAAATTGAGTAACTTTTTCATTTGAGTACTACCTATGGATCATTTCAAAATTGTGCCAATTTCCTTAACAAGTGCTGCCGTAACAATGTGATTAAGATTTAAAATTGCTAAACCTATAATGGAACTCGACCTTTATCAAAACCATCACAATCATTAGGTTGATCACAAACTGTGCCAATACCACTTTCACTTGTGTTCGAATCAAAACGAAAAGAACAAACTTTCCGAAAGGAATTTTCCGTACAAATTGTTTTGTGTAGTCTAGAGTTATTGACCAAAAACGGTAAAAGAAGATGTAATTTCTGACAATCTTAAAATGAAGTTTTTACTCTACACTCGGGTTGCTTAATAAAAATAGTCTGGGTAGAGTTGTATAGTTCCGGACGTACACAGTTCCTGGACCTAGATTCACTATCGAAACTATTGTAGTTCATGTCTGAAGATTTCGAAATATTCGGTAGTTTAAACATATATAGAGAAATTGTGAATGTGAAATAATTTACTTGAGACACATATTTTGTTGTTTCGTGTAGCTATATACACAATCCATCTATCATCGAACAATGTATATTACGGTGTAAAACGAAGAGAAATGTGGATATATGTCTTGCTAAAACATTGAACATATTCCTTCCTTTCTATTGTTCTGGAGACGGATACACGTTATGAACCTGAACATGATTTACAACTACTAGGGTACATCCATTCAACTGTATTCAGAGTTGGCAGCGTATAGTTCCATGGACATGTACATTTGGATAGTTGCGGATCTATATCGTTTGTAGAACTATGTATATTTACTGAGGCACTTCCAAATGTTATGCACACTTTGTTTTTATTAAAATTTCTTTTGCGGAAAGTTCCCATTGGAAATGTTTTCTTGTATATAGACCAGCACAATTTACTCTAAAATGTGTCTAGAATGGACCGTATGTGTCTGCATACGTAAACCGTCTTTAATATCAGCAGGTGGAAGAAAGTAAATCCTCCTCAGAACTAGTTCCTTTTCATAAAAGAACCTTTCCATATTCGGTCCAGTAAAGGAAGCATTTTGCGCAACTCTAATTCTGGATGAAAGCATTTAACCAACACCTTCTGACTAGCGGTCTTTCATCTAAATTGTAGTGATATGAACATACCAAAATTACTTCCTTTCATTAATTGATAAGTAATTGTACTTAAATCCACCCAAGAGATTCAAAATCTCCATCAAACGCTTTACAACCTCTCCACTTAGCATTAAAACAAGATTACGAAATTAGAGATTTTACATATAAAAAATTCTAACCATTAAAACGCTTTAAAGCAGCATTTAAGTAGCAGTTGAGCAAATGATATCGAGTTTCACAAATCTACAAACCGGCACAGTGGCTTTAATTGTCGCAGAGACCTTGCAATTAAGTTGCTTCGCTGAAATCTGGTTTTGTTCCGTCAGCGGCATCCTACTCGTAGCTCCAATACAATTCATTGACAGTTTGAGTCTTTAAAGCTCGGCGCGCGTAAAGAAAAGAATTTTGTTCCGGTAGAGTGAAATAAATTTAAAAGATGCTGCACGTTTTGCATATTTCTTGAATAAGTAAATTTAGTTTTATTGCTTGTTGACAAATCGATTAAAAAAAGTAGTTCCTTTTACGAACACTAGTGTATTTCAGGACAGACAGAGTTCGCATCATTTGCCAAATACCGGAGAATGGGTTAAGACCCTTTTGCTTAATGTGCTTACTTCCAAGCACAATCTTAGCTTTGTCCCCACATTCTTTCCCTAAGTTAAGAACATTTTCTACATGAATTTTCTGGTGAGACAAAACGATTTTGTCACATTCACACAAATTTAGTCATTTTTATACAGTTTGCCAATAAGGTTCCATCACTATCAAATCGCCAAGACCCTCTGTTCCTCTCCATCACATTCCACCACCTTTTCTAAGCCTACACTTAAATTAAAATTAGGTTACATGAAACATTGGTGCATAATCCAGCCAAGATGCTTAGTTGTCGTACAACGCTTATGTTTAAAACCGTAAGCCCATCGCCGAGTCACGACAACGACATTCAAATTAATAAATGAATTTACATATACAGAGTGTGCAGCGAACATTAAGAAATTTGACAATTTTCCGGATCATAGAACTTACCTTAGTCTCTGACATCCAAACCGCTCCGCTTTGCTGCAAGTCGATTGCCTCGCGCAGCTTACGATACCAAGACTCTGTATCGTTCAGCACAATTTGAGTGCTGAAAATGTGAGACCAGACGCGCTCCAATTTCTGACACTGCTCCAAGAGCTTCTTGGAGCTTTTATGCGCCGACTTCGGAATGCCGTGGCGCAGCTGTTTGATAACGTGCTTGCTATCGGTCTTGAGGAAAATCACAATCGGATAGAATTGTGCATAGTTGAGGCGATCCACCGCGTTTGGTGTGATATCGAGTAAGGCGTGCTTCCCGCGGTCCATGATGTCGCGTATATTGGAGAGCCGCACAATGCGGCACTTAGAGTTGGTCTTATCGTCGTCCTGCAGCGGGGCTGTGAACTTGTCTGGAAAATCTTTGGTGAGTTTTTCTCGGGAAATGTCAGATACGGGCCCGAACAGAACTACTGGTCGCACAAAGCCCGGGTGACGCAAAACTACACGTTCATATGCTGGGAATTTGGAGATCGAGTCCGAGAACACAACGTCATCCCAGTTTTCACGCGATAGGCTTTTGGATCGTCGATGAGTTGACCTGAAAGCAGGGAAACGGAGCAAAATAAACAATCAGCACGTATGGGAGATTTTCAGGCAAATTTACCGTCTCCTCCTAAAGAAGTTTCCTCTTGACTCTGATGCATTCATTTCCTTCTTGGTCGCGTTGAATTGTGCAGTGGCCAGTTCCTCGGCACGTGACTTGTTTGGAATCACACCGCGTTGCATTTCCTGATGACCACGTCCGATTTTCAACACCTGCCACGAGCCCACGACGCCATTGTGGAGAGTGTCAATGACCCGGAATACGTCGCCGGCTTTAAAGGCCATCTCTCCCTTGGAGGGATTGTCACAGTGGAAGTGGGTCTTAATGTGGAATGAGTCACCGCGCTGATTGGCCACCACCTCCTCATACTCCTCCTTACAGTACTGAACGATCAAATCGATCCGGTCTTGTAGGCTCAAGAGGAAGAGCACTGCCTCTTCCCTTGTAACGCCGTGCATGTCCATGTCGTTGACTTTCAGAATTTTGTCACCCGGTGTCAGGCCCTGCAAAGAGGCTGGACTTCCGGGCTGGACTGCTGTGACGAATATGCCGGCTTCGTTGCCTCCTGTTAGCCGAATGCCAACGCTTCCTTCTTTTTGGAACGATATGAATCTGGGTTCAGCTGATTGGCGCGACCGCTGGAGTGGGTCGTCCTCATACAATTGCCTACGTGAGCTGTAGAAGTCCTCCCCGGTTCCGCTGCCTCGTGGCGGCGGCGGTCTTGGGGGTTCATCTGTTGTTCGGGTACGAGAACTGTTTCCGTTTGGAGGTGTGCTTGGCCGGTCCAACTGTGACAGTGACACGTCCATGAGCGGACCCCTCGATCGTCCCCGTGGCGTGAGATTGCTCTTCTCATCGACCAACCCTGCCGGACCATTTGACCTCGTCGGGGGCTGAACGTAGAGGTTTTGAGATGAATAACTGGCACCTCCACCCAGATACGGATCGTCCAAGTTGTTGCTGCAATTTGAAACCTGCTGGGTGTGTGAGTAGAGCGACGACTGCGTGGTTGAGTTGTTCAAATGGTTTGTGTTGGTGTTTGTTACTACTGCCTGATTTGTGATGTCACGAAGGACGACCAAGTTCAGGCGCTCCTTGCATCCGTCGATGATCTTCTTCGCCTCCTTCAAGCTCATTGTGTCACCGCAGTTTGTGTTGTGTATTCTGCTAATGATGTCCCCCTCCTGCAGGGAATATCCGTTCGCAGCAAGCTGATCTCTAGCCTTTGACGAGATTTCCTAAACAAACAAAATAATTAAAAATGCAAAGTTGGTGGGAACCTGTTGCGCTTACCTTTATAAACAATCGGCAGCCCAAAACGACGCCATAGTCCTCTTTTTTACTAGACTTGGTTAGGGTTACTTTGATGGGCTGTCCAGGGCCGGGGGCATTTAGAATCGGCGACGCTGTGGCTGCACTCACGCCGGGAGTTGTCAGTGGCTGCACTAAGCCCACGGAACTCATGCTGTGCGAGTGCTGGTGTGAGGTGGCGTTACTTATTGGGACGCGACGTTTAACGACTAATGTTACTGTGTTACCACTGTCGCGTAGCACCTGAACCGCCGTGGCATACTCGACGTTCTCTAGGCTAACGCCATTTACCGAGATGATGCGGTCGTTAACTCTGGAAGTAGACAAAGGAAGCAGACGACGGAAAATTATTTGATTAGCTAATTGGAACATGCGTGTCTGTGAAAGCAAAATAAACAATGAGATTTTTTCCCCTCGCTGTGGGGAAAACGAGAATAATTAGATAAGAGAGTGGAACTCTTATTGAATTATTATCTGCTGGTTGACACAGATGGGGGCTGCTTTATCTTGGGTGGTGGCGCTTGTTTGTTGGAGTAGGTTATCATTGGAGGGAGTGGACTAATGCATCACAATGCAGACAGAGGGAACATGTTGCGTTGATAAGATTGCTGAGCGATGAGAAGTGGGTTCTGAGATTCTAAAAAGGAAAATGCTGATGACATAATCTACGTTTTTTGTCGGTCGATAAGAATGGTGGGAAGTGTTACAGTACAATCCTTCATTGCAAATTTTCTGCTGTGCAGCAGACTTGAGCTTGCATTTTGCTGTGAAAAGATACCAACACATCTTGCAGTAACAAATATCATAGCAACAAATCCATTTAAGAAGATTGATGACGTTCCTCCTTATTGTCATAGTTAAGCACAACATCGTACAGCAGAGTGCTCCTAAATGACAAAAGTGCACCCTCACAGATCCCTTTTCTCATTGACTCTGTGCGGAAATTATTGAAATTAGTATGAGTCATCATCAGCCTCGAGCATCTTACTAATTTCAATAAATCTGATGCTCGTTCGCCGCTGAACAACTTAACACGACTCCAGAATGTGTTCATACTGTATAAAAGCCATCATAGTCGAGGTCATGGAGGGAAGGGAGAAACGCAAACAAAGCAATTGTCGGACTCACGTCCGAATGCACAAGAGAAAGGCAAGCAAAACGTTTAAATTTCTGATGGCGCACAACTTTAAACAGAATCTTCGCTGTAAGCTGTGTATCGGGTTTCGTAGTCGAGCTGAAGCTCGCTCAAATTTGATTTGGCAGAGATGATTAGGGGAAACAGAAGGCAATTCAATCTGCACAACCTTTGATCTGCAAGAGGAAGATTACGGAAATATGATTTGGGTTGTATGATGATGAAATAAATGTGTTATCAACTAAAACCACAGTTATTTCTCTTTGGTATTTTTGAATGTAATTTTGTATTTGTTTTGACGTTGCCGTCCCGGAGTTCAGTGGGGAATAATTCAATTCAATCGCTTCCTCATTTGTATGGTCACAACAGAATGATGTGTTTCTAGTACTGCGATGTAGACAAAGTTAATGCATTTGTAAAGGTTATCTACGATGGTAGGGGACCTACCATCGTAGATATTTGGAACAAGAAATGGAAGCTTTGAAGGATACAAATTACCACTTGTCCTTTTTAATGTCTTCTGTTCGTATTTTAAAATGATTAGATAATTTAAAAAATGAACTTTGAATGAGTTTTATAGGTTATGTCAAAATTTAATGCTGAGTTGTTTCCCTGTCAACTCCCTTTTTATGATTTTCGTGCTAAATGAGAAATAAACTTCCTAATTGATCGTGACCTACCAAATGAAGACAAATTAACACGGAATTATGACGATTGTTAAATTAAAGCCCAGAGGATGGTATTGTTTCCAAGCCTACTCGTACCAATTAAGATTCTGACGTAATTTCAAATTAGTGAATCTTTAATCAGTCTTGAGAATATTCATAAAATCAAATTATTCAGTGTGATGGTACCACAGTAGCCTTGGGATGTTTTTAAAGTCATCACCTTACGAAATGTGCCGTGAGAAGGAATGCCACTTGAGGTTTTGATACAATCGATTTAGATGAATTTTAAAGAAAGCAATACTTTGTGTTCGTCGATTCTTGGACTAGACTGAGTGCTCATCTCTCTCACACATTGTCGCCCAGAAGAGTCAGAAGTAAGCCCTATAACAACTGCTCACTTGAACTGTACGCGGTATGGCTCCCGCACAGGTGGATTAAACTAAGGTATGATGGAGACTTCAACAAGAGATATTACCACTTAACACGTATTTTCAGCAAATCGAAAGGCATTGAGATGAGGGAAAAGGGAAAATCAACATGAACTAAGGTATGATGGAGACTTCAACAAGAGATATTACCACTTAACACGTATTTTCAGCAAATCGAAAGGCATTGAGATGAGGGGAAAGGGAAAATCAACGAAAGACTACATTAGGATGCAACTCTTGAACTGCCTTGTTCAAATTGAAGCGGAGAAGTCCAAAACTGTCTCATGGCTTCAATGTACCGAAATGCATCGCTTCGAACACAAATTGCAGAACAGAAAAGCCCATTAGGCGAAATGAGGTTTTTCTCTTATCTAGGCATTTCTAAAAATCGAATGATGCTACGAAGCTCTGCCTCACTCTCCAAATTTTGCCCAATACGACTTTTTTTAATTTCAAAGTAGTCACTCGCCACATGAGACGAGGGGCTATATCCGGTCAGGAAAGAAGTTTTAATTTTCTAGGCGGATTAAAGAAGCTGGCTGAAACGAACCAAATTTCGGATCTCAATCAATTGTCAGAAATGTTCAACTTTTTGTAAAATAAGTACACATCGTTCTGCTCTTAATCTTGAACACCGCAGCACAGCTCGTCGACAGATCAAGTTTGAAAACTGAGGTAATTTGTTGTCAAGATGTTTACACTGTCCACAGTAAATTAATTCTCATTGCGCAATTCTGATGAATTTCTCAAGGGCAAAAGGAAAATCTATAAACAGTAGCAGATTGCCGACACTTTATGAGCCAATTTCGATTGTTCTAATGGTGTGAAGTGTTTCAAAGCACGTCAAAGCAACGCCGTCTAAAGAAAGCTTAAATGGTTAATTATCAAATGTCGTTTCTTAATTAATCAGACTCAACAAAGTCGTGCTTCGATGTGGACAAGACAATGCGGCGCCAAGCAACGAGGCACAGTATTAATCTGTGTTTAATGGACACTTTAGACAATTTTTCTGGAGGAGTGTGCATTGCTCTCTAGTTTTCCGTGTTAAATTAACTAAGAATCATTTTGACGCGGATACTCTACGCCTTACAGATCGTGCATACTCAAACTGCACAATCAATTTGTAGAAAATTGGGTATTTATGATTTACCGCTCACCTATAATGGAATTTATTTAGTTTCATAAAAAATTCGTTCTTGTGAATAATAAAGGGATTGCGATTCTGCAGATAACATTAACGTTTCAAGTTGATGTCGCATACTGATTCCATGCCTGAAGCATTTCAGCATATATTCGGATATAGTTGTGAAGTAACGCCTTGTGTGTGTAAAAATAAACCAAAAGAAACCAAAGATAGTACTTCTTCGACAATCTTGGTGTTTGCAACAAATTATTAACTAACTGAACGTCAAGATACAAATGTCTCGATAGGGAACATTTGTTGTAAACGAGCCCTTATTTTATTTTTGTTTGTTTGCTGTGACATCTGTGAAAAATATTTAGTATACATCAAGTCATTGAACAGACAACATCATATTTTTTCATCGTGTTAAAAATGTCGAATTTTGTACCAGAAAGTGATGATTTGCGGAAAGCGTTCATTTTTTGTTTTCATTTGAAAAAAAAGTGCTGCAGAGTCGCATCGAATGCTTGTCGAGGCATATGGTGATCATGCTCTATCAGAAGCAACATGCAAAAGATGGTTTCAACGGTTCAGAAATAATGATTTCGATGTGAGAAATGAAGGACGTGGAAGACCACCAAAAAAGTTTCAAGACGCCGAATTAAAAACGATATTGAATGGAGATGACACTTTGAGTCAAAAGCAAATGGCAGCAATGTTAAATGTTGTACAACAAACAATTTTTTAAACAATGACCGTTTAAAAGCTATGGGAAAGATCCAAAAGTGTGGAAAATGGGTGCCACATGAATTGAATGAAAGACAAATGGAAAACCGAAAAAACATATTTTGCTTCAAAGACACGAAAGAAAATCGGTTTTGCATCGGATTGTTACTGGCGATGAAAAATGGATTTATTTTAAGAATCCTAAACGGAAAAAATCATGGGTTAATCTGAGAAACCATCAACATCGACTGCAAAACTAGATCGATTCGGCAAGAAGACAATGCTGTGTGTTCGGTGGGACCAGAAAGGTGTGCTGTACCACGAGCTCCTAAAACCGAATGAAACCAATAATACTGACCCCTACCGACAACAAATGATCAATTGGAACCATGCATTGATCGAGAAACGACCAGAATGGGCCAGAAGACACGGCAAGGTGTAATTTTGCTCCATGACAATGCACCTGCACACAAAACAAAACCGGTTCAGGATGCAATCAAAACACTTGACTGGGAGCAGCTACCCCACCCGCCGTATTCACCAGACTTGGCTCCTTCCGACTTCCATTTGTTTCTATCGATGGGACACGAATTGGCTGAGCAGCACTTTGATTCCTACGAGGAGGTCAAAAATTGGGTGTCTGATTAATAACAATATACGACTCCGAATGGCGAAATTTGAGAAGCTTTCTTAGTCAGAAATTACTCTTTGAGTGCTGTCAAAAATTCGAAAAATTGGTGTTGAGCTGGGAGTCGAACTTAGACCTTTCGGCGTGTGAGCGTCGCACTCTACCCACTACGCCACGGCGACCACGGCGGTCTGGTGTCTGATTGGTTTGCTTTAAAAGACAGACAATTTTATTGGCGTGGTATTCACAAATTGCCAGAAAGGTGGTCAAAATGTTTGGAAAACAATGGTCAATACTTTGAATAAAATGTTTTTACTTTCCCATTAATAATAAGTGTTTTATTTTCATTTCATACCGGTATGCCTGGTATAGTCAAGTTGCATTGCTTTTAAGGGTGTTATTTGGGGGATATAATTCTTACGGTGTGATGCCAGTCACCATCTTTGACTTAACCTAACTCATTTATACGATTTTTAGAACAAACACACTGCAGATTGGGTGAATACTTAACACCCTAGCTACATATTTTAATCCCGGAAACATAATTTGCTTGAATACCTTAGCCAATAATAACCGACGAATTCAATATTTTGAGTTACATACTCGAATTTGTTGTATCAAATAAGTTTGAAAAACGAAACCTTTAAGGAGTAAGTGAAGTTGGTAATTTATTACTAAATTAATAAAACAATTATACTGGCAGGGCATTAGGTTTAATGTAACACTGCAGGTACAAACTTTAAATTTGTGCGAATTCTTTAAGAGTAACTAGCTTAAAATAGTAAAATAAATATAAAAAAATTATATATAATAAATCAAGTGTTTTAAGCACTTTTTTAAACTCAGAATTATTTTTTTAAAGCTGATACTATCAACATTTTTTTTTTACTTATTTACATTTCTACGAACTTAAAATTTTGGAACTAACAGTGCTGCTTCAGATTAAATATCAATTGAAGGCAATGAATAAGGCTCGGCTTATAATAATAATAATTGTTGGCGCAACAGTCCACGAGGGGCCTAGGGCCTAGCTTGCTTATCAACTACTCGTGTTGTGCGCGCTAAGTTCTCTCACGAGTTGAGGGGACCTACAGTTTTTTGCCGATTCCAAACGGCGATTTTTTGAGAAGCTTTCTTAGACAATTATTACTCTTTGAGTGTCGTCAGTAGCTTGAAGGAGGTGGTGCCGTGGAAAATTCGAGGTGTTCAGCTGGGAATCGAACATAGACCCTTCGGCGCGTGAGTGTCGCACTCTACCCACTACACCACAGTAGGTTCGGCTTACAATTTTTATTATTACTGACTTAGTGAGAGTTGTACAAGGTGTGGTACGAACTTTCTGCTAAAGTTTTAAGCCGTTCCATCAGAATAAATCTAGTTGCGGCTCTTTATGACTTTAAGTAAAACAACAATATAAAGAATATCTAGAAACCGAATTCATTTTCGTATGATTGTTTGATGTCTAAGAAATGTGGCAGAATCGACATGTTCCTCCGATTATACTGAAATACTGTTCCATACTGAGAGAGCAGCGTACGAGCACCTCATACATACTGTTAATATGGCAAGTGTGGCAGAAACATCAAGGCTTTTTGTATGAACGAAATAATGGTGAAAGCGAAAAACTTATGAAAACGATGCCTTCAAAAATTACTTAAATGCGAACGCTGACTTCAGAGAAGATGACCTGTTTGGTTAATTTTATCCTCACCGTTTCCAAAAATAGGGGAAACTAAATGTGGCAGTCCTTTGTGGTTTGCCAAAATGGTGACTAATTCCCGGAATGAAAGCAGATTTCCAAAGAACTGCTGCTTGCAATGCAAGTTAACAACCGTAACTCGACACAGGTTTCGAAATCAGAACAGACAACTGACGCAATCTTCATTCCGATGGAATGTTAAGTAAAAAGAAAACAAATTAACATAAATTCTTGATCCTGATTTGTTGGCTTACGTTGGTTGAATGGACAATTATGAGAAAATGATTTCGATTAATTAAAATACTGAACCATTCGCAAATCCGAGATATGAATCGAATCACACAACGGCACAAGAGCCGTTAAAAAACACACAACTTGGTATGCCGAATTGAAGGTACCAAACATTCGATATGCTAGTTAAAGTCCATTGCCTCTAGAAGTAATTCCCTTTTCGTCTTTGAGGTGGAAGGCCGAAAAGCGCCTTGAGACCCAACCGAAGTGAGAACAAGGCAACAATGCGAAATGCCTGCTGCCTCAGTGCAAGAAAGCGGACGCAAGTACCTGATGGTGACAGGGCACTTTTGTCGTCTGTATGAATCAGAAGCCAGGAACTCAGGAAGTATCAGTTACCCTCAAATAAAGAAAGGCAATTCGTGGAATTAGACGACACATAAGAGTTGCCACCAGCAGCGACACAATGAATATGAAACCCAATAGAACTCTTTGTCGGCGACATTCTCGATTTGGCCTTGCGTGCTAGACTCAATACATTATTCCATGCACGGTACACATCATCACTCAGGTCTTACACTCCCCCATAGACCACCGTGAGGGACCTAACCCCTTCGCGCTGTCAGTGCAGACATTCAATTTCGCACACTTTCGAGTGAATAAAAACAAAGTCCCCTTTTTTGCGTCGTGGATGGGGCAATCACTGAAATTATGATAATTTACCATGCATTTCAAAGCGTTTGTTCGCTTTATTTATTCCGGAGATACACGCCACTGTAATACGCTAATCCGATCCAACCGAGAGTCAGTGGCAGCAGAGGCGTCGCGGTACCTTTTAGCTCGTTTGTTCAGCCACCGACGCACGGTATTGTTTGCAGAATCTATTTGCAGAACAGTTACAGACACACGGACTGTTTTTGGAACTCGCAATTAAGATCCCATCCACGATCGAGATAACAACAATAGAGAGTAGTACACGCCAAGTCGAGGTGGGGACAGTAAGGCCATAAATTACCGGCTATCGGTACAGATTCGACCTGCAAACGACAGGGAAGCAAAGGCATGGGAAGCAAATACAAACAAAAGACGGAACTGTGCCAGGTAATGACCATGCGACGACGGACGGCGGTAATCCCAAACGGATTTGCGCGATGTGAATCGCTTAATAACACACTTCTGTGTACCGAACTGCTCTCGGTCAGGTACGAGTAGTAACTTATGGGGATTTAGTTTACTAGTCACTTTTTTTGCTGTCAAGTAAGTAGGTAGTCAGGTGAGATTTGCTGGAATCTAGGTAGAGCATCTAGAATACGCAAAATCGCACATACCAATGCCGGGTATCAGATGGAACGAAAGTATACCACACATCCGTCTGGCATGTGGAGTGAATAATTTAGAGAGCAATGTGGATTGCAGAGGTTGACAACTTGTCCAACTGTTGCCCACCGAGCACCGCGCACCGCAGTAACTTAAGCGCTTTACAGGGTCACTCACAAAATTCAGCGCGATCACATGAATAGTCATCACCCATCGAGAGGCGAATATGTATCTGCGGGTTGGCACATTCACTGAGATACTTTTAGGTGTTGACATAATGCTTTGACGAATTTCAGTTTTTACGACACACTCGCACACGAACTATAAACGCGGCGAAGTGGAGCATGCGGGGTGACGAATGTTAATTACAAAATAACGAACTTATTGCCATTGCGACACGATTAAGTAGCGAATGTTTGACACCACGCATCCGACAACGAATTTATGGCATTTCTGAGCAATCAGCAGCGAAGGTTGACTCTCGTCAGCGATGTCGCTTATCTCGGGAAGTTTTTTCGCACACTTCTGCGACATTCCAAAGACACTGAAGCTTGAAGCCAAATTTACTCATCAGCGGATAAGGTGTATGACTGCATCTAAGTCTTGTGATTTTAAAGTTCTCATACCAGTTAGGATATTAAAAACAATTTTGTGTTGATTACCTCACACTGCTGGGCCAGAGTCAATATTGTGACACATGCTTCGACGGAATCGTGAATGGTGTTTGCACTGACACTCTTTCAAGTATGTTGTGCGGCCGCACAATTTGCCACTGCGTGGCGGAGGAATGTGGTGTGCTGGTGGGGAATATTTTTGACGGTAGCGGACTCGAAGGTGGGAAGGTCGCTTCGAGTACCGAGTGTGTTTTTTGTCACGCCCACAGCGATTCTGGTTTATTGAACCTACTGTCAAGGCCAATGATCGGGGTTTGTCATGAAAATTCTGTGGAAGTGAACAGGTCTCTAGAATCGTGTTGGTCAAGTTGGTTCTTGTGATAACGGTACAAATTGCGCATAATTATGGGATGTGTAGTTCAAAGATGCTTACTCATGGGGAAGCGTTACCATATTGTTTGCTCATCAAGATAGTTTCCTCGCCAAACCAACATCATTCAAACAAATGTAAGAAAAAATATTTTTAATCTAGGAAATGTTTGTCAATTTTCAGCATAAATTGCGGTGGAAAAACATTTTTTTTTTTTCGAAAACCACTTTAGTGGCATGTACATTTTGAGTGATTTCCGTAATGTGTCAAATAAAGAATACTAGAGAAGTTCAATTAAGAGCTTATGCTATAGGGATGATCACGCACAATCGATATTTCTACTCTTTTTCACATTTTTTTCAACTTTTCGCATCGGTACGCTATACCGTTATTTGCACGGCTGCATTGCCTTTACTATGAATGTACATAATGTCAGCTAATCATTTTTGAAGGTGGGGCAGTAGTGCAAAATACGGAAAAGTTGCTTTCTTGAGTGTTCAAAACGATAGGGAATTGATTTAGTTTTCTTCTTGATATCTTTATTCAAAAAGAATTACGAAGGTTGCCTTTTATATTTCGGGATTGGGCAACCCTGGTGTTGCACTCTGGCAATTGCCAGCTCTATCGCAAAGTTTGACATTTTTGAGGTTATACGTACTCAGAACATTTTGACATACGAGCGCTATTTGTGTTGTTTACAGTGACTTAAAAGATTCATCACGCCCAAAAAATGGAATTAAATCGTGAACATGTACGTGCGACTATTTTTTACAACTTTCGACTTAATTCAACTTAATTCAATTTTTGGCGATGAAGCTCCATCAAGGACCAGTCTTTATCGATGGTATGGTGAATTCAACCGAGGTCGTAGATCACTCCAAGACGAATTTCGTGAAAGTCGTCCAAAATCAGTTGTTGTTCCGGAAACCATTGATGCTGTACGCCAACTGATATTGCAAGATCGTCATGTGACCTATCGTGAGATTGAGACAACCTTAGGCATTAGTGGGACCAGCATACATTCATGAACATTGAACCGTCAAAAAAATTTGTTCGCGTTGAATCCCATAGAATTTGTCAAGCGCTCAAAAATAGGCTCGTGTCGACTGGTCGAAAGAAATGCTCCAAAAATATGATCGCGGTGCTTCGAAATACGTCTATGACATCATGACAGGTGATGAATCGTTGATTTACGCGTATGAGCCCGAAAGTAAGCAGCAGCCGACCGTATGGGTGTTTCAAATTAAGCCAAATCCAGCAAAAGTTGCTCGCGCACGAAGCACTTCCAAGCAAATGGTCGCCTGATTTTTCGGAAAAACTGGGCATGTCGCAACCGTACCACTAGAACGAACAGTCAATTCTGAGTGGTACACAACCATTTGTTTGCCAGTTGTCTTCCAAGAAATCAGGAAAACCAACCGCCGAAGACGAATCACTCTTCACCACGACAATGCGAGCTCTCACACATCGGCTCAAACAACTGCATTTTTGAGCACTAAAAACATCGATTTGATGAGTCATCCGTCGTATAGTCCTGACTTGGCACCGAATGACTTCTTTTTATTCCCATACGCAAAAATAAAATGAGAGGTCAACGTTTTTCAACACCTGAAGAAGCGGTTGATGCTTTCAGAATGCATGTTTTGGAGGTTTTGGGCATCTGCACCGGTCTCACCATCGATAATGACCGGATGAAGAACTGCAGCACAAAAAGGTATACGAAACAGAAACAGATACCATCCCCCTGCAACAGTACTTGTTGAAACTGTTCACGAAGGGAAACTGGTACCAATTATCGGGAAGTCGAGGAGTTAAGTTACCGAACAACGATATCAATATATCAGGTTGATCGAGGAGATTTTTCCCCGACATTTACTGAATGCGTTTTTTAGTGATGGAAAGTACCACGGAGTCTAAACGGCAAATATAGACTCATATAACAAGGAACACCAACGACACACAGATCTGAACCCTCCGATGTTAAAAAAGGACACTTCTAAATTGTTTAAATAATAATACAATGCCGAGACAGTCTACAAGGGAACCAGGGCCTAACTTACTCAACAACTACTCGTGTTGGGCGCGCTACTGTTCTCTCACGAGTAGAAAGGACCTACAGCTTTTTGCCGACTCCGAACGACGAAATTTGAGAAGCTTTCTTAGACAGTTATTACTCTTTGAGTGTTGTCAGCAGCTCGAAAGAGGTGGTGCCGTGAAACATTCGAGTTGTTCAGCCGGGAATCGAACCTAGAACCTTCGGCGTGTAAGCGTCGCACACTACCCACTACGCCACGGCGGCCACTACATGGCGCGACTGACATGGCGTCGTTTTTTCAGCAAAACAAGTGCGAGTGCTTAAGAATAGATCATGGGGTTGGAAAAATGCAACTGGAAATAGTTTCGATATCGTTTGCTTATTTTGGATGGGGCATGGGTCAACATGCATCATCAATTATCTTTACCCAGCAAACGTACTCCAAATACTAGGTAAGACAAAGCTACCGATGTATGATCTACTGTTGTGGCCATAATTATCGGAAGGAAATAAGGTTTGGTTGACTATTCTTTCTTCAGTTTCATTCAATCCAGAGTTGACCTGGTTTTCAACTAACATGTGTACAGTGCGCTGCCTCCAATTTCGCACCTCAAGTTCACTTATGGGCGCCATCTCAGACATGGACTGCTCAGTTGCGTTGTGTCTATGGTTCGGAGTCAAAGTCTCTTGGAACGAGAACGGCGTTGTCCTATCGCTTTACATGGCCTAGTCATCTATGGATGAAACATGATTAGGCGCACGCTACTATACACCTTATGAAGTTCGTTCTTAAATCTTCTTCTTTTAATGATTTCAAAAGAGGAAAAATAGCGAAAACTCGTCAAAGGGAAATATGAAGGTGCCTCGGGAAATGTTTTCGTCTTCTTTTCAGTTTTTTTTTTTTTAACTTTCAGTACGCCAGACATGAGTGACTGAGGTGCTCCACAAATTCCATTTTGTATTTCGAGGGATGGCTCTATTAGTGCCTTTTGAATAAACAGCGATTGGCAAAGAACTTTCTCTTTCTTGGTGCTGGGTGCTAAGCAGACATAAGTGAAGTTCTGCTTCGAAGTTTTTACAGCCCATTGTAGCGCTGTCTCCGCAACGTTGATGTTGTACACTCTTCCTCGCCTAAGAAAACAATGCGCACCATGCCGAAATATTAAATCATTTTGAAGGCGAATTAAATTCGTTACGCTCTTTAGCAAAGACAGTGGACCAACTCGGCCATTGCGGTTGAAGTAGACTACGAACTCCTTCCCCATCCGCTGTGTTTATCATATTTTGCCCTTGGGACGACTCTGGAACTTAATTTTGTTTACAAACGTCCAAATATTACGTTTCGGACAGAACTTTAAGTCGATAGTGAACAAACTCACCAACACAGAGATTTAATTTGCACACCGCCAGGAAACCATTATTTTTTTAAGAAATTAAAAGAAGTTAGAGCACCGCTGGGTGAAGTGTGTCAATATTAAAAAAAAAAAAGAATTTCACCTGCTTTTAAGATCACTCTCGTTCTTCAACTTCCAACACAAGGCAAAGTGCGGCTTGCTTTTGTCGAACAATCCCCTCGCGGTCATTCGTCTGTGCATTTGCACACACTCTTTCAAAAATTGCGTGCGAGTCTCCCAAGTCTTTGCTCTCCACAACGGAGTACGACCTTGAAGGTGCGAATAACTTGTTACCGATCTTGTTTAGAGCAGTAATCGCTCTCAAACGAACATTTAATTCAATCTCGCCACACATGTAACTGGAATGCATGCATTGCAATCGAAATTGAGATCATTTAACAATTCTTTAGAATTTCATTATTACATCGTGGGAATCCAGCTCGGAATCACAGATCACAGAGTTCATATTCTCTCAGGACCAAAGAGTCACGCATCGGTGCCAAAGTCCTCCCCAATTAAAAGCAAATTTATTGCCCATTCCCACCAATTCCACTTGTGTCTTGTCAATCCACTTACAGACACTTCCAAGTTGCCCATGTGCTGTGCCCAGAGAAATCCCCAATAGAAATCTATGCCTCTCACTCCCGTCCCTCAAGTAGCACGCACCCAGTGCTGAGCATATGAGCGCGCACACAGACACTTCATATCACTAGAGAGCAAAGTAACAACCACTTACTGCAGTCTATCCTCGGCTGGGCCCCCCTTAAGCACATCACTCACAGCTATCGATGGATCGCCGTTGGCGAAATGTGGATTATCTCGGCCTCCAGAGACGGCGATACCGAATCCATATCCGGCTACTCTTGTCACCGCAACTGTATGGTACTCCCATGTGGTTCTATCACCCTGCAAATAGAAATTGAAAGTCAATATTAGTCAAATGCCAAGCCACTCATTTCGAAGTCTAATCTAATTATGAATGCAAACAGTCCAGCAACGGAAGGAGCGGGAGTCGAACGAAAAACTGGAATTTACATAACACTATCAATTCTTTTGGGGCTAAATATCAATCGGATATCGTCAAGTTAACGATTAGACCGCGGAGGAGACACGCACATCTTTCTCAATGAACGAGCCGACGAGTGCCCGTGAATGAACAAACAGTCGGAGGGCAGGGCAGGGCAAACACCTTGTCTTCGCTTTCCCCCAAAAAGCAAATAAATCGTCGTCGTAGCCGACACCGTCGCCACTGACGCCCATTCAGTGCAGGGCCCTGCTGCTATCTTCTGTCTAGGGCTTAGCCCGCATTTGAATAAGGGAATTCTGTCTTCCGAAGACACGCGTGGGTGAGTCCGCACCAGAGGTGAAATTAGACTTTAGCCGGTTACGAAAGATGCTCGTCGCGCACATCACCATATCCACACTCTGATTAGCAGCGATGCAATTAGGCAAGACCCAGGCTTTGCACGAAAGGCGAGTCTTTTGCCGCAAGTATGTTGCTAATTAATGTTCGGTTTTGTTGCGGGAAGAGAATCGAATGGGTTGCGAAGTGCAACGATTCGCCATTAACTTACCACGATCATGTTGTTCGGAATGTAGTCTGGGAACTTCATTGTGATGTGCTTCGCTTTGTTTATCGATGGCAGGAACGAATGAGGTAACAGATGGATTTTTGTTGAATTTTATTTCTTTTAATTTATTATTTTACACTTGAGGTAGATGACCAACAGGAAGTTACATGTTTTCCACGTTTCTTTGGTTTGAGTTGGTTTTGGGTGTTTACTTGAGTTAGTTATTCACATGTCACAGGTGGTCTTTTACTTTATTTCCTAAGCACTCTTGGAAGACATTTCTTAAGGCGCTGTAAACGAGTTTATGAGGAACGTTTTAAATTTTTGAGATTAAACATCTGAAAACGTTGGGAGAAGCTTTACGACGCTCTGCTCGCGCTAATGGGCTTGCTTGCACGAGCAAATTATGTTTCCCTCGTCGTGTGGTCAGGAAAAGACATTAATTAAAATTTATTGCAGACTCCGGATGTGTGAGTTATGGGAGAATCCACGGAATCTTGCAAAAGAAATCTTAATTTCGACATCGTACGAAGGAGGAATGGTGACGGACGGATTGTGCGCAAATGAGGGGTTTTTGGAAATCAGTTCTGTTAATTTAAACTCATAGCGAATGCACTTTTTTCCATTTTTAAAAAGAAACCTACCAAAGACTACTTAGACTATCAACTTACAAATGAAGAATTCAAGACCATAAAAATAACAAAGACAAAATGAATCTGAATGGCAATTTTAAGCGCAGTGCCAGATTTCACTGCAACTATCGCCTAATAAATGACAACACCTGCGCTGATAAAATTTCTCTGAACACATCTTCTCCAGCTACGGTATGGCCGTAAAATTTAATAACCTTGTGGAAGCCTTTTCAGGATTTCCTATGACGTCTGAGAGACGAACAATTTCTTGCTTCAACCAGTGCAACAAAAGCGAAATCTTTACTGCCAATCGGCGGGAAAAATGACAAAAATGTTAAGCGAAGAGCATTCAGCTGAATTTAACACCGATTGTCTTGTTCCTCAGTCAAACAAATCCTGGAGTTTATTCGTAGAACCAACAATACAATATTGTTTGCAATATCCGAAGTATCAGTAAAAGGAATATCAAACAATGTTTATTCTGAGCTTTTTCTGCCTTTTTCTTGTCTCTTATTCTGCCCTTTTTTGTTGTATGTGTGACGTCCCAGATGCAGTTCAAGTAAATCATGACAAAGGAATCACAAAATGTTTAGACCACATTTGTTTAACATTTAAAATGACGAATGAAGGGTTCTGAAGCAAAATTCGTAATGTCCTATGAATAAATGAATAAAGGGTACTGAAGCTAAATTCGTAATGTCCTAAAGATCCCCTTAAATGATTCAACTTCTGCATTAGTTTCGCATTTTCCGTTTTTCTCGAACTGAACAGAACACATTCGTTCAATGTTTAAATGTGCAAGTGAAAAACATAACTTAAGTTCGTAGGATGTTAAGCATAAGTTCGCAATGGTCTAAGGACTCGCTTTGGTGATTCAAATTGCGCTCCTTTTCGGCCTTTGCTTTTTGTCTGCATTTGAAACTATAATCCGAAATAAATTTTAACCCAAACAAACACGTCCACCTAGCAACAAACGCGTCCTCTCGACATCTGCCTTCAGAATCGCAAAACAACTAAGTTGAATTTGTTCGCCTCTTGTATGCGAAACACAAGGCGACGACATCCCATGTTGCACTGTCCGACTGGTTTATATTCAATGTGTTATTGTCAATGCGCTCTGCTCGTCCTGGTTATCCTATCTTAGAATTGGATCCACAACCTATAGAATACGTTGTTGGATTTCCTTCTCCAGATGGGATTCCTTCACAATAGAAGTATGCATGAATACATTCGTTGTTTTCTATAAAAGAATACGGTATATAAAAGTACCCTATTTACTTTAAATTTTTAAATGCGAGCACTCTAAAAATTTGCACAATAAAAATAGAAAACGAAATTCACACACATATTTGAACTAAAGAAGTCGATCTGGCCGCTGTTCTGCAGTGTGTGAAAGTTTCTGAAAGCATGATAAAGTAAAAACAAATTGTACCAGCCAACATCTCTAAATCCAAGTCATTGGAACAATGACACATATGACGACCTTGCCAGAGATGGCACACACAAGAGGAGAATAACCCGAACAACCTTGAGACATGAAATTAAAGACATTTGCCGGGAGATCATGCTGGTTAAAGAGCCTTGCTGGTGGCAGCCTAGGTCCAACCCGGACTGTGATACCATAGAGAAGAACAAGAAGTCTACTAGGACAAGTTTCCTGAGTTTAATACATACATTCATTTCACCATCTTTAACCATTGAAGAACAACCAAAGGGAGCGACATGTGTTTGGCTTCCCAGTGATGAAGCAATAAATTCATAATACAGACAATCGGTCGTTGACAAAATTTACATACATATGTATGCATATTCAGTCTTAAGCAGACGAATAGTACAATTATCTGAGTCCCTCTTCTTATAATAAATATTGAAGTATAACCGTGTTAAAAGAAAAATATATATATATATATTACGCACTTCTTGACGGAATCGCCTTTATTTATGTTGGGGGCAATTTAAACACCTAAAAGCGTCTCCAACGAATAGCTTCGTGGAGCTATTTTAACTTTCGCCACGTTCTTTATAGCGTTTATGTCAAGGATTCATCCACTTTTTGTTCGCTTCTTTAAATAATCACATCGATTTTTTATGACGTTGCGTGCCATTGTGTAAGTGAAGACATAACTTCAACTTAAACGCATTCCTAAGCCCCTCGACTTGTCTAATTCGTATCATTGTCACTCTCTTAGAAGACACATTGATAAGACATTTCACACTCGGCGCAGTCTTCTTCTTCTATTGTGGCGCTACAGTCCTGGGTGGAACTGGGCCTTAACCAACATATCTCTCCAGCAATCACGACCTTTCGTTTGCTGCCTCCAATTGCGCACTCCAAGTTGGTTGAGGTCCTTCTCCACTTGTGTGCGCCATCTTAGCCTAGGCCGTCCTCAGTTGCGTGGTCTCTATGGCTCCCATTCGAAGAGTTTTCGAACTGGAGCAAAGGTGTCCATACGCTCGACATGGCCTTCCCATCTTAAGCGGCGCAGAGTCGCATAATTCAAAATATAAACATGGAAAAATCCATTATTCCATTTTATAGACGTCCAACCGCATGTTGTAGTATATTTTGGCTTATATTTTGTTTCAGATGAACGGCTGCCAAATGCCATCAGCACAGAAAATTAATTTTAGATTCAAATTTTTATTTTTTAACTGCTCACTTAACTGCTCACTTTGGGACATGCCTAGTCAGAAAACATAACTTGAACCTTAAAAATGTTAATTGCAGTCCGAAGTTTGCGGTATCCAAGCGAAAATAAACATTAGTCTTCTGGTTTTCTTGTTGCAGAATGACTTGTAGAAATTCATATTTGATTTGTCTGAAGACATGTCCAAGGTTCAGAAGCTTCTGTTATTCTTGTGTCTGAAAACAAAGATTCTACATTATAAGGTTTTGAAATGGCTATTCCTATGTTCTACGCAATACAGTCCCCCTTTGCTCGTTTTCTATAATCCACACCAACAAAACAATTAAAGCCCCTTCTGCAAATGTTAGTCGGTCGAGTTTCTTCCGTAAAGGAGGTCACATGAAATGATAATCCTTATCCTGTGACCATGCCTTGTTGCATTTAAATGTTGAAAAAAGACATGAGTGAACGAACAACCTTTTCTAAATAACATACACAAACTGTCGAAGTAAATCCCTCGACAATGGGATTATACATCGTCAAACTATCAAATACGAAATCCTTATCATTGCAAACATCTACAAATTTCCTCCTCATCATTTCCATCCCCAAAAGCAATGACCGGCATTTTCCATTTTCAGATGTAACCTCAAAAAGGAATTTCGCTTTTTTACACAGCCGCCCTTTGACTCCTAACAGATACAAAACGAGTCGCATATTTAACATCAAAAGATAATACATTTTCTCATCGCATCTCAAAGTGACAAGAGGTTCACTGTGACTTCGGGGAACTCATTTTTTGTCACATCATTCAACTCCACCAAAACACAACCGCAACAGATGCTTTCACAAAATATTAACCACATTTACAACTCAACGGATATGTGTTCCCACAAATTCCTTCTCTCGCTCTTCTTTTGAAGGAACCTTCACCCTTCACGTGACACGGTAACACAAACAGAAAAAAAGAAATTCCACACAAAAGCACAAGCAAAAAAGGGAATTCATTCTAAACTACACGAATTTAAATTTTATTTCAGAGGAAACCCAGCTCACAGAGATGCGGACTATACGTGAGGACACATCCTTTTGTTCTCTCACAAATTACAAGGCAGCCGAATTCAAAAAAAGAACGCGTCTTCGAAATTCCTGAACACTCGCGCAAATGTGTACCAAAGCTGAATGAATAAATTTTCTTTCTTCTCCTCAACCGATCTTAATAACGAAACGTCATCGCCGGCCGCACACAATCCCGATGCAATGCAACCTTTCCCGATCACGAAAATGAAAGTAAGCCAATCTGCATGGAGATGCAATGCTATTTTTTTTTTCTCACTCCCCACAAATTGATACACGACGACACACAGCGCAAAGTGACGAGAAGTGTGAGATAATCGTTTTGTCTGCCAAGGTGTGTTGGAAAAATGAGAAAACAAAATTCAAATTACCACGCACGCGAAATATAAATTCAGACAACTAGCGGTAGCAACTGATATACAGACATGTACGCGCGACAGTGTACGCCTTTGACCACATAACAACTTGAAGTTCGAATTAAAACTACTTGAGCTGTTTGCGTCTGCCGAGTTTCGGAGCGAATTTCATGTTCATTTCGTTCTTCATCGCCGTGAGTTGCTGTGCTGTTGTTGTTGGCGTCAAAATATCATCATCATCATCAGTCATGACGAACAAATAGTGGAAATGAACGACGAGAAATGATGAGGACAGCGCACAAAACACAGATCCCAAAACACAACATGCAACAACAGCGCAAGAATGGAGGAGGCAGACGCTGATGAACAAGCGAACAGAGCTACACACACGGTTTTCTCTCAGCTCTCACACACAATACTCGCTCACTCTCTGAGAATTCCGTTTTCTTTTGTTTTTGTTGTCATTTTCTTTGAATTTGAGTTGAAAAGTGAATTGAACGGCGACGGGGCGGCCGGTTTTTCTCGCATTTAAATGCCAGGTAGTCACCGGAGACCTTCCTCTCTCATCCATTAGATACGTATTTTCTGTTAGAACTCGTGTTGTATATGGAATGTGACTTTGGTTAGCGCGGAGTATTTCCCTGAAACTGTTTTTTTTTTTTCAAAATCCATTAACTTGGCGCGCTGACTGTCCAACTGACAGACGCGACGTTGGCGAGGACTGGTGTTGGATGATGTGTGCACAAAAGTTCATCCAATTTATTTCTGCATTCTGTCAAGGCTCAATGTACATGTGTGAGTGTCGGTTGAATGAATGATGTATCTATTGGTCATTGATCGAAATATTTATTTCTGTTCCCGTTCGCGGTGCCCTGCTGTCACATGTGTGAGGGAGATACGAGGGTGGACATGGACGACAGACATTCTCTGGCGTCATGTTGAGCGGGACTGCATGTTCTGACATGTTTGTTGGACTCAAGCTGATTGCTTGCAGTGCAAAGATGATTGTCTGAAAGTGGGTTTAAAGAATTTCAAAACAGATACACATTGTCTCTTTAATCTCTCATTTTCTTTCTCTTTCATTTTTACAGATCACGAGGGTGCACAACAAGACAAGTCTAGACACGATGATTAATGGGAAGTTTTTGGATTTATTCACTTCAGTTTTTTGACTAAGATTGGGTCAAGGTCAGATGAGAGAGTTTGGAGATTTAAGTGCAATTGTTTTGTTTTGCAAGTGCTCGGAGTGACAAAATCGTTTTCTCTCCTTTTTTTTTGTTTTTTACTTATGATATTTAAATTGGCAATGTTTTATGAGGTGCGCTCACATCTGTGGGATGACCTCACCCAATACAGTGTTGGAGGCAACTGGCAAACGGTCGTGATTACAGGAGGGGCTTTTCGTTGGCGTTTGAAGTCTAACCCAGATTGCACCGGAATGGGTTTAATGGTTAATAAACGAAATCTTTGCATATACCTATTCATAGATTGTTGTTATAGATACATTTAGTTCATTCATTTTAGGATGAATTGTAACGTGGGAAAATCAACACTAAATAATTGAAAATTACACATCAGAGGAGTAAGACTGAACCATGTGGAGAAGCATGCGTTTTTCATGATTGCTGGAGTTATACTCAGGCTGTCAACGGGATTGGCAAGTTTTTAAACTTTTAAATAGTTTGCACAATTTGGAAACAGAAAATCAGAACTTGGTGTAGTAAGTATTTGTATTTCCAGTAATGCTCACAAGAAAGTGCAACAGGGAATCATAAATATAAACATATTATAAATGGATAAAAAATAAATGCAAAAGAAACTGGGGAAGTTAAAGTTCAGGAGGAATAAATAGCATGTGCAAACAGAAAACCGACGCTGTAGAGCATTGCTTGTATGTTAAACTTGAAACTAAAACAATTGCGCCTCGGAATATTGTCAATAAGTCGGGTTATTATAACGATCCCAGAATCGTACCTGGCCGCCGTGGTGTAGTGGGTGGAGTGCGACGCTCACACGCAGCAAGTCAAGGTTCGATTCCCACCTGAACACCTCGAATTTTTTACGGCACCACCTCTTTCGAGCTGCTGACACCCAAAGAGTAATACTGTCTAAGAAAAAGCTACTCAAATTACGCCGTTCGGAGTCGGCAAAAAACTTCTACTTCTGAGAGAACAGTAGTGCGCACAACACGAGTACTAGATGAGTAAGCTAGACCCTGGTCCCTTGTGGACTGTCGCGCCATACGATTTTTATCATTATGGGATTCGTACGTAACCAATCCAAAATTTGTGTGGAAATGTTAGTTAAGTAAGTGAAACAGAGTAGGATCATATTGATTAGCCTCCCACCGGGATAGACGAATTTAGGACCTGTATTAAAATGGTCAAAACTTCCCTACGCATGAAAACAGACTTCATTACGAGACATTGTAAGTTTAGCAAACACATAAGGAGTGAAGGATAAGCAAAACGTGGACCTTGTAGATTCGATGCTAAATGAAATTAAATTGCAGAACATTAATTAGAACTGCATATGACACTTGTTGCAGGAGTCATGCATGGGCATTTAGACAAGGAACATTTACCTCTATAGCAAATGTAGAAGCAAGATCTATTCTGATCCTCATATTCCTTGTAGAAAATCATTAAGAGAGAACATTCTAGCAGGTATTTCCTCTTAGAGAATGAAAGAATCCGAAAGCAGCTGTGGCAAGAGTAGCAACTGAGGGTATCCTTTAGATGGAAGAAAGGAGCACAATGAGTTCTGGCAACAACATACGGCACAAGCATACCAATGACGACAAAATTTGATTTTGCGAGCTTCAGCGGCAGGACACTGTGACGCACGTTTCCATCTGTTTCTCATAAACACAGGGTGTGTCCAACGTGTTGTGGTAATTATGCCTTTTATCGATAAGTGCAACCAGCCAAGGGCAAGGAATTAAAGCAAATTGTTGTTTTGAATGCCTTGCAGAGACGACTGCGCCAATTTCGCAGCGGAATAAAAAGCAGCTTAAGGCTATGAAAGCCTTGTCAATGCATTTGTTGGAATTAATGTAAAACTACTTTGTGAAAACCCGACAGAAAGACTAAAAGATTTAAGCAATTGCAACATCTGCGTTTGAAGAGTACTGTGAAGGGTTCTGTTTTGTCCTGAAGTAGGTTGTAGACTGATAAGATTTATGAGGACAATTAACCAAGGCAACAAGATGTAGAAATAAATTACACATAAAGTTCTACAACAAAAGTGAATCTTTGTTCGATGGGTAAAAATTATTAAGTGACAGTTGTAAGGAAAAACGTTAAAAGACCAATTTCGTATTATATACAAGAGACAAATATGTATATACCAATACGATACAAATACAATTAGTTATGGGTGCTTTCAGCGCTATTTAAAATGATGTGTTCAGCAATGTTCAAAACAAGATCCATAACACGCAGGCTGCTAATTTTGGTGCTGGTGCTTTTGTCTAGATAAAAAAAAACAAAATTCCAGAACAATCAATATTTCCGAGCTCCATTACTCCATGCAAATCTATTTGCCGTTTTCGCAATACTGAACATTAGGCCCTGTTGTCATGTCATCATCATTCTAAGGAACGTTCAAGTTTTTTTTTTAATTTTCTGGGGCAAAGCCACTAGACTTAAGATTTAATAAGAATACAAAAGATGTCGAAAGGCAAAAAATAAACGAACATAGATTAGCTTACAGTACTTGTTTAGAGTCAGTAAGTTAAATAAAAGATTAATATTTCAGATTAGATATTTAAGCTAGTTTTAAGCATTTTTGTCTAGCAACTAAGTTAACGAATTGGAAAGTATTAATAAAAATGCGTTACAAACTCAAAACTCATGTCATCATCATTTTCGCTCATAGAGGTTGATACAACAGCAATAGAAGTCCTTTTCTGATTGGCCGAAGAATCACAGAAGTCCTTTTAAAACAAATCAGTGAAGCCCTTGGATCGTCAAATCAATCGTCAATCAGACAGCAAGCAGACATAATGGCCAGGACAGAAAACAAATTTTAAACAATAAATTTGTACAACAGACAACAAATCTTAACAATAAATAAATATCAGTTTTTGTTCAAAGTTCCATTCTTTCGTTATTTGTAAAGTTTTGCCTTTACAGGCCCCTTTGAAGGACGCTTTGCCCCGGAGAATTGAAAACCCTGACCAAAATTGAAGTTTACAATGTCCAATCTCTTCCATCCACCATGATATACTTTGTATTTTAAATCATTTTAAAACATGGTCGTCTTTTTCTCACAATCAAATTCCAACTCGCTGCCATGGAAACTACGCGAATGCCCCAGCACCCGCAACTTGGCATTTTAACCAGTTAGTATTAACTTGTCAAATTAAACAATAAAGCGATGCAAGCAAACCAATTGAATCCGCCTATAAAAAGGCCAACTACTAAACCAAATTACCGGCAATAAACATCGTCATTTGTGGGGGCGTCCTCCACCTTCCCGTCGACGGTTTGGTTATCTTAATCACTTCTAATCGCAAGTCTCTCGCTTAATAGGCATTTATTAAGTGCCCGTCTATCGGCGTTTCCTGTCGTCGAAATATACATATCTTCACCCAAGTACCACATCCACGCCCATCCCCGCACGGCCATTTAATCTGTCCAACGAAAGGAAAGACTGGAAAACGATACGCAACCGCTTTGGAATAAATTACCACGAATGCAGTTTGTTGGTGCGCACGCGTGGAAATCAAAAAACGAGGAAGAAACACATAAAATGGAAAAAATGTATCTTTTTGACCGAAAGATACACTCACTATGCGAGGTCGGGAAGGGAAGTTGCCCAGGCAGCAATCAAAGCGGGACGCGCATGCGCATTTCACTTTGATTAGGGTGTTCATGCTTGCGTGGTGGACATGGCTTTGTTCGTCGTCCGCAGGGAAACGCTGCGGACAGGCAATATGTCTGTCTACAGAGCCCGGCTTTGATCGATGGATGTTTCTGTGCGCTAGAAAGGGACAAATTGCGCAGGGTGATTTAATTAAAAACATATTTTCAAACTTCCGCTTGAAGAGAAAAAAAAATCCACCCGAGGGGAAGTTTGATGAGCATAGACGCGTGCATGCGCGATACGGGAGTGTGTAAAGAGGTAGTAAAGATACGAAGATAAACGACATTTGACGGATGGACGTTGCAGTCGAGTGATCTTCTGTGTCGAAGTGCTCATTCAAATGAAAGTTGCATTTAATTCAATTTGCTTCGGATTCTAGTTTTTTTCTGCCTGCCTTCTTTGTCATTTGCTTGTCGGAATGTGATTGCCATGCCCTTGTCAGCAACAAGAGGTCTGATTTGTATTTCAAGGATGCGTGACACGCTAATTGTATGCTAGACCCTTTTTTAATATTGGTCCGTGGGGTTTGGGGAAAGTCCAGGTTTAATGTAGACATTTCATGTTTTGTAGGCGATGGGTGGTTTAGGTTACATTGGTTTGGACACAAATTGCCACTTTGACGTAATGAGTTCTTATCTACGGAGTAGTGGTAGTGGTCTTTGAGACAGCACAAGTTGGAACAAATAGTTTTTGGTTTTGAAGTGTTCTTTTCTTTTGACGAACAACTTTTATGTGGTTCAGGGAAGTATACAATTTATTTAAACATAATTTTATGAATATTTAAATTGCATTGGAATGTATTCTTGGACCAGCTTTACTTTGTTAAGCTCAACAATGCTTATGGCTCTGTCGGGTGCAAATCTTGCCTTTGTCCATTTAGAAAAAAAAGCTCTCCGAAATTACATTTTTTATTGAATTGAGCTTTCCTTATGTTGTATTATGTTCACCGATTATGTACAGTAAGAGTCAACATTTGTATGCTGTTCGTTAAAAACAAAATCTTTCGTTGTATATCACCTAGGAAAATAGTCACGATCTTCAGCTACAATTTCTGGACAATAAAGTTTTCTTACTTGAAGCAAAACTCTGTAAACGACATCGATTGCCATTGTTGTTGTACGACGCCAATGACCACCGATGATAATTCTGCTGGTAAAAACATTGACGTTTAACACTCCCTAACCGAAGGACCAAAACCAAAACTCCTCAAATCACGAAATTTGCTTGGCCTGCTACATGGAAATGAACACTGCAAAAATCTGCTGAGCTGGTTGTTTGTGCTTTCGAAAAACAATTTCACGTCGGACATATGTGTGTACGTTTGTATGGTCCCACGTGTGAATAGGGGGGATGAAGGACATGAAACAACTTTGATTTCTACGAGATGTATCAGGATATGGCTATACGTAGTTCATGAGGCAAGAGTTCGTTGAATACACTTCCTCGGACAAGTCGCAGGCCTGGACATCAACGCTTCTGCTAAGAGGGTCCTGTATTCAAATACATCTGGTTAAAGAAGGAAGATTCAATCTCCCGTAAAAAGACTTAGTAATTACGTATGCAAGAGCGCTTGGTCTTGAAGAGTAGAAGAGGGCGCTCAGACCTGCCAACAGTATAAAGTGGCCATTGCTTAGGATCCTCCATGGTACGCCACGCTGAAAAAATATAGAATTAAGAACAAAGATAGAACTAACGGCAGCATTAGGTATGTAATGTACAAAACCATACAAGAGTACACACAGGCCGAAGCAATTCATCGTACGACAAATAAAGTTAAAAAATGTTCTATAAATGTTAACGGATATTTTTTGCATTTCTAATCTCAATAGCTTATTGGTTTTTATCACCCATATGTATCTTTGCTTTCTATTTTTAGTACTAGTAGTAGTAGTTGGGAGAACACCAAGGACGAAGCCGGCGATAAGTGCAGCCAATCAAAGAAAACGCATGAACTTTTAAAATTTACACAAAGACGATGATTTGTCTTTTTGAAAGAAAGTGTTGTTCACTGACGAAAGTAAATACAACATTTTCGAAAGAGTGTCACAGCATTGGAAATAAAAAAATCTCTGGAGAAAAATTGAAAAGGGTGGTAGTGTGTTATGGTGCTTGGTCTTGTGTGGGAAAGCTTCAATTTATAGAAGGAAATATGGACCAGCACAAGTATTTGAATATACTGAGGGAGAATTTAGTGAAATTAGGTTTAAGTCCTTGCTGGCTTTAGACAGGATAATGACACTAAGCACACAGCTGGAAAAGTCAAGGAGTGGATATTGTACTACGCCCCGAGACAGTTGTATTCTCCTCAACAGAGTCGAGATTTAAGCCCCCTTGAGCATTTGTTGGACTTTTTAGAGAAACAGCTGCACAGGCACACAGTAACTTCAATAGGTGCACTGAAAAAAGCTTTCCTGATAGAATGTGATAGGCCATCCGAAGATTTAATTGAGAAGCTGCTTTGTTCAATGCCGCGTAGCCTACAAGAAGTCCGCAAATCCCGTGGAGGTCCAAGAAGCTACTTGGAACGTACTGCGGTGTATAGCAGGAGTACGGTGAGTTTTGTCGTGTAAATGAATTAAGAATAATTTTATTTAATTATAAAAAATTCCAAAAATTGAAAACTGGATTTTCTGTTATACGTACAGTGGGGTACATGTTTGTACTCTTTGCACTTATAATGGCATAACAATATAAAATCAAAATTCAAATTGAAAATGAAAGAAAAATCTCATTTCTTATCCAATTCTAAACAAAACAACTTATAATTCAACACAGAAAACAACACATTCTAAGACGAAAAACAATAAAAACAAAAACAATTCCCATGTACTCAATTTTGCATCATGTGTCGCTCAATATGTTCTCCGCAAAAATACATTTTTAATTCTATTTTTTTTTTAATTTTAAATTTTTTTTAATTTTAAATGTTTTTTTTTTTAATTTTTTTAAGTTAAAATTTGAGTTACTTGGTTGGTTTCTTTGTGCTTTATCTATTTTGATTTGAGATTACGTGAGGTAAGAACTTTTTACCAGAATACGTGGATCAATATTTTAAACAATTATACTATTTAAACTGTTATTTCATAAAATATTAAAATAATGAAGAAATTACCAAGAGATATTGAAGATTCCATTGTGACCATGACGACCAATGACTCATCGACGCGAGAGATAGCCAAACAGCTTAATATGATATAAGCCAATCGGTCGTAGTCAGAGCCCAAAAAAGGCGAAGAACGTCGTCTGCAGGGCAAATCAGAAGCCATAAACGAAAATTAACCGAAGCGGACGCACGTCTCATGTTTCTACAGATGAAAAGAGACCAATTTTTAACACCAAAAGATGCTTCTATAGCAATAAATAAGCCCGTTAGTTGATGGACTGCAAGTAGGGCTTTTCATGACATTGGTTACATCTCTGCGGTAAAGAAGCCAAAACCAGCTCTCTCTCAAAAAAAAAAAAAAACTGTTGAAACAAGACTGAGATTCGCCAAAGAACACCGAAATTGGACAGCAGATGACTGGAAGCGTCAGACGAGTCCAAATTTAATGGTTTTCAGTCAGACGGAAAATAATATTGCTGGCGCCGTCCTGGAGAGACCATCCAAAGACACCACGTTAAGGAATCAGTGAAGCATGGTAGGGGAAATGTCATGATATGGGGTGGCACCTTGGAGCACTGCACAAAATTGATGGAATCATGAAAAAAGAAGACTAATTGAACATCTTACAAACTCATCTTCCTGATTTTTTAAATTTGAGTCCTTACCCTGAGAAGGAAATCACATTTCAACAAGATGGCGACCCAAAACACACGCTTAAATTCGTGAAGAAATGGCTTTCTGAGCAAAATTTGAAGTTGATCAAGTGTCCAGCGCAAAGTCCCGACCTCAATCCGATTGAGAATTTGTGGTCAATCGTGAAAAGACGGTTGGGACAGTATCCATCAAACCCAAACAACTTGGAAGAGCTTTGGCAGCGAGTATTGCGGGAATGACAGAATATTCCAAAAGAAATCATAGAGAAATTGGTGGAAAGTCTGCCAAAACGTATCGAAAGTGTTTTACGAAATAAGGGCCTATGCAAAAAATATTAAAAAAAGCTCTATCGTAAAAAAGTGCAAAATTGAGTTAATTGGAATTGTTTTTCTTTTTATTGTTTTTTTCTTAGAATGCGTTGTTTTCTGCGTTGAATTATAAGTTGTTTTGTTTAAAATTGGATAAGAAATAAGATTTTTCTTTCATTTTCAATTTGAATTTTGATTTTTTATTGTTATGCCATTATAAGCGCAAAGAGTACAAACGTGTACTCATTTTTGCACCCCACTGTAAATAATGTTTTTTTTTTTACAATTCTGATATGTACGAAATGTCATTTTTGCACCCCACTGTAAATAATCTTTGTTTTGTTTTACAGTTTTGAAATGTATGAAATGTGTAATCCATTATTTTACCAAACGCGGTTGGTACTGAAAACGAGCATTTTTGAACGTCGTACGATGAATTATGTGGATTTAAGCATAAACGAATCTGTGGCCGTTGGTAGCGTGCTCAATACTCAGACGCCGAAGATCCCAGGTTCGATTCATGGCCTATACCCATCGCAATTTTCACGGCATCACGCCTTCCGAACTACTGAGTGGAGTATTCATTGTCTATGAAAAAACTTCTCAAACTTCCCCGTTCAGAGTCGGCAAAAAACCGTAATTCCCTTCTACTCGTGTCGGAACATTAGCGCTGCACAACACGAGTAGTTGATGAACAAGCTGGCCCCACTGTGGACTGTTGCGCTGTGCAACATACAGCTCTGTGCAAAAAATAGCACCACGTTTCTCCATGCTCATGTAAAGACACGATATTTATTGTAAGACATCTGTTGGGTATCAGTAATAAAATGCAAGATTTAGTGGAATAGTACGGTTTTATTTTTTTATTTATACTACTGTTCTAGTACCTCGTCTTATAACCCTTATTTTTGAGCACAGCGGTACAACGTCGTGGCATAGAGTCGATTAGTGCCTGACATCGCCGAATTGGAATATCCCTCCACGCAGCCTGCACAGCTTCCCATAGCTGTAGTGTATTTTTTGGTTTCGCTTTAAAAATTGCTTTCTTAACATCTGTCCAAAGATTTTGAATGGGGTTTAGGTCTGGAGATTGCGGCGGCCATTCCATAACTTGAACCCCATTACTCGCAAAAAATTCCTTGGCCAATTTGCTCGTATTTTTCGGGTTATTGTCTTGCTGCAGGACCCATCTGAGAGGCATATTCCACTCGGCGTAGGGCAACATGGTTTCCCTCATTATGCCAACATAAACTTCGGCGGTCATCTTCGGTTTTATCCAAAATATAGGACCAGTACCGTTGTAGGAAAAGCATCCCCATATGTTAATTTTCGCGCAGCCGTGCTTAATGGTTTTTAAAGTACACTCCGGTTTAAACTCTTGGTTTTATTGCCCGCGAACAAATGTCCTGATCCCAGGAGTTCCAAATAAAACAATATTAGACTCATCTGTCCATAACATATTACGCCATTTGGTTACTTCCCAGTTCAAATGTTCTTGCGCAAATTGTTTTCTTTTATGAAGATGGACCTATGTCAGCAAGGGCACTTCTCTGGGACTTCTGGCAGGTAGTTCCTTCTCTATCAACTTCCTTCCTATGGTTGGTGTTGATTCGGGCAGATTTTGTTCCTCTTTTATTTTGTTTGATGTGATGAATGGGTTTTGTTTCACTAATCTTATCATTCGATTTTCGTTATTTCTATTTTCTACCTCTTATTTCTTCTCTTCGACGTGTTTTTTTTGCATTAGTAATCATTTTATTCGAACAACCAACGATTTCTCGAATAAATTCGTACGTTTTTCCGTCAGAAATTAATTTTTTTATAAGTTCACTTTTCTTAGGAGTACAATGCACACCGCGACCCATTTTAATTGTTTATAACGGTGTATTTTAAAAATACTAGTTTCAAAATACTTAAATATTTTTGCTTAAATCTTTTGACGCACAAAAAAAACTAAACACCACCAAACACTTCGAAAACACTTTTTAGAATGACATGGTGCTATTATTTTGCACACAAAAATTTCGGTTTCATTTCGTATAACGAGAATTTTCTTGTCTTAAAATGCATCTTCGCTTATCTTGTTTTTGAATTTTATTACTGATGCCCAACAGATGTCCTACAATAAATATCGTGTCTTTACATGAGCATGGAGAAAAGTAATTAGCATCCAAAGTACAGACCTCAACGTGGTGCTATTTTTTTGCACAGAGCTGTATACAACAATGAACCTACTTTCTCAGTTCTTGTCAACGGTTGCCTCACAGTCGGCAGCTATGCGGACTTATAAAACAATTTCTTCTTTTTTTCACTTTGTATGTGAATAATGCTTCGTATGTCCCCTAAAACCCCACTGTATCCTAGTTTTCTTTTAAAAACTATTTTTTGAACATTCCTGAACACCTCTTGGAGCGGAATCTCTTTCCTCCCCACGACATGAAGATTTAAAAGGAATAGTTCACAGAGATGAATTTATGCTCCACATTCCAGGAAACGAATGGCTCATCTTCAATGTTATATTCTAATTCATAAGCGGTTGCATTTGTTTTGGGCACGCTCCTAAATTGAAGAGTGTGATATGAAACACTAAACATAGGTTATGCAAAGGCCATAAAAATGTCAAAAGGATTAATTCGCTGCAGAACATTAAATGCATTCATCTCTATTTACACCTCCTTGTTTGACATTAAAACCAAATCAATCATCATCCTTCCAAATCTTTACTTCCGCAGAAAAATCTCCAACAAGCCTTCAACAACACCCAACTTCCATAATCTCGACGCACACTCACATCAACCTGACTGACAACCCTTCCAATTCCAACTCCAAATGTCTTCATAATCTCCAGCTCAGCTGAAGCTGAGTAGACAGACAACACCTGCTGCCAATTACAGGCGATCCCCAACACACCTAAGCCCCCATTAACCCCACATCACAAAACCAAACAAAAAACGAAAACCTATTTAAGGAACTTTATTACCCTTCGTCGGCGCTGATGATTTCGAATGTCATAAATTTCCAAAAATACACGTCACTTTGAGGACACAGAACAGACTACAGAGCTGCCACTCATCCGTCTCCAGGATGCGCTTGCAATTTAATTGAATTACCTTTACTCCCAATAATTGCAGCTAAATTTAGCACTAGTCACTTTCCAAACAAACTTCATAGTCAAGTCGACGACGCCGGCAGTGTGCCGACGGAGATGAGGGACTTTAAGTCAAATTAGCCGGCTGGCGCGCATTGCCCCGACATTTAGATCTAAATTTAGCCGACCCTCCCGGCGGCGGCAGAGTGAGCACACAACATCGCCTTGCGCGCAATTACACACGCCACTTGCTGCACATTTCTTCTTCCAGCCGTTGGTGTCCTTACCTAATCCTTAATTGACTTCCTCCCGCCCGCTTGTGTGTCACCGAGCGCACAGTTCGCCTTCTCGTATCGCACACACAGAAATGCAGTGCGGAGCTCGAATTTCACCAGAACGACGATCCGCAGCACATGCATCGGAATCGTCTTGTGCCTTGACATGACTTTATCTGCGTCTCCTCCCCCGGAGTCGTGTTGTTTTCATTTGCCGTTTGTTTGTTCTTTGACAACCGTGATGGAGATAAAGACAAAGATATCTTCTGAGACCGACTGGCGTTGCGGGGAAAGCGTATCTTGATTTGCTTTGCAACTACTAACATGAATTTGTTGTGGGGTAAATCTGAAAGTCTGACATTTGTATTCATGTCGTGTCGCCAGCAGCTTATTGGACGCCCAGCCATTGGGTGCCATCATCAACGAGGGAACCTAGTTCGACGCACCATCTTCCTGTGCCCAAGACAGCAACGAGATGTGATTTTGCAGCGGCGACGGCGACGGAAGCGGAGGCGCATATCAGGGGGAAAAAAGAGTGTTAATGGGTTACAGTGGGAGTTTTTATTTCTCTTCGGATAAGTTGCAAGCGATTTGCGCTGAATTTTGAAATCTTTTTCTTTGGAGACGCTTCAATCTGCAGTCTGCGCGATGGTTGTGGAGTGTAAAAAGTTTTTGACCACGTTCGCCGAGGGAAAGCATCTGCCGAAAAGTATGCAATCATTTTTTATGTATAATTTTTGTGTTGGAAACGGGTGTGTCAACGATTATGAGTCTGAAGTTCAATGAACGCGTTTGGCAAGTGGGTAATTTTCGGGAGTTTCAATGGCCATTTGGCTTGATGTGAACGAGAAGGAGAACGAGTCACTGTTGAAGTTGAGAATAATGAAGATGGGGACATTGGCGTTGTAAGAGATTTTACAACTTTGGAATTGGAGCATATTACTTTGAAAGTGTGGTATGAGCGGGAAATGCCTTTGAAAAGTTGATAATCTGACTCTCAAATGTAATTTAGTCTGTTTTGAGATACAAATCATTATCTGCTTGCGTTGAAAAGTGGATTTGAATAGATGTTAGCAACCGATTTGATTTTCATGTCAATCTTTTCTTGCAAGCTCAATTTTTCGAATTTCTCACGGCACCACCTCTTTCGAGCTGCTGACAACACTCAAAGAGTAATAATTGTCTAAGAAAGCCTCTAAAATTTCGCCGTTCGGAGTCGGCAAAAAACTGTAGGTCCCTTCGTCTCAGTAGAGAACAGTAGCGTGCACAACACGAGTAGTTGTGTTGTTTGGACTGTAGCGCCAGCAATAATAATCAGCTATCGCTGATCGACGAACACTTTTGCGACGGCTGAACCATTGCCTTTTGATAATATCATTGTCCAAATTGGCCTAAATTATTCCGGTAAGCAGAGGAGGGTGGAGAGTCCATCAAAATCTAACTTTAATGTTCCCAGATAAGGCTCAAGTTTCCTAGCAATAAGAAGAAGAACACAAAATATTTTTTAAATTTCAAAAACTAGCCGAAACCGTTACTGTTTAAAGGACATCAAGAGCCAATATCAATCTTGCTAAATGAATATCGATTTAGGGGCACAGTATGAATATCCACAACTTTTATTAAGGCCTTCTCCGTTTGTCAACGATAAGACATACGTTTTTGAGGGGTAACAGACATATTCTTTTTTTAAATTGCGTCCCTATGCATGGTATATTGCTTATTGAGTGATTTGTTATACACCACACGAAGTACGAATCTCTGATCTCGAAAAAATTTAAAAGGAGTCCAATGTAGCCTTCGATTATTGGGACAAGATTCAAAGTAGCTTTCAGCAATGTCTCCGTATTCGCCAAACACAAACGACTATTCTGAGCTGCACAATGTTCCACTTTTCGTTACTCAGTTAGGCTTGACATAAGTTCTGACTCTAGAGCGTATTATCAAACGTAGTTTACTTTGAACGACAATTCGCACCAAGCTTGACGAGTTAGCGCCTAGAAGTAGTTGCCTGAAATGAGGTGGACGAACATACATCTATGCAAAATAAGCATACAAATTTTAAAATTTAAGAACGAAACCCTAAAAGTGCAGGTTTATTTCTGGAAAACAACACAAAATTCTTGCCTGCTCTACGAACGATCACAAAACGTTTGTCTTTTCTATTTTTATCCTTAATTTGACACATGTTAAAATTCTTCAATTCGTTTCCAATTCGTATACACTTCAAGCACATCTGAAAGTTATAGTTTTAGGCAAGATGAGACACTTAGAAATAAACTAAGAACGTTATACCAAAGTCACCAGTTCTTTGGTTTTGAATAAATACAAATTCCTCTAGTCGAAGGGAAATTGTTTATCGGGTCACCTGCAACGATCTTGAGATCCCCACTTGTCGTTTAGGATCCTATAAAACTTCCGATTCTCAATCTTCAAGCCTTTTGTGCTGGCCCTTTATCTCCGATAGTTGCAACTTACACTTTTGAAGCGTCTAAACCACTATGTGGATTATTTTTTTATCGGAATTGATTTATTCTCAACTTTCATCTGGATGATTTTCTGATCGAATCAAACTTATCCGAAGCTTCAACAAGCATTTGATGGGCTCCAACTGCACTTTTCTTTTAATTAAAAAGAAAATCAAAACTTGCCGCAAATACTGTTGACTTAAAAGAAATCTGAACATTTTCGAAAAAACAAGAAAACAATGTTTTAGGCAGACGCTAATCCACAGTAATTATAGTTCACAAATGTCACACCTTTCCAATGAAGTTGGAAATCGCTTCCAATATCAGCCACAAATTGCAGGTGGCGCCATCTTTTGAAAACGCACTTGCCCGTACGTATGCTGTTACCACCGTCTTTTCAACGAATAAATACTAAATTGGAGTTTTTGAACGATACGTTTGTAATGGTCATGAACAAATTGCAAAACTGCAAAACTGTAACTTTATGTCAAAAATTAAGTAAATTCAAAGAAATAGCCATCTTGTACATTTCTTTACCTTCCCACCGTATAATTCTTTGCCCCGTAACACAAATACCATCCGCATCAAACTATGAAATTTGTTTAAAAACATTTCTCTGTCTAAAACCTGTATCCGGGAACTGTCCATTCTTGAGATTTAGAACATAGAGTCCAACATTAAGCCTCTGAACGATCAAAAATTTTACAAATAAACGGAAACAACTCTCAAAAAGCACAAAGAAATGGCATCATCTGAGGTAATTTATTATTCATCGAAAAAGTCATGGGTGGACGGATGTATTGTTTCCGGCATTTTCGTATCCTGTCTGAAACAATGTTACTCCCACTCCCCTCTGGGAATTAATGCCTCAAAACACTTTCCAACACAGCCATTCATTTCAGCATAAGTCAATGAACTCCGTTTTCCTTTTATTTTAAAGTAAAAAAAAAAAAACAGAAATGACCACCATCGTCGTTCCAGCCAGACTTTCAGAGCCTCTTCAAACTTTTGTAAACAGATAACTGAGAGCGAAGGAATAAACTTTTACCACTTAACTTTTCACTCCAGGCAACTTCTTTCAACTCAGCTGTCAGGCCTCAACCACACAACAATTAGCCACATCACTCACCAACATACACACGCACACACAGGACTCACATATGACTGAGACATACCTCGTCCTCCTCCTCCTTTGTTGGTTGGCCCCCAATTGTGCCGGTAGTCGATGCTGCCAAATAACCTCTTTAACTTCTCCACTCAGCCACAACACTGATCTCTAAGTCACTCGTGTCTTGTAAAGCGCACTTCACACACTTTACAACAAAAATCCAAAACGAACAACTCCCAGAAACGTACAACCGCCGAATAGCGTTGTCACACTACAACTACTCACTGCCTTCTGCTCCAAATGGCTGAGGTCCTTTATTTTTTCGTGTAGAATGCAGTACCGCCAGCGCCTCGCTCCCAAGTGGCAGAGGATACAACAGCCAACTGCGAAGAAGAGCATACGCTCACCACAACACAATGTTTTATTATCATTCCCGACGTTTCCTGACGTGCATATCCTTTTGAAAGGTTCGCTCGTCCGCCCGCTTTCACTGTGCACTTGTGATCCTTGTGCACACACAAGCGCTCGTCCTCAAACTCAGACTGAAGCCCAAACCGCTGCAAAGCGGCAGATATGGAATTTTAAATACTTTGTTTGTTCGACGGGCGCTGCGCGGGGCGCCTGCAATTCCTTTCCCCACTTGATTACACAAGTGCATATATTTCGGTTACCTTCTCCCGCGCGGTGGTGATGACGAGAAGGATACTCTCCTCTAGACAGGAAGGTAATCAACCGGCGAACGTTCCCATCTACTTAGGAGCCTTGTGCGCCGCACACATATCATCTAGTGACCTAGTCATCTCGTTCCCGGAATTCTGCGGCTGTTGACATTCGTTGCTTCCTTCCTCGCATCACCCACCCGCAGCACACATACACCCACTTGCGTTGCACGGCAGCAGCGCACCCATGTGTTCCCGGTGGAAGGGATTTCTTGATTCCATTCGTTTCGCAGCACAAAAGGACACACAATAATCCGTAGTGTATGGAGTGTGTTATCCTTTTAAATTGCTCACCACACACCGCTCTGTTAACTGAACTGGAAAACGACTCCGTTCTGCTGGCTCTTATTGACTTAAGTCCTGTTGCGGCGGGTGTGTGCACGCTCCTTCCTTACAATCCCTCCGTGGGGGATGTCCTTTTTGGCTTATTGTGCTGACATCCCACCCAGGGAAAGGGTTGAACAATACCTGAAGGACAAACAACCACACATAAACCCACACACGGGAGCGAAACGGCATTGTGTACGTGGATTTTTTCTTTTCTTCCGTGCGGCTTTTGTTGTCGTTAAGTGGAAGAGACGTTGCCAAGGAGTGCATTGTTCGTTTTTGTTTGGATTTTGGGAAGAACGCGCGGGGGTACTGCTTCTCGTGGGTCAATTGGTGGATACAAATTGGATACTTTCGAGGAAGTTGCTCTCGAGTAAATGGATTTCGTTGACTTTGTTGTTTGTGTTCCACTACCGGGTGAGAATTATGTTTTATTTTTGTATTTTGTCAGGTCAGGATGAGTCCTTGGCGAATGCGGGAGAGGGCGAGGCGGTGTTTGTGTTTTGGAATACATTTCGGGGTATCCCCAAGGCAATCGGGCTTGGCAACAATGTGATGACACGTGATGAGTGCGCAGCGCCAACTTGTGAGGGAGAGGAGGGCAGTTGTGTGAAGGAGTGACGGGCAGGGGTATGATGTGTTTATGGAAATTGCATTCCTTTAAGGATTAAAACAAACAAGCTTCATTTTGACATCATTTTCTGTTGTGGAACATGTTTAATAATGTAAGGTTAAGTGGTCATACATGTGTGGAGTGTATTCTTAAGGACTGAGTGTGGGGGACTAAAAATGAATTTGATGTAGGGGAGAAGTGAAGTGAGTTGAAGTTAAAGATTTTTCTTGAAACTAAACCTGATATTAGTCGAGTTTTGATTGAAACGAACTTTAGATGAAAAATCTCTTGGAAATAAATGGCGAGGTGGTCAAGTCGCGTGCCAGGGGTTCTTAGTTTATTTTTTGAACTGAAAATATATCTCGGAAGTCTTCTTGGCACAAGTTCTTTAGAGTAGCAGCTCTTGCTTGTTTCCATTATAGACTTTTTGGTCTTTTGTGTCATTCTTGTGGGCATTCCCTTTGGGTGGCTACAATATACAAGGCCTACATACGCCCAAAACTTGAGTATAACGCTCCTATTTGGTCAGGTGCTCCTAAGACCTCCCTGCACCTGCTGGATAGAATTCAAAAGCGAGCGATAAAACTTATAGGTGACAGTAATATTGCGAATTCGATTGACTCGTTAGAACACCGACGTAATGTCGCGTCGTTGTCACTCTTTTATCGCTATTTTAACAAGAAATGCTCAGATGAATTAGCCAGTTGCATTCCTCCCCTTCAAGAATTCACCCGCAATACACGCCTCGCTAGGAATGCCCACCAATTCACCCTCAAGTCCTCTTTCGGACGTACAGTCAAATTCAGAGACTCGTTCTTTAGCCGCACTACACGAATCTGGAATGCTCTTCCCAGCTCGATTTTTCCTCCTCATTACAATCCACAGGCATTTAAAACCAATGTGCATCGGTATTTCCACTCCCTCTCTTCCTCTATACCTTCGGCCCGTGCTGTGACTTGATCCGGTCACTTAAGGATACTCGCAACCCCTTTTGTATGCGTCAATTATATAAAAAGAAAAAAAATTCCCTTTGGGTGTATAATGCCCTTCTTTTGTTACCTTTTGTATACTCCTTCAGAATGATATTGTCGTACCAGACTCCTGTATCATGCTGGTGGAGACGATCTTTGCTGGAGAATCAGTAACTTGAGAATGAGAGATAATTCGCGTATTTAATGCGGTTTGGTATTTTTATCGTTTGAGTGTCGATCCACCATGTGAACAAACTCGGCTTATAGTAGCAACATTCCCAAAAATTGATGCCTACCTTAAGAGAGTGATTTTTTAGATTCCAGTGCATGATGGGGAAACTCGTTTGATTTAAAGAATATACACTCAATTCTCTTTTTATGCGAATCTTTTTTATGCGGTTTTGAAGTTATGCGATTTTTCCTGAGAATCTAATTCTGATTTTTTTGTACAAGATTTTGAAGTAATGCGTTGTTTTTCTATAGTATTTTGTATGGGATTCCCCTTTTTAAATATATTCTGTCTATTCCAGTGATGATAATGATTTCGCGCCAGTTAACAAAAACTTGCGGGTGTTATCAGAGAGTGAAGAAAATGACTAAATATAACATTTTTATAAAACTACTAATTAAAGTAATGTGAAATAAATATATTTAATTAAAAATAAAGTAATGTTATGTATTTGATTTGAATTTACCAAAACTTTATACTCTGCTCAAAAATTCTCAGGTATCCTCATTTTTTATTAGTTGATATCGACTTTTCTTTGTGATTTTTTGGTCCTATGAACTTTTAAAAATTTTGGAACGTAACCCTAATTATATAATGTAATTAATGTCTTTTTTTATATTATTTTTTTGGTTTTATGCGTTTTTGAAAATAATGGAACACATTCCTTCTTTTACACTACATTAGTGTATTTTTTTATGCGATTTTTTTGTGCGGTTAGTTTTGGAACGTATCTACCGCATAAAAAGAGAATTGTGTGTACACTCTTTGTGTTATTAACCCAAATCTTTTTCAATGTTCGCCAGATCTACGAGGAGCGTAAGGAAGGAAAGTGCGAATTCAATTTTAATTTTTTTTATTTTTCAATATAATCTCCTCAACCATCAATGCATTTGTTACATCTTGAGATAAGCTTTTTTAAACCCTCAAAAAAAATTTCCTCTTTCTCTGCAAAATACCCATTTAATGCCGACTTGAGGTCTTTATCATCCGAAAATCTTTTTCCACGAAGACATTTTTTCAAATCCGGAAACAGGAAATAATCACTAGAAGCAAGGTGTGGACTATAGGTTGGGTGTTGGATTTCTTCGAAATCACAATCTCGCGCAGCAGCCTTGGAAACTCGGGCCGTGTGAGCCCGAGGAGCGTCTTCATGAAGAAGCAACACACCCGCTGCGAGTTTACTCCGTCCTTTCTTTCTAATTTCCTCCCGCAAATTATGCAAAGTGGAAACATAAGATGTGGCGTTGATGGTTTCACCTTTTTTTTTGTACTCAATGAGCAAGATTCCCTTTGAGTCCCAAAAATTGTGGCCATAAGCTTCCCGGCAGACAGAGTGACTTTGAACTTCTTCGGAGGATCTGTTCCTTTTTTATGCCACTGCTTGGACTCTTGTTTGCTTTCAGGATCATAATGGTGAACCCATGTTTCGTCCCCAGTAACAATTCGATCCATAGCACCGTCCGCGTTCTCACTACGCATCTGCAAAAGCTCTCTACAGCATGCGATTCTCACTTTTTTCTGAGGCGTTATGAGCATTCGTGGCACCCACCTTGCACTGACCTTTGAAAGGTTAAGATGGTCATGAGGAATGGTGTGAATGGTACCAGTTGAAAGCTTGGTGATCTCTGCCATCATTTTCACCCTTCTTCGGGTATGCTCAAGAACAATTTTTTGGACTTCTTTGATACTTTCTCCCGTATAAGCAGTAGCCGGGGTGCCGGAGCAGGAGTCGTCTTCAAGGCTCTCTCTTGAACTCACTTGACCTTGACTGTGACTTTTGCACAGGTGATGATGAAGGTACGGAACCATGGTAAACAGCCACCAACTCTTCATGAATAGTTCTTTGACCTTTTCCTTGCTTAGTGAGAAATTTAATTACAGCGCGATGCTCAATTTTCACCATCATCGTCTCAGTTGCCGCTATGATTCTGTTCAACTAGAGATAAAACGCGAATTAACGAATTATCACATTTATATGAAATTTTACATGAATGCACTAAAATAAAAGTATCAATTTTTTAAAGAAGTCAATTTATATATACACTTGCCCGCATAAGTCTGCGTACAACGAAAAAAAAACAGAAACATCAACTTCAAACGTAAATTTTTCAGCTATTATAGCATGCATCGAGTTAATTTTGGTTTTATTTTATACACTAACAATTTTTCTTACTATTGACTTTTGAAATTCCATTCAATTTCCAAGAAATAGTAATTTAAAAAATGTATGTAATGATGAACGTAAAAGTCTGCGTACAAGTCCCTCGCAGCTGCGTAAAATAAGAAAATATGCGAGTACCGTTAACTGTGCGTGCGTGTCTAGACTCCAGACGTTTATTATATTCTTTTCTGATATTTTGGCAAGTTAAGTTCATATGAATGTCTCCTAAACATCGAATACAAGATCCTTGCCGTATTGTGTGAGCGTCTGAAACCGTTTGTCCATGACCTGATAGGTCCCTATCAGTGTGGTCTCAGGCCAGGGAAGTCCACAATAGACCAGGTCGTCACTTTACGGCAGATCCTGGAAAAGACCCAAGAAATGCAAATTGACACTCACCACCTATTCGTCGATTTCAAGGCTGCATATGACAGTGTGCATAGTGCCATGCCTAGTTTTGGCATTCCTACCAAACTCGTCAGATTGTGTAGGATGACGATGGAGAACTCGCTGCTCCGTCAAGGTCGGTACCGAACTCACTGAGACCTTCAATGTCAAAAAAGAATTTAGACAAGGCGACGCACTGTCATGAGACTTCTTTAACATCATCCTCGAGAAGATCGTGAGTAACTCACAAGTCAACACCAGAGGCACAATCTTCCAGAAGTCAGTTCAATTGCTAGCTTACGCTGATGACATTGCCGTGACTGGACGAACATAGCGAGCAGTCAATGAGGCGTTGGCTGGCATTGAAGCGGAAGCGGCTAAAATGGGTCTCGCGGTAAATGAGGGCAAAACAAAGTACATGCTGTCATCAAGGAAGGACACACAACATCGACGTCTCGGACGGAGCGTCACACTAAACAGCAGAAACTTCGAGGTAGTCAAGGACTTCGTCTACCTCGGCTCCGCGGTAAGCAGGGACAACATTAGTACCGAAATCAGAGACAGAACCACTCTTGCCAATCGCTGTTTCTTTGGGCTCAAGAGGCAATTGAGTAATAAAGCCCCCTCTCGAAGGACTAAGCTCGCTTTATATAACAGTTTGATCATCCCCGTCCTACTATATGGCGCGGAATCTTGGACGCTAGCAAAGGCGGATGAGGAAGCCCTTAGTCTTTTCGAGAGAAAAGTTTTGCGTGCGATTTTTGGTTCTGTTTGCGTTGATGGCATCTGGAGGAGAAGATTTAATGACGAACTCTACGGCTTGTACAGCGACATACGCCTGGTCCCGCGTCTACGGATACAACGCTTAAGATGGCTAGGCCATGTAGAGCGTATGGACACCACTGCTCCGGCCCGAAAAGTCTTTGAATCCGAGCCATTGAGACAACGCACCAGAGGACGACCTAGACTAAAGTGGCGCACACAAGTCGAGAAGGACCTCAACCAACTTGGAGGGCGCAACTGGAGACAGTTGGCGAAAGATCGTGCTGGCTGGAGAGGCATGTTGGTTGAGGCCCAGGTCCACCCCGGACTGTAGCGCAACAAAAAGAAGAAGAAGAAGAAGAAAAAGAAGAAGAAGAAGAAGAAGAAGAAGAAGAAGAAGAAGAAGAAGAAGAAGAAGAAGAAGAAGAAGAAGAAGAAGAAGTTTATATGAATAGCACCATGGAAAATAAAGGAAAAGACATTTGTGCCGATGAGAGGAAAATTATTTTGAAACTATATGATGAGGGTAAAACCTATAGACAGATTGGAAAGATAGTTGGAAGAGCTCACTCATCTATCCAGAGAGTGATAAATAATTATGTTTCGACGGGTTCCGTCTTGCCAAAGCCCAGAGATGGCCGTCGAACATTATTAACAAAGCGAGAACAAAAACGCATTGTTCAGTTAGTATCCCTCAACCCCAAGATTACTGCCCACCAAATGAAACTTGAGGTAGAGGAAAGGTTTAACAAAACAATATCCGATGACACTATCCGGAGAACTTAAAAAAAAGCTGGGTATCATAGCCAGGTTGCTTGTAAGAAGCCACACGTCTCAGATATTAATAAAAAGAAACGCATGGATTTTGCGAATGAATACGTTTCCAAACCTCCAGAGTTTTGGAAAAAAGTCATATTTTCCGATGAAAACAAGTTCTGATCCTGTGGAATAAAAGGTAAAAAGCTGGTATGGAGAAAGAAAGGTACAGCTTTTGAAAAGCAGAATTTAATCCCCACGGCGAAGCATGGAGGAGGCGGAGTTATGGTTTGGGGGTGCATGGCAGCAAACGGTGTGGGCAAACTTGCATTTATTGAATGTACAATGTATCAAATGGGTTATATCCATATTCTAAAGGATAATTTATTGCAAAGTTGGGGCTAGAAGAAGATTTCTGGTTTCAACAAGATAATGACCTGAAGTATATCGCGCACAATGTGAAGCTTTGGAAGTTGTATAACATCAAATATCAGCTGCGGACACCTCCACAGTCGCCGGACCTAAATCCCATTGAGCATTTGTGGGACTTGCTCGAGTGTAGAAATACACCATTACCTCCAAAAATATGCTTAAATTAAGCCGTCGTCCAACTTGTTTTTCAATTCCTTGTCCTAAACTGTCCAAATCTTTCTCTAAGGCTTCATCGAAAACTTATCCAAAACTATGTCCATCATCTTGTCTATGTCTTTGTCCAAGTCTTTTTCTAAGTCTTCCCCCAAGCCTTTGCTCAAGTCCAACTTTATCAAGGCTCTTGTCTATATCTTTTTCCGATTCTTTTTTTAAGCTGCCGTTCAAGTTCTTATGTTCTTGGTAAGTTTTTGTCTAAGCCTTTTTTGACGTCGACGTTCAAGTCTTTTTTCAATCCCTTATCCAAAACTTTCTCCAAACCCTTGTCCAAGACTTTGTTCAGGTTTTTGAACAAGTCTCTATTATGGTTCATGTCTAGCCTCCTGTAGGTAGCATTTAAGTAGGGATTTTGAATGAGCAAGTCTTCTAAGCCTCTAATGATAAAAGTGAATCGAAGCAGCCCTCAGCTAGAATGACTTCTCTCCTCGACTAACACGATTGTACAAAAATCGTACACCTCTCTATCCAAGTGCACCGCTTAAGCCCTCCTCATCGCAATGGCAAATGATTAAGGCCCTTAATCAATCCAATTTTCGGTGTCATTCCCACCCCACCTCCGGCGCGTCCTAAACACATTTGTCCGAGTGAATCGAATGAAACTCGCCACCGGCCAAATCCGCAGGCAATACCCTCTAACTAATTCGGCAAACTGTCGCGCTTCTAATCCAGTCTAAGCTTAGCAAAATCCAGTGCGGGTATAATCTAATTTCATGGCCACATGCTCACGCTCAATCGGATTGTATGCGAATGGCAGTACACGGAGCCGGTTGACCGCATGAAAACAATTTCAAACCACATCGCGGTGCCTGACATGACATGAATTCGCCGTCACTGTGACAGCGCCGGCGATGTGTGTGCACGCCTTTGTGCCGAGGACACATCGCTCGCGACTGGCGAAATATAAATTATTCCCCACGTCCAAGTGGATTTGCTATCAACGCGCATTCCAATGACGTTGAACGTCGTGTTCGCTGCACGACGCGCGTTAGATGAGGCTGCCACATCTGCATCGAAATGACTCATCCGCTGCGGCACACTTGCAGCTCACAAAAACGACAATGGAACACTTCAAGTTGATGTGATTTATATCTAAAGTGATCTTAGACGGCGCTTGAACGAAGTGAGTTCAACTTTTCGATGAGAGATACGAGTGTTACGACTTAATTGAGTTAATTGGTTGCGGTAGAGTCTTTTGTTCATTATGGCTGATTGGTATTCTGACAGAGGATAGCCTTTGTTTGTTTTGCCGAGTTCCTGAAACTTTCTAAAAGTTTGGTCAGGACATAAAACTCGTTTTCTCCCGTTGTCCAAAACCTGCTGTCAATCACTGCAAACAGCAATCAACCTTCAATGAAGTTTCATTTTTATGAGCACGACACTCCTTCCTCCGTGTCGGCCTTAAGCGAACGTCATTTATGACACTTCCATAAAAACGATGACAGTTTTCACTCGCCCCTCTCATTCCGTGACACAATAAAACCTAACAATTCCATTCGTGTCGCATTTCCCGGCAGCATGTCGCTCCTCGAGGCTCACCCTGTGCTGCGCACTCACGGCCAAGGTCAGACAATTGATTCGTTTGACACAAAAGAATACATTTCCCGTAGTGTCTGACACTTCAAACCGGAAATCTTGTTCAGATTTTGAGTGCCTCTCTCCCTTGTCGACTTGAATAAACATTTCTCAAATGTACAGACGTCTGCGTTTATCTTTATTGCTCCCATTCGAGAGAAATTCCAACGGAGAGTGGATTTTTTACGACTCCGAATCGATTTGGCGTTTTAATGGAATCGTTTTGCATTCGGAGCGGTGCTCCTGAACTGGGTCAAGTGGCATATGGGAATATTAGAGACGCCAGGGAAAGTGTCACTTTCGCTCGCTGTGAGATGACAAATGGACGGAAAGAATGCGCTGCGAAATTCTCTGGTCATTGGCACCGTCGGGCGATTAGCCGGTGAATCAGCGGAGTTGAAGAATTTCAGTGTTTCGATATCACGCTGTTCCGCAGCTGTCAGTACGTATTTGTGTTGAGTCATTCAGTTTCCACACGCGCCTGTGCAACAAGTAAACCTGGTCTCACGGGCACCGGGCAGAAGTTACCGACCGGACATTCCAAGCATTCCGGTGCCGAGAGAGGTGCACGGAGATGCGGGTGCGAATGCCTCGGAGGCAGAAGTTGTTGAATGACTTGCTCTCTCTCTGGATGTGTGTGTGTGTGTGTGTGTGTGTGTGTGTGTATAATAAGATGGTATGTCGTTTCCCAGCCTCTGGGGGTGTGTGTGTAAGGAGATGGCATGTTGTTTCCCAGCCTTTGGCACTGCGCAACGAGTGGATGTTTATTTTTTTCTCTCGGTTGTTGATGGTTTTCGGTGCGCATTCCTTTTTTCTCTGCCGAGTATATCCTTGGCTTGTTTTCTTTGATTGCCTTGTTGGCTTCTCTGCCCGCATCAATTCAGCAGCGGCAGCATGTGTTGTTCGCTGGTTTTGCTGACGATCGTTGGTAGGTATGCGGTGGTTGTTCGAAGTCGTGGGTATTCGTCAGGCATGATCAACCGGCATAACTTTGAGAGATTGGTTTGAAGGGTGGCGGCGGGCTACTGGGATTGTGTGGCTGTTGACTTTTCGATTCCCAATCGTGGGTGCTGTCCGACGAGTGGGAAAATAATGATAAATGACTTTGGGTTATGTGTGGTGAATGCGCATGAATTGCTCTTGGAATTTCTCTTGTTGAAGATGCGCTGGTGGCCATAAACTTTAAACGAAGATCGAGTCGTCTGATGGGAGTGAGTCATCGAATGGAGATACAAATTGCAGGACGAGGGAATAGGCGGTTTCGTAAACTTTAGATGAGGAAAGATACAATAGTTTCAAGACGATATTAAGTGATAAATGATAGCTGGGAAGGTTTTAAAAAAGTGGGAAATGGATACACGCGGAGGCCTGCTTCTGTGATACTGACCGCTTATGAAAGTCAAATGAAACAAGACCGGACTAACCTTCCAGTGTTGCTACAAAAATAATTTTATTTTAAAAATATGCAACGGACCTGTAGGAAATATACTTCAATATATTTTTCGATATCCAAGAGGTCTTTATTCCTGCCATAGTTAAAAGGAACCACTTCTGAGTTTTTCAAGGTGTTGGTGGTTTGACTTCGTTTCTGGTTTTTGTGCCTCCATCCCCTCTTTTTGTTTTCAATCTTCCCGTAGAGGGTGACGCCGAAATCCTGGCGCGGTAATGAAGAATCATAAACCTTTTTGATGTGGGTTCTGTTTCTTGATTATAAAAAACTCATACATGCGATATTGAAAAGAAGATTACCATGCAACAGTGTTAACGACAGTCTTTCATTTTCTTTCAAAAGGAAAGCAGACAAGGGTGACGGCACTCCTAAAAGCAGATGGGCTAAACTGAAGGCATCGCATAAAGACTGTACGTCGTCCAGTACGAGGGCGACCTTTTATATTTCGGGATGAGAGAACAAAAACAAATATCAACCATCGAAAATAGCTTTATTGTTTTTCAAAATACTCCCCATTAAGATCTATACACTTTTGCATGCGTTTGAACCAATTGTCGAAGCACTTTTGCCACTCTGATGGAGGTATCTCCAAAACATGCATTCTGAACGCATCAACCTCTTCTTCATCAACCTCGAGAAACGTTGACCTTTCATTTTATTCTTTACGTACGGGAATAAAAATAAATCATTCGGTGCTAAGTTAGACTATACGGCGGATGACTCATCAAATCGATGTTTTGAGTGCTCAGAAATGCAGTTATTTGATCCGATGTGTGAGAACTCGCATTGTCGTCGTGAAGAGTGATCCGTTTTCGGCGGTTGCTTTTCCTGATTTCTTGGAAGACAAGTGGCAAACAAATGGTTGTGTACCACTCAGAATTGACTGTTCTGCGTTGGTCTAGTGGCACGGTTGCGAAATGTCCAGTGTTGCCGAAGAAACAGGCGACCATTTGCTTGGAAGTGCTTCGTGCGCGAGCAACTTTTGTTAGATTTGGCTCAATTTGAAACACCCATACAGTCGACTGCTGCTTACCTTCGAGCTCATACGCGTAAATCCACGATTTATCACCTGTCACGATGTCATAGACGTGTTTCGAAGCACCGCGACCGTGTTTTTGGAGCATTTCTTTCGACCAATCGACACGAGCCTTTTTTAAGCGATTGACAAATTGTGTGGGATTCAACGCGAACAAATTTGTTGGACGGTCAAATGTTCATGCAATACCAGGTATACCGGTATGAAGTGAGCGCCAAGATACAAATGTCTCGATAGGAAAAATTTGTTGTGAACGAGTCCTTATTTTTTTTTGTTTGTTTGCTATGACATCTGTGACAAATATTTAGTATACATCAAGACAGACAACATCATATTTTTTCATCGTGTTAAAAATGTCGAATTTTGTTCCAGAAAGTGATGATTTGCGGAAAGCATTAATTTTTTGTTTTCATTTGAAGAAAAGTGCTGTACAGTCGCATCGAATGCTTGTCGAGGCATATGGTGATCATGCTCTATCAGAAGCAACATGCAAAAGATGGTTTAAACGGTTAAGAAATAATGATTTTGATCTGAGAAATGAAGAACGTGGAAGACTACCAAAAAAGTTTGAAGACGCCGAATTGCAAACGATATTGGATGGAGATGACACTTTGAGTCAAAAGCAAATGCCAGCAATGTTAAATGTTGCACAACAAACAATTTCTGACCGTTTAAAGGCTATGGGGAAGATCCAATAGTGTGGAAAATGGATGCCACATGAATTGAATGAAAGACAGATGGAAAACCGAAAAAACACTTGTGAAATTTTGCTTCAAAGATACGAAAGAAAATCGGTTTTGCATGGGATTGTTACTGGCGATGAAAAATTGATTTATTTTAAGAATCCTAAACGGAAAAAAACATGGGATAATCAGGGACAACCATCAACATCGACTGCAAAACCAGATGGATTCGGCAAGAAGACAGTGCTGTGTGTTCGGTGGGACCAGAAAGATGTGCTGTACCACGAGCTCCTAAAACCTGGTGAAACCGTTAATACTGATCGCTACCGACAACAAATGATCAATTTGAACCATGCATTGATCGAGAAGCGACCAGAATGGGCCAGAAGACACGGCAAGGTAATCTTGCTCCATGACAATGTACCTGCACACAAAGCAAAACCGGTTCAGGATACAATCAAAACACTTGGCTGGGAGCAGCTACCCCACCCGCCGTATTCACCAGACTTGGCTCCTTCCGACTACTATTTGTTTTCATCAATGGGACACGCATTGGCTGATCAGCATTTTGATTCCTACGAGGAGGTCGAAAATTGGGTGTCTGATTGGTTTGCTTTAAAAGACGAACAATTTTATTGGCGTGGTATTCACAAATTGCCAGAAAGGTGGTCAAAATATATAGAAAACAATGGCCAATACTTTGAATAAAATGTTTTTACTTTCCAATTAATAATTAGTGTTTTATTTTCAAAGAAACTTCTTGTCCAAGTTCTGGGTGGAATATTTTTTATGTCCAAGATCTAGTCGGTCGCCGTGGCCGAGTGCGTGGAGTGCGACGCTCACACGCCGAAGGGTCTAGGTTCGACTCCCAGCTTAACACCAATTTTTCGAATTTAACGGCACTAGCGAGCTGCTGACAACACTCAAAGAGTAATTAATGTCTAAGAAAAAGCTTCTCAAATCTCGCTTTTTCGGAGTGGGCAAAAAGCTGTAGGTCCCTTCTACTCGTGAGAACAGTAGCGCGCACAACATGAGTAGTTGATGAGCAAGCTATGCCCTGGTCCCCCTTTGGACTGTAGCGCCAACAATTATTATTATTAAGATCTAGTCTAAGTTCCTGTCCACAATATTTTCTATGGTCGTGTCCAAGTTTTAGTTCAAGATCTTATTTACGTTCATCTCCAAATCCTTGTGAAAATGTTTGTCCAAGTCGTCGCACATGTTCATGTTTAGATCCTCCTCCAAACCACTTTTCGATTACTTGCCCAACTCATGTTCTAAGTCTCCGTCCTAGTCTTCATTGAATTCTTTGGACAAGTCTTCTTGCTGAACTTCTGTACAAGTTGTGTGACCAACTCAATTCATGGTTTGCATATCGTGTACTGGTAGTTTCAGAAGGAAGTTAAGGTTGAATTATTACATCGATTTTATAGTATTTTAGCATTAGATAAGAGATCTAAGAGATGATCGAAAATTTATCCTAAGGCTGGAGCTGGTATTTTAGGAATCATTTGCAGGATTTCTGTGCTTAGGGAGCGCGTAAGAGATCCAAAGCAGATCAGACTTTTAAGCCAATATACAGTGTTTTCACACGCAGCTTAGAAAACATTAATTGCCAATGAACGCAAAGAAGATTTATTTTTTTATTTTTCCACAACTTTTACTATGGTAGTCAACCCCCCTTTTTAGCTCCAGCTTCACCATATTAAAATTTGAATAGATTTTAAAACCTCTAAAGACTTCCGTGACACCTTCACAAATTTACGACATCGCGTGATGAAACTTGTCTTCACCGTGGCACATTTCTTTGAAAGATAAGAACTTCGTTTTAACAGACTCAAGAAAATTCTAATAGCTTCCCACGATTGGAAGGGAATCGTAAGTCCCTCCACGTGCAGTAGATTTTATTCCCACAACACTGATTCAATGCTCACGGGCATCTAATGTAACCAGCTACAGGTGATGCGCTTTGAACCTGAGCTGACAGCGACACCTCAACTTGTCGGACACTTCACTTAAAAAGTCAAAAAGTCGCTGAAGCTCATTTGAAACGCAGACGCCCATGAAACCCATGAAAACCACTTTATTACAACTTGACACTGCAAGACATGGCTCGCACTCGTTTCCCAGCCAAATGAAAATGATTTTATGGAAAACGAAAACACGAAGAAGCAGACCTATAAAACACCTTCAGCAGTGTTCTGCACCCCGCTGCGAGCTGGTTCAGGCGATAAACCCATATCTGTCCATTCATGAAGATGGTCGTAACCCTTCGCATGTCTACGGGCTAATTTCCATTCATTAACGAAGTTCAGGCGACCACCGCGTTCCGCCGACCGCCGCCAAGCAGATTAATCTTTAATCACGTAATTATGACCTCGAATTACACCGAACTTGTGTCATCCCATTTAAAGCCAAAAGTGTAGCTCCCAAACGAAAACTTCACTAAAAAAGAAGCGGAAAACTTCCACGAGACACCACGTGCCATTGTCCGCAAGACGAAACGTCGACCGTCGCCTTGGCATTTGAAAGGATCTGCGGACAACAAATGTCTCTAATAAAGTGAATTGCTGGTAATTACGTCCCCCAGTGATACGGGTGATTCATTAACCGGACATTTGTGGCACAAAAACTCTGCTGGACGGCACTTGAATGCGTGGTTCCCCGTCCCGTGGCCATCGTGAGACGAGGAAGAGGCACATAAAGCAAGTTGTTTACTGGGCTGCTGGTTGGCTCGGGTTGTTGACGGAACCGAGCAAGAACTCACTTTCAGACGAAGTAACACACGCTTTCTGCACACGACGACGTCGCGGTAAATGAGAACGAGAATGACAATGGTGATGGTAATGGGGAAATGGTCATAATGATGGTGTGTTCTCGGCTAAGTGCGGACAAGGAAATGAGCACTTTGAATAACAGGGTGACAAGGAAGGAAGGAAGATTAGATTTCAATTTCCTGAGCGTTGTAAACTGGAGGAGAAGGTACAGTTTGGAGGAAAACGTGACAAGCGATTAAATTAGAAATTTGGTGAAGAATTCTTCTTCATCTTAATATGGGAAAGATGGGCAGAATGACGGAATTACGTGGCCAAATGCACGTCAAATAAATGAACATAGCATGTGAGAAAATGTTTTAATGATGAAGCATGGCCGATTAATAAATAAAATTCGTCATTCTAGGAGCCCAAAAATTAGGATCCACAATTTGAATGATCACGATGCTTTCCTTGAATTTTTGACTGTTGACAAGTTCTTGTCTAAATTTTTTTCTAAGTTCGTGTCCAAGTTTGAGTTCAAGATCAAGTCTCAGTTCTCGTTCAAGTTCTTGTCCAAAATCTTGTCTGTGTTCCTGTCCAAGTTCTAGTCCAAAATTTAACGCAGTTTCTGTCCAAGTTCTTGTCCTAAATATTTTCTATCTTCGCGTCCAAGTTCGAATTCAAGATCTAGTCTAAGTTCTCATCTTAGTTCTCGTCTAAGTTTTTGTCCAAAATCTTATCTGAATTCCTGTCCAAGTTCTTATTCAAAAATTTGCTGCAGTTTCTGTCCAAGTTCTTGTCCAAAATATTTCTAAGTTCGTGTACAAGTTTGAGTTCAAGATCTAGTCTAAGTTCTCGTCTTAGTTCTTGTCAAAAATCTTGTCTAAATTCCTGTCCAAGTTCCTATCCACAAATTTTTGACAGTTTCTGTCCAAGTTCTTGTCCAAGATTTGTCTGGGTTCCGGTTCAAATTAGGTACTGACTTCAGCCATTAAAGTTGAACGCATTATTTATTTGAATGCGTGCGTTAAAAACGGCTGCGTAAAAACAGGGCAATAACTCAGAAGATTTACATTTCTAAACGATCTCATTTCCCAATCACAACTGAATTTAAATTTCGGATCTCAAGGTTCACAAACAGCTCCAAAACCACGCAAACTCTAGGTCCAGCATTCACTGGCTTACATCATCCCATACAAACTCTGCTGTTACATGCTTTATTAGACTTCTTATCACATAATGGCAGCTTAACTTGAACACAAAACTGTTCACCTAAACCAGATCGGACACGTAAGAGCTGCTTAATTCTCCACTTTACGACATGGCACAAAATTAGAAATCGCCCGTTAATCGCAAGACCATAAAAAAGAGTTCAAAAAGCGAAACACTCAACCTGAGACTTTAATTTTTTTTCTGAATTTTGAATTACTTCAGCACGACGCTAGGACATAATAAAATAAAATTGTTTACGGGAATACCTCTGCTAAATGTTTAGTTGTCGCACATAAAATCCACGCATAGTATCCCGTAAACCCATAAAAGTGTTCTTCGAGGGTCATTAAATTGGTTACACAAGCTCCACTCGCAAACTGAATTAATTTCCCCGACACCACCCGCGGACCACGCGCTCATAAATGTCAAAGTTTACAGTCAATTATTCAAAGCAACTCATAACAAGCCGGTCAAAATATCACCTGCACCACCCTGTGTGCAGTGAATGTTGAAAAATGTCATTTCCTGCCTCTCACGCTCGCATGAGTATGCCACCCAATTGTCAACAGAATTGATAGGCACCAAAGAGTATGCAATGAAATTTTCCGCCGAACACGGTAGACTCAAATTCCCCGACGCACGTATGACGGTAATTAGACGTTACTGCGGAATTTGTTTGGGGTTAGAGTTTGAGCAGTTGGTCGGCAATTTGTGGCTGGCTTGTGCTTAATGGAACGCAGCACACTCGTGTAGACGGCAATTTTCTTGTTTCGCAAGACAGACCCCAGTCGTACGGTGCGACCGCGACGTCGACGTGAAATTGTTCGATTTAGCAATGCACACCGCCATCTGTATTGCGCACCGTTGTTGCCCGGAATGGATCCGGTTGGCAATGAGTCAGGGTGGCAATTCGAGTAATGCAAGGAATTGGAATTTTACTTCTTTTTTGTTTTTCAACTGGATTTGTACAAGATCCAGGAGTCGAGCAGCGTTTGCAATTTCGTCTAATCTGAATTCATGAGGGAGGAATTCATGATTTTTGTCATCGCAGATTTCAAATGCTATGCCCTGAGGGCATCTTTGGCATTTATTACACGAAGAGTTACCATGAGGTTGTGGGGATAGCAGGAAAATTGTTTCTCCCTGCGGCATGTGACATTTAGCAGCTTCCTTCTTGGTGTTTTTAAGGTTAAGTACAAATTCATTTTCACTGAAGAAATCAGCTGCCACAACGCAGTGAGATTAAGTTTGTTAAAAACAGGAAAAAGTTGATTCTTCCCTTGGGCGAGATCAAGACGTCTAATTTGCATGGAATTGGGGAGCAACGAAGGCCACCTGTCGAACGCATGGAGGTTGTTATTTCTAACCGCTGCCAGGAGGGTCCAAATAATCTTTGACTGATTTGCATCTGCCTTGTCTGTTCAAGGAGGGAACTTTGAACGGAGATACTTGAGGACTGTCTTCTTATTACCCGATTGGTGTGAAGAAGATTGGCAAAACGAAGAAACATAATTTTTATGAGCTTACAGTCGAACGCAAAGTAGAAGCAGTACAAAAAACGAACAATTTTTGAGACGCGTAAAAATTGTGGTAAACTTTTCGCTTTGCTATTACAAGTCTGTAGACTTTACTAGCGAATGGAAGGTTAAAATGTTGTTAATGCCTCAATAGGAATACCCACCCGCTTAGCCTTAAACCTACTTTCGAACGTACAGTTAAGTTTAGTGACTTAGTTTTCGAATATGGTTCTTTCTAGCTTTTTCCAATTTTTCCCCCTCATTACAATCCACAGGCATTTAAAACGAATGTTCACCGGAATCTTCCCTCACTCTCTTCCATTGTACCTTCGGCCCGAGCAGTGACTTAATTCCGATCACTTAAGGGAAGCAACAAATTTCTTTATCGCGCGCCAATTATAAAAACAGGTAAAACAGTTCCCTTAAAATTGGACGGAGAATGGATGAATTTAAAACTGTTATAAGATACTGCAAAATTAAAAAATTATTGGGATTCAGTTTTGGATTCTTTTTATTTTTAAGTTGGTACTACTCATTTCAACGTTTGGAAATAATTCGAATATATTTGAGATACTGGTCAAGTGATTAAAAACGCTATCAATGGAGTCGTCTTTGGAGTTAATTGAATTTTGAAAATCCGTCCATACATAGAGTTTGTTCCGTCGTTCTGTACTTACAAAAATTATCATTCCTCAAATGTATGCGAGTACGACGTGACAAGTTTTTTTGGAAAATCTGTGGGGTTGTAATTAAGCCGTCCCTATCCTAATTGTCGTCCATGCATCGTCCCTGCCTTTTCGAAAACACATGCGGCAGTGTCACATTCTACTGTCAAACAGCAACGAACAAGAACATTAAATAAATCCTAACGGACTGAAAAAGAGGGCACAACTGAGCCAAAGGTCAAGGTCCCTAAGCGGAGTACAAAAGCATTGGTATCCTGACCCACAATAATTGAGTGACAAGTTTCTAACAACTGCAATCACCACTAAGGACTCCCCATTCTGGCGAGCTTTGAGAAACGACGATGAATGTGATTATGAAAAGGAAGAGAAATCGAGCTGCGATATTAATTAATGCTGTACATGGTAACCGTGGTCGCCGTGGCGTAGTGGGTAGAGTTCGACGCTCATACGCCGAAGATTCTAGGTTCGATTCCCGACTGAACACCTTGAATTTTCATTCACAGCACCACCTCTTTCGAGCTGCTGACAACACTCAAGGAGTAATAACTGTCTAAGAAAGCTTGTCAAATTTCGTCGTTCGGAGTCGGCAAAAAACTGTAGGTCTCTTCTACTCGTGAAAGAAAAGTAGCGCGCACAACACGAGTAGTTGTAATGTAATGCTTACCAGCATTAATCCTGTTTGAACAAAAATTGTTAAATAATTATTAATTCTATATATTTGACCATTTTTCCCTTGCTCTCACTCATCTTGTAACGCTTTCCTTTTAAAAAAATTCTTGAAAGTTTCAATAGAAGGAGAAGGGTTACCATGTAACAATAATAATTTTTGACGCGTCAGTCCACCGGGGGACCAGGGCCTAGCTTGCTCATCACTACTACTAGTGTTGTACGCGCTACTGTTCTCTCACGAGTAGAAGGCACCTACAGTTTTTTACCGACTCCGAACGACGAAATTTGAGAAGCTTTCTTAGACAGTTATTATTCTTTGAGTGTTGTCAACACATCGAAAGAGGTGGTACCGTAAAAAATTCAAGGTTTTCAGCCGGGAATCAAAACTAGACCCTTCGGCGTGTAAGCGTCGCACTCTACCCACTACGCCACGGCGACCTTATTTTGTGTTTGTTTGTCATTTGTGTTGTTTACAGTAACTTAAAAGATTCATCTCGCCCAAAAAATGGAACTTATTTGTGAACATTTTCGTGCGAATTTTTTGTACAACTTTCGACGTGGGTTAATTCAATAACAGTGCATCTATGAACTTAATACAATTTTTGGGGATGAAACTCCATCAAGGACCAGTGTTTATCGATGGTATGGTGAATTCCACCGAGGTCGTAGTTCACTCCAAGACGAATTTCGTAAGGTTGTCCAAAATCAGTTGTTGTTCTGGAAACCATTGATGCTATGCGCCAACTAATATTGCAATATCGTCATGTGACCTATCAGGAGATTGAGTCAGCCTTAGGCATTAGTGGGACCAGCATACATTCAATGTTGCATGAACATTTGACCGTCAAAAGAATTTGTTCGCGTTGGATCCCACACACTTTGTCAATCGCTCAAAAAAAGTTTCGTATCGATTGGTCGAAAAAAATGCTCCAAAAATACAATCGCGGTGCTTCGAAACTTCGTGACAGGTGATGAATAGTGGATTTACGCATATGAGCCCGCAAGTAAGCAGCAGCCGACCGTATGGGTGTTTCAAATTAAGCCAAATCCAGCAAAAGTTGCTCGCGCACGAAGCACTTCTAAGCAAATGGTCGCCTGTTTTTTCGGAAAAACTGGACATGTCGCAACCGTACAACTAAAACAACGCAGAACAGTCAATTCTGAGTGGTACACAACCATTTGTTTGCCAATTGTCTTCCAAGAAATCAGGAAAACCAACCGCTGAAGACGGATCACTCTTCAAAACGACAATGCGAGCTCTCACACATCGGATCAAATAACTGGATTTCTGAGCACTCAAAGCATCGATTTGATGAGTCATCCGCCGTATAGTCCTGGCTTGGCACAGAATGACTTCTTTTTATTCCCTTACGTAAAAAATAAAATTAGAGGTCAACGTTTTTCGACACCTGAAGAAGCGGTTGATGTGTTCAGAATGCATGTTTAGGAGATACCTCAATCAGAGTGGCAAAAGTGCCTCGACAATTGGTTCAAACGCATACAAAAGTGTATAGATCTTAATGGGGAGTATTTTGAAAAACAATAAAGCTATTTTCGATGGTCGTTATTTGTTTTTGTTCTCTAGTCCCGAAATATTAGAGGCAACCCTCGTATGATCAATAAGGAGTAAAACAATGAGATTATGTGCCAATTGCGAGAAGCAATACGAAGAAAACGTCAACGTCCGGAATTTTAGAAAAACAATTCAAGGCTTTTCTTCTTCTTCTTATGGCGCTACAGTCCGGCGTGGAGCTGGGCCTCAAGCTACATGCCTCTCCAGCCAGAACGATCTTTCGCCAGCTGTCTCCAATTGCGCACCCCAAGTTGATTGAGGTCATTCTCCACTTGTGTGGACCATCTATGCCTAGGCAGTCCGCTGTTGCGTTGTCCCTATGGCTCTGAATTATGGGTTTTGCATCACGATTATACCCCTGCTCACTCGTCATTGCGTGGCGGTTTTGTTTTTTTTTTTTTGGCCAAAAACTATACCGCCTCAGACACTGTAATCACCACATTTGGCCCCTGCGAATTGTACCTGTTCTTAAGATTGAAGAAACCCATGAAAGGACCCATGACTGAGAATATACAGACTGAATCGCTGAGAAAGCTCAAGGGCATACCAAAAAGTGGATATTAAAACTGCTTTGGCGTTTGGGAAAAAAGTTGGCAAAAGTGTTCCTTTTTCGAGCTGCTGATAACACTAAAAGACTAAGACTTGTCTAAGAAAACTTCTCATACTTCGCCGTTTGGATTCGTCGAAAATTTGTAGGTCCATTCTACTCGTGAGAGAACAATAGCGCGCACAACACGAGTAGTTGATGATCAAGCTAGGCCCTGGTCCCTCTGTGGACTGTCGCGTCAACAATTTTTGCAAATGTTCCTTATCTGACTACTTTGACGGGGACGAAAAAGAAATTGGTGAAAAAATAAATTCTGTTTGAACAGACATCGTATGTCTTAAGACACCACGTGGGACAGGATAAAAGGGCATCTCTGGCAGAATTTGAATGAATGAATGAGCGGTAGTACTCTATCATTGGCTTGGCTTGGGAGACCTTGATCTTCAATATAAAAAATCAGAAATGATTATTAATGATTAACCAAGGTGCAGTGGCAAAAGCAACAATTTGGCCCATCGCATTCGATGCAATGCAAACCAGTACAATGCAATAATTCGAAATCTATTTATTTTGTGGAATACTTTGCAAAACTATGTTTTAATTCTTGCAACTGAAAGAACACCTTGCCTTACTCAGCAAGTCCAGAATTTTTCATTTATGTCTTCAAAAGACACTATATTTGTCTTTAAGAAGATATCGCGAACGGTAAAATTAGAACAAAAAAACAATTATTCACATCTGATGACCATTGAGCAGAACGGTTCACGGTCGATAGCTAGATCTTTTTAACGAACAACAGATTGAACTTTATCCACGCCATCCAAGGCTAACCCGTGAAGAGAAAACGAAGCAACAACCTAATCCCGGCTACCTCAGTCTGTCATTTCAATTCAAATTCGACAGTTTTCCTTAATTGATCTTCGAATGGCAATCAATCATTCCATTCCATTTCCCATCTCCCCTTCAATAAAAAAAATTGATCGATGGTCTTCTCCAGGCCAAGGGTAATTAACTGAAAAAAAAATTCAATCCACCGAGATGAACGTTTGTCCCATAGCTCATGTGATGTCTTAACCATAACTCATGAAAGCGACAAAAGTCTCCACTCACTGTGTACTGCCCACACAAATTGAATTCATTTCTACAAATTCTCCTGCAAATTAGCAGCTCCCAAGCTCATCGTTGTACCTCAACTGAAAACGATTTGAATAAACCGTCGAAATCAAACGCAAATAACTCAAGATCACAATCAAGGCAAAAATGAAAAAGGAAAACATAAACAAAACCCCGTGCCCCAGAGAGCGTCTGAGTGGGGGCGGTGGTACACATCTCAAGTATCTCCTCGTCTATCGCCACTTACTTTCACAAGAAGAACAAAAAAAAAGCTGCAAAATAGACAAGATTCCAGTGCGAAGCGGTTAGTTCGGGTACGGGTACTAGTCGACGCCACCAGCGCCTCGGATGATGTCATGTGAAATCGTCAGTAAATCAGTCAGAAGTAGTCTCAAAGTAACAACCGTCGACACAAGAGAACCCATAAAGAACAACCGGATAGGAATCTCTGCCTCGTCAAGCACTTCAAGTGAAACGCATATCTCCCGGGTGATTCAGCAAAATGGAAATGAAAACCAACAGACATCGGCCAGACCTTAGATACGTCCTCGAGATACTTTTGTTTTCGTTCGAGTGAATTTGACGCGAGGGTGGTGGCTGAAGTGTTTGTTTGAATTCCTTTGAGTTCTGTGATCGCCTACGAAATGTGCCAAGTCAAACACACACTTTCCCGAACCTAAGGAAAAGCGTGAACCAACCGATTTCCAACGTACCGAGAGGAGACGTGCTAATTGACTCTCGGTTAGATGAATGTGTCGCGCGAAGAGAGAAAACAGTTTGTTTTCATTTTGTGTGCTTGTGTTTGAGGAACGTGATTGGGAGTAGTCACGTGCGGCCTGGAAGAATTATTGGGAGCAAGTGTGCATGCATTTGAGGTGATTGAAGGAGAAGTTCATTGCTTGTGTCGGAAGCGTTGCTTACTGTTGGGATTGTGTGTCTTTTCTTTTTTTTTGGGGGGTTTTCCGATGTGAAAGTGTTCTGATTTTCTTTCTATTATTGGACGAGTTACGCAGGGAAATTGTAAAGAAGCCAAGAAAACACGACACAATTTTCTCCTGACAGGTTATGCTTTCGCAGCTTGATAAAAATAAAAAAAATCAAATTTACGACACACAGATGGTTGGGTTGGATAAGAATCAAATAACGGAACAGCAACAATTGAGTGGGAAACCCGTTTCGACGTTAAGTTGTTGATGGGAACCATGCTCGTCTTTGGTGACAGTTGGTGTTGTGTAAGGAGTGTCTGCTTGAATGAAAATCTTGCGCTGGTTGGAGGTTTGAAGTAATTTTCCCGGGTTTTGATCTGCTTTTGGAAGTGTAAACTTTGCTCTCATCCAGTGCCTGTTTGGTTTTTGTATTCTGTTCAGTAGGTAATGTAAACTGGATGAAACGGGCGGATGAACCAAGTTCTTTAACAAACGGGAGGATGAACCAAATGAATGAACTTAAAAATGTTTGAATTTTTTTAAAAGAAAATACATTTTTTTTATCTTTATGAGAAGTGTTTAATCGAAAAAGGTGGAGCCACAGGAAAGTAGAGAGACCAACGCACTCTTCCACGGCGTTCCGTAATGCACGACACTACGTATTTGCTGAAAATAGATTTTACTACGTCTTTTAAAATAATTCTGTCTGTGAAAAAATAAATGTGAATTGTTGCGTTCTAATGCCTCTGATTTCCTAGTACGTTGAAGCGTTCCGGTCCAACGGAGGTTATTGGAGACAAAACGGTTTTGCTTTCTGATTTTTGTTTATTTTGTAGTGAGACCTGTAACCCATGCCATATTACCTACAGTTGTGTTCATAAAAATTGCAGCGCTCCTCAAAAAAAGACAAATAATTTTCTATTAATGCAAATTATTTTATAATTTTTTCAAAAAACTTATACAAAAGTAAAGTTTTTCAGTCTTAACAGGTATATCACAAAATAAAGACTATTTTGTTTGTCGTAGTAATATTTCGCAGTTGTTTATAAAAATAGCAATGTTTAGAATTATGCTGTGCCTAGACAACAGAAATCAATGAAACAATACTGGAATGAAGTGAGCGTCAAGATACAAATGTCTCGATAGGGAAAATTTATTGTGAACGAGCCCTATGTTTTTTTTTTGTTTGTTTGCAATGACATCTGTGAAAAATATTTAGTATACATCAAGTCATTGAACAGCCAACATCATATTTTTTCATCGTGTTAAAAATGTCAAATTTTGTACCAGAAAGTGATGATTTGTGGAAAGCATTAATTTTTTGTTTTCATTTGAAGAAATGTGTTGCACAGTCGCATCGAATGCTTGTCGAGGCATATGGTGATCATGCTCTATCAGAAGCAACATGCAAAAGATGGTTTCAACGGTTCAGAAATAATGATTTTGATCTGAGAAATGAAGAACGTGGAAGACTACAAAAAAAGTTTGAAGACGCCGAATTGCAAATGATATTGGATGGAGATGACACTTTGAGTCAAAAGCAAGTGGCAGCAATGTTGCACAACAAACAATTTCTGACCGTTTAAAGGCTATGGGAAAGATCCGAAAGTGTGAAAAATGGGTGCCATATGAATTGAATGAAAGACAGATGTAAAACCGAAAAACCACTTGTGAAATTTTGCTTCAAAGACACGAAAGAAAATCGGTTTTGCATCGGATTGTTACTGGCGATGAAAAATGGATTTATTTTAAGAATCCTAAACGGACAAAATCATGAGTTAATCTGCGACAACCATCAGCATCGACTGCAAAACCAGATCGATTCGGCAAGAAGACAATGCCGTGTGTTTGGTGGGACCAGAAAGATATGCTTTACCACGAGCCCCTTAAACCTGGTTAAACCGTTAATACTGATCGCTACCGACAACAAATGATCAATTTGAACCATGCATTGATCGAGAAACGACCAGAATGGGCCAGAAGACGCGGCAAGGTAATCTTGCTCCATGACAATGCACCTGCACACAAAGCAAAACCGGTTCAGGATACAATCAAAACACTTAGCTGGGAGCCGCCACCCCACCCGCAGTATTCACCGGACTTGGCTCCTTCCGACTACCATTTGTTTTCATCGATGGGACACGAATTGGCTGAGCAGCACTTTGATTCCTACGAGGAGGTCGAAAATTGGGTCTCTGATTAATAACGATATACGACTCCGAACGGCGAAATTTGAGAAGCTTTCTTAGACAGAAATTACTCTTTGATTGTTGTCAGCAGCTCGAAAGAGGTGGTGCCGTCAAAAATTCGAAAAATTGGTGTTGAGCTGGGAGTCGAAATTAGACCCTTCGGCGTGTGAGCGTCGCACTCTACCCACTACGCCACGGCGACCACGAAGGTCTGGTGTCTGATTGGTTTGCTTTAAAAGACGAACAATTTTATTGGCGTGGTATTCACAAATTGCCAGAAAGGTGGTCAAAATGTGTAGAAAACAATGGCCAATACTTTGAATAAAATGTTTTTACTTTCCAATTAATAATTAGTGTTTTATTCTCAAAAAAAGCGCTTATTTCATACCGGTATACCTGGTATGTATCAGTAGTATTTTTTTAATAGTTCAACCAACATGCCTTTCCAGCCACTACGGTCTTTCGCCAGCTTCCTCCAGTTTCTACTTCAAGTTGGTTGAGGTCCTTCTTAACTTGTACGCGCCACCTCATCTTAGGCCATCATCTGTCCCGTTTACTCAAGGGCTCGAATTCAAAGGCCTTTTGGGCCTTAGCAGATGTCTATATTCGCTCTACATGGCCTAGCCATCTTAAGCGATGTTTTTGAAGGCTTTTTCGGCCTAAGCAGACGTCTATATTCGCTCTACATGGCCTAGCCATCTTAAGCTATGTTTCCAAAGGCTTTTTGGGCCTTAGCAGATGTCTATGTACGCTCTACATAGCCTAGCCATCTTAAGCGATGTTTCTGAAGGCTTTTTCGGCCTAAGCAGACGTCTATATTCGCTCTATATGGCCTAGCCATCTTAAGCTATGTTTCCGAAGTCTTTTTGGGCCTTAGCAGATGTCTATGCACGCTCTACATGGCCTAGCCATCTTAAGCGAAGTTTCTGACGGCTTTTTCGGCCTAAGCAGACGTCTATATTCGCTCTATATGGCCTAGCCATCTTAAGCTATGTTTCCGAAGGCTTTTTGGGACTTAGCAGATGTCTATGCACGCTCTACATGGCCTAGCCGCCTTAAGCGATGTTTTCGAAGGCGTATACGGCCTTAGCAGATGTCTATGTACGCTCTACATGATCTAGCAATCTTAAGGGATGTTTCCAAGGACGCTAGATCAGGCACATGCCGCTGTACAGCAGATAATACTCGTCGTTGAATCTTCCTCTCCAAATGACCTCAACTCAAATAAAACAAATATTCGTGCACAAAAGTTTTCTCTTGAAAGTACTAATGGCTTCCACTTTCGTTTTAAGTAATGTTCACGTTTGCGCGCCGTAAAGCAGGACTGAGGCGATCAAGCTGTTGTACAAAGCCAGCAAAGTCTTTCGACGGCTCTACTCGTACTCGTATTAACCAACTGCCCATTGAGCCAAAAAAAAAAAACAGTAAATGGCAAAAGTAAAATCAAACGTAGAATCAATCTTGTTATTAGATCAGCACAACTAATTTTCGCACTATTCCGACATACAGTCGAAAATTGCTCAGAAGGATTTCTCGAACAGTCCAGACTGGCCGTCTTGCTCTTGAAAGGAACTTCTGTTACTTGTCTTAAATTGCAATCACCAACGAAACTTCAAAAGGAATTCGGGTTGCATTACGTATGTCCGAAGAAAACAGCTTCAATTTGTTAGCATTTTAAAGTTTCAATCGGGTTGGGTAAGAAAATTTGAAAGTGGAAGCTGCAACTGAACTATTGACCAGATTCTTGTTTACAGCTTCAAGTTCCATCAGCTTAACACAACCCACCCATTGTCTACTTCGAATACAAAACAACGGAGAAAAAAAACATTCCTTTGGTTGAAATCACAAGGCTCACAGAACAGTTGTGAATTAAATTTTCGCTTGCGCCACGAAATTCATCTTTTAACGCCAGTCGGGCTTCTCATGATTAATCATCTGCTGACTCTCGACAATTTGACATAACCGCTTAATTTCGCCTTTAACCCCGCCCGACAGCTGCATACATTTGATTGATTCTAAGAGCCATTCGGCAGACAAAGCTGCGAGTGGTCTGCGTCTCAAGTTTCACAACAAAGCCGCCACAGTTCGTGCAAAAATCCACACACACACACACGCTCGCAACTTCGGTCGGAGATAGTGTATCTCAAATTACCAGCCAATTATCGTTACATACGGCACTGCACCCAGTCGCAAATCAACCATAATGCACAAGCGTCTGATGGCGGCAATCGCCGCATAGCCAGCGCTAAACACTCGCAGATAACCCATGAAAAACCGACCAGTTGCGATTGCTGTGTGCCCGCATTCATTCATTCCACAGGTGTTGAGAGCGGCGACAACGTTGCACGTCACAAGATACCCCCAAACTCCGTCCCCAAATCGATTACCAAGGCCCCAGAGCTTGCTTCAAGGAGAGAAGAAACAGAGGTGTGGCATCGTGTTCGACCAGATTTTCGGGGACGCCCCTGTCCCCATCTCAAACTTCCAGGTTGGATGTAAATGTAACAAATTACCATACGCTCGCCTAGTGTGCTGTAACTAACCTCATTTCGAGACGCCGTGCTCGCCCCGCAGGCGTCTAATCGCCACAAAAATTATGTAAAAAAGAAACAAGTCAGGCAGCGCGAGTATCTTTGTATCTCTGCGAGCAGGTTGATTGGAAAGTGACGTAACACTCGAGTGGAATGCGCAGTTTTTATTTTTCCTTCTTTTCTCATTTTCGATCTCTGCATGATTGGTTTCAACAAATTGGAGCAGTAACCACTAATCGTGAGAGGGCTACCAGTGCTACGCAGCCACTGCCAATCGACGCGGCACAACTTGAAGGCGACTCTTGTGTAGGCCACTGTAAGGGACTGCGACAGAGTTCTTCTCATCTTCGAGGGCGAGCACTCACCACTTAAACAGAAGAAGCGGTGTGCGTTCGTGTGCCTCGGTGTGAGTGGGAAAAACCTGAATTGCAAGAAAGGCGCATTCTTTTTGTTGTTCTCGGCCCCTTGGGTTCTTAATCGTTTTGTGTCTTAAGCATCATCCCGTCTCCTTGCTTTGGATGCTTTTTGTTTTGTTGCTCTGACGGAAACCAGTTTTGAGCGTTTGAGGTGAATAACTAGATGTATGGTAGATGCGGGTGGGAAGAGATCGGAGAGCAGATAGTGGGTGCCGCGCCGTCATGCTTGCTAAGTTGTTGTGGATCTCATGACAAAGCACGGACTTAGGGTGACTTGTTGAAGTACTAATCGATTTTTAATTGAATGGAGGGTGAGGAGGAAATTAATTTTGCCAAAGAAATGGGGGCGAGGTTTCCAATAATTATGAAGAGGAGTTCAAGTTGCCTCCTTGGAGATGAAATTTATGTCATGTAAATTTGGTCTTCACTGAACGTTTTCTTTTAAGTTTAAGGAACAACGTGCAAGACAATAAAGTTGGTGGGAAGAGCAGACTCTTGGTTGTTAGGGAGGAGACATTTTTGTTTGTCCGCCTGTGTAAAAGGTGAGTAGGGGTTGAGGAAAAGTGGGGAACTCCACTTTCTGTAGCCGTGTACAGGGCGGGTCATCGATTGTTCTTTCACAAGCAGAAATAAGCGACCAATGTGCACTTGTAGTTGGTTTCTAAATTCGCAAATCAAGAATACTGTCAATACGCTGATGACATTGATGTGATTGGACAAACACAGCGAGTGGTGAATGAGGCGTTTACTGGCATTGAAGCGAAAGCGGCTAAAATGGGTCTGGCAGTAAATGAGGGCAAAACTAAGTACATGCTGTTATCAATGAAGCACACATAACATCGACATCTCGAGAAAAGCGTCACACTAGGCAGCACAAACTTCAAAGTAATCAAGGACTTCGTTTACCTCGGCTCTGCGGTAAATACGGACACCAACATCAGTACAGAAATCAAACGCAGAATCACTCTTGCCAATCGCTGTTTCTTTGGGCTCAAGAGGCAATTGAGTTATAAAGCTCTCTCTCGAGAGACTAAACTCGCTTTATATAACAGCTTGATCACCCCAGTCCTACTTTATGGCGCGGAAACTTGGACGTTAGCAAAAGCGGATGAGGAAACCCTTAGTCTTTTCGAGAGAAAAGTTTTGCGTGCGATTTTTGGTCCTGTTTGCTTTGATGGCTTCTGGGGGAGAAGATTTAACGACGAACTTTATGGGCTGTACAGCGACATGCACCTCGTCAAGCGTCGTCGGATACAACGCTTAAGATGACAAGGCCACGTAGAGCGTATGGACACCACTGCTCCGGCCCGAAAAGTCGTTGAATCTGAGCCATTGGGACAACTCAACAGAGGACGGCTAAGGTGGCACATACAACAACTTGGAGTGCGCAATTGAAGGCAGCTGGCGAAAGATCGTGCTGGCTGGAGAGGCATGTTGGTTGTGGCCCGCGTTCACCCCAATTTGTAGCGCCATAAGAAGAAAAGGAAGTTTTAGGAACACTGCAGTGGAGTGCTAAAGCTCTGAAACTGGTCCATTGTATTGGAGTTTCATGCTGAGACTTTACTAAAAATTAATAGTTTCCAGTACGTGAGAAAACTAGTTTTATAATTTTGATTGCACTTCTTATATGTAACTCGTCCTCAGGGTTTTGTCCATGTCTGCTTGGAAGGTAAATAAAAACGAGGATATAACTCCAGGCTGTAGCTGCACAAAGATGTCCAGGTTAGGTTAACAAATTTGCTTTAGTCACACTTAATGTAAACTTCGACTAAAAGAACCTTAGATTCCCAGCCGCAGCTTCGAAAAAGAGAGGAGGCCCGAAAAACCGCAGAAAAGATACAAGTCATCACAGATGCATGAAAATGGGCTTTGGTATCTAGAAACACTGTACCCAGAACTGTCAAGGATGATGGGCTGTTCCTGAGTCTTAAAGGAATCACTGATTTAAAAGGCAAGTTCTGCAAGATGAATATTCCTCCGTCAATCAATGATTACTCTGTAACAAGTGGCAGTAAGACTTCGAATCATTTGCTAAATACAATAAAGTGAAATCACTCAAACTATTTAAAACAACGTAAACTTTGTCACAGTGCGTCGATTGACGTGTTTTACAGTAAAATCGATTACTTCATAAATTTGATGGATTTTTTACTCCTCATTAGTTGCTTAAGGATTTATCCTTCTAAGAACACCACAAACTTAGTGCACCCTGTTCTTCATTCATCAATAAAATCCTTCCTTCCACGAAGACTACCAACTTGGTGCACCCTTTTCTTCATTCATCAATAAAATCCTTCCTTCCAAGAACACTACCAACTTGGTGCACCCTGTTCTTCATTCATCAATAAAATCCTTCCTTTCAAGAACACTACCAACTTGGTGCACCCTGTTCTTCATTCATCAATAAAATCCTTCCTTCCACGAAGACTACCAACTTGGTGCACCCTGTCGTCATAAGCAATGACAGCAACCCTACTACAGTGATTCAAAATTCTTTTCAGCAAACAAAAGAGTTCGATCGACGACAAGCCCGTTTCGTGCACGAAAACTTTAAAACTGGTGTCAAATTGTAATCCGCTTGAAAGTTGCTCTACCGCCCCAAGTTAATCTGCCATGACGCGACCTTTCTGCTTTGGCTGCCTTGCATCCTCAGCCTCACACTCAATCCTCTCACAATCTGTCATTGAAATCCCTCATCCGCATCTCCGCACTCCGGCACTTCCCTGTCTGCCAAAACAGGCTACAAACTAATCTTTCTGTGAGAACGAGTTAAAAACGACAAAAAAAATTCCTCTCCATCATCTTTCATCCAGCGACAGCGAGGCAGAAGAGGAGAGGGACACTCAAAGGCAACGATGACAGGTCACGATTTTCCAATTTATTCCAGGTGCTGGTTGTGCTGCATTTAAATTGCACTTTGTCTGCAAAAGTTTTCCTCTCAGATTTTTTTTCTCGTCATTTTTGTCCTCTTTTTTGACCTCTCATTTCGCTTACGCTGTGCCAACTTTCAAAACGTAAGGGGTTCGCTGCTGCCTGGCCAGCTGGCTGAGTGAAGAACGGAGCTACACCAACTGGTCCTTGCAGGCACTGAGTTCCCTGAATTGCATTCCTTTGTCCGTCTCACGTTACATTTGAATGCGGGCTCCTGCCGCGCACCCACTCGCGAGCCTTGTTCGTGTTTAATGTAAACAGATCACGCACGGTGCCAATTGCACTTTGTTTTGACTTAATTCTCTGACGATTGTGGTGCGCTACCGCGCTTCGCCAGAACTAAATTCCAAATCACACCCACCGCAGCGACTGCCTAGTTGTTGCATTTGCATACCGAAACGTACCAACCCAGGCATTTACTCGGCTCGGGTTTGGATCACAATTTGCTGGTTGGGTTGACTGAAAAGAAGTTGCAGTAGCTGTGGGGAAATTTATGTGAGTATTCGGACGTGCGTGGGTGCGTCAATCATACACAAATCACCATAAAGATACATTGCGTGCTCGATACGGCATGCGATGGGGTGCCGCAGGGGACACACTTATGGCCACGGCCGGTCCCGCGATTAGGAATTTCTGAACTTACAATAAATGATCGATGGTTGGATGTGAGGGAGACTTACCTGGAAAGAGAAAGAGAAAACAAATCATTAGCGAGCGGCTCAACACGTGCTGGCATTAAATTTTTATTTATGGCTGAGGTAAACACTGATTTGGCGTAAATGTCAAGCGCGTTTAATTGAGTGGACTTGGCAGAGCTGTTGAGTGGAAATGGGATTGGGCGTGGAACTAATTGAGCTGTTGCGGCGCAGAATATGCAAACTAAGTGTTTGTGGATTGACTGTTTTGAATGTGATTGAAACCGGTTTCTTAAGTTTCAAAACTATTTCATCGAATCGGATGAGAATGCAAGTGAACGGAAGACACGATAAGCGTGGAGTTGGTTGCTAACACACATTTCATGTGCTTCTGGCAACATAATCTGACAGGTAACCCTTTTGTCTTAATAGATGGATAGTGGGAGCAATGGTTTTGAAAATGAACATCAGTCAGGCACCAAATACGTATTCGATACTTTGATTTCAGAACATAAGGAGATAAGGAATCCCATTAAGGAGAAAGACCAAGTCCTGAAATCCAAGCTCATGAAATTGCAAAAATATTGAAATTTCTCAAACTCTTCACATCTAAGCATTCTAATAGTTTGAACAATCTGAACTTTTACATTTACTTCTTCTCCACAAAGCAGGCGGGAAGCGGTAGGGAAGTAGCGTATGAGTCATACTCGTGTGTACTATTCGGAGGGTTTTGTTTTGAAATTTCTGGTCGCTTGGTTTACTGGAGGTTCTGAGTGTTTTAGGCCTTTAATGTCCGCCACCATTTGTGTCTAAATTGATCGGTGAAAAGCGGGTTTGGGGGTAAAATCTCGAAATATCCCGAATCCCCAAAAAGCAAAGCCCCGTAAACTGAACAAATTACTTTAAGGGGGTTATGAAAGAGGGCATACGGCAACCATGCTCCTCCAGATTGTGTTACAGTGGGATGTGAACATTTAACTTCTCGCCGTGGCGTAGTGGGTAGAGTGCGATGCTCACATGCCGCAGGGTCTAGGTTCGTTTCCCAGCTCAACACCAATTTTTTACTGTTCTCTCACGAGTAGAAGCCGAAGTTTGAAAAGCTTTCTTAGACAGTTATTACTCTTTAAGTGTTGTCAGCAGCTCGAAAGAGGTGGTGTCGTAAAAAATTCTAGGTGTTCAGCCGGGAATCGAACCTAGACCCCTCGGCGTGTGAAGTGAACCCACTACGCCACGGCGGTCACATTTTGTGTTTGTTTGTCATTTGTGTTGTTTACAGTAACTTAAAAGATTCATTTCGCCCAAAATATGAAATTAAAGCGCGAAAATTTTCTTGCGATTATTTTTTACAACTTTCGACGTGGATTAACTCAGCAACAGCGCATCGATGAACTTAATTCAATTTTTGGCGATGAAGCTCCATCAAGGACCAGTGTTTATCGATGGTATGGTGAAATCAACCGAGGTCGTGGTTTACTCCAAGACGAATTTCGTGAAGGTCGTAAAAAATCAGTTGTTGTTCCGGAAACCATTGATACTGTGCGCCAACTGATTTTGCAAGAGCGTCATGTGACCTATCGTGAGATTGAGACAACCTTAGGCATTAGTGGGACCAGCATACATTCAATGTTGCATGAACATTTGAAAGTCAAAAAAATTTGTTCGCGATGGATCCCACACAATTTGTCAATCACTCAGAAAAAGGCTCGTGTCGATTGGACGAAAGAAATGCTCCAAAATTACGATCGCGATCCTTCGAAACACGTCTATGACATCGTGACAGGTGATGAATCGTGGATTTACGCGTATGAGCTCGAAGGTAAGCAGCAGTTGACTGTATGGGTGTTTCAAATTGAGCCAAATCCAACAAAAGTTGCTCGCGCACGAGGCGCTTCCAAGCAAATGGTCGCCTGTTTCTTCAGAAGCACTGAACATGTCGCAACCGTACCACTAGAACAACGCAGAACAGTCAATTCTGAGTGGTACACAACCATTTGTTTGCCACTTGTCTTCCAAGAAATCAGGAAAAGCAACCGCCGAAGACTGATCACTCTTCATCACCGCAATGCGAGCTCTCACACATCGGCTCAAACAACTGCATTTTTGAACACTCAAAACATCGATTTGATGAGTCATCCGCCGTATAGTCCTGACTTGACACCGAAAGACTTCTTTTTATTCCCGTGCGTACCAAATAAAATGAAAGGTCAACGTTTTTGACACCTGAAGAAGCGTTCAGGATGCATGTTTTGGAGATACCTCAATCGGAGCTGTAAAAGAGCTTCTGCAATTGGTTCAAACGCATGCAAAAATGTATAGATCTTAATGGGGAATACTTCGGAAAACAATAAAGCTATTTTCGATGATTAATATTTGTTTTTGTTCTCTAATCCTGAAATATAAAAGGCTACCTTCGTAAACGTTTATGAACTTTGCAAATACTCTTAGAGATACTCTGAGATAGGTAGATAAATATGCTATCTTTGTTTATGGTCATTGACGTTGTAGAACTAACAAAGTGTGTCTATTGCGTCAAAAAAATTGCCCTTCAAGTCTGATACAAAGTTCTTAATTGTTTATTTCGAAACATTAAAAATCATCTCTATGAGCGAATCAGATCCTCTAGCTCAATAGTTTCAGTCATATCGGCTGCACTACAGCAATTGCGTTTATTTGCTAAGTCCTAGTAGCTTCTGCAATTGTCTGCTTCGTCGATGGAGATTTGATTCTCTCCATATTTTTTACCAGACATATTCTGGTAGAATATTTCTCTCTGCACTATAAATACTTTTCATTTCTGCCACAAGTCTTCCCTCTTTTCAAAAATGTTCACACAGTGGGTGCTTGAATTAAATCCATCGCTCTTGCCATCTCCAATCCTTCCTTAAAATGGGCTTTTCATATTTTCTTAAATTCCATTCCGTTGCAAAACCGAAGTCTTGTTTAGAGAGTCACACAGAATAAGCACTCTAAAATTGCAGAACTTGTGCGACAACTGACTTGGACTGACAGAGTTAGGTTATCGGGAAGGTTCTGTCTTTATTTCCAGGTGAAGTCTGATGCATTTCCATCACAACTATTGTTCGATATCTTGAATTATTGTTCTTCTTTTGAACAACAAGGGTCTAAGGTTTCCCCAAAATTTTCAATCACAAGCTAACCATTTTAAATGTATCATTTGTCTACGCCGTCATTTAACACAGTCACTATTTCTGGCAAATACCAGACTCATTAAGTTAACAAAAAAACATTTCGCCCGATCTTGAATATCGTTAAGTTGGCACCACTTCACTTTCCAAAATTCCACTACTTATTTAATCCTCTAAAATATTAGAACATTCTTACCACTGATTAAGTGGCGTAATAAAAACATTTGAACAACGAATTGAAAATGCCAAGGTTGTATGCAAATCAAAGCAGAACACACATAACCATCGGCACCACCCTGTTTCAGTAAAAATTCAAACGTCACATATAACCGTCGTAGGTGTCATTGCGGCAGCGCACCTCAACGCACACTCACACCCCACCATTCACTGTCAAGAGTGCTGCCACTGCTACGAACCAAACGCGCAACAAGCGCGCCAACGTTATAAAATGTTTCTGTTTTATAAATGGATCAATTAGCCGAACTTTGTTTCGCATTTGTCCCACAGAGAGTGGCACAGGGAGGGAGGCGCAGCTAATGAGAGACACTTTGTGTGCGTTGTGAAATGCCAAGTGGGCCATGTGAACGCAAACCGCTTACACCGGGAACAGAACCGGCAGAGGTTGCGAGATTTATGGCTTTCGAATTAAATGAATAATTTGTTCATAATTTCGTAGGAAGATCGAATGGGAAATAAACGTCAGAGTTGGGGAAGTGATGAATTTAAGGTGTTTGGGTGTGATGAGATAAGCGCGGGCAGTTGTGGCGGACTTATCTGCGTAGTCGAAGGCAACATGTCATTTGGGAATTAAAAGTTGGCTAGGAGCTAATGAAGTGTAGGGCTTAAATGGATTGCGAGAAATGGAGAAGATCTGACAGCGGGGGGGCCGACAGTAATGGATCGGGTATGTGGGTAGGGTTGGGCGCTGGTTTTGTACGTCGGATGTTTGCTTCAAATGCTTTGATTGCTTATCGATGTGGGATAGCCATGGCCCGTGACGAATGAGAGTTGACCGCTTTAAATAAATGGAAATCCCACTTACTGATATTTTTAATCTTTTGAACAGCGATACAACCGTTAGGATTATCCCTAATGTAAAAGTTGAGTTAGTGTTGGACATTGTTTCTATGGTTCACAGCACAGATCAATGCTGGGCGCTTAAGCTTAGGTCTTGAAAAGCAGGCGAAAAACCTTTAAATTGTTTCAGAAGGTTTTCAGTGATAAATGTTTATAAGTGGAAAAAAAATGTGGAAAGGATTCGAGAAAGCATTGATGATGAGGCACGGCCTGAAGGCGCATCACCAATCGATGATCTACTCTTCAACAAAATCAAAGAGTTCTTGCTTTAGAACCGTCGCCTGACTGTCACCTTGTTGAAATGTTTGGAGTCGGCAAAAACCATTTTAAACAAAAATTTTGGCTTTAAAAATGAACTTTTGGCCTTGACGAAAACGCTCAACTCGTAAATTGTACTGATCAAACGATTAGCCATCATAAGCCATGACTTCAACCAACAGATTGATCTTTGGGGCTTACTTTCGTAATCCACTCTCAGCTGCAGTCGTTGTAGTCTTTCCACGTAGTAAAAAGCCTAAGACAGCTGTAGCTTAGAGTGTACGTGCAGTTTGCGACGAATCCTTTTGTCGTCGTACTCAGCAGCTTTTACGTGAGGAACTCGACCGTAAAGCGTACAAAAAATATGCTGAAACTCATGCTAGGCTTTCGTTTCACTCCAATTGAGTATATATTGGATGGCGTACCAGTTCACATGAGGACCAGGGTGAAGCTTGCTCATCAACTGCTCATGTTGTGCGCGCTTCTGTTCTCTACAGTTTATTGCCGACTCCGAACGGCAAAGTTTGAGAGGCTTTTTCAAAGACAGTCAGTACTTTTTTAATGATTGTCAGGAGCTCTGGTGGACGGCGTTCAGTCAAGGTCAGGCGTTCAGTAAAGGAATAAAATTTGGGCCCTCCAGCGAGTGAGTTTCGAACTTCGTCACGGCGACCATCATTAAAAAAAAAATTTCGCTGTGCCAGTGAATTTGTCGAGTCCATTCTCTGGCACAGCGAAAAGTCAATTTCGGACTCAAGGGACAAACAATATTTGAGCTGGGGTCATATTTGAGCTGGGGTCTAATCACGGATGACGACTGTCGTGCGACGACATCGTTGAGACGAGAGCTTTGTACCACGCTAAACTATCAGGCCGTCGTTATTCATTGTTTTGCTGTGTGTGTACAATTATGACAAGATTAATAATGCATTCAGTAGCGCTCAAACTGTGTATAAAATAGACCGTACACGTGACGAAAGTGGTTGGGTTTCGTGATGGTAGATCGTTTTGGTAGATCGTCAGGACGATAGTCACTTGTTAAGTTACGTGATTATAGCCCTGATTGGCAACGCGAAGAGTACCAGGGCTATTGTGTCTTTTGTTTGAGAGAACTTCTTTGTGTGGCGCTACTGTCCGCGGATGACCGGGGAGTCAATTAACAGGCCTCTCGCCAGCTGCCTTCGATTGTGCACTTCAAGTTTGGTTAGATCCTTTTCTACTTGTGTTCGTCTTCTGCTGCGTTTTCCCAGTGACTGGGATTCGAAGACTTTTCAACCGAAGCAGTGGTGTTCATGACCTTATCACCTTTAGCGTTCTACTCAAGACACTTGACCCGGCGCATGCCGCCCATACAGTTCGTCATTGAATCTTCTTCCTCAACTGCAACAAACAGGTTCAAAAATCGAATGCACAGCTCTTTCTTCCTTCGCTCTACATGACTAAGCCATCTTAAGCGCATTCAAAAGAACGGCAAAACTGGAGGAAATCAGAATGTCACCGTCAATAATAATCGTTGTCAGACTATTTTTACAGAGTATGTGCCTAAGCACAGAGTATCAACCAGATTTGAATTCAACAAGACTACGCCTCGAGCCATACACGGCGTAAGAGAGTACAGATGCTAAGAAATCCTCTCGGTAAGCCACCTAGGTTGTGCGACATGACACCTTTGACTACCAGGGTTGCCATTTATATTTCGGGATGAGCGAACAAAAACAAATATTAATCATCGAAAATAGCTTAATTGTCTTTCGAAATATTCCCCTTTAAGATCTATACACTTTTGCATGCGTTTGAACCAATTGTCGAAGCACTTTTGCCACTTCGATTGAGGTATCTCCAAAACATGCATTCTGAACTCATCAACCGCTTCTTCAGGTGTCGAAATACGTTGACCTCTAATTTTATTTTTTACGTACGGGAATAAAAAGAAGTCATTCGGTGCCAAGTTAGGACTATACGACGAATGACTCAACAAATTGATGCTTTGAGTGCCCAAAAATGCAGTTTTTTGAGTCGATGAGTGAGAGCTCGCATTGTCTTGGTGAAGAGTGATCCGTCTTCGGCGGTTGGTTTTCTTGATTTCTTGCAAGACAACTGGCAAACAAATGGTTGTGTACCACTCAGAATTGACTGTTCTGCGTTGTTCAAGTGGTACGGTTGTGACATGTTCAGTTTTTCCAAAGAAACAGGCAACCATTTGCTTGGAAGTGCTCCGTGCGCGAGCAACTTTTGTTGGGTTTGGCTTAATTTGAAGCACTCATACAGTCGACTGCTGTTTACTTTCGGGCTTATACGCATAAATCCACGGTTCATCACCTGTCACGATGCCATAGAGGTGTTTCCAAGCACTGCGATTGTATTTTTGGAGCATTTCTTTCGACCAATCGACACGAGCCTTTTTTTGAGCGATTGACAAATTGTGTGGGATTCAAGGCGAACAAATTTTTTTGACGGTTAAATGTTCATGCAATATTGAATATATACTGATTCGACTAATGCCTAAGATTGTCTCAATCTCACGATAGGTCACATGACGATCTTGCAATATCAGTTGGCGCACAGCACCAATGGTTTCCGGAACAACAACTGATTTTGGACGACCTTCACGAAATTCGTCTTGGAGTGAACCACGACCTCGGTTGAATTCACCATGCCATCGAAAAACACTGGTCCTTGATGGAGCTTCATCGCCAAAAATTGAATTAAGTTCACCGATGCACTGTTGTTGAGTTAATCCACGTCGAAAGTTGTAAAAAATAATCACACGAAAATTTTCACGATTTAATTCCATTTTTTTGGGCGAGATGAATCTTTTAAGTTACTGTAAGCATCAAAAAAAGCGCTCGTTTGTCAAAACGTTCTGAGAACGTATAACCTCAAAAATGTCAAACTTTTCGATAGAGCTGGCAGTTGCCAGATTGCTACACTAGGGTTGCCCAATTCCGAAATATGGTATAAAAAGCAACCTTCTTATTCTTCTAAGTAAAGCATTAGGTGTGCAATAAACTACGACTACTGACGCAGTCTTCTGAAAAGAGCTTGTCTGAATTCAGTTCTCTTTTTCACAAAAAATTTAAAGCAGTCAGTTTTGAAGCAGTGTCCCATATTAAATTAATTCGATGAGAAAGAGCAACGTCGAAAGTAAACTCAAACTTCTCAGCAAGACAAGTGTTTCCATTGGTCCACATTGGTCAGAAAAATATTGAACAAAACGGGGTCTAAGACGGAACCTTGAGGTGCACCACAATTGCTGGTTTATTACGCGATTTTTTTTTCCAGTTCTGGCGAGCAATGGAGACTTTCAAATTTGAATATGAGAAAAGAGAATGAAGACGTGGACAAAATCAAAGTGATAGTCTTTTCCAAAACGCCTCTTCAATGCCAGGTTATATAAATTTTGATACAACTTGGTAGATCAGAAATACGAAGGCCCAGAATGGTGGCAAGACGGCAGTGGTTCGGAAGTGAACATTTCTCGTGTTATATCCGAGATCCCGGTCGCTTTCCTTCATAAAACTTGATCTTCCTCATTGGTGACATTCACATGATATCCTTTTCAGAATGCGAATGCCATGAAATCCTCCCATTATCGGTTATGAACATTTAAATTCACTTTCAACTTCATGTGTATTATTTAACATTTCAAATCCAGCCTCACGATGAGTGACCCAAAACTGGGTACAGGCTTTCAGTGTACTAGATTCCAGCTTCACAAATTGAAAAATTTGGTAAATGTTTTCGCTTTTATCTAAGCCAGGTGTTGACACCTAAAAATATTCATATCCTTCACACATCTCCGTTCCCCACACCATCTTCAAATGAATCACCCTTCAGTTTCACTTGCAATTTCTTTTCACCGCAACAGAACTTTCGCTTATCCCCCATTCGCTATAAAAGTGGATTAAATGCTCGTGAACGTCGAATAATCCCCATCATTTTCCGCAAAAAAGATTGATTGTGTTGTGCCTCGTAAACCGAAATTAAAAGTCAATAAACGCCGCTGCCTTCTGGGAGATCTCCACTCCACACCCACAGCCGTCCGCCTTTATTTGCTCATTAAACTTTAATCTCACAGCTTTGACTCTGCGTCTGTGGCTTCCCATCAATGGCTCCATCGTCCGAGACCCAGTAATAAAAATTTGCCGATAATCTGATGCAAATAATCGACTGGCCAGACTCCGTGGCCACTCTGATGGTGCTGACGACGACCAAGATGGAAGCAGTGGATGTACATGCAAAAGGTTGCACCTGCCAACCTGTCTGCTCTTTTCTGCCGCCGCTCAAAGATGAAAGACTTTCTTTCGCAGAGTGTGTGTAACTTAAGGCCAGACGTCATCGACACTTTTGTCGGTCTAGCGGCAATTGGCGAGTCCATCGAAAGTATCAGTGACTTCTAAAGGAGAGAAATGCATCTCTGCGCGAATGCATTTACCCACCGTTTAGCGGTCACTTTCTTTTACAGTTGTTTTCATGTCGCTTTACTGACGCGCCGCTACTGGCTTGAATCACATTCCAGGCGGCAGCAATTAATAGACCAACAAATTTCACTTTTCATAGAAACACTCGCATAATCACACCTCGCCGATGGGGGAAAATCGTAAAAACGCCATGCGCCAGGCCAGATGTCGCGACGTTTTATGGGCAAAAACAGACAGGCAAGTCGCCTTTAATGCGACGCAGATTAGATGGGAGATCTGCTTTTGGCGGAAGGTCCGCGCGTACGAGTAGACGTGGTGACAAGTTTTTTGCGCGTCAGATTAATGAGATATGTGAGGCGATGGGAAAGCTGTCAGCGAGGCTGTCACTGAAATTGTCACAGAAACTGTCGCTTGAGCTGTTTCTGAATGCGGTTGTGAAGTGAGTGAAATCGAACTGGTGCATGTGATTGGTGGTTTCTGTGAAGTGGTGCCCAATCTTTTGCATTCAAATGGGATAGAATTTGCATGCGGGAGCGTGTGGGCTGAGTAGATTTCGGAAATTTGCATTTTTTTGGGCTTATGTGGGACACTGGTGATAAGCTAGAAAGCGAAATGTTCATGAATTCTGCGCTATGGGCTTGGAAAACTTACAAATTTATTGCAAGTCATAAGATCAGGTTTGCGATGAATAAATTAACATAAAATTGGCTTCATTCAAACACCAATTTGGGCTTCGAAATATAAAATTTTGATGGTTGCCAAAAACTATGAACTCGTAATCGTATCTTAACACATCACACAATAAGTTTCGGGATTGTCGAATAGGGGGCGCCACTAGTAAAAATCCATATTATTTTTAGGAAGTACAAACATTCAAATCAGAAACCAATAAGGAAGGAGATGGTCAACTGAACAGCTGATCAAACAGCTGATTTCCCCTTTGTCCATCGACCGTTTGACTGTTATTTACGTGTTTTAGTAGACATAACCTTAAATTCTGAAAGTTATTTACGTATCATCGAACATTGTCTCACTTTACTCACACATGTTTACGTTTTGATTTATATGCCCTCTCCTTCTAACAGTGTGAAGAGTGAGGAGATCCACCGTATAGACAGTTCCCACGTATTCTCATTTGAAAACAAACAAAATCTTTTTTGTGCGTCAGCTGTTCAGGAGGGGAAATGTTATAAAAAACGCTGTCAAAATGAATTCAAGGGCGGGAGACGAGGGAGTTGACTGTCTCCCTATTGGTCTCCGATTCAAATGATACCTGTCTACTGACAATCTGATTATTAGGTATCTAAAAATAATATGAAGTTTTTATTAGTGGCGCCCGCTATATGACAGTCCCGGGACTTATTGCGTGATGTGTTACTTTCGTAGTCCACATCCAGCAGAAAGTGATAAGACTACAGTCAATGAAGCTGAAAGTGTATGAATAGGAAGATCGGCTTTATTTGCTATTTTCGACAAATTTTTATCAAAAGTCCGATTCACTTCTAAAACTTCCGAGCACAACTTGAAGCTAGAGGTTTTTCAATGTAGGCTTTTTTTACTTCTCCTCTGACTCGCAAAGGGTTTGCCTGAATTCAATTATATTCCCCGCAGAATATTTGGAACAATCAAGCAGCAGCAGTGAAGCAGTGTCCCGCATTTAATTTATTCGATGAGACAAAGCAAACAATGAAAAGCAGGTGTTTCCAATGGACATTCGTCATAAAAATATTGAACAGAACGAGGTCTAAGACGGAACTTTGAGGTGCACCATAATTGTTGGTATAATATGCGATTCTTTAGGTTCTGGCGAGCAGTGGAGATTTTAAATAAAGATTAGCCTTTGAAAAGTCCTTAAAATTTGTGGATTGAAGTCCAGGTTCACCCCTGACTCTAGCGCCACAGGAAGAGGACGAAGTTGATGGTCGACAGAAAATTGCGCAAGCACTATGTTATACCTATAAAATATAAAAAGGCAATCCTTTCAAAGAAGAACCAGAAAGTATGAGAATTGATCCGTAGATGATTGGGGTAAGGTAACAAAACTATACCGACAAGGTATGTTGGGCTTTGAAAAGACAATGCGGGCTGTTGAAGACTCATCAAGTACAATGAACAGCAAAGCACGGAGATGGGTCGATAATGCTGTAGGGTTGCATGCGTTTGGTATTGGAAATTTGTACCTCACAGGAGGCGGAATGGACCAACAGATGTGCTGGTGGTCGCCGTGGAGTAGTGCGTAGAGTGCGGGGCTCACACACCGAAGGTCTAGGTTCGCTCCTAGGCCGAACACCTCGAATTTTTCACGGCATCACCTCTTTCGAGATGCTGACAACACTTAAAGAGTAATACTGTCTAAGAAAAAGCTTTTCAAGATTTGCCATTTGGAGTCGGCAGAGAACTGTAGGTCCCTGCAACTCGTGAGAGAACAGTAGCAAGCAAGGCCCTAGTCCACCTGTGGTACCTGTATCTGGACATTCTTAGACCAAACCTCACACCAGTAGTAAAAAACATGTCCCATCCTCTCTGTGTGTGTGGTCGCTGCGGCGTAGTGGGTAGAGTGCGACGCCCACACGCCGAAGGGTCTAGGTTCGAGTCTTAGCTCAACACCAATTTTTCGAATTTTTTCATGGCACCACCTCTTTCGAGCTGCTGACAACACTCAAAGAGTAATTATTGTCTAAAAAAAGCTTCTCAAATTTTGGCTTTTGGGGTCGGCAAAAAACTGTAGGTCCCTTCTACTCGTGAGAGAACAGTAATGCGCACAACACGAGTAGTTGATGAGCAAGCTAGGCCATGGTCCCCCTTTGGACTGTAGCGCCAACAATTATTATTATTATCCTTCCTGTAAGATGTTTTTCAACATAAGAGGGATAAGAAGCACATGACGAAAAAAGTCCGGAATTGGCTTCAAAAGGAGGATTTGAAGTGCTTTATTGACCAGTTCAAAGTCCAGATTGTAATCCAATTAAAAATCTTTAAGCCTTGTTTTGCCAAGGACTTCAACACGCCGCCATCAATTCCAACTGTACCATGGGAGAGAGCGCAAGAACGGTTGAACAATGCAGTCAACTGTGTCACAGCCTGCAAAAGCCACACAGTCAAATAAAAAAAGCAAATGGTCTGTGGACAAAGTATTACCCAACATACTTGTATTTCAACTTGGAGCAAAAGTGTATAATAGCACTCTAGAATTATAGTCTTTAAATAGATTTCGGTTTTGGTTAAGTTTTATAATAGATCACTCAATAAGCCCCATAGTCGAGTACGCATTTTTGGTTAGTGGCGCCCCCTTCATATCCCGGGACTTATTGAGTGATGTATTAAGTTCTTACTAAAAATAAAACACATATTAGATCTGTACAAATGTTTCTGATTTTTGACTTTTCGGTAAGAATTCGTTTTTTTAGGTTAAAGTGACACAATTTTGAACCCCACTGTATATTCAACATTTTTTTAAAGGAGGAAGCAACCCTTTTCTTCGCAAAAAAATAAGTTATGTATACTTTTGCGACTATTTATACATTTTCTTGTGCCATTAAACCAAAATGTTTTCATTTTGACCCATTTCTGCACTTGTCGATGGTGAAACTATTCAAACATTCCAACTTGAAGTCAATAAAAAAAACTGAACTGAAAAGAACACACAACTTAAAAGCTTCATTGTTACACGCCGTTCAACCTTTAAGATCATAAAATATGATAGAAGCTTGTGTTGTTTGTGATTGAGCTGATTCATCAAAGAAGAACTTTGTCTGGTTACTGGCTCAGGAATGCTAATTGAAATAACTCGGTACAAGTGAATCATTGTTATTCTGTTGGTCGCATCTGCGTAGTTTCAAGACAACTAAGGTCTGCTTCAGTGGCATTCAGGTTTCTATCTTAGACGTTTCTCTGAAAAGACCTACAGGGAGGGTCCAACACAAGCAAAATGAGCAAAATTAGATTTCTTTTTGTAACGACGTCTCTATTAATTGGGAAACAAAACATGGTGCAAATGACTAAAAAGACTGGTTTGGCAGAGAAGTTATTTGTCAAAACAACTCTTCGGGATCTGGTAAGTGGATTCAGGCTGTAATTTAAGTGGCATTGGCTTTCAGTGCTTGAATAATTTCCAGGTTGTTACAACATTAATATCGATTTCTCTGGTCCCAAGACTTAAAATTGAACCTTCGTTGCGGACAATCGATAGTGCCAACACGATTTGGGCCGTGTGAAATTATTGGTCTTCCTGCATCAGAGGTTGTTGCAAGCTTTCTATTTTAGGCAAAAAGAGGAGCTCTGTAACTAAAACCGCGTAAAGTAGCGGCTAAAATGAAACAAAGGTCCTAGGTTCGATTCCCGAACTGAACACCTCGCAAGTGTCACGCACCATGTCTTTCGAGTGGATCCTTAGTCTTTTCAAAGGACCAATTCTGCGTGCGAATTTGGTCCTGTTTAAGGTCGAAGCCATTTGGGGGAGAAGATTGAACAACGAACTTTATGTGACGTACAGCGGCATGACCTTGGTAAAGCGTCTTCGGATATAATGCTCAAGATAACAAGGCCACGTAGAGCCCCATATAGAGCTCCGGCAAGAAAAGAATTCGGAAAATTGGGGCAGCGCAATAAAGGACGGCCTAGGTTGAAATGGCGCACTCAAGTAGAGAAGAACCTCAACAGACTTGTAGTCCGTATTTGAAGGCAGCTGGCAAGAGACCCCAAGGTGCACCCCGTGTTGTGGCGTCACACTAAAAAGAAGGAAAAAAGGAAAGGGAAGAAGAAGGAGGAAAAGAAAGGGAAGAAGAAGGAGGAAAAGAAAGGGAAGAAGAAAGAGAAAAAGAAAGGGAAGAAGAAGGAGGAAAAGAAAGGGAAGAAGAAGGAGGAAAAGAAAGGGAAGAAGAAGGAGGAAAAGAAAGGGAAGAAGAAGGAGATAAAGAAAGGGAAGAAGAAGGAAAAAAAGAGGTATTTTTTCGAGTTGCCCACAACGTTTAAAGACTACCAAACGTGTGTAGGATAGGTTCCCAAAATTTGGTACTTTGGAGTCGATAAAAAACTAAAGGTCATTAGCACTCGTAAGATAACTATAGAACGTGCAGTGAAGACAGTAGCCCCCTTTGGTGGACTGTTGTGCGGCCCAATGCGTTGAACGAATACCGTGGACCAAAAATTTGTTACCAGCTCCACTTCAAACTGTTCTTTTTTTTTTTCAGTGTCACACTTCTTGAATCCGGGTCTCACGAATTTTGTTTGTCAAGCTGGAATTAGCTTATTCTACGGCTCAAGACTACGGATGATTTCAAAGCAGATGGTCCACCATCTTTGTTTGGAAGTTTCCGCAAATGCTTGTGCGTGAAATTTTTAAGTGTGAGAATGATGGTAACTTGATTTTAACGAATTTTTTTGTTTGTTGATCAATAACAGGAAAGGTCGAGCTCGGAATATCAGTAATAGCAAAGGCCAAGAATGGTGGCAAGGCGCCAATTTTTCTGTCTTTATTGACTTAGTGTTCGTTTGAACTCTCACCTATGGTCATGAAATTTGGGTAGTAAATTATTTTGCTTGCGAAGCGAAAGAATAAGATCCCGAATGAAAGCTACTGAGATGAGACTTCTAAGTGCTCACCGATTCACTCGCCGGAATAGACTGGAAATAACAACGAAAGGGATTTATTTCGTTGGTTTGGTAACGTGGTACAGGTGTCCCCTTCATCACGACTTTTGTGGGGTGCTTTAAATGCAATTCCACCAGCTAAGCGACCACTCGGCAGTCTCAGGGCGAGCTGGTTGGATCAAATCTATTAACTCGCCGTGTTGCGCATGGGATTATGTAGCTCCTCTTCAGTTAGTGTCGATGGTGAAGGATCGAGCGGCCTGGAAGTGTCTCGTGCATTACCCCTCGTATGCCGACAATGCTTGTGGGTGAAATTTTGAAGCGTGAGAATGATGGTAACTTGATGTTAATGAATTTTTGTTTGTTGATCAGTAATAGGATTGTTGATCAGGAAAGGTCGAGGTTGGAATATCAGTAATAGCAAAGGCCAAGAATGGTTGTGGTTTGAAGCGTGAGAATGATGGTAATTTTATGTTTACGAATTTTTGCATTTTTAACCGTGGTATCACATATGCGCCGTGGTGTAGTGGGTAGAGTGCGACGCTCATACGCCGAAGGGTCTAGATTCGATTCCTAGCTCAACACCAATTTATCGAATTTTCACGGCATCACCTCTTTCGAGCTGCTGACAACACTCAAAGAGTAATTACTGTTTAAGAAAATGCTTCTCAAATTTTGCCCTTCGGGGTCGGCACAAAACTGTATGTCCCTTCTACTTTTGAGAAAAAAGTGGCGCGTACAACACGAGTAGTTGATGAGCAAGCTAGGCTCTGATCCATCTGTGGACTGTAGCGCCAACAATTATTATTATTATCACTTGTGGGCGACGTATGACACCAAGGACCATGAGTTTTGTTGTTGAATAACACATCAGACCCATGAATTATGGTTACATAATTAAGAACAGCATCCGATGGACATTACTACAACAAGAGGTTGTTGCTTAAGTTATGAATTTCGTAAACGGCTTACAAATAATTGGGCGGCATATCAGTTCGCAGGTGCCAGGGTCTTGCTGCTAGTCGTCAGTCAGCTATTGCCTTTTACTGAGTAGAGAAAAGGAATGCCGGTTACTGCTGGGATTTTACGGTCAATGTTGATAAAACACTTTTTATGGACAATAAGAACTTCTTGAGTCTTTTCAGACATTCGAAAGTGGTGGCACCGGAGAAATATTTGAGATAAACAACCAAGAATTCGACACTAGAAAGCTACAGGGTGTAAATAATCTCGTCAATAATTTAAAATTCTGTTCAATGGAAGCAAACGAACAAAACAAAAAATTTCTTTCTCAATGCTTTTGAGTCGCACATTGTGTTTTTTAATGCCAAGGAAAAGACCTCTATGTTTCAATGTAACAAAGATTTACTAAATGATAAGGTCCCATTTGAAGTCAGCCCGCAAACAATTTTAAGACCAAGCAGCAGATCAGTTGAAAACATCCTTAGACAGTAAAGGTCATCACAACAAATTTTACTAAAAATTCTAACAGCACGTGACATCCAAAACACAAAAAAACCGTTCACATTAATCATTAATATCATCATTCATTCATTAATTAATATCAAAATCAAATAAAATTCAAACTGCCAGTAAGTTCACATTCCCGAGGGGCATTCGAATTTTGTAATCACCGTCAAAACCAGATTATCGAATTCATTATTGAACAGATTAATCCAAACAAAAGTATGTGAGTTCTCGTTTACCTGAGGTTCATTTCGAAAATGATTGTTAGGCAAGGCAATTGAATTCGAAGATGGCGAACCGACAATATCCATGTTGTGGCTGTTGCTGCTGCTATTGGTATTCCTTAACTATCTCTCACTCTCTTTCACAAGATTGTATTTGTGAGGGAAACACAGAACAAAAAAAAAAACAATTCAAACACAAAAATTCCTTCAAAGCACACTGGTGTTGGTGCGGCAACAACGCGTACTCAATCAAAATCAAAAAGAAACACAAGCCGCGAGCTTTTCTTTCTCAAAAACCAATCTCCTTTCGTACTTAAATTTTCGACTTCGAATTATTTCTATGGCATTTCACATTTATTGCGAATAATCACATCGCACAGAGATCACACCTCAAGACTATACAACTTCCAACATTCACTTATACATCTAGGCATTTGCTTATTTATTTTCCTTTTTGTTGTTGTTACACGATAACCACCCTTGGATTTACGACGGATGACGACAAGAGAAGAAATTAAAACAAAAAAAAAAAAAACGCACAAAAAACTACAACAATATGGCAACGTAACAGGTTGTGAACAGGTAACAAGCACACACTAGCACATCTCCGATGAGCTCCGAAAGGCACACAGATTTCGATTTTGAGGCAATTCCTTCAAAAATTTACAATAAATACGGCACATGTAACGGTCGATAGTGTAATTCAATTAATTTAACTCCGTTCTCCTTGTTTTCGAGTGTACTTTGTCCGCGAAAGAGGTCGTAAATGGTTGTTTTTCAAAACACGTATAAATTCCTTTTACACTCAAAAACTCCAGAAAAACGCAACAATTGTGCAGATCAGAAAACACAGAAAAAAACAAAACGCAGAGCAGAAGAAACGAAAATTCATAACAAAAAATCTCGACCACTCTCCACACGTAACGACAAACTCTTTCTGAAATGGACGCTTGGCCACATTGAGTGCTTTAGCCAAGATTCCAATGTTCGTCGTTTCTCTTCAGATACAATCCAACCAACGGCCAGTCAGTCAGTCAGCCAGTACTACTGCTGACTAACTACCACACTCCGTGGAGTGGAGACTTTTTTCGTGTAGTTGTTGCTTTTTTTCCGAGATTTGTGTGGCATTTGGGACGACAACCTACCAAAAGGCCCTACGCTACCTAACCCACCACACCGCAGCACCGTTGTAAAATAGAAAAAAATATACCGGGAATGGAAACGACTTGCAGAGCAGAGACAGAAGAGAACATACGAGGAAAAACGAAAGAGACGGCAAAGCACAGCAACAACTTAAGCCAGGAATGCTGCTGCATGCAATCGCAGATTTGTGAGGATGCAGTGGAGGGGATGTGGGTAAGGACACCGATTCTGTAGGGATGTAGGCAATTCGAAACTAGACAAGCAAGTACTGCAGGACAAGGGAAAACACAAAACCAGACAGCGGAGGAGATCTTTTGTCAGTTCAAGATGCAGTTGCGAGTGGTGAAGCTACACCTGAGCGGCGGACTTGTTTTGGAATCAGAATCAAAGCGAAATTGAAGAGTGTGAAGAAAATCGGATTAAGGGGGCACAGATTATGTGACATCTAGGGTTCGATGAAATGGGAAATGAAAGAGAAATGGGACGAAGTGAAAGTGACAAGTCTGCCGAGGTAAATGCTCCACTTTCGGTGCAACTCACAGTCGGCAGTCGGAAGTGATGAAAAGCATGTCAGACGATTATTTTATGATTGACTTGAGGAATTAGTTGTACTGCGGGTCGGAGCTTAAGGTCAGACGGTCGCCTTCAAAGAAAATGCAGCGACGTGTGGGAAAATGCTGTAAAGTTGTCAATTCATCTGTGACAGACCTTTGCGTAAAATAGGATTGGCATAGAATTGGAGTAATTGCAGAAAAGAAACTTCTGGGTACTTTCACAAGTAGGGTTTGGGAACTTCTTCTTCTGCTTCAAGCTGAACTTCTTGGGAACCAATTAGATGGACAGAAAGGTGCGTTCTTGGTAGAGGAGTGAAAACAGGGCGGACTTATCCACTCAAAGTGAGATATTTTCTCCAGAACTCCATTGACATAAACTTGTGCTGACATCTTTCATTTCTTTTCTAAGGTTCAAAATTGTGTTTCATGCATTGTTTGTTTTCAGTCGTAGTCAAAACTAGACGAGAAGTTGTGTCCTAATCCAGGGATGTGTTGAATATATCGCACTTGGAAGGAACTTCGTCTAAGGTTTACCAAATGTAAAAGTCTTCTGACCCGAATGAGTAACCATCCACTTCGACGTGAATAGTGAAAAAGAAACAAAATTGGGTGACAGCTTCAGGGCGGTATGTGGGAAGGGAATACTTCATATGAAAATGAATCAAAATTGTTGTTCTACAGATTTTCGTATGTCTGACTGTTAAATCAGCTTTTGATGCTATGTCTTGCGGCAGCTGCACAATAAAATAGAAAATCGTCACAAAGGACCTTTACTTGTTGCATTCGCCGCTTTCACACCTGCAGCCTTAAACGACTTCTAAGAGATCGATGGCTGAATTTTTATAATTCTCTGTGCGGGTCTTTATCAACTGGAATAATGGCGAACACTATTCTGTTAGTTGGAGAAATGCAAGAGAACTAAAAAAAAAAAAATACTTCTTGATGGGGATGTTCATCTTCTATTTTCTGACTAAACTTGTGCAAGGATCTTTTATGACTTACACTCTCCATGTGAATTCACCATTCGCTGGGTAGATCGTCATCATCCAAAGGCATAAACGAGGGTTGCCTTTTATATTTCAGGATTAGAGAACAGCGACGCACTGTCATGTGACTTCTTTAACATCATCCTCGAGAAGATCGTGCGTAACTCACAAGTCAACACCAGAGGCACCATCTTCCAGAAGTCAGTTCAATTGCTAGCTTACGCTGATGACATTGACGTGATTGGAAGAACACAGCGAGCAGTCAATGAGGCGTTTGTTGGCATTGAAGCGAAAGCGGCTAAAATGGATCTGGCGGTACGTAAGGGCAAAACAAAGTACATTCTGTCATCGAGGAAGGACACACAACATCGACGTCTCGGACGGAGCGTCACACTAGGCAGCAGAAACTTTGAGTTAGTCAAGGACTTCGTCTATCTCAGCTCCGCGGTAAACAGGGACAACAACATCAGTACCGAAATCAAACGCAGAATCACTCTTGCCAATCGCTGTTTCTTTGGGCTCAAGAGGCAGTTGAGTAATAAAGCCCTCTCTCGAAGGACGAAACTTTATACAATAGCTTGATCATCCCAGTCCTAGTTTATGGCACGGAAACTTGGACGTTAACAAAAGCGGATGAGGAAGCCCTTAGTCTTTTCGAGAGAAAAGTTTTGCATGCGATTTTTTGTCCTATTTGCGTTTATGGCATCTAGAGGAGAAGATTTAATGACGAACTCTACGGCTTGTACAGCGACATACGCCTGGTCCCGCGTCTACGGATACAACGCTTAAGATGGCTAGGCCATGTAGAGCGTATGGACACCACTGCTCCGGCCCGAAAAGTCTTTGAATCCGAGCCATTGAGACAACGCACCAGAGGACGACCTAGACTAAAGTGGCGCACACAAGTGGAGAAGGACCTCAACCAACTTGGAGTGTGCAACTGGAGACAGCTGGCGAAAGATCGTGCTGACTAGAGAGGCATGTTGGTTGAGGCCCAGGTCCACCCTGGACTGTAGCGCCACAAGAAGAAGAAGATTAGAGAACAAAAACAAATATTCATATCATCGAAAATATCTTTCTTGTTTTCCGAAATATTCCCTATTAAGATCTATACACTTTTGCATGCGTTTGAACCAATTGTCGAACCACTTTTGCCACTCTGATTGAGGTATCTCCAAAGCATGCATTTTGCACGCACCAACCGCTTCTTCATGTGTCGAAAAACGTAGACCTCTAATTTTATTTTTTACGTACGGGAATAAAACGAAGTCATTCGGTGCCAAGTCAGGACTATACGACGGATGACTCATCAAATCGATGTTTTGAGTGCCCAGAAATGCAGTTGTTTGAGCCGATGTGTGAGAGCTCGCATTGTCGTGGTGAAGAGTGATCCGTCTTCAGCGGTTGGTTTTCCTGATTTTTTGAAAGACAACTGACAAGCAAATGGTTGTGTATCACTCAAAATTGACTGTTCTGCGTTGGTATAGCGGTACGGTTGCGACATGTCCAGTTTTTCCGAAAAAACAGGCGACCATGTGCTTGGAAGTGCTTCGTGTGCGAGCTACTTTTGTTGGATTTGGCTCAATTTGAAACACCCATACAGTCGACTGCTGTTTACTTTCGGGATAATACGCGTAAATCCACGAATCACCTGTCACGATGTCATAGACGTGTTTCTATGCACCGCGATCGTACTTTTGGAGCGTTTCTTTCGGTCAATCGACACGAGCGTTTTATGAGCCATTGACAAATTGACAACGTGAACAAAAACGATCTTGCAATATCAGTTGGCGCACAGCATCAATGGCTCCGGAACAACAACTGATTTTAGACGACCTTCACGAAATTCGTCTTGGAGTGAACCACAACCTCGGTTGAATTCACCATGCCATCGATAAACACTGGTCCTTGATGGAGCTTCATCGCCAAGAATTGAATTAATTTCATCGATGCACTGTTGTTGAGTTAATCCAAGTCGAACGTTGTAAAAAAATAATCGCACGAAAATTTTCACGATTTAATTCCATTTTTTGGCGAGATGAATATTTTGAGTTACTGTAAACAACACAAATAGCGCTCGTATGTCAAAACGTTCTGAGTACGTTTAACCTCAAAAATGTCCAACTTTACGATAGACCTGGCAGTAGCCAGATTGCAACACTTGTGTTGCCCATCCCGAGATATAAAAGGCAACATTCGTACAAGCAGTACAAAGAGAATTGAAGGTTTTTTGAGCGATTTGTTTGAAGAATACGAAAACGAAAGGAAGTGACAGACTATCGCTACCGCATACACACACTACTCTACATATTACCTTAACAAATATGTATGTCAGTTGGCTACAAGGGAAATTTTAAATTCAATATCGTCCACTTTCGAGAGATGGCAGGGCCTGGTTTTGATGCGACCACAAGTAGAAGTGACATTTTCTGGCAGACTGTGCCCTATCTAAGGCGGAGATCGCCCTACTGAACCGAAGAAGTACATCGTGGCTACGAACGACGTCCAGTTCGCATAGAAGTCGCCTATCCACTGTTCTGTGTACGAAATGGAAGATGATAAGACATCCTGCTGTGTTCTGAATCAGCCCTTTGGAGTCTAAATAGAGGAACGCTTTATGAGGTTTAAGTCCGTTCAGACACACCTTTTCATGGTACATGATCAAAGATCTGACTGTTGGGTGAAGTCATCGCTCGTGCAATGCGCCCTCGAGTCAGCTTAATAATGGAATTATCTAACCGAATTAGATTTGCCTCGTTATTTAAAACCCCTGTGGGGTGGAATTTCTTGTAATCGAATTCAGGTGTTCGATACAACCGGCGGCAGGCCCGAAGACATTGCCTCTCGAACACCTTCATCTTTTCCACTTGGGAAGGAGTCAGAATGAACCAGACCGGACAGCCGTAAGCTATGATTGGCCGTATGAGGGCCAGCTAGAGTAGCAGATCACCTTTACTCTGGTATCAAGTTGGCTGCTGTAAAACAACTAACTTGCCACAGCAAAGGCTACTCCATTGAAAATGCTACTGATTGTCAACTTTCCCCTCATCTGGCACGGCATCCAAGAGGCGTATCGTCAGATAAGGGAATCATGCAACTACTGCCGATGGAGGGCTTAAGTAAGAGCTAACGTATTACGACTTGCTCCCCATTATGCAGGTTTTCGCAAAAAGGTCAACTTCAAGCTGCTGCCAGTCTTTAAACCAAATAATAATAATAATTGTTGGCGCGACAGTCCACAGGGGAACCAGGGCCTAGCTTGCTCATCAACTACTCGTGTTGTGTGCGCTACTGTTCTCTCACGAGTAGAAGGGACCTACAGTTTTTTGCCAATTCCGAACGACGAAATTTGAGAAGCTTTCTTAGACAGTTATTACTCTTTGAGTGTTGTCCGCAGCTCGAAAGAGGTGGTGCCGTGAAAAATTCGAGGTGTTCAGCCGGGAATATATGTACCTAAATCTCAGCCAAGCTTATGCGCTAATGTACAGTACTGCCAGTTGAGTATTGCATGCTCCATCAGTATTTCGAAGACTTAAAACCTTTGTCTTCTCAAATTCAGCGACTTTTGGGGAGGTAACGTAAGCTGCATGTCAAAGCAAACGATCCAAAAACATCATGTTGCTGAAATCCTTAAAGGATCCACCTCAGTTCCGGCAGAATTTCACTCGGCTTAGGTCTACAAAGTTCTTAAGCCCTTGTTTCACTAAATCGTTAGATCCGTCCTGCACAACTAAGGTTTGACTGCTTATTACATTTGATCACATTCCGTATGGAATTCATACTTAGGGGGCTTACCTTTTTTTATAGAGATCTTTACCAGCCTTGCAGAATTGACCTTCCTATAAGCCCTCCTATAAGCCTTCAATATTCGGAGAATTATTGGGATATCGCAGATACAAGCTTTCTCTATCAACTTCTCACTGATCACATGGACTGCTCTACTACTTTTTGAAATTGTCATCTTTAGCAATGTGGCCGCCGTGGGGAGTGACTACAGTGCAAAACTCACACGCCGAAGGTTCTGGTTTGATTCCCGGCTGAAAACTTCGCATTTTTCACGGGACTATCTCTTTCTAGCTCTTGATAACACTTAAAGAGTAATAATTGTCTAAGAAAGCTTCTCAAACTTCTTCGTTCGTATTCGCTAAAAAACTGTAGGTCCCTTCTACTCGCGAAAGATCAATAGCACGTGCAACACGAGTAGTTGATGAGCAAGCTAGGCCTCAGTCCTCTTGTGGACTGTTGCGCCATCCAATGTACATATAAGGTTGTCAAATATCTCTCTTCCGCTTTTTTACTCTTCACTCAATGCTTCATAAAAAGAGTTACAGTGATCGGTTTAGTTCAAATATACGCCGTTTTGTTCGATAATCTGTTTCCATCAGACAACTTCACAATACCCCCCTCGTAGAAGCCCCCCTCCTTATTTGCGAAGAACTCGGACAGCCACTTTTCACAAGCCTCTTTTGAGTTCAACTTCACTCCACCAAGGGCGTTCGTCATAGACAGGAACAGGTGATAATCACTTGGGGCTATGTCCGGGCTATACGGTGGATGCGATAAAACCTTTCATCTGAGCTCCCGTAGCCTCTAACGAGTCATCAACGTCAAGTCAGTCAAGTGTGTGGTTTGGCGTTGTCCTAATGGAACACTAAACCCTTCCTGTTGGCCAATTCTGGATGCTTCTGGTCGATCGCCTGCTTCAAGCGATAATTCTTCCTGCCTATTGCTCACTTTCTTCCCTACCATAAAATCACTTCGTACAAATGATGGATTCAACTTCCATCTTTACGGAATTCTACGTTCGTTCATTCAACTATTTTTATCCCTCGAGAACATCCTTCTGGAATAGTTTTGAGACTTGGAATTTCTGAGTTCTGAGTTAATACTTAATTCGTTTGAAATATGATTTAGCAAATCTTTGGGGTTTCCTTCTGTGGGTTGTCTAAAGAAACTTAAATGAAACTATCACCAAATTAAAAGCCGAATTTTTTTTATTTCCGTCACCGAGAACAAAAGCAGCGAGTACAAGATCAACTGTCATCAATCAGAGCTGACAACTTGTTTCTACGTTAAGTTCATAAGAAAAGGGTTGTTACAATATGAACTAGCCATCTTTGCCTACTTGTCAATATAGAAAATTTGTCATTTTCTAAGCCCTTTGCTCAGGGAAGTGGTGGCCGTCTGAACAATGTTATCGTTCAAACGGCTTGGAATCACATTGGATAAGCAAAAAGTGGAAACAAGGCCATTAAATACCTTGAGTCTCTCCAGTCTATTGTTTTTTTGTCCACAAAATGATAGGTCCCTATCAGTGTGGTTTCTGACCAGGCAAGTTCACGATAGACCAGATTTCACGACACAAAATCGACACCCACCACCTCTTCGTCGATTTCAAGGCCGCATCTGACAATGTTCATAGAGTCGAGCTATACAGTGCCATGTCTAGTTTTGGCATTTCCACCAAACTCGTCAGATTGTATAGGAAGGCGATGGAGAATAGTCGTTGCTCCATCAAGGTCGGTAGCTAACTCACAGAGACCTTCAATGTCAAAAAAGGTTGTAGACAATTCGACGCACTGTCATGTGACTTCTTCAACATCATCCTCGAGAAGTTCTTGCGTAACTTACAAGTCAACATCAGAGGCACGATCTTCCAGAAGTCAGTTCAACTGCTAGCTTACGCTGATGACATTGACTTAATTGGAAGAACACAGCGAGACTCTAATGAGACATTTGCTGGCATTGCAGCGGAGGCTGCTAAAATGGGTTTGATGGTTAATGAGTGCGAAACAAAGTACATGCTGTCATCAGAAAAGGACACACAACATAGAGGTCTGTGACAGAGCGTCACACTAGGCAGCAGAAACTTTGAGGTAGTCAAGGACTTCGTCTACCTTGGCTCCGCGGTAAACAGGGACAACAGCATCAGTACCGAAATCAAACGCAGAATCACTCTTGCCAATAGCTGCTTCTTTGGGCTCAAGAGGCAATTGAGTAATAAAGCCCTCTCTCTAAGGACTTAACTCGCTTTATATAACAGCATGATAATCCCAGTCCTACTTTATGACGCGGAAGCCTGGATGTTACCAAAAGCGGATGAGGAAGCCCTTAGTCTTTTTGAGAAAAAAGTTTTGCGTGCGATTTTTGGTCCTGTTTGCTTTGATGGCATCTGGAGGAGAAGATTTAATGACGAACTCTATGGGGTGTACAGCGACATGCGTCTGGTCAAGTGTCTTCGGATACAACGCTTAAGATTGCTAGGTTATGTAGAGCGTGCGGACACAACTGCTCCGGCGTGAAAAGTCTTCGAATCTGAGTCATTGGGACAACGCAACAGAGGGCGGCCTATGCTAAGGTGGCAAGTGGAGAAGGACCTCAACCAACTTGGAGTGCGCAACTGGAGGCGCTGGTTGGAGAGGCATGTTATTTGTGATTCTGGTGAACTGCGGACTGTAGCACCACAAAAAGAAGAAGAAGAAGAAGTAGAAGAAGAAGAAGAAGAAGAAGAAGAAGAAGAAAAAGAAGAAGAAGAAGAAGAAGAAGAAGAAAAAGAAGTCTCTAATGTTTTTAAAAAACTGGGCTCTTTGTGGTAAGCCGATCGACATGAAGTTGAAGTTCAGCGGCCATGGATCAACAGAGTCTGGAAACTTCAGCTTATCGTTCTTTGTCTTTTCAAAAAAAAAAAAAAAAAATAAACCCTTTTAAGCTTCAAGAATGGGGTTCTTTTTTAAAAGAGGTTGGCAACACTTTTTTAACTGGTCGTCAGTTTGTCATCCCACCAAGTGAATTGTTTTATATTTGGTTTGGCATTTCAATAATAAACTGACGCTGGACAAGCAAGACACAGTTTCGATGAAAAGGACCCGGGACTCTATTGCAGTTTAAATCAATCATAAGCGAAACAAAATTCACAGTGAATCTCATTTTTACTGGAATGGACACGTCAATAAACAAAGCTGCCATATTTGGTGTGATGATGGTCCTCAAGCGTAAGTTGTGACACAGTTCATCCATGACAAATGTTTGTTTAGAATGCTTTATGGATTGTTTAAATAATTCGTCAGTATTTCTTCAAACCTTTACTATTCAGCCGAATAAGCAAAACGAGAAACCAGCAAAGAAACAAAATAAAACACTTACCATTGTATAAACATAAATTTAAATCACACACTTTGCAGCGCAAACTTAAACACTTTTGATTATCTAGAATTAAGATCTCTGACTGAGCTCAACAAGTGTGTTGCAAAAACTACCACACGGAGTGTAAAGGGTGAGACACGATGCTAGCCAGAACGTTACAATCAATGGCGATTCTACATATATATACTATAGAACCATGATTACTGATTTTCGTGTTCAAAAATTGAATAACCATGACATGTAGGAGCTGTGGTTTCAACAAGACTGCGAAAAATATCACACAGCCCGTGCCAGGGCTAAGTTATTGAGGGAAACGTTTGGTGATCGGATAATTTCAAGGAAAGGACTCTCGGCCTCCAAGATCTAGCGATTTAACGCCGCTTGACTGACTGATCTTTCGTAAGGATATTTAAATCCGTTTGTCTACGTCAAAAAGCCTGAAACATTTGGCCACTTGGAGCATAAAATTCAACGCGTGGTTGCCGGTATAGAGCCAAAAATGTTGGAAAAACTCATTGAAAATTTGACCTTCAGATTAGACTACATTCAAGGAAGCCGTGGCGAAAGTAAGACTAAAATCAAGTTCTAGTTTAAATGCCAAAAGATTGGCTTTCGGATAAGGTAACTTTCATGTCAATTTAGAAATATGACCTGCTTTTTTCTCAACTTTAAAATTGTATACCTCTAAAAAAGGCACCCTTTATATTAGCTGTCCGTGATGTATAAGTTATACGTATTACTTTAAACCAGTGCAAACTACTTTTGGTACATTTCTCACAGAATGTGGGCAAAGACTCACATAATAGCTTGATCATCTCCGTTCCTACTTTATGGAGCGGAGACTTGGACGTTAGCAAAAGCGGATGAAGAAGCCCTTTAGTCTTTTCGAGAAAAAAGCTTTGCGTGTGATTTTTGGTCCTGTTTGCGTTGCTGGCATCTGGAGGAGAAAATTTAATGACGAACCACAAATTTTTGGTTCATACTAAAACAACGAAATAAAACACCAATATGGACACTTTATTTGGAAAGGCATAAAGTATGTCTATGCTTCATCCGATTCTTAAACCAGTTGCTTTCGACCAAATACTTAAATTGGTTAGAGTCCAAGTCACGCAATTTATTGGTAAACTGGTACAACTGTTGTGGGGGCAGACCAGAAAAAAATGTAAACTGTCAAAATTCATAATTTTAGATGAGGTTTACATGAATAAATCTACAACCGATTAAAACATGTCATTTGTACATCAAAATACTCCGATGACCACTATAAAATGTCCCATTCAAAGCGCACTCACATTTTTCTAAGCTTCTTAAGGGTTTCCTGTGCTCACAAATTCCCTCTGTTCTTCAAGATTAACTCTTCAACAAATACCCCCAGGAATTTCCATCCACTTGAGCTAACCAACAGTCTAATCCGACAAATAAGAAACCGCTCTTGTTGCAACGATGCCGCATTCTTTTCCGAATTGTGCACCCTCACCCATCAAAACTGAACATTTCAATCGGACTCCACCAACTGTCTTGGGCCCAGTTGAGTGCCAATCGCATCTATTGACCCCGATTAGACTGCCACCCCTACCTAATCCTATTACAACTGAAAACCGATACAAATAACCGACGAAAGATTGCTCTGCGCACAAAAAGACGACAATCAAGATGCCAACAACCTCTCGGTCACAGCAAATCGTCTTAGCAGGCACCCGGGCCCAGGTAAATCCGACAAGTGCACCTAAACATTAGTCCGGGATTAATGGAAGTCGTTCTTGAGGAGAGCGACGACACGACAGAGCGACGGAGCGGCGGAAGAAAACAACGAAGCAACGAAATCAAAAGGTCTACTCGCAGGCTCGTCGTGCATTAGCTGAGCTCAGCACAAGCACGCACACAAAGGCGGCATAAAGCCTACCAAAACTGACCACAAAACACTGAACCGCAGCCACGGCAAAGAGAGAGGAAACCAGCAGGCGAATAAAAAACACACAAAAACGGAGGTAAGCGAGCGAAAGAAAGGCCGCGAGCGCACGCGAGAGCGAGAGGGGCGAGATAAACACGGATTAGGTAAGCTGAGGTAAGCAGCGAGAGCACGCCGAGCAGGTTTTGTGTTTCTCCTCGCGTTCCTCTACTTTGTTTTGGGATCTTTTTTATGTTCAGCTTACACACACACGCCCAGCGGTGACTTGGGCTCAGGTTAGTTGGAGGGAGAACGGCAAGTCTCCACGGTCTCCAGTGGAATTCCGAATCCTACCTCGGACACACCGTTGTGGTGATGTGCTTTGCTGATTTGGCGCTGCGACGCGGTCCGTCGCATCACCCACACAGCGCACGGAGGCAGAGAGAGCGCTGTTTGAGAGTGATCGTTGCGAGAGTATGGGGCGTTGTGGAGCTTTTCGCGGAGTTTTCGCGTGTATGTGTTCGCGTTGAGTGGAAATGCGAACGAAGAACGCTGGGGCGGGTGGTGGTCTGCTGATACCGGTTTCAGTGTGCCCTTTCATTGTGTGTCGACGGCGCGTGTATGGGTTAAGGTGTGCTGCTGCGAGGTTAGGGTTGAAGAAGCACTGGTTTTGTGGAGGTGTTTCGCGAAATTCTGGATAACCAATTTATGGGGAAACAAAATTAAATCATCGACAGGTTTGAAAGATGAGCTAAGCAAAACCAGAGGGCACAGTCAGAACACAGAGTGTGAGAAGTGCGACGTTGTCCTTTGGGCAATGGAACATCGTCGAGGAAATTGATGAATTGGGTGAAAAGAGAATTGACCTTCGAGATGGAAGATGGAAGTGCGATGAGTTTCGCGAGTGTTAAGCAATGAAATCGACTTGGTGCAGCAAACAAATGACCTTGCAGGGAAGTTTGCGTACATTTATGGATCTTTGTGCAGCAGAAGCACAACCGGAAATTAATCATATTTTGTGATGTGTCATTCTTTTGCTCTACGAATTTCATTTTGTCAAGAAGAGAATATTGTTCTTTAACCATTACTACGAACAGTAGGAGGAGAGACACAATGATTACTCAAAATTAACAGATACACATCCGTGTTCGTTTCTAGAACAGAATGCGTCATCATGCCCTTTAAGCAACCTAGCTGTGAAACGCAAGCAATTTAAGGGTAGTCTTGATTTCTCTCCATGTCAGGGCATCTCCTGATAAAGCTAGAAGTTAGGATTCCACGACATCAACTGCAAAAATCGGTCAATGAAAGCAATCAGCAATTACCCAGCGTATACATCAACCAGAGCGCTCAATGAACTACACTACCTGTCGCTTATAGACGTGCGAAGCCGTGACTTAGATCACTTCGTCTAAAGAAAGCCTCCCAATTTTGGCACGCTCAATTTAGGTTTCTTCCCATAAACACTGAACTAATTCTGAACTAACCTTAGAGATGGATGCCTTGTTGCGGCTTAAGAGTCAATGAACGTCGGTTCGAAAGATCCTAGGTGAGACGTCGAACCAAAGTCCAGAAACGTCTTGTCTTTGGACGTTTCAAATAAGGACTGTATGGAGGAAAACCCTATCGATTTGACTACTCCAGGTGGTACTCGCGATTGCGACAATCCACCCGTTGTCTTCTCGACATAGGCCGGGACAAGGATTCTGGAGACCCCAGCCACCATACTCCAAAACTCCAAAAACCCTCCGCCCGCAGTGACGCTGATAACAATGATTCCTACCACTCACTCTACGATGCCCTTAGTAGAATGAGTTAGAAAACTGGAGAAAGCGGCGCTAAGGCTCAGCTTGATAAGCCTAATCTCCTGGCTCATTGCCAGGAAGCTTGCCGGAGTGACGCTTCTGATGGTGCGTCTCGGAAATCCGAAAAGATGGAACGAGCCCCAAAGGATCTGGGACCTGGGGGCCCCTGACAAAAAGGCAAAAGAATAGGAGGCGAAAAAGATTTGAGGTTCTCAGGCTTGTAAAATCCACGCACGCAATCTGCTGGATCCCGAGCCAAAAGAACAGGAGGAGAAGGAAGGCTGCCACCGAGCGGTGCAAAGAGATCACGAAAATGGTCGAAGGCGCAAGCAACAAAGACCATACCCCTTTAATGGCCAAGGCAAAAAGGATTAGGTCAGCAGAAGTATCACCAACCGAAGCTGTCAAATCCTCCGAAGCCAACGCCGCCTCCTCTTCTTCTGGCTCCTTAAGCAAGAAAAGGAAAACGTTTTCGCACGTTATCGTTGGCAGCACCTCCCGCGCGCAAGATCCGCACTATACCGGTGCCGCACCTAGTACTGGCTGCGGCATGGATAGGCGTAAATTGACCCGCGTGAGAGAACCCGCCAACAGACTTAAACGTGCGGCAAGCGGAAAACAAGATTCGCAGTCCCACAAGAAGACTGTCATCTTATCTCGGCTGCTGCGAATAGCATGACCGACGCAAAATCCAAACACTGCAAAAATCAGCTGCAAAGATCAGCTGTGGCCAAGGCAGAGAACATTTGCTTTCAAGTGGAGGGCTGTGCTCTAGAAAATGGAACCTTTTTGGTGAAGTGCTTCACACAGCAATCTCTTGAGTGGCTGATCAAAAGTACTTTGCCGAAAATTACGGTCCTTTTTAAACAAGTGGAAGACGAACAAAGACCATCATTGATCAAATTTTAATTTTAAATTTAGTCCCTCAACAAATTGAACAGAAATTCGTAATGAAACAATCGCAATCCAAAACGGTCGCATTTTAGAAATGAACATGCTGAAAGCCAATAGATTAACAAAACAGCTGCTGTCCAGATTTCAATCGAAATCTCGACAGCATTCAATCGAATGAATGCTGTCTTACACACCATAGACTAAGAAACAATCAGATTGGTTCATTGATCTCCAGAGGAGGCAAAGGCGATCCCTTCTGCGATTGATGCTCCTTTCTGGGACTCACAAGTTATTGTCTTCTTCGACAATTCTTAGAGGGCTCTACTTTGTCGAATTATTTGACACCTTCGCTGACATCAGAGCCAAACCGGACGAATAAGGCTTTATACTGCTGCTCTATCCACTGTATTTGACCCTGTGGGACGGTTGCCTGTCTACACAAAAGAGAATCAGATGGAAATAAACTTTCCTTATAAGTTATTGTTTTCCAACCGATGGTTTAAAAACCTAATGGGAAGACTTAGGTTAGGTCGCACTCTACCCATTATGCCACTGGTAGGAGAGGATCACACGCGTAAGTTTTCTAAATAAAATAAAATAAAAGTATTATTATTTCTTCGTCATGTACAGTACCTCACAAAATTGAGCATACACCTATCATTACTTCACATTCGTGCTGCTTTAAGGCCGATTACTTTTTTGTTTTACTTTTTTGGTATACAATCATAACTTAATACATATCTTAAACAAGAGTATATGCCAAATTCACAGACAGGCGACTTCCTACCATGCATGCAGATGCATGTTGAGGAATGAAGCAATAAATGTCCCTGATGATCATTTCTGCACACGCTTTTGATCTGAAAAGACCGATGTTCTCTTTTTTGTGCGAGAATATGGAAAACATGCGAAAACGGACTACTTTGTTACCGAGAGTAGATGGCGGCTAATTCGTCAATTTTTGCCCTCAGTAGTGTCAAACACTCGTTAATTGCCCACTGCTCGTGAATTCGTCAGCCATTTTGTGTACATTCAACACAAAACGGTTTTAAAGTCTACTGCCAATTGTTTACGCAAGTACCAGGTATACCCGTATGAAGTGAGCGTCAAGATACAAATGTCTCGATTGGAAACATTTGTTGTGAACGAGCCCTTTTTTTTTTGTTTGTTTGCTATGGCATCTGTGAAAAATATTTAGTACACATCAAGTCATGGAACAGACAACATCATATTTTTTCATCGAGTTAAAAGTGTCGAATTTTGTACCAGAAAGTGATGATTTTCGGAAAGCATTAATTTTTTTTGTTTTCATTTGAAGAAAAGTGCTGCAGAGTCGCATCGAAAGCTTGTCGAGGCATATGGTGATCATGCTCTATCAGAAGCAACATGCAAAAGATGGTTTCAACGGTTCGAAATAATAATTTCGATGTGAGAAATGAAGAACGTGGAAGACCACCAAAAAAGTTTGAAGACACCGAATTGCAAACGATATTGGATGGAGATGACACTTTGAGTCAAAAGCAAATGGCAGCAATGTTAAATGTTGCACAACAAACAATTTCTGACCGTTTAAAGGCTATGGGAAAGATCCAAAAGTGTGGAAATGGGTGCCACATGAATTGAATGAAAGACAGATGGAAAACCGAAAAAACACTTGTGAAATTTTGCTTCAAAGACACGAAAGAAAATCGATTTTGCATCGGATTGTTACTGGCGATGAAAAATGGATTTATTTTAAGAATCCTAAACAGAAAAAATCATGGGTTAATCTCTGACAACCATCAACATCAACTGCAAAACCAGATCGATTCGGCAAGAAGACAATGCTGTGTGTTTGGTGGGACCAGAAAGGTGTGCTGTACCACGAGCTCCTAAAACCTGGAGAAACCGTTAATACTGATCGCTACCGACAACAAATGATCAATTTGAACCATGCATGGATCGAGTGGTCGCCGTGGCGTAGTGGGTAGAGTGCGACGCTCACACGCCGAAGAGTATAGGTTCGATTCCCAGGTCAACATCAATTTTTCGAATTTTTCACGGCACCACCTCTTTCGAGCTGCTGACAACACTCAAAGAGAAATAACTGTCTAAGAAAGCTTCTCAAATTTCGCGGTTCGGAGTCGGCAAAAAACTGTAGGTGCCTTCTACTCGTGAGAGAACAGTAGCGCGCACAACACGAATAGTTGATGAGCAAGCTAGGCCCTGGTCCCTCTTTGGACTGTAGCGCCAACAATTACTAATTATTATAGATCGAGAAACGACCAGAATAGGCCAGAAGACATGGCAAGGTAATTTTGCTCCATAACAATGCACCTGCACACAAAGCAAAACCGGTTCAGGATACAATCAAAACACTTGGCTGGGAGCAGCTACCCCTCCCGCCGTATTCACCAGACTTGGCTCCTTTCGACTACCATTTGTTTTCACTTTGATTCCTAAGAGGAGGTCGAAAATCGGGTGTCTGATTGGTTTGCTTTAAAAGACGAACAATTTTATTGGCGCGGTATTCACAAATTGCCAGAAAGGTGGTCAAAATGTGTAGAAATCAATATCCAATAATTTGAATAAAATGTTTTTATTTTCCCATTAATAATTAGTGTTTTATTTTCAAAAAAAAAAAAAAAACGGAAGTGTAATCGGCTTTTTAGAAATTGATATTCCAAACTACGCGTATTTTAGTTAAAAAAAAATATCTGGTGTTATATGTTATGATTAAAAAATATTATTTTTATTGTCCCAATCGCATCCATTCAAAATGAAAGATGTTATAATCAATAAAAGTAATGAAACTTAACCCAAAAACAAAATATTGATTTGTTTAGCGAAATCAAAATAAAAACAAAATGTACTTTTTCAAAAAAAAAAAACAAAATTTATATCAGACATAATATTTATTAACAACAGTTTTAAAAATAATATACATTTATAGAAAACGAGTTATAGATTTTAAGACCACTAGCTGTTATTAAGTATTTTGTAATATTTATTAGTTCATAAATACTATTTAGTAAATTATTGCCTTTAAACTAAGTTTGTGTTCTTATTTTGTCCTTGAATTAATCATAAAATTATAAGAATATTGCTTTTCTGATGCGACTGCTGCTTTATAGACATAATTTCTGAACGGCAACCATTACTTTGTGGTGGAAAAAAAACTATTCCTTCTCTCCTTTAATTGTCTGATTTATATGACCTTTTCTTCTAATAGTTTGGAGAGTGAGGAGAACCACCGTACAGGAAGCTCACACGTATTCTCATTTAAAAAAGAAAAAAATCCTCCCTTTGAATCAGCTGTACAGGAGGGGAAATGTGATAAAAAACGCTGTCGAAATGTATTCAAGGGCAGGAGACAAGGGAGTTGACTGTCTCCCTATTGGTCTCTGGCACAAACATTCAAATGATTTTCATGACAATCTGATTATTAGGTGCAGTGCTTCAAGTGGCACTACTTTTGCGATTTTTAAAGCAATGGAAAAAAAACAGAATTTCGTGTGTTGATTAAACACTGCTTTTTGATGGGAAAAAAATTTCGTGCAAGCTCAGTCAAGGCTTGAAAAGTGTTACAGGGACTCCCCTCCATCAAAAACAACAATTTGTCGGTGGTGTGCCGACTTAAAACGTGGCCATACAGACACCAACGATGCTAAAACGTCGGGAAGGCCAATTGAGGCGACGATACCTGAAAACGTCAAAAAAGCACACAATCTTTTTGGAAAGCCGCAAAGTTAAATTGCATGAGATGACACCTTAAAGACACCTTAAAGATATCAGAAGGCAGGGTATACACTATTTTGCACGAACATTTGTCCATGAGAAAGTTGCTTTCGCTAGAGGTGCCGCGTTTGCTCACAATGGACCGAAATAACAACGTATCGATGATTAAAAACTGCTTTTTGATAGCAAAAATACAGTGCACCCTCAACATTGGTTTCAAAAGTGTTACGGGGACTCTGCTCCATCAACAAGAATAGTTTGTCGGTGGTATGCTGACTTAAAACGTGGCCGTACAGACATCAACGATGCTCGATACCTTCGATACGATACGATTCGATACGATACCATCGATACCTGAAAATGTCAAAAAAGCAAACAATCGTTTTGGAAAGCCGCAAAGTGAAATTGCGTGAGATAGCTGACACCTTAAACATATCGGAAGGGAGGGTATGCACTACTTTGCACGAACATCTGTCCATGAGAAAGCTGTTTTCGAAATTGTCGCCGCGTTTGCTCACAATGGACTAAGAACAAAAACGTATCGATGATTCTGAAAGCTGTTTAGAGCTGTTTCGCCAGCATAAACATGACTTTGCATCGGTATGTCACAATGGATAAAACATTGATCCTCCACTACACTCCAAAGTCAAATCGGCAGTCAGCGAAGTTCACAGCAGCCAGCAACCATGCCCAAAGCGTCCAAAAATACAAAGGTCGTCTGGCAAAGTTATGCCATTCGTATTTTGGGATGCGCACGAAATTTTGTCCATCGACTCTCTTGAGAAAGGCAAAAGGATCAATAACGAACAAGGCATTATTTGCGCATTTGAAGGAAGAAATTGCAAAAAAAAACCGGCCCGTATATAGAAGAACAAAATTCTCTTCCAGCAAGCCAATAAGGCACATTGGCCAAGTCACAAGACGTTGGCTTGGCCAATTGCACGAATTGGGCTTCGAACTGCTTCCGCACCCACCGTATTCTCCAGATCTGGCTCCCAGCGACGTCTACGTCTTTTCCGACCTCAAAAAGATAATCGCCGAAAATAAAAGGAAAATGGAAATGGCTCGAATGAAGAGGACAGCCGAAACTGAAGCCTGTTTTAAGGGGGAAAGATAAATTGTTATATAAAGATGGTTCCGAAATGTTAGAGCAGCGTTGGACTGATTGTATCACTCTTGAATCAAATTATGTTGATGAATAAAGTCGAAACTTGCCTAGAAAACATGTTTTTATTGGGTAGTCACGGGACTTATTGACTGATGTGAGAAAAAAAGGTATTCCAAGCTTCGTCTTCTAAAGAAGGTAAAAACAGAGTTTTTTCTGCCCAAGTCACCACTTTTTTGTTCAAAAAACCCCTACGAAAATTATGTACCGTTATACTGCTCCAAGAAGCATATTTTACAGTCCCTGCAGTGACACCAAATTACAATGCCGATATGAATTTCAAGTTAAACAAACTGATGGACATCCCTTATGTTTTCTTTTCCGGGAACTGTCTTAGCTCCGGTAATTGGTGTTACCAGGTCAGCACATTTTTGAAACAAGACAGCCTCTATCGCAATCCTATCCATGCGTATTTTCTTCGCCAACATCAACCGCACTTATGACAAATGCCTTGGTTTTAGATTTTGGATAGACGTTTTAAAACTGGAAAGAACTTCTAATCCAGAAAGGCTGTCCAACTTTGATACTGCTCACAATGGACAAACTTCCACGACAAATTCCAATTCTGTTTAGAAACCCGCAAAACTTGGCTGAAGATTTCAATTTTTTCAAAAGATTCCAAATTAAAGCAGTCGTTCTTTCCTCTCTGACCTTTGATTTATTGCCTGCCGCGAAGATCGGAGATCTGTAGCCCCTTAAGTACACTGTTATGTCTACCGCTCCACAAAATTGCTGACTCTGAAAAGCCTAAAACCACCAATGCCACTAAAAACCAAGCAAACTTTCACTAATTCAGTTTTTTTACCCGTTACCTCAGTACAGTTTCTACTACTCCACTTTTATCTTACTTTCAATTAAACATGCCTTACACATTAAATTGAAAATAAACCAGAAAGGGGAGGATGACTAACACGACCCAAATCACTTCCACTTACAATCACATCACAAGACCGTTTCTTTTAAGAGTGCCTACCGCCAAGGAATCCCTTAACCCGCGCACGCTTGTCACCGTAAATCTGAATCTCTTCCTCACCCTAATTAACCGCTGTCCGCCATTAGCATTCGATACCATCGCGGTCGTTACCTGGCGTTGTTCCGATTTCTTCGGCACACTTCAGGGTACAACCTTCAGCGGTGACATTCATGTGCCAGCCCGCATTCACTCTCCAACTGTAACACATCACGTTCTGACCCTAAAACCGCCATAAACCACAAGCACACTCGAACATTGTTGCACTCACCGCCCCCACCGCCGCCCGCACCACTGCCATCCAGGGACGGATCCAGGTCTCCAACGGCAAATGAATTTTAACGACTCTTCCCCCGGGCGTGCCCTGCAGTCGGCCAGTCTTACCGCCCAAATCCAGGCGACAGAAGGTCGCCGCAGAGGAGCCCGGATTTATGGCTCCGCATTGGCAGTCACACCTTTGTGCAGTGCCCAGAGACACAAAAGGAGAATTGGGACACAACAGGATACGGACAAAGGACCATGGCTGCGGCGCCAAGTGTGCCGGCAGAACAGCAGCCAATGCCGAGGCGCGGTTTTTGCCCTGTTTGGAGCTTCTTAAGACACTGCTGCGCACAGGAAGTCACCGGTTGAGTCATCCGGCGTGGACAGAGCGGCAGACGTGGACGCGGAGGGCGCCTCAAGTGTTTCCAGACTGCCAACTTCATTAGTGGCAACATAAAGTGTGCCTCGGTGAGTTTTGCCTTTTTTGCCGTCCCCAGCCTCATCTGGTTCCATTCTAATGTTCAGCGGCGGCGGTGGGTGCGCGGAGGACGAAGAAAAACTCTTTAATCGGGGAACTCGCGAACCCTGCAGCGCGGACAGGTGTGCATTTGTAATTAAATGTTCATCTGAGGCTGCCTCGGTCTCGTTTGCTTGTCGCTCTTTTTGCACTGGTTGAACAGTGTTTCCAGTGACTGGCGCTGACTCGGAGGACTTGTGTCCATCATCGGTGCCTGGCAGCGGTGCTCGCGGTCGAGGAACTTGCCTCCGTTCCATGATTAGATTTCCGATTGTGGCGCAGAGAGACCTGGTGTGGGAACGGATGTAGATGGATGTAATTGAAATGAAATCAAAAGCAGGGAATGCAAATTGTTGTCATTTGATGTGTGGAGGGGAACAGCAGCGACGGCGGCGGCGCCAGCGGTCTGAAGTGCCATTGAGGAAATACCTTTGTTTTGCGTCTTTACAAAAATGTCTGCAATTATGGTCCTTGTTGAAATATTTAATTAAATTTGAAAAAGGAGTTCCATCGAGGAAAGGAATGAGCGACATTCCGTCTGTCAGATGTCCGAGGCGGACTCTGATTTCTTGGCACGCAGAAATTGGATGAAAATTATTGCTGTGAGTTGGTGTTTAATCAAAAACTGGTTCTGCGGTGAACTTTGGCAAACAGCAAGCTCGGTTCTCATAAACGGTTTGCAGGATGTGTCTCTGTATGGAAGCGGTGTTTGGTGGAACGAATGAGTGGTGAGGACGTCCAGAAGAACAGCAAAGGGTCTGTTGCTTTGGATTTTTATATTGAATCTGATCTCAGACTTGAGATACAACTGCCAAGCTTCAACTCAATACTGAAGACATTTTAAAATGTCTCAGTAAATTTCCTGTCCTGCCAACAGACAATTTGCAGAGGTTTTTAAAATATTTGGCAATATAAGAAAATTTATCAGTTCTTCGGAGACGCGGAGCAAAGTGGTACAAAAACCCTCGTGGAATAAGGAATGATGCACAAATGGGTCGGGGCGAGGACGCCATGTGGGAGCTGGGGAAATACGACTAAATGCAGCCTAACCTGCAACTATTGACCAATATTTTAAAAAGGACTCTCTCTAATCCGCAACAGTGCATCAAGGCCAGAAAATACACGAATATCACACGTTTTTATAGAACATATATATATAAAAGGAGATCCGCAGTCAACTTGAAGAATGTCGGGGAGTGTCATAACCCTCATGACCTTTACAAATTATTGCTGTTTTCGAGCAATTATTAATAATAATTGTTGGCGCGACAGTCCACAGGGGGACCAGGGCCTAGATTGCTCATCAACTACTCGTGTTGTGCGTTCTACTGTTCTCTCACAAGTGGAAGGGACCTACCGACTCCGAACGGCGGAGTTTGAGAAGCTTTCTTAGACAGTTATTATTCCTTGAGTGTTGTCAGCAGCTCGAAAGAGGTGGTGCCGTGAAAAATTCAAGGTGTTCAGCCGGGAATGGAACCTAGACCCTTTGGCGTGTGAGCGTCGCACTCTACCCACAACGCCACGGCGGCCACATTTTGTGTTTGTTTGTCATTTGTGTTGTTTACAGTAATTTAAAAGATTCATCTCACCCAAAAAATGGAATTAAATCGTGAAAACGTTCGTGCGATTATTTTTTACAACTTTCGACGTGGATTAACTCAACAACAGTGCATTGATGAACTTAATTCAATTTTTGGGGATGAAGCTCCATCAAGGACCAGTGTTTATCGATGGTATGGTGAATTCAACCGAGGTTGTGGTTTACTCCAAGACGAATTTCGTGAAGGTCGTCCAAAATCAGTTGTTGTTCCGGAGCCATTGATGCTGTGCGCCAACTGATATTGCAAGATCGTTATATGACATATCGTGTAGATTGATACAACCTTAGGCATTAGTGGGACCAGCATACATTCAATGAACATTTGACCGGCAAAAGAATTTATTCGCGTTGGATCCCACACAATTTGTCAATCGTTAAAAAAAAGGCTCGTGTCAAATTGTCAAAAAAAATGCTCCAAAAATACGATCGCGGTGCTTCGAAACACGTCTATGACATCCTGATAGATGATAAATCGTGGATTTACGCGTTTAAGCCCGAAAGTTAACAGACTGTATGGGTGTTTTAAATTGAGCTAAACCCAGCAAAAGTTGCTCGCGCAACAAGCACTTCCAAGTAAATGATCGCCTGTTTTTCTGGAAAAACTGGACATGTCGGAAAAACTGGACAGAACAGTCAATTCTGAGTGGTACACAATCATTTGTTTGCCAGTTGTCTTCCAAGAAATCAGGAGAACCAACCGCCGAAAACGGATCACTCTTCACCACGACAATGCGAGCTCTCACACATCGGCTCAAATAACTGCATTTCTGAGCACTCAAAACATCGATTTGATGACTCATTCGAAGAATACGAAGTAGCAATGACGAGTAGTAATAATAATAATTGGATGCCGCTACAGTCCACAGGGGAACCAAGGCCTAGCTTATTCATCAACTACTCGTGTTGTGCGCGGTACTGTTTTCTGACGAGTAGAAGGGACCTACAGTTTTTTTCCGACTCCAAACGGCGAAGTTTGAGAAGCTTTCTTAAACAGTTATTATTCTTTGTGTGTTGCCAGCAATTCGAAAGAGGTGGTAAATTCGTGTTGAGCTCAGAATCGAACCTAGACCTTCGTCGTGTGAGCGTCGCACTTTAATCACTAGGCCATGGCGGCCAAAGTTGGGATTTTGAAATTTTTCAAATTTTACTTTTTCAATTTTTTTTCAATAAAATTTTATGTGGCATATTTTTTAAAATACCCATCTTGGAACATGATGTCTGCATCAACAGTTTTTTTTCTCCCCCAGTTTTCTAGACCAGGTTGTTGGTTAAGGTTACCTTTTGCCGAAAGTGCTTCCATGTTTGGTGGAAGTACTTCCATGTTTGGTGGAAGTACTTCCATGTTTGGTGGAAGTACTACCATTTTTGATGGAAGTACATCCATGTTTGATGGAAGTACTTCCATGTTTTGTGGAAGTCCTTCATGTTTGGTGGAAGTACTTCCATGCTTGGTGGAAGTACTTCCAAGCTTTGTGGAAGTACTTACATGCTTGGTGGAAGTACTTCCATGCTTGGTGGAAGTACTTCCAAGCTTTGTGGAAGTACTTACATGCTTCCAAGCATGGAAGTACTTCCATGCTTGGTAGAAGTACTTCCATGCTTGGTGGAAGTACTTCTCGCAAAAGTATTCCAAGGGGCTCCAACGAAAAACCACATTTTGTTAAAAGCTTAAAACATTCTCTATTAATAATGCAAAACTAACACTTTTTTACACTTTCGGAGAACGAGTCCTTTCAGTAGAGCAATCTCGGACATTGTCCGGATTTTTTTTTATTTTCCACATTTTACAGAAAGTACTTTAATGTTTGGTCATGCATAATACAAAATGCTCCAAGAGTGTTAAGCGGGAAACCATATTTTTCTAAAAGCTCGAAATATTCTCTCGCACTTTGGCAGAACGAGTCTTTTAAGTAAAACATTCTCGCTCATTTTTCGGCTTTTTTTCATTTTTCTGCGGTTTCGTTTTTAATGCTTGAAATTTGCACCTATCATGGGCATGAACCACTAAATAGTGAAGCGCAAGAATTATTATACTAAATTCAAATTTACAACTTTTTACAACAAATGTGTGTTCGTAAGTGATTTGTCTAAATAGGCTCGAACTGCAGCTTTGTTTTGAATCTAAATTTATTGTTTTAAATTGTGATTAAATATATTTTTATCCAATGAAACCAAAATCGGTCGTGTTTTAAATTTTTTACTTTAACATGACTCCGTTATGCTTCATGCTATATAAACCATTGACAGCAGGACGATCTTACGGCACTAAGATCGGTCATCTGGTTCAAAAGTTACAAATTAACTTCAGCGTTCCCCATACACCACTGTGCACGGTAACATAGTGGAGTGCGACCACAGATGTATCATTGCACTTGTCAGTGGTAGGTAACGAAGCGAGGAGAAAATCCTTAGCTGAAGAAAAAATTGCTGTCTCCATGCAACTTGATGTCTTAAAACTGTGAAAGAAGCTCTCTTTTCTAGATCTGAGTGTCATATGATCACGTCGCACAAGCAATAAAGAACATACCCTATGCTCTATGTTATGCTCTATACTTCTAGCAGAGTACTTCAGGATTCCATCCTGGGTCCACCCCTATTCGCAATATACAGAAATGAAAATTAAAAAATGGTCACGGCATCCTCTATTCACATGCATGCCCTCCATTTTCTCTCCATCATCTAGGGAAGTTCCTCAGGATTCCATTCTTGGTCCGCAACTTTTTTCATTTCACTGAAATGAACATCCGAACTTTTTTTCACATGAATGCCTTTTTCACATGCATGCTGACGATGTGGTCGCCGTGGCGTAGTGGACAGAGTGCGACGCTCACCGAAGGGTCTAGGTTCGATTCCCAGCTCAACATCAATTTTTCGAATTTTTCACGGCACCACCTCTTTCAAGCTGCTGACAACACTCAGAGTAATAACTGTCTAATAAAGCTTCTCAAATTTCGCCTTTCGGAGTCGGCAAAAAACTGTAGGTCGCTTCTACTCGTGAGAGCAGTAGCACGCACAACATGAGTAGTTGATGAGCAATGTAGGCCCTGATCCCCCTGTGGACTGTCGCGTTGTTGCAGGCAGTTCGACGGTCGAGTACAAAAAACTGTAGCGCCAACAATTATTAATTATGCTGATGATGTCTACATGTATAAAATCTCTCCTTTGGCTTAATTTGAAGACTTCCAAGCTCTATATAAATGAGGAATAATTAGATCTAAGACCTAGATCCTTCTAAGCTAAGCATATTCGAATGGAACCCTTATTTAGTCAATTATCTGTGGAAATCAGATTTAAACACGAAGAAGGACATCACATGTCCAACAAATTCGACAAAGTCGAAAGTATTGTCTAAATCATATAGGATACCCTTTGCCGGCATTCAAAACGTAGCTATAAACGAATTAGACGACGTTAAATTGAGCAAGACCTTGTTAACATAGTTCAACGTCATGCTGAATCGAAAAGAAAACATTCATCGACACATTTCTTTACGTAAGTTGAGGGGAGAACATATTCCGGCGTCATCGTGGAGAGGAGAAAGCGGCCTCAGATCTGACACGCCCCATGGTGTGAATGCAAAAATATTGAAAAATGTTTCATGCAACGAAAACCACTCGCTCACACAGCACGCAAAGCAGTCGGACGCCAAAGGCAAATGTGGCGCCAAGTGATGGAAGGAAAAATTGCACACTTCTGAAATTAATTGCAGCCACTACAAGAAAATTGCCTTAGCATTGGTTGACAATTTATGTGCTGCTTACGGATTAAAAAATGACAGAAGTTAATCTGAGACGGCAAATAAATGACTCCTTGATTGGAAAGAAACTGGAAGGGAATTAATTAATGAAATTAATGCTTGGGACTTAGTTGGATAGAGAAACAAATCTGCCGAAGCAACAGGAAGTCACGTACGCTCTACAAATGATAGCTATTCATTTTTGAAATCACAAGGACATTCATTGCAAGAGCAGTGTTTAACAATTTAAAAGGCTCTACACAGAGCCCTTTTCTTCTCTGTAGCTGTTCCTCCACACAGCTGGCATTTTTCTTCAACTCAATCTGAAAACTTTAAAGCAAAACACTCCGCAGGCGATCCAATCATTAAAAGTAAATATTCCTCAAACTGTCATTTACACTTTCACCCCTGGCAAGCACGTTCCACAGCCATCGCCAGCTCCACGCTCAACCCTTCGCAGGCCGATGCCATTAACAAGCCCGAATTAATGTCGCTACACGATGAGTGAAAACGTCCCTTATCTCGAGCCAGAGAGCCTTCCAGCAAAAAGGCAGTTTTTCAATTTACCAATTTATCGCAAATTAAAACCCTTCCCCGGCCCCAAACTGACTGTGAATATGTGAGCAGTCCATCTCGCACACAATTGTCCTTGGGCATTTTTAATCTGCCCACCCTCGGTGTCATCTGGCCGCAGTGTTGCTCTACCCCTTCATTCAATGTCACATTTTTTCGCAAACTTACCCTTTTCTTTCTGCGATGCGATGAATGTGGTGTCCCGTGTCCACTGGCGCTCGTTTGTATTTCATTACGCAGCAGCTCGTCAACGTTTCGTATGTAACCCATGCTGCTGCTGCGTGGGCGATGATGCCGAAGGGTGCCATCGCCGGCCTGCTGCATCCAGTAGATCTGACTTGCAGTCGGTGTGCCCGGCGTTGGAGTTGGAGCGCCCACACTAGCGGCAGCGAGTGCCTCACTCCGGCGGCGTCTATGCGACGAAACACTGCCATTTGGCAGATAGTCACCGGCAATATGAACCTTATTCGCGGTTGCATTCGGCAACGGAAACTCCTGCACCTCGTACGGGAAACGACGATCCATTAGCTGCCCCGGCTGCCGCGGATACATGTAATTGTCGCGGATAAACATTTTCGAGGTGTATATGCGATCGTCGAGGGGATACAGCGCTCCGATGGCTCCATTATGCCGAATCAGGGTCGGCATGTAGGGATTTACGCCGGCGGCGCGTATCGCACGTGAGCTTTGGCCCGTGTGACGGCGGGATGCTTGCGGTGCGAATGTTGATGTTTTTGCCTTGAAGCTGCGACGCCTAGATGAGCACTTTAGTAATTTCATTTTGCCGCTACGTGCTGTGTGATGGGTGTGTGTTCCTAAAAGTATGCACTGGTTTGTGGGATTCTGTTTTTGGTGTTGACTGATTGACGAGCTTTTTTTTTTTGGAGGAGGTCTTGCTGGTTGTTCTTTGTGTGGGAGGAAGTCAGTGTCTGTCTGGGATGACTTGTGACGCAGTGGGCTGTGACATTTTGTGGCAAAAATGGGCGTTTGAAGGGTGTTATGATTGCTGCAAATTCACTTTAAGTTGATTTTATTCTCGATTTGTTCGATTTGAAAATTTCAGGGTGTCTGCTTTGTTGTTGTAGGACACAGGTGAAGGTTCTTTGCGGTTCTTTTGAGGGTGATTTTGTTGCATCTATGAATTGCGCATTATTTTTGTTAAGGCTTCTAAACACTTTTTCGCTTTTTCTTCTAATTGAGGGCGTCAGGCACTTGCTTTGACCGATCAAAGACAAACTTTAGACGTTAAAGGTGAACAAGTTTCTGGATACGATTATAGTGACAGGATTGTATAATCCGTAGGGATGTTAAGAAGGCACTTTTTTTGAATATTGAGGGGTAAAGAAACTTCTTTTCTCAGTTTAAAGACATTTTTTGAGTCGAATGGATTCTGTATGACATTGACACTTGACATGGAATTGGTTCCTCGTATTTTGAATTAACCAAAACGATGCACACAGGAATTATGACAAGCCAGAGATGCGATCTCGGTCTTTCGGCTTGTTTGTTTTGTGAACTTTGAATCAGTGTTTGATTCTCATGTCTATGAAATTTTTACAAAACTGCTTCAGAACTTGTTCGAAAAGTGGGCGGTACGTCACGTCACAAAGCTACTCTCTTTTCTGACATTCTCTACTTCATTTGATAAATCAAATGCAATTAATTTGGAATCCAATTTATTGAAGCACTTGAAAAATTAATTACTTCAAACAGTTTTGAAAAAAAAATTACTGACAGCAGCAATTCACTAAAATTCACTTTCATCCCCACGTCTATTATCCTTCCGCCAAGAGAAACACTTTCCTCAAGTCATTTATCTCATTTAAACTGTTTTCAAAAATTAATTTGACAGAACAGACATATTTTTCTTTCGACCAAGAGGCTCCTCGTCACCACTTACATCCACTTAACATTCAGTGTTCCTTCCAAAAGTCAAATTTCTTTTCACTTCTATCATTTTGTAGACATTTTTGACACCACATGACAACCGTTTAACACCGAATACTTTGCGTAACTAAATTCGAAGCGGAAAAAAAAGAACGACAAAATATACACAGAACTGCGTTCATCAATTTACAACATTCAGCTGTCTTCTTTGTCTTGCAATCTTCCAATGGTTGCCCCGTCTTAAAATCGATATGACACTCTTTTCGTTGCCGTTACCGCTGTCGTTGCCGTGGTTGTGGTCGTCTACACCGTTTTTGAGTCGGTCATTGAAAAAACAAGACAAATCGAACAGAAACAAATAGAAAAACAGACCGAAGGAGATCCTAAACGGGAGGTCTTCTCTCGTTGGGACACCGCGCGCACAGCAAAGAGACTTGCGAATGTAATCCAATTTGTTCGATGGTTCTTCGCTTTTTTCACTTTTACTCTGTTTCCTTTTCTAGGTTACGCCAGATAGCACCGGAGGCAAGAAGACCGAATGCAAACGACCCGCAAAAAAGGGGGCGGATTAATTAAACAGGCTCAGAGCACCGATACCCGAGACTCACGTATACGAGTTCGAGCTATGTGTGCTTGCGGACACACGCTGGGTGATGCGTTGTCTTTGCGAATCTTCGCCATTTTTGTTTGTTTTTTTTTTTTTTTTTTTGAGGGTGGATAATCCGGCGTCGAACATTTGTAAAATGCGCGGTGCTAGGCAGAAAAACGGAAATCATATTTTTTTTCTTGCGTCGTCTTTTCGAGTTAAGCCCTTATTAGGAAGACAGCTGACAGTGGGAGGGGTGTGTTCGCTGGTATTTAATCCATGGTGGACTTTTCTCCTCCGCACAATGGCCTCAATTTTTGATCAAAATTGTTGCCGTTGTGTTGTCATTTCTTAGAAAATTTATGACACACCGACACTTGACCAGCGAAACGATTGAAGTGTTGGCAAGAAATAAAAAATCAAAGCGCACACTTGGTCTGCTTGGGAAAGTGAATTGCATTCCCGACTGGAATCAAAACCGCCAACAATTCGCTTCCAGTGGTATTTTGTTTTCATATGAATCACGCGCGGTTCCACCCCCTATTTTATGCTGCGAGCTCATAGGGTCAGATATTATGTTCGGTGACAGAAGTCCGACAAGTGCGTAAAGTGTGCTTAGTATAACGAGGGGCGTGTGCTGATGTGTACTTAATTCGTTTCTATTTCCCATTCTAATCGCGAAGGCTTATCGTGTGGCGTCGCTGGAGGTGTCACTCAGTTTAACTTTGTTGCGGGTTCTTAATCTGTTTTGACAGCCTGTTTCTGCATGAGGTGCCGTCATCAAATTGCAGTTGACAAAGTGAGTCAGCTGCGATTTCCATGACTCTCTTTACTGCTTCCCCCCTTTTCACTGACATCGAGGCGTAATAATGTTTGATGTTTCAAAGAAAAAGCCAAAATCTTAAGAGTTTTTTAAAAATCCTCCTCTTTGTTAAATTCACGTTCTACGCGTCATAATGCGAATATTAAATGTCACCTTGACAATTCCCCTGACTGACACAAAGCAATAAAAGATTTGTGTGTCCGGCTTTTACACGCGGAACGACTTTGTTCTTCCTCTCAAAAAGATTCAGTAGTTTAATGGCCGAAAGTAGGCGTTGAGTGCTGCTAAAACATGCAAACTTTCAGAGATAATGTGTTCCATCTTGAGTCACTCCATTGATGTTCGTAGTTGCGCTGTGATGGCAGCTTCGCTTTCACGTTGCCTGAATACTGTCACTTGAGCTTTTGATTTGAATTGGAATCCTGTGCACTTTGAAAAAACACAAGAAAGTGATGTTCTGCTATTGGGGGCCTTGAGGGAGAATGACGCCAAACTGCATTAAATTCCTTAAATAAAACGAAACAAAGGAATATACAACTTCCCCGACTGGACACTGAATGAGAGCTTCCAGTTAACTGATGCGAGGACAGAAAGTTCTTCGACTGTCAAAAAAATCGATTTACCCGCAAGGGGATTCTTACGTCAAACTAGCTATTCCCGGATGATCGACAATGTGTTCACTGATGAAAGACATGACATGTCCTTGATGTGCTAACAGAACATCGCCGTCATTTAGGACGCATCAGAAAGGGCGAAAGCATTGCTATCAATGACAAGATGCTGCATTGGATGCCTCAACTCACTGTAGATGTGAGAGTCTGCAGAAAGGCTGTTCGGCGTGATTCTAAAAGCAACGCTAACAAAATGTGTTTGCAATGCCGCTCAGCCATCCCTAAAACGGTTATCATCAACAGGAAAATCTTTATTTGGCGAGTAGAGAGAGCCGGGGAAACATGACAACAAAAAACTAGCTCTGTGTGAAAACTACACGGACTTGAAGGCGGAAGAAGAAAAACATGTCTACGCCTGAATGATTTCCCCTTTATTTAGCAGTCTAAGTCTGTCGATTAATAGGGGGGCATATTGAAAATCAAGGCAGAAGCCTTCAAGGAAAGCACTGATGCTAACTTATCAGGTCTTCAACTTATGAAGGGCGTGAGCCGGTGCAAAAAAACCCTTCGTTTGATGTTTTTCAAGAAGCAGTTCGGAGTTGAACAATTGCTGTTCGACATTCGACGATTTCCTTGCTTTGAAAACATCCTTTCTTACTTAACTGGCCTTCGACCCATGAAGAGTGTAAGCCTGAGTTATCGCTGATTCCCATTCTTGACTGTCCCGGGCACACTGCTTTCAGTTTTCAGGACTAAGCACTTCAGGGTCCGCAATTATATCATCTCTATACCGGAGGCTCGGCCATCCTCTCCTTCTCGAACCCAGAGGCTGGGATTCGAAAACTCTCTTAGCACTGATGCCTTTCAAAATTGCGAGGGTAACCTAGGAACTGATTCATAGGCATGGATTCCGGATCTGCATAAGCGCCAGAAAATTGAAGAATGAAAATCCCAACTACAGTCGATGAAGAGGGAACAATTCTTGCAGCCTAAGAACAACAGGGTCTCAAGCAAAATTACAGCTGGGACAATGTTATAGTAAATAGCACGCATCACATCATCTGCTCGACGACAAGAATACCAGCTCAATTTAAATTCATGTTAGAGCTATGTAGGTGTCAAGCATGTAGAATGGACATAAACCCAATTATCGATCGAAAGCAGTGGAATTGTGGGACCGACAAATGGGAAACAAACCAAGCACTTGCAACTTCAGAAAAAAATCAATCATGTACACACACCACTCATCAAAATCGAGGCCGCAAGTGATAGGATTCATCGCAAGGGAAATTTTAAGCGATGTTCGAAACCTTCTATTCAATTGCCCACAAGTGCACCATGTTCACACAAACGCGATGCACAATGCAGTTTGGCTTCAAAACCTTCGATCCATTGCACACCTACACTGGAAAAGTGTTGTCTTGCTATTTGTTCAATCTGTAGAAAAAGAGAATAGTGTGAAGAGCATTTAGCCTTATTTTCTCGAAGTTAAGGCACCTAATAGGCCCTGCGGATGACATCAACGTTACAGCTCGTTCCTAGACGACAGCTTTGGAAGCATCTACGACAATTAAGGATCAAGAGCAGGTCATAATTCAATTTTTGCTGTCAAAATTCTGACTTATGGACTGCAGATCATGAAGTCCCACCCTCAATGTACCAGGCTCAATTTTGGAATTAAGATCAGAGCACCATCCCTTTGGAGTAACCTGCAACATTCGAAATATTTTTCTCAAATTTTGCTGCTCGTAATCAGTACCAGTAAATTGATCGTATATCAGCACGTACGACACATAACACCAAGGGTTGCTGCCAAGTGTACAAATGGCATTGGCATCTATCCTGAGTTCTGTAGTTCTGGAACTATTTCGTTCCTGCAACTTTTTTTTTACTGACCCTGTTTTAAATGCTTCAGTTGTTGCACACTTTGTTTTTATTAACAGTTAACATCCTTAATTCTTCTGTTCTATACGTGTATGGAGTCATCTTTTATTTAAACATATTTGGAGTGAAACTACTTAGTTTTGCGTATCAACACGTGGGTAGAGCTTAATAGTTTATCGGAACTAGTTCCGTTCTAAAAAGGACCACTTTCGGTCCGGCAATGGCACTGTTTTGAGTGCGACGCTCACACGCCGAAGAGTCTAGGTTCGATTCCCCGCTCAACACCAATTTTTCGAATTTTTCACGGCACCACCTCTTTCGAGCTGCTGACAACACTCAAAGAGTAATAACTGTCTAAGAAAGCTTCTCAAATTTAGCCATTCGAAGTCGGCAAAAAACTGTAGGTTCCTTCTACTCGTGAGAGAACAGTAGAGCGCACAACACGAGTAGCAAGCTAGGCCCTGGTCTCTGTGGACTGTCGCGGGGCCACCGTGGCCTAGTGGTAGAATGCGACACTCACACAAAGTCCCCGTTCAGGTTCGATTCCTGGATTCAACGACTCGAATTTTGTGTGGCATCGCCTATTTCAAACTGCTTGCAACACTCAAAGAGTATTAACTGTTTAAGAAAAAGTTTCTTAAGACTTCGCCACTCAGAAATGGAAAAAAAAACTATAGCTCCATTCTACATTTGAGAGAAAAGAATAGTCGATTGGCAAGCCAGACTGTCGTGTCCTCCATTCTACCTGTGAGAGAAAAGTAGCGCGCACAATACGAGTAGTTGATGAGCAGGCTAGTCCCTGGTCCCCCTTTGGACTGTAGCGCCAACAATTATTATTATTGTGTACTGTGTTTGATATGTGTTTTTCAAAAGTTAGTTTTCTGTCAAAAGTTACTCCTAAGTACTTGCAGTTTTCAGACCATTCAATACTGATAGAGTTCAATTGCAGGTTTGGTTGGGGTAGAAACTGATGTTCACTGCGTCTAGTGAACCACATAGCCTGAGACTTGTCAGCATTTAGCTTTATTTTCCATTTACTACAGAAGTTTTGAAAAACGTCAAGTGAATTCTGTAACGAAGTTGTAGTGTCCTGTGCTAAGATGTTGGATGAGAACAGGCCTGACATAAAGATATTGAACAGAATGGGATCGAGAACGGAACCTTGTGGTACTCCGAATTCAGTTTTATATAATGACGAGGTGCACATTGGTTTTAAATGCCTGGGGATTTTAATGAGGGGAAAAGTTGAGCTGGAAAGAACATTCCACATTTGTGTGGTGCGGTTGAAGAAGAAATCTCTCAACTTGACTGTGCATCTGAAGGTGGGCTTAAGGGTGAACGGGTGGGCATTTTTAGCGAGGCGAGTATTGCGGGAAAATTCTTCTTTTTGTTTTGATTATTGAAACTACCTTTATTGCTGCCATGAGACCTCTATCTCGCTTGAGTGTTTTTTTAGAAGAGAGCACCACTGTGCTGCCGACTTAAGACTTCCCATACGTGAATCAAGGAACCACACAAAGTTAAAGATCTGGCGCCAAGGGTACTAGCAAGTCCATCATTACTTCATTTTAGCTTCAGTCTTTTTGAGAGAACAGTTTGGCGTGCGCTTTTGGTCCTGTTTGCCTTGATGGCGTCTGGAGGAAAAGATTTAACGATGAACTCTATGGGCGGAACAGCGACATGCGCCTGGTCAAGCTTCTACGGATACAACGCTTAAGATGGCTAAGCCATGTGGAGCGGGTGGACACTACTGCTCCGGCCCGTAAAGTCGTCGAATCTGAGCCATTGGGACAACGCAACAGAGGACGGCCTAGGCTAAGGTGGCGCACACAAGTGGATAAGGACCTCAGCCAACTTGTGGTGCGCAACTGGAGGCAGCTGGCGCAAGATCGTGCTGGCTGGAGGAGCATGTTGGTTAAGGCCTAGGTCCACCCCGGACTGAAGCGCCACAATAAGAGGAAGGGAGGAAGTTACAGGAAGGTATAAGGAGCTCCAGACCAGATAGGAGCTTTTTTTTATACTCAAGCTTTGGGTCTTATAATGGTTGCCAGATTAAAATGAGTGAAATATATCTTGCATAAGAAACTCTGACATTTCACTGCATTTTTGGCGATCTCGAAAATGTGATCGTTCGAACTTTGTGTTACGTTGATACACGTACCGAGGATGGAAAGCCGACCTGTTTCAACAACGCAAGAGCTATTCATGAATAATGGCTGGTTACTTTGGAATCGCTTGGAATTTAGTCTGTTCGAAAATTACCATCCACCCTCTATAGAAACTCCTTGTTAACAAACTCGTACTTGTTTCGAATGATGTGGTTTGGAATTTACACACGTAAGGAGACGGGATCACCTACCAATGCATAGATTCTGTGAATAGGCTCATAACAAAATTTCCATTCAATTTTCACAAGCGAGTTATGCTAAGCAATCCATCAACTGTGACTTGTGGTTGAATGGAGCTGTGATTTCAACAAGACGGCGCAGCATCGTCATGACTATTTTTTGTGGGGATATGCAAAACCGTATAACGACACCGTTAAGCGCACAACACAATGACATTCAATGACATTTCCTTTCAATTCCTACTCCCTCCTGGTGCCTTTCAAGTGTGTGGCATTTCAGCATTGTCTATCCTTACTTTTTCGAAAACTGGAAATTCGAAACCCACTAACCCTTGGGCCAATGCTAAAAAAAGCTGTACTTGACCTGCATGAAGCTTTTTAAATGATATCGGAAAAGTTCTCCTATTCTTATTTATACACTCAAAAAAGTTGTCAAATGGGTTTTCCAAGTGTAATAAAAAAAATCACAAATCACAGAGGTACTTACAAAAAACTCATCTTCAATCACAGGATCGGCGAGCATCTCGATTGCCTCGGTCATCGAATGGCACGTCCTGTTGATGTTCTTCTTCTTCTTCAGCCGTCGTCCGAGTGTTGCTGCATCGCTAAACCGATGCAGTAGCTTTTCCCGCTTCCGGACAGCAGCTGGACTATTCGTGGAGGTGGTGTGACACAGGAGCGACGAGTAGTTACTCGATATGGTCGACGGGGCCTGGTACACATTCTGCTGCTGCAGATTCGTAGTCGATTCGAGTTTCTGGATCAAATTGTACTCAGACTGCGGAAACTTGCTGGGAATCGGGGAAGGTGCCGATTGTATTGATGGAGTCTGAGAGAGTGACGGCTTTGGAGGTGGCGGCGGCGGCGGTTCTTTCATCAAAGAGATGCGTCTCGGAGCGGCTCTGGGCAGGGAGTTGTTCGTCGAACCGCTGTAGCTGACCGCACGACGCGAACGGTCAATGTCCTTATCCCTGAAACAATAAAACAAGAAATGACATGTAAGTACGAGAGAATCGAAAACCACAAGGCGATGCCCTTCCCATCGCATCAGCGCTGATGGCTGAGCGACCACAAACGGAGATCACTCCGCAGAGTATCGATTTCAAAACGATTCCCATGCGAGGCCATGCCCGCCAACGCTGCGCTTACCTATAACGCCGCCTCTGCACGGGGGGACTGAGGTAGAAGTGCGGGGCGAACGGCACAAAGTACCCGAACTGCGCCGGACGCAGAGGATTCGCATGATGGAACGCACCGATCTGAGTCGGTGACGCGATCAGGGCGGTCTGCGACTTCCGATGGAGGTTGTCGCTGGACGACGACTCCGACGACGCCGAGCCACGGTCGCTGCTGTACCGACTCACTTCATCGTCGTCCGTCGAGCCCTCCGGAACAGTGTAACACGTGAAGTTGCGCCCTTTGTAATCCATGGTGGAGCCTGCAATTCGATCCATCAACTGTGACATCACATTAATATGCAAATCCAGAGGTGGTTGTCTCATTAAGTGGAACCCGATGGGAAATTAATTCGAAGCGGAACCGTCGCCGCATGGCCGACTTTTACTTTCTACACATGTGTGTGTGTGTGCTCAAGTCGCGGCGTGACAGTGCGGTTGTCACATGAGGTGTTGGCGAAGACAGACATCAAAACCCATCCATGGGAACCGACGTAGCCGAGGAGTTTTCCCAGCGCGGACACAATGAGATCTTCTGCTCTCGCCGTGCTGCCGGCGAATTAAGCTATTAAGCGAACAATGCGAGCAATTAACGTCGCTTCATGATAGAAGGTAATTGGTGGCTACAAGTTAAGTCGGGAAAGTTACATAAGGAGATTGACATTTGTGCGCTTGGAAGTCGCATTAGTCGGTTATCACATGCCAAAGTGAGCACAGGAGCTTCGTGGTTTTGTACGTGTCAGATGTCGGTCACGAGAAGTATGCGACAGCTGCGATTGATTTGACAGATGCATGCGATGCGGAATTTGACTTTTGTTGAAACTTTGACAGCGAAAGAGAAATCGGGGTGAGGTGAATATTATGTGAGAGGTGCTCTGCTTTTTTTGATTGAGCTGGAGAGTTGCTATTAAACTGTCAGCGGCCGAAGGATTAATCTTCCAAAAGAGAAGTAGTTTCATTGTGGTGAAGAAAATTAATGGGGCTGTGTAGACAAATATGTGAAGAATTGTTTAGTGAGCTCGGCATCAACACAGAGGAAAAGAAACTAAATAAAGTGGCACTGCTGGAGTTAGACCTTTTTCGAGTGGATGGGACCTACGATTTATTGCCGACTCTGGCTAACGAGATTTTCACGGTTTTTCATTGGCTCTATAGTGCTAACAATTCTATAGTGCTAACAACTCGCAGGGGATGGCAGTTTGAATGCCAGATGGAGAGTGTAGGAATCGAAATGAAGGCGGAAGGTGTGTAGTTCGACGCACTTATAGTTCAGTTTCAGTGTTCCCTTCCATCCTACATGTCCGTTGAATGCTTAATATCTCCTGAGAAAGATGAAGCGATTTTCAAAAAATTAATTCTGGATCGCTTGCTAGATTGTACTTCAAGAGACACTACTGGAAGTGGATTCAGATTTGATTCTTTTCCCAAAAGTTTATAAATCATGAAATTTATAATTTCACTTCATGAAATTAACTTAAATTGTGAAGCCTATGAAACGCCAGATTTGGACGTTTTCTCCAGTTTCCAAAAGAGTGTGCCTCGAAAATCCGAAAAAACCACGAAATATTCGATTCGATGGATAGAACTTTAGAACCACCTAATCTAGAAAAGACGACGATGGTTTTCCATTCTTAGGATCGAAAGAATTAGTTTTAGAGAACATTAAGTGGACATGTGATTTTTTAAAAACATCTATTCAACCCATAAAAGAATGTTTAGTGATTGTGATGTGAAAAAGTGAGGCTGAGCTAAGTGCCCGGTTATTTGTGGTTTATTGGAGGTTTTATTATTTTGTTTATTTTGTTGGAGGGTTGGGGTACACTGCACTGGAGCACTGACTTAAATACTGGTCCATTGTAGTTCAAGGTAGTAACCTTCTTTTCATGTAATTTCTTAGTTTTCCGAAGAAAGACCAAAAGGCGCTTCTGTGATATAGAACTTATATTTTCGGTTCCCACCACATCAGCGCCAAACAGCCGCCTCCTGATACGAGGAAAGGCGGGACATTGACAGAGAAAGTGCTCTGAAGTGTTTTCACCTTCTCCACAGCCGTCGCAAAGAGTGACATCACTAAGTCCAAGCCGACTTAGGTGGTTAGCGGAGGTGAAGTGTCCCAATAGTACGCCGACAAGTCGTCTGAACTCATTTCTGTCTAGAGATAGCAGAAAAGCCGCGGATTTCTTGCAACGTTCGGGAGCATGCACTTGATCATCCTGCATCCTGGAGAGTCAAGCCATCTCTGGTTGTGCTGTTGGGAGAACCAACCGTCGACGGAGGCCCTAACCAGGGATGCAGGTAGTCCCAAAGTTTGTGCTGACGGTTACAAAACACTAGGCTCGAGTAATAATAGCAATAATTGTTGGCGCGACAGTCCACAGGGGGACCAGGGCCTAGCGTGCTCATTAACTGCTCGTGTAGAAGAAGGGGCCTACAGTTTTTTGCCGACTCCGAACGGCAATGCTAAAATGCTTTATTCAGCAATGCTAGAATGGTTTTCAAATTATTTAAAGGAGAGGAAGCAAATGGATAAGGTCGATAGGTCGATATAATTCTCGCACAATAAAGGTAACATCTGGCATGCCACAGGGTAGCCACTTGGGCCCATTATTATTTCTTTTATTTATAAACAATGTTCACGAAATATATAAATTCTGCGAAATTCATTCTCGGATGACTTTAAATTATTTTTGTCGATTAATGGTATAGCCGATTGCATTAAGTTTCAGTCGGATATACATAACCTAGCGGAATGATGTAAACATAATGCTCTGGATCTAAACATAGAACATAGAACAACATCTCCAAGTGTTTATGATTATTTTATCAATAATCATAAACTTGATCGCCTAGAAGAAGTTAAAGACCTTGGAGTAATATTCGATCCCAAGTTGGATTTCTCACTACATTATGATTACACAATTGTGAAGTCAAATTCTATGTTAGGATTTTTAAAAAGAAATAGTAAAGATGTTCGCGACATATCCAGTTTAAAGACCATCTTTGTTTCGTTAGTAAGACCCTATTTGGAATATACATCCATTGTCTGGGACTCACCTTACGATAATCAAGAACTTAGACTCGAACGAGTTCAAAACAAATTCACGAGATATGCTTTCCGAAAGTTGTATTCCTTTGAAGATCTCCCTAATTATGTTGAAAGATGCAGAACAATTGGCTTGCAAACCTTAAGTTTCAGGCGTAAGGCAACGTCAGCCATGTTTATTCGTGATATTATTAATTATCAGTTAAATTCACCAGAATTACTTTTTCTCATAAATATATATGCTCCCCAAAGATCTCTACGGGTGAGAAACTTACTTTTTGACAAAAGGCGTAGAACCAATTATGGTCGCAATGAACCTATTACAAGGTGTATAAATACATTTAATGATCTTTGCAACGAATTTGATTTTAGCTTGCCACTATTAGAATTTAAAAATATGATTTTTGCATCGTATTTGAATTAATAACATTTATTAAAGTAATGAGGGACGATAAGAGCCGGTAGATGATCCTTAGTCGCCCAGGAAACATCTGCTGTGTAAAGCGATACTGAGAATTAACACTTAGAGAATGTAGTGTTTTGTGTTACTCTGTGATGGATATACAGGAAAAGAAAAATAAAACGGCGAAGTTTGAGAAGCTTTTTCTTCGACATTAATTACTCTTTGAGTGTTGTCAGCAGCTCGAAAGAGGTGGTGTCGTGAAAAATTCGTGTTGCGCTGGGAATCGAACCTAGAACTCTGCCAAATACGTCACGGCGGCGATACTACGCCCACTACGACAGACTATCGTAGTGGGCGTAGTATCGCCACAACTGACTGGAGTTGTTAGACTTTAAAACTGGTCAATTGTACAACCAGACAGTAACCAACATTTATGAAATATCTTGATTTTCCGAAGTATCAGCAAGCTTTCATATGATAAACAGCCTTCCAATCACATCAGCACTTAGCAGCCAACACCTGAAACAAGCAAAGGCGAAATGAAGAAAGTAGGGGTCTTCCGTCGATGGAAACTCTGACCACGAACGTAGGCAGTCTCAGCGTGGGTTCGAGCCCTTGAGTGCCTTCTTTGATCCCTGCCCAGCAAAGTCAATTGGCTGTCTCGTTTCCAATGGTTCCAATGGGGGTCTTCTGCGGTGTCTTTACCTAATCTACAGGAGTCGCAGAGGGATTCATCACTTGGCACAAGCACACTAAGGTGCTTGCATGCCAGCGATCCGTCTGAAGTTTTTCATGTCTAGGCATTCACACAAAATTTTGCGGATTTCTTGCTGAAGTTTGGGAGGATCCAACCGGTCATGCCATCTCTGGTGGTGTGGATTCACTTGCACTCCCATTCCTTTCGACATCATCATCATCATCGTCTTGTGCTGTCGAGAGACCCAACTGTCGATGGAAATTCTGACCACGAACGTAGGCAGTCTCAACGTGGGTTCGAGTCCGTGAGTGCCTTCTTTGATCCCTGCCCAGCAAAGTCAATTGGCTGTCTCGTTCCCAATGGTTCCGTGGTATCCCGGGACCCTAACAATTTGAATTTACTTTTCCAATCAAATTTAGAAAAGACTTGCATTCCTAAACTAACTTGAAAGTGGTTGGAGAGTTTAGTAAGGACTTCAGTCTAGCATCGCTGTCACTGCAGGCGCAACTAATTCGCTCCTTCCACCTGTTCTTTACAACATAGTTCATCGCTACTAGGATCGCTTTGCAGACCTACCCAAAGTAAAAAAATGTGAAGTTTAGTGTTGTCGTTTTTCATGAAGATCCCAGGTCCATATCTATCCATCGTCTAGAAGCCGTCCGTGAAAATCCGAGCACATTCCCTTCCTGACTCAGTTTCTTTTCAGAGTCAGTCCTAGACACACGGAAAGTCGACTTTTTACATACGTCGCAACTGGTTTATTGGCTACCTCTCACCAGACGGCATATCCGTGAGGCTGGTGCGCAAAGTTATCAAAGCTCCAGCGGGAATTCAATCAAAGGCCACTTCTTTTCAGGCGGAAGCTGGCCTCGATTGTGCATCCCATGGACAGAAGTTCTAGTTAGATCAAAGAGACTTAAGGTAAGGATTGTAGTCGGTGTCACCACTGGGCACTGCTTCGTGGCTTTCAATTAGTAAAACTTAACAACTTTTGTGGGAACTGTTAGGATGAGGATAAGCACACGGCTAGCGTTTTGTCAAGAAAAGCAGAATAAATAAAAAAATATACAAGAAACTAAAAAACATGTTACTCTTGCTAGTAAAAACAAACCTTCTCATTAATTATAAAAAGCCATTCAAGCGGACGCCTCGACTGACTTCTCAGTGGCGCATTCTGTTACTAGTGCTGTCTAGGACCTTGTTGATAGTTTCGACCATAACTTTTCGGTTTGCTCGCACGACATACAGTGCTTGAATCGTTTTCTGAATGTAGGCACAACAGCGGTCTTTCCCTGTTTCCCATTCAACGGCACTGCAACACCCACAATTGATCGAAACTTTGTTCTTCTCATTTCTGAAGGGAAATGGTTCAATGGTATCCACTCTCCGCAAGCAGCTTCAGATGGGACAGTTTTGTTATCGAAGTCGGCGATACAAGAATTCGCTAGAAATGGTGTTCTTATTCGAAAGGATTTAAAACGAAGCACAGCAACAACCAATCAGACTCGAGATCCTTAAGTGTCTGTTCTGTAAGTCGTTTGGTACGATGGAGTTTCGATATTTGTCCTCTTCATCTTCTTGTGGCACTACAGCCCGGGAGCCGTGGAGCTGGGCCTCAACAAACACGCCTCTCCAGTTAGCACAAATTTTTGCCAGCTGCCTTCAGTTGCGCACTCCAAGTTGATTGAGGTCCTTCTTCACTTGTGTGTGCCACCTTAGTCTAGGCCGTCCTCTGTTGAGTTGTCCCAATGGCTCAGATTCGACGACTTTTCGGGCCGGAGCAGTGGTGTCAATACGCTCTACTTGGCCTAGCTATCTTAAGCGTTAAATCCGTAGACGCTTGTATAGATGCATGTCACTGTACAGCCCATAGAGTTCGTCGTTAATTCTTCTCTTCCAGATGCCATCAACGCAAACAGGACCAAAAGTCGCACACAAAACTTTCCTCTCGAAAAGAATAAGGGCTTGCATAAGTTGAGGCAGACTTGTGCAAAAAGTCTTGAGCTTCAACTCCGTCAGCGAGCGCCTCATGGCAATTCGCATCATGGCTAAATTCGGGAACATCAACCTAATTTGCGCTCATGCTGCGACAGAGGAGAAGGATGAAAACACCAAGGATGACTTCTATGACCTCCTAGAAAGAACATACGACCGATGCCCCAGCTACGACACCAAGATCGTTCTAGTAGATTTCAACGCTCAGCTGGGAAAAGAGAACACCTTTGCTGGAGTCATCGGTAAGCACAGCCTGCACGACAACACATCCGGAAACGGACTCAGGCTGTTGGACTTCGCCTCGGGGCTGAACCTCTCTGTGGCTAGCACGCGGTTCCCACACCTGAATATTCATGAAGGAACCTGGCGATCTCCTGATGTCAATAGAGTCAAATTTGGCAACAGGTTGTTGTCCAATAACTCACAAGTCTTGTGGACACTTTCCTAAAAAATGATGTACAGCAGTTGATAAATTTCATGTGTGAAAAACTTATTTTTAAAAGATCACTGGACTACACAGCACTCACTTTGTAAATAAGTTTGTACACCCAGGCAGTTACCAACATTTATGAATTTTCTTGGTCTTCCGATGGCGTATCAGCAAGCTTTTCTGTGATAATGAGCCTTTCAATCACATCATCACCTAGCAGCCAACAGCTGAAACAAGCAAGGGCGGAATGAAAAGAGTGGGGGTCTTCTGTCGTGTCTTCACCTAATCTACAGGCGTTGCAGAGGGATTCATCACTTGGCCCAAGCACACTAAAGTACTTGCATGCCAACGATCCGTCTACACTTTTTCATGTTTAGACATTCACACCAAATTTTGCGGATTTCTTGCTGAAGTTTGGGAGGATCCACCCGGTCATGCCATCTCTGACTTATTTTCAAAAGATCACTGTTTGGACTACACAGCACTCACTTTGTAAATAAATTTTCATCATTTTTCAACGTAGATCAAGCATGTCAGCTGAACACTGCCACAATACGCCAGTATAGGACAGAGCTGTCAACCGAATAAAGGAGAGCTGAAGAGTTGAAGACAGTGAGGGAGAGGTCCTCGTTCACGTTCCTCAAGTATTATTTTCCTCTTCTATTTTATTGTGTGTGTTTGAGTTTCTTTTAAATAAGAGTAGAAACATCGAAACGGTTTTTTCCTTTTCTTGTAAACGAACGTCGACAAGCATAAGTTTGTTTCGAAAAGTTAATATATTGAAATTCTGTCAAAATATAGAGAAGCACTTTATGGAATTATGGCGACAGGGCTTATTTCAAATTTGTAATTGATTTAAAAACTGCAAACAATAGACAAGAAAGCACTCCGTAAATCGTGTTTTTATTTGCGGAATATAACTTTAAGTTGGCAACAACAACTTTGAATAGTGGCCATTTTGTCAATTCTTAAGTGGTTTATTTACAGTTTGATTGGCATTTTGATATCAACGGACTGATGCTGAAACAAGGCTTGTAAAACATACCAAATCACCGTTGATCCCTATTCTCATAACTTTTGTTTGATGCTGAAGCGTACTTTTGGTGAAATTCTTCTTCTTGTGGCGCTACAGTCCGGGGTGGACATGGGCCTACTTTTGGTGAAATGGACACGGCAATAAACAAGCCAGTCGTATTTAGAGTGATGGTAGTCTTCAAGTATTGTTCGATACGTTATTCTTCCATTTTTAAAGTCAGAGAAGCACATATAGTTTTTGTGAATTCTTGTGTTAATTTAAGATCTTTGACCATGGTATACGGGTGTAGGTTCGTAACACCATCTGTTGAGAACATAATACATTGCCTTCTTTAACTGTAGGGGATTGCTTTCGGAAATAATTTATTGGTCTCGCACAACAAAAGTCGTTGACGGCAGTCAGAAATCGTTGAAAATGTATTTTTTAATTCCTCTAAAAAAAGAGTGGTCGCCGTGGCGTAGTGGGTAGAGTGCGACGCTCACACGCCGAAGGGTCTAGGTTCGACTCCTAGTTCAACACAAATTTTTCTAATATTTCACGGCACCACCTCTTTCGAGCTGCTGACAACACTTAAAGAGTAATAACTGTCTAAGAAAGCTTCTCAAATTTCGCCGTTCGGAGTCGGCAAAAAACTGTAGGTCCCTTCTACTCGTGAGAGAACAGTAGCGCGCACAACACGAGTAGTTGATGAGCAAGCTAGGCCCTGGTCCCCTTTTGGACTGTAGCGCCAACAATTATTATTATTATTATTAAAAAAAAGCAGTCAGCACCGAAAGTTATCTTCAGCGGGGAACCTGGCATCCCTGATACATCGATCTCCAACAATTATTTAAATTTTTTCTACAATGAATTTAAACTAAAAATCGCCCCTCTTCTTTTTCAGAGAACTGCAAGACGGAATGCTGAAAGATAATGGCTTGATGGACGGTTCCAAGATCATCCTGATCCCCAACGTCGAAACCGGATTAAGACACTATGTTGAGGCACTATGACATCCCCAAAAAACTGACTGTTTGGTGCGTACTTCTATAAAAATGATGCTGGCTAGAGGCTTACAATCAAGCGTGACCGCTATAGATCCATGAATACTGACTTTATCGTTCATCACTTGAATAACCACGATGTGCAGGAAACGTAGTTTTAGCAAGATGGCGCAAAATGTCATATAGGTCATGCCACAATTCATTTATCAAGAGAAACGTTTGGTAACTAATCAATCTCAAGTTTTGGACCCGTGCACTGGCCTCCGTGATCATGTAATTTGACGTCTGACTTTTTGTCTGTGAGGGTATGTGAAGACATCGACGATTGACCGCTTGGAAAACAACTTTTGCCGCGTTCACGTCGATATATGGCAACTTACAGCTCTGTCCAAAATAGCACCACGTTGAGGTCTGCATTTTTGTTGCTAATTACTTTTCTCCATACTCATGTAAAGACACGATATTTATTGTAGGACATCTGTTGGGTATCAGTAATAAAATGCAAAAAACAAGATAAGCAAAGGTGCATTTTAAGACAAGAAAATTCCCGTTATACGAAATGAAACCGAAATTTTGGTGTGCAAAATAATAGCACCATGTCATTAAAAAAAGTGTTTTCGAAGTGTTTGGTTTTGTTTAGTTTTTTTTTGTGCGTCAAAAGATTTAAGTAAAAATATTTAAGTATTTTGAAACTAGTATTTTTAAAATACAACGTTATAAACAATTAAAATGGGCCGGGGTGTTCATTCTACTCCTAAAAATAAAAAAATTAATTTCTGACGGAAAAACCTACAAATTTTTCGGGAAATCGTTGCTTGTTCGAATTAAACGATTACTAATGCAAAAAAAACACGTCAAAAAGAAGAAACAAGAGGTAGAAAATCGAAATTAACCTCTACCGACGAACGAAGAATGATAAGATTAGTGAAACAAAACCCATTCATCACATCAAACAAAATAAAAGAGGAACAAAATCTGCCCGTATCAACACCAACCATAAGAAGGAAGTTGATAGAGAAGGAACTACCTGCCAGAAGTCCCAGAGAAGTACCCTTGCTGACAAAGGTCCATCTTCATAAAAGAATACAATTTGCGCAAGAACATTTGAACTGGGAAGTAACCAAATGGCGTAATATATTATGGACAGATGAGTCTAAAATTGTTTTATTTGGAACTCCTGGGACCAGAACATTTGTTCGCGGGCAAAAAAACCAAGAATTTAAACCGGAGTGTACTTTAAAAACCATTAAGCACGGCGGCGCTAAAATTAACATATGGGGATGCTTCTCCTACAACGGTACTGGTCCTATATTTTGGATAAAACCAAAGATGACCGCCGAAGTTTATGTTGCCATAATGAGGGAAACCATGTTGCCCTACGCCGAGTGGAATATGCCTCTCAGATGGGTCCTGCAGCAAGACAATGACCCGAAACATACGAGCAAATTGGCCAAGGAAGTTTTTGCGAGGAATGGGGTTCAAGTTATGGAATGGCCGCCGCAATCTCCAGACCTAAACCCCATTGAATGTCTTTGGACAGATGTTAAGAAAGCTGTTTTTAAAGCGAAACCAAAAAATACACTACAGCTATGGGAAGCTGTGCAGGCTGCGTGGAGGGATTTTCCAATCCGGCATGTCAGGCACTAATCGACTCTATGCCACGACGTTGTACCGCTGTGCTCAAAAATAAGGGTTATAGTTCGAAGTACTGGAACAGTAGTATAAATAAAAAAAACCGTACTATTCCACTAAATTTTGCATTTTTACATTTCACTTGCTATTATTTTGCACACCAAAATTTCGGTTTCATTTCGTATAACGGGAATTTTCTTGTCTTAAAATGCATCTTCGCTTATCTTGTATTTTACATTTTATTACTGATACTCAACAGATGTGATCCAATAAATATCGTGTCTTTACATGAGCATGGAGAAAAGTAATTAGCATCCAAAGTGCAGACCTCAACGTGGTGATATTTTTTTGCACAGAGCTGTATGTTGTCAAAATTCACCGAAAATCGGATCGCCATATTAGACTAAGCTCTGCACTCTTTTTTTACAATTTTCTTCGTTGTTTCGTTCGTAACATGTCAAAACTAGAATTTAAATTATAATTCCAGAAGTTTATCTTTCGAATGAAGTTAATCTTATGTCAAATTAAAAATTTCATCTTTTCTTTATTCGGTATCAAAGTTATATACGTCTAAAATAAACACCCTTCATATTTTAGTGCTGTTACATTGATCAACTTCAAAAGTCTCATGCGTTCAATTTTCTATCCAATAAATTCCTTCAACTGAGTAACAAACATGTCAGCCAGAAGATCTTCTCAAACCCCCCACAGAGACATTGCAAATATGAATCGCGGCAGTAATTGAATCACTTTAGGGTCTCTGTCCCTCACTCATTCTCTTCCATCCACATGAGTGACCTTAATATTGAAATGCAGCTGACTGCCGGTTCACTGCCTCTGAGTGCGCATCAATGAGAGAAGTCAGTATGCACTTGAATTAATTTATGAATCCTCTCTCGAGAACCGCCATGAAACGGATTTCAATGCTGTCTAAGTGGCCGTCTAGAATCAGCAGACGATAGAAGTGGAAAGCCGTTCTGCGCACCAATGTCCGCTTTCTGGGTCAAATTTTACTGTGCTGTGTACACACGGAGCACCGATATCACCGGGGGTGCAGGGGATTTTCAAATGCATTCCGAGTGGCAGTGCAATGCGCACCGTCGGAATCAGGGTGCAACGGACCGAGTGAGAATTACCGGCTTATCGGTCAGACAAAATGGGTTATCAGTGGATGTTTGCCGTCTTTCAAGACGTTGCCGTGTACGAGTTGCTCATGTGTCAGGTGCAGTATGAGGAACGTGATGGGTTTAAATTGATACGATAACTGACTTCTGTGCTAACTGCAGTTTGAGCGCGTTGTTCTGCGTTGCAGTGTGTGGCTGCTGTATAATATGGTCGTAAAAAATAATTGCGCTTGATACTGTTTGGCATGCAAACAAGCGAGTGACACTTGTTGCGGTTTTGCAACGCTATGATTGACACATTTTTATTATTACACATTTTTGAGCTTTCAAATTAAGTTGTTTATTTATTATTCATGGTTGTTTTTCGCATTTTGTGATACTTTCAACGCGCTAGGCATGCTTCTATGCTGTGGGCATGTCTGTGGCGTGCTTCCCTGTTGTAGGAATGTCTGTGGCATGCTAACATGCCGTAGACACGTCTGTGGCGGGCTTCCCTGCTATAGGAATGTCAGTGTCAATATGGGGTTATGTATCAGGTGACGTAAATAGTAACCAAAACGTACACAATTTCTTAAAACAATTTTGATTCTAAATGTGGTCGTTTAACGTTTTCCTCACTGCATCCTATTTCCGACAGTTTGTGCGAACGATGGCTTGTCCGAGAAAAACTTAAACAAACGATTTTTTCAACAATTTTCCAACAGACCATCTTTTCAATCAGCTAAAGGATTGTTCATTCAGCCAAACAAGACGCCGTAGCGTAGTGGGTACAGTACGATGCTCACACGCCAAAGGGTTCGATTCCGGCTGAACACATCGAATTTTTCACAGCACCACCTCTCTCGAACTGCTGACAATACTCAAAGAGTAATACTGTCGGCAAAAACCTGTAGATCCCTTCTACTCGTGAGAGAACAGTAGCGCGCCGAACACGAGTAGTTGATGAGCAAGCTAGGCCTTGGTCCCCCTGTGGACTGTTGCGCCAACAATTAGTATTAAATAAGACGCCTATAAGGCAAAGCTGCATCGAAAGACGAGGGCTGTTTGTGAGCTCTACAAAGAAAGAAGAAGGGAAGAGCACAGGCTTCTCAAAAGGAAAAAGAAGGAGGAGCATGAGAAGCGCGCGGTCGAGGAAATGGGGAGGTGTCATGGTAGGAATGAGGTCCGAAAATTTTACCGAAAGGCAAAAAATCGCGGGAAACGCCGGACCGAAGCCTGTCGGGATCAAATTGGACAACTTATGGTAGAGTCACAGTCTGTGCTGAGAATCAGGAAGGAACAAATCTGTAGACGAAGACGGCATAAATTCCGCTTTTAGGCAGAATGTTCTACTCGATTTGGATGATAATAGACAAGAATTCCGTCCCCCCGACTTAGATGAGGTGAAGATAGCAATGTCCAAGCTGAAGTCGAATAAAGCTGCTGGAGCGGACGGACTGTCCGCAGAACTATTTAAAGAGATGACCTGGTTGGGCGCATGCACAAGCTCATCTGCAAGATATTGTCGGAGGAAAGCAGGCCCGATGAGTGGAATCTCAGCATCGTCTGCCCAGTCCACAAGAAAGAAGACCCTTTTGACTGCGCCAATTATCGAGGAATCAGCCTTCTTAATATTGCCTACAAGATCCTTTCTGCCGTTTAAGGTGAGCCTAATGTCCACAACCTGAAAGGTCCCTGTCAGTGTGGTTTCATGACTGGGAAGTCCACGATAGAACAGAACTTCACTTTTTGGCAAATCCTGGCAAAGACCCGAGAAGTGCAAATCGACACCCACCACCTATTCTTCGATTTTAAGGCCGCATATTACAGTGTGTATAGAGACGAGCTATACAATGCCATGTCCAGTTTTGGCATTCCAACCAACCTCGTCAGATTGTGTAGGAAGACAATGGAGAACTCTCACTGCTCCGTCAAGGTCGGTAGCGAACTCACCGAGATCTTCAATGCCAGGTTTTAAGCGACGCACTGTCATGTGACTTCTTCAACATCATCCTCGAGAAGTTCTTGCGTAACTCACAAGTCAACACCAGAGGCACGATCTTCCAAAAGTCTGTTCAATTGCTAGCTTACGGCGATGACATTGATGTGATTGGCCGAACACAGCGAGCAGTCAATGAGGCGTTTGATGGCATTGAAGGGGAGGCGGCTAAAGTGGGTCTGGTGGTTAATGAGGACAAAACAAAGTACACACTGTCATCAAGAAAGGACACAAAACATCGACGTGTCGAACAGAGCATCACACAAGGCATCAGAAACTACGACGTAGTCAAGGACTTCGTTTACCTCGGCTACGCGGTAAGCAGGGACAACATCAGTACCGAAATCAAAGATAGAACCACTCTTTTCAATCGCTGTTTCTTTGGGCTCAATAGGCAACTGAGTAACAAAGCCCTCCCTCGAAGAACTAAGCTCGGTTAATATAATAGCTTGATCATCCCCGTCCTACTTTATGGCGCGGAAGCCTGGACTTTAATAAAAGCGGATGAAGAAGCCCTTAGTCTTTTCGAGAAAAAGTTTTGTGTGCATTTTTTGGTCCTGTTTGCGTTGATGGCATCTGGAGGAGAAATTATAATGACGAGCTCTATGGGTTGTACAGCGACATGCGCCTGGTCAAGCGACTGCGGAAACAACGCTTGAGATGGCTAGGCCATGTAGAGCGTATGGACACCACTGCTCCGGCCCCAAAAGTCGTCGAATCTGAGTCATTGGGACAACGCAACAGAGGACGGCCTAGACTAAGGTGGCGCACACAAGTGGAGAGGGACCTAAACCAACTTGGAGTGCGCTATTGGAGGCAGCTAGCGAAAGACCGTGCTGGCTGGAAAGGCATGTTGTTTGTGGCCCAGGTCCACCTCGGACTGTAGCACCATAAGGAGAAGAAGAGGAGGAAGAAGAAAAAGAAGAAGAAGAAGAAGAAGAAGAAGAAAAAGAAGAAGAAAAATAAGAAGAAGAAGAAAGGATTATTTACCGCTACGTTGGCGACGAAAGTCAGAATTCAATTGTTGCTGTCTTAAGTGCCGAGAAAACAAAAGAAGCATCACGTCAACGAGTTTGCTCAGCTGTTGGTTTCTCGCGAACGCAAGGAGTTCACATTTATTCCAAAGGAAAATCAACCGACTACTTGTGACTTGTTGAACTGAAGACTAGAGCAACTAAAGCAATTTCCCACTCCCATTTAGTTAGAACTCATGCCCCCCTTCTCCCTGAAAAGCCGACATGAATAAATTATTTAAATCAATTTAGCAAGTGCCAGATCACAGCAAAGCACAGCTCAGTCATGAAAGCGTCTGCAGTCCGGAGACAATGGAGAAGGAAACAATTTTCCGACACCGGCCAACAAAAATCCCTTTAGATCCAATTTCAGTTAAATAAAGGATTCACTTGCATCTCCATTCCCATCGGCATCAGCATCATCGTCGCCCGTTGTCGTCATCATAACACTTTGCCAGCCAGCCAGACCGAAAAATTATTCCGCCCCGCACCGGTGGCCGGAAGGGGCACACAGAATTCGACTGCAATTTACATTTCATTAATAATTCAGAGCGCTCGCTGGTGAAAAGATCCAAAATGAAAGAAGAAAATTGCAGAAAAAAAACCACACACACAGATGTACGAGTACATCCGTGCAGGGTACCTTTTGTCAATTGGAAAAATGAAATAAGGCCCTGACCCATCGGCATGAGGGTTTGCCACCCATGCAAATTTGCGAACGATACGGGAGAGTGTGCTCGAGCGAGAAGCTTCATAATTTCATTCGAATTCACACGTCAGGGGGTTAGTTCCACACCGACACTTGGCCAGTTAGCTACACCGCAGGGGAAAGTTTACATTGACATTCAGGGGACTGTCCAGAAATCGATTCGGGTTTGTCATCGCACTCCGGATGGGTGAGCAGTTGATTGCATTTGGCAGTATTTTGACAGTTGACATGTTTTTGACGGTACAGACTGAGAAGGGTGGACCTTGATTGTGGACGAGGAGAGCTTGTCAGTCACGTGCCTTGGTGAAAAAACATCTATTTGATTATGGAAGCACTTTGCAGTTATTGGCACACAGTGTAGGATGGGACAAGAATTTTGGATGGAACAATAGTTTTGGATGGGACAACAGTTTTGAATGGGACAACAGTTTTGGATGTGAAAACAGTTTACAAGGGGCCTTACTTTTTTAACAAATATCCGTGTTGTACGTGCTATGAGTCCCTCGAGGGCACTACAGGCCTAAAGACTTTTGCCGACTCTAAACAGCGAAGTTTCGGGCAGACAGTGTTGCGAGAGAGATGTTGGAAAATGCTCAGTCCAGTATTTGGACCTTGGACCTTCCACGTGCGACCGTCGTAGTTTATCTCCTACACCATGGCGTTCATCAAACAAATTCTATTGCTTTTCAAGATTTAGTAAGGGCGAACACTACAAGTAGTAGAGTCGCAGTCTGTGCTGAGAATCTGGAAGGATCATTACTGCCGACTCCTAAACGGCGATGACGACACAAATCCCGCTGTTAGGCAGAATGTTCCACTGAATTTGGACGATGATAGACAAGCATTCCGTCCCCCCGACTTAGACGAGGTGAAGATAGCAATATCCAAGCTAAAGTCGAACAAAGCTGCTGGAGCGGACGGACTGTCCGCAGAACTATTTAAAGCAGCTGGAGATGACCTGGTTGGGCGCATGCACCAGCTCATCTGTAAGATGAGGAGGAAAGCATGCCCGATGAGTGGAATCTCAGCGTCATTTGCCCAGTCCACAAGAAAGGAGACCCCTTTGACTGCGCCAACTACAGAGGGATTAGTCTCCTGAACACCGCATACAAGATCCTCTCTGCCGTATTTTGTGAGCGTCTGAAACCATTTGTCCATGACCTGATAGGTCCCTATCAGTGTGGTTTCAGGCCAGGGAACTCCACAATAGACCAGATCTTCACATTACGGCAGATCCTGGAAAAGACCCAAGAAATGCAAATTGACACTCACCACCTATTCGTCGATTTCAAGGCTGCATATGACAGTGTGCATAGAGACGAGCTATACAGTGCCATGTCTAGTTTTGGCATTCCTACCAAACTCGTCAGATTGTGTAGGATGACGATGGAGAACTCTCGCTGCTCCGTCAAGGTCGGTACCGAACTCACCGAGACCTTCAACGTCAAAAAAGGTTTTAGACAAGGCGACGCACTGTCATGTGACTTTTTTAACATCATCCTCGAGAAGATCGTGCGTAACTCACAAGTCAACACCAGAGGCAAGATCTTCCAGAAGTCAGTTCGATTGCTAGCTTACGCTGATGACATTGACGTGATTGGACGAACACAGCGAGTCGTCAAGGAGGCGTTTGCTGGCATTGAAGCGGAAGCGGCTAAAATGGGTCTAGTGGTAAATGAGGGCAAAACGAAGTACATGCTGTCATCAAGGAAGGACACACAACATCGACGTCTCGGACGGAGCGTCACACTAGGCAGCAGAAACTTCGAGGTAGTCAAGGACTTCATCTACCTAAACAGGGACAACAACATCAGTACCGAAATCAAACGCAGAATCACTCTTGCCAATCGCTGTTTCTTCGGGCTCAAGAGGCAATTGAGTAATAAAGCCCTCTCTCGAAGGACTAAGCTCGCTTTATATAACAGCTTGATCATCCCCGTCCTACTATATGGCGCAGAATCTTGGACGGTAGCAAAGGCGGATGAGGAAGCCCTTAGCCTTTTCGAGAGAAAAGTTTTGCGTGCGATTTTTGGTCCTGTTTGCGTTGATGGCATCTGGAGGAGAAGATTTAATGACGAACTCTATGGGCTGTACAGCGACATGCGCCTAGTCAAGCGTCTACAGATACAACGCTTAAGATGGCTAGGGCATGTAGAGCGTATGGACACCACTGCTCCGGCCCGAAAAGTCTTCAAATCCGTGCCATTGGGACAACGCAACAGAGGACGACCTAGACTAAAGTGGCGCACACAAGTGGAGAAGGACCTCAACCAACTTGGAGTGCGCAACTGGAGACAGCTGGCGAAAGATCGTGCTGGCTGGAGAGGCATGTTGGTTGAGGCCCAGGTCCACCCCGGACTGTAGCGTTAAAATGAAGGCTGAATCGTTTTGGTCCAAATTCACGGGTATCTCCAACTTGGCACGCTTTTATTTTTGATAAAGGCCGTGCGCTATAAGTCGGCCTTTGGTGAGAAACGTTAAAATGGAGGCTGAATCGTTTTGATCCAAATTCACGGGTATCTCCAACTTGGCACGCTTTTATTTTTGATAAAGGCCGTGCGCTATAAGTCGGCCTTTGGTGAGAAACGTTAAAATGGAGGCTGAATCGTTTTGATCCAAATTCACGGGTATCTACAACTTAACACGCTTTTAATTTGAATACCTTAGTTTAACCAAAGAGAAATCCTCATCCAAATCCCCATAGCAAATTTTTAGAAAACGACACCATTAATGAGTTTAATTGAGAAAACTGCACATGAACAAATTTAAACAAACTCTGTGTCATGACAAGCACAAAAATACATTCATTCGTAAGAGTTTTTTAGGTTTTCCCTCAAGGCAATACACACTGCAACAATCAGTTGCCACCAGAATATTTTCACGGTCAGTGCACACCACTAGCTCAGTAGACTTCCTCAGAGAATTAAATTTTTATCATGCACCGAGTGTGAGATCTATTTAAAGATGTTCTATCATTCCCCACACCGTCATCAATCACAGGAGACACGTCATTTTTGCACATTCCTAGATGTTGCAATTTAGTGGGAATTTTTTGAAAAAAAAAAAATGGAAGGAAACAAAAGAGTTGGAAAATGGGGTTTTTGACCTGTTCGATGTTTGAAAAATGCATCAATGGTCACTTTTGAGTAGATTTTTAAATTTATTTTAATATTTTTTCTCAATCAAAGTGATTCTTATGAGAATAAATATGTAGACCCGTTTTCTTAAATTTGTGTTTTGAGAATTTAGCTTAATGAATTTCAGAACTTTTTTTAAGAATATTAGGCAATTTTGAATTTGAAAAAAAAATGTTTTTTTTAATGCAAACTAGTTTGTTCGTGGGTTTTGAAAACTTGAAAAAATGCCATTTTGTGTGTTTTCTAATGCAAACGAATTCAAGTTGTATGTTCAAAACTGCAAAAGTTTCAGGTAAACTGAGTTTTCAGTTCTCACTTTTTACTTTTGACGTTAACGTGAATTTTACGTTTTCTCCGTATTTCTATTCTGCTATTTTGCCTTTAAATTCTTACTTCTTATGCCGTGTAGGTTAATCTAGATTTAAGTGTTATTTTTAAAATTACAATTTTTCAAAACTAGACTACTGATTTGAAATATCTGACAGGTAACCCGATTCAAAAACACATGTGTCGTCACACATGCCTGCAAAATCAACCACATTTCATTCAAAAATCTTTGCTCTCAATGTCATTACTTCAAAAATAGGGTTTCCGACTTGAATTCTGTTTCAAAAACGTAAACATCTGTTCATTTTTGATCAGTTCGAAGTAAAATGCCTCGTTTTTGAAGGTAAATTCAATAAAAACGCAGTTGTTGAAATCAATTTTGATCCAACGACCATAAAAGAATCACTTTTGGGTCTTTCCCTTTATCGAGTGACATTCAAAATAACGACTTCATCATGAAATCTGTGCAGAATTCCTTCAGCTATGAGAAAACGAAAGGAATTGTTTTCAAATCGCCTTGAACGCGTCTAAATTCCCTAAACGCATCCACAAGACCTGTAGAAATTCAGAATACACATGGTTTTTCTCAGCGGCTTCTGAGAGAGAAAAAAAAAACAAATTTCCCGCAAATTCCACTTGAATGAGACACTCCGCTATCACGAAACTCACAACCAACCACAGTAGATCCCCAATGATACTATTTTGGTGTTCCAGACAAGTTGACTTTCAAATTCATTTACTTCTTGTGAAAATTTTAAACCCCCCTCATACACAGACACTCCCAAGACTTTCCAGCGAACGGCAAATCAAATTAAAGCAAAACAATTTTCGAAAACACCGTTTTTGACTTATTTCCCGCACAAAAATTCAATTTATTTTCGATATTCTCCTTTTAGACCGGCTTTTCGCAGCTATTTTTACACATTTTCATTTTTCATTGCACGAATTTCCTTCCAAATAAAAGACAATTTCAATTCATTGGCAACAATTTACATGAGTATCCGCAAATTTAGATTTTTTTTTTTCGTTTTTGGTTTGTTTTGTCAGAGAAATTGAATAAACGGTGAATCGCGCACGTTGCTCTTCTTCACTTGCAATGCCCGTGATCAGTCGCCCGAGTGTGTATCTCATAGCCCGATGAGCACACGACAAATGAGACAGCGATTCGGCACAAAAACACGATCCACATGGGACCCGTCGCGTAAGTAGCTTGGGGATCCTCTTCTTCTCTTCGGTCTTGCTTTGTTTTTACTCAGCTGCTGTGCGCGCTGCTGCTGCGGCTGCTCCCCCTTTGAGTTGCTCGATAGGATATTTTTTATTTTTAATTTGGACGTCACCTAAATAAATTCGGAAAATATAAATAAAATCCACTGACACAGACTGTGGAGAGTGGATGCCGTGTGCTTTCGGTTAGCGAAGACGACCGACGGAGGAGCATGCGTCGCGTCTGAGAGATAGATTAGATTTTTGTGCGTGCAACCGAAAATAACAACTGACCGAGATGTGCTCCTGCGATGCACTCTACTGGGACAATGCCGCCGGCGCTCTGCACCAACTGCGAGGCGGAAAAGTTATTGTCGCTGTCATAGCGTCGCGCAAATGGGATAGATGGGTTGAAAATGGATATTGGTGGTAATGCAGACCACAAATCACTCACTGTCTACCCACTGCCACCACCATCCCACCAGCACCATAGAATTCCATTCATAAAGAGCTCGTCCACGGCGACTGAGGGATTCGACGAGGAAATCAATTCTGTGCGGTTGCGTCCATTAAATCAATTGATGCAGTTGCACCGCAACACGATCAGCGATAAAGATCACAGATACCACGCTCCCATGTCGCATATGGGCACTTTCCACAGATATCAATTGACACAATGCACTTGGCCGGGTAACTGCGGCGATGACGACAACAAGGCTGCGCCCCTAGGAGTCTCGTGTCTCGTCTGCGCCTGCAGGCCGAGGATGGGGTATGAATCCGAAAATTTGTTTGGATTTTGCCCTTACGAGCTTAATTGGTCGCGCAATTGTTTTATTGCCTGGCCGAGCATGGCAGTGATTTTTGACACAAACCTGCGGCGGATGATGAATAAATTGGAAGACGCAGGCGGGCGACAGATGTGTCGTGCTGACACAGTTGGATTTATGGCACAGCCAAGCTGGGGGACTTTTCGTGTGTGTGTGTGTGGCGCTATCATTTCGCTGGGGCTTTTCATAAATTATAAAGTAATGCCCTTCCGTTAACCGTGTTGTAATCTGGGAGATTATTGCCAAGGGGAACATGTGTCTCGTGTTTTGGTGATATTTCTGTTTTCGAAAGGGTTAATTTGGTCTGCATTTGTGTGTTGGTCTGTAGTTTGAAGTGCACCTGCTGCTGCATGGAAATAACTTTCGATGTGAGAAACTGTTTTTAGCTGCAATTTACGGCTAAAGATGATTTTCTTGACATTTATTATTATTGGACACTTTTAGTGACTCCAATGATGAAGAGACTTCTTATACCATTCTCCTTAATTGAAGAATGAAACCTTTATCCGACTGGTTTATTTCCTACTACTTGGCATAGAAATCAAAACTTGAAGGAGCCTTTTCGTAATGGAAATTAAAGGCGACGCCGAATGCGCAATGCAGTTAAAGAAAGGACAATCAACTACGATGACAGAACGTCGATCCATATTATTTTTAGGAAGTACAAGCATTTCAATGATACCTGTCATTTTCAAGACAACCTAACATTTCGATACCTTTTTTTATAGAAGAATTTATCTTTAACCTCAAAACAGGCTTCAGTTTCGGCGATCACCTCTTCATTTTTTTAATTGCATTTTTATTACTAAATATCAAAACATCTAACGAACTTAAAAAAACGCTTAAGACTAGCTTATCTAAACAATTCAGTTTTAACTTACTTGCCCTTCGCGAGCACTCTAAGCTAACTGTCGTCGACGTCGCTACAAAATTATTCTCTCTTCACAGAGAGCTTAACACTCAATACTAAGAAAAATTTAAATTCAAAAACTTAGTATCTAAACAACTTGTAACTCAAACTTGTCTCTGTCTTGCCGCATATGGTTTAATTAAATATGTATATGTTAACTACAGCTCTGTGCAAATAAATAGCACCACGTTGAGGTCTGTACTTCGGATGTTAATTACTTTTCTCCATGCTCATGTAAAGACACGATATTTGTTGTAGGACATCTGTTGGGTATCAGTAATAAAATGCAAAAAACAAGATAAGCGAAGATGCATTTTAAGACAAGAAAATTCCCGTTATAAGAAATGAAACCGAAATTTTGGTGTGCAAAATAATAGCACCATGTCATTCTAAAAAGTGTTTTCGAAGTGTTTGGTGGAGTTTAGTTTTTTTCTTTGTGTGTCAAAAGATTTAAGTAAAAATGTTTAAGTATTTTATTTTTAAAATATAACGTTATAAACAATTAAAATGGTTCGCGGTGCGCATTGTACTCCTAAGAAACGTGAACTTAAAAAAAAAATTAATTTCTGACGGAAAAACGTACAAATGTATTCGGGAAATCGTTGCTTGTTCGAATTAAATGATTACAAAAAAACACGTCAAAAAGAAGAAACAAGAGGTAGAAAATTGAAATTAACCTCTACCGGCGAGCGAAGAATGATAAGATTAGTGAAACAAAACCCATTCATCACATCAAACAAAATAAAAGAGGAACTAAATCTGCCCGTATCAACACCAACCATAGGAAGGAAGTTGATAGAGAAGGAACTACCTGCCAGAAGTCCCAGAGAAGTACCCTTGCTGACAAAGGTCCATCTTCATAAAAGAAAACAATTTGCGCAAGAACATTTGAACTGGGAAGTAACCAAATGGCGTAATATATTATGGACAGATAAGTCTAAAATTGTTTTATTTGGAACTCCTGGGACCAGGATATTTGTTTGCAGGCAAAAAAAAACCAAAAGTTTAAACCGGAGTGTACTTTAAAAACCATTAAGCACGGCGGCGCGAAAATTAACATACGGGGATGCTTCTCCAACAATGGTACTGGTCCTATATTTTGGATAAAACCAATGATGACCGCCGAAGTTGATGTTGTCATAAAGAGGGAAACCATGTTGCCCTACGCCGAGTGGAATATGCCTCTCAGATGGGTCCTGCATCAAGACAATAACCCGAAACATACGAGCAAATTGGCCAAGGAATATTTTGCGAGGAATGGGGTTCAAGTTATGGAATGGCCCCCGCTATCTCCAGACCTAAACCCCATTCAAAATCTTTGGAAAGATGTTAAGAAAGCTGTTTTTAAAGCGAAACCGAAAAATACACTACAGCTATGGGAAGCTGTGCAGGCTGCGTGGAGGGATATTCCAATTCGGCATGTCAGGCACTAATCGACTCTATGCCACGACGTTGTGCCGCTGTGCTCAATAATAAGGGTTATAAGACGAAGTACTGGAACAGTAATAATAATAATTGTTGGCGCTACAGTCCAAAGGGGGACCAGGGCCTAGCTTGCTCATCAACTACTTGTGTTGTGCGCGCTACTGTTCTCTCACGTGTAGAAGGGACCTACAGTTTTTTGCCGACTCCGAACGGCGAAATTTGAGAAGCTTTCTTAGACAGTTATTACTCTTTGAGTGTTGTCAGCAGCTCGAAAGAGGTGGTGCCGTGAAATATTCGAAAAATTGGTGTTTAGCTGGGGATCGAACCTAGACCCTTCGGCGTGTGAGCGTCGCACTCTACCCACTACGCCACGGCGACCACAGTACTGGAACAGTAGTATAAATAAAAAAAATAAAACCCGTACTATTCCACTAAACTTTGCATTTTATTTACGACGTTTTAGTTGTGGTGCTATTATTTTGCACACCAAAATTTCGGTTTCATTTCGTATAACGGGAATTTTCTTGTCTTAAAATGCATCTTCGCTTATCTTGTTTTTTGCATTTTATTACTGATACCCAACAGATGTCCTACAACAAATATCGTGTCTTTACATGAGCATGGAGAAAAGTAACTAGCATCCAAAGTGCAGACCTCAACGTGGTGATATTTTTTTGCACAGAGCTGTATATATTATCAATGTTTATATGCGGTTATTTTTTTTGGTTGCCTTAATCTGTCTTAAAAACTGTCTTAAAAATATTTGAGCCAGCCGTGGATAGACGTCCAATCCTTTGCCTGCAACTGACTAGGTCTTAACCAGCTCCAAACTATCCCGGGTCTAAACGGTTCGAAGACGGAGTTCCCTCATTCGCACGAGCTATGTTTTATGACTGAATTAAACACGTGTTTGATATAGAACATACAATTTATTCGTACTTTTGAAATCACGACTAATCTGATCAGTGGTGCAGTAACAACTGCCCTCGCTTAGGATCCATGCACTTGACAAAACTATTGCTATACAGTAAAAACATTTATTGGACAAACGAAGAGGAGGTGAGGGAATATGAAAGAGGGTGACACTTATCACTAACGCGTAAACGAATAAGACAATGAAAGAATGCGAAAACAATGAGGTGATGTTTGTTGACACAAGTGCATGGTGCATGGATACAATGATGCGGTGGAAGTTGCAGCAACATGTTGTTTCGCATAGCTCTACATGTTGCATCACTTCACTCACGCAACCACCAATATTTTTGGTGTTGACGTCTACAGTGAACGCTGTCTCGGAGAGAGACGGACTTACTGAACCGGAGACGATCTTCAGTGCTCAGCTAGTCGAATAGAACTGTAGCCCATCCACAACGTTACGGGCGATGTGAAAGATTATCGGAATCGCATCTATGTCCTCTATCAGGCCGTCTTGATCCAGGTAGATGAATGCTTCGGGGGGGATGAAGCCAGTGTGACGTACACTTTCGTGGTACATGGGATTAGGGTAGTAAGCCCCAAAGATGAGATTATTGATCAGCATGACTTCGAATCATCTTCACCAGGAAATAGTCCACTCTTATCAAGTTCGCCTTGAACTCTTGTGAGCTCGGACTCGGGAGTTCGATAAAGGCGAAGGCAAGCACCCTCAAACAACCGCATCTTTTCCATTACGCTAGCCCCTACGTTGAACCACAAGGGACAACCATAAACAAGCTTTGACTAGATAAGAGCTATGTAGCAAGTCACCTTCACTTTCGCATTGAGTTGACTGCTGTGAACCAGTTTCTTTGTAAGGACAAAAGCGCCTTTGGCTCTCTTCAGAGCGTTTTCTACATTTTTCTAAAAATATAGGAAATGATCCAAGGAGATCTCCAGGTATATGATAAAATATAGGAAATGATCCAAGGAGATCCTCAGGAATATGGATACAGTTCGACATGCCAGTGGCTGCCCATGCTGTCCAACGGTTGAGAACTTAAGCCAATTCTTTTTGGTATCCGCAAAGGCCTTAAACTCTGGCGTTCTGAACAGAATGGCTTCCGACTTCTGAAAATTAATCTTCAATTTCCAATCAGCTCAATAACGCTGGATCGATTCAAAATCACGCGCCTCCTCATTCGAGCCTAATTTTTCTCCGGCGAGCTCCTTTTTGGGTTCTGAAAAGAGGTAGAAGCCGCTGGGGGCCAAATCTGGAGAATACGGTGGGTGCGGAAACAATTCAAATTCAATTCAATTCGTGTGGATCCCAATATACGGATGCCATAATCTTGCCAGTCGTTCTTTTTGTTTTTTGGTGCTTTGGGCGTGGTTCACCGTCTGCTGTCTACTCCGCTGGCTGCCAATTAAACTCTGGAGTGTAGTGTTGGATCCATATTTCATCGATTGTGATATACCGATGTAAAAAGTCCTGTTTATTCTGGCGAAAAAGCTGCAAATAGCTCTCAGAATCATCGATACGTTGCTGTTTCGGAGCATTGTGAGCAAACGCGGCACCCCTATTGAAAGCAGCTTTCTCATGGACAAATGTTCGTGCAAAATAGTGTATACCCTGCCTTCTGATATCTTTAAGGTGTCAGCTATCTCACGCAATTTCACTTTGCGCTTTCCAAAACGATTGTGTGCTTTTTTGACGTTTTCAGGTATTGTCACCTCAATTGGCCTTCCCGACGGTTCAGCATCCTTGGTGTCTGTATGGCCACGTTTTAAGTCAGCACATCACCGAGAAATAGTTGTTTTTGATGGAGAAGAGTCCCTGTAACACTTTTCAAGCCTTGACTGAGCTGGCACGAAATTTGTTTCCCATCAAAAAGCAATGTTTAATCAACACACGAAATTCAGTTTTTTCCATCGTTTTAAAAATCGCAAAAGTAGTGCCACTACAAGCACTGTAACTTATAACCTAATAATCAGATTGACATGAAAACTTTACAGGCATCATTTGAATGTTTGTAATAATAATAATAATTGTTGGCACGACGAGGACGCCATGTGGGGGCTGGAGTAATACGACTATATGCAGCTTAGCTTGACCAATATTTTAAAAAGGACTCTCTGTAATCTGCTATAGTGCATCAAGGCCAAAAAATACGCAAATTTCAGAATTAAGAAGTTTTTATAGAATCTAGCGGCGCCAAAAGGAGATCCATAGTCAACTTAAAGGTTGCTTGGGAATGACATAATCCACAGGACCTTTACAAATTATTGCGGTTTCCGAGCAATAATTAATAATAATTGTAGGCGCGACAGTCCACAGGGGCACCAGGGCCTAGATTGCTCATCAACTACTCGTGTTGTGCGCTCTACTGTTCTCTCACGAGTAGAAGGGACCTACAGTTTTTTGCCGACTCCGAACGACAAAGTTAGAGAAGCTTTCTTAGACAGTTAATACTCTTTGAGGGTTGTCAGCAGCTCGAAAGAGGTGGTGCCGTGAAAAATTCGAGGTGTTCAGCCGGGAATCGAACCTCGACCCTTCGGCGTGTGAGCGTCGCACTCTACCCAATACACCATGGCGGCCGAATGTTTGTACTTCTTAAAAATAATATTTATGTTTTGTTAGTGGCGCCCCCTATATGTCAGTCCCTGAGTAATGTGTTATATGTACAAATTGTCCAGGGCTAAGCTTCTTCAGCAGTAACCTGTGTTGTAGTCGCTACCGTTTCCTCACTAGTAGACGGAACCTAGAGTTTAATTGCCGACTCCAAGCGACCAATTACGAGCCAGAAGCTTTTTCACAGACAGCAAAGGGAGTGGTGCCGTGAAGAATAGTGTTCAGCCCGAGAATGAAACGCGGGACCTTTAGTGTGTTAGCCGCACTTTCCCCAGAGGCGCAGTCTACAGCTGCAGCAAAAATACGATTTGCTCGCGAACACGTCCCTACACCGCGAACATCAAAATTGCCAAATACGGCAAAGTCGAAATTGTTGCTCAACAGCGAGCGGCTCGTGAATCAGTCTGTATATCAAAATTTGATGAGCTTGAGCATTTGAATAGTTTTAGAGACTCTAGGAAAGGAAAACGCTTTTGACGTGAAGTTTGACACAGATTTGGCAGATTTCTGGGCAAACTTCATCAGACTAGTTCCTATTGAAACTTTTTCGTATTTTTGCCAACAGTTGTCCTGATTGATGTGTACGCAGATAAAAAAGAAAGAGAACAGACTTTTCAAAATGAATCAAGAAAGTCATGTGATGAAGGAGATGAGGAAGTTTTGTGACAGGACTAAAAATTGAAAGCTTTAAAAAAAGCACTACAGAAACCTGATGGATATGGGCATTGTAGAGTAGCTTGCCGTAAAGAAGTTTAGTTTAAGCTGATAATTTAAAATAATCTGAATTCTTTTAAACGGTGTCAACGCTGTCAGGCAGAATTTTGACGGAAACTACATTAATTTCGTCCTCGCGTACAAGTCATTAGTTCAATGACGAATTCGTAGAAATTTTAAAGCGTCTGAAGCATTTTTTAAAGAAAGAGACTTTTTCCCTCCCCTGTCAATGTTTTGACGCAAAACTGTCATGACAATTTTCAAAACCAAAAATCACCTTGACTGACAAGTGCTTCAGTCAATTTTTCTCTTCTGCTTGTTAACTTGCTGCCCAAGACGATTTCCACTACGTCGAAAAGCAAGGACTCAGAATGCCGAGAATCAAGTATGTCGCCGCAATCAAAATCAAAATCATGCAAACTTGACATTTGCATAAGAAATCATCACACCTCCCCATTTGCATGTTTATGACCAACGAAAAGCCTCCGACGTGTCGTTGCTCAGAAGACAGCAAAACTCATTCAATTTGACATTTTCCATCAGAAGAGCATGTATCAGAAATTTGCAATTCGAAATCACCCAAAAATTTCTCCCACACCCCCTCCGTACTCACCGCCATTCGGTCCAGCTGATGAACACAAAGTCCCCAGCCGCGTCCATCGCTCTGCTGCTGCCGGCACACAATTTCACAAAAATTCAATTTCACTCTTGCATAATTTCGGTTTCGTTAACGCGCTTAATGTTGATATATTGAACGTTGAGCTTTCGGACGGCGGAACACGGAAAAGAAACGCAGGGCCAGGTTCAACAAAACTCTGTGCAGCACGACGAGCACGGTCTGACTAAGCGCAGACTTTCGAGACGGGCGACGAGGCGCTCTCGCTCTCTGTTTGTTTTGTTTTTTATCTGATTTTATATTTAAATAACTTATTAGGATTTTGTTAATTTATGTCGAGCTATTCGCGGCATAGTTTCGCAGGGTTGCGCCGTTTCAAGTTTGACAGCTTTGACAGCACGCTGAATGCGAACACCTTGTAATGTGTAATAATTACTGGGGCCGTCACGTTTCTCTGCGGAGTTTGGCGGTTTCGCGCCGGGTGTTATTAGTGTGGTTCGATCGGAATTAATTGTAAGACTGTTCACTCAGGTGTTTGTTTGTGGAGGTAGCAAGATGAATTTAACAGACTCGATCGCTGAGGTGAGGGTTATGCGTGTTCGAAGTGGGAATGTAACTGTTGTGCAGTATGCGATTTGATTGTCAATTTTAGTTGAAGGAGACAATTTCGGAGCGTTCAACTGCGCTTTAAAAATATTGAAGGTAATCATTCGAAAAGGAAATAAACTTAAAAACCCCAAAGGAACCCCCAGTTACCTCCTCCCCCCTTCAGATTAAAATAGGACAAATAGACAGTTTCTTGTCCAAATAGAAATTGAGGAAAATTTTAGTAAAACGTTAACTGGTTTAGAGATTTACAGAGTTGTTGGAAGCGAGAAACCCTCGCATGAGTCTCCTGAATACCATAAGTGCCCAAAACCTTCAATGGGACGGGAATTCTTAACCACGGATCATAAGGAGGCATAAAAGGTCTTAAATTTTATATGGCGGCAAACTCTGAATTCTAACAAAAAGAACCATCTCCCCATCAAAAATTAGCCGAAGGTTTGATTCAACATCTGCTAGCCACCTGTCAGCAAATCAGTACGTCAATCGCTCAATGACAATAAACAACTCAGATTAGTACACGCACCATTTCCCGGCATCCACCGTCATTCCGACTGGTGGCGGTAAAGACAGCAGCGCTGGAGGAAACCCCATCAAATTCCAAATCCGACAAGTGCTTGATCTCACGGTCATTAAATTCGATTCCACCGCTGAACCTACACCACCTCCGCTGAACTACATTTACATCATTGTGCAACAGTCGTAAAACCGTTCGCTCATAATCCAATTAAACGGGCCACCGATCCACACTCACACTGCCTGTAACCCGACCGAGCGTCTGGTGGGCTGACTTTAATGACCCGAAATACCAATTTGCCACGCTTCACCCACCAGCCGCAGCCCATTGACGGCTTTGCACTGTGCCCGCTCATTCCTCACCAATTATGAACACATGCGAGATTGAGATTAATTATGAATTTGGAAAACGAACAAAAAACACACGATTTAAAGGCAATTCTGACAAGACCGCCTTCGGGTGGCGGTGTCACCGCGGCATGTTGCACCGCTGCGCTGAATGCACTCATTGTCGCGCGTGTTCAACCGTTGTTTATGCAACGAAGGAGGCGATCAAGAATTTCCCATTAGACGCAGTTTACACGGTTTATGAGGCGTAAGCGACATCAAGTGTGACAAGACACTCCAAAAAAACACAACACCACTTGACGACGAGGGCGGGATGTGTTCACGGACTCAAATTTGCGCAGCGATGCTTTGTACGAATTCACCGTGGCGAAGTGGGAAATTATGTGATTTCAATGTCAGATGGAGGCGATGTCTGTGCCGTGAGACGGAGGCGAAATTAAGCACTTTGACAGCTTTAACACAAATTGGCATCTCGTGTATTGTAGTTGTCATGATATCAGTTCTCCGGGGATTTCGAAAACATTGGGACGTGCGGTTCTCAGGGGATTCTAATTGATGGGGATGTTTCCGAAGTGTCTGCGTATGTGGATTAAGTGGACAATGGCTTTCGAATAATGTTTAAAGAGATTGAATGCCGTTGGAAGAGCGTGTATGAGACATTGAGAACTGACGTGGTTGCTTATGTTGAGACGCTACAAGGCACTGCGCCAAGTTTTTCGCATTTTTTTTAAGCAACCTTCATTGTGTCGATGTGGCGGAGATAGGAGGAATGTGTGATAGACAGACAATGCATAGACTGACTTAAATTAAGGCTAAGAAAACGGTCGTATTGAAATTTTCAAGGTTCTGTTTGTAAAAACGGAACCCTAAACGGGCAAAGTAGGCGTGAATATCAAAAGGCTTTCGCAAAGCAATGATCCAATAAATCGAAATTGCTGCTCAGGAGGGAATGATGGCTGACACGCGTATGACAGGATGGCGATTCAGGTTTCTTGAACAATTATGTTTGTTTTTGGAAGCATAGTCTTTTGGCTTTGAAATGAATTTGACTAAGCCCCGAAAGCTTCGTTTTTGAATAGTGACTTACAAGACCTGAACTCTAAGTGTGTTCAAGGAAGTATTCTTTTTCTAAATATCAGTACGATATGTATCGAGAGATCAGCCTCCTCAACATCGCCTACAAGATCATTTCTGCCGTATTGTGTGAGCGTCTGAAACCTTTTGTCCACAAACTGATAGGTCCCTATAAGTGCGGACACCAGATCTTTACTTTACGGCAGATCTTGGAAAAGACCCAAGAAGAACGAATCGACACCCACCACCTACTCGTCGATTTTAAGGCCGGAAATGACAGTATGTATAGAGACGAGCTATACGGATCCATGTCCAGTTTTGGCATTTCCACCAAACTCGTCAGAATGTGTAGGATGACGATGGAGAATCGTCACTGCTCCATCAAGGTCGGTAGCGAATTCACAAAGAACTCAATATTAAAAGAGGTTTAAGGCAAGGCGATGCCCTGTCATGTGACTTCTCCAACATCATCCTCGAGAAGATCGTGAGTAACTCACAAGTCAACACCAGAGGCACGATCTTCCAAAAGCCAGCTGAACTGATAGATTACCCTGATGACATTGAAGTGACTGGCCGAACACAGAGAGCCGTCAATGAGGCGTATGCTGGCATTAAAACATGAGCACCGAAATCATCAACCACTTTTAACATCGTGCTAGGTTTGGCGCTCATGCTTCAGACATTTGTACCAGGCTGATGTATGAGATTTTTATTCGAAATTTTGAGTGATTTGGTACAAATCGACCTGCCTGACGAAGTACCTTCTTCTGTTTCTTTGTGTGGCACTGCAGTCCGGGTTGAAACTGGGCCGCAACCTACATGGTTCTCCAGCCATCACAATTTCTCGGCAGCTGTGCATTCGCCACCTCAAACTAGGTTGTCCTTCGTTGTGTTATACAACAGGATTCGAAGACTTTTCGGGTTGGAGCAGTAATGACCATACGCTCCACATGGCATAGCCATCTTAAACATTGTGTCCGAAAACGCTTGACCAGGAGCTGTACAGCCCATAGAGTCCATTGATGAGCCTTCTCCTCCAAACGCCATCAACCCAAAAAGAGGGAAATCGCGCACAGTTCTTTTTTCTTTAAATGAGAAAAGACTTCCTCATCCGCCATCACGGCCATGTTTCCGCGCCATAGAGCAGGACTGGGATGATCAAGCTGTTATATAAAATGAGCTTAGTCCTTTGAGAGAGGGCTTTATTACTCGATTGCCTCTTGAGCCCAAAGAAACCGCGATTGGCAAGAGTGATTTTGCGTTTGATTTCGGTGCTGATGTTGTTGTCCCTATGTACCGCAGAGCCGAGATAGACGAAGTCCTTGAGTACATCGAAGTTTCTACTGCCTAGTGTGACGCTATTTCCGAAACGTCGATATTGCGTGTCCTTTCCTGATAACAGCTTGTACTTTGTTTTGCCCTCATTTACCGCCAGACCCATTTTGGCCGCTTCCGCTTTAATGCCAGCAAACGCCTCATTGAGTCCAAAACTTCCCTTTGAAACAAATATTACATTTGATTGTTGTCTCTGGTGCATTGATGGTACCTACTTTCGAGGCTTAGCAGAGTCATGAACCCACTCAAGTGTCTACGGACAAAACCCTTAGGATTAATAGGCAATGTAAAATGCACGGAAAGCACTGTTCTACCCCAACAGGCTTTGAAACCAAGGAACCAGATAAAGCAACAGGATGCGTGAGATGGCGCATACAAGTGACTTGATGTCAGGAACTAAAGACAGCTCATGTGGAAACGTGCCAATCGGAGGTGACCACCTTATTCGACGGCCAGGTCAGCCTCAGACAGCAGCATCTACCTTCTTCTTCTTCTTATGGCGCTACAGATCGCGGTGGACCTGGCCCTCAACCAACATGCGTCTCCTGCCAGCACGATCTTTCGCTAGTTACCTCCAATTGCGCACTCCAAGTTGGTTGAGGTCCTCCTTGTAGTCGAATTTTCTATTTAGTTTAATGTTTTTAAACGCTACTGTCGTGTAACGTATCAAGACAATTTTCCCCAATCGAAATGTCTCCACTGAACACTGATTGTGAAAATGAGAAGAAAATACAGATTATTAAAAGCGAGTTCAAACTGAAAGGACATAGTTTTCCTTCATTGAGTTTCACAGTCTACCTCCTACATTCTCCACTTAGGCCGTCGTCTGTTACGTTGTTCCAATGGTTCAAATTTGAAGACTTCTTGGGCCGTAGCCGTGATGTCAGCACGTTCTACAAGACCTAGCAATCCTAGGCATAGCATCCAAAGACGCTTGACCAAGGGATCGTTGCTGAACAGCCCATAGAGTTCGTTTTTGAACGTTCTCCTCCAAACGCGATCAATACAAACAGAACCAAAAATCGTACACAGGACTTTTCTTTTTAAATGAATAAGGGCTTCGTCATTCGTTTTTAATGACGTCCAGGTTTCCGCGCCATAAAGTAGGACTGCGATAATCAAGCTGTTATATGAAGCGAGCTTAGTCCGTCGAGTGAGGGCTTTATTACTTAATTGCCTCTTGAGCTCAATGAACCAGCTATTAGCAAGATTGATTCTTGCCAATCGCGGTTTCTTTGGGCTCAAGAGGCAATTGAGTAATAAAGCTTTCTCTCGAAGGACTAAGCTCGCTTTATATAACGCGTTATATAACAGAAGCTCCCAGTCCTGCTTGCTATTAGCAAGATTGATTCTGCGTTTGGTTTCGATACTGATGTTGTTGTCCCTTTTTACGGCGGAGCCGGGGTTGACGAAGTCCTTGCCTACCTCAAAGTTTCTGCTGCCTAGTGTGACGCTCTGTCCGAGACGTCGATGTTGTGTGTCCTTTCTTGATGACAGCATGTACTTCGTTTTACCCTCATTAACCTCAACACCCATTTTAGCCGCCTCCACTTCAATGCCGGCAAACGAATCATTGTGGGCTCGCTGTGTTCGTCCAATCACGTCAATGTCATCAGCGTAAGCTAGCAATTGATCTGACTTCTGGAAGATTGTGCCTCTTCACTTCAGAGACGACAACAAGCCTCTGAAAAGCAACTACCACCCAGGACGCGAAATGTGTTGCATGTAATTTTCACACGCTTCTTTGTGTGTAGGCAACACAAGAATGTTAAAAGTGTTCAAAAGGCTCCACGAACGTGAACAACCATAAGTTATTCTGCAATAGATCCTTAAATTTAAAAGCTTGTTGACGTGAGACATCAACTTAAGCATCACACCTCCTCACTCATTGCCGATAAGAAATTCCCTACATCGTGTCAAAATGTTGTTCAATCAAAATTTATTTAAATGTACCGACATCTCAGCCGTCTGCACCCGCCTGCTTCCCGACGGAAGCTTCCAAAATCACACCCTCAGTCAACCACCCATCTGCGCCACGTGCTATTTCTGTCCGCCAGCATTCGCCTTAATCACACCACCAAATGAACACAGGAAATAAATGCACGTCATTCAGCGGGCACACGATTAGTCCGGGGAATGGGGGACAAGAAAAGCGAGAAACCACCGAGCGCGCCGCGGCTCAGCTTCGTTTTCATAAATCATCGTCATTCAGAGATTTCATAATCTCGCCATCAGCCTACTTCCCAGGCATCCCGCGATCCGGCCCGGTGTCGACTGGGAAAAGTTTATTTATACAGCCATCCATACTCCAGTTCAACGGCAAAAGTGGAAAACCAAATCAGAGTAGCTGCCGCGGTGCACATGTGGGTGTTGATTAGCGCTCGCAAACACATCCGAGCTCACTGAATGCGGTTCGTTAAGTCTGCTCAAGTGTGCACGTTCAGGCGGTGGCGAGGCGTCGATTGTCTGCCGGAAAACTTTTCATTCTCCCGAAACGTAGTCGTTATCCGTCGTTGGGGAAATTGAATTTGAGGGTCAATAGATGGATTGTGGGGATTCTGTGAATTCACCGGATGTCCGCCAAAAGAGGACCCGCACACATGTTCGGTGACAGAGATACGAGGCGTACTTTTCTCCTCGTCTCCAGAAGGTCATCAAAATCTTGGGCCTTCATTCGAGAGCACATTTCGGAGCCGAATTCAATGAGTGGCTTTGATTGAAGATGAAGTTGATGGAGAGGGGAGTTGAGTGCTTTGGTTTATGGACCCGATGATGGTTTTATTTGATTTTTGACACAATAAATGTCAAATTGAAGGGAAATTAATTGTTGGGAAGTAAAATAATTAAACAATTAAGTGGCGAACTAACGAGCGTGACCGCTTTCCCACGCTGCGCTGCTTTAATTGCTCGTTCTCTTCTTTGAATCTCAGAGATTCGAGGGTTCATGACATTTGATGGATGAGACGATCTGTGGTGATGTAGTCCGGCTTTGTCTGAGATTTTGGAAAAGTACGATAAATAATTGCAGAAGCAGACGTTTGTTTAACAAAGTGGTTGGCTGTTTATTTTGTAAAGTTCAGCGGTAAGTTATGTTTCCTTGTGTCAACTGTCAGTTGTCTGACCCCTTGCTAACATCGTTGTTGACAGGAGCGATTAATTCCCCGGTGCAAGTGACTGTAATGAGACTAGACGACGTTTGAAAGGGGCTTTACTGAGATATTGGGATGAACGGAAACTTTTTAAAAATTTTGACTGACGAGCAAATTTTAAAAACAAATACGTTTAGGATATTGACACGATGAGTACATTGAATGTTAGCAATATTCATCACTTCCCCAAAGGCAAGTGTCTAACACTATTTAAAAAAATATATCTTTGAGCCAACACACAATACCGTCACGTATGGGGCGGTAGTTACGCTTTTGATTGAATAAGAACCCAAACGCTTGAAGGACTCAGGAACCGTTGCCTCAGAAGGACAACTCTCGAGTTGTCTGCTACACACTGTATACAATCCCACAAGCAATCAGGATAAGTTTGTTTTTGAAACAAAAAAAACAAACCGTCGATAAAATATGTGATTGTGTCCCAATCATGATATTGGAGGTCCATTTTCAAAAGATGGCGCCACCGCAATTTGAGGTTGATGTTGGAAGGGATTACCTACTTCATTGGAAGGGTGTGGTATTTGTCAGCAATAATAAATGTTTATCAGTGGCTGGTGAAGGTTGTTATCTTTTTTATTTTCCTCTTCAAAGATGTCAGGATTTGTCTTAAATAAACGGCAGTTGTGGGAAGTTCTGATTTTCTTTTTAACTTGGAAAAAGGGTGGAGCCGAAGTCCTTAAACGAAGAGATTTCGCAGAGAGTGGTTTCAACACTTTAAATTTAGTTTTTTTTAGTGTCAAAGGGGACATGTGTATTGGGCAGCCCAAATATTTTGAAATTAACGAATTGTAGACTTAACTGAATCAAGAATGTTAGCACGCGGAAGTTAGCATTGCGGAATTGGTATGTCTCAGCATATAGAAAGAAACTTTGATTTATTCAAAAGCAATTGCAATTGGATGTCGTACTGAGAAATGTTCAAAGGCGATTTCCATCTTTGAACTGCTTTTTAAAACACATTAAAGAAAGGGATTTTTGCACCGGATCGTGACTGGAAACAAAAAGTGGTCATACCAATACTGACATATAGGGGGCGCCACTAACAAAAAATCTGTAGCTCGTTGCCACAAGTATGTCCTACTTGGAGTTAATTAAAAGGCGAGGAGTCGATTTATGTACACAATATTTTATTTAGATAAGTTATCATCGGCGATTTCAATGTAAGTATTGATCAGTGTCACTATCCCACTGCTAGTTATGATCCGTGTGACTTTCTAATTGCGAGTGTCTTTTGTGTAACCCAACCCTTTCCTTTTATTGCTCCGTAGGCACATGCCCACGTTGCATCCCTCGGCGTTGGTGGGATGCGAAGGATATCCTCTTGTGCGTCGCGGGCACCGTTGGGTTCGTTGGGTTGTTTACCCAACGACGTACGGACCGCGATCGCAGATGTTATTTTGCGTGGAAGGATATCCTCGCGTGGGTTATGTGCCGTTGGGTAAGGTCACGTACTGCGATGTGCTGCTGAGTGTGCCGTTGCGTAGTCCGTTCAGTATGCTCAGCTGCACTGGTTGGCCGGACCGTTGGTGTGGTTGTCCGCCACAAATCCATATTATGTTTAAGAAGTACAAACCAGATATCAATAAGGTGACAGTCAACTCCCTCGTCACCCGCCCTTGAATTAATTTTGACAGCGGTTTTTATAACTTAACTTCAACTGCTGATTCACATACATGTTTTTTTTTTTTGTTCTAAAAAGAGAATACGTGTGAAGTGCTTATAGGGTGGATCTCCTCGCCAGTCAGACTGTTAGCAGGAGATTGCATATAACCCAGACAGTTGAAGGAGAGAAGGAACAGTTTTTTCCCACCACAAAGTAATGGTTGCCGATAGCGCGTTTAGAAATTATGTTTGTACAACAGTAGTTGCATCAGGAAAGCAATATTCTTAAAACTTTATGATTAATTCAAAAAAGAAAATAGGCTATAAATTTATTTTGAACGCAATAATTTACTGAATAGTACTTATGAACTCCCAAACATTACAAAACGCTACTGAAACCCACTACTGCTACCACCCAAACATTACTAACTGCTACTGAATTTCAATTTTAAAAGACGTATTCCGTAAATGTGTATGGTTTTTATAACTTAAATAACAGTAGACATTACTTTTAACATTTCAACCAAGCTCGTCAGATTGTGTAGGATGACAATGGAGAACTCTCGCTGCTCCGTCAAGGTCGGTAACGAACTCACCGAGACCTTCAATGTCAAAAAAGGTTTTAGACAAGGCGACGCACTGTCTTGCGACTTCTTCAACATTATCCTCGAGAAGATTGTGCGTAACTCACAAGTCAACACCAGAGGCACGATCTTCCAGAAGTCAGTTCAATTGCTAGCATACGCTGATGACATTGACGCGATTGGACGAACACAGCGAGCCGTCAATGAGGCGTTTGCTGGCATTAAAGCGGAAGCGGCTAAAATGGGTCTGGTGGTAAATGAAGGCAAAACTAAGTACATGGGATCATCAAGGAAGGACCCACAACATCGACGTCTCGGACGGAGCATCACACTAGGCAGTAGAAACTTCGTCTACCTCGGCTCCGCGGTAAACAGGGACAACAACATCAGTACCGAAATCAAAGACAGAACCACTCTTGCCAATCGCTATTTCTTTCAGCTCAAGAGGCAATTGAGGAATAAAGCCCTCTCTCGAAGGACTAAGCTCGCTTTATATAACATCTTGATCTTTCCCGCCCTGCTTTATGACGCGGAATCTTGGACGTTAGCAAAGGCGGATAAGGAAGCCCTTAGTCTTTTCGAGAGAAAAGTTTTGCGTGCGATTTTTGGTCCTGTTTGCGTTGATGGCATCTGGAGGAGAAGATTTAATGACGAACTCTATAGACTGTACAGCGACATGCGCCTGGTTAAGCGTCCACGGATACAACGCTTAAGATGGCTAGGCCATGTAGAGCGTATGGACACCACTGCTCCGGCCCGAAAAGTCGTCGAATCTGAACCATTGGCACAACTCAACAGGGGACGGCTAAGGTGGGGCACACAAGTGGAGAAGGACCTAAAGCAACTTGGAGTGCGCAACTGGAGACAGCTGGCGAAAGATCGTGCTGGCTGGGGAGGCATGTTGGTTGAGGCCCATGTCCACTCCGGACGGACAAGAAGAAGAAGAAGAAGAAGTATTCTGTAACTGTGTATGGTTTTTATAACTTTTGTTAATAAATATTATGTCTGATAATAGTTTTGTGCTTTTGGGCTGTGGAAATACTTACAAAGTGTCTTATGTTTCAAACCAACTTAATGGTTTTAGTATATAATTGTCACGAATCTTCGTTTTGAGATTAATTAGACAGAAAACTTTCGCAGAATACATTCGTTTCATTTCAATTGTTTAATAATGATTGCACGAAACATGTTTAATAGTCGTTCTTGGGTTAGGTTCCTTTACGAAGGTTGTCTTTTATATTTCGGGATTGAGCAACCCTAGTATTACAATCAGGCAACAATCCATACCCCCCTTTTTTTCCACCACTGCAATTTAAAAACTCAGAAGAATAAGACAAAATTGATTAACAGACTAATTGACGGGTAGATACATCGAAAGTTTAAAGGCTTTGTTTCTGCTTTCGCATTGCTGTCTACTACGAAGCTTACCTTTTATTTTTCGGGATTAGGCAATCCTAGTGTTGCAATCTGGCAACTGCCAGCTCTATCGTAAAGTTTGACATTTTTAAGGTTATACGTTCTCAAAACGTTTTGACATACGAGCGGTATTTGTGTTGTTTACAGTAATTTAAAATATTTATTTCGCCAAAAAAATTGAATTAAATCGTGAACATTTTCGTGCGATTATTTTGTACAACTTTCGACGTGGATTAACTGAACAACAGTGCATCGATGCACCTAATTCACTTTTTGGCGATGAAGCTCCATCAAGGACTAGTGTATATCGATAGTATGGTAAATTCAACCAAGGTCGTAGTTCACACCAAGACGAATTTCGTGAAGGTCGTCCAAAATCAGTTGTTGTTCCGGAAACCATTGATGCTGTGCGCCAACTGATATTGAAGGATCGTCATGTGACCTATTGTGAGATTGAGACAACCTTAGGCATTAGTGGGACCAGCATACATTCAATATTGCACGAACATTTGACCGTCAAACAAATTTGTTCGCGTTGGATCCCACACAATTTGCCAATCGCTCAAAAAAAGGCTCGTGTCGATTGGTCGAAAGAAATGCTCCAAAAATACAATCGCGGTGCTTGGAAACACCTCTATGGCATCGTGACAGGTGATGAACCGTGAATTTACGCGTATAAGCCCGAAAGTAAACAGCAGTCGACTGTATTAGTGCTTCAAATTGAGTCAAATCCAACAAAAGTTGCTCGCGCACGAAGCACTTCCAAGCAAATGGTCGCCTGTTTTTCCGGAAAAACTGGACATGTCGCAACCGTGCCACTCGAACAATGCAGAACACTCAATTCTGAGTGGTACACAACAATTTGTTTGCCAGTTGTCTTCCAAGAAATCAGGAAAACCAACCGCCGAAGACGGATCACTCTTCACCACGACAATACGAGCTCTCACACATCGGCTCAAACAACTGCATTTCTGAGCACTCTAAACATCGATTTGATGAGTCATCCGTCGTATAGTCCTGACTTGGCACCGAATGACTTCGTTTTATTCCCGTTCGTAAAAAATAAAATTAGAGGTCAAAGTTTTTCGACACCTGAAGAAGCGGTTGATGCGTTCAGAATGCATGTTATGGAGATACCTTAATCAGAGTGGCGAAAGTGCACCGACAATTGGATCAAACGCATGCAAAAGTGTATAGATCTTAATGGGGAATGCTTCAGAAAACAATAAAGCTATTTTCAATGATTAATATTCGGTTTTGTTCTCTAGTCCCGAAATATAAAAGGCAACCCTCGTGTGAGCTACTAAAATCAGGCGAAAACATTGACGGCGATAACGTTTCGGCAAAATTCAAACGCTTTTCATTCAAATCATTCAAATCAAGAGTATTGCATCCAGCGGCTTCGACAAACTAGAGCAGATGTGGGATTCGGTTTTACGTGATCATCTGCCTTAACGGCTTATATCACGGGGAACCTTTTTCCCAAGAGTCTTAAGTAACGCAAGACTAAACGCCTTAGTTACCCAAGTACCGAACTGAGATCATGCTTGAGGGGCAATCACCCCACCTTGGTTTGATGCGAAGCCTTTCTAAAACCTCTTCCGCTCTTTGGGTCGCAGCGCCCGGTTGAGAATGCAACTCCACACTGAGAAGGAATAGTCCAATAACCGACTTGCCTAGTTATGCTTAAACAATGGGCTAGACAAGTCAGCACAGTACACTATCGTCGACTCTATCCGTGATGTTAGGTGGTAAACCACAGCCACCACGAAACTCCCACAAGGGGGCCTACCGCACGGTCAGGCTGGAACCGAAGTTCCAAGGGCCCCTGACCTCCCGTGGCACCAGAGTATAGCCTCTGGTTAAGCTGTCACTACCAGTCAGGTTCCCTCAAAGCCTGGGTCTGTTAGCCGCCATCTCGCCACAGATGGTCTTTTCTCCATCAGTGATTCCGTTGACACTATAAATAGTGATACGGATGTGATTTTGAATCATGTGATTCATAAATCCTGGAAAAACTGGAGCAGCATCAACTGCCAAGGGTGATTTTATGTCAGATCTGCACTACGATGTTATTCGTGGACAAACTATTTTTCCACCTCAAAAGTGTAGCTGTCGTGGCAGCCAATCCCAGGACGCCAAAATTTATGCCTTCAATTAAATGTTAAAAAAGTTTTTGTATGACTCCACGGATGATCGGAACCTTCCTCCCCACACTTGTTCAGAAAATTAAGAATAGACAGAAAATAAATGACGTCCATTTCGCATAATTATCGAAATCTCATTTAAATTCGGTCAAAAAACGTCTGCAAAAAGTCGTTGCCGACCGATATGAATACAATTCCCCGCCAGAACCTTCTAGAGAACCAGTGAAACCGGTTGTAGACAGATATCAACTCTCCTCTTTATCCATTCAGTGGTGCTAAATTCTGTTTCGCTGTTTCGTCGACACTCTCCAAAATTCCAAAGGGACCCCACAACCAGACCCAACGCCTCAATTCATTCCATACACACCCATGAGTCTATTTTTGTGTCGACAGGCGATCCATAAAATTTGCACATGATCCTCATTCCCTGGCTTAACGATCTGCCACAAGACATGGGCAACATGCCTGATCGCGCCGCTAAAGAACTCGCATCTGACCGAATTTCGTGCTCACTGCTGCGTGATGCAAACTCATGCAGAAGCGCATTGATTCCAGTTGGCATGCACATCCAGCAGCAGCTCTAGATTGATTACATCGCCAGCAGTTGGCCTAAATCCAATCCACAGACGCTTTCTCCACCCTGCTTGTGGGCACAGACGTCGCCGACGCTGCCGCTCCTGCCAACGCCGCCCCGTCGCAGCCACTTGACGGACGTGGTGTACGAATTTTACAAATTGCCACACACGCGAAAGTTTTTGCGCGTTCGCCCCGAACGCACCCAAGCGTCCAGGCGACCAGGCCCTGGCCGACTGCGTGACGACTGCCTTTCGCTTGCACATTAATCGGGCGATTACCATGTCGTTGCTGTTGTCGTGCGTTTTTCTGTTCTGTTTGTTCGCCTCTCCCTTCTGCTTGACGATGCAAATTCAAGCGGCCACTGGTAAGCACAACAAAACACGAAAGACTAGCTTTCGGAGACAACGAAGGAATCGAGTGATTCCCAACTGACCAGTGTCCACGTCCGTGCCAGGGAACAGGTGCTGCTCGAGAGCGGGACACGATTCGCTGAGGCTAATCGGATTTGTTCGCAATAAAATTTAACAGTTTAACGATGAGTGGCGTCGGGAGAATGCCCGTTTTTGGAATTAATTCCGCTTCGAGAAGAGTCTTATCTGGAATTGGACGAAAGCGAGCGGACAAAGCAAATTTGCCGACAGAAGATGAGCCGAGGCGGGGGCTACCTGCATTTGCATATTTGAATCTGTAATCAAATCTCATGTTTTTGGCGTTACTTGCTGCGCGCCGACAATGCAAAATTTGTGAATCACGCCGGAAATGGCGAAGCCATTACACAGGGGACGACTGGAGCGGTGTTTGGACAGGAGATCTGTTTTGGCGATGGACAGTAAAGGAGAGAGGGCAGAAATTTGGGCGATAACGTTTGTTTTTGAATTTACTTACGTGGATAAGCTTTGTGCTTCTCGAACCCCGTAGGAAAAACGTGAGGGGCTATAAAGGGAAAGTTTGGACAGGATTTAGACAGATTAAATTATGCCTGATGCTGACAACACTCAAAGAGTAATAGCTGTCTGAGAAAAAGCTTCTCAAACTTCACCGTTCGGAGTCGTGAAAGAACAGTAGCGCGCACAACACTAATAGTTGATGAGCAAGCTAGGCACTGGTTCCTGTGGAACTGTTTCGCTGTCCAATTATTATTATTAAATGATGCCTTTTGAATGTCTGTACAAAACCGGCGAACAAAATCGGTTCAATTTACAAATTTATTAATTTTCTACTAACTATGAAAAAAGACAAAAAAAATAAAAAAAACCTCTGACCTAAGAAACGATGCTTTATAAAAGCGGGAAGATGTAATGACAGGTGACAGACGAAGTGATGCCAAATCACGTCCTCTTAGAAATGTCAAGATGATGAATTTGATCAGAACAATGTAAGTGGGGTGTATCAGAATGCTTCTGAGCTTTCCGGCCAAAATTTTACTTTTAGATCTCAATCTTTCCAACATTTAAAGAATTACCAATCCTCTGAATCGGCTCGACATTGTTGAGTCAGCTCCAGTGTTGTATTGGAAGACCGTTTGTTTCAAAGATGTGCAAGTGCCTTCTCATATTTTCAACTTTTGGCAGAACATAGCTCGATCAAGTTTCTTCAGATTTGTTGTTGTTTTCGACTTTGAAGTCCCAGATTTCCCAGAGTACCCAAAAGTTCATCTTTTACTTGGGTTCTTGCCATTTGTTTCATAAAAGGCAGCCAAATTGGCAAAAGAGAATATTCAGCGACGCCAAACGAAATTTACATATTTGGAAACATCCAAGTTCAATTAAAATTCAACACAATCGTGACACAATTGTGAACGCAATGCCTCTGGTAATTTTGATTGCATCTGGCAATGCTAAAGCTATAGAGGTAAAGAAGCGTGTTGTGACTTAGAAGTGTTTTCCCCGATTCGGACTAATACAAGAGATTGAAATTAGAACCTGAGGGACTACGTCCAAAGCTTTTGTAAGTACCTTAACGTCATTTAACGGAGGAAATTATGGTCGCAAAACAGAATCTTAAACAGTCTTAGACACGTTAAAAGGAATGAGACTTCCTAAAGCTACCCATGTACTAACTGATAACAGATCACTCAATAAATCCCGATACATGTAGGGGGCGCCACTAACAAAAAAAAAATTAATATTCAATTAATACTTTTTGTAAGTGGCGCCCCCTATGTATATGTCCCGGAACTTATTGAGTGAATTGTTATGTGTTAAGTCTCCCTAACAATCTTGTCTTCTACAGCTATGTGAATGGTCCAACGATTCGGGAAAAACATGTTAGATCCTTGCCTTTTTTAGTTCCGTTTCAAGGATGTCCTTCTCAGATTTTCATACTGCGAGACTTATTCTGGAAGACATCCGAGTAGTTCAGCTTTCTTAACACGTTCCCTGCCAAGCTGTTTTTCACTAGGTGTCATTTCTACGCCGCGTGTACCGAAAACAGTACACGGTAAGCGCTTTAATAATTTTGTATAAATTCTTATTTATTCTTTTCGTTGTCAGTACACGATGCAAAAATTCCTCTAAACATCACTAAATAACATGAAACAATCATAACAAGAATTAAAATTAGAAAAAAAAATTTAATTTAAAAAACACGTTGGCGTAGAAATGAAGCTAAGCGTGTACTGTTTTCGGTACACGCGGCAGGGAACGTGTTAACCCAATGCGACGAAGAGACGACATTGATGTCAACTCAACGCGACGTAGAAGGGAAAAACTGAAGTCAGATTTCGTTGGGTGATGATGAAGAACTCTCTATGCTCACAATAGATCGGTAACAAAGACTTTCAATGTCTAAAACGTTTATGTTCACATCAAAGCGCTGTTGTTTGACTTTTTCAAAATCATTCTTGAAAATATACTGTAGAGCGTACAAGTTCGCAACATCGAGGATATTTTGCAACGTTTGTCCATCTTTAGAAACGAAAAACTCAACTGGGCGAGCTTAAAGTGTTGTCAGTTGGACGCTTGCTGACATTGAAAAAGAAGCAAGGGGAAAAAATCTTCAGTCATCAAATAGGGGCGCATAACATCTAAGTCTCATTTAGAGCGTTCGAAAAAGCAGCTGAAACTTTCAGGTAATCAAGGCAAAAGTAGAATAAAATCTCTCCAGCCATGTATCCCTTCCCTTTTCTTCCCCCGCAATAGTTAATTATAATTGGATGCCGCGACAGTCCACAGGGGTACCAGGGCCTAACTTTCTCATTTACAACTCGTTTTGTGCGCGCTACTATTCACCGTTTCACAGGTTTTGGCGTTTTCTTAGACAATTAATACTCTTTGAGTGTTGGCAGCAGCTCGAAAGAGGTTTTACCGGGAATCGAACCTATACCTTCGATGTGTGAGCGTCACACTCTACCCACTACGCCGCGGGCTTTTCTTCCCCGTACCTTTCCTGTATATCCATCACAGAGTAACACAAAACACTACAGTCTCTAAATGTTAACTCACAGCAGATGTTTGCTGAGCGACTAAGGATCATCTACCGACTCTTATCGTCTTACAGATTACTTCAATAAATAATATTAATTCAAAATTGTGGTCGCCGTGGCGTAGTGGGCATAGTGCAACGCTTACACGCCGAAGGGTCTAGGTTCGATACCAATTTTTCGAATTTTTCACGGCTGTTGACAACACTCAAAGGGTAATAACTGTCTAAGAAAGCTACTCAAATTTCGACGTTCGGAGTCGGCAAAAAAACTGTATGTCCCTTCTACTCGTGAGAGAACAGTAGCGCGCACAACACGAGTAGTTGATGAGCAAGCTAAGCCCTGGTCCCCCTTTTGACTGTAGCGCCAAAAATTATTATTATTATTATAATTGAAATACGATGCAAAAATTATGTTTTTAAATTCTAATCATGGCAAGCTGAAATCAAATTCGTTGCAAAGGTCTTCTTCTTCTTCTTGTGGCGCTACAGTCCGGGGTGGAACTGGGCCTCAACCAACATGCCTCTCCAGCCAGCACGATCTTTCGCCAGCTGTCTCCAGTTGCGCACTCCAAGTTGGTTGAGGTCCTTCTCCACTTGTGTGCGCCACTTTAGTCTAGGTCGTCCTCTGCTGCGTTGTCCCAATGGCACGGATTCGAAGACTTTTCGGGCCGGAGCAGTGGTGTCCATACGCTCTACATGGCCTAGCCATCTTAAGCGTTGTATCCGTAGACGCTTGACCAGGCGCATATCGCTGTACAGCCTATAGAGTTCGTCATTAAATCTTCTCCTCCAGATGCCATCAACGCAAACAGGACCAAAAATCGCACGCAAAACTTTTCTCTCGAAAAGACTTAGGGCTTCCTCATCCGCCTTTGCTAACGTCCAGGATTCTGCGCCATATAGTAGAACGGGGATGATCAAGCTGTTATAGAAAGCGAGCTTAGTCCTTCGAGAGAGGGCTTTATTACTCAATTGCCTCTTGAGCCCAAGGAAACAGCGATTGGCAAGAGTGGTTCTGTCTTTGATTTCGGTACTGATGTTGTTGTCCCTGTTTACCGCGGAGCCGAGGTAGACGAAGTCCTTGACTACCTCGAAGTTTCTGCTGCCTAGTATGACGCTTCGTCCGAGACATCGATGTTGTGGGTCCTTCCTTGATCATCGCATGTACTTAGTTTTGCCTTCATTTACCACCAGACCCATTGTAGCCGCTTCCGCTTTAATGCCAGCAAACGCCTCATTGACGGCTCGCTGTGTTCGTCCAATCACGTCAACGTTATCAGCGTAAGCTAACAATCGAACTGACTTCTGGAAGATCGTGCCTCTGGTGTTGACTTGTGAGTTACGCACGATCTTCCCGAGGATGATGTTACAGACATCACATGACAGTGCGTCGCCTTGTCTAAAACCTTTTTTGACATTGAAGGTCTCGGTGAGTTCGGTACCGACCTTGACGGAGCAGCGAGAGTTCTCCATCGTCATCCTACACAATCTGACGAGTTTGGTAGGAATGCCAAAACTAGACATGGCACTGTATAGCTCGTCTCTATGCACACTGTCATATGCAGCCTTGAAGTCGACGAATAGGTGGTGAGTGTCAATTTGCATTTCTTGGGTCTTTTCCAGGATCTGCCGTAATGTGAAGATCTGGTCTATTGTGGACTTCCCTGGTCTGAAACCACACTGATAGGGACCTATCAGGTCATGGACAAATGGTTTCAGACGCTCACACAATACGGCAGAGAGGATCTTGTATGCGATGTTCAGGAGACTAATCCCTCTGTAGTTGGCGCAGTCAAAGGGGTCTCCTTTCTTGTGGACCGGGCAAACGACGATGAGATTCCACTCATCGGGCATGCTTTCCTCCGACCATATCTTACAGATGAGCTGGTGCATGCGCCCAACCAGGTCATCTCCAGCTGCTTTAAATAGTTCTGCGGACAGTCCGTCCGCTCCAGCAGCTTTGTTCGACTTTAGCTTGGATATTGCTATCTTCACCTCGTCTCTCGCAAAGATCATTAAATGTATTTATACACCTTGTAATAGGTTCATTGCGACCATAATTGGTTCTACGCCTTTTGTCAAAAAGTAAGTTCCCGTAGAGATCTTTGGGGAGCATATATATTTATGAGAAAAAGTAATTCTGGTGAATTTAACTGATAATTAATAATATTACGAATAAACATGGCTGACGTTGCCTTACGCCTGAAACTTAAGGTTTGCAAGAAAATTGTTCTGCATCTTTCAGCATAATTAGGCAGATCTTCAAAGGAACACAGCTTTCGGAAAGCATTACTCGTGAAATTCTTTTGAACTCTCTCGAGTCTAAGTTCTTGATTATCGTAAGGTGAGTCCCAGACAATGGATGTATATTCCAAATAGGGTCTTCCTAACGAAGGAAAGATGGTCTTTAAACTGGATATGTCGCGAAAATCGTTACTATTTCTTTTTAAAAATCCTAACATAGAATTTGATTTCATAATGGTGTAATAATGTAGTGAGAAATTCAACTTGGGGTCGATTATTACTCCAAGGTCTTTAACTTCTTCTAGGCGATCAAGTTTATGATTATTGATAAAATAATTATTAACAATTGGAGATGTTTTTCTATGTTCTATGTTTAGATCCAGAGCATTATGTTTACATCATTCCGCTAGGTTATGTATATCCGACTGAAACATAATGCAATCGGCTATACTATTAATCGACAAAAACAATTTAAAGTCATCCGCGAATGTTAGAATTTTGCAAAATTTAAATATTTCGTGAACATCGTTGATAAATAAAAGAAATAATAGTGGGCCACAAGTGGCTACCCTGTGGCACGCCCGATGTTACCTTTATTACGCGAGAAATATAACTATCGACCTTAACCATTTGCTTCCTCTCCTTTAAATAATTGGAAAACCATTGTGTGATGCACTTTATCAAAGGCTTTTGAAAAGTCAGTATAAAGAACATCAACTTGTAGGCGATGTTCTAAATTTGTAAATATATAATTTGTAAATAAAGATAAGTTATCCCGCATACAAAGAATATCACTCATGCCAAACAACTTGCTTTTTTTTGAGAAGCTTCAACTTGATTTTTGACTGACAAGAGCGTTTGGTAATCTCTTTGGCAATCGTAAGTTCAAAAAGGAGATGCAAGAGGCCACGTGAAGGAAAGAATCTCGCCAAACCGCTATGCCGACATGGTCCTTCAAATAATCACAGTTTTGGCTTCGATCAGACTATGTGAGCGATAGTGATGGCTATGGTGTACATGCCATGCTTCAGTTTCAGAATAACGCAATGGACCATATCTTTATTGAAGTCAAAAAGACAAAAGAAATGATCCAAGATTCACCTTTAAAGGTTTTACCAACTGTCAAAGCGCTTTGCATTATTTCCAATGTTTGCTGACGTTCGAAGTTTGATCATTTAGCAACCCTAGGACAGTCGGAATAACTGGAGCCAGCACTCTTGCCTTGAAATACCAATGTTCTACAAGACACTACCGGCACTCCTTAGTAACGAAAAGATTCTCGCCGAAAAGGAACGAATGAAGCGACGCGGAAACGAAAACAGAAAGTTCTGCAACGTCAAAAATGTACCCTTCCATAAACTGGATGGAATGGGGACCGAAATTAAAATGATTTTCCTTATGAAAACGAAACCATAAAAAATACTTGTATATTTTGAGTCACAATGTACACACACTTTGCTTCTTACGAGCAACCAATCTATTGTGCTGTGAGTCCTCTGACACCTCAACTGCAGGGGACCTGTAGTTTAAAACCTACTATAAACTTTTTTTTTCAAAGTTTTCGATTTTTTTATCACAATCAGCAGAAAGAAGAGGAGGGTGTGAAAACTATGAAATGACCAAAGTTTGGTTCACATGCAAGGGTTGGTGTAGGTACCCTCTACGAAGTCCACATTGTTTCCAGTTTGCTGGAACGTTTCTCAAACTGACTTTTATCGCGTGCTGGAACGTTTCGCAAACTGACTTTTATCGCGTGCTGCAGTTAATACTGAATTTTAAAAGACACGTCCCAAGCTCATGGGCGCCACTTAAACGCCAATCAGACCACTCGTCGTACCCAAATCAAATTTCCAGTGCTCCACGCCTTCTAAGACGCTAAGACGCGCACGCCTCACCGAAGAAACAACAACTGTCAGTTTGTCAATGGGGAGCATTTGCATTTTCCCGTTAAATGTGTCAGTGGCTTGAACTGAATACTCGTACACACAATAGACGTGTCTTAATTGGCATTCCTCCCAACAACAGGTTCTCCCTCAGCTAACCCATTCAAAGCCCTCAGACTGCCGTCACGGCGTGATTGCAGTTCCAATAAGGCACACAACAATACCACCGACACCTACGTCATCACTAAAACCAAACCCCTCGTGTTGCAGCACCAAGTGTTGACCGTTCAAGCAGCTACTTTGCCCAGGGGGGGAATCGAAAACAAATTCAAAAGAACGCTTCGCTTTCCGGGATCACAGTCGAAACCTGATCGCCACACTCACGCACACACGGAGACCAGAAACCGCTGGCCCGTGTGTGCCAAGTGGGCTAAAGTTCGGTTGGCGAAGCCAGGAGACGGCAACGTGATCGTCAAACGGCCGGTTCCTAATTCATAAGCAAGACACTTTTGTCGTAGTCTCCCATGTTTTACCCAGGCTCGTGGTTAGAATAGAAAAACTACTGCCCGCTCCGCGCCGCACTATTATGCAGAACTAATTCGATCGCCAGCACAGCTCATCTCGGGGCGGACTGAACGGTGTTATGGATGACCGAGGCGGCTGCAGTTTGTCGCGCACGACCCAGGGCGTCGCCAGTTTTTTTGCTTGCGCGCCTGTCACTCGCGAGGGGGAGCGGCAGCCACACATGTGGCATGAGTCACCGCTGGCCCGAAGGCTCCGCACGGCCCAGGATAACTAGCCCAGGAATGACGACGCGCCGATTTAAATGTAAATCTGCAGCAGATTTATCTGCGCGAGTCAGCCGATCGGTAAGTTGCAATTGACTGTTGCCGTCGCTGCGGCCGTAACCGCAGCCACCATCGCCACAATCGGCGCAATCACAGCCGCCAGCGTGCTGTGTGGACACTTTTGAAGGTTTTTGTTTTCATGCGCTGTTCACTTTTGTCTGGGCGCAGTTGCGAAGGCTTGCTCGGCATCATTCAGAGACCGACTTGAGCTGTGGATTGTTTTGCAATTTGCGACGTGAATTGAATTTGATTTAGACAAATTGAGCAGGCAAACGGAACTCAGTGTTCGGCTGGGGACTGTGCTCCGATTAAGTCATTACGCGTCCTCCATCGGGATGAGGAAATGTGCTGCATGTGGGTTCTTTGTGCAGGGTTGGGTAACGTGTTTGAAGCTTTCTCTCTCGCTTGCAGATTAAAGTTTGATGTGTTACGTGACCAATTGGGTGGGTTTCTGTTTGCATTGTAAAGTTTCGGGTGCAAGGGAATCTTGGGTTTCTGTCTGACATAGGTTTACCTGCAATAACTACAACTCGGCAACATACTTAGACTGTATGATGGACGAGAACCTATCGAGAAGGCAAGAGGATGGGGTAACGTATGTTCTAAGATCCCAGGTTTGCGTACAGATTGGTGAGCCAATAATTGTTTGAGGGAGAAAGTTCTTCTCACCACAGTACTTTAGAATCCTTTACAACGATCTTGGACTCATAACTGCGGAGAGTAACCGAAACGTAAAAAGCGCATACAATTTTTTTACGAACTCTCAAAAGATGGCGCAGCTCGATTAACTTTCCAGTGAATGCCCTTTCCACATATTCGTTGGAAAGCTACGAAAGTTTAATATAGTCTCGGTATCGGGAAGCTGTGGTTATATATATAAATTGACTTATTTATCAAGCAATACTATTGTTTTAGTGCATTCATGTAAAATTTCACATAACTCTGATTATTAATTCGCATTTTATCTTTAGTTAAACAGAATCATAATGGCAATTGCGACGATGATGGTGAAAATTGAGCATCGCGCTGTAATTTAATTTCTCACTAAGCAAGGAAAATGTCAAAAAACTATTCATGAAGAGATGGTGGCTGCTTACCAGGGTTCCGCAACTTCATTACTAATTGTGCAAAAGTGGTCAAGTGAGTTCAAGAGAGGCAGAGAGAGCATTGATGACGACCCCCGCTCCGGCGCAATTAAATCTGTTTGGGTCTCAACTCACTGTTTCTCACAAAGTTACGGTTTCAACTTAGATTCCCAAAAAGAAGCTTACCAAAAAATGCAAATGTGTCGTTCGTTCATCGCTGTATTCTCAAATTTGTCATTTACGTTAAAAACTGACAAAGACGCAGTTAACGCAACCCTAGAAAATACAAGTTCTACAAATGGGCAACCACTTTACATCACCGATGATACTACTTGACAGTTCGATGGGCGTTGACTATAATCAAAAATAAATTTTCTCTTTCTCTGCAAAATACCCATTTATTGTCGACTTGAGTTCTTTATTATCCGACAGGCCTTTTTCCACGAAGACATTTTTTCAAATCCGGAAACAGGAAACAATTAGTAGGGGCAAGGTCTGGACTATAGGGTGGGTGTTGGATTTCTTCGAAACCACAACCTCGTGTGGCAGCCTTGGAAACTCGCGCTCGTGAACAGGAGTGTTGTGATGAAGAAACAACACACCCGCTGCAAGTTTATGTTGAACTTAATATTTAGCCAAAACGATTTACTTGGATTTCAGGAAGTCTTTATTTCAAGAAAGTGGTCGCCGTGACGTTGTGGATAGAGTGCGACACTCACACGCCGAAGGGTCTAAGTTCGACTCCCAGCTCAACACCAAATTTTCGAATTTTTCACGGCACCACCTTTTTCGAGCTGCTGACAACACTCAAAGAGTAATAACTGTCTAAGAAAGCTTCTCAAATTTCGCCGTTCAGAATCGGCAAAAAACTGTATGTCCCTTCTACTCGTGAGAGAAAAGTAGCGCGCACAACACGAGTTGTTGATGAGCAAGCTAGGCCCTAGTCTCTGTCGACTGTCGAGCCAATGATTGGTGTCATTATACTTGCCAGACGGCGAACACAATGCCCTTAAATTGTTGAAGCTGAAGCAAGAGGTGTTTGTCATCCGCTTAACAGAAAAAAACACAAAAACATTCAAACGAGAAATGTGGAACGTCTGCCGTTATCTTTTCATTAGAACGTTGGATACTCAGCTCAACTCAACACAAACGTGGATTTCAATTTAATGAACATTTTATCAAAATTTAGCTACCTTTCGATACATTCTAAAGAGCCATTCACAACCCGAAGTCATCGCCCAAAATTGTTATTTCATCCAGTTGGTAGTTGTTGTACATCGATTGCAATCCTTCAGTTTCCCTTACTGCTCTTCAGAGGACCATAAAGCTGTCAATCGGTACTCAAGTCAACATCTTTACACATCATGCGACAACAACAACGAAAACATTCAATTCAAATCACTCTTGGTCCAACAATTGATTGCCCACAATGCCACGGCACTCGAACTGGAACAGCTTCCCCAGTGGCGACAGCCGCCACCATCGCTGTTCCTCCCCCGAGTCCCAATTTCATGCTGCTGACAATCAATGTCGTTGTCGGTATCGGCATCGCCATCGCCATTAATTTTAGTTTCTCCCGCTCAAAGACAAGTGATTGCTTCGTGTCAAATTGACACAGAGCCATTGACATTTCCAGTTGTTGTCGTCGTTGTTGACGAGAAACCGATCGTCAGCGGCAAACACACACGCAGAGCAAAACGTGATTTCTGACGGGATACCCGGGCGACTGATGTATGAAAACGTGCTTGTTGCTCCAATTCCCGGCCACTGTTTATGGATCGATTTCACGAAATCTCAGGCAGATGTCCGTGCAAGATGTCATCCTCTCTCACACGCCGTTGAGCAGGCAACCATGCATCTTCGCTTGCGTCATGATTGCAAAAACAAGGGGAAATCATTCGAAGTGGCATGCACCCGCTACAGCCCAGTGACGTGACTATCACTTGCGCCACGCTGGGAAACTGTAAAACAGTGGGACGCATTGTACACTTATCGACGAGCGTCCATTTCCCTGTGTCGCTTGTGTGAGATTCAATAAAAGAATGCTGACTTGACGGACAGACGATAGAAACTCGATTAAGGTTGACGCGCACTATGAATGAATGGAGTCGGGTGGGTGTGGGAGTGTTTTCTTTCTTTGTGAACTTGTGGGACTTGGTCAGAGTTGTGGGAATTTACGAGGAACACGTGGAACGCGGAGGTTTTGGAAGTGTCTTTGGTTGGACAGTGAATTTTGGGAGGAGATGCTCGGTGTTACGTTTGAGGCCTGTTTGCGTGATGCGTCAGGTTGTTTGGCAACTACAGGCAGCAAATATTTTCTTCAAACTGGAACTGCGTGTATAAGTGGTTTGGGTAAGCGGCAGACCTATTCGTTGACCTTGGTGTCATGTGAAATGTTTTGCATTTGTCAAATGCCCTTCGGCCTGTTTGTTTTGAAATTTGATTGGTTGAGTGGGTTTTTGCTTAAACCGGTGGTCGTTTGAAATTTGTTTGAAACATTTCGACAGCACTTGGACGTTAAATATTTCATTGCATGCACTTTGCTCGTTTGCTTCAATTAATGGGTTACTTTATACAACCGCAAATGGGATGTTCATAATCTTTTTCAACTTGTGACCTCTGGGAACTTTGCTGGGAACTTTGCTGGGAACTTTGCCGACCGAATCTGCCTGAAACTCGCTTAGAGTTCGACGCTGCCTGCATTAAGCACAGAAGAAGAATGGAAACGTTGTCAAGAAGCCATCAAAGAAGCTCCCACTGATATGCCGGGTTTCACGTCACCACCCAGAAGTAAGGTTTGATGACGAGTGCAGGCAAGCGCACGCACCTAAACAAGACGCCTATAAGGTGACGCGGCATCGGACAACGAGGGCTGTTCGTGAACTCTACGAACAGACAAGAAGGGAAGAGCACCGGCTTCTCAGAAGGAGGAAGAAGGAACATGAGAAGCGCGCGGTCGAGGAAATGGAAAGGTGTAATGGACGGAATGAAGTCCGAAAGTTTTACCGAAAGGTAAAACAGCTATTCGGAGATTACAAGGTTCGGACCAGGGCCTGCCGGGACCAAAACGGACAACTGTACTGAGAATCTGGAAGGATCGTTTCTGTAGACCCCTTAACGGCGATGAAGGCCCAAATCCCGCTGTTAGGCAGAATGTTCCACTCAATTTGGACGATGATAGACAAGCATTCCGTTCCCCCGACTTAGACTAGGTGAAGATAGCAATGTCCAAGCTGTAGTCGAATAAAGCTGCTGGAGCGGACGGACTGTCCCCAAAACTATTTAAAGCAACCGAAGATGACCTGGTTGGGGGCATGCACCAGCTCATCTGAAAGATATGGTCGGAGGAAAGCAGGCCCGATGAGTGGAATCTCAGCATCGTGTGCCCAGTCCACAAGAAAGAAGACCCTCTTGACTGCGCCAATTATCGAGGGATCAGCCTTCTTAACATTACCTACAAGATCCTTTCTACCGTTTTAGGTGAGCCTAATGTCCACAACCTGAAAGGTCCCTGTCAGTGTAGTTTCATGCCTGGGAAGTCCACGATAGACCAGATCTTCACTTTTTGGCAAATCCTGGCAAAGACCCATGAAGTGCAAATCGACACCCACCACCTATTCTTCGATATTAAGGCCGCATATGACAGTGTGCATAGAGACGAGCTATACAGTGCCATGTCCAGTTTTGCCATTCCTACCAAACTCGTCAGATTGTGTAGGATGACAATAGAGAACTCTTACGGCTCCGTCAAGGTTGATAACGAACTCAACCCGATCTTCAATGATAAAAAAACAAACGAGACGACGCACTTTCATGTGACTTCCTTAACATCTTCCTCGAGAAGATCGTGCGTAACTCACAAGTCAACACCAGAGGCACGATCTTCCAGAAGTCAGTTCAATAGCTAGCTTACGCTGACGACATTGACTTGATTGGACGAACACAGCGAGCCGTCAATGAAGCCTTTGCTGGCATTGAAGCGGAAGCTGCTAAAATGGGTCTGGTGGTGCATGGTATATGCTGTCATCAAAAAAGGACACACAACATCGACGGTTCGGACAGAGCGTCACACTTAGCAGCAAGTGGTAGTCAAGTTTTTTTCCGACTCCAAGCGAATCCAACCCGGTGTGCAAGTGTCGCACTCTACCCACTACGCCGCGGCGGCCACATTCGATCGCTCCAAAAGATGATCGAATTTTCCACCGACCTATAGACCTTTGTCGAAACACCACAACGCAGAATTGTTTCCACAATCCCTTAGACCAGTATTCGATGAATTCTTAGAGAGTTACAATCTACAAATTTATTCATTTTTGCGAGTGAACGCAGAAAATCCACCGATCATTCTGCTAGATCAATGTCAAGGGAGATTAAGGCGTTAAGAAATTTCGCCATCTCGGTTCTCTAAACGCCAGCTTCAACATGACGTGGTTTCGATACTTATCGATTTAAAACTGATTCACCAACACTTTGATCCGTAAACAGAGCTCAAGTGAAGCTAGCACCGCTGTCATCCTCGCTCACAGCTCGTAGAGCACGCAACAAGTTGGCACGCCTTAGCATAAACAATTCTGGCTTCACCAACACATTGATCCATGAACAGAGCTCAAATAAAGCTAGCACCCCTGTAAACCCCGTTCACAGCTCGTAGAACACGCAACAAGTTGGCACGCCTTAGCATAAACAATTCTGGCGCGACGACCTCATGGCGCCTAGATGACAGCTCTGCAGCCTGCGTAGCTTCCACCTGTCAACCGGGCGGAAGTCGCACACACTGACTCCAAGTCAGATCTGGTTCTCGAATCCTCACTCACACAGTCGATTCATTAAAATGCGAAATCCACCGACCAGCAAGCACTCTCCATAAGAACCGCCAGAGAGAAAGGCCTCAGAACCCGATAGAGATCAAATGGACGCGTCACTCGACCACAATATGTATCTGGAATAATTAATCCGAGACAATTAAAGCACTGGACCATGGCTAGCAGCAGCAGCAGCAGACAAAAGCAGAAATTGCAGCTGTGCCACGAGTGCACGACCACCCCACCAGAAGAAGCAAACTAGTTTACGTTAGATTCAGGGAGATACTGCACCATGTTGGCCAGAGCGCCAACTCCTCCCAACGTACCCATGAGATACTTTTACTTTTCCCCCCACCCAACTGCTTGTGGCGTGGGGAGGGCAGACATTTCAAAATCAATATTTCAACTTACTTCTCGATGTAATCGCTGTCCACTTCTTTCTTGATCTTTTCCTCGTTCGAGCTCGAACTGACGATGGTCGTTGTATCTGAAACGAGAGAGCAGAGAGAAAACGGCAAAATTAGTACAACAGAAATTAAGACAAGATACACATCGATCGCCGAGGGAGTGCTGACCGAAGGCAATTAAACCTAATCCCGAACACGCAATCAAATCGCAGAGTTCATAGACTCCACACACGCACACCTCCTGAGAGATATTTTTGGCCACGGAAGCACCGTGTCGCGGCCCACAAGACGCAGACAAACGCACTGGCTTGGTCGGCAGACAGAGAGAGAGTTTGTGTGTATAGTTGCTGAGTCGTAAAACCTCTAATTGGCGGTTAATTCAATGCAAAGCTACAAGTTTGTCAGCAAACACTTTCCAGTTTCGACAGATAGACGCTGCCCGTACGACTGGGTGGTGTCCGAATGGACGGCAATTAAGATTCAGGCATCGGACCATTTTGCAGTCGTGTCGCGGAGTCGCGTGCTGTCCGTGAGTTATGCCCGTTTGGCTGCAGAAACTCGTTTGCATTTTCGGTTTCGACACGAGTTCTGATAAATAATTCAGGAGATTTGCAACAATGAGCGAGCTTTCATCTCCGTGTGGCAGGTTTTTTATTTTGATGATGGCTGGTTACTCAGAAGCCGAACTACCTGCCGTCCAGGGTTTGCGATTAAAGGCGATTTCGAAGGCTATCCGGCAATTAAATATACGGATGGGTAAATAACTCACAGAATTCAAGCGTTAAATTGACGTGTACTCTCATGCGAGCCAGTCGAGATGGGTTTGAATGGCCAAGCAGCAGCTGTGTTGCATAAGGCCGCGAAGAACCGGAATGGAATCGCATGACTTGTGCCGGCTGAGTCAGATTTCGGTGATTTTCGAGGTTTTCTGTGAATCTCTGTCAAGAAGCATGGATTACTCAGATCGTATCTGGTGACAATTTTAAGTGGGGTCACACAAGGTTGTGGTATAACAACTGTTTGTTTTTTTAAGTAACAGTAGTTCACCGGTGTGTCACATTATTGGAATTTTTTCGTTCCATAATTTAAAGCAGAAGTTCGGAAGGCATTTGCCGCAGCTTTGCAGAAGTTTTGGAGTACGAATCTCAGGTACGGCATACAACAAAGTACCAAAAATCGAAGGACAGATTGTGTTTTTAGACAAAAAGGCGTTTATTTGTCTATGAAAATGCATGGATCACAGTGCATGGCATTCTCATTCCAGAGGTGGTTTAAAGAATATATTTCAAACCTTTACAGAGAGATTTTGAAAATTTGGGGGAAATTTTTTGGAATTGGATTCGATGCAGGATTTGTTTAAATGAACATAAGATGATATTACATCAACGGAAACACACGCTGGCAAATTCAACACACGCCACAACGATGACATCGATTCAGCAAGTCTACCGAACCACACATCGATCACTGAATCGCAACATCAGCAGTGTTCCCAAACAACTTCCCACACAGCAACAATTAGGTATTTAAGGCAGACGTAAGATACGAAGGTTGCCTTTTCTTTCAGGCTTGGGCAACCTTAGTGTTGCAATCTGGCAATTGCCAGCTCTTTCGTAAAGTTTCACATTTTTGAGGTTATACGTACTCAGAACGTTTTGACATACGAGCACTATTTGTGCTGTTTACAGTAACTTAAAAGATTCATCTCACCCAAAAAATGGAATTAAATCGTGAAATTTTTCGAGCGATTATTTTTACAATTTTCGACTTGGATTAACTCAACAACAGTGCATCGATGAATTTAAATCAATTTTTGACGATGAAGCTCCATTAAGGACCAGTGTTTATCGATGGTATGGTGAATTCAACCGAGGTCGTAGTTCACTCCAAGATGAATTTCATGAAGGTCGTCCAAAATCAGTTGTTGTTCCGGAAACCATTGATGCTGTGGCCCAACTGATATTCCAAGATCGTCATGTGACCTATCGTGAGATTGAGACAACCTTAGGCATAAGTGGGACCAGCATACATTCAATATTGCATGAACATTTGACCGTCAAAAAAATTTATTCGCGTTGGATCAAACACAATTTGTCAATCGCTCAAAAAAAGGCTCGTTTTGATTAGTCGAAAGAAATGCTCCAAAAATACGATCGCGGTGCTTCGAAACACGTCTATGACATCGTGACAGGTGATGAATCGTGGATTTACGCGTATGAGCCCGAAAGTAAGCAGCAGTCGACTGTATGGGTGTTTCAAATTGAGCCAAATCCAACAAAAATTGTTCGCGCACGAAGCACTTCCAAGCAAATGTTCGAGTGTTTTTTTCGGAAAAAAAACTGGACATGTCGCAACCGTACCACTAGAACAACGCAGAACAGTCAATTCTGAGTGGTACACAGTTGTCTTCCAAGAAATCAGGAAAACCAACCGCCGAAGATGGATCACTCTTCACCACGACAATGCGAGCTCTCACACATCGGCTCAAACAACTGCATTTTTGAACACTTAAAACATCGCAAAGTAAAAAGGTGGCTGAAAGCGCATAATGTCGATCCCATGACCTGGCTCTCCCAATCTCCAGGCCTTCATCCTCTGGAGAACCTGTAGGGAGTTGTGAAAAAGTCCCTTGAAGCTGAAAAAGCAAAAAATAAAGAAGAGTTGTGGAGCAAAATTGTAACGAAACTTAAGTGTGAATGGTGAGTGCTACGGTGAGATGATATCCAACTTTTTTTGCCCAAAATGTAAGAGCTTGACTTGCATGACATGTGGTTTCAACGGTGCCATATGCCACACAGCACGCGCAACAATGGACTTATTGAGAGGCGAGTTCGGGGAACAAATTGCTGACACAAGGACTTCTGATTGTCCATGAACACATTCTCTAGCAATAAACTTAAGGCCTCCCACCGTTTTGCTGATTAAGATAGGTCTTGCTGCCCTGTTCTACCATCTGAATTGTAGTTCTGCTGAATTGTGAAAAAGGCCCTTGAAGCTGAAAAAGGGAAGAAATAAAGAAGAGTTGTGGAGCAAAATTTAATCAACTTGGTACCCCATACCGACAAGTTTTGTCCGTAAGTGTATACACACTCAAGTAAAAGGGACGCGCACGCCGAAATTATAGAAAAAGAGGGGTGGATTTGAAATGACTGTGGATTGTAATGAGGGGGGAATTGATTGGAAAAAAACATTCTATACCCATGTAGTGCGACTAAACAAGTCTCCTTACTTTACTGTAAGTCCGAATGAGGGCTTTATAGTGAACTAAGGGGCCTTCCTTGCTAGGCACTCGCAAAATAGGAGATTTCTTGAAGGGAAGGAATGCAATTGACTAATTGATTTATTATTATTGTGGTCACCGTGGCGTATTGGGTAGAGTGCGACACTCACACGCCGAAGGGTCTAGGTTCGATTCCCAGCTCAACACCAATTTTTCGAATTTTCCACGGCACCACCTCTTTCGAGCTGCTGACAACCCTCAAAGAGTATTAACTGTCTAAGAAAGCTTCTCTAACTTCGCCATTCGGAGTCGGCAGGAAACTGCAGGTACCTTCTACTCGTGAGAGAACAGTAGCGCGCACAACACGAGTAGTTGATGAGCAAACTAGGCTCTGGTTCCCCTTTATACTGTAGCGCCAACAATTATTATTATTTATTATTGCAACCGAATGGAGTCTCATCATTTCGCATTGTTTATGTTCCCATAACTCTTATCGCTCGCTGTTGAATTCTACTCAGTGTTTCCAAGGAGGACTTGGCACGTGATCAGATAAGAGCGGCATACTCAAGCTTTGCGCGACCTTGAGCCATGCATATTTTAGCCAGATCGAATAAAGTGAAAAATTTCTGTCATCGTTTTTGAAAGCTAAACATTTCGGGGCATTTTTGGCGATCAGAAATATGTGATTGTTCCAAAGAAGTGTTAAGTTGATGGTTGTTCAAAAGAAGTGTTAAGTTGGTGAATATGTTGGTACTAGTCAGTTGTTCAGAGCCCTCCAGCACCTCAACGGGAATAAATCACTTTCGTCTCGTGCTGCGATAAGAAGGGATGGAGGGAAATAGCGCGATGGAAAACGCCATGGAGGGGGTCATTAACAAATAGCAACATAGGCACAAAATGGTTCCCAAAGTGAAAACTCAAATTGATCGTAATTTGTGTCTAAGTGGAACCCAAGTGAGTCATGAACTCGACATATCGATGGAACATACAAAACGCATACTGAAAAATTAGCTTGGGCCCAAACCATTGAAGTTACAAAAAACACTCAACAGAAAAAGATTAGAATCGAAAGAGTGAGGGGATATCTTCGCTTGCAAGAAATTTCTTTACAATGAGTCGTTATTTGTTGCCGAACAATATATTAATAAACAAAATAAAATAGTAAACTCGCCAGAGAGGTCGGCCGGAAAGTCACTCCTTCGAAACACCAGAAACCAGACGGAACTAATGGTGATTGCTTTGGCTGCCCATAATCATTCTCCGCTCGTAATTTTGGACCGCAATAACAAAATTCATGCAACTAAACAAAGTGAAATTGTCAGTATCCAAGCCATGGGTCGGAGAAGGCGGACGCTTCAACAAAACTTGGAACCGTCTCGCAAAACGTGCCCCAACCAAGTTTGGTAAATGTTGAAAACTACTAAAATGAATTAAAAATGGATCTACAATATTTTCAAACACGAAATTTATCAAATAATAAAGCATTCTAAGAAGTTTTGAGTTTGAATCATTTACCCTGTAAAAAAAACAGCATATACTTTCGCCCTCCTACTTCCACACGTGTCAATGACTCTGTACATCTCTTTTCCGCTCCTACGAGTTAGCCAACAAGCAATGTTGAAAGCAGAGCTTAGGATGTGTAGCAGCACAACACACAACTCTGTTCGGTTCACTAAACAACCAGTTGTGAGCCACAAAAATTTTAGTCGAACCAATTGTTTATTTATAAATTGTTCCATCGCTTGCTGTTGAGGCCCCACCCGCACTCGACTCACAAACTTCGGGAGGAATGTCACCACCACAAAGTCCTTTTGTAAACAAACACATCAGCTGCAATTAGAAGGGGGCTACAAATCTCTCATTTATCTCTCACAAAACAACGGCTCACTCAATAGCGTTCCTGTAATCCCACAAATCTCAATTTGTCAACTCTTCCCCAAAACACTTTATCTGTGAAAATTCCCCTTCACAGAGAGCTCTTAAGTGCCCCACCTTCCGCCCCTGGCTTCTGTCACAAACAGCCAAGCATCGCGCTGTCCAAAGTGTCAGCCAACTAACACATTACGAAAGTCATCATTCCCCCCTGATTTTCGTTAATCCAAAGTGATTTCCCCACTAAATCCCATCAATCGAAATGAACAGAGTTAATTAAAAGCAAATAAAGTCACTCCCGGCTCGGGTCCCGCATCCGCAGCCCCTTCCAGCATCAATCAACGACAAGTCCAAATCAAATTACGATTTATTTACTTTTTCCGCTCAAAACACAGTCCCAGCCGCCCCCGATTCGTTCCAGAGGCTGAACAATGGGACTCACTGGCCCGTCTCTCCCCTGTTGCCGACCAGCGCAACCAAAGCACATTGCACGAACTGAGTGACGTCTTACAACACACACAACGTGGGAGCATGTTTGCAAGAAGTAGCGAAAGCAACAGCCTGGGGGGCTTGCCTCCGGTGACATAATTCTCTTTCCCTTATTTGATGCACTAGGCAGCGAAAGGAAATGTGCATTGTCTGGGGTTTCGCTTCGTTTCGCTTTTCTGGGACACGTCAGCTTCACGCGGTGTCACATTGTGACAAAGCTCGTGTCACTTGCGATTGCTTTGGCCACAATCCGATTAGCACCGGAGTTGTGGGACGTCACGTGGAATTTGATGCCCATGGGCTTAGAACTCCAGGAAGCTGCCAAAGTTTGCCCTCGATTCGATGCTTCACCAGTCACCGCAGAAGAATGCGCTCGGAATCCGCGGAATGTCGAAATAATTGCCGCCAATTATCGATTGGAATGCACTTACGGGGAGTGCGCGCGTGAATGAAGCGAATCTAGTCGAGCTGCAGCTGCGGCCTGGTTCGTGATTAAACGATCAGCGAAATGCCACGCTCGCGCACCGCTCACAGGAAGTTGCAATTGAAATTCTTCAACTTGGACGGTTGGGAATGTGTTGGTGTTTTTTTTTTTTTTGCTTCTCTTTCTCCCTGCCCCTCTCAATCTTTTGCAATGAATGGAGTGGCAGTAGCAGCGCGATGGAAGAAACAACCACTTTTGACATAAATAGGCATTTCATATCGTGGGGGGGGCAGGAGGCACAACATGCCGACGGATTATGAGCGAACAGTGAACTTCAGCGTCGAGCCTTAAAAGGAAGTGACAATGTTATTAGAATTGAAATGACGAGAACCGATAATGGGTTGTTGTGTAGTTCCACGTGGGGTGCCACAGGAATACCAATGCGGTGCGTTACTCTTTTCGGTCGTGTAAAGCATGGTGATTAACACGCTAAATTGGCGTGGGTGTGGTTTGACATTTACGGAGATTGACAACGCAAATGGTGTTACAAGCAGGCACGTCGGAGGAATGAAGAGAACAGTAGTTTTGAGTAATTGGACTGAGTTTCATCAGAAAATCAAGCAAGTCTGCGGTTAAAGCAGAAATATACCGAATTCTTCGAAATTCCTCTTTGAGGTTCGAACCTTGACTTCGTCTTAGCTCGGGGAAATAATCTTGTGAAGAACGATGACGTGGAACTGGCCCGCCATAAGAAAGCAACCACTTGGCAAGTTATGTTCCCCGGCTAAGTACATTTAGAGGAGGGAATTTTTTTCAATCTGACAGGGGATCAAGAGGAAATGGATTGCATCTCGGTTGCAGTGGAATTTCTTCTTTCGAAATCGATTCCACGGTAAAACCACAACCGACTTGCACTGTCATCACCCAACCATTACCCAACACATCGTCATTACCATGCTAATCGACGTTATTGACACTAATGTCGAGCTAATCCTCGATCTCGTTGAGGTCTCCCTAATGACAGTCGACACCCAGGCTCACTAAGCCACCTGAAGTCATTCCGAATTCATTAGTGCCGCCGGATAGCAGAGCCGTGTGTGCAAATGAACTCTGCAACTGCAAGAGAAATCGATCTTCATCAGACGTTCCCAGGCCGACGGCAGTCCTCCCGGCGAGCCTGCACACCGTGCCGCAGTCACTTCTAATCAAGTCCGCTCCAGCATTTCATTAGACCGCCGCCGGTGTTATGATAATTTGCACAGCTGTCATTACACTCATGCACTGCTGCCGCGACGGATAGAGCCTGCGGTCGCAAGAGGTGTAAGGAAGCCCCAAACGTCGCGTCTGCGACGCTTGGATGCAGTTCTCACGCATGTCGCCAGGACATGCTTCGGTGGCTCCTCCCGGGCAGAGTGGGAATTTATTCGTCGTTCCCCTGTCACATTTGAATGTCTGTCAGGCGAACTTCTTGAATTACACGAGGTGGAGCTGAATCTCCTTGCACTCCCCATCGAATTCTCGGCCGCTGGTGCTGCTTAGGGGCAGGTGTTTTCTCGCAACCGCAAACTGGAGCAGTTGTCCATGGGATAATTGACACTTGTGGTGGCAGCGCGGAGGTACACATATTAATTGACTGCGCAGTGCTCCAGTTCGGTTTCGAGGTCAGTCGAGAGCTGGTTGAGTGTGTTTCGAGGAAGTTGTAGTGATTTATGCTGAAGTTGGGTGAGCGGCGAGTTTATTGAGGAGTGCGTTAAGTGCTGGACACACGAGTGTGAGTTGGGTGCTCGAGAAGTGACCGGCAAAAGCTTGACCTTGGGCGGTTAACAAATTGTCCGACAAGCGGCGTACAACTTGAGCGAGAGCACACTCGTAAGTGGTGACATGCGAGTGCATGTGACTGCTGTCTTTTGTTGTTTCGTTACAAAGTTCAATGTGAGACTTGTCTGTGATCTACATATGCTCTGGTCTTAACCAACATTGTGTCTCTGAATGTGAGGCGATCGTGTCAGTCGGGAGATTGCCATCGTAAGTGGGTCGAGACGGTGGCTAGACGAAGTTCTTGATGAAATATCGCCAGACAGAGATTTGTTAGTCACTGACAATGAACCGGATTGGAGCAGTTGATCGAAACTTGTGTTCCGTCTGCCCGCCCACACAGGCCCTGATCAAAATTGTCCCTCGTTGCCCGTTTCTACCCAATATTTGCCACTAAGGCCATTCATCTTTGAACGAAATTAATTGCAGCCATTTAGACTGATTTCGAATTCAACTTTGGAATCTTTTGGGTTGTTTTGACTAAGCACCTCGCGTCCGACTGTCATTTCTGTCAAAAGCCACCAGCATGGCCGTTAACGGAGCTGCTACTGTCAGATCAGCATTTTATGGAAATCACGAGTTGTCAAAACATGATCTAGCATAATGTCGATACAGCATTCCAGAGGTTTTCAACTCGTTAATTATATTTCTTCCCTAATGAAGATCTTTCGGTGTGATAGGTATGCTGGGTGCGGGTTAGAGTGCTCGCGGTGGGAGTGTCGATGAATGAGACAGCGTGCTCTGCTTGGGGGCCATTCAAATGAAGAGTGTTGAGGTTTTCACTATTAATCTTTTCCGAATGAATTTGGAACTCGAGGGAAAGTGAAAAAACATAAATTATGCCTTCGGCAGGTTTGAAATGTAATCAACGGAGGCAATGTCATCGAAACGTTCTCTTTTATGTAATGAATGGGCAATTAGACAGTAAGTTTGAGGGTTAAACAAAAATGGTTTAAGTTTCCTTAGGGTTTTAAGTGCAGAGATCACATCCGTATCACTTTTTAAAGTGACAACGGGAACACTGATAGAGAAAAGACCATCTTGTGGCCGGATGGCGGCTAAAAGTCACAGGTTTCGAGGGAGCCTGACTGGAAGTGACAGCTCACCAGAGACTATATTCTGGTACCACGGGAAGTGAGGAGCCCCTGGAACTTCGATTTCAGCCTGACCTAGCGGTAGGCCCCTTTATGGGAGTATTGTGGTGGCTGTGGTTTACCACCTAACATCGCGGGTAGAGTCGAGGATAGTGTACTGTGCTGACTGGTCTAGTTGGTTGTTCACCCAAAAACTAGGCAAGACGGCTAGGGGACTATCCCTTCTCAGTATGGAGTTGCATTCCCAACCGGGCCCTGCGACACAGAGAAAGGAAGAGGCCTCACATCAAACCAAGGTGGGGTAATTGCCCCTCAAGCATGATCTCATTTTGGGACTAGGGTGACTAAGGCGTTTAGTCTTGCGTTATCTACAACTCTTGGGAAAATGAACCCCGTGATATAAGCCCTTAAGGCAGGTGATCGCGTAAGCCCAAATCCCACATCTACAAACAAAAGCAAACAATTTGAAAAAATGTGGCAAGTCACTTCTCAGCAGAGTCTCCCTTTAAAACCGATTAACCTTACCCTGCGATGCTCAAACTACCTTAATCCACTTTAAAATATACGTTTTAAGTCAGTCAAATATGCCTCTGTAACTATGATGAGCTCTTCCTTTGAGTGAATTTCTGCCCGGCCAATCAAATGTTCAAGTTTTTGAAAGAAAAAGAAGGTTTCGCCAGAGGTGTGCTGGATTAAGCAGCGTTCAGTTGCCTTATTCGGTCTTGGTAACGTATGATGGAGGCAGAGGCAAGTGGCTGGTCTAGGTGGAAGCGAACTTTGTTCTTCACTTAATGCGCCTATTCTTTCATTTTTTCAGCGTCGAATCGGCCGAATAATTCAACCTAGTGGAGGTCTGTGGCCTAGCTCTTGGTAGTCAATATACGTCGGAACTCAAAAAACATAGAAAACCATAATAATCGCCTGCAACGTCCGGTAAATGTATAGTTTGAGTTTGGACACCAAACGAAATCATACAGGTGCAAATCTAGGGAATTCCCTGAATGGGACATTATTTGACCAATTTGGCAGTGATTCAATTTCAACAAATTGGTCTGAAATGGATTCAAGAAATCGGCATAAAACAACCATGTGGTGGCTTTGCCCTCTTCCAGTCCAGTCGAACTGGATCACATCCACAAAACGTCGATTATCTCATTCTAAACTATTCTCTGGTTTTTGATTTCCTTAAAAAAAAAACACAAAAAAGCGGAAACTACTTTCGATTCCGCTTGAACAGCGCCACACTCTGCTCTGAAGTGGGATTGCGTCTAACATATCATGCTCCAAGAAATCTTTAAAGATATCTCCTGTCGCCACCGTGGAGTCTGCGAAAGAATGGGTTGTTGTATAATGTGACAAAATAGGACATCACCACGGCTTTGCTTATCGAAAACAGACGTTCCATCAAAGTCTCTTTCTTCTTTGATTAGCGCTACAACAAACAACATCTGCCTCCAATTGCGCACTTTAAGTTGGTTGAGGTCCTTCTTCACCTCCATATGTGCGTCACCTCAGTTTATGCCATCCTCTGTTGCGTTGTTGGGTCTCAAAGACTCGGATTCAGGGACTTTTCGGGCCACAGCATTGGTGTCCATACGCTCTACACAGCCTAACTATATTAAGCGTTGTATCCGAAGGCGCTTCGCAAGCCACATGCAGCCTAAGCCCAGGCAGGTTGTTTAATTATATCCACCAAGTGCCATCAACGCACATAAAATTTGCTCGCAGAATTTTTCTCTCAAAAATATTAAGGGCTTCATCGCGGCACCTTGAGGAACGTTGACGTTTCTGCGCCGTAAAGCAGAACTGAGATAGTTAAATTGAATTGCAAAGGCAGTTTAGTTCTTCGGGAAAGGACTTAACGAATCACTCAATACGTCCCGGGACATTTAGGGGGCGTCACTAGTAAAAATTATTACTTTAAGCGACGCACTCTATATGTCCCGGGACTTATTGAACGATATGTTATGTACTCAATTGCCTCTTGGATCCAAAGAAACCAAGTGAAATTTTGGAGCCACCACCGCAGGAGAAGAACACTCATAGTTGCCTAATTTAGTAGTGAACATAAGCTGCTCTGTGAGCGTAACTTTTGAACTGTTTTCAAGGAAAACTTAAAAGGTAGTTGCCTAATTTCGCAGTGAACATAAGCTGCTCTGTGAACGTGACTTTTAGACTGTTTTCAAGGAAAACAATCTTCGTAGATTGGAATGCACAACCTGTGTTTTGTGCTTCTGAGCGCCCACTTAATCCTTTCTCGATCGATGTGAATTGCACAAAGGAATAAAAAGAGCATTTCAAGAGGATAATTGGACAGTTTTCAGTGCTCTATGCAGAAATCATCGACATTGTTAGTCATTCCTAGCAGGCACCTGTTACTACTTCGAATTCCTTAAATACTCAGACACAGCATTCTCTACTTGAATGGGCAAATCACGTTCAGCCGAATTTTGGAAACACGATTGCAAATCCTTGGTAGCTTGTTAAATAAAAAGTCCTCAAACAAGTGCCAATTCAACGACTAAACTGACCAAGCTACACAGTGCAGCAATGCTTCATTCAAGATGATCTTTGAATCCCAGATACGCTTCCGACGTATCAGGATGAAGTCATTATAATAATAATTGTTGATGCTACAGTCCAAATGGGGACCAGGGCCTAGCTTGCTCATTAACTACTCGTGTTGTGTGCGCTACAGTTCTCTAACGAGTAGAAGGGACCTACAGCTTTTTGCCGGTTCCGAGCGGCGAAGTTTGAGGAGCTTTCTTTGACATTTATTACTCTTTGAGTGTTGTCAGCAGCTCGAAAGAGGTGGTGCCGTGAAAAATTCGAAAAATTGGTGTTGAGCTGGAAATCGAACCTTGACCCTTCGGCGTGTGAGTGCCGTACTCTACCCACTACGCCACGGCGACCAGATTATAGATGCAAAATAGCAAAATTTTGCTGGCTTTGTGAATAAACCAAAAATATCTGCACCTCTCTCTCTGCAGATTTTTGGTACAATTCCTTAAGATTTCCTTTAATACCCGCAAACGCTTCATATCCAGCCCTTTGCTGGACCAATCACGTCAATGTCGTTCGCGTCTGATAGCAGTTTTAGGGATTTTTGGAAGATCGTGGCTCTTGCGAGTGCGTTTTGCACGATCTTCTGTAGTGTGACAGAGAAAGAAGAAAGTTACATGACGGCGTGGCCTTGACTTAAAAAGCTTCAGCGAGTTCAGAAGCGATCTTGACAGAGCAGAGATAACGTTTTATTGCCCTGCATAGCTATATCAAAGCTAGACATGGCACTGTACAACTCTTCTCTATGCACGCTGTCATATGCAGGCTTGAAATCGGCGAATGGGTGTTAACACAAAAGAGGCGCCACTAACAAGAAAAAATATTAAATTAATAATTTGTTTTAGTGGCGCCCCCTAGATGCCCCGGGACTTATTGAGTGATGAGTTAAGGGTAGATTTGCATCACTTAGTTGTTTGCACAGAATTTATGTGAAGATTTGGTCAGCGTTGGCCGCCGTGGCGTAGTTAGTAGAGTGCGACGCTCACATGCCGAAGGGTCTAGGTTCGATTCCCGGCTCAACACCTCGAATTTTTCACGACACCACCTCTTTCGAGCTGCTGCCAACACTCAAAGAGTAATTACTGTCTAAGACAGCTTCTCTAACTTCGGCGTTCGGAGTCGGCAAAAAACTGTAGGTCCCTTCTACTCGTGAAAGAACAGTAGCGCACACAGCACTAGTAGTTGATGAGCAAGCTAGGCCCTGGTCCCCCTATGGACTGCCGCGCCAATAATTGTTATTATTATTTGGCCAGCGTTAGACTTCCCCGGCCAGAAACCGCTCTGGAAATGGTCTATTAGGTTTTTAAAGAAGAACTTGGACTATCTTGAAAAGTCCTTGAATTCGGGCCATTGAGACAACGCAATGGAGGACGGCCGAGACTAAGGTGGCGCATATAAGTGAAGGAAGACCTCAACCAACTTGGATGGCGGAACTGGAGGCAGCTGGCGAAAGATCGTCTTGGCTTGAGGGGTATATTGGTTGAGGCTCAGGTCAACTCCGGATTGTAGCGCTACAAGAAGAAGTACAAGTTTGGACGATCACAGAAAACGCACACAGACTGCACGCGTTTGATGATGTCACTTTTTAATCAGAAATAAATGCAGTTGACCAAGTTTAACTTTTCATGAATCGATCATTTGACAAGCACTGATGCGATGCTTTGTGAATAGCGAATAAATTGATGCATTTTCCCCATCTGCAGCTGCCTTAAAAAGCTCTGCAAACAATTTATCTGCACAAGTAGTTTTATTCGCCTTAAGTCTCGACGTTGCTATGTAGACTTCTTACATTCTGGAGAGTGGAGCATTCTGCCTGGCAGCAGTATTTGTGTTCTCATCGCCCTTCAAGAGACTGCAGAAACTACTCCACAGTTGGAACTATTTACCACTTGTTGACATGTACCGTAATTTCTGCAAAACAACATTTTCTTCTACAAGCAATTAAACTCACACCACCTTGATTTACCAGAATTCATTAGCTTCCAGCTGTGTTGCAATGTTGAACAGGCTTGCGAATTTGCATGCAACCATCAAGTGTTTAGATTTCTGCACTTGTATGCATGACTCGTGAAATCAAATGATAACTGACACGTGGTCGCTGTCATTCCAAGCTACATTTGATATGTACCGCATCCTTTTAATTGTGAAAGCGCCAACGAGTCTACCCTTTCAGCGAATTTCATTTGACGTTCGCCGGTGTGATTTCAATTCAGAAACCAATTATCTTTCTGTTTACCTTTGCTCACTCAATCCCGTCGCAAGCGCGCTGCTCTCTGCGGTCCCCGCGGTGCTTAGACAATTTATTTTGCCAGAAAGGAAGTCAGTCCCAATTATCCCGGATGACATTCATTTTCCGGGCAAGGTTCTGCTGAATAATTTTGTAAATTATTAATTCACCTGTCAGTGCGACAGAAGGACCGCTTTGTAATTTACTGTTTGGACACACTCCACGGGCAACCGACAAAACAAAATTCTAATCAAACAGCACGTGAATGATGACATTACCGTTTGACAAGCACTGATGCGATGCTTTGTGCTGCGTGGAAGCGAATAAATTCATTGACTGTCCTTAAGAATGTTTTTCTGGCAAATTATTGCGGCCGCTACTGTTGGCGGGTGACAGATGTGCGAGAGGAGAATTCAAAGCAAACAATTCTGACAATGGGGGTGTTCACAGCGTCAGAGAATAGAAGATGACTTCGAATCAAGCTGATGTCACCGGTTTCCTGGAGTGGAAACTGCGAGAGAATCACGTTCCGGCAAACATGGCAATCACTGGGGCGTGCTTGTACTTGTCACACTTTGGGAAACGCGACGGTGATTCCATAAGTCAGCGTTTGTCGTGCCGAACAGATCTTCAATTGGTACCGTCGGCGCTGAGTCACACTGGCAATTACATTTCGATTCATCCAGCAGGTAGGCACAGCCAATTACCAGCAACAGCACATCCACTCGGAGCCAATTGAACAGATCGAAATGGATTTCGTACGATAATCAAAGTGATCTCTTGTTCACCGGATTACCCTCGCGCGGTGGAGACGCATTACATCAGACAATCACACGGCAGCAGAGCACTTGAAGTCGGGGGGAACCTTGAGAGGTTTTGATCAAAGCGTCCGATCAAGGCCAACCGAGATGGAGAGGAGGAACAAAGGCCAGATTCATCATGCAAGCAAACAAGACTCCACCAAAACCACTCACACGTCAACACGCTCGGTCTTCCTCTCTCCAAAATATGGAACTACTGTCTAAGGCGAAGGGGGCTAGGGGCCAACCAACACCCAAGCGATTTAAGCACCAAATGGATGCTGAAGCTGCTACTGGAGAAATTAGCACAAATCGTGAGACGAACTTCCGATCTGAGTAGAATTTGATTCGAGGATTACGTTTCGTAATCGCTTTGTTTTGCTTCGCTCCTCCAGCGATGGGGGGTTGGCACGTAGGCGGCCACAAGGTAATTATTTACATTTCAATGGCGGCACGTACACGAGCGAAGTGTGCTGGTGTCTATCGGTTAATTGATGTGAGTAACTTGTGAAGAATGTTTATTGCTGTGCCGGAGTGGAGTTGGGTTATTGTTCTCTGATTGACTCGGGGCTGGACAGGCGGACATCACGCGGCAGTTGCTACGAATATTCTTATGAGGGATTATTTAAATTTTTTCTTCAAGGAAATGATTAATGGCTTGAGACTGTGTTTTCTTTGAAGCAAATCATATGGCTGTTAGGGTGGGCGGTCCATCCCTTTAAGATTAACAGACCTTCAAATAGTCCTTGGTTCTTATTCTTGGAACTTCTTCTTCTTGACGGACTTCCCAAAATTGTCCTAAAGCCTTGCATTCAAAATATTGAAGGCTGTCACATGAGCAACGGCTTTATTATAATTAATAATTGTTGGCGCTACAGTCCACAGGGGGACCAGGGCCTAGCTTGCTCATCAACTACTCGTGCTGTGCGCACTTCTGTTCTCTCACGAGTAGAAGGAAACTACAGCTTTTTGCCGGTTTCGAACGGTGAAGTTTGGGAAGCTTTCTTAGTCAGTTATTACTTGTCAAGTGTTGTCAGCAGCTCGAACGAGGTGGTGCCGTGAAAAATTCGAAAAATTGGTGTTGAGTTGGAAGGCTTAACAACGGCTTAAGAACGGCTTAATATCGGCTTTAAATTGCAAAAGTTTAAAAGCTGTGTGAATAGAGCAATCTGCTAATCTAATTCCCCTAGACCTGTAACTCACGGATTGCTCAGATGTTCCATGGATGGGTTTCGAATTTTAACTAAAAAAAATTGTTTAGTTCCCGTAAGGCAGTCCAAAAATCCCAACTGGCAGCTCTCAAACGTCCAATTTTTTGTGAAATATTAGGCTGTCGTGAATTAAGGCTTACCTAGTCTGGGGTGTGCGTGAAGTTAATTTCCTCACTCCGTGAAAAAAAATCAGTTCAGAGACAACAACATACCTCGGATAAGAACTGGTCAACTATTAACGACCCACACGACTCAAAACATTTGCGAGTACAACGAATTTCGGTTTTGCACGTGAAATGTAAGGTCTCTTAAAAGACCACGCGCAGCCGAAGAACTTTCGGACTGGTACAAGGCAGGGACTGGTACAAGGCAGACATAACCGCATGGAAAGCGATGAACTGACTGCGATAATTCCTACACAGTCTTAAGCTGGATAAAGAGAACATCTTTGCTGGAGTCATCGGTGAACACAGAATAAACGACACATAGCCTGAATCGGACGCAGGTTGTTAGACTTAGCTTCGAGGCGGAACTTCTCTGTGGCTAGCACGCGATTCCCACATCTGAACACTCAAAGAGGATCCTGGCGAGCCCCTGATCAATCCAACGTCAATCAGATTGATCACGTTGCGATAGCCGTCAGACACTCATCCAATATTCTTGATGTCCGAACTTTCCGAGGCGTCAACATCGGCTTGAATCATTACCTTGTTGTAACCAAGGTAAGAGCATGGATATAGAGAGAGCAACGAAGTCGAGACAGGTTTACACGGTGTGACGCTCATTAACCGCTAGACCCATTTTAGCCGCTTTCGCTTCAATGCTAGCAAATTCCTCATTGACTTCTAACTGTATTCGCAAAATCATGCTAATGTCGTCTGCGTAAGCTTTGACTTTTGGCAGATCGTGGCTCTGCTGTTGACTTGTAAATTTTACCCGATTTTCTACACACGATTTTTTACACGCGATTTTCTTAAGAATGATGTTAAAGAAGTTACGTGACAGCGCGTCGACTTGTCTAAAACATTTTTTGAGATTGCAGGTTTCAGTGAGTTCCTTACCTACCTTAACGGAGCATCCTACACAATCTGACACGTTTGGTTAAAATGCCTAAAATAGACATGGCACTGTACAGCTCGTCATTATGCACACTGTCATATACGAATAGGAGACTTGCCTTTACTTAATTTCAAAACATGTTTTTCACAGATCCCCACGCTGTTTCCGTGTAAGAGTGTTAATTTCGTTGTGCAGAGGTTTTAGACTAACTTTTAGGCTAACTTTCTGTCCAGGTAAAATGGTTTCTCAAAAATATACGAATTTCAACGACCACTAGCACTAGTAAATGGGTTTGCCATAGGATGTGTTTTCTTAAAAGCATCGAAGACTGTTGTGTCCAATTGACCTGATTTTCCAACGAATTTCCTAAATTCAAACCCTTAAATATGCCTTGTGTTCTTCAACAGACTTTCACGATATGTGATGATATTCCCGGTTTAATTGAAAAACCCTAAAAGTCGACCTGTGAATATTGACATGGCGACTCTTACCTGCACTCATCGTCGCATAAGGGAAAATAAATGGGTTCGGTTTGGCGTAGGGGAATTTACAAGTTATTAGTTGTTCAAAAGGTGGCCGCCGTGGCGTAGTGGATAGAGTGCGACACTCACACGCCGAAGGTCTGGTTTCGATTCCCGGCTAAACACCTCGAGATTTGAAGATCAACAGCGATTAAAACATGCAATTATTGGTGCGTTTGAAGGAAGAAATTGCAAAAAAACAACGTCCCAGATGAAGAAGAAAAATATGCTCTTCCGCCAAGACAATGCTCGGTGTCGCAAGTCGTTCAGTTCAATGGGCAAATAGCACGAATTGGGATTTGAATAGCTTCCGCACCCACCGTTTTCTCCAGATCTGGCTCCCAGCGACTTCCACCTCTTTTCAGACCTCAAAAAATGCTCGCCGAAAAATATATTTTATTTATTTATTTCATTTCATCAAACAAAGATACAATGCTTAAATGATTACTGGAATGAACAATGTTATAATAATAATAATAATTGTTGGCGCTACAGTCCACAGGGGGACCAGGGCCTTGCTTGCTCATCAACTACTCGTGCTGTGCGCGCTACTGTTCTCTCACGAGTAGAAGGGACCTACAGTTTTTTGCCGACTCCGAACGGCGAAATTTGAGAAGCTTTCTTAGACAGTTATTACTCTTTGAGTGTTGTCAGCAGCTCGAAAGAGGTGGTGCCGTGAAAGATTCGAAAAATTGGTGTTGAGCTGGGAGTCGAACCTAGACCCTTCGGCGTGTGAGCGTCGCACTCTACCCACTACGCCACGGCGACCACGAAGTCTAAAAAGGATCTTGGGATAATTTTCAATCAAAGGATTGATTTTGTAAATCAAATTGATTTTATAGTCACTAAAGGTTATAACCTTGATTGATTGAACCTTGATGATTGAAAATTATCCCAAGATCCTTTTTAGACTTCACAACTGAAAGGGGTATATTGTTGATTTTGTAACTGAAATTGACAGGCGATCGAATGCGACAAAAGGTTAACCTTTGACACTTGACAATGTTAAGTTATAGTGAATGAAATTCGCACCACTTTGATAGCTTTTCGAGATCGTCTTGTAGCAAAGTGCAATCTCGGGCGCCTTTTATGCTACGATAAACTTTCAAGTCATCGGCGTACATCAAACATTTGGAAAGTGATAATAAATATGCCTCGAATGAAGAGGTGATAGTCGAAACTGAATCCTATTATAAGACCAAAGATAAATCATTTTATGAAAAAGGAATCGAAATGTAGGCCGGCGTTGGACTGAGACACTCAATCAGTCGTGAAGAAAACTACAGTTGTGTTCATAAAAATAGCAGTAGTTTATTTTGGCTAAACTGAAAATATGTGTTCGGCGCAGTGGGTAGAGTGCGACGCTCACACGCCGAAGGGTCTAGGTTCGACTTCCAGTTCAACAAAAATTTTTCTAATATTTCACGGCACCACCTCTTTCGAGCTGCTGATAACACTCAAAGAGTAATAACTGTCTAAGAAAGCTTCTAAAATTTCGCCGTTCGGAGTCGGCAAAAAACTGTAGGTCCATTCTACTCGTGAGAGAACATTAGCGCGCACAACACGAGTAGTTGATGAGCAAGCTAGGCTTTGGTCCCCCTTTGGACTGTAGTGCCAACAATTATTATTGTTACACGACTTCGATAATAAGCAACATATTTCTAAGAAGATCCTTTTTCCAAATGTATATCCGGTTTTATTGTGTTTTCCGGTAACTAAGATACCATACCAGAAATAAAATATAAAAAATAAAGGCTTACTTTCTCCTTTTTTCACTCATTCAATGAAATCTATTGATTGAAGCCTGCTCATAAAAATAACCGTGTTTTTTGGTTTTACCATAAAGTGTCTCAGGAATTGTTGTTTAGAGTTTAGCAAATATTTGTGTATTCTTGTTTGGTAAGTGAATGTTTTTGTATATGTTGTCTTCTATTAACATACTTTAAAGTTAGAAATATTGGTCCATCAACGTCAAACGTTGTACCGAAGATATGCGGAATTTGATCAAAAAATTGCGTTCGGAGGGAAAAAAATTTGCTTCCATCCAGGAAATCATAGGATGTTCAGCGAAACTAGTTAGCAAAGCGCTAAACTGGAAAGCTAGGCCCGAGACACGCGGTCCGAAAAGAGTGACGGCTAAGGGAACTGACACAAAAATTATCAATAAGGCAAAGGAGAACGCTTTAATAAGCTCCAAACCGAGAAGGGATGAACTCCAACTTCCAGTGAGTGCTGTGACGTCTAGAAGACGCCTTCTAGAGACTAAACTATCAGCTCGAAGCTCGCGAAAGGTATCGCTTTTGACAAAAAAGCATCTGCAAAAAAGATTGGCATTCGCGAAGTTTCCCAAAGATTGGCCTAAGGAGAAATGGAGGAATATTCTGTGGAGCGATGAAAGCAAAATAATCTTATTTGGGTGCAAGGGTCGTCGGGAACATGTAAGAAGACCAAAGAATGAAGAAAATGATCCCCGTTATACAGTTAAAACAGTTAGCCACAGAGGAGCAAAACTAATGATTTGGACATGTTTCTCATATAATGGGGTTGGGCCTATATCCTTTCAAGGGCATAATGAATGGTGCTGAGTACGCTAAAATTTTAGAAGAGGTTATGCTGCCATATGCCGAGGAGGAAATGCCACTAGTTTGGGTATATCAACAAGATAATGACCCAAAACATATGTCAAAACGGGCAAAATCTTGTTTTGATGAGAAAAGAATAGCCGTTTTGGACTGGCCAGCACAATCCTCTGACCTAAGCCCCATTGAGAACTTGTGGGGTGATGTTAAAAATTCTGTCCATGGGGCCAAACTAAAAGAAAAACGCCAAGGAATTGAGGGAGGTAGTGCGAGACTCATGGAAAGCTATACCAGTTGAGACATGTCGGAGTCTGGGGCACTCAACGCAACGAAGATGCAGCGCAGTGATAAAAAACAAAGGCTTTGCTACAAAGTACTAATGGTAAGCTGTAAATAATAATGATTTCATATTGATTCATTGATTTCTGTTGTCTAGGCACAGCATAATTTTAAACACTGCTATTTGTATGAACAACTGCGGAATATTACTACGACTAAAAGAATAGTTAAAAGTTATGAACAACGTTTATTTTGTGATATACCTGTTAAGACTGAAATTCTTTACTTTTTTATACGTTTTTTGAAAAAATAATAAAACAATTTGAATTAATAGAAAATTATTTGTCTTTTTTGAGGAGCAGTGCTATTTTTATGAACACAACTGTATATGGGCATTCTTAGATCTAAAAGATTCTTGAAAGTGAATAGCGTGCTCCATCATCTATGTGAGTTTTTTTTTCAACATGAAAGGAAACCATGAGGAGCCTGGCGAAAAAGAAGACCAAAAACGGCTTCAATTGGAGTCATTTGATGTGCCTTATTGGACAACTTAAAGGCCAGATTTAACATAATTGAAAAACGTTTAGTCTTTCTTAAGACAAGTTTTACCAAACCTTTACCTTTGCACACCACAATCATCCTTAACTAGGAGAAGAACAATTAAAGAAAATCACAAAAAATAAAAAAAATTGAAAAAATAATAAAACAATTTGAATTAATAGAAAATGATTTGTCTTTTTTGAGGAGCAGTGCTTTTTTTATGAACACAACTGTATGTTGATGAATAGGCAAATTTTGTTTAGCAAATGTGTTTTTATTGGTTAGTCTTGGGACTTATTGAGTGATATGTTACATTGTTGTAAAATAATAAACAGAATGAGCGCCTTATTCTTTTCCACAGCAGTTATTCGACGTGGCCTAGAATCAATGAGTGAAGTTCTGCCAAGCACAGATCTTCCTATCTAACTCGTTTTCAAAAAAAACTCATTTGCAAGAAGTTTTAGATTTCCCCCCTGTTGTCTCTAATAATGTATAATCCGGCTTTTCTTAGTGCAATGCTTATAGCGCCCCGTTTGCGAAAAAATTTGTAAACGCATTTAGAAGTGTCTAAGTAAAGGTTTACGAAAAGACCAATAACACAAAGACTTTTTAACTTTTTATGAAAAAATGACATGAGTGGAAACAAATTCCTTATTCGTCTGAACTTTGCACATTTGCACTAGTTAATGGAATGATTGACTTACATTATATGAAAGGCAATACAGGCAACTGCAAATAACGGTATTGTTTACAGCTACGAATAAATTGCAATAAATTACAAGGAATATTGTGAGCGATTTTCTCAATCATTTGAAACCGCTCTTTATGTATGTTACACTTCAACAAATACCACGAAAGAGTTTATGAGTCTACAGGCAGTCAAAATACCACACATAACCTGCAATAACATTTACAGTCTCCAAAAATTTTCTCATAGAAAGAGTAAGAAAAGTCTCATAGCCTAGAGTGAGAAACTTACTTTTTGACAAAAGGCACAGAACCAATTATGGTCGCAATGAACCTATTACAAGGTGTATAAATACATTTAATGATCTTTGCAACGAATTTGATTTTAGCTTGCCACGATTAGAATTTAAAAACATAACTTTTGCATCGTATTTGAATTAATATTATTTATTGAAGTAATCTGTAAGACGATAAGAGTCGGTAGATGATCCTAAGTCGCTCTGCTGTGTAAAGCGATATTAAGAGTTAACACTTAGAGAACGTAGTGTTTTGTGTTACTCTGTGATGGATATAAAAAAAAAGAAAAAGACCCCATCTCGTCCCAAAAAAAACAACTTTCACAACCTACACCATCCCCATTTCCTAACTATTCTTAACCTGCAAAAACTGCAAGAAACAAATACAGTTTCCCTAACGGTAAGCATGTGTTTAACATCTCAGAACAACTACCAATTCGCCCTGCTAAATGGTTTATAAAAAGTAACCATAAAATCGTTTATGCTTTCGTCAAAAACACTTGTAAACACTCTTTCTTCCGTGTTCAAACACACGCGTGCACACACACAAACACACACACACACACACAAACACACACACATACACACACATGATGTACACGCATCGATACAAAGATTGGTTTTCCAGAAAGACCCGCTTCAGAATCGACAACTTCTTACATTTGCATTCTATTTAAAACGAAAATTGGTCCTAATTGGCTCCCCTGTGGGACTCAACACAACCTCACTTAGTTAAGTGGACGCTCTTTACTCCAATTTCGATTCATTAGGCGGGGCAGCGCAGGCATGCGGGCCCCACCATTCACCGACAGAAAATCGAAAAACCCATAAACTGATGGAAAATTATTGATAATACTTTCGGTGTTCTGTATTTATAAATATTTCGTTTCTCCGAAAACGTTTCAATGCGAATTTTGCGAGTCCAGCGTGTGAGCCGCCCGCACTGGAGAACGACTGTGTAGCACATTTGCCCGTTCGGTCAACACTTGAATGTTTATTTTTACGCTGGCTATTGAACGGCTGCCAATTTTGAAAAGGAAATCAGCCTTTTTACGTTTTTCTGAAAAGAGATTCTCGATAATGAAGTCGAAAACTGCTGCTGCGGGAGCAGTAAAATGGACTGCACCCATACGCCGATTGAGCCGGTGTGCAGTCTACGTTGCACATATTTGTGAAGACGTGTATGTGGGGATATTTCATGGATTTGGGTTCAATAGACGCCGTGGTTTGAAGGCGAATACTTCGAAAGCAGCTGCCAACAGTTTATATGTGGTTTGTTTTGTTTTCCCTGCGATTGTGGATTTTCAAATGCAAAAGTGGTCTCTGTGGACGCGCTTTATTTTCCAGCCAATGAAATGGAAAATTCTCAGGAGGATTTCGTCTCCCTGAACTTCAGAGTATTGACACTTGTTAACGATTCGGCTCGAGAACTTAATTAATGACTGTGGAGGGGTTTTAAACGACTACCTGTGTGACTAATGATTTGGAGATGCATGTGCAGAAAGAGACGTCTGCAGGTATTCAGTGATGAGGGTGAAACGGTTTCCTTTTTAAAACTGGACAATGGAGCTGAATATCAAAAAGGTTGACATTTTGAATATGGAACTGCCTTAAAAAAAGAGGGTAAACGTTCAAAACTGTAGAATAATAATTGTTGTCGCGACAGTCAACAGGGGAACCAGGGCCTAGCTTGCTCAGCAACTACTCGTGTTGTGCGCGCTACTGTTCTCTCACGAGTAGAAGGGACCTACAGTTTTTTGCCGACTCCGAACGGCGAAATTTGAAAAGCTTTCTTAGACAGTTATTACTCTTTGAGTGTTGTCAGCAGCTCGAAGGAGGTGGTGCCGTGAAAAATTCGAAAAATTGGTGTTGAGCTGGGAATCGAGCCTAGACTTTCGGCGTGTGAGCGTCACACTCTACCCACTACGCCATGGCGGCCACAAAAATTGTGTAGAAGAAAATTAGAGAAAAGATCATCAGGCTTTAGGCTGCTATTATACAGTTCGAGCCTTTGAAACCGATCCAGTGAGACAATGCAACAGAGAACATGTTGGTCGTCTTTATAGGAACAGACGTGGTCGAAGTGAAACAAAACCTAGCCAAAGCAAACAGCTCAGTGAAACTGGGAGCAATTGAGGCCCAAGTCCAGGACTATAGCGCCACATTAAGAAGGGGAACTGGGAGCAACTAGCAAGAGTCCCTGCCAGCTACAAGGGCTTGAGGCTGCCATTATACAGTTCGAGCCTTTGAAAACGGTCCAATGAGGCAACGCAACAGACAAAGTGTTGGTCGTCTCTATAGAAACTGACGTGAATAGCCAAAACTTTAGAAGCAGTCTCAGAAAATAAGGAATATGATCAAGATAATTTTTTTGACAATCTTAAAGTAGTGTGTGAATGCAATTTTAATACCTGGCAATCTCAAAAAACTTCAAACCATTCGCAACTATTGAAGCAAAACTCCATACAAAGTTTTTCCTTCTGAGACATGCTTAAAAAATCGTTCATAGTCCTACATCCGTTAAGAGTTCCCCGTCAATTCATCAAAACCATGAAATTTTTGTCTGAATACACAAAGAAATCACTTAAAAAATTACCGCAACAACCGTAAACAACTGCAAAATAAGGCCAAGCGCACACTTCCCCCACCGACCGCATTCTACACCATCTCCTGCAATTAGCCTTCTTCTTTTTATCGCTCATAAGTCATGCAAATCTAGTTTAATTTGAGCCACAAGATTATCTAATGTCCGTCACAGATGTGCCACTTTAAACATAAATCCAATTAAATCCCCCAAACTTTCCCTACTTTTAACGACACAACCCACTTGTCGTGTTGTGGTCTTCTGCTTAAAGCCACAGCTTCACTTGGTCGCAAATTGGCATTAAATTCCCACATTCAGAAACAAAACGGGTCCCTTTCTCAACATGAAACGCTCGCCACTGCCTCATCAGACGCGCAGCTCACCTGCTGCCCATTACTTCACTGCCCCAAAGCCCCATTAAGATGTGTTTTTGTGCGCATAATTAATTTCTACAAACGCCAAAAAAAAAAAACATATTTTCCGTTTCCTTTTCCGTTTTCTCAGTTTTTTTTTCTTGTTTCTGCAATCACAACACCAACAACTCATTCAAAATTCAACAACAAACACCAATTAATTGTGAAAATTGCAGCCACTATCCAACGGGGAATGACATAACCTCACAACGGGAACTTCCACTCCAGCGAAACTGTTCCCCGGTTGTCGATCGCAACGCTCCGCGAGGGGAAATGTAGAAAAGAAAACGAAGAAATTATACGCAAAATTAAAAATGCAATTAAAGACGGAGACGCCAAGAGGAGCGGATGCGACCGGCAAAAGGTGAAAACACGTATCACAAGTTATATTGGTTGTCGTCGTCTCCGCTTTGGAGGCTGTTCTTCCCGGCTCTTGAACGGAGTTCATTCTCAATTTCATGCAGTCGACCAAACGAACAGAGCCCTAGTGTGAGAGATGATCAATCAATCCATCAGGGAGGACTTCGCGCACACCGACACAAGGTACACACGCATTTGCATCGGAAAGCAGTCGGACAGATGTCGATTGAGTGCAGATGATCGGGTTGCAGAAATGGAAATGGAAATCGTGCACGTGTTACATTTACGAACAGAGCAGCGATTCGTTTACCACGAACAGCGATTCACACGGTGCGGTGGCGGTGTCGGTATCGGTTGGCGTGCTGGCTCAAATTTACACGGGTCGCTTGGGAAAATTTATTGAAGTGCTGCTGCAGATGGAGGGAACAGTGTCCGTTGTGATGGGAGGAAAAATCTGTGGAAAATGGCAAATTGGTGTCATAATTGGGTGAAGGCACGATTGTGTGTGGTGCGTGCAGCAACAACAGTGCTGCAAGAGGAAGTCTGAGAGTGGGGAGAAGGATAAATTGCGAAGATTATTTTCAACATTTTTCACGTCAATCACGACGCGAACGATGCGTCAATTGCAAACGGACAGTGTGTCGGTTATGATCAATTTTTGACACATTAAGATTGTACGTGGAGTGTCAGGGGATCGAGTGTGTGCTGATGATATTGGGTTTGAAGTTATTGCAAGCACTGTAAGCTTGGCTTGCGGATAGTAATAATTTTATGGCGCGACAGTCCACAGGGGACCAGAGCCTAGCTTGTTCATCAAATACTCGTGTTGCGCGCGCTACTGTTCTCTCACGAGTAGAAGGGACCTTCAGATTTTTACCGACTCGTCAAAGTTTAAGCAGCTTTTTTAAACAGTTATATGTAACTCTTTGAGTGTTGTCAGCAGCTCGAAAGTGTTGTTATAAATTCGAGGTGTTCAGTCAGGAATCGAACGCAGACCTTTTGCTTGTGAGTGTCGCACTCTACCCAATACGGCACGGCGACCACCGCTTGCAGGTGGTGTCACACAATTTGGTACAAATGCGAAATAGACACTTCTGCTTCGTTTAGGCCAACAGATGCCGTTGTGATTGATGTGTGGATGATTAAAAAGTTCAAAATTAGCTTTGTGTTCGAAAGAGCTTCTAGATTCTCTAAGACAGCGTTGCAAAAATGTGGAAACTTCACATCGTGGGCACTGGCCGTTTACTTGCAGTAGGTGTTTAACGTTTTCTAAACCTTCTTCGGTCTTGTTTCTCCTAGAATAGCAGCAATGTGGAATTTACTGCCGCATCTTTTCCTCTTTACCTCTCTTCGGGTAAGCCACCCGTGCGTTGCAAGTGCATCAGTTCTTTCAAATCAATTTGTAATCCTCCCAAATTTGAAAGACCACGACACAGCGTAAATAATCACGCTGCGCTTGAGAATTGGCCCTAGCGGGCTCACGTATGTATTTTTATTTCATTACTTTGCTTAGAAGCTCGAAATTTCAATTTCTTACGTTCCTTTTAGTGCAGTGCAGAGCTAGGCCATAGCTAGTTTACCGACTTCTCGTGGTGTGAAACTTAAAGATTGGAGTGCGGTAAAAGTGCGAGATAAGCTTTCAGATCAGAAACCGCCGTCTGAATTGATGAACTTCCCTACTGCCCCGCCGAGGCCACTCAGAAAGCAAAAACATTTTTATTTTTAAGCCTTAATAATAATCAAAGGGGACCAGGGCCTAGCTTGCTCACCAACTACTCCTCTTGTGCGTGCTACTGTTCTTTCACGAGTAGACGGGACCTACAGTTTTTTGCCGACTCCGAACGGCGAAATTTGAGAAGCTTTCTTAGACAGTTATTTCTCTTTGAGTGTTGTCAGCAGCTCAAAAGAGGTGGTGCCGTGAAAAATTCGAAAAATTGGTGTTGAGCTGGGAGTCGAACCTACCCCCTTCGGCGTGTGAGCGTCGCACTCTACCCACTACGCCACGGCGACCACATTTTTAAGCCTTGCTTCATAGAATTAATTGAGGCCAAATTTGTTTGTTTGATGCCCAAGTAAAAAACAGCAGCTCTTTCCTCTCACGTCAGCTCCTTCCAACCAATGGCACCTCTGTTCCTTCTTCCAAGAATAAGGGATACTGAAGTTTCGAAATGTCTTGAATCGTAGAAGTTTCCTGACACTCGGTAAACTGGCTTAAATTAGTGCGTATCCAACTAAAAAGTGAGACCTCTCCTTGCCAATGTAAATTGTGTTTTTCTTAGAGGTATGAAATTTCAATGTGATAGAAAGCAAGGGTTATTTTTTTAAATTGACATGGAATTTATTTTATTCGAAAGACAATCTATGTAAATATGTAAAATATGTAAATATGGTCGCCACGGCTTGTTCGGATAAAATCTCATCTTAAGGTACAATTTTTGATGACATTTTGCAATATTTGTAGCCTCACATCGGCATTAAAGAGGCGAAAGTTTTCATCCAAGCGATCAATCGTTTCGGCCTTCCCTTTGTAGACTAGCGAGTTTAAATATACCCACAGAAAATCGTCAATCGACGTTGTATCCCACGATCTTGAAGGTCAATTCAGAAACGTGAAATTATGCAGCATCCTAACGTTTCCTTTGATAAGTCAATTGTGGCACGAGCTGTGTGACATGTTACGTCGTCTTGTTGAAACCACTGCTCCTGTCTATCATGGTTGTTCAATTGAAAATCTCAAAGGTCTGTTTCCATGGCTCAAGAGCAGCAAATATGAACTGTAGCGTCCTGGCCAGCATTGTTTTTCAAGCAATATGAACCAATTATTGCTCTTACCCATAAAGCACGCTAAACAGTCAGTTTCTTTGGATATCACGAAGCCTCAACATACGCTTGAGGAGCATCATCACGCCGGAGATGGCTAGTTTGTTTATTGATGCATCCATTCAACCAAAAGTGGATTTCATCGCTAAACGAATGGAAATTGGGACAAACTCCAATCTTGTTTTGGACCAAATCACGGAATCTGCGCCTTGCTTAGCTTGTGCCGGTGTATTGTTGAAAAGCCAAACCAAACTTAAAACAAATCACTGGAGAGTTGACAAAATGGCCGACTGTTAAAATAATGTTGCCAACTTAAAGTTATATAATTCTAAATGTTATAAACAATTAAAATGGGTCGTTTGTACTGTGGTGTAAATGGTGTGAATTGTACTCCTAAGAAACGTGAACTTATAAAAAATTTATTTCTGACGGAAAAACGTACAAATTTATTCGGGAAATCGTTGGTTGTTCGAATAAAATGATTACTAATGCAAAAAACACGTCGAAAAAGAAGAAACAAGAGGTAGAAAATCGAAATCAACCTCTACCGACGAGCGAAGAATAATAAGATTAGTGAAACAAAACCCATTCATCACATCAAACAAAATAAAAGAGGAACAAAATCTGCCCGTATCAACACCAACCATAGGAAGGAAGTTGATAGAGAACTACCTGCCAGAAGTCCCTGCCAGAAGAGAAGTACCCTTGCTGACAAAGGTCCATCTTCATAAAAGAAAACAATTTGCGCAAAAACTGGGAAGTAACCAAATGGCGTAATATATATATATATATATATATGGACAGATGAGTCTAAAATTGTTTTATTTGGAACTCTTAGGACCAGGACATTTGTTCGCGGGCAAAAAAAAGTCCAAGAGTTTAAACCGGAGTGTACTTTAAAAACCATTAAGTACGGCGGCGCGAAAATTAACATATGGGGATGCTTCTCCTACAACGGTACTGATCTTATATTTTGGATAAAACCAAAGATGACCGCCGAAGTTTATGTTGGCATAATGAGGGAAACCATGTTGCCCTACGCCGAGTGGAATATGCCTCTCAGATGGGTCCTGCATCAAGACAATAACCCGAAACATACGAGCAAATTGGCCAAGGAATATTTTGCGAGGAATGGGGTTCAAGTTATGGAATGGCCCCCGCTATCTCCAGACCTAAACCCCATTCAAAATCTTTGGAAAGATGTTAAGAAAGCTGTTTTTAAAGCGAAACCGAAAAATACACTACAGCTATGGGAAGCTGTGCAGGCTGCGTGGAGGGATATTCCAATTCGGCGATGTCAGGCACTAATTGACTCTATGCCACGACGTTGTGCCGCTGAGCTCAAAAATAAGGGTTATAAGACGAAGTACTAGAACAGTTGTATAAATAAAAAAATAAAAACCCTACTATTCCACTAAATTTTGCATTTTATTTACGACGTTTTACTTGTGGTGCTATTATTTTGCGCACCAAAATTTCGGTTTCATATCGTAAAACGGGAATTTTCTTGTTAAAATGCATCTTCGCTTATCTTGTTTTTTTGCATTTTATTACTGATGCCCAACAGATGTCCTACAATAAATATCGTGTCTTTACATGAGCATGGAGAAAAGTAATTAGTATCCAAAGTGCAGACCTCAACGTGGTGCTATTTTTTTGCACAGAGCTATGTGTGATGAAATATTTGTTTTGATTGATTTTCTCTCTATCATTACAATTCGCAGGCATTGACTAAAAATATGCACGGTTACATCCTCCTTCCTTGTTCTAATTCCCTTTGGGAAGCGTTGTGACTTGATTTCGTTTAATAATATTCGTAATACATTACACGCCGTCTAAAAAAATAAGAGAACATATCATCCTTTTTAGCCAGGTTTCCCCCTTCTTCATAATTTTTTTCAATAATTGGCGTAAAAATTTTGATCTGATTCGACATCAAAATAAAACCACAAGCAAAGTGACAACAACTTCGGCCGCCGTGGCGCAGTCGGTAAAGTGCGACGCTCACACGCCGTAGGGTGTAGGTTCGATTCCCAACTCAACACCAATTTTTCGAATTTTTCACCGTACCACCTCTCTCGAGCTGCTGACAACACTCAAACAGAAATAACTGTCTAAGAAAGCTTCTCAAATTTCGCCGTTCAAAGTCGGCAAAAAACTGTAGGTCCCTTCTACTCGTGAGAGAACAGTAGCGGGCACAACACGAGCAGTTAATGAGCAAGCTAGGCCCTGGTCCCCTTTGGACTGTAGCGCCAACAATTATTATTATTAAAGTGACAACACAACAAAAACAAAACAGACACATTCCGACCCATCCCAATTCCCTTTCAACAATCGTATCTCAAAGAGCATACCAATTGCACTTCCCACACTTTGAACAAACCCAAACCAAACCAACCAACAACACACAACTTAAGACAACCATTTAATTGGCTCCGAAATGTATGTCTCCTTCCATGAATCTGGACACATCCCACTTAAATTGCATCTCCCACTCATGCCGTCGACTCGCATCACACACATCAGCATCCCCCGTCGCCCATCGCATGTGTACCTCATTTGCAGTTGCATCACAACTTCACCTGGCGTGTAAACATAAGAATCTATGATTCTGACCCAATTCCGACGAGGGGAGCATTTAATGGCTTCCAAAAACGCATTCCCCGAGACCACAAACAAACTGGCGCACGACTACGACTACCCTCCATGCATCCGAAATTGTTTATTGCACTTAGACCGCATAAAACCAAAACAACAACACAAGGCAGCATGCAGCTCCGCCAGACGCTAGTGGTGTCTTCCAATTTAAACCTCAGCCATCAACTGCGCATAAATCCGGCCGTCCTGACCCAACACTTCTGATAAATGGCCTAAACAGTGCCGGAGAGGGATAGATTCAGATCTAATTCAGATACACAGCGACTGCTTGTCGTTTTCCAGTTCATTTCGTCGTGAGCAGTTCCATTAATTACTTTAGCTGCACTAAGCTCACGCGGGGCGTCCGGCAGTCCGGCATCTGTTTAGCATTTTCTTTTTTCATTTTTGTTGAAACGACGATCTCTCTTCGATTTTTATTGATTTTCGGAGAAATTCCCTTTTAACAGGTTCCTTCTAGTGGCACGGAAGGAAAAGGAAATATTGAACCGATTAGAGAAGCGTACACAGCACTTGAAAACATTTTCCAAACGAACGATGTTCGAGTGCTGCTGAGTGGGACAGGGAGACCGCACGAGCGGAGCAGACAGCGGAAGCCGTTTGAGCATGGAATAGACTTTCATTAGAACGTTTCGGGTGGATGCTTCACTTCTCCAGGCTTCGGCATCATCATCATCATCCCCTGGAACTGAAAAAAAAAAAAACGAAACACCGAGACAGGGGGCAGTCACTGTAAGCTGAACATTGTGAACAAACATTCGTGACCCTTCATGCGTGATAACGTGTATGAGAAAGTAAAGTGTACCCTTTTAAACACCCTGTGTGGGGTATGAGGTGCATGCAGAGAAGCAGGATACAGTCAGTGGGAAAACGAGCGCAACACTTGAGTGCACGTTATGTGATTGCATGATTTTAAAAACTGGAAGGCATACCAAAGTGTCAAGTTTTACGAAGCTGCTGTCATATTTCTTACATGAGTGACGTTTTAAAAAACCAATGATGCAAGAGAAGGAGTAGGAAAACTTTTCGTGTCCACTGTAAATCTAAAATTTGCTTTGCACTGTCTACAACTAAGAGCCACCGATTGCTGTCAAAACCTGTTTTCAATTTCAGCAGCACGATGTCTCCAGTCTTGCAGAAAATGTTGTATCAAAGTGGACAATTTGTGCTTCGTGCACATACTTTTCCCATCACTGTACGCTGTGATCGGCTTTGCGCATTTCCATATTTTTCGTTTTTAAGAGATTAAATTGAAAACCTTTGAATTTAACAACAGTACGAAAACTTTTTGTCACCACTGTTCCACCTCCTCCACAACAATAAAAACAAAAGTTTATCTTTTATCAAATCAGAACAACAAAAATGGAATAAAAAAAAAATCAGTACGAAAACTTTCCCCTCCAACTGTATATCAAGTTCACGTTCGCAATGACTCAGCAGTCAGCCAACAACCCCGCTCTAGTTCATCGTCTATCACATAACACAAGCTCAGTGCCATTTAAATTGCTGCTCGCAGCGAAGGGGATGAAGTAATAGTGGCCCCCACTCCAGTCGATTGCACGGCATCTGCCTATCGTTGGCGGACTCCACACGGCAAATCCACTCAGCACGCCATGCGCGACAGAGCACCGGTTTAAGGGTTGCAATATTTGAATTTAAACGAATTCCAGTCAGAAGGGCGGTTGTGCAAAAGTGGGGAACACAACATGAAGTCAAAGAAATACCCTGTGAAGCTGGTTTTCCTCACTGTGTGCTTCCTCACTCGGTTGGTTATCCTTTGCCCCATGTGGAGTACATTTATTCAGTTAATCCCAACGAAGGACAATGACACCTTTATGCCATTGCCATTGATAGTGCACTGCAGACTGACTCGAAGGACAAGCAGAAGACACTGGCGAGCAAAAATGAAGAGATGAAGAGTACACAGGACACAAAAGGATTAAGGGTTGCGGGCCAAGGGTTAAGGATACGAGCACGGGGTCGACAATGCTGTTAAGAGAGCAGTTTTTGTATTCCTTGTCGTCGTCATTGTCAAGTGTGTGTGCCTCACGAGCTCGAACTGTTGATCAGGCAACTGTGGTGGCAATTGTCTCTCTCACCCCATCCATCCTTCATTTACCCTTTTTCCTTTTCAGGCTGACTAAGAGGTCGGCAATTGCAATCAGATTATTCACGGTTGGATGGGCAGAGACAAATTCACCGAAGGACGACGTTCAGACGGCAATGGCCTCCTCCCCAAGTGCATGGCGTGTTTGTTTGACATTTGCATTTAGACTTCCTGTCTGCGAACGGAAAAGTTTATGCGTTCCATTCGCACCACATCTAAGAGGAGCGTGTTGACTACATGGCACTCTTGAAATGCGTCTGCTTCAAGAAGTGCGTATTAGGCCGTCGTTGTCGTCTACGTCGCCGCCGCGACAAGGAAGTGAAGTGTTCCCGCTTCGCTTTGATCTCGTACGGTGATAGGAGCTTCAAATAATTTATTTTCTCGGGAGGAAGAGATTTGGCTTTGAAGATAGCAGACGCGATGCCCACTCACCCACTTTGTTCTTTCGGCGATGTAACGAACTTGTTTATCTTGTGGAAGGAAAGAAAGTTCGTGGCTAATGGGTGTGCTGCGAGATTATGGAAAAATGTGTATGGTCGCGAGGGCGTGCATAAGTGCTTTCCACAGTTGACACTAGTTTCGTTTTGATCCCATCTGCAGTGATAGAGCACATAGGCAGAGGATGGAAGTAAATGGAAGACCACAAGGGACAGGAATTACTACTTCAACTTGAAATAGTGGTGAAAGGAACTTTTGATTGAACACATCGACGTTTTTGCTAAACTGCGCAAATCCTTTAAATGGGGCTTGGTGGTGCGAGAAGGAGTTAAAGCAGAAGCTTATTTCAAGGGCAACGAGGCCGGTTCGGTGAATACTAAGTCCCATTGTCGGATGGAGACGCTCTTGCAAGGGAAGTAGAGCACAGATGACTGGTGATTAAAGTTCGGCCTGAGTAGTGCGCAGGAGAACCATGCTAAGCGACCTGCCGCATAAAATCTGTCTGAGCAATTCGATCCGCATTCTTTCTTCCGAACAAATGGATCAATCGTGAGGCTAAAAAGCAGTCCTCGACGTTTTTTAAACACAATTCAAAGAAGTTTTCATCAAATCCATGTTTCTGGCTTCACTTGATCCAGGAACAGTCGAAACATTGGACTTATAACTTGTGTTTTTCTTAAAGATGGCTACTGCGCTTAGACTCAAAAACTGGTTCATTGTACTTCCAGGCAGTAACGATGATTTAATGAAAGCTCTTGGTCTTGATTCAAATTTCGAGGGGAAACCAGCAAGAGCTTCTGTCATAAAAAGTCGGGGTGTACTACTCCCACCACATCGGCACCAAACAGACTCAAATACTGGTCCATTGTAATTCCAGGCAGTAACCTTCATTTCGTGTAATTTCTTAGTTTTCCGAAGAAAGACCAAAAGGCACTTCTGTAATATAGAACTTAGGTTTTCAGTTCCCATGACATCAGCGCCAAACAGCCGCCTCCTGATCCGAGCAAAGGCGGAACATTGACAGAGGATGTGCTCTGCAGTGTCTTCACCTACTCAATAGGCACCACACAGGGCACCGTCACTAAGCCCAAGCACGCTGAAGTGCACGCTGAAATGCCTCGTTCGTATGCCAACAAGTCGTCTGCAGCGTTATTTAAACTAAGAGTCGTAGATTTCTTACTGACGTTTGAGAGCAAGCAATTGAAGGTTTAAGAACATTACACTGGAGCACTAAGACTCAATAACTGGTCCATTGTACTACCAGCCAATAAACTACATTTGATGAAATTCCTTGGTCGTCCAGAGGATCACCGGCAAGCACTTTTTGAGAAAGCGCCTAGGTTTACAACTCCAACCATATCAGCGCCAAAAACCCTCCACTTGATTCGAAGTAAGGCGTGACATTAACAGAGGAAGTGCTCTGCAGTGTTTTCGCTTCTCAACAGGCGTCGTACAGGGTACCGTCACTAAGCCCAAGCACGCTTAAGTGATTAGCGAAGGTGAAGTGTCCCGGTCATATGCCAACAATTCGTCTGCAGCGTTTTTTATTTAGGGTAAGAAGTAGAGTAGGCCGCAATGGCGTAGTGGGTAGAGTGCGATGCTCACACGCCGAAGGGTCAAGGTTCGATCCCCGGCTGAACACCTCGAATTTTTCACGCCACCACCTCTTTCGAGCTGCTGACAACACTCAAAGAGCAGCTTCTCAAACTTCGCCGTTCGGAGTCGGCAAAGAACTGTAGGTCCCTTCTACTCGTGAAAAAACAGTAGCGCGGACAACACGAGTAGTTGATGAGCAAGCTACGCCCTGGTCCCCCTGTGGACTGTCTCGCCAACAATTATTATTAAGAAGTAGAGTTGTGGATTTCTTACTGACGTATCCTGAAAAAATGAAATTTCTGTTTGTGCTGTCGAGATATCCAACCTTCGACGGAAGCCCTAACCAAGGATGCGGTCAGTCCCAAGGTGGATTCGGGCCTTATGAGTGCCTCTTTTGATCCTCGCATAGCATGTTCATCGTCATGTTCTCCATGATTCCATGGTGACCCGGACCCACACAATATTTAGCAAATTCAGTCTATAAACCAAATTAAGGCAAGACTTTTATTCCTAACTTAGAAGTGGTTGGAGAATTGAGAACAGCTTGAGTGTCGCTACAAGTGTAGATCCTTCGCCCCTTCCATCTGTTTTTCACAATATGGTACGTGGCCACTAGGATCGCACATGTTTCTGCCTGGAAAACTAACGCGAGATTACTAAAAATGGTGGGAAGTCTAATGCTGCCATTTTCCACGAATGCCCCAGCTCTAGATCCCGCCATCGTGTTGGAGACATCCGTGAAAATTCGAGTACATTCCCTTCCCGGCACAGTTTCTGCCAACAGCTAGTCCTGCACACAGAGAAAGTCGACGTTATATGAACGACGCGTTGTACTTGTTACTGCGAACGTGCTTCAGAGAAAAGCAAGAGTAGCCGATAATCATAGGTTTTAGGACTTAAAAGATGTGACCAACATTGACTACCTGAAACGGTCACGGGGACTTCCTTAGGCCGATTCGACACGAATTCAATTTGGCGAAAAAGAAGTTTTCTTCTGAAATGTAACGCCTACCCGACTCTCCGACTCCCGAAATTGTATAAATTATAAAAAAAGACAGTTGCAAGGAATTGTCAATTTGCATGTAATAATAATAATTGCTGACGCGACAGTCCACAGGGGGACCAGGGCCTAGCTTGCTCATCAACTACCTGTGTTGTGCGCGCTACTGTTCTCCCAGGAGTAGAAGGGACCTACAGTTTTTTGGCGACTCCGAACGACGAAGTTTGAGAAGCTTTCTCAGACAGTTATTAATCTTTGAGTGTTGTCAGCAGCTCGAAAGAGGTGGTGCCGTGAAAAATTAGAGGTGTTCAGCAGGGAATCAAAGCTAGACTCTTCGACGTGTGAGCGTCGCACTCTAACCGCTACGCCACGGCGGCCACGGGTTGTTTTAATACCAAACTCAATAAAAATTGTAGCTAATGCGACCAAAAAAATGGCTTCCACAGAGACAAAACACGAAAGAGGTGGTGCCGTGAAAAGTTCAAGGTGTTCAGCCGGGAATCAAACCTAGACTCTTCGGCGTGTGAGCGTCGCACTCTACCCGCTACGCCACGGCAGCCACGGGTTGCTTTAATACTAAATTCAATAAAAATTGTCGCTAATGAGACCAAAAAAATGGCTTCCACAGAGACAAAACACCAGTCCCAGCCTCTGTAGTGCATCGACAAAACCATATTGCACGAATTGGTCTATAAAAATCTGTCCGATCCAACATACAACCATCGCTCGTCGGATAGAAATTTGAGTTGCGTTTGAAGTTATACTTAACAGACCCCAAGAAAACTCACATTCAGACTAATTGAAGGATTTAAATCCAGATCCTCGCTTTTGTCACATCTCTCGCATGACATTCATGTTCCCGCACATTTGACTTATACATCAAATTCCAACTCCAACAGTAGCGCGAATGAAACGCTGCGCTGGTATCAACGGAATTGCAATTTTGCGATCCTATCTAAACAGTAAGTATTTTTTTACGAATTTTGTCTGTTCTCAAAACCTTTGACGATTTCCTAGAAATTAATTCTTCATTCTTTTTTTTGCGACCAAAATGTAGTTTTTTTTTGTAAAATAATTGTTCGCTCGTTCAAGATCAATTTGCATTTCCTTACAATCGCACTCGTGTACCGTGCTGACAATCAAATCCGTCGTGTCTGTCGGTTAAGACACAAATTACCGCTGACTGTGTCAACGGAACAAAAGAATGTTCAACACAATCAAACTCGTCTACCGGAACGTGTTCGGAAACTGTCACACCAACAACAGCAACCATGTCAACTCTGCTCTGATTCCCTTCCACACGATTCCCTCGACAATTCCTGACTTTTCGATGCAAAGAGAGCACACCAGCCCACTTGAAATTAGTTCCACGTCCTCCAGAACCTTGCAATCATTAAACGGACATGACCTCGTCTCTTCAAGTGTGTCTTTCCACGCTCCTCCCGTTTGTACATGTGTTTTGTTCTGACAGACTCAACTGACTGTCACGCACAAGGTACGCGCGGATCGTTTTCGATTGTCCGAGATGTTGTAAAACCCCAGCGTCAGGTATCGGCGAATACTGCAGCATGTGTTACACCTTTTATTAGATCTTAAAAATTTTCTTTGCTTCGTGGGTATTTCTTCGTTTTGAGCTGTGTTAAGTGGCAGGAAAAGGTACTCAAATGGACGAAATGATTTACAATCCAGACGGGCAACCATGTGTGCGTTCCTCTCGAAATGAGGACCAGAAAGAGTGTCAGAGAAGAAATTTCAAAATTTTATGATGTGACGGAGTGTTCTGCGAAGCCGTCCGACAACAACTTGTGCATGAATTAAAATGAAATACCATTTACCTAGCCATGCCACTGGATTGAGAGGGGAGCGTAGAACGGTTTAATGATCATTAAAACGTCGCTGTGTCTGCCTTCGAGTCGTCCGTCGGTTGTGAATTATGGCACACACAGACATCATTTTGGGTAATTAGCGAAAGTTTTGCGATGAAAGCATCCTCTGTCCACACACACACACGATGAATATGGTAATTGGAATGCTTTGAGATCTCCCCACTTGACGGAAGGAAGTGGGCGATATGTCACTTTGGTGGCATCACTTAAAATGCGGCAACACGAGTGATTTGAACGAAAGTGAAAACAACACCGATTTTGATTTCAAATGAAGATTTTAATTACCGACCACGAAGAAGCAAATGCTGAACACAGCCCTTGGGTGGTGAAAGTTGATTTGACTGAGATAAGGTAGTGCGACGCAATAAAAAAATCGGTTCAAAATTTTACTAAAAGCCCCACAAAACATCTATTTTAGTCATCCTTCAGCCGTGTTCAATTGCTCTTAATAAAACCACTTCCGAGGCACGTTCAACGAGGAAGGAGCTCCTCTTTCGGTGCTCGCCCATTGCTCTCCATCAAACGGAGACGACCGTCTGTTGCGCACAAAAGGCCGGAAACTCTTTGGAGAGAAGGAACGCTGATTGAACTTATCACTGTGTAGTCCCCGACCACCTTTTACGAGATTATCTCGTTCAAGTGCAAATATCTGGACTCATCCCGCTGCATAATCTTTCGCCGTCTGGAGCTCACACTCCAATCGCGGTCGCCACATGCTCGCCCGTGTCTGTAGTTTGTATAATCGAGTCTGACATCCAGCGCAATGTCATGCCCATCTAGCAGCGCGGAGAGTTGGAAGGGGTCCCCTATTAGCCGGCACCGGAGCGCAGTGCATATTAATTGTAACAACATAGGTTTGGGCTGACGATTATTACATTTGGTCGTTGACTCACTGTCTCCCTGGCTCATTGAGTGGCACGGCGCGGCAGCCCTGGGCTGGCCATCGGGAAAGCCTGATAGATTGGATATAATTGGATTTTAATTGAACTTTATTCGGCGGATGAGCGGCGTTTGATATGTGGCTCGGTTCCATTCCGGTGGATATTTGTCAGCGCGGCTATTATGACTTGGAATGAGGGTGCAGTGTGCTCCATTGCTGTGAGGTTAAAAATGCCTCGCGTTACGCTGCCAAATGCGGATTTATGTCGGAGCTTGTGGCGGCATGTGAAACTACATGGTTGGTGGCTGCCAATGGGCATTTCACGCTTGATCGGTTGAATTAAATGCGGAAACTGAGATTAATTGCTGCCCACAGATGCGGCCGCGACGCAAGGACCGGTCCGAGGTGAGGGCGCATGGCGGCTCATCTGCGGCGGCGGTGCACTGCGTTCTGTGTTGTGGTTTACTATTGGAATGGAAGTGATTCCATCTGAATAAATAAATGTGTTTCTGTTTTGAAAGTCAGATCGTAGAAAGCCATTTGTTCGGTGGCATGATTTGGGAGGGCACGTGTGGCGAGGTAATTTCCAGATTGAATGTGTTTAATGCGGTTTTTAGTATTTAGTTGACTTTAAATTTAACATGCTTGGCTGATGAGTTTGTTCGTAAAGGATGAGTTGTTGCAAAAGATATGAGTTCGGGTTAGACGGGCAGAAAGTCGTAGTTTTATACAACTGTGAATTTTCAAGACAGAAGCGAGAAGAGTTTTTTAGATGGCAAACTTTGTCACGAATTATCCAAAGGAAGCTCAAGTCATGTGTGAGTTTATATAAGGAAATGGATTTTGGGAGTATAAAGTAGAATAGGAGACAATCATTAAGTTGCAAAAGACAGCACTCCGTCTAAAATTGTTGAATACTCGTGACAAGAGCGAAACGATTCATCAAAAATCGGAAAGTTCCATGTCCACGATAGAGGTTGAAGGCCCTAAGAGAATTACTCTCATCAATTGCTTCTATGTTGGCCCTAAGAGAACTTCAGGTATGAACGCCTTTGAAAACCCAGTCTTGTCCGGCGGTGCAAACAAAACTGCTGAACATGGCTATGGGGAGCATTTGTTTTGTTTTTCAGTTGGAAACATTTGCTTGCGATTGAAACTTCGATTCCCTTGACAGTGACTCGGAAGACAATTTACAATTCGGATAAGGAGATTGCATAAGCATATGCTTTTGATAAACCGATTGTTTGAACAGTGCAACATCTATCCAAAAGAATTTTGAGAACGAAACAGACAAAGTTAAAGGTTCTAAATGAAGGGCTATCCAATTAAAGCAAGAATCACAAGTTTATGTAAACTAAAAGTGAAGTCAAAAGGTGTAATTGCACGACTCGTCTCGTCGGCCGCCAACTGATTATTTTCCTTCACTATCTTTGTGGCTTTGCTGTATATATTTTTTATCTGCTAAAGACTTAATAATTTTGTTTATCAGCAAATATGTAATGACTTAAAAGTGCCCCTAGCTACAGCAAACATTGCCTCTTCTCGTTTTTGGATGCTACAGTGAATCACTCAGATCCAAAAACTTGTGAGCAACGTAAATTTTTTTTTTTGTTGGAGGTTGGGATCAACTGCACTGGAGCACTCAGACTCAAATACTGGTCCTTTGTACTACCAGGCAGTAACCTTCATTTAATGTAATTTCTTGGTTTTCCGAAGAAAAAACAAGATGCGCTTCTGTGATATAGAACTTAGGTTTTCAGTTCCCACCACATCAGCGCCAAATAACCGCCACCTGATACGAGCGAAAGGAGGACACTGACAGAGAAAGTGCTCTGAAGTGTCTTCACCTTCTCCACAGGCGTCGCAGAGTGTGACATCACTAAGCCCAAGCCGACTCAGGTGCATACCGAATGTAAAGTGTCCCGTTAATACGCCAACAAGTCTTCTGCACTCGTTTCTGTCTAGAGATAGCAGAAAAGAAGCGGATTTCTTGCAGACGTTTGGGAGCATACTCTTGGTCACCCTGCATCCTTTAGGGTCACGCCATCTCTGGTTGTGCTGTAGGGATACTCAACCATCGACGGAGGCCCTGACCAGGGACGCGGGTAATCCCAAGGCGGGTTCGGGTCCTACGAATGCCTCTGCTGAACCTACCCTAGCTAGTTCATCGGCAGTTTCGTTTCCCAGGATCCCGTGATGACCAGGGACCCAGACAAGTCTTAGCGAATTCAGCCTGCCGACCGAATTGAGGGAAGACTTGCATTCCTGAACTATCTTGGAAGTGGTTAAAGGGTTGAGTAAGGCCTTGAGCACAGCTTGACTGTCGCTGCAGACGCAGATACTTCTTCCCTTCCACCTATTCTTCACAATGTAGTTGGTGGGCATTAGGATCGCGAAGGCTTCCGCCTGGAAGACCGACGCGAAGTTTCCTAAGGAGGCGTGAAATCTAATGTTGTCGTTTTCCACGAAGGCTCCAGCTCCAGAACCCTCCGTTGCATTGGAGCCGTCCGTGAAAATCCGACTACATTCCTTTCCCGGTTCAGTTTCTGGCCACAGCCATTCTAGGACACGTGGAAAGTCGACTTTGTAAAAGCATCGCAACTGTGTTATTGGCGACCTCGCATCAGACGGCATGTCCATGAGAGTAGTATCATAGGAGATGCGGTGTGCGAGGTCATCAAAGCTCCAGTGCGAGTGGAACCAAAGGCCATTCCTTTTTAGTCGAGAGATGGCCATGAGTGTACATCCCATGATGTGGAGATCAACGGGGGGAGATTAATCAGAGCATCAAGAGCAGAGCCAGGCGTGCTGGGGAAAGCCCCTGTGCAGCCGAGACAAACTGTTCTTTGAAACTTGGTGAAAGCGGCAGTCACGTATTTGCGCGAAAGCTTGTTCCACCAAAGGACTGATGCATAAGAGAGGAGTGGTCTTATCATTGCCGTATACATCCAAACGGATCTTTTGGGTGATAGACCCCAGGTTTTGCCGAAAACTCCCTTGCATTGCCAGAAGACTGACAGCGCCTTGGAGGTTTTCGTCTCAATGTGTCTTTTCCAGAGAAGTTTACTGTCCAGGATAACAACACCTAGATATTTGGCTTCATTGGAAAGTGGGATAGTGACGCCTTTAAGTACCAGTTGAGTCAAACCAGTCATATTCCTCCTTCTCGTAAAGAGAACAACCTCAGTTTTAAGAGGGTTGACGGAAAGCCCATTCCTGGTACACCAACTATCGATCGTGTCAAGAGCCGCCTGTCCGCGTGCGCTGACGGCCGCAAGACATGGTCCGGTAACCAATACGGCTACATCGTCTGCATAAGCCTGGGTATAGGTGATAGAACTATTCAAAACGGAAAGCAGAGAATCAACCAGCATGCACCATAGGAGGGGAGACAGGACCCCGCCTTGGAGGCAGCCCTTGTTTACCTCCGACATTACAAACTTGTCACGCTCCGCCTCCGCAATTACAGTCCTGTTCATTAGCATTGCTCTTATCCACAACACCAATGATTCCTCTACGCCGTGATTCTTGGCCGCGTTACATATGGCATCAAAAGTCGCATTGTCGAAAGCGCCCTCTATGTCGATGAAAATGCCCAGTGCGTAGTCTTTCCTGTCAAGTGCACTTTCAATTCTACCGACGAGATTTTGAAGTGCTGTCTCGCAAGATTTTCCGCGCTGGTAGGCATGTTGCATTTGAGATAGAGGGTGTGATCGCAGAGCGTTTTTGCGAATGTGCGGTTCGACCAGCCTCTCCAAGTATTTTAGCATGAAGGAGGTGAGACTGATAGGCCTGAAGTTTTTGGCGAGTGAGTAGTCTCCTTTACCAGTTTTCGGTATAAAGAGGTGTGCAAAATAATAGGGAAACGGAAGAACCAAACCATTTCCAAAAATCCTCTGAACGATATGAAACCTAATCTGTAACTAATAGTTACTGTTTATTTAAGATTCAAATTGTGAACATATTTCATTTACTATTCTTTTAAATTTTCCTTTAGTATTTATTTTTATCAATTATTTACTGAAAATTATTCTATTTACATTGTTTAACATAATAGGGAAATTAAACACAAACATAAGTATTCTTTAAAAATAAACAGAACAAATTAACTAAATTATGCATTTTATTAACTCAGCAATTAATTTCAACTAGTGGTCGCCGTGGCGTAGTGGATAGAGTGCGACGCTCACACGCCGAAGGGTGTAGGTTCGACTCCCAGCTCAACACCAATTTTTCGAATTTTTGACGGCACCACCTCTTTCGAGCTGCTGACAACACTCAAAGAGTAATAACTGTCTAAGAAAGCTTCTCAAATTTCGCCGTTCGGAGTCGGCAAAAAACTGTAGGTCCCTTCTACTCATGAGGGAACAGTAGCGCGCACAACACGAGTAGTTGATGAGCAAGTTAGGCCCTGGTCCCCCTTTGGACTGTAGCGCCAACAATTATTATTATTATTATTAATTAATTTCAACTGATCAGTGCCCAGAATGGCCACCCTCGTTTTTAATTACCGCGCTTATTCGACCTGGCATTGACAGTATAAGTTTTTGGCATTTTGTTGAGGGAATGTGCTTCCAATAATGTTGAATCGCGTCGATAGCTGTTGTTTGTTTTGAAATGATTCTGTCGCCAAAGATTTTTTAAGCTCCGCCCACAAATTCTCAATAGGATTGAGATCGAGGGACTGAGAAGGCCATGGTAGAACCGACACTTTATTGTCCCTTAACCAAGCATTAACTAATTTTGATGAGTGCTTGGGATCGTTGTCGTGCTGGAAGTGCCACCTTAAAGGCATATTGTCCTCCGCGTCTGGTAGCATCACGTCTTTCAATATGTCTCGATACATTTCCTTGTTTATGGTGTCATTTATTTGTATAATAGAGCCAACACCAAACCAAGAAAAACTACCCCACCCAATGACACTCCCACCTCCGTGTTTCACCGTTTTTTTTTTTTTTTTTTAAATCGGAAGTGAAACTCTTTTCCTTCGGGCCGACGAACATTTCTGGCACTATCAGAACCAAAAAGATTTATTTTTGTTTCGTCACTCCATAGAATGCTTCGAAACTTATCCTTAGTGTGGTTTCTGAACTGCAGAACGAACTGCATTCTCGCGTTAATGTTCTTCTTGCTTAGTAGAGATCTTTCCAGGAAGATTACTTTGCAGTAATCTTCTTCTCACAGTTGGATCACTGACTATGTTGACAAGTTCACTTGCAATAATTCTGAATGACATAAAGGGATCTCTTTTCGCCAGTAAAACAATGTGAGAGTCATCGGTAGGGGTAGTCTTCCTTGGTCTTCCTCGAGTTTCTTCTGCTGGCTTTCTTAACTGATTTCTTAATTGAATCTGTTATAAATTTGAGAGTTTTTCCCTGTTCTCTCATTTTTTCTACAATCTTCTTTTCTTCTTCCGAACAATGCTTTTTACACCCCATTCCTAATAAATTTACAACAATTTTCATAAATATTTACAAAATGTTGAATTACAAACCAAAACCATTACCTTTTCACAAATTTGCAATAAAAATTCAAAATGAAGCCAAATTCCCTATTATTATGAGCAACTAAAAAATGTTTTCTTTTGTTGCGTACACCACTGCACCACTCACATTATTGCTACAAAATGAAATAATCTCGCATAAGGACAATGCAGCTGTGCAAATAGCAGTACTAATTACTGTTCCGATAAGCAACAAGACAAAGATAGAAGAAACAAAGGATTGATCAGGAGTGATATTCCCTATTATTTTGCACAACTGTGTAGATGTGGTTTCAGAGCCTTCCAAACACATTCGATTTGGCACAGGAAGTCGATGTAAACTTGTAGTTCTTGTCCCAATCAGCAACAGCTTTAATCACATCAGTCGCAAGCACTTTACTAGACTGAGTAAACACCATTATTTCCGTCTTCTCCACTGTCTTTGATGAGGGCTTGTTACAGCAAAACACACGTGCTTTATCTACGTAAGAGTACGGTCTCTTTGAAGTCCCTATCCTTTGTGCGATTGTTGGGGACACGTCGATGTGTGTCCTTCCTTGATGACAGCATGTACTTCGTTCTGCCCTCATTATTCTTCTTCTTGTGGCGCTACAGTCCGGGGTGGACCTGGGCCTCATCCAACATGCCTCTTCAGCCAGCCCGATCTTTCACCAGCTGTCTTTAGCTGCGCACTCAAAGTTGGTTCTTGGAGTGCGCCACTTTAGTCTAGGTCGTCCTCTGTTGCGTTGTCCCAATGGCACGGATTCAAAGACTTTTCGGGCGGGAGCAGTAGTGTCCATACACTCTACATGGCCTAGCCATCTTAAGTGTTGTATCCGAAGAAGCTTGACCAGGCGCATGTCGATGTACAGCCCATAGAGTTCGTAGTTAAATCTTCTCCTCCAGATGCCATCAACGCAAAGAGGATCAAAAATCGAACGCAAAACTTTTCACTCGAAAAGACTAAGGGATTCCTCATCCGCCTTTGCTTACGTCCAAGATTCCGCGCCATAAAGTAGGACGGTGATGATCTAGTTGTTATATAAAGCGAGCTTAGTTCTTCGAGAGAGGGCTTTATTACTCAATTGCCTCTTGAGCCCAAAGAAACAGCGATTGGCAAGAGTGATTCTGCGTTTGATTTCGGTACTGATGTTGTTGTTTCTGTTTACCGAAAAGCCGAGGTAGACGAAGTCCTTGACTACCTCGAAGTTTCTGCTGCCTAATTTGACGCTCTGTGCGAGGCGTCGATGTTGTATGTCCTTCCTTGATGACAGCATGTACTTAGTTTTACCCTCATTAACCACCAGAACCATTTTAGACGCTTCCGCTTCAATGCAAACAAACGTCTCATTGACGGCTCGCTGTGTTCATCCAATTAAGTCAATGTCGTTAGCGTAAATTCTTGTGTCCGGGCCTCAACCAACATGCCTCTCCAGCTAGCACGATCTTTCGGCAGCTGCCTCCAGTTGCGCACTCCAAGTTGGTTGAAGTCTCTCTCCACTTGTGTACGCCACCTTAGTCTAGGTCGTCCTCTGTTGCGTTGTCCCAATGGCTCTGATTCAAAGACTTTTCGGGCCGGAGCAGTGTTGTCCATACGCTCTACATGGCCTAACCACTTAAGCGTTGTATCCGAAGACGAGTCTCTCGAAAAGACTTAGGGCTTCCTCATCTTTATTGGCCTTTGGCAACATCTAAGATTCCACGCCATAAAGTAGGAAGGGAATGATCAAGCTGTTATATAAAGCGAGCTAGTCCTTCAAGAGAGGGCTTTATTACTCAATTGCCTCTTGAGCCCAAAGAAACCGCGATTGGCAAGAGTGATTCTGCGTTTGATTTCGGTACTGGTGTTGTTGTCCCTATTTACCGCGGGGGCGAGGTAGTCTTTGACTACCTCGAGGTTTCTGTTGCGACTCTCTGTCCGACAGCATGTATTTTGTTTTTCCCTCATTAACCACCCTCATTTTAGGCTTCAATGCCAGCAAACGCCTCATTGACGGCCGCTGTGTTCGTCCAATCAAGTCAATGTCGTTAGCGTAAATTGACAATTGACCTTACTTTTCTTAGTTCGTGGGTCTGGTTTTGACTTGTGAGTTACGCACTATGTTCTCGAGGATGATGTTAAGGAAGTCACATGACAGTGCGTCGCCTCGTCCTAAACTGTTTTTCTATCATTGAGGATCGCGTTGAGCTCGTTATCAACCTTGACGGAGCAGTGAGAGTTCTCCATTGCCATCCTACGCAATCTGACGAGTTTGGTAGGAATGACAAAACTGGACATGGCACTGCATAGCTCATCTCTATGCACACTGTCGTATGCGGCCTTAATATCGAAGAATAGGTGGTGGGTGTCGATTTGCACTTCTTGGGTCTTTGCCAGGATTTGCCAAAAAGTGAAGATCTGGTCTATTGTGGACTTTCCTGGTCTGAAACCACACTGATAGTGACCTATCAGGTTGTGAACAAACGGTTTCAGACGCTCACTCAATACGACAGAGAGGATCTTGTAGGCGATTTTGAGAAGGCTGATCCCTTAATAATGGTTGAGGCCCAGGTCCACCCCGGACTGTAGCGCCACAAGAAGAAGAAGATCCCTTAATAATTGGCGCAGTCAAAGGGGTTGCCTTTTTGTGGACCGAGCACACTACGCTTAGATTCTAAGTTATGGGCTCTAATAAAAACAAACATTGATATAAAAAGCGAAACTTTCATTCGACACCAGTTACTCTTAAACTAATCATTTCTTATTTTCCCTTCAATTGGCTGAAATATGTTTCAGAAGGAGGGCTTGGACTAGGTGTGCCAGTAGAGCACGAAGTTCATGCGTAATCCACATAATCCAGAATTCAATACTAAATATAGAAAAAGCTGCTGGTAACATGCAAGGCATTATCAGTTGAGAACCCAAAAACTCAACAAACGAACGAATAGTGTAAAACTTTTGTGCTGTTTCAAAAAATATATATCTTGTGAAAACAAAGTGGTCAGGAGCTGTACATAATACAAAGTATGCTCTAAATCACGTCGTAATCTGTCGCACAATCAAAGTTGATGTACGGAGCTTCGTACGAACCGACATATGAACGCTTATATTACAGAATTTTTGAATAAAAGGAATTTATTCAGCCGCCTACAAAGAACTAAAACATTAGACCGAGCGATGTAGACACCCATGTCCAAGACTCACAAATAACGAATAATTGGCTAAGAAGCAGTCTACTGAACTTTTTAGGTTTTGAAGGAAAAACATTTTTTTGCCACAATTAATCGTAACTGCCTCTTTTTGAATCTGCCACTCACACTTTCCCTTAGTATCGACGAAAACCTGCAAACAAATGTGTAATGTTGAGCCTTCTTGAGTACCAAACTGAGAATTAGAGCCACGAAAAATCCTAAGATCTCAAAAAGCTCTTTAACGCTGAATCTTAACAACCAGGTTGTCCTTCATATGACGTGAATTAGTAGCTCATGGTATTTAAAACATTTCGACCGTGTAGCTTCAAAGTCTTCATCCTCCATTGATCACAACATCGCCCTCCCACTGTCATTTTGTAAATCCATTCAATGTTTTTTTTCTTTCTAACGAGCACATTCCTTCAAAGTTTTAATTGTTTCACTTTCCTTTCGTGTCTCTTCTCTTCCTCCCCATAAATTTTTCACATTTCAATCATGACAGAAAATTCCTTAACGATAAATAAAGTCCCGATCAGGTTGATATTTGCTCTGAATGTTCAGAGAAAATCTTCTCGCTTCACCATTCATTTGACATAAAAACGTTTTTATGACAGTTTTTCAATGCACCGACGACGAGGATTGATTTTATGGCACAGGCAGGCTTCCCTGACGTTACGACAGGAATTTTTGTCGTTATCAACGATGAGGGTTAGAGCCATGGGGTGGAACTATTTACTTCAGAGCGGGTTTTAATGCGTTTTTGATATTAGATGTCATCAGAAAGTGGACATTTCTTTTTATCACTTCACGGAAATGCGTTTTTTTTGGTTCGATTACTTTTTATGGCTTCCATTCAGGTGTACATGCGCTGAAGGAAAATCACTTCAGTTGATTTGTTATCTGCGTTGTTCAATGATTACTTTGCTATTTGTGATGTACGAAAATTACAAACACGCTGTCTGTGATATATCAGAGCGACAAGTCTGCTTTTGTAGCATTGCCTTTATGATCAAGTGCTCCGAACACTTTTACTCTGCAACTAAACACTAAGCGCAAAAACAAACACCCTTAGGAAACGGTTGCTCTGGCTAGGTGGGTTCTTGCTTTGAATATAAACCAAACACAACGAGACAAAATTGTTTGGTTAATGGACCGGTGAAACAGCGTGATCACCGTTCCGCTTCTGATGGCACATACGCCTGACGCAAATGAATTGAAATGAACACGGTTAGCTGACAGTTAAACATATGGTAAGGTTGTCAAATATCTCCCTTCCGCCTTTTTGTCTTTTGAATTTTCCGGCTATGTACAAAGCGCTACAGAGCTACATCATTTGAAAGGTCTTGACATAACCTACAAAACGACGCTATGTATGATTAATTTGGATATTAACAGTTATAGACGTGTCAACAACAACAACGTGGTCACCGTGGCGTAGTGGGTAGAGTGCGACGCTCACACGCCGAAGGGTCTAGGTTCGACTCCCAGTTCAACACCAATTTTTCTAATATTTCACGGCACCACCTCTTTCGAGCTGCTGACAACACTCAAAGAGTAATAACTGTCTAAAAAAGGTTCTCAAATTTCGCCGTTCGGAGTCGGCAAAAAACTGTAGGTCCCTTCTACTCGTGAGAGAACAGTAGCGCGCACAACACGAGTAGTTGATGAGCAAGCTAGGCCCTGGTCCCCCTTTGGACTGTAGCGCCAACAATTATTATAGACGTGTCAACATGAAGTTCACTAACACCGAAATTCGCGCTATTTTAAAGTTTTCCTTTGTTAAAGGCAAATTCGCTAGAGAAACGTTCCGTGAGATTAATAGTGTTTTGGGGGATGGTACACCATCACTCCAACCATGGAGGAATGGTTTCGACGATTCAGAGCCTGTGAAAACGACACCATGGATAAACCAGCCGGCGGAAGACCTGTAACAACGAATACCGATCAAATCATGAAAAACATCGAGTTAGACCAACATGTGGCATCTCGTGACATCGCCCAGGAGATTGGAGTTAGTCACCAAACCATTTTAAACCGAGGCTGGATACAAAACAAAAAAGCTTGATGTTTGAGTGCCGCCTGATTTCAGTAATGCGTTACACCTCCTTCAACATCTATGACAGCTTGTAACCGCCGTGGCATAGATTTTACTAGTTTTTCACTAAAAGATGGCTGAATCCTTTCCCAAGCTGCCTGAATTTTAGCTTTTAGCTCCTGCTTATTGGAGCAGGAGCTTTCTTTAACCCACACTTTTATTTCGTGCCATAGTTGTTCAATAGGGTTAAGATCCGGTGATTGTGGGGCTGTTTTTAGCTGCTTTGGAGCGTTATAAAGCAACCATTCGCGTACTAAATAGGAGGTGTGCTTCGGATCATTATCTTGTTGAAAGTAGAAAACCGAAGACAGGCCTAATTTTACTGCGGAACTTCGTAAATTTCGTTTTAAAATATTTAAATACCCAATTTTGTCCATAGTACTTTCTATAAGTTGGAACTTTCCACAGCCATTTGAGGCCATACAACCCCACAACAGCACAGATCCTCCCACGTGTTTTATGGTTGACTTTATATTTTTAACTTTGAGAGCTGTATTTGGTTCCCTCCAAACAAATTGTTTGAAATCAGACCCAAATAAATTTATTTTTGTTTCATCTGAAAAGAAATCACCTTCCCAAAAGCTTTCCAGGTGGTTTTCATATTGTCTGGCAAACTCCAATCTTTTCTTCTTATTAACTAGGGAAATGTACGGCTTTCTTCGGGCTATCCTTCCATTTAAATTATTCTTTCTCAAAACTGCGAACGGCTTCCACTGAAGGAGGGTTATTAATTACGGATGACACCTCAGCCGTTAACTTTGGAACGCTAGATTTTTGATTAGTCTTGATTGTCCGAACAACAATATACCGCTCGTTTTGTTTTTAGAGCAAATTTTTTCTTCCCCTTGCAGGTCGGTTTTTAGTGTCGTTTCATATCTATAATTGTTTATTAATTTTTGTACCATTGCATGCGATCGCCCTGCAGTTTCTACTATTTTTCGCATCGACTTCCCCTCGCAAAATAGCTTAATTATGAGCATTCTAGTTGACAAAGTAGTCTGTTTTCGCATGTTTTCCATATTTTCGCACAAAGAAGAGTTTAACGGTCTTTTCAGTTCAAAAGCGTTTGCAGAAATTATCATCAGAGACATTTGTTGCTTCATTCCTGAACAAATTTGAATGTATCGATTCTGCTTGTGTATAACGCACACATGCCATCTGCATGCTCAATTTTGTGTGTTGATTTCAGGGGTTGTTTCCTTTTTCATGCGAAAAGTACCGGTAGGAAATCGCCTGTCTGTGAATGAAAGTTTTCAGAAAGACAAAAAGGAAGCGGGAGTGAGACGAATTCTGTGTTAGCAGAGCATTAAGATGTTTGCATCGTCGATCAAGGGTTTTGGTGGCACAGAAAAAAAGGAAAGCGAAAATAAGTGCAATCGAATAAGAGGGCAATTCGTTGTGTTTTCTGCGTCGCCTTCAATCATGAGCTGCCAGTCATTGGTTGAGTTGTCGTGATAAATCGATGAGTGTGGACAAAATTCGATGACATTCTGCTTGGCAGACAAGTTTCAAGGTGATGACCAGTGGAACAGCTGTGGCTAATGCCGAACAATTGCCGAATCCAGTCGATGGCACGCCCAGACGGAACTTTAAGATGCTCTGGGAAACCTTGAAAAGAAATCAATAGTGGCGTGTCTTCTTTGATGGAGTGATGGAGACCATCGATTTCACTTTTTGATTGAAAAAATTGTGTCTTCGATCTCAAGGACAATAGATGATACTTGTTGTCGTTTTTTTTTTCAGCGGCTTTACAATTCTTTTGGCATATACTCTTGTTTAAGATATGTATTCAGTTATGATTGCATACCAAAAAAATAAAACAAAGAAGTGATCGGCCTTAAAACAGGATGAATATGAAGTAATGATAGGTATATGCTCAATTTTGTGACTTACTGTAGCTTTAGTCTTTTTTTTTAGGATTCTCATCATGCAAACTGGAGAAATGCCATTGTCATGTTTTCAATACACTTGTTTGAACTCAAACACGCCCGAAATGTTGGCGTAATCATGATCTACAATCTCCGCCAAGTAACGTGCTGTATGGATCAAGGTCTGTACTTTAAAGTGGCTTATCTACTCTATCCATTAAGGACAGTTGTACTGCAACAAAACTTAAGCTGGAAAACGCAGACAGTAAAGAGGTCTAAACGCCTGAAGTTGTAAAGGAATTTTAAAGTTAGTGAAAATGAACAAGAAATTCCAATCCCATAGCAAACCACTCACCTAAGAAACCTAAGAAGAAATGCCCTCTGGCATTATCAAACCACAATAAACCAAGCAGACCGCTATGTGAAAACTGCGCGTTACAGCGGTTTGCAATGCATCATACAGCTCACTCAGTCACCTTGTCGCTCACTATGTGGTCATAACCGCACAGTGTCAAGTGACTGCTGAAATGAATAAATGTCCACCTGTGGGTGTAAATCCATCCATGTTGACACTTGAGCATTCTCCTGCTAAATGGTGTCAAAACAAATTGCCGCGCACATGAGCAACACACCCGCCGTTCCGCCCGAAACCGTTGCAAACTCATAAAATTGCCAGCAGCATAATTTCGCCCACCCAAGGATGATATTTCCCGAAACCAAATTCATGCCCCGCCACCACAACTGCCCGGTGTCATATGCATTCCACTCGTTGGGTGGTAATCAGAATCCCTATCTCATGGTTACTCAAAAAAAAAAGAAAATGCTTCAGCCGACGCCAACAGAATGAATAACGGTTAAATGGAGAAAAACGAGATCTGCTGAATTCGTGGTTATTAACAGTACTTTTGACAGTTGAGAGGTCTGATTTATTTTCGCAGATAAGTGGCGCATGGTATGAGCTGCATTCTGGAAATACGAAGCCAAACCCACTTAGCAGCGGTGATGAATGTGGAATCAGCGTCTGTTCAGTGTCTGGTCTCGAATAAATTCAATCATTATCATGTCGCTCTAAGCCGCATCAGTGATCCCCGAGACCTGGCCATCTAATGAGATTAACAATTAACTTCGGTAGTCAGGGTCAGCTGCGGCGATGTGGATGGACAGACGAGTCTGGCAATGATAAATAATTAATTCAATTTTGTGAGTATAATTTTTGAACACAGCCACTGTCTGGTCGATGAAAACGAACGCATCGGATGCCGTTGCCGTTGCCGATGCAGGAGCATGTGATGTGTGCGGTGAGCGGGAGAGGGGCTAAGGGAAAATGTAAATAAAAAGCTAAGAAAGGCAAAAAGTAGGTAGACAGACAAAGAAGAGACGGTGAAAAGGGAGAAACGATCCCTTTTCGAGTGGGATTCGGTGATGTGTGTTTTTGTTTACATCCTGTGAGCTCGACCACTGGTTTAACGGGTTCTTCATTGAAGCGTAAACATCTTTCCCCAAATGGAAGTGGTCAGAAAGACAAAAAGGAAGCGGGAGTGAGATGAATTCTGTGTTAGCAGAGCATTAAGATGTTTGCATCGTCGATCAAGGGTTTTGGTGGCACAGAAAAAGAGGAAAGCGAAAATAAGTGGAATCGAATAAGAGGGCAATTCGTTGTGTTTTCGGCGTCGCCTTCAATCATGAGCTGCCAGTCATTGGTTGAGTTGTCGTGATGAATCGATGAGTGTGGACAAAATTCGATGACATTCTGCTTGGCGGACAAGTTTCAAGGTGATGACCAGTGGAACAGCTGTGGCTAATGCCGAACAATTGCCGAATCCAGTCGATGGCACGCCCAGACGGAATTTCAAGATGCTCTGGGAAACCTTGAAAAGAAATCTATAGTGGCGTGTCGTCTTTGATGGAGTGATGGAGTGATGGAGACAATCGATTTCACTTTTTGATTGAAAAAATTGTGTTTTCGATTTCAAGGACAATGGATGATACTTTTTATTGTTTTTTTTTCAGCGGCTTTACATTTCTTAAAATTTTTTTACTATTAATAACGATGAAACAACGTTTAAGTTTGATTGGCTAAGTGACAAAATGAGTTCTTTAGCTTAAGGAAAAATGTATCAGAACTTTAAGCACTCACACTAAGAGCAAAGACTTAAAAAAGGGGACTTCGGTGTCAAAAGTCGTATGGTTCCACAACAATGATAATTGTTGACGCTACAGTCCAAAGGGGGACCAGGGCCTAGCTTGCTCATCAACTAACGGTGTTGTGCGCGCTACTGTTCTCTCACGAGTAGGTGAGATCTACAGTTTTTTGGCGACTCCGAACGGCGAAGTTTGAGAGGCTTTTTCTTTGACAGATAATAGTCTTTGAGTGTTGTCAGCAGCTAGAAAGTGATGGTACAGATATGGGACTTGGTTTTACGTGATCATCTGCCATGACGGCTTATATTACGGGGTCCACTTTCCCAAGAGTCGTAGATAAGGCAAGACTAAACACCTTAGTTACCCAAGTACAAAAGAGATCATGCTTGACCATCTTGTTTTGATGGGAGGCCTTCTTAAATACTCTTACGCTCTCTGGGTCGCAGCACCCAGTTGAGAATGCAACTCCACACTGAGCCGGGATAGTCCACTGACCGCCTTCCCAAGTTTTTAGTCAGCACAGTAAACTATCCTCGACTCTACCCGCGATGTTACGTGGTAAACCACAGCCACCACGATACTCCCACAAGGGGGCCTACCGCTCAGTCAGGCTGGAACCGAAGTTCCAGGGGCTCAAGACCTTCCGTGGCACCAGAATATAGCCTCTGATCAAGCTGTCACTTCCAGTCAGGTTCCCTCAAAACCTGGGTCTGTTAGCCGCCATCCCTCCGCCGATGGCCTTATAGATAGTCATATAGTTGTCACTATAAATAGTCATACGGATGTGATATTTGAATTATGTGATTCATTAAAATTCAGTTACATCATCTGGAGTGATGGTGCAGTAAAAAAATTCGAAGTGTTCAGCCGGGAATCGAACCTGAACCTTCGGCGTATAAGTGTCGTACTCTACCCACTACGGCCACGTTAACGCGTTCGTGGGAATGACATGGCGATTACACCCAGATGTTCAAGCCACCGGTATAAACATGTGTGCTTATAAATTTCTATTTGTACACACTGGATTTGTGATTGAAAAACGAGACTACCAGGTGATACCCAGATACAAATGTCTCGAAAGGGAACATTTGTTGTGAACGAGCCCTTACTTCTTTTTTTTGTTTGTTTGCTATGACATCTGTGAAAAATATTTAGTATACATCAATTCATTGAATAGATAACATCATATTTTTTCATCGTGTTCAAAATGTCAAATTTTGTAACAGAAAGTGATGATTTGCGGAAAGCATTAATTTTTTGTTTTCATTTGAAGAAAAGTGCGGCAGAGTCGAATCGAATGCTTGTCGAGGCATATGGTGATCATGCTCTATCAGAAGCAACATGCAAAAGATGGATTCAACGGTTCAGAAATAATGATTTTGATGTGAGAAATGAAGAACGTGGGAGACCTGCAAAAAAGTTTTAACACGCCGGATTGCAAACGATATTGGATGGAGATGACACTTTGAGTCAAAAGCAAATGACAGCAATGTTAAATGTTGCACAACAGACAATTTCTGACCGTTTAAAAGCTATGATTTAAAAGTGTGGAAAATGGGTGCCACATGAATTGAGTGAAAGACAGATGGAAAACGGAAAAAAACACGTGAAATTTTGCTTCAAAGACACGAAAGAAAATCGGTTTTGCATCGGATTGTTACTGGCGATGAAAAATGGATTTATTTTAAGAATCCTAAACGGTTAATCTGGGACAACCATCAACATCGACTGCAAAACCAGATCGATTCGGCAAGAAGACAATGCTGTGTGTTTGGTGGGACCAGAAAGGTGTGCTGTACCACGAGAGCTCCTAAAACCCGGTGACACCATTAATACTGATTGCTATTCGACAAGAAATGATCAATTTGAACCATGCATAGATCGAGTGGTCGCCGTGGCGTAGTGGGTAGAGTGCGACGCTCACACGCCGAAGAGTGTAATTTCGATTCCCAGCTCAACATCAATTTTTCGAATTTTTCACGGCACCACCTCTTTCGAGCTGCTGACAACACTCAAAGAGTAATAACTGTCTAAGAAAGCTTCTCAAATTTCACCGTTCGGAGTCGGCAAAAAACTGTAGGTCCCTTCTACTCATGAGGGAACAGTAGCGCGCACAACACCAGTAGTTGATGAGCAAGCTAGGCCCTGGTCCCCCTTTGGACTGTAGCGCCAACAATTATTAATTATAATAGATCGAGAAACGACCAGAATGGGCCAGAAGACAAGGCAAGGTAATTTTGCTCCATGACAATGCACCTGCACACAAAGCAAAACCGGTTCAGGATACAATCAAACACTTGGCTGGGAGCAGCTATCCCACCCGCCGTATTCACCAGACTTGGCTCCTTCCGACTACCATTTGTTTTCATCGATGGGACAAGCTCTGGCTGAGCACCACTTAGATTCCTACGAGGAGGTCGAAAATTGGGTGTCTGATTGGTTTGCTTTAAAAGACGAACAATTTTATTGGCGTGGTATTCACAAATTGCCAGAAAGGTGGTCGAAATGTGTAGAAAATAATGGCCAATACTTTGAATAAAATGTTTTTACTTTCCCATTAATATTTAGTGTTTTATTTTCAAAAAAAAAAAGAAATTTCATACCGGGATACCTGATAAATTTCCATCACTCCACTTGACAGGCGGATATGAGTGCGTATTTGTAACATTTGACATTTTGTTATTTCTTTGTTAAACATATTGTAGAAGAATATTCGAAAAGTTTGGGAAAGTGTCATCACACTTCTATTACACCCTTCGAGGTCTAATAATTGTCATTCGTGTAAAAGATAATTACAATTAACTTAAAAAACGAGTCTCATGGTCGGCTGATCCTCCCGTTAGCATATTCTTTAGGTTAGGCGATGGTATATATACCGCCCACAACTCATGTGAACGCTCTCTTTTTGCAATAAACTGTCACGTCACTAAGTACTTGTTGTTTACTTATTGTCCAAAGTTCGCCTGCCCCTCCCCCACAATAATTTTCTAAAAATTTTCAGAAGAACTTTTTCAACAAGCCCTTAATAAAATCAGCAGCGAAAGGTCCTTGTTGAATGAGAGACACCCTGGAACTGCTTCAATTTCTCGCTCTGAAAAATAATGCCTAATCAATATAAAACCCAGTGTACAAAAATAAATTTATATACTGTGAGCGTCAAATGTGAGTAAACAAGTATCTGATTACTGTACGGCAGAAGAGCAAGAAAGAAGCCAAAGCTTTCAAAAATTAATAAACAAAAACGTTGAAAATTTGCAAAAATATATATAAACAATGAGATTTTGTTTTGGAAAAACATTTTATTTAATAATGAAAGCAAATTCGAAATTTTTAAGAGCCATATAAATAAAAAAATTTGGAGAACAAAAAATTAAGAATTTACTGCACAAATTTTAGGCCGGTAGTGAAACATGGGGAAGGATCAATGATGGTGTGGAGGTGTGTAGCAGCAACTTGGGTCGGTAATCGTGTCTTCATTGATACAATGAGGAAGGAAGATTATCTAAATAGTTTAACCCAATAGCACACTTATGAGAGCATTTGGATAGAAGAATTTGACAGAGTACTATTAACAACAAGGAAGACCTGAAAAAAGCTATAAGAGAAGAATGGTCAAAAATTTCCCCTGATGTTACCAATAAACTGGTAATGTCTATGCCACGAAGACTCAAAAAAGTAATGAAGTCTAAAGGAGGACCAGCAAAGTACTAAATTTTTTTTAAGCAATACATAAGTACATTTGTTCATAGAATTGTATACAGTTTATAATAATAATAATAATTGCTTTTATTCCTTTACAAAATTAACAACATAAACATTTGATAGAATTTCATATAATTTTGATTAATTTACTAAATGATTCTATACTTTGTGTAATTTGCAAGGAATAGTTTCATACTATCTATTGTCAGAGACAAGTGGCGATAGTACCTATCAATTTATTAACAACTCATACAAAATTATTGATGGGGAAAAGAAATACAATAATAATTCAGAGATAAATGGAGTAGTAGAAAATAAAAATAACAAAGAAAAATAAAAAATAAAAAGATATCAAAAGAAGATTTATAGCATGGGAGAAAAAAAACGAATCTATTTCATTATGATTAAAAGAGAAGAGCCAATTTTTAACATTATTCAAAAATACTTTTTTCCTTCTCTCACACCTAAGGTTCAGAGGTAATAAATTAAATAAACGTGGGGCAGTAACATAAAAAAAACGTGAGAAATGAGTCTTATGTATAGTTGGAATAGCGGCGACGTGTTTGAAATTGATGCGTAATTTGTACCTTTGATTAAGTCTTTCATGGTAGTAGCCGGAGTTGTCAAAAAATATTCTTAAAACCTTATAGCAGTATAGATGTCTTAGTGGGAGAATACTAAGGGATTTGAAAATTGCAAAACTGGATGTTCTACGATTTACTTTGGTCATAATTCTTAATGCATGTTTTTGTTTAATTAACAGTGGTTCTATTTTATTATAATAGGCACCACCCCAACATGATATACCAAACTGTATTTTTAAAATTGCAGTAGAGGCTAAGATGGTACATGTGTCTAATGATTTTATTTAAATATTGTTTAAGATAAGTTGTGTGTGCTGTCCAAGATAATTTACTGTCCAAAATTATGCCTAGGTATTTAAAACTATCAACACACTCTATTTTAAAACAATCCTCACTACAGATTATATCTGCATTATAAGTTGATACACCAGACATATTTGAATGAGTCAAGAAAAACGTTGGCAATGATTGGAGTGGTAGTATATAGGTAAATCTTTATATATTAAACCCTTGATGTTGAATATCATAAACTTGGTTTTATTGCTTATAAGTAAATTATGTTTCTTAAACCATCTTCTCAAAATATCTAAATCAAAATTAACGTCTGATAGTAAACTTAGATAATTGTTGCTTGCATAGGAAATTGCTGAATAAAATACGAATTCACATATATAAGAAACAATATCGAACCCAATACAGAGCCTTGAGGAACACCAATGTTAGATACGGAACTGAATACATTTTTAATTTTTACCACTTGCTTACGATTTAATAAGTACGAAGTTAACCATTCAAGAATGAAACCTCTAAAGCCCGCATAAAACAATTTTTTTTAGAAGTATATTGTGGTTAACCATATCAAAGGCCTTCGTTATATCAATAAAGAGACAAGCAGGGATTTACGATGAATTCAAACTACAATATATTTCTCCAGTCAGTTTCAATAAAGCACTTTCCGTAGATCTACCATTTCGAAAGCCAAACTGAAGGTCGCTAAAAAAGTCGGTCTTATCTAGAAAGGCTAACATTCTACGTTTTATACCCTTTTCAAATACTTTGGAAAAAACTGATAAGAGAGAAATAGGGCGAAAATTATTTAATACCCTGGTGTCATTCTTTTTATGTAAAAATATTACCACTGCAGTCTTGAGACAGTCCGGAAAAACACCTTTAAACACACAATTGTTAAAAATAAAACATAGAACGTCTGATATCTGAAACGAAATATTTTTTAATACATTACTTGATACATTATCAGACGATGAAGAACTAGACGCCTTAAGAGAATTTATAATTTTTGTATTTCAAGGGGTGTAAATTCTTGAAAGAAAAAACTCACTTTTGACTCGTAATATATGAAGTAGTTATAATTTTCATTACAAAAATGTATTTGTTTACCGTACTTTATTTTTTGAATAATTGATCACATTGAATAAAGCTGTTTTTGTGTATCAATGGAATTTGAATTTTGTTGTTGTTTTGACCCAATTTTCATCTTTATACAGTAATCAGACATCTGTTTACTCACTTTTGAGACTCACAGTATGTCCATGGCCGCCGTGGCGTAGTGGGTAGAGTGCGACGCTCACACGCCGAAGGGTCTAGGTTCGATCCCCAGCTCAACACCAATTTTTCGAATATTTCACGGCACCATCTCTTTCGAGCTGCTGACAACACTCAAAGAGTAATAACTGTCTAAGAAAGCTTCTCAAATTTCGCCGGTCGGAGTCGGCAAAAAACTGTAGGTCCCTTCTACTCATGACAGAACAGTAGCGCACACAACAGTAGTTGATGAGCAAGCTAGGCCCTGGTCCCGATGTGGACTGTAGCGCCAACAATTATTATTATTATTAGTATGTCCATAGTCAAAGGCTGATAATTTGTTTGAAAACTTGTGCAGTGACTTAAATGCCCACCTACAATTTCAATGTTGAATAAATTACTTCAAATAATGACAAACGAAACCTTTTACACTCGAGTAACACTCGAACTTGTACAGTTTATATGTTCAAGGACTTAAAATAAATAATTTTGTTTATCTAAGCACGGCGGTTATTCTCCAAAAATCCAAAAACAATAAAAATTGTTTCCAAAATGGTTCTGGCTGCACAATCGACAACCACTGCATTAATTAAAAGTAATGTCCAAACAAATGAGAGTCATAGCTAACGCATCCATAATGGAATATCAAATATGCACCATCGGTGTGAACAAATTTTTAATTACTGTCGAACCTGATTTGGGTTTGCTTGTTGACGAACAGACTGATCACCTAATCCGAAACCGATGAAAATGTATGCTCGTTAGCTAGGGACTGCAGTAATTGTCTGTGTGACCAAATGTTTGTTTGCGTGTACTGATGAAACGTGACTTTGCATTACAAATGTTAAATTCAACCCTTTGGCAAGCTTTTTGTGGATTGTCTGTGTTAGTGAAGTGTTTAAGGCAACGTGTGGTTTCCTCATATAATCTTGGTGACTTCTTTCCGCATTTTTTTTGTTTTATGCCTAGGGTTGACTTCTTTTTTTCTTTGTCCTTTTATTATCTCGTTACATGAACATAGGGTTTACAGTCGGTTCACAAGTTAACTAAAAAGGGGCGAACATCATTTTTTCTCATATTTTTCTTTTTCCTATGAACCTTTGCTGTTTGCTTGTTCCCCTAACATGCAAATTACAACTTATGTGCTCACACAGCCAACTTACTCCTAAAGTCCGCCCGGGAAACATTAACTTCTCATTCTAGCAAAAAAGAAAACTCCAACTTTTTTTCATACCCAAGTCAACAACAACACAGTTACACTGGACCTTCAAAGTTAAGTTTTCAAAATTAATTGACGATTAGAAATAAATTTCTTTGTCAACAATTTGATTTCCCATTCCCATTGCGTGGAACCTTGACGGCATCTTTTGGGAATTTTTTCATCATTACATTGCAGGAGATTCAATCACGTTTCCCGCCTGTGACACGGCACGCAACGAAGGCTTGAAACGATATTGCTATTGAGCCATTCGTAATTGAATCGGTTGAGTTATTTATATTCATTCAAATTAGACAAGGAGCAGAGAGAGCGATTGATTGATTTTCAAGAGCGTAAATTACTCACATTCTGTTGAGCATTGACGGAACTGAACTTGAACAATTTGTAGGCTGTTCTAGCACAAATACTTTAACCCGAATTTATGATCAGATTGACATTGAATTTAACTCTACGGGATTGACTTTTGCAATTTAATTGCAATTGTAAAAGATTCATTTATTCATGACAGACTAGATGTATAGTTGGGAGCAAAATTGAGTCGGATTCTAACTTTGGCACATTTTTGTTTTCTTTAGTAATTCATAGAACTTCACAGGTTCACCTTTAAGGATTCTGATTAAATTATTAGTAATGCGAAATATTCAGTCCGAATTAAGTGTGGGCAATGTGGCATAGTGCATACATGTAACAGGAACTACGAAAGGTGCTAAAGGTGAAAATCACAAGAAACGTTTGTACTCGACTGTCGAACTGCGCGCAAAAACGCGACAGTCCACAGTGGGACCAGGGCCTAGCTTGCTCATCAACTACTCGTGTTGTGCGCGCTACTGTTCTCTCACGAATAGAAGAGACCCACAGTTTTGTGCCGACTCCGAACGGCTTAGTTTGGGAAGTTTTCTTAGACAGTTATTACTCTTTGAGTGTTGTCAGCAGCTCGAAAGAGGTAGTGCCGTGAAAAAATCGAGGTGTTCGGCCGGAAATCGAACCTATACCCTTCGGCGTTTGACCGTCGCCCTCTTCCCACTACGCCACGGCGACCCGGAATGTGATACCATAGAGAAGAACAAGAAGTCTAATAGGACAAATTTCCTGCGTTTATTACATACATTCATTCCACCATCTCTAAGCATTGAACAACAACCAAAGGGAGCAACATGTGTTTGGCTTCCCCGTGATGAAGCAATAAATTCATAATACAGACAATCGGTTGTTGACGATATTTACATACATATGTATGTATATTCAGTCTTAAGCAGACTAAAAGTACAATTATCTAAGTCTCTCTCCTCATAATAAATATTGAAGTATAACCTTGTAAAAAAAAAAATATATATAGCTCTGTGCAAAAAAATAGCACCACGTTGAGGTCTGCACTTTGGATGCTAATTACTTTTCTCCATGCTCATGTAAAGACACGATATTTATTGTAGGACATCTGTTGGGTATCAGTAATAAAATGCAAAAAACAAGATAAGCAAAGATGCATTTTAAGACAAGAAAATTCCCGTTATACGAAATGAAACCGAAATTTTGGTGTGCAAAATAATAGCACCGTGGTCGCCGTGGCCGAGTGGGTAGAGTGCGACGCTCACACGCCGAAGGGTCTAGGTTCGACTCCCAGCTCAACACCAATTTTTCGAATTTAACGGCACCACCTCTTTCGAGCTGCTGACAACACTCAAAGAGTAATAACTGTCTAAGAAAGCTTCTCAAATCTCGCCGTTCGGAGTCGGCAAAAAACTGTAGGTCCCTTCTACTCGTGAGAGAACAGTAGCGCGCACAACACGAGTAGTTGATGAGCAAGCTAGGCCCTGGTCCCCCTTTGGACTGTAGCGCCAACAATTATTATTATTTAATAATAGCACCACAAGTAAAACGTCGTAAATAAAATGCAAAACTTAGTGGAATAGTACGGTTTTTATTTTTTTTATTTATACTACTGTTCTAGTACTTCGCCCTATAGCCCTTATTTTTGAGCACAGCGGCACAACGTCGTGGCATAGAATCGATTAGTGCCTGACATGCCGAATTGGAATATCCCTCCACGCAGCCTGCACAGCTTCCCATAGCTGTAGTGTATTTTTTGGTTTCGCTTTAGAAAGAGCTTTCTTAACATCTGTCCAAAGATTTTCAATGGGGTTTAGTTCTGGAGATAGCGGGGGCCATTCCATAACTTGAACCCCATTCCTCGCAAAAAATTCCTTGGCTAATTTGCTTGTATGTTTCGGGTCATTGTCTTGTTGGAGCACCCATCTGAGAGGCATATTCCACTCGGCGTAGGGCAACATGGTTTCCCTCATTATGCCAACATAAACTTCGGCGGTCATCATTGGTTTTATCCAAAATATAGGACCAGTACCGTTGTAGGAGAAGCATCCCCATATGTTAATTTTCGCGCCGCCGTGCTTAATGGTTTTTAAAGTACACTCCGGTTTAAACTCTTGGTTTTTTTTTTGCCTGCGAACAAATTTCCTGGTCACAGGAGTTTCAAATAAAACAGATTTAGACTCATCGGTCCATAATATATTACGCCATTTGGTTACTTCCCAGTTCAAATGTTCTTGCGCAAATTGTTTTCTTTTATGAAGATGGACTTTTGTCAGCAAGGGTACTTCTCTGGGACTTCTGGAAGGTAGTTCCTTCTCTATCAACTTCCTTCCTATGGTTGGTGTTGATACGGGCAGATTTAGTTCCTCTTTTATTTTGTTTGATGTGATGAATGGGTTTTGTTTCACTAATCTTATCATTCTTCGCTCGTCGGTAGAGGTTAATTTCGATTTTCTACCTCTTGTTTCTTCTTTTTGACGTGTTTTTTTTGCATTAGTAATCGTTTAATTCGAACAAGCAACGATTTCCCGAAAAATTTGTAGGTTTTTCCGTCAGAAATTAATTTTTTTATTTTTAGGAGTAGAATGAACACCCCGGCCCATTTTAATTGTTTATAACGTTGTATTTTAAAAATAATAGTTTCAAAATACTTAAATATTTTTACTTAAATCTTTTGACGCACAAAAAAAACTAAGCACCACCAAACACTTCGAAAACACTTTTTAGAATGACATGGTGCTATTATTTTGCACACCAAAATGTCGGTTTCATTTCGTATAACGGGAATTTTCTTGTCTTAAAATGCATCTTCGCTTATCTTGTTTTTTGCATTACCAACAGATGTCCTACAATAAATATCGTGTCTTTACATGGGCATGGAGAAAAGTAACTAGCTTCCAAAGTGCAGACCTCAACGTGGTGCTATTTTTTTTGCACAGAGCTGTATATTACGCACTTCTTTAAAAAAAATAAAAGCGTCTGCAACTACTAGCTTCGTGGAGCTATTTGAGCTTTCGCAGAGTCCTTTTTAGCGTTTATGTCAAGGAATCATCCACTTTTGTTCGCTTCTTTAAATAATCACATCGATTTTCTGAGGTCGCGTGCAATTGTGAGGACATAACTTCAACTTGAACGCATTCCTAAGCCCCCCGACTTGTCTAATTCGTATCATTGTCACTCTCTGAGAAGACACATTGATTAGACATTTCACACTTGGTGCAGAGTCTTCTGCTTCTTGTGGCGTTACAGTCCTGGGCGAAACAGGGCCCTAACCAACATACCTCTCCAGCCACCACGACCTTTCGTTTGCTGCCTCCAATTGCGTACTCCAAGTTGGTTGAGGTCCTTCTCCACTTGTGTGCTCCATCTTAGCCTAGGCCGTCCTCAGTTGCGTGGTCCCTATGGCTCTGATTCGAAGAGTTCTCGAACTGGAGCAAAGGTGTCCATACGCTCGACAAGGCCTAGCCATCTTAAGCGACGCAGAGTCGCATAATTCAAAATATAAACATGGAGGAATGCATTTTTCCATTTTATAGACGTCCAACCGAATGTTGTAGTATATTTAAGTTTATATTTTGTTTCAGATGACCGGCTGCCAAATGCCATACGCACAGAAAATTAATTTTAGATTCAAATTTTTATTTTTCAACTGCTCACTTAATGTGCCTTCTTCCACAGGGTCAAGCTGGCTTTGCTCAACAGCTTTATTAAATCCATTCCCATATTTGACACATATGGACGTTTTTTGAAAGCAGATGAGGTTGTCGTTGATCAAAGTAAAAGAAAACTTCTGCATACAATTTTGATTTCTGTTTGCATTCGATCAATTGTTGGCCATTTGTATGCAAATTGACATCGGATACGGTGGACATACGCGGCCCAATGAAAGCACTTACATCAGATTTGCAGACGGAGGTACGATGTGGAACTCTCTTGGTGGTTTTGTGACATGCCTAGTCAGAAAACATAATTTGAACCTTAAGAATGTTAACTCAACTGCAGTCCGAAGACCGTAACCAAGTAGTTGGGGCGATGTAGCAGAGGGTTTCCTCATATAAGATAGCATATCCAAGCGAAAATAAACATTAGTCTTCTGGTTTTCTTGTTGCAGAATGACTTGTAAAAATTCATATTTGTTTTGTCTGAAGACATGTCCAAAGTTCAGAAGCTTCTGTTATTCTTGTGTCTGAAAACAAAGATTCTACATTATAAAGTTTTGAAATGGCTATTTTTATGTTCTAACCTATTCGTCGATTTCAAGGCTGCATATGACAGTGTGCATATACAGTGCCATGTGGCATTCCTACCAAACTCGTCAGATTGTGTAGGATGACGATGGAGAACTCTCGCTGCTCCGTCAAGGTCGGTACCGAACTCACCGAGACCTTCAATGTCAAAAAAGGTTTTCGACAAGGCGACGCACTGTCATGTGACTTCTTTACCATCATCCCCGAGAAGATCGTTCGTAAGTCACAAGGCAACACCAGAGGCACGATCTTCCAGAAGTCAGTTCAATTGCTAGCATACGCTGATGACATTGACGTGATTGGACGAACACAGCGAGCCGTCAATGAGGCGTTTGCTGGCATTGAAGCGGAAGCGGCTAAAATGGGTCTAGTGGTAAATGAGGGCAAAACGAAGTACATGCTGTCATCAAGGAAGAACACACAACATCGACGTCTCGGACAGAGCGGCACTCTAGGAAACAGAAACTTCTAGGCATTCAAGGACTTCGTCCGCAGTAAATAGGGACAACACCAGTACCGAAATCAAGCGCAGAATCACTCACGCCAATCGCTGTTTCTTTGGTCTCATGATTCAATTGAGTAATAAAGCCCTCTCTCGAAGAACTAAGCTCTCTTTATATAACAGCCTGATCATCCCGGTCATACTTTATGGCGCGGAATCTTGGACGTTAGCAAAGGCTGATGAGGAAGCCCTTAGTCTTTTCGAGAAAAAAGTTTTGCGTGCGATTTTTGGTCCTGTTGGCATCTGGAGGAGAAGATTTAATGACGAACTCTATAGGCTGTACAGCGACATGCGCCTGGTCAAGCGTCTACGGATACAACGCTTAAGATGGCTAGGCCATGTAGAGCGTATGGACATAACTGCTCCGGCCCGAAAAGTCTTTGAATCCGAGCCATTGGGACAACGCAACAGAGGACGACCTAGACTAAAGCGGCGCACACAAGTGGAGAAGGACCTCAACCAACTTGGAGTGCGCAACTGGAGACAGCTGGCGAAAGATCGTGCTAGCTGGAGAGGCATGTTGGTTGAGGCCTAGGTCCACCCCGGACTGTAGCGCCACAAGAAGAAGAAGAATTTTTATGTTCTACGCAACACAGCCCTCTTTGCTCATGTTCTATAACCCACACCAAAAAAACAACCACTACGCCACGCCGGCCCTCAAAAATTCTATCAAATTAAAAAAGCAAAAGGCCTGTGGACAAAGCAACCAAATTTTTATTTGAAGCAAAAGTAAGTCATGGCACATTGAGTTATTGTGTTTTCGGTCAAGTTTACTTGATTAGTTTTATAAGATTCAAATAATAATAGGGTACAAATTGTTTTTGTACAAATGTTTCTGTTTTTTGTCTGTTGGTTAGAAAGCATGTTTTTATGTTAATGTGATTTATTTTTGCACCCACGTTGCGTCTGTCTCTCTCCTGTCCCTGTTGTTTGTCAGAAATGAAAAGTCTACAACATATTTCTCCTTAATGATTTTACCCGATTTAATGCAGTTTTACGGCAAAAGTTTCCTTAAGTTGTTCGATTTTTTTTTTATTCTCATATGTCAAATAAATATAAAAATCCAACTTGTTCCAATCTCAGTTGCTCGACATCAAGTTAAAACAAAGAGTTCGCCCAAAGTCTTAACCATACTCATCTCCAATTCAGTCTCTTTTCCTCGCATAAAAATATATGTAGCAACCTCCAGTCGCTCTTTATCGCACCATTTTCGCCTTCAATTAGAAATCACTTCTACCCGAAAGCAAACCTCTTTGTCTCAAACCTGTACGCCGTATCTTAGATTTTCCCTGGCGACCCTTTCCCCAACAAGTCGATGGCATATGGCTTCTCTGTTTCCTAACACAATCTGATTGCCAAAAAATCAGAAAAGATCAATCAAACCGCGTTGAGGGGTTAAACTAAGCAAAGAAACCGAAAGTCAAGCACACAGCGCTCCCGGTCTCAGATTATTAATCACACTGCCCGCACCCCCGCCTCAACACCGCTTAATGACTCAACTGACATTAGCTGCTAAAATGTTTGAATTAGTTCGCGCACATTCGGGTGGGTGTGTTCAAAGAACGAGCCGATTACCGACAGGTTAATCCCAAAATTGGATCACCTACCGAGCTCTAATCCACGTTAAGCTGCCAAAGAGAAGAAAACGTAAATTAAACCATTTTCAGTGTCATTATTAGTTTGTCAAATATTTGTCACACTAGTTACGCTACGGGCGCACTGACAAGCCATCGCCCTCCACCACGACTCACTGACAGATGACAGACGCACAAGAACGGGTTTTGCATCCTTTTCCACCACCACACCGTGCAACAGCCACCTTTGAACCAGACAACCATCATCATTATCGTTCATTACCAAGGAAATCATGATGAGTCATCAGGCGCAGTTGTTGCTGCAACACGAGACGGATAGAGAGGTGGGCAAGCGACCGAACGCAAATGCATCACACCGGAGGGAGAACCAGACTGGGTGAAGAATAAGAAAAAACCCCACGTAGTGGTTTCTGCCGGAGACGCTTGTGCTGTGTACTTAATCCTTCGGTCACGTTTAATGCCGTTTCCCCCGGCTGTGTGCGCTGTATGTGCTGCCGAGGTGAGGCGATAAGACTCAGAGATCGAGAGTAAAAAAACAGGATCTGGCGGTTTTCTGCTTCATTTTGGGGTTTTGTTTGTGTTCCCGCACTGCAGCCTGATCTGGGTGCGCGGAAGTAAAAGTGCTCGTAAAAATTAAATCGATTGTTGGCCGTTTGTATGCAAATTGACATCGGATACGGTGGACATACGCGGCCCAATGAAAGCACTTACATGTGTCATAAGCTCAACGGCAGACAAGGGTTAATTCAGAAAAACCCTGAGTTGGAAATTTAAAGCTGCTTACACACGCCGGTGCATTTACGACTGTAATCACTTTGCTTTTGACCGGTGTGTAGTTAGTTTATAGGGTGTTTCAATGATATCCGAAGAGGCGGCACACGCTTCAAAGGAATAACAGGTAAATAAAAATCAACGCGCGTGGGCATATAGTTTCTTCGAATTTCATGGTTTGACTTTAAGGCTTCGAAACGATAGTTTAAAAAAACATAAAAGGGGAAACCGTTATCTTCTATAACTTTTCACAGCTTACAGACGATCATAACGTTTGCCAGTAACTACTTTTCTTGGAAAAATTTTAGGGTAAAACTATTGCTAGTGGATTTAACAGGAGGGGAGTTCAACAATTCGGAAAGACTAAAGCTAAGCTGAGACAAAAGACAAGTCGGCAATGTGGTGAACTATCACCTCTAGTAGTAGAATTTGGTGCAGCAATAGACCTGGGCAATACAACCACAGCCACTATTCCTCTCGAATGTAACGTGAGCCTTCTGTCTGCTGAAATAGTTGTGACACAAATCAATACTCGTACAATTTTCGACAACTTTATACAACGTATTTGTGTTCAAAACCACTTGGCTTTTCGGCAAACAAATGTTATGTCTTGAGACTCCTTTCAGTTGGTATTACATTTGTAGTTATGAAAGATTGCTGCTCCTTGACGAGATATCAAGCAAGCCTTTCAGGCAGCAGTCAAAGATGTAGACCACATGTACCTGTAAGTTATAGATGAGAAGTAGTCGCAATTCGGATTTGGTCTTTTCATGAGTACCAAAAATAGAAAGCTTGCTAAAGCTCAACTCTTACATTTTATGGTACAAAAGCGATGTGGAAATTGTTTAGCTTTATCACCGCGGTTGCAAAAGGAATAAACTACATATTGTGCACCACACAACATTCTTGAAGAGAACTACTATTTTCACCAAATCGGAACTGCCTTTAGGAAATATCAGCCAAGTTTGTGTTTTTGGCTATTTTTGAGCGTTTGCTGCTGTGATGCGACTTATTCTTCAACGTCCACCGTCAGTAATCACTTTGAAGAGTTTTTACTTTGCCGTTTGTCAGTTTTCGATGACCAGACGTTCAAAATTTTGCATTATTAGCATGCTGGATATTGAAACAAAAGTCCAACCATCTGGTAAACCTCTGGTTGAAGGTTTACTAGTAAACTAAGACAATTCGCATTTTAAAAGACCTCGTGGGACATACCCTGCAACTAAGCTGCCTATGCGTAAGGTCACGCGCTTGCATCTTTGGACAACAAGCCCAATTGTTTGACCACTTTAGAACAACGTCTGCAATTCCTGAGTCGTTTCTTCAACGCCGATGAAACATGGATCCATTAATACATTTTAGAGGGAACCATCAAAACAGTTGAAATTACTCAACAAAAGTGCTTCGAAGAATGCGGCGAAAGTCCTCCCAGGCGCTGAGACAAGGGACACAGTTTCAAGGATTCACAAGAGGCCATAAGATGCGACGAATATCCTTTCAGCCGCAGAGGCAACCGATCCCGTTTCAAGGATTCACAAGAGGTCACAAGATGCGACGAATGTTCTACCAGACGCAGATACTGCGGACACTGTTTCAAAGATTTACAAGATATCACAAGATGCGACTAAAGCCCCACCAGGAACAAAGAGAGCGGACACCGTTGCAAGGTTTCACGACAAAACAACGAAGAATTCACAAGAAGTCACAAGATGCGACGAATGTTCTACCAGACGCAGATACTGCGGACACTGTTTCAAAGATTCACAAGATATTACAAGATGCGACTAAAGCCCCACCAGGAACAAAAAGAGCGGACACCGTTGCACGGTTTCACGACGAAACAACGGACGCCGTTTCAAGGATTCACGAGAGATCACAAGACAACGGACACTGTTTCAAAGATTCACAAGATGCGACGAATGCCCAGAGACAGCGGACACCATTGCAAGGCTTCACGATGCATATCCAAGAGAGATCACAAGATGCGACGAATGTTCCACAAGGCGCAGACACAACGGACATCGTTTCAAATATTTCACAAGATGCGACGAAAGCCGTACTAGGAACAGAGACAGCAAACACCATTGCAAGGCTTCACAACGAAGCCTTGTGCCTACCAGGCACGGAGACAACGGACACCGTTGCAAGAGTTCACAAGATTTCCGTTTTTATGGCGGAGTCCTACATTGCCGACCTCAAGGCAAACAATTCTTTAGATGTGTTCAAGAAATTCGGTCACGGCTCTATGAGATAACACTAAAAGGGAGCTACGTATGTTCTGAAATAAATCGACGCTGTGTCAAAAATCAATTTTTGTATGTAGGCTTGAATTCGGACTTCGGACCGCTCTTGGATCGATGACTACTGGTCAACAAGCGGCTAAAAGGTTTAAATAAAAATGGATTCCAATGAACACAAACTTCTCTGTCAGAGGCGATTACAGTTTGGTGAAATCTTACTCTAAATGTAATTCAAAGTCTAGAGGCAACCTTTTTATTTGAATTCTAAAAAATTCACACTCTTTAACAACTTAAAAACCAAAATTTGTATACTTTGAGAATGCGTCTAAATCTGTTCTTTGCAATTTTAATCTCATAAATTTTTCCACTGGTCCAACATTAAGTCGGGCTTTATCCCTGATAACACCCTAATTCATAGTCCAAAAAATTGCTTTTAAAATATATGTCACCAGGAGGAAGGTATCATTTTTAGTCCGCCCTACAGGAGCATAAGGTGCGACCATGGGTACCTTTGGTTATAAAGCAAAAACCAACCATTGTTAAAAAAATGTAATTAGCAGTCTTCAGTTCTTCAGTTAGTTGGACTACAGAAGGTTCTTAAGTCTTATTGTCGTTCAAAATGAAAACAGACAGAAGTGATAACTCACTACTGTCTACCACATAACAAAGCGAAAGGAACAACTGCGGTGAGTAAGCTTCCAACGTTTAAAGTTGAATTTTCCGTTTTAAAAAAGTCTAATTAAAAATTGACGACCGCTTCACTAGAAGAAAACACAACCGCATTCCAGTTAAATTGTCTTCATGTAACAATAATTTTAATACAATGCATATCAAACGGATATTCTTTTAGATCGAGACAACATCCTCCGTTCTTGAATACTTAAAAATTTAAAAGTCACTAGAGAATGAATCCATTCAAAAACCGACAACCTCTCCCCTGAAATAATTAGTTCTTCGACAAAGCGCCGTGTACAACGTAGAAAATGCTCGAATCACTATTCATAGCATCCCCAGCAAGTCCATGCTATATTTTCACTATTATGTCACAAATCGCTTTAACATTGAGCTCCCTTTAAGATCAACTTGGTATACTCCACGATCCACGATCAACGGCCATCCACAGACATTTCTTATATGAATTGTGGGCTACGTGCGCGTATTCCGCAAAGAGCTGCTACCTCATTTGTATTCCACACAGAACGTCTTGTCACTTTCAAAGCTTCTCATCAAGTCAAACAACGCTTCAACAACTCTGGCTTTATTGATTCTCTTGCACAACTAAGCTATTTCTTCACCACCATCATCATCAATTCGCAATGGACAACCTTTCGGATTTGGGATCGTGCTTATGTTGTCAAGTTTCCCTCAAAATGAAGAAGGAGGTCTTTGAGATGAACTATACATAATCTTGAGAAGCGGCAGCAATTGCTGAATTCATAAAAAAAATGAATAGGAATCTTCCAAAGAAATGGATGAGCCAGCATTATGGTGAAAAATCTTAGCACTTCTTCCTGAAGCACCCAGTTTACAAGAGTGTCAGTGTGTATTCCGAACCAAATTACAGGTTTTGCTCAGATTTAGACGTCGCACAACAACTTGCCCCTGTTGAGAAACATCCAGAAGCCACTCTCCGTTACCACAGAGTGCAAATCTGTCCACAAAAAAAAAGGTTGTCACTTATAATTCAAATTAATCAAAAAAAAAAAACAAAACTCTAGACAGATTCTCGCCTCTGGCCACCACATTTGTTTGCGTAACTCCACAACAAAGGAAGACGAATGCCTCCTCAACTTACCGCACTTCAATCGATCATTGATCAAATCCTCAATCAGTTGCGGGCACTCGTTCTCGATGGCGTAGCAAAATTGCTTAAACTTCTCGAAGCCGCTTTTTGCGATGATCTCTATTAAATTGGCGCACTGCCACCGCTGGACATCTGCATCATTAATCATTGGATTCTCCACTTCATTTCGGCTGTCACTGCCGTCACCGCCACTGCGAACATTTATGCTCCCTCCGCCAGCAGATGGCGTCGGCGAGCTATTGTTGTCATCATCACCATTGACACTAGCACTCCGTTCACTGCCGGCCCGAGATCCCACGCCCGCGGACGGCGGATACGACTTGAGCAACTCTTCCTCGGACGTTGTTAAGACAGAATTTTTCACCAAAACCGCCAACAGGTCTGTCCCCTGAAGATCACTCATTATGCGCTCCTGGTGCCGGGACAGCAAGGAGCGCACCTCTTCCTCTTCCTCGTGCGACATTGTAAGGAAGTTTTCACACCCACTCACACAAATTTGATCACTGACTAACTGATTCACTGAAAATCTGACTTCGTCTATGCGACTCCACTGTCAGACACCGTTGTTTACATTTGGCCCTACAAGCCGGATTTTACATTTCACAGGAAAGTGTGGCGGAGAATAAACACTGGCTGGTGCGCACCGCGAAAGACAGAAACACGCGAAACACCAGACAAAACGCGCACACAACACCACTTTACACCGCACCGGACCGGACCACTATCTAATTGAACGCTAATGTTGTATCTAAGGTTTGCATCGAACACTGCCTCGTCATCATCATCTGAAGGATGATTTCCAGGTATCGACCGTAATTATCGTCTTCGTAATCGAAGTACAAAACCTCCTCAATTCAGAGGCATCCGAAACAACAAGCAAACGAACACAGAACTCGAAACTGATTCCGGGGCCAAGCAGCCACAAGGTATACACGTAACACACAGAACAGGGTAATACAAGGAGAATCCGTGCGAAACTCTCTCTCTCTGTAGCTCTACTCAAGCCAGACACACCAACATCCACGTAACAGACATACGTTCAAACTGAATCGACCGCCAACCAGTGAACCTTCGTTGAACCCCCAGTACGCTGCAAAATACTATCAGCCGACAGCCGGCTTGTGTGGGCAAGCAACACACAGCGCACATGCACAGCACAGCGCCGCACACACATTTGTTCGGTGACGGCAGTCAAACAAAACCATGTTACGAAGGGGATGCCAAAGCAGAAACCAAAGAGAATGGTCGGAAGAAGAGCGAGAGAGCTGGAGAATAAAAAGACAAAGAACTCACAGGAAACAAGGCAAGTGCGGTGCGAGTGAGAAAGAGTGAAGCAATTGGATATCAACACTGAGGACCACATAATTCACGCCACCACTGTGCGGGAAACACTCGTCGAGGCAGCGGTAGCAACGCCGCACTAAGCATTGTTTTGTGTTGTGTTGTGTTGTGTTGTGTGGGTATAACACGTGCATATGTGTGTTTGGGATACGTAATGTTTGTAACTGAAGTTGTGAACGGGAGGGCACAAGGGAAAAGATAAACATTGAAAAGAGTGGACCTGGACTGGTTGATTTCATGGAGCGAGTGGCAGATGTACTAGACGGCTGAGATTTCTTTTACTAAATGCCATATGCCAAATGATTTTGATGATTTTTAATGATAAGTCTTTAGAGATTCCGTTTAAAACATGAAAATATTGTCCTGATCAACTATAGCAAACGTTGATAAATTTGAGTAGTTTAAGTTGTAGGTGTTTACTTCTTAAGAACGTCAGTTTCGAACTTGGAAATCGGTGTAATGCGACGTTTTAATTACCCCAACTGTGGTCTTGTATTTTTTTTTATGTAAATAGCGTTTGTGTAAGAAGTTAAAAGCTTTAGTTTGGTAGCACTTATTTGACTCACTACCATTTTGTGAGGTGTCAAATGTTTTTAGTTTGTGCCGATATTTCCACAGGAATAGTCTAACGCCTGAACTGCTCGCCCAAATTGTTAAAATTAACTTTGAAACTAACGGTTCTGTTCGAAATATGTATGTTTCGCACGCTACCTCCATTTTAAGGCCAAATGATGTTTGGTTGCATGGGTTTGTCAATAAACAAGACTGCCATATTTAGAGTGATGATAGTCCTCCACTGCATGTTTAGACATCGTTACAACCACAAAAACTGACTGTTTTGTGTACTTTGCTGGAGAAATAATAATAATAATTGTTGGCGCGACAGTCCACAGGGGAACCATGGCCTAGCTTGCTCATGAACTACTCGTGTTGTGCGCTTTACTGTTTTCTCACGAGTAGAAGGAACCTACAGTTTTTTGCCGACTCCGAACGGCGAATTTTGTGAAGCTTTCTTAGACAGTAACTACTCTTTGAGTGTTGTCAGCAGCTCCAAAGAGGTGGTGCGTGAAAAATTCGAGGTGTTCAGTCAGGAATCGAACCTAGACCCTTTGGCGTGTGAGCGTCGCACTCTACTTACTACGCCACGGCGGTCACCCAAAATACTATATTTAGTCCGCCATTTTTTAAACCGATGCCTGCCAAGACGCTACTCTCAATTAAGACTCTTACAGCCATGATTACTTACTTCTTCGGTAATCAATTGCGAACCAGCAATAATGTGCAGAAGTTGTGACTTCAACAGGGAGCAACATGCCACACAGCTCCTGTCACAATTAATTAATTTAAGTATACATTTGGTAACCACATTGTTTTAAGTAAAGGACCCGTAAATTGGCATTGAACTGCGGCCACCGGGAAGACGTGCATTCCCTAACAAGCCAAAGATCTCAAGTCCGATTCTGGCCAGCTCAATTGAGCACTCAAAGACCAAAAAAAAATGTCCATCGACTATCGCAGTCCCCATAAAACTGTAGTTACCATTTGTAAGAGATCAACAGCACGCACAATACGATGAGTTGCTGAATAAGCTTGGTTCAGGTTTCCTCTAAGCGCTAGTTACACTTTATTTATTTGCTTATACAATCTAATAAATGAAACCTTAAAATATCCTGGACGCCTCTAGCTGGTCATCTTCTTGTCACCGCCATTCTTATACCACTGAAGCTGAATTAACCTTCCTTAAAATTTCATTTAAAAATCGAGAAGTAAACTTCTATTGATAGATGAATTGAGTAACAAAAGACAGAACAGCACACATCATTGCACTTCACCAGCAGGAGCAGCAGCAACAACAGCAGAGGGGTGAATACATTAATCCGTGCAGCCTCATAATGGGGTGGCAGTGATGGCTGAGGCGGGATGCACGTCTGTCCCGTGCTTCATAAACGCCCCTGTGCATTGACTGACGCAGCAGCCGCCACCGTCTCGTGCCTGCGACAAACATCCTCGTCGGCGTTGTACCTGTAGGATATCAATAAGCCCTCCCCCTTCTAAGACACACTCACGTCCTAAATCAAATTGAAATTTGTGAAAGCCCCGTTTGAACGGCATACTGACTAGATGGATTGCTTGTCCACTCTGCCGACCCCCACTGCCGTAACCACAGCGACAGCGGCACAAACATATGGCTTCGGCTTCTAGAATTGGCCTATTGGTTTTCCTGCATCAGATGGCGTACCTTCATCTTCTCAGTGCGCAACGGCCGCATGGCCCCTCTCACTCGAGGATGCACTTAACCAGTGTCCAGTGTCATCAAATCGCTTTGGCTTTCAATCCGTGAAGCACCAGCATCACCGACAGCCTCTCCAATTCAGATGCCAATTACTATCGACTGCCCGCCTGATGACGACATCGACAACGACAAAAACGACGACAACGACGACGATGATGATGATGACGGTGATGATGCTTATCCTAATGACGCCATTGAACGATGGGCGGGGTGTTTCCCAGACTCGCTTTAGCCCCCACACTTGTCGATGCCTTCCTGTGTTGCATTTCCTGCTTCACTCCGGGTCCCATGGCGGTACTTTTCGAAAGTGTTTACAGATCCTAATCCGGGAATGAGTGCTTGTATGGCTGACAATGGCGAAGCTCTTTAATTATTCATTTGCACACTTCGACATCGAGCGAAGTTCACTTATCAACATTGCACCTGACCTGCGGGTGAGCAGAGACAGGGCGGCACACCTTTTTAGCGATGCACCGAATTGCTGGCACGTGATACACCAATTTGGCACGATAACATCGAGGAACGGTGATTGAAACGTTAATAAAAGACAAGCCAGATGGGCAATTATGTGCGTTTGTCGTCTACGTCATGGGCTTCTTGTGTATTTTGATCTCTTTGCCAGATGGCTTGGTGGAGTCGTTTCAGTGCAGTGTTACTCACACTACAAGAAAAAAGAAAACACACACACTTAAGGTATGGTACGTAAAGTTGTGGGTAATGGGAAAGAGAAAGAAAGCTGATACGATATTCTACGAAATAAGAGAGCGTGTAGAAGAGTGCTAAAGATCACTTGCACAAACAGGGTGATTCGTTCATTGATTAAACAAATCAAAATTGAAAAATTAAAAAATGATAAAATATACTGTGATTCTCTAACAGAGCAAATTTTGCAGTTGCAGCGTTGCAGTTATTAAAGACTTTCTTCACATTTTCGGGCGATTGTTAATATTTGGAAGTTATCCATAGTGGAGTGGCAATGCTATTAGAGGCCAAGAATTTGAAATTTTGTGAGTATTTGTCTAAACGGATTTATTATGTCTCGGCATACGATGAGACATTTTTCCGATCAACACGACGAATGGCCTTTGTACCTGTTGCTTTGCTAATATGCTGTTAGAGGAGTGTCTTTCCATTTTATTGCGATTTGGTATACCATCATAGTTACAAAAAATCGGATTTTATTCAACACTACTCAGATAAAAAGTTTGGAAGTTTAGAATTCATTTAAACGAAACACCACACGAAGGAATGATGGCCCTTGTTACATCGCATGGTTAAGAGAGCTATTTTGTTTCAAATTCGACCACACATCTACAGTCCGCGAAAAAAAATATAGCACAACATGTTATTTCAAAATTAGTTTTAATAGGACAATGGTTAATGACCTATATCCTTTTTTTTCTTATACCTCTCTGCGCCCCAGTAAAGTCACAGTGGTTCTGTACTGGGTGGCTGAAGAAGTTTCTAGAAAATCCTTAATTATAAGAAAAAAACTGTAGATAACACCCCAAGAGAAGATAGCACATTTTTACAAAAAAGGCATTTTAGTCGCGTTTTGGTTATCTTTGCTTAACACTTTCTCTGCCAAGCTGTTTTTCACTAGGTGTCATTTCTACGCCGCGTGTTTCTTCTTCTTTTTATTGCTTTGCTTTGCTATCATGACTAATCACCACGCCGCGTGTACCGTTATCAGTACACGATGCAAACATTCCTCTAAACATCACTCTAATAAAACAATCATAACGAGAATTAAAATTTAGAAAAAAAAATTTAATTTGAAAAAAAAAACACGTTGGCGTAGTAATGCAGCTAAGCGTGTACTGTTTTCGGTACACGCGGCAGGGAACGTGTTTAACAACTGCGAAGGAAATCAGAGAAGGCACATTCTGTGATTTTATTGTTTTCAGAGTGCCAAAAGTTGTAAAATGGGTAGAGGAAAATTAACTAGTGTCGAAATAAACAGTAATTACAAAACTGCACCAAGAAAATTTCAAAATTGCGTATATTGCCGAAAATCTGGAAAGAAGCCGGAAAGTGATTTCGAATTTCCTCAAAGACCCTAAAAATTATGGAAAGAAGAGTAGCACAGGGCGTCCAAGGGCTATTAGTGACAGGGACAGGCGCGCAATTCTAAGAGTTCCATCGAATTCGGACTTAATCGCTAAACAAGCAGGTGTCACGACCAATGTAAGAAACGTCAAAATACTATTGAAAGAGTCTCCAGTCATTAAGCGCAAAAAAATTAAGAAGAATTATTAATTAAGTGGTGGTTTCACCACTTACGGCAAAACACATGATGATGACAGGGTGAAATTCGCCATGGAGCATATTCGCTGGAAAAAACGATGGCGTCGGGTATTATTCACGGACGAGAAGAAGTTTAATCTCGACGGTCCCGATGGCCTGGCAAATTACTATCACGACTTAAGAAAAGAAGAGACAATATTGAGTCGTCGGCAACATGGTAAAGGAATGATATGGGCTGGAATAGGATACCATGATAAAACTGATATAAAGTTCGTACCACAAGGAATAGACAGCAAAAAGTACCTGAATTTGATTGCCGATGAAACAACAGAATCAACTGGTGAAATTACGGACTTGCCGTTTATTTTTCAGCAAATCAATGCTGCGGTGCATTCGGCGAAAATTGTTAAAAAATATTTTTCAGATAACAACATTGATGTTTTCGATTGGCCAGCACGATCGCCAGATAAAAATATTATTGAAAACTGTTGGGGTCTTCTTGCCAGGGCTGTTTATGCTGGAAACAGGCAATAGTAAAATGTTAATGAGCTTGAACAAAGCATTGTATCAAATTGGCGCAAATTACCACAAAAAACATTAAAAAATTGTTTATATCTTTACCAAACAGAATGGCAGAAATAATAAAAACAAAGTGGAGGAACTACTCATTATTAAGAGTTAAAAGAAAATTAAATAGTAATACATATGATATTTTTTTTAAACTACATGCTGCAAATGTGCTATCTTTTTTCGCACCAAAATTTGGTACTTTTTTATTTTCTCTGTTTTGCATTACTTTATTCAAAATGCTCTATACATGAATAAGAAGTATTCCAATTTGTACTCAAAAATAAATTCACTGTGTTTGTTTTGTGTACAAAAATAAAAAAAATGTTAAAAAACAAATTGTGCTATATTTTATTCGCGCACTGTAGCTTACGTAAATTTTTTCGTTTATTAATTGGATGGCGCAACAGTCCCCAGAGGGAAAACGGATATTCAAGATTAAGGATAAGTATAGCTTAGAATGCTCGTCGAGGGCCAGTAAGTTAGATTGTAGGAATAAAAACAAAGTAAGCCCAACTAACTTTAAGCATTTTTTTGTCTAGCACGTAAGTCTGTCATGAATTGGAAATAAAAATGTATTAAAAATGAAAAAATGAGGGACCAGGGATAGCTGCTCATCAACTACTCGTGCTGTGCGCGTTATTGTTCTCTCACGAGTAGAAGAGACCTGCAATTTTTTGCCGAATCCGAAAGGCGAACTTTGAGAAGCTTTTTCTTAGACAGTTATTACTCTTTGAGTGTTGTCAGCAGCTCGAAAGAGGTGGTGCCATGAAAAATTCGAGTTGTTCAGCGGAGAATCGAACCCAGAATTTCTGCGTGTGAGTGTCGCACTCTACACACTACGCCACGGCGGCCATACTCGTCTTCAACACCAACGCCAATTTGCAATGACACTCCAGCTGTCAGCTCTTTGAACAAAGCAAGTCTGCTAGCTGCACATTTTCCAGCCCGCTCAACGCTCCACGATTGTGCTTTACCCGCGCCTGTATTCGAGATCCTAAATTTTTCCATTGAACAAGTCCAATTTCGCAATCGTACAGTTGGAAGATAACTTAAACATCTAAGCCAGCACAAATCCGCTGGCCTGGATGGAATTCCCCCCGTTCTTCTGAAAAGGTGTTCTTCTACGCTGGCAGAACCACACCGTAAGTTATTCCATTTCTCCTATTCTTAAGTGCTTTTTCCGATTAAGTGGAAAGCAATATTTGTCCAGCCCGTCCCTAAAAAGGACGAAACGTCATCACCCACCTCCTACCAACTCATATCACTTACGTGCCTACTTTCTAAGGTCATGGAGACGCTGATAAATCGCAAGGTTTTTAAATGTCTTGAAACCTAAAAGTTTCGTAATGACCGGCAATACAACTTCCGCAGCAATAGGTCCACTGGTGATGTGATGGCATAATAATAATAATAATTGTTGGCGCTACAGTCCAAAGGGGGACCAGGGCCTAGCTTGCTCATCAACTACTCGTGTTGTGCGCACTACTGTTCTCTCACGAGTAGAAGGGACATACAGTTTTTTGCCGACTCCGAACGGCGAAATTTGATAAGCTTTCTTAGACAGTTGTTACTCTTTGAGTGTTGTCTGCAGCTCGAAAGAGGTAGTGCCGTGAAATGTTTTAAAAATGGGTGTTGAACTGTGAGTCGAACCTAGACCCTTCGGCGTGTGAGCGTCGCACTCTATCCACTACGCCACGGCGACCACGATGGCATATCTCAGTGAAAAATGAAACCAATCTTTGCACAACATAGGAAAAAGCAAGATCGTTGCGCTTGATACTTCAAAAGCATTTGACAGAGTCTGGCATCGCGCTCTCTTGTCGAAAATGCATGCTTTTGGTGTCAATGAATCTCTTCTTCAATGGCTTAGAAAATACCTTTCGAACCGTTGAATTGGATGCGTTTAAGTCTGATATTCACCATATTAACGCTGGTGTTCCGCAGGGCTTCGTTTTGTCTCTGATATTGTTTCTAATTTTTTTAACTTCTTATCTAATACATTCCTTCGCTGATCAAAGTACCCGCAGCTTTTCATATTCGTTCCTCGGCTCTGGACCCTTCTCATCGGCCATAGACTTGCCATTATTTAATAATAATATTGATTGTGTGGCGCTACAGTCCACAGAGGGACTAGGGCATAGTTAATAAGCATTGAGTAGTCATTCAAGTGATTAGTAGTCACTCGAGAGATTAGTAGTGATTCCCCCCCCCCCACCACAACCCTGCCAAAAATAATGTTCTCAACTTTAAATTTTACAACTCTAAAACCAACCATTTTTAGGAGGCCATTACTACCTAATACTAACACGTAAAATAGACCCAAAACGCCAAAAATTTAATTAAGAAGTTGGATGGGCCCATAGTCCACAAAGGAAGGGTTATATTTGCCATTCGTTTCGGCAGCTACGTGTGCTTTAATTTTCTTCCAGATGAAAGAAAGATGCAATTTAGTGTAATTTAGAGTTGATGCATTCACTTGCTATTTGCACAGCGTTCATAGAAAACAGAAGCACTGCGACAAAGTGTAATATCAGCCTTGATGAGCAGCAATCCAGTGTTTTCATGAGAGTTTGAAAACCGGTAATATTTCCTTGATATTTTTTAAACCTTTTTAGATTGCCTTAAAACCATTTCTTCTTATTTCCCAATTCACACAAGACTCATCGCTGTTTAAACATTTCCTTGTTCCGAAAGCCGAGATCAAAGGAACCAGATTTTTGTGTGCCGTTGACTTCTCTCGACCGCATTTAAAATTAAAACCACAGACCAGAACTTGCAGGTAAATTGGAAAAGGATTTCGTAATGGTCTTAGTTCACTTCCTCCGCGAGCGATTCACATAAATGTAAATATATATATAAAAGGCAACAAAACGAGGTGGAAGTGGAGAGAATTATTATTTCAACTCATGAATTCGGAATAATACCGGCAGTTTCTAACTTTTGCGTAAACAGCTTTAAGGATGTTTGCAGTTCCCCTTCGAGAGATTAGAGATGGACTTGAAAGGGAGCCGCGTGTACAGAAGCGTGAGTCAGCTGGGACAAGGACGAAAAAGGTGGAATGCAAACACATGTATGCTTCGAATAAATGAATGTCGCTTAAGAGTCAAGAGATAGTTTAATTTCTTTGAATGCAAACAAACCGCAGTAATAAATTGGAGGTAATAAGAATGATTGTGTGCCAGGAGTCACTTGGTTTTGCTTTTGACGTGTGACATAGAGTGACTCCGGGAGTCGTAAAGACCAAACGATGCATAAATCATAAGTGCTTGTAATGAGTGTAATTAAGGCAACAAGGTGGTCTGCACTGCTGCACAAGGAGATTAATAGCCGCTTGGAGATTGTGGCAAACGCATCTCCTTTTATGTCATAACTACGGACTGTAACAGATAGGCAAATAATAAAATGACTGCAGGCATTAACTTAGCTATGCCGCATTCAGCTTGTTCACGCATAAAGGTACCACACCATGCATTGTGAAGGTTCTGCATTTGCATTTGCAGCTGTCTTCTGTTCGTTACATGAATTCAATTCTGATGAAGTCAACTGAACTTGCTTTGTTTCCTTAGCAAACGAATTTCAAATTTGATATGGATTCCAAGAAAATTGAATTGTCTATACTTGAACGTAGGCTTTCATTTCTGCTCTTGCCTTTCGACGCATTTCCTGGTAAGAGTGAATGAAAAGTCATGCTATAGATAAATCGGAGCCAGATAATCACAATATCGGGAGCTTGTGGGCATTCTAATTTTACTTTGGGGGATCGATACAAGAAAGTGTGATTTTTTTCGAGAAATTTTTAATTTTATGTGATGCGTTTTGTCCAATTTTTGAGCAAACAGAAATTGTTTTCGGCTTCTTACGATGTAAACTGCTGCTTAGCAAGTGCGTGATTCACTTACAAAAGGAAGGGACAAAATGGGCAATCCCTATTGAAAGCATTCTAAAACGTGACTTTCTAACGTCCCTCAACCTGGTTTTGCTACGACGGGATGGCGGCTATCAGACCCAGATTTTGAGAGAGCGTGGCTGGTAGTGACAGCTTGACCAGAGGCTATATTCTGGTGCCTTGAGAGGTCACGAGCCCCTGGAACTTCGGTTCCACCGACCGAGCGGTAGGCCCTTTTGTGAGTATCGTGGTGGCTGTGGTTTTCCGCCTAACATCGCGAATAGAGTCGTGGATAGTGTACTGTGCTGACAGGTCTAGTTGCTTGTTTACCCAAAAGCTAGGCAAGGCAGTTAGGTTACGGCTCAGTGTGGAGTTGAATTCTCAACCGGGCGATGCGACCCTGAGAACGAAAGCGGTTTTAGGAAGGTCTCGCATCAAATCAAAGTGGGGTGACTGCCCCTCAAGCGCGATTTCAGTTTGCTACTTGGGTAACTAAGGCATTTAGTCTTGCGTTATCTACAACTCTTGGAAAAATGGACTCCGTGATATAAGCCGTCAAACCAGGTAATCGCGTAAAACCAATTCCCTCATCTTTAGGTGGTAGAGTGTTTTAGTGAAGATAAATGACTGTGTTTGCCTCTTTTAATATTTTGACATCTGCTCAAGCATCAAACAATTCCAATATCTTATTACTCCGTTTTAGAAGGTTTTTATTTTTTTTATATACTCACCTGTCTAACAACGCAGTCCTTTATTGCGGTCAACAACTACATGAATCTTGAAATGAATTCATTTCTTCAATGCATGTCACTATCTAAGCTTAAATAACAAAAATTCATTCTGCGCCAAGGGAAGAAATGTGTTTTTCAGCCTATGGTCTCTTTCTTGTGACTCAAATCTTGTTGTTGTTTTTGTTTTCTGTATCAAAAAGTGAATTTGACATTTCTTAATGACATACTTTACACTTTTAGGTTAGATGCGTTACCGTACTCTCCCTTTTTCTGAGAAAGATTTATTCCAACTCCTTAACAAATAACAGACCTCAGAGTTTAGTACAGAAACTACTGGAACACACCTAGGTATTTTTAATTCTGACATTCAAATCGAATTTTGAACACGATATGGCAAACGAGGAGAATGACAACAGAACCGATGACTTCCATGATCTCTTAGAGGGCACAAACGATATCCAGCTACGACTCAATTATTTTTCCAAAAAAGACTTTAATGTACAGCTGGAAACGGAAGACTTCTTTACTTACTTGTCCATGGGAAACTGCAGCCAAACAATGTATCGTAACTGACTCAAATGTGTGGAACTCACAGAAGGGTGGAACCTCTCTGTTTTCTCTCTCAGCTCAATGTCTATAAAGGTACTTACTGGTCTTTTGATTAATCAATTAGACTTATTAGGTTATGACGTTTGAAATAAAACGACTAGGATTGGATGATAGGCATGGGGATTAAAAGAAAGACGGAGTCGAGATATAGCGCCAGGTTTTGAAGTAGAATGCTACAATCACAAACAGATTTCTATGAATTTCGTTGGCCTACATCAAAATGAAAGCTTGATGCGGCCTGTACTTAGAAAAGGAGAAAGATGAAAATGATAAAAAGTTAGGGTGAAGCTGAATCCGAAGACGAAGCCGGAGCCGAAGACGAAGCCGAAGCCAAAGACGAAGCCGAAGACGAAGCCGAAGACGAAGCCGAAGACAAAGCCGAAGACGAAGCCGAAGCCGAAGACGAAGCCGAAGACGAAGCCGAAGATGCTGATCACCTCGAGACCATGTAGGAAAAACATGTCGTATGAAAACATGTCCAAAAAATACGAAGTTTGCCTTTTATATTTCGGGATTGGGCAATCCTGGTGCTGTAATCTGGCACCTGCCAGAAAAGTCTGTCTGAAAAGTTAGGGTGAAGCCAAATCCGAAGACGAAGCCGGAGCCGGAGCCGGAGCCGGAGCCGGAGCCGAAGACGAAGCCGAAGACGAAGCCGAAGCCGAAGTCGAAGCCGAAGCCGAAGACGAAGACGAAGACGAAGCCGAAGACGAAGCCGAAGCCGAATCCGAAGCCGAAGCCGAAGACGAAGCCGAAACCGAAGACGAAGCCGAAGATGCTGATCACCTCGAGACCATGTAGGAAAAACATGTCGTATGAAAACATGTCCAAAAAATACGAAGTTTGCCTTTTATATTTCGGGATTGGGAAACCCTGGTGCTGTAATCTGCCACCTGTCAGAAAAGTCTGTCTGAAAAGTTAGGGTGAAGCCGAATCCGAAGACGAAGCCGGAGTCGGAGCCGAAGACGAAGCCGAAGCCGAAGACGAAGCCGAAGACGAAGCCGAAGCCGAAGCCGAAGCCGAAGCCGAAGCCGAAGCCGAAGCCGTAGCCGAAGCCGAAGCCGAAGACGAAGCCGAAGCCGAAGCTGAAGACGAAGCCGAAGACGAAGACGAAGCCGAAACCGAAGACGAAGCCGAAGATGCTGATCAACTCGAGACCACGAAGGAAAAACATGTCGTATGAAAACATGTCCAAAAAATACGAAGTTTGCCTTTTATATTTCGGGATTGGGCAACCCTGGTGCTGTAATCTGGCACCTGCTAGCTCTATCGTACATTTTGACATTTTTGAGGTTATACGTACTCAGAACGTTTTGACATACGAGCGCTATTTGTGTTGTTTACAGTAACTTAAAAGAATCATCTCGCCCATAAAATGGAATTAAATCGTGAAAATTTTCGTGCGATTATTTTTTAATTTTCGTTCGATTATTTTGTACAACTTTCGACGTGGATTAACTCAACAACAGTGCATCGATGAACTTAATTTAATTTTTGGCGATGAAGCTACATCAAGGACCAGTTTTTATCGGTGGTATGGTGAATTCAACCGAGGTCGTAGTTCACTCCAAGACGAATTTCGTGAAAGTCGTCCAGAATCAGTTGTTGTTCCGGAGCCATTGATGCTGTGCGCGAACTGATATTGCAAGATCGTCATGTGACCTATTAGGAGATTGAGCCAGCCTTAGGCATTATTGGAACCAGCATACATTCAATATCGCATGAACATTTGACCGTCAAACAAATTTGTTCGCGTTGGATTCCACACAATTTGCAAGTCACTCAAAAAAAGGCTCGTGTCGATTGGTCGAAAGAAATGCTCCAAAAATACGATCGCGGTGCATCGAAACGTGTCTATGACATCGTGACAGGTGATCAATCGTGGATTTACGCGTATGAGTCCGAAAGTAAACAGCAGTCGACTGTATGGATGTTTCAAATTGAGGCAAATCCAACAAAAGTTGCTCGCGCACGAAGTACTTTCAAGCAAATGGTCGCCTGTTTTTTCGGAAAAACTGGACATGTCGAAACCGTACCACTAGGCCAACGCAGAACAGTCAATTCTAAGTGGTATACAACCATTTATTATCCAGTTGTCTTTCAAGAAAACACAAAAACCAACTTCCGAAGACGGATTACTCTTCACCACGACAATGCGAGCTCTCACACATCAGCTCAAACAACTACATTTTGAGCACTCAAAACATCGATTTGATGACTCATCCGCCGTATAGACCTGACTTGGCACCGAATGACTTCTTTTTATTCCCGTGCGTAAAAAATAAAATGGGAGGTCAACGTTTTTCGACACCTGAAGAAGCGTTCAGAATGTATGTTTTGGAGATACCTCAATCAGAGTGGCCAAAGTGCTTCGACAATTGGTTTAAACGCATGCAAAAGTGTATAGATCTTAATGGGAAATGTTTGAAAGCTATTTTCGATGATTAATATTTTTTGTTCTCTAATCCAGAAATATAAAAGGCAACTCTCGCACATGCAACCTAAGAAGGAAAAGAAGTGCAAATCGACACTCGACAATCGTCGATTTCAAGGACGCATATGAGAGTGTGCATAGAGACGAGCTATACAGTGTCATGTATCAAACTCGTCAAATTGTGTAGAATGACAATGGAGAGCTCTCACTGCTCCGTCAAAGTCAGTAACGAACTCACCGAGACCTTCAATGTCAAAAAAGGTTTTAGACAAGGCGACGCACTGTCATGTGACTTCTTTAACATTATTCTCGAGAAGCTCGTGCATAACTCACAAGTCAACACCAGAGGCACGATCTTCCAAAACACAGTTCAATTGCTAGCTAACGCTGATGACATGATTGGATGAAAACATCGAGCGGGCAATGAGGCGTTTGCTGGCATTGAAGCGGAAGCGGCGAAAATGAGTCTGGTGGTTGGTGAGGACAAAACGAAGTACGAAGTAGTAGAAAGGACACACAACGTCAACGTCTCGGACAGAGAGTCACCCTAGGCAGCAGAAACCTTCGAGGTAGTCAAGGACTAACTCGGCTCCGCGGTATATAGGGACAAAAACACCAGTATCGACATCAAACGCAGAATCACTCTTGGCAGTCGCTGTTTCCTTGGGCTCAAGAGACAATTGAGTAGAATTGAATAGAGGCCTCTCTCGAAGGACTAAGTTCGCCTTATATAACAACTAGATCATCCCCGTCCTACTCTATGGCGCGGAATCCCGGACGTTAGCAAAGGCGGGTGAGGAAGTCCTTAGTCTTTTCGAGAGAAAAGTTTTGCGTGCGATTTTTGGTCCTGCTTGCATTGATGGCACCTAGAGGAGAAAATTTAACGACGGACTCTATGGGCTGTTTATTGACATGCGTCTGGTCAAGCGTCTTCGGATACAACGCTTAAGATGGCTAGGCCATGTAGAACATATGAACATCACTGCTCCGGCCCGAATCCGAGCAATTGGGACAACGGTGGGATGGCGCACGCAAGTGGAGAAGGACCTCAACCAACTTGCAGTAGGCAGCTAAAGGCAGCTGGCGAAAGATCGTGTTGGCTGGAGAGGCATGTTGGTTGAGGCCCAGGTCCACCCCGGATTGTAGCATAATAGAAAAAAAAGCCAAAGAAGACGCCTACAAAGATTGGGCAAAGTGCAACGTTCATACGTTCAACGTCCAGGTTCAATTCCCGAACTGAACAACTTGCATTTTTTATGGCACCGCTTCTTTCGAGTTGCTGACTACAATCAAAGAGCTTTTCCAACTTCGCCGCGCAGAGTCGTTCCCTTCTTCTCGAAAGAGAACAGAAGCAAAATTTAAAAATATTTATATTTCAGACAAAGTTCAATATCAACAGCGATTGTTACTGAAGCATTGTTATTGGTAGCCATCGAAGTTGTTAGTTGGTTAATATTTTCTTAATTTGGCTCTATTCTGTGAGACGACTCTGTCCAAGTAATTTCGCCGAAAAGTAATCCTTCTTTTTATTTTGTGCACCCACTTGAGCATAAATTTAAAAAAATAATGATATTTCTAAACCACTAAGGAGGTGAAGTTCGCTCTCATTTTCTTTGAATTTCTATTTATTATTTCTTTTGGACGAACCAATTTAGAATGCATTCAAGTATATCGTATTTTGTTGAAGATCTGAATTCAATTTCTTCCTTCGTTCTCTCGTTCTCTTTCGAAATAGCAATAAAACCCAAACCACCGTTATGCTCTCATATCATTCACACACAAAACTGTTTTCACTTGCCACTAAAATAACAAGCACACTGTCCCTCGCAAACTTAGTCGCAATCGTAAGCACAGCCAAGTTACAAGCCAGCCGGCTAGCATCAATAAATGTTCATGTCTCAGGCCATCACGTGTTTTTCAGTTTTCTTTGTGTGTTAAAATTCTTGTGTTGCAAACTTCGTCTCACAATCAAATTTCGTAAAAATGACAATCGATGAATTGGTATTTCTTGACCTCAAAGAGGAGTACCCCCAACTGGAGTCAGAAGTGCGTGCCATTCTGACGGCACGTGCCCAGAATGGTGCTACAATCCAAGACATCAAAGGTAAACACTGTGACTTACGTCACAATTTCGGGCCTCATCGATGAGGGTTTTCTCACTTGCAGATGACTACTACAACCTAACAGGGGAAAAGCTCCCTGTCCGAGATAACATCACAGATTTCCTCCTGACCATACCCTTCGTGACTGCGATGTGCAATGAGAACGGCACGCGAATATTCAACATCATGCCTTCGGAGAAGACACAGCACGTCTACGATATGGTCATCGGCCAAAAACCACCCTCGTATAAGCCAGCATCTCACAAGTCCGCGTTTCGGCACTCCGTGGGCAGCAGCATCAAACACAATAATTTCAGTCAACCCCATTGGACGAACTACAATAGCTACGGGCATCGACCTTCGTCGGCGATGACGCGGTCTGATAGGAATAGTTCGCGCAGTGAGTCTGAGGGATTCTATGAGAATGTCAATTGCTTCTTCGAGGATAATTATCAGTATCTGTAAGTATGAATGGTTGTCGGTTGTTTACCTATATTTTTGGCAAACGAAGTTTTTTGACCTGTTCGTTATGTGCCGGGGAAAATGTCTTTAATGCCGATGTTGTTGATTTGATAGATCGGCGACTATTGAAGATAACCTAAAAATTTAAAGACTGAAGATTGAAGGCTAAAGGCTACTTATTGCACGCTGCACTTCAAATAGGTTCTGTATTTCGGTGTAGGAAATTAAGTACTCGGTATCTACATCAACTAAGGGTTCTTTTTACCACTTGGAAAACAAATATTAATCGTTAAAGGTACTGCATTTAATCCCATTTTTCTTAAAGGAACATGAAAGGTAGTGCTAAAGTTCTCAAAGTAAGTGCAAGATCAGTGAAACCAACATTCGTCTGAGGTCTTGAACTACACCCACTCAGTTGTCAATGAACTGAAAGCAATATCCCAAAAGTATTGAACTTGGCGTCGAGTATGTTTCCATTCTTGTCGACATTAGTTTAAAGTTTCATAACGTCACTGCGTTATGCGAGCGATTCCTAAGTTCATTTTTTCATTTTTAACCATATATCCGGCATTTTAATGATTCTCCTACCAGGAATTGCAGGAATATTTGAAAAATCTTTGACTTTGGCATTGCCTGTGAATAAATGAACGAGGTTCGCTGCAAAGGGGAATGTTTCATTTTTGTGGTAAAAAGCAGTGTGTGCAGATTGCACTCGTTTAATTTTAAGAATTTGAGACAACATTACTGATGCTCTTGTACATTTTGCTGGGTTTTAATAAGCTTTTCATAGGCAAGTAGTTCACTTTAAGTGTGACAGGTCTATTGATCGAACTTCCAGTGTTGGAGTTACCGCACATGTCGTCTACATAATTCAACGTGCAAAAATTAACAACAGGGATCTTAAGCCATTTATTGGGTACCATATATTACTTTCAATTTTTAAGGCACAAATAACTTATAATTGTTGGGAACGCTGTCAATCAGCGGCGACCCCACTGTTCGGCAATAGATCGGACTTGGACTATGTGCAAGTTAATTTAACTTTCGTTTTGTCTTTGCAGAACGTAGCATGGAGATGTTAAATATTTCTGAGCTCGACCTTATCCCGAAACATTCCTGTGGCCTGGCAATGTGGTTTTAGGGCGGTAACAGTAGGACTATATGTTCCATCGTGACGGAAAGTATTGAATACTTTCTTTGTTAGTCTCAACGCTTGCAAACATTTTTCTAGACAGTTTGTTAGCTCGAACAACACTCTAAGGAAATAGAAAGGTGTCCTTCTGAAGACTCGCTCTTATACATTAATAATAATTTCATGGTAGCCGTTGTGGCATAGTGGGTAGAGTGCGATGCTCGCATGCCAAAGGGTTCAGGTTCAATTCCCGGCTGAACACCTCGAATTCTTCACGGCACCACCTCTTTCGAGCTGCTGACAACACTCAAAGAGCAATAACTATCTAAAAAAAACTTCTTAAGCTTCGCCGTTTGGAGTCGGCAAAAAACTGTAGGTCCCTTCTACTCGTGAGAGAACAGTAGCGCACACTACACGAGTAGTTGATGAGCAAGCTAGGCCCTGATCCCCCTGTGGACTTTCGCAACCAACGACCCACATGGGGACCAGGGCCTTGCTTGCTCACCAACTACTCGCGCTACTGTTCTCTCACGAGTAGAAGGGACCTAAAGTTTTTTGCTGACTCCGAAGTTTGAGCAGCATTTTCTTCGACAATAATTTCTCTTTGCGTGTTAGCCTCGGGTCTTCGGCGTCTGAGTGTCGCACTCTACCCACTACGCCACGGCGGTCACACAATAAATTCAACATATTTATTTATTCATCAATTTCTATTTTGCCACCCGCAAACTTGTCCCTCTCGGATATAATATACTTGTACCAGCGTTCGTTTCCAATCCAGTTCTGATTTTCACTTTTTGGTATGCCTTTGAGCTCTCTTAACGATTCGGCTTGTATATCTTCAATCGTCGCAAAACGACGTCTTTTCATGAATATCTTCAATCTTGGAAACAGAAAAAAGTCACAGAGGCCATATCTAATCAATTCCGTGATTGAGGCATGATTACGGTCTTGTTTTTTGGCCAAAAACTTATCGTGATGCAGAAGCCATGAATAGTTTTTCCAAAATTCCGGACGTTTTCTTCGTATTGCTTATCGCAAGCGGTGCATACCTTCAAGAGTATACTCCTTATTGAATATACGACCATATGGTAAAAACTCTTCGTGCACTACGTCACAGAAACCAAAAAAATAGTCAGCAAAATCTTCACATTTGATTGAACTTGGCGTGCTTTTTTGGTGTTGACTCTCTTGGTGTATTTTATTGGAACGATTTGTCTTTGGTTTTAGACCTACATAGTTCCTGAGCCTAATTCCACCAATCGTCCCACATATTCCACCTAAACACATCCAATAGTTCCGACATGACTTCTTTGTATGATGTACACCTTTCGTCAAACACTGTATATTGTGGAAGATATAAGATTCCTTCTCCTCCTTACTTTACTGTTTCGAAGACTTATAAATGTTTAAACCTGAATATGCTGATGGAACTTTACTAGTACTAGTGCATAGTTCCATGGGCATGTATACAGTGTTGAGTAGTTCCGGAACTATATCGGTCCTGGAACTAAATCAGTCCTAGAACCATATCGATCCTGGAACTATATCGGTCCTGGAACTATATCGATCCTGGAATCATATCGATCCTGGAACTATGTCGCTTCTGAAACTATATTGGTTCTGGAACTATATCGCTCCTGGAACCATTAAGGTCCTGAAACCATATCGGTCCTGGACCTATATCGGTCCTGGACCTATATCGGTCCTGGAACTATATCGGTCCTGGAACTATATCGGTCCTGGAACTATATCAGTCCTGGAACCATATTGGTCCTGGAACTATATCGGTCCTGGAACTATATCGGTCCTGGAACTATATCGCTCCTGGAACCATATCGGTCCTGGAACTATATCGGTCCTGGAACTATATCGGTCCTGGAACCATATCGGTCCTGGAACTATATCGGTCATGGAACTATATCGGTCCTGGAACTATATCGCTCCTGGAACCATATCGGTCCTGGAACTATATCGGTCCTGGAACTATATCGGTCCTGGAACTATATCAGTCCTGGAACTATATCAGTCCTGGAACCATATCGGTCCTGGAACTATATCGGTCCTGGAACTATATCGCTCCTGGAACCATATCGGTCCTGGAACTATATCGGTCCTGGAACTATGTCAGTCCTGGAACCATATCGGTCCTGGAACTATATCGGTCATGGAACTATATCGGTCCTGGAACTATATCGCTCCTGGAACCATATCGGTCCTGGAACTATATCGGTCCTGGAACTATATAAGTCCTGGAACCATATCGGTCCTGGAACTATATCGGTCCTGGAACTATATCGGTCCTGGAACTATATCGCTCCTGGAACCATATCGGTCCTGGAACTATATCGGTCCTGGAACTATATCGGTCCTGGAACTATATCGGTCCTGGAATTATATCGGTCATGGAACTATCTACTGTGGTAGTTCCAAATGTTGTTTCAGCTTACATGTTGCACACTTTGTTTTTTTTTTGACATTTCATGGATAATTTCAGATTTGTTTGACTAGGTTTGTTACCAGACTAATGATCAAATCTTGTTCGGTTACGTCAACGATATTAGAAATTTAAAACATATTGTTTTAATTGTAAGAGGTAGAAGAAAATTGGTGAACACGAATAGATAAAACTATTCATCAACTTGTACTTCTTTCTACATCAATAATCATCCCAACACTGTACCATTTATTCAAACATATGTCTGGAACGTCGCAACACCATTTATTCAAATATGTGTTTCGAGTGGAACTACTTAGTTTTCCGAACACGAGCCGCCTTCCATATGAACATTAGAGATGGAACTAAATAACTCCTCGGAACTAAATAGCTCCTCAAAACTGAAAAGGTCCTCGGAATTAAATAGTTCCTCGGAACTAGTTCTTTTCCACAAAGGGACCGTTCCATTTTCGGCAAAGGATCCGATTTAACCCTTTTAAGCAATTCTGCACCGCCGTTGACGTCGTTTAAGAGATCCTGAGCGATGAGCATGCTGTTTCTAATTTTTTTTTTTGTCAAACTTCAGCAATTTCCGTAAAAATTATATGGCACGAGTAAACCGATTTGCCGACATCTTTAACAACTTTTATAATAGTAATTCGATTATTTTCTCAAACAATGGAGCGGAGTTTTGTCATTCATTTTTTGGTTAAAAGAGTAAAAGTTTGAGGCAAATAGGACCTCAAGACGTAGAAAACTGTCTGTTACTTACCGATCTACTTTTTATCCGTATATTACAATCTTCAGCCTAAGCAACTTTGTCCAATTTCATTTTTCAGGTGGAGTCGATTCCATCCCAGAGAAGAAACTTCAACCAACTCGAACATCAACAACCTCAACAGCGGAACCAAAAACTCTTCAAACCCACCAGAAAACTACATCAGCAACTTTCCCAACAAGAAAGGTTCCACAGAGACCCTATTTAAAAAGCCATCCCCGCCAAATCCCCGCATATACACCAGCAGCCAGGGCTCACGATCACCGATAACAACGAAAAGTGTTCACGACCACGAATGGGGCGTGATAAACGACTGGACGCACGGCGCACATCTCTTCGATTTTCAGCTCATGGGCGATGACTTCTTCTTGTACCTGGCTCGCATGGAATTGAAGTGCAAATTTAAACCGGGTAAGTTTGCCCTCGAGCCATTCTTGCAAGACCGTCTTATACCCGTGGCTGGTTTGTAGGTGAAAAAGTTCTTCAATCAGGACTCTGCGTGTCCGGTCAAACCATATCTGCCGCGATGAGACGGGTCCTTCAGTTGAACTATGTCAACAAGCGGATAATCATCAATCTGGGATCGGTGGACATCTTGCAGGGTAAGGCCTTGGTGCAGATTGAGCACGATTTCCTCGAACTGATATCGGTGCTGCGGGAGCGTGGGTGCATGCCAATAGTTACAACCCTAGCGCCGCTGGCGCTCTATTCTCACGAGAAAACGGTGAAGGAGAAAGTCGAACGATTCAACGCATTCATAAAGCTGAGAGTGAGTAAAGTCATTGACGTCTGGTCCTGTGTGGTCAACGAGAAGGGGCAGACATTGTTTGATTGTTATCAAGAGTAAGCAACCATTTCTTTCGTGAGTATTGCAGACGTGAATTTTGTGTTTCTGAATTTCAGCAAACCACGACAAGTAACTGGAGGTCCTGAACCATACTTGTTCTGGAACAAAATTGGCCGCCAACGTGTGCTAAAGAAGATCGAATCTGAAATCGAGTATTGACAGTGCTGACCCGACAATCGATTGTAATTACTGTCATTTTACCCCTCAAGGCTGTGTTATTTTGAGTTTATCGTTTAAGCAATTTACTTGTTCCCGATTGTAAATGTCAGACTTTGAATTGAGTGCATGTTTGCGTTGCGTGTTGTGCGAAGTGTTTTTTTTTTTTTGTATTTTCCGGAAAATTTCCCGCACGGCTGTTGATCGTTTTTTGAACGTTTACTTGTGCACAGTAAATATTCAAAAGACATTTCAACGGTCGTTTGACTGTCTGATGATCACTGCAGCGATTTCTTGTTCATATCACGACCATGGGTGATTGAGTGCCATCAAGAGATCCCTGCACTGATCGTTATAGCTCTTAAGATTGCTTAGATTGTTAAGGTTTTGTAGGTTAAGATGAATGTAAGACGTCTTATTTTGTCTTTTAGAAATTGTTACCTCCCTTGAAGTTGTTCTAGGTCTACGTTGAGATAATCCCCTTCTGGTGAATCCTCAAAAGCGCTTTATGGGTACATCTGAAGGATCGGGGGATTGCTGGAAGGATTTTGTCTCAAACCTGGTTGAGTGTGTTTTAGTTGTAGTGTTATTTTAAGTAATAAATAGTAAATCTAAGTATACAGTGTTTTTGATTTGCTTTTGTACCGTCTATTTGATACACAATAAGAGTTTGCTGGTTTAACGCCCAAGTCAACTTCGCCCAAAGTTCCAGCTAGTTGTGGTTGCTTAGAGAACACCACGTATCATTGCAGGGGCGCTTTTCTCTTTTGAAGCTTTTGTTTTTGTGGCTTTCATTCATAAAAACTGATCATTGATAAATCCTGTCAATCGAAAATGTTGTTTTTTTTTTAAGTTTAACATGAAGTTTAAATTGTGAGGATAAGTTTTTGGATAATGGAAATAAAATTTGGTAAAAATAATGGAAGGTAATATTCAATTCTGTGGAAGAAACAAGAGATAACTTTACGCATTTGGTAGTTTATGGCGTTGATTAGTAACGTATAAACCAAAGCGTGAAAACCGGAAAACATGCAATGTATTGATGTTCATAGAACTAGTCTAGTGTCCATTCACTGTACATATTTCACCCTATTTGTCCCTGTGTCACGAGCAACTACAGTAGACTCTCTCTACATGAACACAAAAAAACCGAAACTTCTTGGTTTTGTTTGCGAAGATTAAGTTTTAATTAAATAATGTGGCAATCGCAGTGCTCAATTTTATATTAAAATAAATTAAAATAATTCGCTTAAGAATAAAAAAAATAAAATAATCTTTTATAAAAATGAGTATAAAATATTTCGACCAGTCATTTGCTTATGCATCTTCCACAAAAGCATCCTCACAGATTTTCCATTAGGGGTTATTGTTTAAAATTAGTTGCAAAACTTTTGAAGGAAAACTACAAACTACAAAAACCAGAGTAATAGAGCAGACAGAATAATAAAAAAGATTTATTGAAGGCATCAACGAGGATTAAACAAACAGTACATGCAGACGAAATATTAGGTCTGTTCTAATTTATTTGTGTACAGAAATTCGTAGTTGAGTAGTTTGGGGGAAAAGCGCTCTTGCAGAGAGTAACTCTACCGAAACTTGTGAAACGACTTTTCGTAGAAATTCGTAAGCAGCTATCAGATATATGTATGAAATGTCAGAGGTTGTTTTATATTCGATTTGTCAGCCATCTGCTGCCCACATATTTTTCTTAGGCAGGAATTCGTAGGGACATTTTGCTCTCTCATATGCTCTCTCTTCTACGAAAAAATTAGCAAATGGAATGCCCTTTGAGAGTTTCTCGGAGAAATTCGTAGGCGCTCGTAGCAATTCAGAGCAGACCTATTGCACCAAAAATGAGGAATAAGCTAAAATACAATTGACTCAAACAATTTTCTGCCACCCTGAAGCAGATTGTTGTTAACGTTTAAGAGTATTCACCTTTTAGAAATTTTAAGGGAAACAATTCTTTCCAAGTTGTCCGGTGTTGACATTATGGAGAGTCTACTGTAATGGACAGTATGATATTTGTGAAATTTAGTTACACAGTTGAGGGCAAAACGAAGTACATGCTGTCATCAAGGACACACAACTTCGACGTCTCGGACAGAGCGTCACGCTAGTCAGCAGAGACTTCGAGGTAATCAAGGACTTCGTCTACCGCGGCTCCGCGGGAAATAGGGACAACAACACCAACACCGGAATCAAACTCAGAATCATTCTTGCCAACCGCTGTTTTTTGGGCTCAAGAGGCAATTGAGTAATAAAGCCCTCTCTCGAAGGACTCGCTTAATATAACAGCTTGATTATCTCAGTCCTACTTTATGGCGCGGAAACATGGACGTTACCAAAAGCGAATAAGGAAGCCCTTTTCGAGGGAAAAGTTTTGCGTGCGATTTTGGTTTCTGTTTGCGTTGATAGTATCTGGAGGAGAAAATATAATGACGAGCTCTTAGGGCTCTACATCGACATGCGTCTGGTCAAGCATAGTCGGATACAACGCTTAAGATGGTTGGGCCATGTAGGTATGGACATCACTGCTCCGCCCCGAAAAGTTTTCGGGACATTGGGACAACGCAACAGAGGACCGCTTAGGCTAAGATGACGCACACAAGTAGAGAAGACTTAACCAACTTGGAGTGCGCAACTGGAGGCATGTTGGTTGAGGCCGAGGTCCACCCCGGACTGTAGCGCCATAATAAGAAGAAGACGAAATACAAAGTTATTCAAATTAACATTTCAATTGGATTCATAAAGCTATTTCACTCTCATCCAGCATTAAAACATGTTTGCGGCGCACGTGTCATGTCACGTGTGTTGTGCAACTTTCATAAGCCTACTCAATATCTGAATTTCAATTTTATCGCTAGACCTTCGCACTTACGTGTTACTTTGAAAATATTGTGCAACGTAATAAACAATTAGTAGAATAAAATTGTGTGAACACTTAATAGGTGCTTGTTTGATAAGTTGCCTCCAATGATCCACAAACGCTTAAATTACAAGTTTTCCTAAATTGAACCGATTTAATAATTTGTGCCATGAAGAAAGGTGAGTGGCAGCTCGCTAAGTGGTAATATATGCAATTAGAAAAGTTAAATGTTGCGATTTGGACATTTTAATATCTGACTATATTGATATCTTCAGTGTTTGGAGCTGTGCGATTTGGACATTTTAATATCTGACTATATCGATAACTTCAGTGGTTGGAGCTGTGAATTTTTTGTTACATAAAATGTAATTATATGCTTAATAGCCTTAAAATCGGCGTAAGTATATACTGTAAACTTAAAAAATACAATTGTTATTACAGCAAAATTGACATACAAGAGGAATCATTCGGTTGAAACAAAATTTGAATTTGAAACTCGTAAGCTATCGACGGCTTCCTATCAATCAGAAGAGTGGCGTCCATGGATTCGTATGTATCTATTATGTTATCGTATAAAACTCTCGAAGAAAGACTCAATACGAAAAATTCCTCAAAAATCTTTGATCTTGCATTCATACCCTAATTTGGCAGATTGGGCCAATACACAAAAGAATCATTAAGGAAGACAAGCAACATCGATCTTAATCTCTTTCAAAAAATATAAAATTCAATAATTACCCTCTTAAAATAATTGTAAATGAAAATATTAAAAATGCGCCTTAAAACACAACAAAAAGAAACAAAAACCAGTAAAATTATAAAAAGAATGAAAGTACGCTCTGAATTGTTTAACTTTCAGATCTTGTCTACAAACTAGGTCGATCATTTTAATTTCATTAGTGAAAACCAGGCTTTGATCCAATCAAACCATCCCAACAAATCAATTTGCATTTCATACATATTGTTGATAATTGTACTTAGTTTAATTGCTTTTAAAACAACCAGTGAATATTTTATCACTTCACTACGAATTTCCGAACGCAGCACACTTCTTTGACAGCTACAACTCAGTGGTCTACATTACCGACATTGAATCAGAAAAAATTAATTCCCAGCAAAAGCTGTCACTTAACCTGCCGTAGTTGCTCGCAAATTTTTTTTCTAGTTGGTCCGTTTAATAGTCGTACATCTCTCGGCACCAAAAATGATTTCTATATTATCACGGACAGGACTTGTGGCCGAGGTTTTGGGTCCCATCGCTGGACAGAAAGTGAGTGAATCTAAATTATAATCATAAATAGTTAATAATCGTGAAAATTTTATTAAAAATCAATGAAGTCCTATTGGGGGATTTCTCCCTTGCTACTGACGTAACATTTTCCTCTTTGGCAATGAAAATACAACACCTCTCTTTTCTTATTCAATTTTCTATGAAAACTCCGACCGTGGTCTATTTTCGGTTGCCTTCAAGTTTTCTCTACTCATTTGACCGTCATTGCGTTTTAAATTGTTTATGCCAGACTGAGAGTGAGTGTTTTTTTTTTGTCGGGTCACTTGACTTCGTGTCCAAGTGCAGTAGGTGTAGGTGATGTGTATTTTCAACTGCGGGAGTGGTTTTGTATCTTATGTGAGTCAATAACTCATGATTTTGTTTTCATTGAATAGGTTCTCGGGGTTTGCGCTGTTGCTGCACAGAAGAGGAATCTAAATGTCCTGGAACACGTATCATATAAGCTTCTTAACGATGCCTGCATCACAACACCGAAGTGAGTATACTATATGCACATGTGTTTATGTAATTATGTGGGGGATTGACAGTGCCTTTAATCACCGTTAATAAAACTCAATCAAATCTGCTTTTCCGAATTGCTGATTAGGTGCTTAAACCACCGATTTTTATGTTGTATGCTGAGCAAAATTTCAAAGTACGACGGTTCAAGTATGAGCGAACCCGACAAAGACTTGTTCTAATTTTTTTTAGTTTGTTTGTTGATAATTTTGTTTTCGTTTGTTTTTCTTGTGATTAGAGCGAGTTCCCTCGGTTGGACTGTGACTGTTGAGATTTGTCTTTTATTGACCTTGACGTGCTGTGGTGTCAAAACTTTCAGACTAGCTTGTCTTGGACAATGACCTTTGATCGGAGTGCAAACCGAATGGGGTGTTACTTATCGATTGTTGCTGAGTTGATCTTTCACGACTCTCCGAGCGCAATTGGGTCATATTTGTTTACACACTTTTACGGCGGATGTAATGGCGTCGTTGTAGTTACATTATGAAAATGAGCTACATATTTTTGCCATGTCAATTAAACCAATTGCTTTGGACATTCTAATTGTTTCAATGGCACGAAGGAAAGAGAGCACAGATGATACTGATTTGGAATTCACTAATTTTGAAGTGAAGCATTGTGATATGATTTAAAGATGATTTCGCATAGAAAATGAAAAGAAGCAAAACTTCACGTGACGGCATGTCGGAAATGCTTTAGAGGACAAAGACTACTGACCTTAAACCACTTTACAGCGAATCAACAGGTTTCCACAATACGACAAAATACAGTGAGTAAACTGCGTCTGGAGGCTTTTCAATTCAGCTTTACTCGAGGGCTTGCATAACAGTTGTCAACAAGTCAATTAAAAAAAATGTATCAGCTGTTCGACTGTGGGAGTGATTAAATCAATAGCTAAATGTCATTTCTGTGCAAATGTAAAAAAAAATCACATCCATCAAAATATAGAAGATTTCTGTCAAACAGAACTATCTTCGGACACGTACATAGATGTTCTCTATGTACTCTTATTCTATGTGTGCTAAAGTCTTCAAAATTCAAACATAAATTTCGTTAAGCTATAAATTTTTATTTATTGACTATTGTCTTCAGTTGTGAACACCAAGTTGTTAGTGGCTTTTCTACGCTACACACTACATTTGCGCCAATTTAAATAACGTCCCTCCTGCTACCTCACTGTCTCAAAAGCAAAAATGTTTGCACATAGAGTTTTAATTGTAACAGTTGTATTTAATGGTGGATATTTAGGCGTATGTCATGAACCATGTTCGTAATTAAACCTAAACACCCAACCCCTGCCAATGCGAAGAAGCTATGTATGTAACAATAGCACCCACGCTCTTCGCCATTGAAGTGTACTATTTGAAGCGATAGAACTTAGCGCTAAGAGCGACGACTCTATTCGCTTTCTAGCTTAAAGGAGCTGTGCTTAGTTCATAGATCTGTGCTGTGCTTCGATCAGAGAATGGAGAAAATTGCATTTTGTGGCCGCCGTGAAGTAGTGGGTAGAGTGCGACGCTCACACGCAGAAGGTCTAGGTTCGATTCCCGGTTGAACATCTCGAATTTTTCACGGAACCACCTGTTGCTGACAACACTCAAGGAGTATGAACTGTCCAAGAAAAAGTTTTTCAATCTTCCTCGTTCGGAGTCGGCGAAAAACTGTACTACTCGTGAGAGAACAGTAGTGCGTACAACACGAGTAGTTGATGAGCAAGCTAGGCCCTGGTCCCTCTGTGGACTGTAGCGCCCCCCAAATTATTATTATGATTGCATTAATACTGCTTTTGTTATTTCCAATTAAAGGCAAACTGAATTGGGTCTGTAGTTGTCTGCCGCCTGGTGTTCAATTTTATGTGCATTGCCAATTGTTTTCATTCAGCATTACAATTGTCTTCTAGTCAATATTCGTATAATCGATATTCCAGAACTGGTTACTTAAAGGAAAACTAACTGCTCATAAAATCCGCATTGTAGTAAATGGTTTTGAGAAACATCTGCAAACATCTGAACATCTGAAAAATAATTTTTTTGCAGTCGAGAGAAAGACTATGTAACGTGCAGTAAACTATCTTCATGCTGATGGAGATAGTACTGTTACATACACAGCAACTGAAGAATGGTGATGCACAAGGGCGCACGATGTCTTACTAGTTTCTGTTCGTCGGGACTATACATTCTAAAGCTGAGTTAAAGAGATTCATTCAGTTATAGGTTATTCGTATTCCTCGAAATTAAATGTGAATGCACACCAGGTTTGTGCTAGTTATATAATGGCGTCATAATTTGTTGTTTCCGATTTCATAAAGACAGAGGGTATAGCTGAATACCATGCGAATTTCAAGGTTTTTATCAATTTCCAATACGGGTCTTATTCTCCATTGCAGATTATCAATAACGTAATAACGGCTTGTTTAATTAATGCTAACAAGGTGATAAATATTTTTGCCTTTGTTTAATTCGTTGAGTACACATATTGTAGACATTCTAGTTAGCACATGATTAAAAATAAAAATATATAATATAATTAGTTTCTTTTCATTGACAATTTTAACTAAATATGAGCTAAATAGGACTAAATAGTTTCTTTATTGTGTGGCAGTAAATAGAGAACTGAGATGTGCTGTAGAGATGTGTTCCAACTTATTTCAGTTTTGATATAAGATTTAAGGTATTACCATATAAACCATCGTTTACTATTCAATTGTTCATGAGGCCAAAACGCTTAACTGATGAGTGAATAAACTGAATATAAATCTAAAGACGGCATCGAACCAGATCAGTACTTAAAATAAGCTATTACAATCAGTTTTGCAACGTTAAGCCAAGAGTCATTTATAGACACATGCTTACATTTTTATTTCTACAGTTTGTTTGTTTAAGGTTTGCTTTTTGAATGAATGGATGTGAACGAAGATAACATTGATTAATTCAAACACAACAATTTAAGACACATGAGCTTGGATCTGTAGAATTCGTTATCAATGCATATGAAAGATCACTCGGGATTTCAGTGAAACTGTATACAAGTGGTGGTGGAAGCTCTTCCAAAATTGTTTGTACTTGCCAAGTTGCAGCTTAATTTCTTGTACATGTAATTGAGCTTTTTGAAGTACAATTATATTTCAAGTTCTGGCACTATTTGCAGTTCTGTTCTTCTTTCTCCCAGTTCTAACCTTCTTTGTCCCTGTCAAGTATTAGTTTACTCTCCAAAATCTGGTAAAAGCGATCCGCTGATGTCATGCTTAGATGCGAACATAATACAAAGCAATACCGTGTTTATACCCTCTTTTTCCAAATTCACCGCTAGTGTATTGAATGTTGTCTTATTACCTTTCACAAAACACACGAAACATCTCAATTAAACCAATTTCAGCCCGAAAGAAGCTAAGGACATTTGCGCACGAATGATTAACGACCTGTTAATAACCAATCAAACTGGCACTGGCGGCAGATTTTTTTTTTAGTTTAATGACATCAAGCTGCTCATCAGCTGCTAAGTGTATGAACTACATCGTTTTTCTAGAAATAACACGATTTTTACTTCTCCTCTGTTTACTTCTCCTCTTCCATCACTAAGATACAAAAAGAATCATTTTTCGCTGCGTACTCAACAGAATGTTATCAAATTCCAAAGTCTAACCCCTTTCTACGCAATATTCTGCTCCTTGAACCTGAAATCTTTGATATTGAGGTTATCTCGACTAACGCGTTGTCTTCGCAATGCACTTATTTTAGCATGTGTTGATAACCAGAAATGCATTTGTTTACTTTGTGAATAAACTGAATAAAGAAACAGATAACGCATGGGACACACTTAATTTCTTGGGTGACGTTTTATATAACTAATTCTATGAAGAACCTAAAAATGCTATCGTTCAACAAAGGTTACCAAATTACTATTAATTAATAGTTTTACTTGGTCATTGGTCGCTTAATTGAAAGTAAGAGTTCAAGAACACTGTAGCCCTAAAGTGGGGTATGTGGTCGCCGTGTCGTATTGGGTAGAACACATCTAAGGTCCTGGTTCGTTTACCGGCTGAACACCTCAAATTTTTCACGGCACCAACTCTTTCGAGCTATTGACAACACTCAAAGAGTAAGGAAGAAAAAGTTTCTCAAACTTCGGAGTCGACAAAAAACTGTAAGTTCCTTCTACTCGTGAGATACTACGTGCACAACGCACGTAGTTGATGGGCAAGATAGGCGTGGTTCTCCTGTGGACTGTCGCGCCATCCAATTATTATTATTATTATATTATTATTATTATTATTATATTAGTTCTTTAGGGACTAGGGCCTAATTCGTATTGTTCAGAACGACGAAGTGACTAAACTGAGTCGATTAAGGCATCTACCCACTATGATAGCATGTATAATAATAACGTGAAATCATCTAACCATATGCTATAGTTGTAGTTGAATAACGTGTATTTCATGAGTTGTAAGTGACATGCTTCACTCGGTAATATAATTTGAATGAACGTAAGCGCTTTAACCCGTAATGTTAACAACAAATGTTTATGCGAATTTTATTTAATTGCAATATTGCCTGGGGTTTGATTGTAGAGCACGAATCTATAGAATTTTGGAGAATTGAAAATGTACAGGTCAGAATTCTGGTACCAGGGTGCAGTAACTAAGTGCGACAAAGCCAGGCTCTACGCTCTAGGTTCGATAGCGAGAAATGAACAACACACAATTATTATCCCCTTCAACTTACTTATAAAAAAAAAACTTCTCGAATTTCGCCGCACACAGTATTTGAAACATACTTGGATCCATAATGTCCGAAGTATAAAAATGAATGAAACAATATATTGTGCTCATTTAAATTTTTACATCTGCATTGGTGTAATAAGTAAAATGCGACGCTCACATGCCTAGTGTCGCAGGTTAACTTACATGCCTAGTGTCGCAGGTACACTCACATGTCCAGTGCCGTAGGTTCAACTGAAAAACTCGTATTTTCTCATGGAACCACCTGTTTCGAGTTTCTCAGAACATTCAAAGAGTAATGTTTGTTAATAAAAAACCTTTCCAATTCAGTAAAAAACTGCAGTTTCTCTACCCACGAGAGAACAATAGAACGCACAACACGAGCAGTTGCTGGAGAAGCTGGCCAGGCCTGATGATTTGGTTACTTTTTGTATTCAACTTCCGCGCAAACAAAATCCGAAATAGAAAGCACTACAATTTCCTTCAGCGGGAAAACATTTGTTCAACTAATTTTTCTTCTGAAGATATAAATTGCCCGTTCTGTCCATTTGCTTAAGACTTAACAGGGTGTGCCTTTTCTATAGTCAGAAGGTGTGGGGGTAGCTTTAGCAGCATTCAAACAATTTAAAATTGAACTTGACATCTTTGCGATACTTTGCAAAAGATAGCATCAGCTCACTTCATATGCGCAGGCAACGAACATACGAGTTTATGTTGTCACACTCTCAAATTTATTAAACTGCAGTATCATGTCGCCAAGCACAGTGTTTTTGTATAAAAAAATGCAAACAGCAATGCGCCACGGCGGGCTTTGCGACATTGTTTTACTGACAGCATTTCTTGTGTTTGGTAGTTTTGATGGCAATTGCTCCTGCTAGAATTAACCTTTCTAGCTTTTATAATAATAACAATTCTTGGCGCTACAGTCCAAAGGGGGACCAGGGCCTAGCTTGCTTATCAACTACTTGTGTTGTGCGCACTACTGTTCTCTCACGAGTAGAAGGGACCTAAAGTTTTTTGCCGACTCCGAACGGCGAAATTTGAGACAGACAAATAGTACTCTTTAAGTGTTGTCAGCAGCTCGAAAGAGGTGGTGCCGTGAAAGATTCGAAAAATTGGTGTTGAACTGGGAATCAAACCTAGACCCTTCGGCGTGTGAGCGTCGAACTCTACTCAATACGCCACGGCGACCACGATTTACTGCAGAAAAATTCTGGCAAGCTCGTTTTTCTTGAAATGAACCCGTCACAATGCCGTTTATGTGAATTAACGTGTTTACACTCTTTTTTTGAGGGTGCATGGGTCCATTGGTCGATGCAGACAAGGCAACAACAAGAGATGAGTTCAAGGCCAATATTGAACGTAAAATAGATGGAATTTCCAACAATTTATGTGAAAAAGAAAGATTTTTGCAAAAGTGCCCTTAGTGACGCGCAAAATAATTTTTTTTTTTAGATAGCTTTAATTTGTTCTGTTTTATTTGCGTCTTAGTTAAATACCAGTGCTGGGCAAACCAGCAATAGTGTGACACTTACAGAGTCTAAAAATGTGTAATTTTTTCACAGTGTTTGTCGTAACTAAAAAGAAGTAGACCTCAGGATCAAAGTCTCAGTAACATTTTCCATACGTTTAGACGTGATTGACAAGTGACAACAAGATCAACATTTATTTGTATTTTCCCACTTTTATCTCGTGTCAATAGAAAAATTTCAAACCAAAGGGTGCACATTGATCGATTTAAATTCATTTGTTCTCACTTGTGAGATCTCATGGGAACGGTCAATAAATACACGCACAACTCTGTTGTAGATGTACAGAAAAACAACGTAACTTTTACCCAATTGCAACAACGTGTCTTACAATGCACACTTCTTCTTCTTGTGAGGTCTTAGCCCGGGGTGGACCTGGCTCTCAATCAACATGCCTTTCCAGCCAGCACGATCTTTCGCTACCTGCCTCCAATTATGCACCCCAATTTGGTTGAGGTCATTCTCTACTTGTGTGCGTCATCTTAACCTAAGCGATCCTCTGTTGCGTTGTCCCAATGACTAATTCGAAAATTTTTCTTATAATACCCACTAATCAGTCAAAAATCATGTTTCAAATGACAGTATGTATAGAAAATCACGCAAACATATCAGAAGTTTATTACATCCACTTTGGGCAGAACGACAATCTTTCTTTCTAAAGATGTATTTCAATGGCTTATGTTATAACGGTCCTAAAAGCCGTCAAGCATTGCCTCAGTAATTTATACTTTGGATTTTGAACTTTTAAACCTTAATTTTGGCTGGTTTAAAAGTTCAAAATCCAAAGAGTAAATTACTAAGACTACTAATGACGAGTTGCAAAATTTTGGACTTGCGTTCGCGCAATGTAAATTGTTGCTATACAAGTACGGCAGATATTTATGGTTCACATTCAATCAGATTTGCGTCTTATGCAGCATGTGATACGATACCAATGAAAACATTTGAGTGTGATTCGTCATCGAAGAACTTTCCACAAAATTAATCTCAAGCGTTCACAGACTGTTATATCTTTGGTTCTGTGAAATTTGAACGCAACAATAAATTGTGTTCCTTTCAATTAGCACACCCGATGAGGTGGCAATATTGAACGCCGTCTGCTTATACTTGACGTCAAATCTAATCGCTGATCCACCTAACTCAATGAAAAAGAAAGAATTGTTCAACACGTTAAAATGCCCGGAAAAGACGTTTGCGTCTCGAAATAAGTACAAGATAATTGCTGTCATATTTTGTGACAACATGCAGAGGTCCAATAAAACTTGACTTTGATAACACTCCACGGGGGGCCAGAAAATATGCGAGCTTATTCTCGGAGAGGAATGATAACCGAGCCAGCAGGCCATTAACATGCACAACATGAACGTGTGAACAATCACATGATAGGCTGTGGTTGATAATGTGTGCAAATAGATGATTGGACTTGTGTTTCGTATGGCGCTAGGGAATACTTGTTATGCAATGTCCTCTGTCTTATACAAACATATCTTGCAAAGCAACAAATGGACTATAAATAATGATGTTCTTGTTTTAGATTCGGTGTTGCTAAGTCAGCAGCCGAGGCAGAGTCAATTGCAAAGGACTTAAACACTAAAAATCTTGTTCTCAAGGCTCAAGTTCTGGCTGGCGGTCGTGGAAAGGGACGTTTCAAGAATGGACTCAAGGGTGGAGTCCGCATTGTTAACACGTATGTACAGCAATTTCTAACGTCCCACGAAAAAATCTCAATTAAACCATTTCCAGCCCGAAAGAAGCTAAGGATATTTCAGCACGAATGATTAACGACGTCTTAATAACCAAGCAAACTGGCGCTGGCGGCAGAATCTGCAACAAAGTTATGGTTGCTGAGAGAAAATTCCCTCGAAGAGAATTCTATTTTGCCGTAATGATGGAGAGAGCTTTCAATGTATGATTTGTGTTCAATATTTTTTACAAACAAGTGCTTCAATGGGATTTTGTTATTTCCTTTTAGGGACCAGTAGTTATTGCATCAGCGCAGGGTGGAGTCAACATTGAAGAAGTCGCTGCTGACGATCCAACTGCCATTGTTTACGAACCAATCGATCCTGTAGATGGACTATCAGCCGATCAGGCCAAGTGTGTTGCGCAGAAAGTGGGACTCACCGAGCAACAGGATCAAATCGCCGATATGCTGTTGAACATGTATAAACTATTTAAGGAGAAGGATGCTCTCTTGATTGAGATTAATCCTTATGCTGAAGACGCCCTGGAAGAAGGTTAGCTGTTCGTCACTCGCTAAGTGAATAATGAGAATATTTTTTTGTTTTTTTTTCTTTTCATGTTTTCTGTTTGGCGCGAATTAGGAGAATGTAAGTAAACTTACTATTTTTGTACCCAGTCAATAAGTTTGTGCTTCTTATTCGTGTGGCGCTACTGAACGAGGTGGACCTGGGTTTCATCCAACAAGCCTCTACAACTGGCACGATCTGTAGCCAGCCGCTTTCAAATTTGCACTTCATGTTGGTTGAGGTCCTTATCCATATCTACGCAGTCGGACCTGTGTGCGTCCTCTAGTGCATTATCCCGCTGGTTCGTTGTTGAATCCTTTCCGGCTGGATCTGTGGTGTGCGTGCGTTCTTCGTGGCCCAACCATTTTAGTCGTTGAATCCGTAGTCGCCTGTCAACGCTCAGGTTGTTTTACAGCCTTTTGGCCGGCTGATTGAATCTTATTCTCCGAAAACCATCAACGCAAACCAGACAGAAGATTGAGTGTAGGACTCTTCTGTCGAAACGACCAAGGGCTTTGTTATCTGGTCTTTATTTACATCCCAACACCTCCAATGTTTAAATCTAGGCTAGTAATGCTGTGTTTCTAGAGGAACACCTCGCTTCCTGTCATACTTTCCCGGCGAGGTCCGACGAAAAAAGCGTCAAATCAATCGATTTCTCGCCGAAAAGTGGTTTTATGAAAAATTCATAAATTCCCAGACTTCTATGTTGTACTCATGGCCACTTCCATCACAACAAGATTTTGCCAGAGCTTATAATGGTTTACGATATTAAGGAACTCTCCAAGAATATAGAAATACACCCTTTATGCAATTTCATTGAAGCCATGACAACAAATTGATCGGTTTATAATTTCCCATACCCTAAGAAGTCACTAAACTTTATCAAACTTTTTTCCAACAGTAGTGTATAGAAAAATTGCATTTCTTTCAGTTTTTGCTCTTGATGCCAAGTTCCGTTTCGATGACAACGCTGAATACAGGCAAAAGGAACTCTTTGCCATGCGTGACTGGACCCAAGAGGATCCCCGCGAAGTCGAAGCTGCCAAATACAACTTGAACTACATCACTTTGGACGGCACCATCGGATGCATGGTTAACGGAGCCGGTCTGGCCATGGCCACCATGGATATCATCAAACTGCACGGTGGCGACCCAGCCAACTTTTTGGACGTCGGTGGTGGTGCTACCGCAAACGCCGTAAAGGTAAATTAATCATCTGTCAAATAAGTCACCAGAGCATCCTTGAACAGCATTCATTTGTCTCTTGTAGGAGGCATTTAAGATCATCACTTCAGATCCGAAGGTGCACGCTATTCTTGTCAACATTTTCGGTGGCATCATGCGTTGCGATGTCATCGCCGAGGGTATTATTGCTGCTGCCAAAGATCTTAACTTGACAATGCCAATTGTTTGCCGGTTACAGGTACGAATGAGGTTCCCCACAAAATCCCACATTCAAGTTACACATTCATCTCTCTTGCAGGGAACCAAAGTAAACGAAGCCCGTGAACTGATCAAAAAATCCGGCTTGAAGATCATCCCCCGCGAAGATTTGGACGAGGCCGCCAATTTAATTGTCCACTTGGCCAAGATCCGAAAGCTCGCCAGGGATGTTAATATGGACGTCAGCCTCCGTATTCCAGATAGCGTATTGTAGATAGTCTCCTTTGATTAAATTCTTCAAACTCAAGCACACGACACACATATTCAATCACAACAACCGCTTGGTTGAGTGGCGTGACCAACGACGTGATATGACTGGCAGGGCACTAGCGTAACTTTAGTCCTCCGTGATAGCATATTCTTTTGTTTTTGTTTCTTAATGACTGCCCGTGTATCATCGTACGTTGTTGTTGTTGTTGGATTATATATATTTTTATAGAATTGCTCCTTTAAGTCGATCTAACGGTCTACACATTTCGGTTTAAGCATAAGTGAAACAGCATAAGTGAAAAGTGTCACAAAACTCGTTTAAAAATCTATTTATTCCCTTTCATTATTTGTTTTCGGCCCTTGTAACACTTGTGCTTCTCTGCAGGCAATCCAAGAAGAAGAAAAAGAAGCACTGCTAGACAAAAATCCAGACCCTTGCTCCCTCAATCATTTATCAATTTGTTTGTTTTTCTCTTTCCGAAATTTTGACACCAAGAACGGCATATATATTTGAACTGAGAACGGAATGTTTAATTCGATATTTGAGATAATAAAAGAAAACGATAAATTCACATAAATTTGAACACTTTAAGTGGTTCTTTAAAAAGGTTGTTTTATTTTATTCAAATTGGGTTTTGTACGTGAGTTGGTATTTAAAAGCGGTCCACTAGCGACAGAATGTGAGCTTGCTCTTGATTTCTCCATTCATTGTCCTTGTCACCATCATCACCCAAATTGCCGGCATATTCTGTAAGAGAGAGAAAGAACAGATTTTCAGTTCGTGTATTCAGATTAACCTAAAAGCAGCAGAAGTATTTTAGAATCTGGGGTAATGAAAACTTAATAACTTAATACATTGGCCAAATTACAGTGCGGTTTTGAAAGACAATTTTGACAGAAGTGCAGGAGAAGCACATTTCTAAACACGCTTGACATTGAGTAGAGTTTTACCGGATGCTGCGAATAATGGTTCATTTGTGTGTTTTTCGACGTACTGTGACACCAAAATTGAGAAGAGAACGACTAAAATAAACTCAGTGTTATTTTTTTAAAAGTCTACGCTCTCTATGTGTTAACTCTTAGTATTGCTTTACAAAACAGATCTTTGCTAAACGACTGTGGATCATCAACCGACTTAGAGATTACTTCAGTAAACACTAAGAGTCAATGTAAAAAGGTTTTTAAGTTAATCTTCGAAGTTAAAATCAGTCATTGCAATGATCGTTGAAATCCCTTTCAAGAGATAAAATTCGTGAGGCGATCTGAAATGGAGTGCCATTTATTGAGGGTATTTAAGAAGGTGCGTGCATCTGTCCTACTTTTGTAACCCATATGAGAGACGAAAGAAGAAGCACCACACAACTGGGGTGGAGGGGGCATAGATTGCTACATGTGTGGCATTATACACATAGCATATGTCGCCCATTGGTGCTGGTCCGAAAAGCGAGGCGATGAGAAACAATAGATGCATAATTACATCTTGTGATGAGTTCATTGCAACCATAGTTGGTTTCATGCCTTTTATCAATATATACATTTTTTCCCTGAAGAGATCTTTGTGAAACATATATGTTCACAAGAAATTAATTTGATAATAATATCGCGAATAAACATAGCTAAAGTTGTTTATTGCTTGGCCAATTGTTTGCCATCTTTTGTCATAATCTGGAAGGTCTTCAAAGGAATACAACTTTTGGCAAATTCTTTTGAACTTGTTCGGGTCAGAATTCTTGATTATCGTAAGGTAAGTCTCAGGTAATGAACGTATATTCCATGTAAATAACGAAATATAGATTGATTTCGATCTCCTGATCAATCAACCGTCAACCAAATTGATCATGTTGCGATCGACGTCAAACACTCCTCTAGTATTCTCGATGTCCGAACCTTCCGAGGTGCAAACATCGTCTCGGATTATCACCTTGTTGTAGCCAAGGTAAGAACCCGGATATCGAGAGAGCAACGCAGTCGAGACAGGTCAAAACGGTTTGACGTCGGAAAGCTACAATCGCAACAGATCGCTAGGAACTTTTCCGACCGAGTCTCCCTGAAACTTTCGAAAAGACTAATTCGCTTTTAGTAACGTCCAGGTTTCCGCGCAATAGAGTAGGATTGGGATTGGCTTTGTTACTCAATTGCCTCTTGAGCCCAAAGAAACAGCGATTGGCAAGAGTGATTCTGCGTTTGGTGTTATTGTGCCTATTTACCGCGGAGCCGAGGTAGACAAAGTCCTTGACTACCTCGAAGTTTCTGCTACCTAGTGTGACGCTTTGTCCGACACGTCGATGTTTGTGTCCTTTCTTGTTGACAGTATGTACTTCGCCGCCAGACCCATCAGACCCACCGGACTATTTTTACTTACCCCTCATAATATTTCTTATCGTCTTCATTGATGCTCCACGCAGGTTCAAAATCTGGCAAACTCTCTGTTTGACAGTGTCAGACGTCGTGCTCACTTCGAGGATGATGTAGTCGATTAATTGCAGAGTAAACAAACCCCCCGTGAGCCGCTTGATGTAGTTATTTTCGGCTTCTTCCTCCTCATCGAAGTCAGGATCCTAAAAGACGGGATCCTTAGTCATGCACAGTCCGTTGTAATAGACTGAGATTAACTCACCTTTGGCTGCTGATCAATTTCCCTGTCAACCATTTCCACTTTTTCCAAGTACTTCAGATGCAGTTCCAGCAACCGATCTACCTTCTCATGATCGTTCTCTGTGAACTTCGAGAGCAGCCTCTGCCTCTGTGCACCCTTGCAGTTCCTCAACATGCTGGCGATTACGGATACCACATGCTCTTCATGCTCATCCGCGCTGAGTAATCGTTTTTTATTCCTCTTCGGGGTTTTCATGAATAACGGGAATATAGTTCTTAACCCAAGGATATCAACGAACTTGTTGCAGTTCTCCTTTCCGTCGGGGCCCGACATGGCGTGGTCCAGGACTTTCAAGGAGCCATTCCTTGACATTTTCTTCTCACGAAGCATTAGGTTCATGAGCTGGAGACCCTCGCCTTTGAGAAAACGTTCCCGATTCTCTTTCGCCATCAATGCGGAGCACAAGCAGTTGAACAGATTTTCCATGAATTCTTGCTCCTCTGTGGATGATGGATCGTGGCGCTTGTACACAGCCAGCTGTTGTAGGAGAACGTCGATGCCATCGTTGTCGCCCAGCATCAGTCTGTTGTTGTTGTCGGTTTGGATGAGAATCGAGAGTATTTCGCTGCAATAAAGTTTGTTCTGGTCGAATGGTGACTTTTGTTTCAGTCTCTTCAAAATCCATGTGAGCAATCCCTGTTCGGCGGCTTCTTTGGTGAATTCAGCATTCATCTCCGTGAGGTTTTCAACGATAGATAGTGTGTTGTGCACTCCGTCAGACTCCTCCTTCACGGATTCATTTAGTCTTTCTAAATTCTGCACCAGCAGTGCACAGACTTGCTGTTTGCGGAGAGCTTCCAAAAGTACTTCGGCCCCTTCACGACTTTCTCCCAATATGTCGACATCTGTTAATTCTTGGAGCAAATCAACTACCGCAACAGCGATGTCAGAGTTTGGATGCGCAAGCAACTCTAAAATACTAGGAACACCATGCAACTCAACAAGTACCGGGTACAAATCGGGAACGGTGGCCACAGCTTTAAGTTCCTCCACAATCGAGTGCAAATCTAGTTCACTTTCCATGAATTTCTCTGGATTGTCGGGAAATTTAATACGCATTTCCTGATTCTTAAGGTTTTTCTTTTCAAACAGAAGGATCAGTTTCTTTAAGCCCACTTCGTCGAGTACATCACCATCGGCTTCTTCATTTTCCACGAACTTTACAATATTCATTCTCTCTTCCTCGGTCAGCTGCAAGTCTGCATTTAAAGGCAAGGGGTCTGGTTTTACAAAGTCAGCGGCTTCTTTAGCCTGAGCTATGCGACGCATTCGTTTCGACTTTTCATCCTTTTTATTTGTATTCAAATCCGAGAAATCATTGTCATCGTCATGTGAACGTTTTGGCGTTTGTTCGGGCTAAAGGGAACAAAGTAAATCAATGTGGACTTTTTTTTTTTGATAATTTATAGTCACCTTAAACGAAAGAAGTTCTCCAATATCCATGTCAAACGGATTACTTTTCTAGACGATTCAGTGAAATCAACAAAACGATGCAGCAACAGAATTTATTTTGACATCAGCTGGGTAAATGTCACTATTGAAAGCAGAAAACTTCGAGAATCACTGTTGAAAAAGTTTCCTTATGTGCAATATTGGGATGATGTTAGGTGCAATTTTACAGTGAAGGTATGTGCTTTTCAATTTAGTGCAGTAAAAATTTTGTGTGAAATAGAAGGCGATTATAAAAAAATATTTTCTAGACATTTTTGAAGTTTTGATCTTTCGACTTATATAGCAAATAATCCAAGCGAACTTAGGTAGCAACATTTTGTTCTGTCTATCGGTCCATTTACCATATTTTAACTGGACACTGTGATATCCCCTTTGTGACTTTCAACACTTAAGCCATAATGTGGCTTCCCTTAATTTTTTGTTTGACTTTTAGCGCTTCAGCATCATTGTTGCCCCCATAAAATTTGTTTTACAGTTCTTTCAATTCACTTAGAATGCTTTCAAATCGATTAAATCGATCCCTATATGTCTAAATAGATTAAATGTTTAAAAAGTAAATCCCAACTCTTGCTGACTGTTTCCCCCAACGTCCCAAATAAATCAAAAAACATATCTTATATTTCTCAAATAATAATTATTCTTGTTATATATATTGTTTTTTGGCATCACATGAAAGGAATACTTTTTTGTTTTTGCAGATAACAGAGGTTCTCGCGTGCATATACTTCAAATGACTGAATAATCAAAACACTCGTTCGGCAGCCGTATAAATTGGCGCTCAAGTTAATTGAACAAATGTTGCAAAAACAAAGAGGAGACAAGCTTTATCGAAGCAGAAGATAAACAGGAATGATTACAGACACAATGCAACTAGAAATCTATCACATTCCAAACACAAGAGCCGCACTCTCACTTCAGCATGCACTTCGTGAAGAATTCCCGATCGATAGCGTCGTTCGGAATGTGATTCGAATACTTATAGACTAGTGCCAGGATCTCTCGGGATTCGAGGAACTCCAGCGATATGTTCAGGAAACAATTCCATGTGTAGAAAAAATGACGGTTTACATTCTCCACCAGTGTGATGCGTTCGCAGTTGATGCAACTTAATCTGCCCTGCTGCAGGGCCACAAACTTGTCAAAACACCTATCCCACGCGGGCAAAAAGAATCCCCTTCCGGCTTCCTCCAGCAGTTCCGGCTGGCCATAGTTCATGACGATCGGTATGATTCTCTCAATGTGTCCTTCGGCCATGTAGAATTTAGCCAACACGTCAAACAGTGCTGGTACGTCCTTCAGAATCTCAAAGCATCTGCCTTGTTCGTTACGCGACCACAAATACCGCATGAGAACCGCTCCCAACTCGTGGAACTGACAGGAGTTGTCAAAGCGAATCGGAAACCCGCAATTGTCACAGCGAACCGCGTCTTGTCTAGCATTGAGCAGCACGAATCCGCGGATTATAAATTCCCGCGATACGTCATCCACTTCCCATATCAACTCGGGGTTTAAGTAGTTGAAATACATTTCGTAGCAATTCTTTTTGGCTTGCACCTCTGTGTCCCCATGCTCCAGCATCACTGCTTCCAACTTCGACAGGATCCCTATGATCTCCCGCGAGGTGTACTCATCAAAGAGGTGCCGGTAGCGCTCCAAAAAGTTGGTGTTACTTATCTGCGATGATCGAGAAATCATAAAGAGGTTGTAAATGATCTTCTCCTCGTCAGTTATGTGTCGACCCTTGGGCGGTGTCGGCGGTAGCCTCCTTCGAGCCACAATTTCATTGTCGCCACTCTCCTTGACGTGTTGGAATGGGAGGGTTCGTTCGTGCGGGGGGATGAGGTCACTCACAAGGCTCTTCTGCTCGTCGGAGAATATGTTGAACTTGTACTTAATGATGTTCTTGCCGAATTTTCCAGTCACCGTGAGTAGAGCGTCTTTGAAGTGACGATCCTTCTCTTTAACTCGAAGGTTGTCGCAGAATGAATTCTCCAGAACATACACGCCTTGTGTGCGGTCGTCAACAGCATCGTAGGTCCTTTGTGAGATGGCGGCACTGTTGGCGCTTTTCCTCTCCGCCGAACTTCCGGAGCTTGTGTCACCTTCGTTTTGTGCGATGCTGTCGAAGATCACTGAAAGATCGTTTAACAGTTCATACTGCTGCTGGTCAATGAGAAAGTTCTTGATGTGGTTCAGGATAATCAGATCATAGTCCTCCCTAGCCTTATCGGAGAAGTACTTCAAATTTTTCTTCAGCAGAAAACTACACTCAAGCAACTTTTCGGAGCGTACCAATGACATTGCATGCGCCTGAAGCGTCAACAAGCTTACGCTATACAGCGAACCTGTTTGTGTGAAAATGACAATTTCGCCTTCGGGACCGAATACCCGACAATCTGCGATTCTCTCGAACTGGTTGCACCAGAGCACAACAGCAGACGTACGCACATCAAAGATGTACAGGCCCAGCTCTGTGTAGGTGAGCAAGAAGTCTTGCGAGAGCATTTGAAGCTTAGGGAACGTAAGAGTCTGCGGCTGAAAATCAAGCAACTCGTTGTTCTCCTCGGAGTACTTTAACATCGCTTCAGTCTCGGATTCGGTGGATTTTTGTATCTTACTCGGTGGGCAGGCAAGGGCCGCTTTGAACTGGTGCGTCTGCAGCACTTCACCTTCGAAGTCGACCTCCCATAAACGCGAACCAGGGCGGGCGCAGTAAATTCTTGATGGCGTCAATGATTCATTTGAGGACATGGCGAAGCAGGCTCCAAACGGACCATCTCGCAGGCGATTACCGATCTAAGCAGAACAAGGAAGAGGGTTTTAAAATTATTTCACGCTTGACAAAAGGAAACGAAAACAAGTTTGAACTGTAAACAAAAATGAGATCACTCATTCGAGATAAGGCGAGATGTTCGCCCCCAAAACATTGCAAAAACTTGATAAGAATTCGTACTTGTTTTGCGCTGACCTTGGGTAGCTTTCACGTACCTGCTTGTACTCCTCAAACTCAGTGTTACAAAGAATGCACTTTGACCAGTTTGACACCAACAGAAGGGACTCAAAATCATCGATCTGTACCACAGGCTGCTCTAGGAACAAAATGGGATGCACAGACAGACTCAACAGGCTACGACCCTGAAAAACGAAGTCAATAAATGTAACCTTGAACTACAATTATCAAACAAAGCAAACTCACAATAAATGAATTTAAAACAACAAGGTTCACTTGTCCCCTGTTGTCTCCATAGTAGAACTGCTTCTCATCCAACGTCCAATGTATACATGTGACTTGCACTTCAGGTCCCAGAGCAGCATAAATCACTTGCGGTGTACAATTGGGTGCTAAGTTAATCACATACACACAGATCATTCCTTTTTTGGTGGAGAAAGCAACATATTTTTCCCCGGACGATATTTCCAGATGTGTGACTGGTCCATGCTTGTTGGGGATGAGGTGAAGAAACTTGCAGACACGCCGATTGAACAGATATAGCGATCCAGATGTTGCCCCAAAGATAATGTAATTCTCTGAGATGTCAAAACAAGTATACTAAAAGCACGCTTAAAATGTATTTAATGCATTTCTGGAGATTTCAAGAAATTACCTTAATGCGATTGCTGTGTTTGAGGGGCTCATGGATCGAAGGGGAATAATCGATAAAGTTCGAAAGGCAATGAATGTCATTCATTGCGGCCGCTTTGTCGTTTCGTTTTTACGTTGAATAACAAGTCAATTAACAATTGACTTTGTAGGTCGAGTATTTAGAGTGGGATGAATCCCTTCAAGTGAAATTGATAATTTTCTCTTGGCCTGCAGTAAATAAACAAAAAACCGATTAAAAGTGCAACTAAACAGAAATGCGTCGAGATGATAGACAGAAACTGACAGACAATGGGGTTGAAAAATGTGCATCGACCTGTGACTGTCAATTAGTTCAGGTACTCAGTTGTTGCAGGGATGTTAATCGTGCACGGAGTTGTAGGTATAATGAAATTCTTCGATCGCTCCTTGCGATGTGCATTTGTTTTTCCTTACCATGTGTTAGGTACGTTTTAGTCAAAACTTGACAATTTGGCTAAGTTTAGTCATCTTGAAAGTAAGTTTAGTAATCCTGGAAGTAATTTTCAGATAATTGTCACATCTGAGTTCAAATTTTTCTCTGACAATATTAGTTAGATTCTAATCGAAATTCGGAACAATATCTGTCAAGATAATATTTGAGGATCTAACTTCGAGTATAAGAAATATTTAAAATTCTTGAATCCATTAACCTTGGTACGATGTCGTGCATAATTTAGTTTTTGCGTTATAAATTCCAAAATGTGTGTATAAAATGTTTCTTGCCAGCAGCATGATATAATGTACTACAAAAAGGTTTTGTATATATTCGATATAACAAAGTAAGTACAGTCGAAAATAAAATACAAAAAAGTTAGAATTTACGATAAAAGTTAGTTCATGGCTTACATCAATCGCATTGATCAACTACCACTTTACAACCAGTTAGTTAACAAATGTAAATAATTTGCAATTACTCCTTTTGCTTGTTACAATGAGAGAATATGTCAGTTCTTGTACATTTTTGGTTACATTCATACTTAGCGACTGCAGTCTAACTTGTAGTTAATTTTTACCTTTTTCTCTTTGTTAAAGTTATCTGGGAAACTCTAATTTAAAATAAATAAAACAAAGAACCATATTTATCAACATACCAATAAACAGACCTATTTGTTTCTTTTCAAGCATGTATACTCGCTTTAACAAATGCAAATGCGCGTTAAAATTTAAACTGTAACGAAGTCCAAAAGAAAACTGCGAGAAAACCAGCAATCCAACGACTCACCCTATAAATTCTGACAGAACTTCAAAATCCACCGCACTCTTCAAAATTAATCAATTTGACAGTTCACTGGTGTCCTCAACTTTCTGATACACCTCATTCTTCTTCTTCTTTCGTCTTTTCGCAGTGGTGTGTGCTTTCTGTAATTGTAACTCGAAAAGAAAATTTTTTTCTGCCAAAAATTTCACAAAAAATAGACAATTTTTTGTGAAAAACATCCTTAAACGCTGCGAAAAACATTCAAGTGTTCAATTAGTGCATTTGTTACATTCGAAGTCGCCTGTTTTCGGTGGTAATTGAATTTGAATACAGCATTCACCAACAATCCCGGCCGTCGAAATGGAACGAATCCATTAAAACATCAAAAAAAGAAACTTCGATCGGAAATTTTCGTTTTTTTTCGTAACTTTTCTTTGGGATTTTCGTTTGTGGGACGCGAAAAGGTGATATTGCTTTAGTTTTTTCTGTTTTCCATAAAAATCGTCGCCGTTGGTTACTTCGTGCGGAGCGGAAAGTGTGTGACGGTGTACCTGCAGTTTATTTACACCGATATTTCGCGTGTGCAAATACATTTTTTGTCCAAAGGGTCTCTATCGTTGAAAAATGGCGGAACGTCAAAATAATTTGCCAGGTAAATAGAAAATCGAACAGTAGTTGGTGTAAGTATTCTTCCATGTGTGTATGGAGGATAAAATGCTTTTGGAGTAGTCAGGTTCAGTGAATTGGAAAAAGACTTGGAAATTCTTATCACAAGAGTGACTATCAATCGGGATATTTTTAGCCAAGATATGATTAAACAAATAAAACATTTCTTTGAAGTGAAAGGTTGTACTGGGATATAAATAGCAGTGTAAACAGAGAACGAAACTGGAACAAATCCGGTTTTCAGACTTCATCTTCTGATGGTTATCAGGTTGAACCGTGTGCCATTTGAGGTATTTGCTTAGTTCGTTAATATCTGCAGGTTATCCTCATTTTGCAAATGCCAATCAACTGAGTTATTCACCTGCGTAAGGGGTTTTGTTGACTTAATAAAATTTTGTTGACTATCTCCTTGATAAGAAATAAAAGTATGACACATTTTTATATCCTCATAGATGTACAAAGGCAAACAAAAGCTATGGCAAGTGTATTGATGTGAATACATCAATCATCCATCATCGTCATTCTATTTGAACTTTATATTAATCTGGATATGGACCTGCTGGAGATCTCCTGAAGTCATTTCACTATTTCACCGCGTGTCTAAAGTTAGATGTCCTTTCACAGAAATATGTGCTGTTTCTATTCATCTATTGTGTCAAATTGTTGACATTTAGTATCGCTTACGTGATGTTTGGATTGGTACCGATTGGTGTGTTTGTTTGCACGTTGTCTGAATTTAATATGTTTGCTGTTTTCAATCATTAGATGAGCTGTGAAATTGGCGGACGAATGGGGTTTCGCATTGGTGCTTATTTGTTCTTGGTTGAGGCGTTATAATTATTATATTTAAGCATCTTTTGACATCGTTTTGGTATCATATGAGTGGTAAATGCTTTTATATGGTGTAGATAGCAAGTATGTGACTTAAAGTGGATAACAGTATCAGTAAAGTTTGTTGCCTTACGAGAAAAGCAACGATTCTTTTTATATTAGACTCGTTTTGGTTTTCACTGTTCCACATGACATTGCTTGTTCTTATTTTTTATTATTTTTATTACATATACGGGCTTTGAAAACATATTCTTGTTCTATGCTTTTGAGCAACACCATTAACATCACCTTAAAGTATTTGCTTTTGATTGCGCATTCCAAGTTTCTTTACTGCTCCCCATGACTTTATCTAAGCACGATTCGAAGCTTGAATACAGCATGTTAAAACGTTGCACTATGCAGGCAGTAGAGGTTCACATCTTCGAAAGTTATGTATGAATAACCGTAGTCGGCAACTTTTGGCACAAGTTAAAATCTTTTATATATTTATAAGTTTTTTTTAAGATAGCTTAAGATATTATATAAGCAGGATTTTGTTCTCCTATGTTAATTCGTGAAGGAACTATCACACCTAAATCGCTGTTAAATCTTGGATGTAAAGTTGGGACGAGAATAAGAAATAATATTCTTCATTGGCCGCCGTGGTGTAGTGGGTAGAGTGTGACACTTATACTCCCAAGGTTCAAGTTCGATTCCTGGACAATACCCTACGAAGTTTTCAAGGGGCCACTTCTTTCGACCTGCTGCTGTGCCCAGACAACAGAAATCAATGAAATAATATGAAATCATTATTATTTACAGCTTACCATTAGTACTCTGTAGCAAAGCCTTTGTTTTTAATCACTGCGCTGCATCTCCGTTGCATTGAGTCCACCAGACTCCGACATCTCTCAACTGGTATAGCTTCCCATGAGTCTCGCACTACCTCCCTCAATTCCGTGTTGTTTTTTTTTGGTTTGGCCTCATCGATAGAATTTTCACATCGCCCCACAAGTTCTTAATGGGGTTTAGGTCAGAGGATTGTGCTGGCCACTCCATAACGGTTATTCTTCTTTCATAAAACCAAGATTTTGCCCGTTTTGACGTATGTTTTGTGTCATTATCTTGTTGATATACCCAAACTGGTGGCATTTCCTCCTCGGTTTCCTTGTTCTAAAATATTAACGCACTCAGCACCGTCCAATATACTCTTGATAGGATGTAAAGGCCCAACCCCATTATATGAGGAATAGGCCCAAATCATTAGTTTTGCTTCTTCGTGTTTAAGATTTTTAACTGTATAACGGAAACTATTTTCTTCATTCTTTGGTCTTCTTACATATTCCCGAGGACCCTTTGACACAAATAAGACTATTTTGCTTTCATCAGTCCACAGAATATTCCTCCATTTCTCCTTAGGCCAATCTTTGTGAAACTAAACTTCGCGAATACCAATATTTTTTGCACATGCTTTTTTGTCAATAGCGATACCTTTCGCGTTCTTCGAGCTGGTAGTTTAGCCTCTAGAAGACGTCTTCTAACTGTCACAGCAATTACTGGAAGTTGGAGTTCATCCCTTATCTGTCTGGAGCTTATTGAAGGGTTCTTCTTTGCCATGTTGATCATTTTTCGGTCAGTTCGCTCAGCCGTCACTCTTTTTGGACCGCGTGTTTCGGGCCTAGCTTTCCAGTTTAGCGCATGTTTTTCCCTCCGAACGCAATTTTTTGATCAAATTCCGCATATCTTCGGTACAACGTTTTGATCGACCCATATTAATAATAATAATAATAATTGTTAGCGCGACAGTCCACAGGGACCAGGGTCTAACTTGCTCATCAACTTACTCATGTTGTGCGCGCTACTGTTCTTTCACGAGTAGTAGGGGCCTACAGTTTTTTGCTGACTCCGAACGGCGAAGTTTGAGAAACTCTCTCTTGGACAGTTATTTCTCTTTGAGTGTTGTCAGCAGCTCGAAAGAGGTGGTGCCGTGAAAAATTCGAGGTGTGCAGTTGGGAATCGAACCTAGACCCTTCGGCGTGTGAGCGTCGCACTCAACCCACTACGCCACGGCGGCCACATCGACCTATATTTCTAACTTTAAAGTATGTTAATAGAATACAGCATATACAAAAACATTTACTTACCAAACAAGAATACACAAATATTTTTTAAACTCTAAATATTAATTTCTGAGACACTTTATGGTAAAACCAAAAAAAACACTGCTCTTTTTATGAACAGGCTTTAATCAACAGATTTCAATGAATGAGTGAAAAAAGGAGAAAGTATGCCCTCATTTTTTATTTTTTATTTCTGGTATGGTATCTTAGTTACCGGGAAATATAATAAGACCGCATATACATTTGTATATATGTATATATATTGTTTAAGAACATCTGCATTCAAAAATTGCAAAGATCACCCGACTATCAAGGTCAACTGTCAAAATACGTTTGCAGATATTTTGTAGCTGGATGGGAGAACTAGTCAACAATAGTTAGTTCTATGAAGAGCTTTACTTCTTGAAAGTTCTATTGCTACCGTACTATATCTCAGAATTGAGCTTTCATGTGCGAAAAGCGGAAGGAACCAACCAATAATTAAAAGTTCGATAAAAAGTTCAAAAACGAATTTTTTGCGTTTGCTTGAATTTTCCTTATTCACTGATATAAAGGAATTTTTTTTCCTCTGCAAAAGTTTTTAATTTAAAAATAAGAAGATCACGTATAGCAAAGGCACATTTTAGTTTCCAAATGTTTGGCTTAAATACATACTTTGGGAGTTATTTTTCAATGCTCTGCTCATGTGTTTATTCTCTTCTGGTGTTACAGGTATGAAATAAGATACCTCTCCTGGAGAAATTTTATTTTAATCTAAAGTAACTCCAAAAAGTGAACTTTATCGCATTTAGTTGAACTTTACCGAAAAAATAATTGTAAGGATTTAACCATGATAAGTAATGTGGGCAAGTGGTTTTTGATTGCGGTAAAAAGGATCTAATCAAATAGAATGGTGGAATATTTTAAAGTATTGAATTAAGAATTTAATCTCGAACACAGTCGTGGGAGAGTATTCTATTGTTTACACCATGTGGCTGCGACATATGCTTTTTTTTTTTCAATCAATTAAGGGTAATTGGTCTGTAGCGACTTAAAAAGTGTAGATGATTTTTATGAGATCTGTCCATCTATGTTTCACATGTAAGCTACGATAAAATTATTTTTTTTTTTACTGAAATTTATGTATAATATGGGTACATACGAATAATATCGCAAGTTTAAAATACTTTAATCAAACATTGTTACTTCAGTTCGATTCTGGGACTGAACACCACGAATTTTTTAAGCATCGACGCTTTCAAGTCGCTTAAAAAAGATAAAAGAATAACATTCGTCGTCTATATAATATAAGTTTCTCGAATTTTGGCGTACCTAGTTGGCAATAAACTGTTGGTTCCTATTTCTCGTGAAAGAACAATTGTACTCAAACCACGTTTAGTTGCAAACGAATTTGATCCATTTTGAACTTCGAAGAAACACTGTTGTGATCAAGTTGACTTACAAAAACTCCATTACATCTAGCATTAATTTTAGTTATGTAAAAGTAGTGGAGGGTGTCGTGGACTGACAAATAGACTCTCAGTTTGCTGAAGGTTAAATTCTAGATGTATTCTAAACTATGATTGAAATTGTTTCCACGCATATAGCTCAATTGTTTTTTTTATTTATCATTGAAGTTTTTAAAACTTGCTTGGGTTTCAGTGATTATCTGACACTCAAATAAGTATGAACTTATTGTGTTCTATCTATGCAATGTTTAATTCTCGTTTTGATATTCTGCGCCATCAAAGCAGAATCCTTGTTGCTTTGCCATTAATATGGACATGAAGAATACAGGATAAAGCTCTGCTGTATTCTCTTCTTCTCTTCTTCGGATCTCTTTTCTGTCTTTAAATTTTAATGGTTTTTCAATTTTATATTCTATGGAAAACACGCAACTGTCATCTAAAACATAGCAATTCATTCAAGATATCTATGTTATTTTCATGTTTAGATTCAGGTACATGTGGTAGCTAACAACAACATTGATTTATATAATACATTGACTAAGCTTCAAAACAAATGATCAAATCATACTATTCAAAAAAGTAAGATTTCTCAACACGTTTTGCCTGCCATAATAAGAAATGACACTGAGCGTCACATATCTATGATATTTACTAAGTTAGAACTTTCTTCGGTGGCTTCTGTTGAAGTTTTTCAAAACAAATATGGAAGGAAGTTAAATATCATTTAGGGAGTTCTTTAATAGTGTGTCCATGTTCTCTTTCTACTTATATGAACCATTGGCAGGCTTTTTTTGTGTAAGATGCTTTATATCTACTATAACTTTCATTGGAGACACTCGTAAAGATATATTATGCACCGTTCAACCGCGATCGCTTTATCTCTGCACAAGAGGTTGAATGTGATCCACTTGTACTTATCTTCCCAAACTTCGCGTATCATCCCTTCAAATTTGCCTCCTAAACTTAATGATTCAAACACATAACGATTAATTTCATCGTGTTTTTAGTTTGGCATAATACTACTGGTAGTATAGGTGCTGTCTGAAAGGCGGCATCCAAGTGGTCATAAAACAAATCGTCATAATATCGATGGCGAATTTCGTTCTTCTTTACAAACAATTCGCGTCAGGTGGTTTTATATGCTTCTCATCCTTGTAATGCTTCTCTAAGCCAATATAATAAAGGTGTCTCTCTCAAAGTGGTTGAAAGTTTCGAATCCCTAGGTGAAGTAAGGATTACCTACAGCCACAAGTCGATGTATTTATTTAAAAAGGAATCAAAAACCACGGAATAACGATGACCATTTAGAATTGTTATTTGTCACCTTGGAATCTTAACTTCACGTCACGTTGCATATTAGATGAATAATGCTATCATTTGGTTGTAAAATTGTGTATGCATGGTTTTCAGAACTGCTCCACTTACTTACTACTTATAATGGAAAGATTTTATCAGACTTTTAAATTGCACACCTTAAACGGCTGAAGTGAACACTGAATCCTTTGTCGTTAAATACGTATTCTCAGGGTATGACAATGGAGGGAAATCCAATACATACCGAGTTACTCCGTAAAAACGATTTGCCAGTATCACTGAGTAAATCCTCCGTACACAATAGGTGGTCTCGTTTTGTTCGAGATGGCGAACAATTCAGGTTTTTAAAAATATATATATATATATATACTTCAGCAGAAATGATGCAAACGAACAAATATACACTTCTTTATGAATTGATTTGGCTTAATCCACAATTTATATTTCTCCTTAGGTGGCCGACCTCGCATAACTCCGGGAGAGCTTAGTGTAAAGAACCTCCATTTAAGACAGCAACCTGATCGAAAGAAACAGCTAACTCTGAGCCTTGCGGATGGGACCGTAATGCCAGCCCCATTGCCCGATAAAACCCGAGAACGCATCAAAATTCAAGCGTCGGGAAAGCTGCAATTTGGAAAAATGGAATATCACTTCACGTCCGATGACATGGAAGACTTGGGCGAAATCGGACGTGGAGCATTTGGTGCTGTGAACAAAATGATTTTCAAGAAAACGAACTTCGTTATGGCCGTAAAGCGAATTCGATCCACTGTCGACGAAAAAGAGCAGAAGCAGTTACTGATGGATCTCGAAGTGGTTATGAAGTCAAATGAGTGTAACTACATTGTTCAATTTTTCGGGGCGCTCTTTAAGGAGGGTGACTGCTGGATCTGCATGGAACTGATGGACACATCGCTAGATAAGTTTTACAAATACATTTACGAAAGGAAACACCAGAGGATTCCCGAGTCAATTCTAGCCAAAATCACAGTAGCAACTGTGAACGCGTTAAATTATCTCAAAGAGAAGTTGAAAATAATTCACAGAGATGTGAAACCAAGTAATATTCTTTTACACAAGCGGGGCGACATTAAACTATGTGATTTCGGGATCTCTGGACAACTAGTCGATTCAATAGCTAAAACTAAGGATGCCGGTTGTCGGCCATATATGGCGGTAAATTAATACACATTCATGAATGTAAATGTTTGATGCGTAGGATTTAACTTTCAGCCTGAGAGGATTGATCCAGAGAGGGCGAAGGGCTATGATGTCCGCAGTGATGTGTGGTCGTTGGGTATAACATTGATGGAGGTGGCCACTGGAAATTTTCCATACAAAAAGTGGGATTCCGTATTTGAACAGCTGTGTCAGGTAAAGGTTTACACGTTGAGACGATTTGTTGGGACTATTCAAGTTTCTGTTTATCTTTCAGGTTGTGCAAGGCGACCCGCCTAGATTACAACCATCGTATAATGGAATGGAATTTTCTACCGAGTTTGTTGATTTTGTTAATACGTGGTAAGTTGAATGTAAAAATAAATCTAAGAAAAAAAAAGACTTCCCATACCGGGAATCGAACCCGGGCCTTCTGGGTGAAAGCCAGATATCCTAGCCACTAGACCATATGGGATATATTTTCCCATGCATCTAAGTTGTATGTTGACTGAGAGTTCTGTGACATGATTCGAATAAGATAGAGTGCTTCTGCAACTGAAACATTGCTGCTGGGAATTTGTGTTCCGCAACTATGTTGCAAGGCAAATAAGAAAAATGTTTGCAACACGTTGCAAAAAACGCCGCAACATTAGATCGATTAAGGAAACATTCCATGTAGAGGAAGGAAAAAACTACTTCCAACGTAATTATATGTTTGAGTGTCAATCTACAAGCATTTCTGTACGCTTGGAGGAAGGCTGAGATTATAAGATGTAGTGAAATCTTACTGTGGGGGTAATTCAAACAAATGGAAACCTTCGCTGGCTGAGAAATATAGAACAAATAAAAACGCAACTGAAATCGTTTTGAAGTAGCCTGAAGGCCAGAACAACACATGAAGTTTTAGTTTTGAAACGCTGACAGAATAGTTAGTAAACAGTTTTTGCACCAAATCCTAAATTTGTTAATCTCTCTAAGTCGTTGTTTCGACATGGAGTTATTTTTTCACTAGAGTCAAGGATTGGGTTGGTTTTTTGAAGTACGTGAAAAGCCTGCTGACTGGGTTATTTACGGATTTCTTCTAGCTCTACGCACATATTTTTTTTTTCTTTTGAACATGCTACAATGGGCGGTTAATTACTTTATCCTTTTATTTTATTTTATTTCAGCTTAATCAAAAATGAAAGTGAACGGCCCAAGTACAGCCGGCTCTTACAGATGCCGTTCATACAACGTGGCGAACGCAGTCACACAGACGTTGCTGCCTATGTAACCGACATACTCGAGTCAATGGAGAGCGATGGCATTACCGAGTTCACAACAAATCAACCAGCAGAAAGTTAATATAATCTTGCATGCATATAGTTTTGTTTCTTGTTAGTGTTCAATGATAAAATTTTCACAAAACAACCAGCAGGTTTGACTTTGACGCTGTTAACGCAACTGCAGCTTGGTAATGGAAAGGGATAAGAATACTTTTATTCAAGAGAAACAAAAACGTAATTAAGTTAAACCTTGTTATATCTAAATAAGAATAAACATTTTGTATTAAGTATGTATTTAAAGAGAATACAGAACATTTGTATTTAAGAAAAAGAAAGAAGATCAACAGAAACAGAAAACAATATCGAATAAGGAAATTAAGGGAAAATTAAATCAATCAAAAACAAAACAGAAAAAAAATAAAAACTATGAAAGGATAGACGAACTAATGATTTGTCACAAAGCATTATTTTTTAAGCATATTTATATTAACTCTATTGATTTAGATAAGCAATTGCGTCCTGTTGTTGTTTACCACTTAACTATCTTAGATTATTATTGACTCTCGATTCCTTATTCAAATATGTTCTTTTTCTGTTCACTGTATTCTATTCTGTACATGTATGTCTTCTTGTGATGCATTTCTTTTTGCCGCATTTAAGTGTAGAGTTAGAGTATGCATATATATACATATATATATATTTTTGTTGCAAAGTTTATAGATAATTTTTGTTCGTTTATTCTTTTTCCTTTTAAATGATTTAATAAGTAAATCGTTTTCGTATTGTCTCGTTTTCTGGCAAAAGAACGTATGTGGACCGAAATTAAAGCAATAACATTAAAGAATCTAAGATATCAATCATAAAACAAGAAAAAAAAAAGAAATACATGCCTCTCAATATAGATAAGTAATATTTTTACCACATGCTCTCATAGATTTTTTTTACTTACGAAAGTGATTTGCGGGGGAAATAATTCATATGTAAAACAAACTGGAGATAATTCTTTCAAGTCGTGGTCAAGACAGATACTGATTGCGTTTGAGTTTGATTAGCACGGTTTTGAGAATGAAGATATAGTAATGCATAAAACTACAAAAACATCCTTATTACAGATCGTAATAACTGGCTTACTTTCTAATAACTTTAAGTCTGCTGACAGATGTAGTTTATCCTTCTCTTTAAAATTGCGCAATAGCGTTGACCGAAAATGGATTCAAAATTCAAAACTTTTTTATATATTTTTAACTTATTGTAATTTTCTTATTGTGGCCGCCGTGGCGTAGTGGGTAGAGTGCGACGCTCACACGCCGAAGGTCTAGGTTCAATTCCCAGGTCAAGACCTCAAATTTTTCACGGCATCACCTCTTTCGAGCTGCTGACAACACTGAAAGAGTAACAACTGTCAACGAAAGCTTCTCAAATTTCGCCGTTCAGAGTCGGCTAAAAATCATAGGACCCTTCTACTCGTGAGAGAACAGTAGCGCGTACAACACGAATAGTTAATGAGCAAGCTAGACCCTGGTCTCCCTGTGGACTGTCGCGCCATACAATTATTATTATTATTAACCCTCTCAGAGCACAATCAATTTTTCAGAATTCTTAAAACACGGTGTGCTCTACGCTGCTACGCAAACATTTTGGCGTCAAATTTTGAAATGATGTTGCATAAGTAACAAAAAATAAACACCCTATTGTAACCCAAACAAAATTCAATCTTAACTTAAAAGTAGTGCTTACGAAAATGACCTTTCAACGTTCCTTCCATATAAGATGTCATTCTTCATAGTCATAAGCAACAAAACGTGTTGGCTGATTCAACGAAAGTACAGCAGCTTTGTCGAAGCAATGATCCTCCTGTGTACTGCATATTTTAACATGGTGCTTTTGCTTCAAAGACTCGTTGCTGTAAACGATAAAAAGTAAAAAAGATAAAACGCTTTCTCAGTTTTTTCATTATCGAATTTATGCCTCGACACAAATATATAAGAATTTGGAGTAACTTTTCGTTTTTGGAACCACTTTTCTTTGTGCTCATTATTTTTTTTCGGGCAATATTGAAAGTACACACACACATATTGAAGGAGTCTGTGTCAGTGCATACGTCATAAGCTATTTATCTTATATCAACAATGCCGGCGAAGTATTTTTTTTTTCCTTAAATCTTTTATTGTATTTGTAATGGTCCAAGTCTGTCATATTCTTCATATCTCCTGAACTTTAAAGTGATCAATGAAGTGCTTGATCTTGTAGTCGTTGCTAAATTGTGGAACATTTTCGGGTTGACCTACACACGTAAAAGCGGAAAAATATCTGGCGCCTTCTGTGTCTAAAAAATATTTCAAAATGCAAATGCCGTATTTGATAAAATCTTTTTTGAGCTATGATCGTGGTTAATGTTCGTGCTAAGTTCAAGTTATGATATGGCGAATTATATGCGTGTATTACATATCTCTTAATAACTGTCTAAGAAAGCTTCTCAAATTTCGCCGTTTGGAGTCGGCAAAAAACTGTAGGTCCCTTCTACTCATGAGAGAACAGTATCGTGCACAACACGAGCAGTTGATGAGCAAGCTAGGCCCTGGTGGTCCCCTTTTGGACTGTAGTGAAAACAGTTATCATTACATATCTGGAATTTTTGTTTTTAAAGCCTTCTGTTGGGTTGGATATAGAGGCTGACATAAATTATTCACATGCCTACATACTTTGACATTTAGTTTATAATTGCAAGGGTAGTAATAAATGAAAACGTAACCGATTTTATTTTGTGTCACTCTCACTTGTCCAGCATAATATACAATTTTATACTTAAGGGCGAACCCTGCAACATCGCAAAAAGGTTCAAATTTTTAACGCTATTTGCATATTTCAAAAGATTGGTTATTTTTAAAGAACGTTTTGCACATATATTCTTTTTTCATTTTTGTTGGCTTCAGGCTCACGCATGTCAAGGATGATTTCATATTCGTCCTCAAAATGCCGACAGTTCTAGTTTCTGCTGACTTCTCGCTTGTGTGCCTATAGAATATATTTGTTTATGAAGGTTTCTTGAAAGCGTGTTAGAAACAGAAACAACGACTTGTTAATCGATAGATGGTAGGGTGAATTTCACTGAACCTGATTATGCATTCAGCTTAAAAGCGAAATCGTAACATGTGCATTGCATTTCTCATATCGTAATAGCGAAAGCTTATTAACAAGTGTTTTGTTTATGAAAATGGACATTAAATTAAAGAAAATTTACCTTCGATTTTCTTCAAATAACATGCACAGTTTTCGTGTAAAATATTCTTAAGGCTATGGATAATTTTCGCCGAGAAATGTATCCGATTCCGACTTCAAAAATCACGATGTAGAGCTCTGACAAGTCATCACATACAATCGATAAAAAGTGGAAAAAAGATTGTCAAAGCCCAATTGCGTTTTCGAATTGACTTCGAAAATGATTTGATTATAATAACAAATTAAATAAATGTCAAAAACACATTAGACTGATATAACCGGTCATGACCGATTGAGCTGTCTTCACTACGAATATACTCACGTCATGTTCGTGCTCGTCTTCCGGATTGAAGATGACTAAAAATAGCTATCGTTCCTTTTGAAGTCATTTGATAGGTTCGAGCTTTCTACAGGTACTTGGATTAGCGTGGTGCGACAAAACGTGCTCAGTTAAGCCTAGTTTCATAGATATATTTTAATACGTCAAAGCCGTTTTGAATATCAGCGAATAACGATGAAACGCTCTGAAAAAGTCGGTACAGAGCTTTTGATGCTTAAAGCATTGCAACGATCTCAAGCATACCACCAGTTTTTATTGTAAGAGCTTTAAATTCACATCGAACTGGAAATTATGATGAAAATTATAAATAAAATTTGATATGCAACAGAACTTAGCACAAATTAAATCAAAGTCACGACATTATCTGCTGATCATGAGTTTACAGACCTGCTGTCCCTTTTAAATACCAATATCTGTCACGACCGAAAAGAATAACAAACGAAATTAAACTGCAAATCATTGAAACCATCTTATATGCGACTTAAATCATTTATGATAAAATATAATATTTATTGTGCCTGTAAAAAGAAAATCCCATAACACTTAACTTTACTAACAATTAATAGAATTAAAACTTCTTACTTTTCACAAAACTGTTGCGATTGGTTGACAAAAGCAAACTGTACTTTTTTAAAGACAAAAAATGCACTATTTCAAGTAAAGACAAAATTCCTAAAACTTTCATTTCAATCTATTGTGAAGTCTTAACAAGCATACATAAGAACAAACATATATATTTGTATTAAGCTGATACAAAATTTAAAGAAGAAAACATTTAAAAAGGTAATTATATTTAGACGAGGGAAATAAACAAAAGGAAAACAATAATCTTAAGAATTGTGATTCAAAACTACAAAATATAAAAATGAAAAACACCAATTAAATTCAATAAATGGACAGCTATTAAGATTTTCAAAAAAAAAAAAAACGCAAAGAAAACAAAAGATGATGTATAACAATCTGTTTTTTATATATACATATATATATATTGATAACTACATGAGATACCGTTGCGCTACATCTACATAGGCAATCCCAAGAGTTTCTCCTAATTGCACCACACTATTTTTATCTCATTGTTTCTTAAAACCAGACACAGGTTGAGAAAATAGAGAAACGAATTTTACAGAAGAAACAAAAATAATCAAGTGTTAGTGAGATATACGTTTTAAAAGACACTAGACGTTAGGATTAGAAGGAAAAATAAAACAAAAACAAATCAGAAAATAACTAAAAGTTGGAAGTAGAAGTTATATATATTTAAAAGGATAAAACAAAAAACAGTTTTATTAACAGAAGAAACAAACAAAAACAAATCAGAAAATGCTTGCCATAAATATACGCAAATCAATTCGTCCCGTAAATGCACATAGAACGACACAATTTTTAGAGAACACGCGCATACGACATAATCCCTCTCAGGATAAATGAGTTGTTTTCTATTTTGCAATTTATCACACACACAAACACATACATACACACACAGCAATAAAAGAAACAAAAAAACGAAAAAGAAAGCAACAAAATATTTTTTAAGCAATCTTTAGAAGATTTTTATAGCTTTGCGTGCTTTTTTATGTACAAGAGAGATTGTATTTTATAGAGAAATTGCAAATTGTCCAAAAGATATACTTTTTTTTTGCATGATAATTGCTTAGAAACTGATGAAGAAAACTGTTGTTTTTGAAAAGTAAACACAAAATTAAATACACAAAAGAAAAAAATCTTAAAGTTAACTCTTAGAGGAGAAGTAGTAGAAAAAAAGAAAAAGGAAAAAAAATCATCAATAGGAAGATAAACATACTATATGTAAGAACAATGTCATTTAGACAATAAAAATGAAATTAATTTAAACGATTTAAACAATTTTTGTTTTAAAAAAAGTGGTCATCCATGAGTATGATAGATCAGCAAAAGATATGATAAGTAGTGAAAAAAATAAAAAAAAACAAACACTTCCGAATCATTCCTAGAAAAAAGCCACTCTACGTATCGAATGCCGATGACTTTTGGAAGGAAAAACGCTTTGAACGATAATACAATTAAAAAAAAAAATAAATTGCTTTTTCTTTTGAACGTGAAAAGAAACCAGAAAATGTAGAAACAAAACTGAAATCATCATGTTAAGCTCGTCCGAAATAAATTGTTATCATTTTGAGTAGTTTTAAGTAAAGTAAAACAACAAATAGATTTGTAAATATCGTAATAAATCTATACAAAAACAAAATAAGAAAAAAAAAAACAAAACAATAAAAATAAACTTAAAAGAGTTAAAGTAATTACAAAATAAGAATAAACACATTTAAAAAATAGAAACAAACATGAATAAATTCAAACTTTGTACATCTTGTGTTTTATTGCCGAATGAACTTGGAACGGGTGCGATTCGATCATCGTTAATTTCATACGTTGCTGGGTCGCTTAATCATAATACGTAAGAAGTGCCGGTGTAACAACTGTCTAGGAAAGCTTCTCAAACTTCGCCGTTCGGAGTCGGCTAAAAACCGTAGGAGTCTTCTACTCGTGAGAGAACAGTAGCGCGCACAACATCAGTAGTTGTTGAGCAAGCTAGACCCTGGTCCCCCTGTGGACTGTCGCGCTATACTATTTTTAGTATTATTAAGAAGTGCGGGTTTGGCGGATATATGGGATAAATCGCTTAAGATGGTTTAATTTGTTTTATATAGTTACTCATATAATTATTGGGCCAAAACTTAATACTTATTAAAATGTGGAAAAATATTGGAAAATATAGGCAAATTGTATTAAAAGTGCAATCCAAAGAACATTAACAACAAATGAATGAAGTTTATTTGTTTTGTTTTAAAATAATTCCTTCCATCTAAGAAAAATACATCAAAAAATTATTGGGACAAGCCAACTGGTATCAATGTTCCCATTGACTCCACCAAATTCTGGGTAGTCGCAGTAACAATTTCTTCGCATTCCTCTGTTAAAATTTTTTTAAGGTAATTTTGGTTTGAAATTGTGTGTTGCCTTAAGGTGTCCGGCACATATACTTCCGTAGCGGCAAAGTATGAAATACGTACACGTGACACAATGAATACTTCAACGTTCAGCTGATTTCATTGAACGGTAGCCTTAAATTCAATTTGTTTTGGTTAGACTGTAGATCAGTTTGATATTTATTTTGCAAAAATGCCTCCAGACGAGTTACTGGATTAACTAATGTGTTTAACAATAGGGCTCGAGCTTAAAGAATATATTAATACCAAAAAAAAGAGAACAATTGTCGATTTTGGAAATACAGTGCACGTTTTTCTTTGCGTTAAACATTAAAAACCCATAAAATGATGATCCGGAAAAGAAATGTTTGTTTAACTATTCAAAATTCAGTCAACCTAGCTCTAACAAACGTTAATTTATAATTAAAAAAAAAATCTCTTAAAATTTCACAATTTGTCGATTGTCAACTCTGACGAAGAGAGAACAGTTAATAGCAGAAACCAATAAGGAAGGAGATGGTCAACTAAAGAGCTGATCAAACAGCTGATTTCCCATTTGTCCATCGACCGTTTGACTGTTATTTACGTGTTTTAGTATACATAACCTGGACATAACCTCAAATTCTGAAAGTTATTTACGTATCATCGAACATTGCCTCACTTTACTCACACATGTTTACGTTTTGATTTATATGCACTCTCCTTCTAACAGTGTGAAGAATGAGGAGATCCACCGTATAGACAGTTTACACGTATTCTTATTTGAAAACAAAAAAAATCCTTTTAGTGAATCAGCTGTTCAGGAGAGGAAATGCTATAAAAAACGCTGTCAAAACGAATTCAAGGGCGGGAGACGAGGGAGTTGACTGTCTCCCTATATATCTCTGGTTAATAGTAGTAATAGAGCTACTACATCTGTCGCGGCACGGTTGTTCTATGGGCCAACCCCCATAAGTATACATGTATTTCTTTGTATCTGTCAAAGTATTGCTGACGCTGACGCGAGTAAAGCATTCTATGTGCCAGAGCTTTTATCCCGGGTTCTAGGCACTCCAAGGGGTTTAATTCAGAACACTAGAGTGGGATCTGAATAACTTTTGGGCAATTATAGAGCAACCATTCCTGTAAGATTTATGTTTGGGATCAAGCCTTGGTAATTCTTAAAACTTATTTCAATTCCCATTTTTTTCAGTACTTTGCTGTTTAGGTACATTATTTTATCAATTATCCCGCCTATAAAGACCAAATTGCCCATCCCAGGATATGACATACGACCCATACCATTACCGAACTTCCACCACGTTGCGGTAATAGGTTCTCTGAATTGGGCTCTGTATTTACCTTGCGCCATATTTTTCCACGACCTTCTGCGCCAAATACATTAAATTTGCTCTAGTCTGCAAAAATAACTGATTTCCAGTATGCCAAGCCCTCATCCTCAAAGTTTTTGGCAAAGCTAAATTTTTATTCTATTTACTTCACTTACGAATGAATTTTTTCTGGCAACCCTACTGTTGTAGCCACTCTCCCTAGAAACTCGACGAACAGTTTCTGCATTAACTTTTGTTTGGTTGGCAGAATTTAGCACATCAGTAACCATTTTTGGAGCACTAATATTCGTACGTTTATTTTTCCTTAAGTTCCTAATAATCCATCTTTCGTCATGTTCACTACAAATTTTTGGGCGGCCAGGATAAGGCTTGGTTTCATCGTTAAATCGTCGATTAATATTGCCGAAAGTGCTCTTTATAAAGTGCAACTCTACGATTTCTCGCTGCGTTTTCTCTAGAGCGTTATGGCAAATTTTCAAATGGCTTATGTCCAAGGAAGTATTTTTACTCTTGGCCCAGAGTAAATAAATATTTGCAAAAAACACAAATAAATTTTAGTTCCGCTAGTAGTTCAAAAAGATCTGTAGTAATTATTGATTATGGAAGATGTTTAGTCTTTGCCGTTCATTGAAAGAATGATTATTTTGGCCAATAATTCAGGGAGGTCGTTTTTAGCATAGCGGAGTTTATGGCATTCGAAAACGGTTAATTTCGGATTGTACAGACGTATGGCGCTATTGATGTGGGCAAAATACCACATGCAATGAATTGATTTCATCCCTTAATCTTTCCTCCATGCCAGCGTGTAGTTATTAAGATTTAAAAAAATCACTGTTTGGCCCAATAACTATATGAGTAACTGTAACAGAATTTGGTGGGGACATATACCAACTATATTACTTTTTCCAGTGCTTTTCAATCTTAATTATCGACCCTCTACTCTAAGCTACACACTGTTTACTGCTTTTTTTTAAGCTTGCAACCTTATTGCTGATGAGCTTAAAGGGCAAAGATCATAGGACCACAAACCACTGCTTACGATCTTGGTTACGTAAGACGTACCGAAAGACAGCGCAACCAGATGTAGCAAGGTTCTCCAGGATGCAGCTTGACTAAGTGCATTCTTTCAAACGTCAGTTAAAAAAAAACGCGGCACTTGTGTTATTTGTAGACAGGGAATACTGCAAACGGCCTGCTGGTGAAGGACTGCAATGATTCACAACCTCTAAGCTCTTAAGCGTGTTTGTGCCTAGTGATGAAACCCTATTTGGCGCCTGTAAAGCAGGTGAAGGCACTGAAGAGCACTTCCACTGTCAATGTTCCGCCTTTGCTCGGATCATGTGGCGGTTGTTTTATGTTGATTTGGTTGGAGCTGACCCTTTGATCCCTTGTTGTTGATACAGTGGCTCACAGCTTGTTCGACAAACCCCATATTTATAAATTCAAACTAGTATGTCTTCTAAGCAAAAAAAGTTATCAACAAAATAAAAAAGCAGAAAGGTTAATTGAAATCTAAACTTAAACAAAATAGCTTCGTTTATTAATTTTAGCTCAAAATAACATACAAAATTAACAAAAACAAAATAAAGGTTACTGCCTGATAGTGTAAAGGAGTCGACTTTGAGACTTTGCATCTGTGTCCTGGGGTATATACCATATTCATATATTGAAAGGCACAAGAGTTCATAAGTTTTTCATTGACAACTAGAACCTTTGAGGGTTGTTAGGTTTTAAAACTATGCAAGTTGCCAACAAGATCAACTTTTAATTTAAGTAATCGACGACCTGTCTGTCAGCCGGCCTCTGGCGTAGATCACTCTATTGAACCCGAGCAGTACGACGCTTGCGGCTAAGAGTGAAATTTGATTCGTACTGGAGTTCGTACAGTACGGTAAACAACAGGAAAGGCATAGGAGATCCTTCCATATTCTGTATCAGTTCCTTAAGCAATAGAATAGAGAGACATGCATTTGGCGAATTAAAGCCGTCTAGACGCCCCTTTGCTTGGAATTTCATGTTTGTGTAGTTGCACATTTGGAAAAAGTCATAGCTTGTACATTTTGGAAACTGGAATTGACAGAATGCGTTGTTCCAATGCCAGGTAAGGCAGCGACTTCAACAACCCACTGTCATCTGAGGGCTTTCACATCCGCTATAAGTAAGACTCAAGTTTTCGCGCCATTAATCAGTAATGGAATGATAAAGCTGTTAAACAGTAAGCTTTATCTTTAAAGAGATAGGTCTACTAGACAATTGGTCTTGAGCCAAAAGATACAGTGATTGGCAAAAGTCGTTCTGCGTTTGATTTTGGTACTGACTAGAGTTGCGGAAAACAGTTCCTTTGCCGGACCGAACATGGAACGGTTCCTTTGTGGAAAGGAACTAGTTCCAGGAACTAGTTCCGAGGAACTATTTAGTTCTAAGGATCTATTTAGTTCCAAGGATCTATTTAGTTCCGAGGAGATGTTTACTTCCAATTCCAATGTTAGTATAGACGGTGGTTCATGTTCACAAAACTAAATAGTTCCATTCCAGACACATGTTTTAAGATTAAATCTCCATAAACTAAACTAAATGTTATATTCGTGTTTACGAATTTTCTTCTACCTAGTACAATTGTAACAATATGTATTAAATTTCAAAGAACGTTGGTATACCTGAAGAGTCGAGCATTTGTCTAGCAACAAAACTAGTCAAACAAATCTTAAATGTTTTATGAAATGTCAACAAAGTGGGCAACATGTTAGCTGAAACAATAATCGAAACTACCGCAGTAGATATAGTTCCAGAACCGATGTAGTTTCCGGACCTATAAAGTTCCAGGACCGATGTGGTTTCCGGACCTACTTATATAGTTCCAGGACCGATGTAGTTCCGGGACCGATATAGTTCCGGACATAGTTCCGGAACTACTCAATACTGACTACATGTCTGTGGAACTATGCATTAATAGTTCCACCAGCATGTTCAGGCTCAAACACGTATTAGTCTCCCGAACAATAATGTAAGGAGGAGAAGGAATATGTTGAAAGTATAATCTATTCTCTCTCTTCTTTTCACACCGCAATATACGGTGCTTAGGTAAAGTTGATGGTGTACATCACACAAAGAAGTCAAAGAAATACACAGAAACAGCAAAATTTGCGACTGATACATGTGTCTGAAATATATATTTTTTTAATTGCGTGATGTTTCAATTCACACATTTACGATGTATCTATCATGTTTGAGCTACCGAACATGTCAGGACTATCAAACATGTTTAGGTGGACTGTGTGGAACAATCGGAACTAGTTCCAACTATGTCAAAAAACTATGTAGGTACACTACACAACTACACAACTCAAGTACTGATGTACATATATGCTCCTATTTACCGTGGAGCCGAGGTAGACAAATTCCTGGACTATCTCGAAGTTTCTAATGCCTAAGTGAGGCTCTGTCCGAGACATCGGTGTTGTGTGCCCTTCTTTGGCGACTGCATGTACTTTGTCCTCATTCACCGCCAGACCCATTTTAGACGCTCCCGCTTCAATGACAGCAAAAACTCAAATGACGGTGTTTGTCCTTACGTAAATTTAGTTCGCGTATGATAGCATCGGACCTGACTTTTAAAAGACTTGCGAATTGTACGCACGACCTTCTCAAGAAAGTTGTTGAAGAAGTCCCGTGACAGCTCGTTGGCTTTTCTAAGACCTTTGTTCACATTGAAGGTCACAGTGAGGTCGCTACCGACCGTGCCAGAGCAACGAAAGTTATTAATCTTCATCCTACATAATCTGACGAGTTCGGTATGAATGCCAAAACTAGATATGACACTGTACAGCTCGTCCCTTTGCACATATCCGGTCTTAAAATCAACAAAAAGGTGGTGAGTGTTGATTTGTACTTTTTGAGCTTTTTCAAGGATCTGCGTAAGGTGAAGACCTTGTCTATTGTGTACTTCCCAGGCCTGAAACCTGAAATCAGGTTGTGGACAACCGATTTAAGGCGCTTATGGTACATACCATGGTAGAGATGACGTTGTAGGCGATGTTGAGGAGGCTGATCCTTCGATATTTGGCGCAGTCCACTCTATTTCTATTCAAACTAACAACAGAGAGCAGTTATATTACCATATTTAATAAAAGACAGCAAGCAGATAATGGAAAACAAGAAACTCGTAGAAGAAGTTCACTATGTTTCCATCTTATTTTTCTCAGTACTTTATTTTATTTCCAGCTTTAACATCAACATTCATTCATTTGACTTGACTGTCAAATGTACAGAGTGTATTCCAAATGTACGGAGAATTTTGAATTCTCACGTGTTAGATGTTCGATTGTTAAATGTTCGATTTCCTGAAGAAAGCATCAGTCATTCTATTATTCAGTACGACTCCTTTGCGCAAAAGTTTACATTTCTACATTGGAATCCTTTTTTGCTGACATCTATGCCGAAATTCAGGTCTAAAAACTGATGTCTTGTTATTTTGCAAACAGCTAAAAGTTGTTTTCGCTCATTTCTTTACTTCGTCATTTTAATGCAATATATAGACATCATCCCACGATTGGATTATACTACGTAATATTTATCCATTACACATAATTGCAGTCTGGCGCCCATCTAGTGACCCCCATTTAGTGTCCATCAATGAGTTGACATTGAAGTAGACTGACTTCCAGACTATTGAGCATAAGTTAACAAATTTTGGATTTATTTGGCTGCCCTCACTCAGGGCACAAATAATAGACAGAGAACAAAAGCCAAAATGTAACCCATTGTGACCGATGATGAGAAATCTGTTGAACAGACGCTTCAATGGAAGTTATTGATATGCATCTAGTGCTATCGATATGGGCTTGTAATGAGGTCTTCCGATCTTAATTTCATAATTGCTGTGCTCGTTCACGGCCAACCCCGTATCACGTTTCACAAACGTTGGACTGTGGAGAGTGGTGTGGGTTTCAAAGAGATCGTATCGAACGTGAAGTGTGGCACGCCGGCTTCCTTAGAAGTCGAAGAGGCTTTCCATCAAATACCATCACATCTAATTTTTCGAAATCCCCAAGTAATTGGCGCCTTTTTTGTAACGTTTACATTAGATGCTATTTAAAGGGCTATATATTCAAATATTTGGTGTGTTGCACAAGTCATGGTCGCGATTTAACTATCTAAGAAGTTTTGTTAGATTAGATTGAAGTGAAGTCTTCTTATGATCATCGCTTGTCAAAAGCAAGTCATTCGTTGTTCACGTTACACACAAGGTAAGGTAGTGCTTTTTAATTAAATACTGTCCTTTTAAACACTGTTGTACTTGATTTTCCAGTTTTTTGTCGTGGTAAAATGTTGTAGACCACTTGGTACAGTAACTCAGTGTTGGGACAAATAAAATGTGTTCTTTTTTGGGCGTTAGAACTTTGAAATGAAATAAAATCAAAATAATTTTTTTAAATTGACATACAGTTTAGAGCGTTTGGAAGATAATCTTATGGCATTTTAACGTAATTATACAATTTGACGTAAGATTGCCACAGCTGGCTCGGACATAGCTAAGCTGAAGGTTCAAGGTTCGATGCCATTTTTAAAGATTTATGGTCGTATATCGGCGTGGATGCGCTTTTTGTTTTTGTCCAAGCAGTCAATCGTTTGTGGTTTATTGGTGTCTGAGGTCTTTAACTTCAAATTATGTTCTTACCAAACGTTCCCCTCAATAAATCAATTTTGCCAGGAGTTGTGTGACATGTTGCGCCGTCTTTTTGGAAGCCCTGTTTCTGTACATCATGGTTATTTAATTGATGGACGAAAAATCGGCAATCATAATTCCATAACGGTCATAATTAACGTAAGGTTTTTTTTAAAGAGGAATTGACCACAGATGGTTTTTGATGATGTCACGGTGTATCAACTTATACTTGAGGACTATGATTACTCCAAATATGACAGTTTTGTTTATTGACGTTACTATCCAACCAAAAATGAACTGCATCGACAAAACCCAGTCACTTGTGTAGATTGAGATCAACGGCAATCTTGTTTTGGAATATTTGGAAACTATATTCAGACATCAATCTTCTTCTTATTCTTCTTGTGGCGCTACAGTCTGGGGTGGACCTGGGCCTCAACCAACATGCCTTTCCAGCCAACACAATCTTTGGCCAGCTGCCTCTAGTTGCGCACTCGCAAGTTGTTTGAGGTCCTTCTTTACTTGTGTGTGTCACCTTAGCCTAGGCCGTCCTCTGTTGCATTATCCCAATGGCTCAGAATCGAAGACTTTTCGGGTCGGAGCAACGGTGTCCCTACGCTCTACATGGCCTAGACATCTTAAGCGTTGTATCCGTAGACGATTGACCAGGCGCATGTCGCTGTACAGCCTATAGAGTTCGTCGTTAAATCTTCTCCTCCAGATGCCATCAACACAAACAGGACCAAAAATCGCACGCAAAACTTTTCTTTCGAAAAGAGTAAGTGTTTCCCCATCCGAGACATCAATTTAAACATGCTAAAATGCCAAGCCAAACTAAAAGTAAAATTCAGCTGAGAGCACGTTTGGTAGAGAATAACGTTGCCAGTTACGCAATGACTTAGCAGCATTAACAACAAAAAAAAAAAAAAAAACAAAATTTAAAAAATCGATTGCAAGTTGATGTACTTTACAATGACTTCACGAAAGCCTTTGATAAGGCACATCATACGCTACTTTTGAACAAGCTTAATTCATTGGGAATTCACTCAACAATGCTTGAGTGGTTTTCCAATTACTAAACAGGGAGGAAGCCATTGGTAAAAATCGATAGTTTTAGATCACGTATAATAAATGTAACATCTGGTGTGCCGCAAGGTAGTCATTTGGATCCGTTAAATAAAATAATTAAATTCTTGCCAAATTCTAATATTAGCCCACGATTTCAATTTCTTTTTATCGATTAATAGTATAACCGACTGCACTAAATTTCAGTTAAATGTACATAATTTAGCGAAGTGGTGTTAACATAATGCTCTGGATCTTAATATTTCTAATTGTAAAATTTTCACTGCATTTAGAACAACATTTCCAATAGTATATGATTATTTCGTTGATATTATGCAGGGGAAACTGTCTTTCCTTCGTCGGCTTTTTTGGTCACTGTTGATTTTCAATGAAACTAGGTTATTTCATTGTTATTATCCCAACGTTTCGGCAGGGATTGCTGCCTTCATCAGGGGATATTAATTGTGTTGCTTGTACAAATGGATGTGGATGTCAGTCTAAATGTTCTTTAAAATCATCACAAAAAAACTAAATTCACGATGAAACAAAATGTTGAGCACTTCAACAACAGCAATCCCTACCGCAACGTTGGGATAATAACAATGAAATAACCTAGTTTCATTGAAAATCAACAGTGACCAAAAAAGCCGACGAAGGAAAGACAGTTTCCCCTGCATAATAATAATTGATTTGGTCAATTTTAACAAACAATTTTATTTCGTTGATAACCATGTACAAAATCGACTAGAAGAAATTAAAGACCTCGGAGTATTATTTGATAATAAGTTGGATTTTGCACTTCATTATAATTACACCATCGCGAAGTCTAACGCTATGTTAGGATTTCAAAAGAAATAGCAAGGATTTCCGGGACAAATCTAGTTTGAAGTCCATCTATTGCTCGTTAGTTGGACCTTTCTTCGAATATTCATCCATAATTTGGGACTTGCCATATGAGACACAAGAACTCAGACGCGAAAGGGTTCAAAAAAATTTCATAAATTCCGTAAATTATATTCCTACGAAGAACTACCTAGTTATAACGAAAGATGTAAAACAATTGGCTTGCAAATCTTAAGTTTCAGGGGTAAGCCAACGTCAGTCATGTTTATTCGCGATGTTATAAATTACCATATTAATTCGACAGAACTACTTTTTCTTATGAATATATATGCTCCCCAAAGATCTCTTCTGGTGAGAAAGTTACTGCTTGATAACAGGCATAGAACCAATTACGGTTGCGATGAACCCATTACTAGGTGCATTGAAACCTTAAACTACCTTTTCAACGAAATTGATTTTACTTTGCCACAATCAGAGCTTAAGAAAATTGTGTATACTTTGTTTCTTGATTAATATTGTTTATTTGTGAAATGAAAAGATGATCCTTAGTCGCGCAGCAAACATCTGTTGTTTAAAGCGATACTGAGAGCTAAAAAAAATTAACATTTAATTTGTGCAATGGTTTCTTCAAGAGTTTGCACAAGACTTGGAAACTTGGAAACTTGAACTAGAACTTGGAAACTTGAATGACTTGAATACGTAATTTCGGTATACTTTGATGCGACAAGAGAAAAGAAAGGATCTAGAGCTGCAACTTGAACAAAAGCTTAGGCAGAAGCATATATTAGAACTTGTAAGAGTTAAATTCTATTTTTGACAGGGACTAGGAACACAACTTGCATTACTTGCGTATGTTGTCATTGTTCCTATTAGTTGATCACTGCCAGTATACATTTAAATAACGTCCATTGAACATTCTTACTGAAACGAATGTCCTGTGGTTTTCAAATATCTAGGCTTACAGCTGTTTAAACTGAAATTTAGGGCCTATAAAGCTCTATAAAGCTATGGCGAATGCAAATGTTCAAGACAAACTTGTCTATCATTCGTCGACTGAAATGTAGTTTTTAGGTTTCAATTTTAAAATTTGCATGGATAGACAAACATCCATTACAAGGCATTTAGTTTATCAGTTTTTAAAATCCATTAACACTAGGTCAAGCTTGATATCGCCTTACGCAGATAATACAGGCATAGAAGGAAGATATAGCTTGTAGTGCTATACAACATGCTTCTCCCAACTTCAGAATGACGGCGAGAAGCCTAGGGCTACACTTAAGGAAAGGAAAGCCAAAGTGTATGGCGGCGTTGCTTGTGTGAGGAAAAGTTGGTCAAACGATAAAGATAGCCGAACACGAATTTAAATTTGTACAATCCTTCAGCTGTCTTGGATCAATAATAACAACCGATGACAGCATGAAAAAGGAAATAAGCGGGTGGCTGCACAAATTCAAAGCTCATTTAGTTTGTCAAGGTTTTTTGAATCAAGAAAACACAACACTGAAGCTGGTGCTGTGTGGGAGGATGGTCTTACCAGTACTTACGTATGAATCCAAAACTAGGGCTCTAAGTAAAGGCACTCAAACTCTCAGACAGGAATGTTTTCCGGAAAGTTGGCAACCTTGTATGTGAGGAAGGACGTTCTTGGAGACGGAACGCATCACGATCTGTGTGCGATTTACTTCAAAGCTGATGTTGGGACGAAAATTATGCGCGACATAATAATAGCACTGTGCTTAAACTTGTCACAATTTTGTCACTATTTTCGAATAACTTTTTCCTACTTTTTATACCGTTATGTAAACACATCATATTTATGGCACAACATCGTTACTCTAATAGCAATAAAACCTATAAACAAGGACAAGGAAAGCTTTATAAACTTAGAAAAGACTCGTTATCCGGAACAACACCGAATATAGGTGTGTGCAAAATAATAGCACCAAGATCAAAAATTCATGAAAATGAAGCAAAAGTCAATGGAATAGTAAAGGTTTTTGTTTTCATTTTTTTTATTGGATTGCTATTTGCTCATATAACCTTTATTTTTAAGTACAGCCTCACAACGTCGTGGTATGCAGTCGATTAAGGCCTGACATCGCTGAACAGGGATATTCCTCCACGCAACCTGCACAACATCACATAGTTGTTTTGTATTTTTGGGTTTTGCTTCATATACAGCTTAATTAACATACGTCCAAAAATTTTTAAATGGGATTCAGGTCCGGAGACTGAGGCGGCCACTCCATAACTTCAACTCCATTGCTTTGGAAAAATTCTTAGCATTCTTCTTGTATACCAAAATCTTGACTATGCGGCGCCGAAGGTCTTTTTGACACAAAATTTCCGCACTATGATCCCTGAACGAGACGCGTGGTCGGCTAACCAACAATGGGTTGCTGACGCTACGTGCATCTACACCGATGGATCAAAAACAAACGAAGGCTTTGGTTGCAGAGTCTACTCTAAGGATCTGAACCTTAGTCTAAAATTCAGACTTCCCAATCACTGTAGCGTGTTCCAAGCTGAAGTAATGGCCATTCGCGAAGCACTGTCTTGGCTGAAGAGGAAAAGTATATTCTCAGCTGATATCCTTATTCTTACGGATAGTCAGGCAGCACTCAGGGCCCTGGAATCTGTCTCAACAAACTCCAACACGGTCATGAACTGCCGCACATCCTTAGATGAGATGGCTGAGCAGTTCAACATACGCCTGTGCTGGGTGCCAGGTCACAGAAACATTCCGGGCAACTATCAAGCAGACGAATTGGCCAGGCTTGCCACAACGCAACCACTACTTCAGGAACACGAACACCTCGGTATCTCTCTCGCCACATGCAAGTAAATACTGCACTTGAACGCGATTCATCAGACTAATCAAAGGTGGTCTAACTATAACCTCTAAGGAGGTGTGGCCCTCTCCTTAACTCAAAAGCTCCAGACTGCTACTATCGCTCAAAAGATCAGACATAAGCCTGGTCAAGGGAGCCATAATCGGGCACTGTCTAATCAGTGAGCATGCTACCAGGCTAAACGATTTTTGCAGAAGCTGCAGAATCAGAAACTCTCCTACACCTGTAATGCACATGCTCTGCGCTCTCGCGCCTCAGACACAAGCACTTTGGAAGCTATTTCCTCAACGGCCTACATGACCTCAATAAAACACCTCCCATTTAACATTTTAAACATTTTAAACTTACTTATCGGCTTTAGCTTGGCTTAGGTTCTTCCCACATGGTGTGGTAGAACAATGGTCCTGTATGGGACTAAGTGCATTCATCAGCCATCTTTACCTACCTGCCAACCTAGCATTCATCTTCTTTTTTCCTCGTTTTAGGTCATAGTCTTTCTGTAGAATCCAAGTAAACAGGATATTTCCACTCTGCATAAGGCAGCATGGTTTCTCTCATTATGCTGACATAAACTCCGGCAGTCAACATCGGTTTTATCTAAAAAATGGGACCAGAAACTAAGAATAGCATCCTCATACGTTAATTTTTTAGTCTGCCTTGCTTTAGAGTCTTGATAGTCCATTTCGGTTGAAACTTTGGTTTTTTCGCCTGCAAACAAATGTCGCGGTCCAGGATTACCAAATAAAACTATTTTGGGTTCGTCCATCCATAATATATTGCGCCATTTATAAGGTTCCCAGTTCAAGTGCTTTTTCGTAATTTTTTTTCGTTTTAGTAGATTGATTTTTGACAGTATTTGTGCTTTTCTGGGGCTCCTGGCAGGTAGATTTTTCTTTACCAACATTCAAACGTAACCAATGTCTCCACAGGTTACGTTTGACCAATCTTACTGTTTGTCGTTCATCGGCGGTGGCTAGGTTCGATTTTTTTTCGATTTTTTTTGGCAATTGCGATCATTTTATTTGAACACCCAACAGTTTCACTTATAAATTTGTTAGTTTTACCCTTAAAAAAATAATTTTTTTATTAAGTCACGTTTCATAGGAGTACAATGCACACGACGACCCATTTTACTTTGCTAACAACGTTAATAATTATAATAACTGTTGGCGCGACAGTCCACAGGGGGACCAGGGTCTTGCTTGCTCATCAACTACTCGTGTTGTGCGCGCTACTGTTCTATCACGAGTAGAAGGGACCTACAATATTTTGCCGTCTCCGAACGGCGAATTTGAGAAAGTTTCTTAGACAGTTATTACTCTTTGAGTATTGTCAGCAGCTCGAAAGAGGTGTTCAGCTGGGAATCGAACCTAGACCCTTCGGCGTGTGAGCGTCGCACTCTACCCACTACGCCACCGCGGCCACTACTAACAACGTTGCACTTTGGAATATTATCTTTTAATAATTACAATAATATGTGTAGAATTAGTTTATAACCAAAAACAATTCAAAAGACTGGTGTACACTTTGAAAACGCTCCTCAGAATTACTTGGTGCTATTATTTTGTACATTTTGGAGTAGAGGCTAACGCCTTGTCAGTCTAGGTTAATAAGGGTTTTTGTTCCACTTCAGCAATATGGACTTACTTTTGTTTCATCAACATTCACATTTCGTGCATGTATTGACTTGTATCAATCTGGAAACTAGCCCACCCTGGTGGATTATTTTTAACGAAAATGATGACACAAAACTTAATGGAGAATTGTACGTAAACAATAGTTGTCCAAAGTTTAATTAATTAAAAACGAATCAATTCAATTCAAAATAAAAATAAAACAGCACAATTGGCAAAAGTAAAAGGCAGAAGTGAAGCTGTATCAATTTCTGTAAGTATGAATTCAATGCAAACATCACTTTAAGGGCATTTTGATTTGCAGTCAAGTGGACCACCTGTGTAAGACAACGCTCTGGAGATGAATCCGAGTTGAAAAAAGACTGCTCGTTGTGGAGTCCAACAGTGCGGCTCCTATGTTACAGACACAATGCTAAAAGAGATTTGAACAATAAAAAGGAACCTCTTAAATGGAAGCATATGTTAAAAATGGGGAAACATTTCTCGAAACATTTCCGCTAATGCAGTCATCACGTTCAGCCACAGACTTCTGTCGGATACTGGATAATTTTATTTACTGCCCAAAAGAAAGGATAAAATCGAGCAGGCTAACCAAAATATTCCGCAAATTCCCAAACATGTGAGTATGATTCCAATGAATAATAGTGCTTTATGAAATTTTGGTTTGCAGGCGATTGGATTTCGTTTTCATTTGATGGACATGGATGCGTCAACGAATGAATGCTTCTCATTGTGAAATTCATATGATAGCATTGGGCAATCCAAGGAAGGAAAAGAAAGACTTGGAATTATGTGCTGAAGATAAGAATCCTGCTCCTAAGGAATTTGCATAAAATATACGACGATATCTTGGGGTCCATGTTTAGAGGCATAATTGTAAGACATTAATTACTGGCCGGACAAGTCTGTCAAGGTCAAAACAAAAGATGTAGAATTCCAATCCCAACACTGAAACATTCGTCTCAAGGAGACCCAACTCGTTCACAAAATTTGGTAAACAGATGAAATGTGTACGAACTTTATAGCCAAATTAAATCCTAAGTGATTCAGTAATGGCAGTTCGACTATATTTTCGCATACAAAGTACAAGCTTTGAAAATTATTACAGGTGGACAAAAGCTGTTTGATAAATAATAGAGGACAACACTTCAATGAACATCATTAAGACATTAGCTTATGTTCCCGGTTAGACCAAACAAAATGCCAACAACGATCGTTCAACGAGACCAGCTAGAGCAATAAATTTTGTACTGTTGATTAAAAACAAAAGAAAAAATAAAAACGTTTAGCTTTACTCATATATATTTTTTTTAATAATATATAAACTTATCTATCGTTTACACATATTACCCAGTAGTTTGTTTACCGCTCGTATCAGCAAAATACAGCCACAAATAATATGACAGCAATTGTATAACATGATTACTCTTTTTCCAGAGACTCTCTGATATGAGTTGAAAATATTAAGGTACATTAACAAGTTAATTTATTTAATTTACTTTATATCTAATTTCGAACTTCCCATACAAAAATCTTCCCGCGCGCGAACTGTCAAAATTTTGTGTACTTGTTTTAGTTCTAAAAAATTGCGATAGAAAAATGCTGATACAAGTCAATACACATTTGAAATGTTAATTGTTGAGTGACCCGACAGCTAATCCGATGTGTGTGCATGTTTCTTCAACCTTTCTGTTTGAAAGAAATTTGAGGTTGGTGTGAGTTTTAAAATACGTTTATTCGAGTTAGATACAGTTGGGGAAATTTGAGGTTGATGCGAGTTTTGAAATACGTTGATTCGAGTTAGGTACAGTTGGCCGTTTTTCAAAAGGTCGATTACAAAAAATTGTTTATCAAAATGTCGATTTACAAATATGTCCATTTTTTTTTAATGTAGATTAATGTCGATTATAAAAATGTCGACAAAACATATCGATTCCAAAACATATTGCCAACAGTATGTATTCGTTTCATTTTATTAAGTAGCATAGAAATTCCTCTCAAGAAAAAGGTTGGGTAGGAAATCTCCATTTCCAAAATCCTTTCTCCAAACCTCTTTGTCAGAGTCCCCCGGCTGTATAATAAACATACACAACACTGTTAGTATGGAGTAAAATACTGCTTGGCAACAGATAGAATTTGAGAGGGAAATTTCGTAGGGATCTCTTTAAAGAAACACTGTCGACAGTTTTACCAAAACTCTATTTTTGAAATCCACATTTTAGCAATCGATATTTTTGAAAGACTACTTCGGCGGTCAAATTTTTTTTCCGATATTTTTCAAGCATGGAAAACACAGTAAAATCAACATTTATGAAAATCGACATTTTTTTCGACTCTGCCCGTGGATTATCTAGCCACAGAACAGCAGCATTTTCTCTGATACTCAACAGTCGTTAGGAACAAATTTTAGTTCCTCGGCTCCAAAAGTGTCAGCGCTGCGAATGTTGCAAGGGCAACTTGTTTGCTTATAAAGACACCTTAGCCATGTTTTTTAAATTCTTTAAATCTGTTGAAATGTAACGCTCACCTTTGTCTTCCTCAACGACCTCATGTTTGTCTAGATACCCTTGAACTCATTCCGCTTGAAATTCCCCATATTCACGGCTTGTTATAGTTCTGACCTCAGCATCGAGAAATTTTGTTTACGCCTGCCCTTTAGACACAACCAAGTGTCTTAATCTAAGCAAACACAGTCGAGGCAATAGCTGCAAACATTCTTCAAAGAACTCTCGAGTCTGTGTATTTAAAAGCCGATGACGAGCGATTTCTCGCTTAATCCTCTTGAAAAGTTCAACTTTCTTGACACTTGCAGGATGTTGTTTTAGCCAGTAACGATCTCTTCACTGGATTGCCCTTAGGACCTTGCGTGCCTCGCGAAGTGAGTGCGTGTAGAGCGACCTTGAGACAATCCAAGAGTCGCATTGACGCAACGTCACGGCGGAATGTAAACAAAGATAAGAACTCCAAAGGTGTGGCTTCGGATTAAGGCCTCTGGTATCAAGCGGCAATAATGAATGCAATCTGCCAGCCTTTCAATCGAAGCTATTCAATACCATGACCACTTCACCCAAAAAACAGCGTCACGTACCGAATATTCACGATTGAACGATCACAGGTCTGACCCCATCGTCTGAAGTTCGCATCTCCAGCTGAGACACGCGCACAGGTAATTGCTGCTACAGACTCAGACTCCGACTTCGACACCCACTAGATAATGAGGTCACAAATCGTCTCGGTGGAGACATGTTTACGGCAGAATAGCGGAACGGTAGGTGATCTCATCATTCGTGTCAGTAGCCGCTCCATCGGTGACGTGCGCTGCTTCTAGATGCAAATCTTCGCACTGCTCCGGGCTGCAGATGAACAGTGAATCCTCCTCGGTAGTGGCGTATTCGTTGCGTAAGTTTGGCTTGGAGGCATGAGTCGAGGCAGAAGCTGCCACCAGCATGGCAAAAATGATTATCGCACGCAACCGCATCGAAATTTATGTGCGCTGCTAATGGCGGCGGGGGAAGCTGTCGAAGTTTGTGCAGCGTTCGCCATTGCGATTGTGTACGGCGATGGCTTTCTTTTGAGATATCACTGCGTGAAGTGCACAATTAAGTCGGCCCCAATGAATGGTTTTTTATCGATTCTTTTTTTCGGAGAGAAACACCTCCAAGTGCTGGGTTGGTGATGAGCGTGATTGCCGATCATTGTGGTCGCATGATGAATATCTGATGGGGTCGTGGTTGAAAAACTCAATTTTTGTTTCTTTGCGCTAGTGTAGGTGTGGACATGGATGTGGGGATGTAAATTCAGGAAGTTCTTGTTTCGAAAACGGTGGTTCCTGTTCTAAAGACCACAAAATTGGAATCAGCTGGGACTACATTAGATGAGAACAATTTAATTTTGGTTTGACTAGTGTGCCTTGTGATGGCATTTCCTGAATAAAAGTCACCTTTCCAAGGAAAGTCAAAGATTTAAGAAAAAGACATTGGGGTGAACTAAAACCAAGAGACGTTGAAAAGAGATGTTGCATGTATGAAAAGCTGCTTGAATCATTTTTAGGGAAATCATTCTTGCATGGGATTATGAATGGTAATGAATGCTGAGTCCATACTCAACGTTTCATATCGAATACATATACTGACCATGCCTCAATATTTATTACAACGTCTCCGACTGTTCACAAGCAGGCGGCCATGTTGTGTACCGGTATACCAGTATGTAATGTTGTTTCCTTAAAACAGTGAAAACAAATGACCGCCCTACGCTATTATGTACAACATTCTTGTGATATGCTTAATATATTTCCAGGTATAATTCCAGGTGTATCGTTTTTTTGGAAAATAAAACATTAATAAATAATGAGACAGTAAAAACATTTTATTCAAAGTATTGGCCATTGTTTTTTACACACTTTGACTACCTTTCTGGAAATTCGTGAATACCACGCCAATAAAATTGTTCGTCTTTTAAAGCAAATCAATCAGACACCCAATTTTCGACCTCCTCGTAGGAATCAAAGTACTGCTCAGCCAATGCGTCCCATCGATGAAAACAAATGGTAGTCGGAAGGAGCCAAATCTGGTGAATACGGCGGGTGGGGTAGCTGCTCCCAGCCGAGTGTTTTGATTGTATCCTGAACCGGTTTTACTTTGTGTGCAGGTGCATTGTCATGGAGCAAAATTACCTTCCCGTGCCTTCTGGCCCATTCTGGTAGTTTCTCGATCAATGCATGGTTCAAATTGATCATTTGTTGTCGGTAGCGATCAGTATTAACGGTTTCACCAGGTTTTAGGAGCTCGTGGTACAGCACACCTTTCTGGTCCCACCAAACACACAGCATTGTCTTCTTGCCGAATCAATCTGGTTTTGCAGTCGATGTTGATGGTTGTCCCAGATTAACCCATGATTTTTTCCGTTTAGGATTCTTAAAATAAATCCATTTTTTACAGCCAGTAACAATCCCATGCAAAACCGATTTTCTTTCGTGTCTTTGAAACAAAATTTCACAAGTGTTTTTTCGGTTTTCCATCTGTCTTTCATTCAATTCATGTGGCACCCATTTTCCACACTTTTGGATCTTCCCCATAGCTTTTAAACGGTCAGAAATTGTTTGTTGTGCAACACTTACCATGCTGCCATTTGCTTTTGACTCAAAGTGTCATCTCCATCCAATATCTTTTGCGATTCGGCGTCTTCAAACTTTTTTGGTGGCCTTCCACGTTCTTCATTTCTCACATCAAAATCATTTATTTATGACCATTGAAACCATCTTTTGCATGTTGCTTCTGATAGAACGTGATCACCATATGCCTCGACAAGCATTCGATGCGACTCTGCAGCACTTTTCTTCAAATGAAAACAAAAAATTAATGCTTTCCGCAAATCATCACTTTCTGGTAAAAAATGTGTACTAAATATTTTTCACAAGTGTCATAGCAAACAAACAACAAAAAATAAGGGCTCGTTCACAACAAATGTTCCCTATCGAGACGTTTGTATCTTTACGCTCATACCGGTATACCTATATAGGGACTACTGGGTGACGAGAAACGCATCCCTTTCATCACAATTGTCGACTGTAAAGTCTGTATAATGTACAACAGATGTACTTCCACTGCATTTTCAGGAGAATAATATAGTTCTCCTGCACTTAGAAAACACCTATCGCAGACACCAATTATATTTCTACAACTTTTGTGTCCGGCAATGATATATCTGCTTCACGGGAATTTAATTCCACGTATCTCTTCTAGATAGTGTACCGTGCGTATACACATATCTACAAATTTCAAATCTTCGGCAATGAGTTATAAGGACATATGAAAGTGCGTCACCAATATAACATTGCGAACAATTTTCCATTAATAAATCAATAACAAAAAATGTTTTTAAGTCATTTCACAAAAAAATCTCTCAAAATATTTCGAAATTCGTTCGAAATTAATTCCGAGGGAAAAGTTTGACTTGCTAAGAACCATAGTTGACTAGTCTCCCTGAGGCTGTGTCTCTTTAGTACTAGTCGAAAAAAGATCCGGTGAAATTAATTGACAGAATAATTACAGCGTTCTGCTTTTTGTATTTCATGGTTAATTTCATTTTTTCATTAAAATCGTTAAGAACTAAAACAAACCGTCTTTTTTGTTACTTCTAATCACGGCAAATATATCGTCTAATTTTTGTATATTACTTTTGGCTTTTCTATATTTTGGCAACAAACATGCCATGTCCCACACTAAATCGACAATGGTAAAAAAATTTCCAGAGCCTGTTAAAAGATTTCGTACTTGTACTATAACTATTTGTTTTCCCTTAATCAAATCTCTAAGATATCGAGGAATTTCTTCTACTTGGTCTTTGTGTTAAGGCTAATGTCATCCCTTCGATTTGTTATTGATGGCAACGTATGACGGGATGCTTGTAAAAGGTGACAACGTCCTCTAAAATCGGGTGAATCGGGTGAAATGTCGTATGAATATAGTTTAATTAGTCTTTTTACAAAATCAAATGAGTTTCTTATCTTACGGTAAGTTCTCTGTAACGTGTTGCAGTACTTGTCCGATGAACCATGGAAAATCATAACAAGGCTGTCTCATAAATGACTTTTCACAGGCAATTTCAAAATAGAACACCGCCCATTTTTGTTTTTTTATGTTTTACCAGTCTTTAATAATAATAATATTTGTTAGCGCGACAATCCACAGGGGGACCAGGGCCTAGCTTGCTCATAAACTACTCGTGTTGTGTGCCCTACTGTTCTATCACGAGTAGAAGGGACCTACAGTTTTTTGCCGACTCCGAAAGGCGAAGTTTGAGAAACTTTCTTAGACAGTTATTTCTCTTGTTGTCAGCAGCTCGAAAGAGGTGGTGCCGTGAAAAATTCGAGGTGTTCAGCCGAGAACCGAACCTAGACCCTTCTGCGTGTGAGCGTCGCACTCTACCCACTACGACACGGCGGTCACGTCTTTAAATGCATAAAAAAACAGAAAGCATTATTAAAATAAGCAGACTGCAAAGAAAACAAATTAGTTGGAAATGTTGTGTCCATCGGTTTTTCAGTTGCCTTTCAGCCTTTCTTTTTGAGGAATCGGACAGTCTATGAAATAAATGGTTGACATTTTACAAGTTTGTGTACGATGCAGTTTTCAGTGTTTCTCTTAAATTTCGAAAAACAACTCCAATTATATGCCAAAAACGATTGGCGTACCATGATTTCTACTGAATTCCTTAATGGGCTCAGAAAATATCAGACTGATGTAGACATCCAACGTATCATTTAAAGATTTCATTCTCTTTCTTCAAATTGCCTAAAGAGTCCAATACATGTCAAGGAAAATACAATAGCTTTGAAAAAGCAGCAGTTTCAACAGAAATAAACCTTGCAGCTCTCACTGGACATTTGAGTGCTTTTGTCACTCAAACTAAGCACTTTCAATTGCAAAGACATAAATCACAAGTGTCGCTGCCAAAACAATAACAGGAGAAATCGTCAACAAATCGTAATCCTCTGTTGGATTGTGCAAATGTGTCCGAACTGTTTACCCAACGAACTTCTCCATCTAGCATGCGAAACAACAACCGCAACAGGGACTTTCATGCCACCGAAGGTTAATCCGACCGCGGTTTATCACGCCCTCAATCCAGTGGCAGTCTGCCAAAGTGAAACAAAACCAATATTGATTCAATTATGCCTCCAATCAATCAATGTTGCCCATGCGACTCGTCATCGCCCCCGCTCGCAAGAAAACCCTCACAATAATGGTACACGCTGGCTACTTACCGCGAAGCTCCGTAATCATACGTATCAGTTTCGGATTCATTTGAAAAGTGTTTGCTCGCCAAGGCTGGGCACAGCACCGCCTCCCTGTCCATCGGTGCAGAGCAGGCAATAGCCGCGGATGATCCAAAAAAGCCATTAATGAACTTTCGATACTCGATTGGGAAATATTTATCAATTTTGTTGATTCAAATTTCATTCGCTGCCCTCGGTGCGACTGGCAGAATGGTTACAATTGAAAAGTCTCGTGGGAGCGGACGATCACTCCGAAGGCAATTGGGAAGATATTTGAAGGTCACGAGCACTTCGGGGCAATTATATGTGTCTCAGTTTGGAGGTCGGTTGAGCAAAATCGACGGCAATAGCCTTGAAAACGTGAAGTGTTTTGATTGGAGTTGAAGCGCAGAGTGTAAGTGAGCCTTTGCATCTTTAGCTGAGTTTTACACTCACCCAAAACAAAAATGAAGAGCTGTAGGGAAGGAGTGGAGTGATAAGAGTGAATTTTTGTGAAGGAAGAAGAAAACAGAAAAAAAAATCGTCACGAACAGTCCTTAAAAGGAAAAGAGCAATAAATGCCTTCTTTTGAACAGACGAAAAAGTTGATTTTTTCGTGAGGCACAAATCTTTTTTTTTGTCTGTTGGCACTGCTGTCAGATGTCAGCCCATGCCAACTATGTACGCGTACTTTTTTTTGACAGCTTTTCACGATCACTGATCCCATTTTAAAAAGCAATTTCATTACACTTTGTGTGCGACGTGTCGAAACGCTTACAATTTTGCAACATTTTGGCGTAGAGTTTCTTTCGAGAAGTTCAATCGTGGTTTAAATATCCAAAGGGAGTCGAGAAAATGTTTAAGACGAGCCATGCTCTGTGTCGACAACTGTTTAACGTTGGTGCTGTTCTTGTCAACTGTTGACATTGCTGGCGTACCAGAATTGTCAGTGGAAAATTACCACTTGGATTAAAAAAAAAAACACTTCGATTATGTAGAAGTGCTTAAAAAATGCTTTTCGACAATTAAGTAATACCAAATGCATCACTACTGAAGATGAGAGTTGGATAAATACTAACAACGCCAGAAGAGCGAATCAATTCTGAAAACCTGGACCTGGACCTACCTGGACATGGTATCCAGGACGTCGAAAATCTGGACATTGTAGTGTGTAGAGTGAGTGTAGCACTCTACCCACTACGCTGCTACGCAAACAGCTGTGGAATAATTGGTCCGTACAAATTTAAAAACGATGCTGGCCAGAAAGCCTCTCTTATTGATGACGTCTGTAGAGTAATGGTTAATGATTTTTTCTTTTTTCAATTGAATAACCGTGATATGTAGGAGATGTGTTTTTTTCGCCACAATAAATTTGTTTGAGGGAGACGTTTGGTAATGCTTGCGACTTAAGGCCGCTGGGTTAGCCGGCTTTTTTCCCCTTCAAAAATCACCCGCAATACCTGCCTCGCTAGGAATGCTCACCCTTAAGCCCACCTTCGGACGTACAGTTAAGCTTAGAGACTCGTTCTTCAGCCGCACCACACGAATATGGAATGCACTTCCCAGCCGAACTCAACTTCAAAAGCGTCGAAGGCAAAGACCGTCCGCGTCGTGACCAGCTCAAGACGTTTAAAGATGAGGAATTGAAGGCCTTACTGGATCAAGATCCGTGTCAAATACAAACGTATCTCCCAGAATCGTATAGAATGGCACAGCAAACAGTTTCCGTTCGATCGAATAAATTATTTATTCAAAACCATGGAAATTGAGTGTAATTTGAGTTGAAGTTGAAAGAATTCAATGAATTTTGGGCTGAATCATGTCTGGAAATGAAAAATGGGCTTACTGCTATTATCACAAGAAGCCTGGTGAACTCGTTCCATCGTTGTCTACATCGACGCAAAAGGAAAACATCGTCGGTGGTTAAAAAGTTGAATGTCCCCATAAAACGGGTCCAGATGGAGGTGGTGTACTATGAGCTGCTTAAACCAGGCAAAAGCATTCATGGGAAGCGTTGTGGACTACGACCAATGCGTTTGAACTGAGCATTGTATGAAAAACGACCAGAAAAAACCAAAAAGCATGAAAGAGTGATTTTGCAACATGATAACGCTCGACACCATTTGGCTGTAGCAATCAAAAATGAAATGAATTGAAATTGAAAGTCGTTCACCAGATCTTGTTCCTTCTGCCTGCTGTCTTTTTCAATGGATGCAAAACGATTTTGGAGGATCACAGGTTCGGGTCTATTGAAAGAATCAAAGAATGGGTCAATAAGTGGACCTGTATCAAAGAAGGCTCAATTTTTTAAGATGAGAAGACCAGAGTGACAAGAAAAAAGTTTTTGTAGACGGACTATACTTTGAGCGATGTATTTTTTTCGACTTTAAGTAGTTATTTCGGATATGCAGATAATTTTTCCGAATGACGGAGAAAATATGAATGCATTGTACAATAGTTTTAGTGAATGGGTTGCAGCAAGGGGCCGTTGGCTCACCGATCCTTTTCACTAGCGATCTTATTGGTTCCATGCCGCATTTAATCGTGTACGCCGATGATCCTATAGCGTACAGATCAGGCCCGAAAATTTAAGTTATAAATATCATGTTGCAGCGTGACTTCAACAAGATTTATAGTTTTTGCGACGATTGCAAGTTGAAAATCAACTTCCGAAAGTGCGAAACTATTCTCTTTAGAACACCGCTATCCAGGGCCTCAAGGGACACGAAGAAAAACTGGCGCAAGTTCGGCATATTTGACCCGCGGGGCCAGCCGTTAAATAATAATAATTGTTGGCGCTACAGTCCAAAGAGGGACCAGGGCCTAGCTTGCTCATCAACTACTCGTGTTGTGCGAGCTACTGTTCACTAACGAGTGGAAGGGACCTACAGTTTTTTTGCGGACTCCGAACGGAGAAGTTTGAGAAGCTTTCTTAGACAGTTATTACTCTTTGAGTGTTGTCAGCAGCTCAAGGTGGTGCCGTGAAAAATTCGAAAAATTGGTGTTGAGCTGAGAAACGAACCTAGACCCTTCGGGGTATGAGCGTCGCACTCTACTCACTACGCCACGGTGACCAGCCGCTAGCTGTGCAAAATGTAGTTAGAAATCTTGGCATTTGGTTAGACCAGTATTTGTACTGCGGTAAGCATGCAGATACAGCTCTGACAAAAGCTAAGAAAACCTTTGCTACGGCAAGTTGCTTGTTTTACAGCCAACTTGATACCAGAGTTAAGGTGATCTGCTACAAGGCGCTCATAAGGCCAATAATGGTGTACGGTTGCCCAGTGTGGTTCAATCTGAGTCCTTCCCAAATGGAAAAGATGAGGGTGTTTAAGAGGCAATGTTCCCGGGTCTGCCTCTGTATGTATCGAACACCTGAATCCGATTACAAGAAATTCTATCACAACGAGGTCTTGTACAACGAGGCAAACCTAATCAGGATAGATAATTTTATTATTAAGCTGACTCGAAGGCATATTGCATGAGCGATGACTTCGACAAACAGTCTGATCCTTGGGGCTTACTACCCAAACTTCTATATACCACGAGAAGGTGCGGCAAAACGGCTTCATTCCGCCCGAAGCCGATTGCCTAGTTCTGCTTAAACAACGTACTAGACAAGTCAGCACAGTACACTATCCTCGACTCTACCCGTGATGTTAGCTGGTAAACCACAGCCACCACGATACTCCCACAAGGGGGCCTACCGCACGGTCATGCTGGAAGCGAAGTTCCAGGGACTCCTGACCTCCCGTGGCACCAGAATATAGCCTCTGGTCAAGCTGTCACTACCAGTCAGGTTCCCTCAAAGCCTGGGTCTGTCTTTTCTCCATCAGTGTTTCCGTTGTCACAATAAATAGTGATACGGATGTGATTTTGAATCATGTGATTCATAAATCCAGTCACATCATCTGGAGCAACTTGGAGACAGCTGGCGAAAGATCGTGCTGGCTGGAGAGGCATGTTGGTTGAGGCCCAGGTCCACCGCGGACTGTAGCGCCATAAGAAGAAGAAGAATAAATTCTTCTAAAACAAACTTATATTTTAAAATTTCTGTTAAAAATCGAAGATTGAAGAATTTTTAAGGAGAAATATATTTACTGTTTCGACAGAAAATATATTGCCGATATCTGATAATGTTTTTCCTGTTTTCGAGGTGGATTACGATACGAAAGGATTTTTTGGGGAAAATTTATTCCCGTTAAGGTTGGTTATAATCAACGCAGCCTAAAACTTGGTTCAAAAGTGTTCAAGTTGAGCGACAGAATGTTCTATCCAAAAAACGAACGAATTGTCACAGATAGCTATATTGTAGTAGGCCTTTAAGTCTTCTTTGAAATACAATGCATTCCTCAAACTCAAACGCTTTTTTCAGAAGTAAATAAAATGTAAAAGGAACTACCGGATAGGAACAGAGTCATTCGTTTGTGGACAGTGGACGAGATCGGAAGCAAGTAAATTTTAAATATATTGGTTTCTGTTTTTTTCATTTATCACTGTCGGTTAAAATATGGATAGTGCTTATTCCGCAAAACAAAAAGAATATGGCATTCATAAAGATAACATGCGCCATGAAACACCAATAAACAACGGAATGAATAATATCTACAGAAGTATGATGTACATTCCAACATTGTCGACAAATTTCAAAAACGTAAAAACTACTGATCGGTACAGTACTATAAAATAAGCGTTCAAGACTTCGGGTACATCGCTAATGGTTTCTCCCAAACTTAAACGAAAAAGGAAGTAACATAAAACAGACGTTGTCTACTGAGTCAACTGCAAGGGCAAAGATAATGAACCTTGAACCATGAACCACTGATTAATAATAATAATTGTTGGCGCTACAGTCCAAAGGGGGACCAGGGCCTAGCTTGCTCATCAACTACTCGTGTTGTGCGCGCTACTGTTCTCTCACGAGTAGAAGGGACCTACAGTTTTTTGCCGACTCCGAACGGCGAAATTTGAGAAGCTTTCTTAGACAGTTATTACTCTTTGAGTGTTGTCAGCAGCTCGAAAGAGGTGGTGCCGTGAAATATTAGAAAAATTGGTGTTGAACTGGGAGTCGAACCTAGACCCTTCGGCGTGTGAGCGTCGCACTCTACCCACTATGCCACGGCGACCACTGAACCACTGATTGCTAAATTGAAATCCTGTACAATTTGTTTGAAGGCATGCTGTTGTCTCTGTGTCTTCTGGCAAATGAGGGCAAAAGGAAGTAACGTCGAGGAAGGACGTTACAACATTAGGTAGCAAAAACTTCGAGATAGTATACGACTTCCTTCACCTCGGCTCCGCCGAAAATATAGACACCAACATCAGTGTTGAAATCAAATGCAGAATTGCGCTTGCCAATCGCTGTTTCCTTGGACTCAAGAGGGAATTCAGTAATAAACCTTGAAAGATTAATTTGACTTTGTTTGACATCTTGATCACCGGACGTTATTAAACGCCAATGAGGAAGCCGTAGTTTTGAGAGTCGTTTTTGCGTCGGTCGCAAACGTTGATTCAACAACGAACTTTATTGGCCCTATGTCGAGATGCGCCTGGTCAAGTGTGTTCGGGTATCACGTTTAAGAGCGGGTCTGAGTCAGTGGGACAATGGACATAGGACGGCCCAGAGGATGGCGCAGACAAGCGGAGGAAGACCTCAAAAATCTTGGCGTGTCAAATTGAAAGCAGCTGGATAGACATTACACGAGGTGAAGAGGTAAGGTGAATGTGGCCCATGTCCAGCCCCCGATCCTAGAGCCACACAAAGAATAAGAAGAAGTAAAATTGTTTGAAGAAGTAAAGAAGTAAATCTTGTAAAGTAAAATTTGTTTGAAAAAACCCCATTCGGTATTGCTCACTTTTAAAGAGAATTACTCTTACAAATCATTTTTCCTGGAACGTTTGGTTGCAATATTACTTCCAAATAATTCGCGATATAGCGGGTCTGTTAAGTGGTTACCTCATTCCGGCATAAGCTGTTTTTTGAGATTGTTGACAGCTCTCTGACATTTTGTTCAAACTTTAACTTTTGATTTTTAATCAACTTTACTTTCTTAAAATACTTTACTTTTCTTGATTAGATACTTTATTGAAATTCATAGTTACAATTTTATAAAATATTTCAGGACAGACGCAGCTTATACAGAGATTTGATACATAATTTATATCTTACAACTGAAAAAATTATATTTTACGACCTTGAAACAACATTTTGCAAAAACATTTTTTAAATATTTTGACGGAAAAGCTATGATAAAAAACCTTCATTTAATATGTTTTATATTCAAAATTGTGTAAAATTTCGTAATGAATACAATTTTAAACATAAATAAACCAATAAATAAATAAATAATTAATAGAATAAATATATGTACAAATATATATATATATGTATATAATATGTAAGAATTATAATGTATAAAGAAATCTATAAATAAACAACTTGAGTACAAAATTAATAAATAAATAAATAAATAAATAAATAAATAAATAAATAAATAAATAAATAAATAAATAAATAAATAAATAAATAAATAAATAAATAAATAAATAAATAAATAAATAAATAAATAAATAAATAAATAAATAAATAAATAAATAAATAAATAAATAAATAAATAAATAAATAAATAAATAAATAAATAAATAAATAAATAAATAAATAAATAAATAAATAAATAAATAAATAAATAAATAAATAAATAAATAAATAAATACAAAAATAAATAAATAAATAAATAAATGTAAAGACATAAATAAAAAACACGGAATATAATAAAATACTAATAAACTTTACTTTACTTTACTTTCTCAAAACACGGTATTTAAACTGTGGACAGCGTTTCATTCTAGAACTTTTTAAAAATAACTTTTCACAGAACTTTCAGTTTGACAAACGCTTTTAGTTCGGTTTTTTCGTTTAGTTTTGTATGAATGAATGTTTCAACTTTTTATGTAAATGGATGTACTTAGTCAGTTAGAGCCAAAAACAGAGCTTTATTCTTCTCATTTCACTCATACATGTGCTTAAGAAACATCCAGGTTCTATTTTGTGACCAGCTTGTGAACAGCTCAAATTTTTCATGGCACATGGAATGGAACAGCTCAAATTTTTTCATGCCACCATCTCTTTCGACCATATTTTGGTTCTTCGATCCTTTCTAGAATTATATTCAACACGCTCAACCCAAAAAGTTGCTGAAGGGGATTTGTCCATGTTCAGCTGTGCACCGTTGCAACATCTGAATGAATATTTCACTAGAATACTGTGGCGTAGATCGTTCGCTTTGAAAGATCAATTGGTTTTCCAATTATTTGCAGAGCCTGTAATCTAATGTAGAAGTCAGATTCATTTCTTTTCAAGTCCCCATACAGCAAGATCTCGCCATTGAACTTTAAGACCTGGGAGTATTTGATTAAAAACCAAATGACTCAATAAATCCCGATGCATATAGGGGGCGCCACTAACAAAAAATATTAATTTAATATTATTTTTTTTTTGTTAATGGCGCCCGGGATTTATAGGGTGATGTTCTATGAAGTACTTTCGCTGTCAAAATCCTTTCAGAGCCGAATTCGTTTGCTCTAAAAATACTCAAATGTACTTTCCCCTCATAAAAGTTTAAAAATCGAACTGTCCTAAAAGGTATGCGTTTGCTTATTTAAGACATCAGACGCGTTGTTCTTGGCACACAGGCGATTATTGTCTGTCGACCAGAGACCCACAACTTCCTCGTCTTCCGCCCTTGCATTTCATTTGATAGCGTTTTGCATAACTTTTCAAAATGGCTGAAAGAAACAGGAGATCCGTGAGCGTTTTACGAATGTTCGAAAATATTGTGAACAATGATAGAGAAAGTGGCCGCAATCATCTTATTTTTGGAGTGGAAAGGTGTGCAACACATGACTTCCAATGTGATAAAAAAAGTGTGTATTGTGCACGGTTTCACACTGAAAGCAATGGGTTTCAAATTTAGGTCGTACGACAAAAATCGCATGTGTGCATGCAGTCTATCACTGCTCATCTGCCGCTTAATAATTGTTGGCGCGCAAGTCCACAGGGGGACCAGGGCCTAGCTTGCTCATAAACTACTCCTGTTGTGCGCGCACTATTCTCTCACGAGTAGAATGGACCTACAGTTTTTTGCCGACTCCGAACGGCGAAGTTTGAGAAACTTTCTTAGACAGTTATTTCTCTTGTTGTCAGCAGCTCGAAAGAGGTGGTGCCGTGAAAAATTCGAGGTGTTCAGCCGGGAATCGAACCTAGACCCTTCGGCGTGTGAGCGTCGCACTCTACCCACTACGCCATGTCGGCCACTCATCTGCAGCTTGTTGTCCGGGATTCGCGCCAGCTGGGTAAGGTTCGTAACAGCTGGAGATCCTTATTGGTTGAGGAAAAGGTTCAGCCCACGTGATGTAAAAGAAAATGAAAATATCACTGAATTTATAAACCCTTAAAGCTGATCAGCTTTCAACACAGCAACCTCCGTGTCTACTTTCAAACGTTCAAAATCCTATCGTTCCTTCAAAACGTAGTTAGCACTGAATAGGTTTTCAGTTTGAGGACTCCAACTAAACTTTTGCTAGGATTTTTTTCTACACAACTTTAGTCGGATTTCCTTTTTCCCTCGCCGTCACAAAATTGCCTATCTGCGGAATCATATATTTGGATCTTTTTCAAAATTATGGACCTCGACGCAAGCGACATATGCGAGCAAAACGAAGTGTCACCTCCAAGGCCACAATCCAAAGGCATAAGGGTGCGAGATATGATCAAACGCTATGATACGGCGATGAAGAGTGACTCTGCGAAAACTTCATACTCATCTATTCCGTCTACAAAGTCGTCATACTTCGGTGTGAAAAAACATTCCATCGGCAGGAACATCAGTCGTAACAGCAGCCCCACCAGGGATATCTGTGAAACTCCGCAATTTGTTGAGACAGGATGCAAGGTTCAAGACTTAGGAAGTAGCACATCAAGAAGCAGTTCTGCCTCAAGGCGAACAGTTCGAAGCTCGAGGTAAGGGTTGGAACAGATTAATTTTCTGTCCTATGCAGAGAACTGTTTCTCCTTGAAGATCACCAAGAATCGAAATGACCAATGACCTGCAATTTTCAAACATGGACACACAGAAGAGTCTCATGAACTTGTCGAGAACTAGGGAGCCACCAAAGGCAGCACCGCGAGAGAAGAAACCTCGACATTCAGTCCTTGCGTCTGCCCATCAACATGTTCAATTGCAACAAGAGGAGCATTCGAATGTTGCTGATGCTTCCTATCAGAGCAAAACTACAATTTCGAAGACCGCAGAAGGTCTGTTCAGTTGCAAGTCTAACGTGGCCATTTTTAATTCTCTTGGGAATTTAGGTGTCCGCATCATAATAGACATTTTCTTTGATCAAAACAAGGGATTGACCATTGAGGACGTGGTGGGAAGTCGAGTGGAAACGGACATACCGCCGAGCAAGATTCTGACCGAGTTTCAAAAGAAAGTCGCTGAGGCGTCGCAAAACTGACACGAAAAAAGAATTGGTTTTTCAAATCCCGGAATATAGCACTTTAGAAGTAACTACTTGTATATTTTTTAACCTTTTTAATAAAATATCAGTTAGCCTTGAGATGGAAACATGGTTTTCGGTTTGAGGTTTCGTCTTCAATACATTATAATAATAATTATTGTTGGCGCTGCAGTCCAAAGGGAACCAGGGCCTAGCTTGCTCATCAACTACTCGTGTTGTGCGCGCTACTGTTCTCTCACGAGTAGAAGGGACCTACAGTTTTTTGCCGACTTCGAACGTCGAAATTTGAGAAGCTTTCTTAGACAGTTATTACTCTTTGAGTGTTGTCAGCAGCCGTGAAAAATTCGAAAAATTGGTGTTGACCTGTGAGTCGAACCTAGATCCTTTGGCGTGTGAGCGTCGCACTCTACACACTACGCCGCGGCGGCCTCTTCAATACGTTATACTAGTGTCTTTAAAACCATGGAAAAGATTCATTTGACATGTTGAATTTATGAGATGGTGACAGTAATATTGCGAAGTCGATTGACTCGTTAGAACACCGAGGTAATGTCGCGTCGTTGTCACTCTTTTATCGCTATTTTAACAAGAAATGCTCAGATGAATTAGCCAGTTGCATTCCTCACCTTCAAGAATTCACCCGCAATGCACGCCTCGCTAGGAATGCCCACCAATTCACCCTTAAGCCCTCTTTCGGACGTACAGTCAAATTCAGAGACTCGTTCTTTAGCCGCACCACACAAATCTGGAATGCTCTTGCCTGCTCGATTTTTCCTCCTCATTACAATCCACGGTACCTCCTTTCCCTCTCTTCCTCTATACCTTCGGCCCGTGCTGTGACTTGATCCGGTCACTTAAGGGTACTCGCAACCCCTTTTGCACGCGTCAATTATAAAAAAAAAAAATATGAACTATATAATAAAGCCCTCTATCGAAGGACTAAGCTCTCCTTATATAACAGCTTAATCATCGCAGTCCTACTTTATGGCGCGGAAACTTCGATGTTAGCAAAAGCGGATGAGGAAGCCCTTAGTTTTTTCGAGAGAAGAGTTTTGCGTGCGAATTTTTTGATCGCATCTGGAGGGGAAAATTTAACGACGAACTCTATGGGCTGTACAGCGACATGCGTCTGGTCAATCGTCTACTGATATAACGCTTAAGATGGCTAGGACATGTAGAGCGTATCGACACTACTACTCCGGCCCGAAAAATCTTTGAATCCGAGCCATTGGGACAGCGCAACAGAGGACGACCTAGGCTAAGGTGGGGCACACAAGTGGAAAAGGACCTCAACCAACTTGGAGTGCGCAACTGGAGGCAGCTGGCGAAAGATCGTTCTGGCTGGAGAGGCATGTTGATTGAGGCCCAGGCCCACCCCGGACTGTAGCACCACAAGAAGTTCCACGGTCATATAAGGAACCTTTAATCTGAAAATCAAGTTACATCTGGCTGCACACTGTTTCGAAATTCTTAATTCCTTGACTCAAAGCTTAGTTTACTTGCAAGGAAATAGCCGGTAAAGAACCAGCTGATCTTACTTCAGAGAGGGCCAATATTTTCAGTCCGCTGGCAATACTGAAAAAACAAAACTAGTTTGGCTGATTTGTGAAGAAAGATGGACATGACGATTCGAAATTTAACAGATAATCTGCTCATGGGACACTCATTGACTAAGAAGAACAATAAAAGGAACGGTACAGTATACGGTGGTCGCCGTGGCGTAGTGGGTAGAGTGCGACGCTCACACGCCGAAGGGTCTAGGTTCGATTTCCAGCTCAACACCAAAATTTTCGAATTTTTTACGGCACCGCCTCTTTCGAGCTGCTGACAACACTCAAAGAGTAATAACTGTCTAAGAAAGCTTCTCAAACTTCGACGTTCGGAGTCGGCAAAAAACTGTAGGTCCCTCTACTCTTGAGAGAACAGTAGCGCGCACAACACGAGTAGTTGATGAGCAAGATAGGTCCTGGTCCCCCTTTGGACTGTAGCGCCAACAATTATTATTACAATATACGAGTACATGCAAGTAGATGGTTTTGTTCTGCGGATGTTTTGATAAAAATTACGGATTTCACATCTTCAAATTTGTTTGGGTTGGCCAGGGCGCATTTGACACAGTTTTTGATCCAGTAAGACGTGTAATTCTTCATCTTCAAACGTCTTAAGCTGTTCACGACGCTGATGGTCTTTGTCTTCGACAATTAAATCACCACTTTTGAAGCGTCGAGACCACTTTTTGAATGATTTATGGTTCGGATCTGATTCACAATTAACTTTGGCAAGCATTTTATGGACTCCAGATGCATTTTTCTTACAATTAAAAAATATAAAAGAACAAAACTTTCCGTAAATGCTGTTTGTATAAATCAAATCCCGAACATTGTTGAAGCGCCACAAAATAGTGATGGTGTCTAAAACCAACGTTGATGCACACTTTCCAATTACGCAGGTAATCGCTTCCAGGATTAGCCACAACTTGCAGGTGGCGCCATCTTTTGAAAACGAGCCGAAATTGTTTCCTTTAATATTTCTTAAGGAGTGCCTGCATGGAAAAAGAGTTTAAGACCAAATAAAGCACCCAACGTAACTGTTGTACTCGTTTGCTTAACACGTTCATAGGACTGTATGCTCGTAAACAACACTTCGTCACCAGCGTTCGGTGTACGTAGTTAAAAGTGTGGCTACTCTGGCCGAGAATGTGAGCTTAACACTTCACTGATATTCTTGGGAATAATTCTTCACAGAGTCCTCGGATTATTCGGTTAAAAGGTCTTTTTTATGGTTTTAATTGGCTAAGCGGATTGTTGATAACTTTTAGCGACCGGAATTGAGTCACAGCACGTGCCGAAGTTATGGAAGAAGTGAGGGAAAAGAGGCACCAGTGCAAATTGGTTTTAAAATCCTTAAGCTCGCAGTCACAAGGATTTCCTACGGTTCAGTAGAGCGATTTCTGCCTGTGGTAGAGCAGTTTCTGCCAAAGAACTTTTTTTACTGGTAGTTGCACCAAAACCAGCGTTCGATGCCGCTAGCTTCGTAAGGTAAAAACGAGATAGTTGATTCATTGGGGCCAACTCACATAGGCTAAGGTAGTTTTCACGCATTTTACATTCCATGCACTATAGCACTCAGATTTTTGGCTTGAGTTGGAATTTGTTCGAGATTCTATAAAATTTGAGTTATTCGTCGACCGAGAAGGCTGCGTTTGAATCACCTTCCCTGGTACTGCCTCCATTTGAATGTCAAAAGGGAATGAATTACCCAAAGTCTCGCCTCAACACCAGCACCCACTAAATTAAAAGACCATCGTTTGCCGCAGGAGTCTACCGCTGACCCACTTAACCCGGCTCCCACAATTTCCCACAAAGCAGGCCAACGGATCACACTTCCTGGCAGCGTTCCATCGTTTGCGCACTCCCCAACGACAGCCTATCAAATCGATGTATCGCCGCAATCTCATTACAACCATCCGTTGCTTCATTTTACTATTCCGATGGCGTTCCGGGAAAAAGGCCAGAAGCAGCACTCACTTATCGTAGATCATCCGGACGTGATAAGCACACTTGCGCCTCAGCGAAAGGGTGACAATGGATGCAGATTGCAGCAGTGGCTGACGGATCCGACACCTCTCATGTATCATCATTCATCTTCCTGGAAGACGTCTGCACCCGCAACAGTCGAGGCGCTAGATTCGATCAGACTCATGACAATTTGAAAGTACCACGTCGAAGCGTGTGCGCTAAGCGGCCGTCTCTGCTGCCATCGCCGCGTCTGCAGAGGAATTCAATTTGTGAGGATGTGTCGCGATACAGCTGCTCGTCAATCTCCGATGGGGGAGGTGTGAATTGGTTTTCGACTAAACGACGCGTCCGTAGACAAGCGCTGATGGATTTATGATTGCAAATTCGAGAAAGTCTTGCGCAACGGTTACTCAATTTGATTGACGACGAAAGTACTCAGCCGCGCAGACGAACCTGGCTAAGCGCTGTCACGAGTGCCGCGTGTGGTGGATAGACACTCACGAAGTCCTTTTTACCTCGTTTACGAAGAGTGCTTTGCTCCGTGTGTGAGCAATTGACTTGGAATTAGTTGGCAATTGAGGGGTAATTTGGAAAAGGTTTCGCTTAATTTGTGGGAAATACCTGCGAGGAGGGCTTTGCAAGTGAGACAGTTGAATCAGTTTGCCTCTGCGAGCTGATTGCTGGATTGAGGGTTTGAGTCTTCTTCGAGTGTTGGGCGAACACTGAAACATATTTTTTTATTTGGTGTATGGCCCCACGGAGAACTGATAAATGTCGAGTGGAAAATTTACTCGTTCGTGAGGAGAGGTGCTGTAGGATTGCATTCAGGAATATATTTTAGGATTTCAGACATGCTAGAGCGATTTAATTCAAAGGTTGACGTGGCCACGTTGAAACCTTGTGGATTGCCGGAGCTAATGGATAGCAGGTCATCGAAAGACTGTAGTATGGTTGTCAAACAAGTTTTATTTTTCCAATATGAGGACAATACTATCCATAAACTTGTACTTTATGCTTATATAACATAAATTATTTGCTTAATATTAATTTTTTTTATTAGTGGCGTCCCGGGACTTATTGACTGATGTGTTACTTACTCGGATGTGGGTTGGATTAAGAGCGAAATTCAATTCTTGGACGTCCACTGACACGCTGCTTCTAGTCATCAAAGCAAAAAATGTCTTTTCAACATCGTGAAATCGTCTTAATATCGAGTTATACCTTGCTTTTCGTTCTTAAAACTGGAGACTGACAATCCACATCACAATCAGCTGGATACAAATTAGAATAGCGATCTAGGAGAGGTTCTGAAATTATTTTTTGTAAGTGAAATTTGGTGACAAACTTTTCTTCAATAGCTGTAACTGCTCTCGTAATAAACCCTGGGAAAGGAATCAGTTGCTTTTATATTCAGAAGATAGAGTGTTCCCTGTTAAAACTTGCTTTTTGCTTAATCTTCTCCAGCACAAAACAAAAGCAAGAGGATTGAATGATAATTGCGGAAGACATATTGAATCAACGAGATATCTTCTTCTTCTTCTTCTTCTTCTTCTTGTGGCGCTACAGTCTGGAATTGACATGGGCCTCAACCAACTCTCTGCTGCCTCTCCAGGCAGCACGATCTTTCGCCAGCTGCCTCCAGTTGCGCACTACAAGTTGGTTGGGGTTGTTTTCCACTTGTGTGCGCCACCTTAGTCTAGGCAGTCCTCTGTTGCATTGGCGAAATGGCTCAAAATCGAAGACTTTTCGGGCCGGAGCAGTGGTGTCCATACGTTCTGCATGGCCTAGCCATCTTAAGCGTCGTCTCCGTAGACGCTTGACCAGGCACATGTCGCTGTACAGCCTATAGAGTTCATCGTTAAATCTTCTCCTCCAGATGCCATCAACGCAAACAGGATCAAAAATCGCACGCAATACTTTTCTCCCGAAATGTCTTAGGGTTTCTTCATCCGCCTTTGGTAACGTCCAGATTCGCGCGTAATAGAGTAAGACTGGGATGATCAAGGTATTATATAAAGTGAGGGCTTTATTATTCAATTGCTTCTTGAGCCCAAAGAAAAAGCGATTGGCAAGAGTGATTCTGCGTTTGAATTCGGTACTGATGTTGTTGTCCCTATTTACCGCGGAGCCGAGATAGACGAAGTCCTTGACTACCTCGAAGTTTCTGCTGCCTAGTGTGACGCTCCGTCCGAGACGTCGATGTTGTGTGTCCTTCCTTGATGACAGCATGTACTTAGTTTTGCCCTCATTTACCACTAGACCCATTTTAGCCGCTTCCGCTTCAATGCCAGCAAACGCCTCATTGACGGCTCGCTGTATTCGTCCAATCACGTCAATGTCATCAGCGTGAGCTACAAATTGAACTGACTTTTGAAAGATCGTGCCTCTGGTGTTGACTTGTCAGTTACGCACGATTTTCTCGAGTTTGATGTCAAAGAAGTCACATGACAGTGTGTCGCCTTGTCTAAAACCTTTTGTGACATTGAAGGTCTCGGTGAGTGCGTTACCGACCTTTACGGAGCAGCGAGAGTTCTCCATTGTCATCCTACACAATCTGACGAGTTTGGTAGGAATGCCAAAACTAGACAGGGCATTCCATAGCTCGTCTCTATGCACACTGTCATATTAATTAATTAATTGTTGGCGCGACAGTCCACAGGGAGACCAGGGCCTAGATTGCCCATCAACTACTCGTGTTGTGCACGCTACTGTTCTCTTACGAGTAGAAGGGACCTACAGATTTTTGCCGACTCCGAACGGCGAAATTTGAGAAGCTTGCTTAGACAATTAATACTCTTTGAGTGTTGTAAGCAGCTCGAAAGAGGTGGTACCGTGAAAAATTCGAAAAGTACGTGTTGAGCTAGGAATCGAACCTGGACTCTTCGGCGTGTGAGCGTCGCACTCTACCCACTACGCCACGGCGGCCACACACTGTCATATGCGGCCTTAACATCGACGAATAGGTGGTGAGTGGCCATTGGTATTTCTTGGGTCTTTTCGAGGATCTGCCGTAAAGTGAAGATCTGATCTATCGTGGACTTCCCTGGCCTGAAACCACACTGAAAGTGACCTATCAACTTTTGGACAAACTGTTTTAGACGCTCACACAATATGACAGAGAGGATCTTGTATGCGATGTTCAGGAGACTAATCCCTCTGTAGTTGGCGCAGTCAAAAGGGTCTCCTTTCTTGTGAACCGGGCAAACGACGCTGAGATTCCACCCATCGGGCATGCTTTCCTCCGACCACATCTTACAGAAGAACCGGTGCATGAGCCCAACCAGGTCATCTCCACCTGCTTTAAATAGTTGTGCAGACAGACCGTCCGCTCCAGCGGCTTTGTTCGACTTCAGCTTGGATATTGCTATCTTCAGCTCGTCTATGACGGGGGGCGGGATTCTTGTCTATCATCGTTCAAATTGAGTGGAACATTCTGCCTAACAGCGGGATTTAGGCCGTCATCGTCGATAAGGAGTCTGCAGAAATGATCCTTCCAGATTCTCAGGACAGACTGCGACTGTACCATGAATTGTCCATTTTGGTCCCGGCAGGCTTCTGTCCGAACCTTGTATCCTCTGTATAGCTGTTTTACCGCTCGGTAAAACTTTCGGACTTTATTCCTGCCATTACACCTTTCCATTTCCTCGACCGCGCGCTTCTCATGCTCCTTGTTTGGAGAATCGAAGAAAGATATTTCCAGCTAACGTTACGAAACAATTTGTTTTCTAACTACAATTTATTAATCGTATAACAGAACCAATATAACAGATGAAATACTTAGCGAGTCCAGGTTTTGCAGCGAATTTGATCCAAGTGAACGAGACCCTGTCAGCTTAGCAGAGTCCATGCAGCGACGCTCTCTTGCTAACAGCGCCGACGACATGATTTGTTTTTCTCTCTCTGCACAATCTTGCTCACTGTACAGTCGCTCTCCCTGCAGACTCGCTCATTGGATTGTGCACTGTGCATGCAGATCATTAGAGAGATATTAACATTTAATTGTAATCTAAATGATGAATTAAACAAAACGTTATCAAACAAATTCAATCACAAAAGTAAAAATAGATGAATTAACAACAATATATAATAATAAATAAGAGCATTAAATGTCAATAACGATAAGCCAGAAACACTCCTTCTTTTTCCTTCTGAGAAGCCGGTGCTCTTCCCTTTTTTTCTGTTCGCAGAGCTCACGACTAGATATCACTAATCTGAAAAAAACATCAACAAATACAAATAACACAAAATTTATAGAGGATAATGCGAGGTAGAATTAAGTGCCGATGGTTTCGTTTTTTTTTTTAAATAGTTTGGTAAAAGCTGACTAATGCAAAAATGTACTGAAACAACTTTTTGCTGTCACGTAAAAAATTAAAGCCACCTTAAAGTCAATTCATAAAGAATTGGTTTCTGAAAGAAACAAACATAAACTTTTACATGGTCCGCTGTCTCGGGCTCATCAGGTAAAAACAATGCGATCAAGTTGCCCGACCTACGAGGCCAATTCACGGATCCATAACGTGAAACTATGCTCCTACCAAATGTTTCAATCAGTAAATTAATTTCGCCACGAGCTGTGTGATAAGTTGCGCCATATCACATCATCAGCGTTATCACATATCCTGCGTATCATCAGCCATCATGAGTCTAAAGCGGTCACAATTGACCCAGCATGTTAAAAAGAAAATGCACCAATTACTCGAACAATCCAGGCACGCCAGTCAGCTGTTGTTTATATAACGGTGTTCCAACACACCTTACGATTATCCTCCCTCGAAATATGGTTGTTTTGTTAATTGACGTATTCGTTCAACCAAAAGTAAGCTTAATAAAATTAGCTTATGAAAATTAGACAATTTAATGTTGGAACCGTTAACCGAATCTTCGAAACGTTGTTCGGGCGCCATTGTATTAACATTGAAATGCCAAACCAAAATGAAAACGAACAACTTGCCAGGAGACGAGCGCTTTAAGTCTAATATATCTTCAAAAACGTCCTTAGCGCGAGGTATGCTTACTTACATATCAGACAGACGAACCATAAAGGGTCTGAGCCTGAGCAATTGCTGCCTTTCATCGGCGACGGTCCTAGACACACCGCTTCCAGTCATCCAGACCAAGCTGTGTTACATACGCGATGACTTGGTCTTTGTACCGGAGGTTCGGTCTTCCTTTCCTTCTCGCACCAGGAGACTCGATGGGAATACCTTCTTTGGAGCGTTGTTGTCCATTTGCTCTATATGGCCGAGCCACATCCTTGTACAACTCGTCGAGTTCGCGGTTGTCTCTTCTCCTCCATTCGCGTTCCTCGCAGACGGGACCGTATATCCGATGTAGAATTTTTCTTTCGAAGGCATTAAGAATCAGCTCTGCAGCCTTAATTAATGTCCAGCTTTCGGCTCTATAAAGCAGGACTGGCAGAATAAGGATTTTTGTAGACTTGACTTTTTGTAGACTTGACTTTTTGTAGATATGACTTTAGTCCTTCAAGTCAGGAGTTTCGAGCCCTGTTGTTTTGACAGACCGAAGTAGCATCGGGTGCCAAAGGCGATTCTACGTCGGATTTCCACTACGTTGTCATTTGTCGAGTTTACGTTTACAGCGCACGTTCTCTGGCTATGCAAATGTAGCTTTAAACACATTCGCAGCAGACAGATCACCCTTTCTTTTGTGCACGCTATCAGAGACGAGGAAATCGCGATCCCTTTCACGATTGAACTAAACGAATTTTCCGACTAGAGTGGTAACTCTCGCTCTGCATTACCTACATTCGTCAATGAGGTAGTGCTATTTGTATTCTTTGCAGTCCAATCTCTCCACAAAGCAAAGTGGTACGGACCTAAGCTAGAAAATTTTAAATAGTGCGGCATGTACTGTACTTGTCATTTACTTTCTCTATCCGTAAATAAGACATCACTGGTGTCTGAAAATGTTGTTTTTAAAATTGTAGCCCAAGAGAATGGAAAACTGACACTTCGTGTAAACGTGGGCAACAAAATAAAACGGCACACGAGCTTAAGTCTATTCCCGACAAAATCACGCAAAATCGTTTGAGTATGCACTTGAGGTCACTTAGTCCGCTGTTACAACGTCAACCGGTGGATGCACCGTCGGTTGAGTGCTCCATACTTGCAGGAAGTCACTGTCCCTTGAACATTCGTGATAGTTTTCCATTTTCTGCCGAAATCGCTTAAAACGTTGTTGCGGAAGCTACACACAGCACCTGTTGGCAATTTTCAGTCGTGTTTCTGATTCCAAGCACGTTCCGGAAGACTCTTCTCTCAAGCGCCATCCATATCGTGACACCCCCATCTGGGCCTCACCTCACGGTGAAACAGTGTCAAGGAGCTGCACTACAAATTTCGCGGTTCTTCACTCACACGGCCCACTGCAGTCCATGTTGCTGCACTCCAACTCCATCCGCCACTATTGCCCAACGCGCGTGGTTACAATATTCACAATTGAATGCAGCAACTCATCGCGCTGTCATGTTTGGCAATCGTCAAATCCGTCGACACACTCACTCGGCCCTACCTCCCCTCTTGAGGTCTACTTGAAAAATTCCAAAAATGCATCCGAGATGCCACACTTGAGCGCCGAGACGGATTCCCGCGCACCTTGCACCGTCAAGTGGTGAAGAATGAATACAAAAGTCAAAAAGTCAATATGGCTTGAGTTGACGGCTGATTGCGACGGCGGTGATCTGCTCTGCGCCAATTGACGCAAACGTGAGACCACCTTGCCTTGACGGATAATCATCTTCAACTCGATAAGGTGAGATTGCCGCCTGGCAGACCCGCCGGAACACCCCAGTAGGTGAGGCCTGATTAAGTCAAGTATATCCGAACCGGATTAGGTGGCTTGATGGCCGGATTTTGTGACAGTAATTTGCGGCAGTGTTCGGGGCGGTTGGAATGGCGGGCGCGAGGAGATTTGGAAAGATCTCGTGTGGATTGCTCGTTAGCGAGAGATAATTTGAGTTTTGTGTCAAGAATCACGTCTCGCTGATGTGGTCTAATTGGGCGAGTTGGTGGGTCGAATTGTGGGCCGTGGAGAGGTCAATTGAAAATGACATAAGCGCCTCCTGCATTATGTTCAAATGTGCTCAACGATTAGAGGACACGGCTTTTCGAGGTGCAGTCGAGTGGAATTGACAGTAATTGGGCGGTTGAATATCAAATCGGGCCCTTTGTGTGACACATTTGACTTGGCTGGGGTAAGTAGCTGTTTGGAAGCAGTGGGAAATGGGTGTTTGTCTTGATTTGGGATGAGTGCAGTTTTTATAGGAAAACATGTTGGGAGAGTTTTGTTTGTTTGGAACTAACCTTCGAAACAATTTCAGCGATGTTCCTCGGTGCTTTGGATGGTGCTAGACCACCGAACTTGACTTATAGCAAGGCTTGGAAATATGCTTCAATTTGGCATTAAGGGAGGTTAGGCGGATAAGGAAAGTTAGAAGATCGCGAGACTTCAGATTTGCCTGACTGTGTTTCTAGTGACAGCGTCTCTTAAACATAGCGGGCGGACTCGCGGCTACTATTCGTAGTGGTCAAAAGCGGTGTTGTTCACCCTTTTGTCGTGGGCCAAGCGATTAGGGCTCTTTTCCGGCTCAGTGTGAAGTTGTATATTGCATGCAAAAACGGCAGATGTGTAAAGGCAACTTTGCTCCCTGCAATGTTGGAGAGTTTGTCCTTCAGGCAGGATCTCAGTTTGTTTCTTGGGCTTATCTGGTACTTGCGTTATCTTCGACACTTGGCAAAAATTGATTCTGTGGTATATGGCCTACAAGAGCCTTTATGAGATCAAGTTAATTGTAATCTCACATGTCTCAGTGAGAAAAAACGGCAAACATCGACGAATTGGTCAGAACAGCTTTAACTCCAGGTTTATTTAGGTCTGTATCTAATTCGGGTTAAAACCTAATAATGTGAAGCATCGAGATTACCGAAATTACTCTTGGCAATCGCTGCATCATCGGATTATAGGGGCAAGTTGTAGTAAAGTAATTTAAAGTCGAAGGGGCATGCCGCCTTTATCCTGTTTCTGTTCTGTTTTGTTTTAACCCCTTAAAACCGAAAACGAAGGCATGGGTCTTTTCAACTTTTTCATTCAATTTGGTTGGGCTGGACTAGTGGGTGTATGATGCCGACAATTCACTGAGTGATAAAGCCTACTCCAAGCTTCTGCATCATGTAAAGCGGATGGAAAACATCGTTCGAGTTTGAAGACTCTTTGATCTGAAGACGACACCTGCGGAGTGGCAGCACAAGTGGCTCATAGGTTAACTGCGAAAATAGAGGCTGACTGAATTTGTTGTCACCTGGACATGATTGTTGATTGAGGCTCAGGTCCTCCATACTGTAGCCCTACAAGGAGAAGGAATAGGCTGCCATTTTAGAGTGCAATGAACACTGCTTAAAAAATAAATACATTTTTTAACAAACTCAAGCAGTAGGAAGAACTTCTTCTTCTTCTTCTTCTTGTGGCGCTACAGTCCGGGGTGGACCTGGGCCTCAGCCAACATGCCTCTCCAGCCAGCACGATCTTTCGCTAGCTGTCTCCAGTTGCGCACTCCAAGATGGTTGAGGTCCTTCTCCACTTGTGTGCGCTACCTTAGTCTAGACCGCCCTCTATTGCGTTGTCCCAACGGATACAAAGACTTTTCGGGCCGGAGCAGTGGTGGTTCATACGCAGTGGTGGTCCATACGCAGTGTTGGTCCATACGCTCACATGGCCTAGCCATCTTAAGCGTTGTATCCGTAGACGCTTGACCAGACACATGTCGCTGTACAGCCTAAAGAGTTCATCGTTAAATCTTCTCCTCCAGATGCCATCAACGCAAACAGGACCAAAAATCGCACGCAAAACTTTTCTCTCGAAAAGACTAAGGGCTTCCTCATCCGCTTTTGCTAACGTCCAAGATTCTGCGCCATATAGTAGGACGGGGAAGATCAAGCTGTTATATAAAGCTAGTTTAGTCCTTCGAGAGAGGGCTTTATTACTCAATTGCCTCTTGAGCCCAAAGAAACAGCGATTGGCAAGAGTGATTCTGCGTTTGATTTCGGCACTGGTGTTGTTGTCCCTATTTACCGTGGAGCCGTGGTAGACCCTGACAACCTCGAAGTTTCTGCTGCCTAGTGTGACGCTCCGTCCGAGACGTCGATGTTGTGTGTCCTTCCTTGATGACAGCATGTACTTCGTTTTGCCCTCATTTACCGCCAGACCCATTTTAGCCGCTCCCGCTTCAATGCCAGCAAACGCCTCATTGACGGCTCGCTGTTTTCGTCCAATCACGTCAATGTCATCAGCGTAGGCTAGCAATTGAACTGACATCTGGAAGATCGTGCCTCTTGTGTTGACTTGTGAGTTACGCACGATCTTCTCGAGAATAATGTTAAAGAAGTCACATGACAGTACGTTGCCTTGTCTAAAACCTTTTTTGACATTAAAAGTCTCGGTGAGTTCGGTACCGACCTTGACGAAGCAGCGAGAGTTCCCCATCGTCATCCTACACAATCTGACGAGCTTGGTAAGAATGCCAGAACTAGACATGGCACTGTTTAGCTCGTCTCTATGCACACTGTCATATGCAGCCTTGAAATCGACGAATAGGTGGTAAGTGTCAGTTTGCATTTCTTGGGTCTTTTCCAGGATCTGCCGTAAAGTGAAGATCTGATCTATCGTGGACTTCCCTGGCCTAAAACCACACTGATAGGGACCTATCAGGTCATGGACAAATGGTTTCAGACGCTCACACAATACGTCAGAGAGGATCTTGTATGCGATGTTCAGGAGACTAATCCCTCTGTAGTTGGCGCAGTCAAGGGGTCGCCATTCTTGTGGACCGGGCAAACGACGCTGAGATTCCACTCATCGGGCATGCTTTCCTCCGACCATACCTTACAGATGAGCTGGTGCATACGCCCAACCAGGCCATCTCCAGCTGCTTTAAATAGTTCTGCGGACAGTACGTCCGCTCCAGCAGCTTTGTTCGACTTTAGCTTGGATATTGCTATCTTCACCTCGTCTTAGTCGGGGGGACGGAATGCTTGTCTATCATCGTCCAAATTGAGTGGAACATTCTGCCTAACAGCGGGATTTAGGTCGTCATCGCCGTTTATGAGTCTGCAGACAGATCGTTCCAGATTCTCAGCACAGACTGCGACTCTACTACTAGTTGTCCATCTTGATCCCGGCAGGCCTTGGTCCGAACCTTGTATCCTCCGGAGAGCTGTTTTAAATTCCGGTAAAACTTTCGGTCTTTTTTCCTGCCAAAACACCTTTCTATTTAATCGACCGCGCGCTTCTCATGCTCCTTCTTCTTCCTTCTGAGAAGCCGGTGCTCTTCCCTTGTTCTCTGTTCGTAGAGTTCACGAACAGCCCGCGTTGTTCGATGCAGCGTCGCCTTATAGGCGTCTTGTTTAGCTGCGTGCGCTCGCCTGCACTCGTCGTCAAACCATGGGTTCCTTCTGGGTGGTGACGTGAAACCCAGCACATCAGTGGCAGCATCTTTGATGGCTTCTTAACAACGTTTCTATTCTTCTTCTATGCTTAGTGCAGGAAGCGTCGAACTCTGAACGAGTTTCCGGGAGACTCGATCGGCAAAGTTCCCAGCAATCAGCTGCGATTGTAGCTTTTCGACGTCAAACCGTTTTGGCCTTTCTCGACTCCGTTGCTCTCTCGATATCCGGGTTCTTACCTTGGCTACAACAAGGTGATGATCCGAGTCAAAGTCTGCACCTCGGAAGGTTCGGACATCGAGAGTAGCAAGAACTACATCGATAACTATTTTGACAAAACAAAATACCTCGCGTTGGATGTTCCAAGTTCCTGATGTAAATTCCAAACTTATTGATTTTTTTTAATTCAATCCTCTCATACCAGGGGACTACTATGCGGCGCCAAGCAGTGAATCATTCAACAAGTACCGAGTGTTGGTCGTAAACATTTTATATCATGTCGTGCTTGCGAAGTTTATTCACCACTGTTCATATTATGTGTTTTTAAACACCCCCCTACTGCGGTTAGTTCCCACTTACAACTTTAATTGTTTATTGTTTCACTTTTGAAGCGGAATTACCCAAGAACTGAAGTGTGCTGCCATCGAAGAATCGTTGAACTTCACAGATCGTTGATTCGAGAGAAGTTCTTTCAACTCCACTGTCTTACGAATTTCTCCATCTGTTTAAATCAGTCTTACTTTTTTTAAGAGTTAACATACGTACGATGTTTCCCTGGTCACGCAGAACTTACATGCTTTGGATCTTCCAAATGATGCCACATTTGACTGTTTTCTTGAGTCACTGCTCTTCTCATTGAACTCCAAAGTGCTTGCGTACATTACGTTATGTTGGAAGTGGGACCATAAAGTTTCGCATTCCATTTCAATGCCTGGACTATTCAGTTCACACGACGTCCTATCGTTCCGTTTTTAAAACAAAAATAATTTCCTGTCTATTAAATTGTTAACATTGTTCCTGAATTTATTTTCCGACTTTGCTGATGATTGGCTTTACAGTCCACACAGGACCACGTTTTAGCATCTTTAGCAGCCACTTGTGTTGATCGTGCCAAACGTTTCCGATTCCAAACGTCCATAAATTCTTAAGCTTTATTTGTATAGGCAGTTGATACTTTCTGGAACTACATGCATCCTTGATTAGGACCTCCGTCGACGGCTGTGTCTCGCAACAGCACAACCAGAGATGACATAGCCTTCCAGGATGCAGGATGACCAAGTAGAAGCTCCCGAACGTTAGCAAGAATTTGGCGTCTTTTCTGCTATCTCTAGACAGAAATGATTACAGACGACTTGTCGGCATAGTAACGGGACACTTCACCTTTTCAAAGCACATAAGTCGGCTTGGGCTTAGTGATGTCACTCTTTGCGACGCCTGTGGACATGGTGAAGACACTGCTAACCACTTTCTTAGTGTCCCGCCTTTGCTCGTGTCAGGTGGTGGCTGTTTGGTGATGATGTGGTGGGAACTGAAAATCTAAGTTCTTAATCACAGAAGCACCTTCTGGTCTTTCTTCGAAAAACCAAGAACATACATTAAATGAAGGTTACTTCTTCTTTTTCTTCCTCGGATGGCGTTACAGTCCGGGGTGGGCCTGGACCTCAACCAACATGCCTCTCCAGCTAGCACGATCCCTTGGCAGCTGCCTCCAATTGCGCACTCCAAGTTGGTTAAGGTCCTTTTCCACTTGTGTGCACCCTCTCAGTCCAGGACGTCCTCTGTTGCGTTGTCCCTGTGGTTCGGATTCGAAGACTCTTCATGCCAGAGCAGTGTTGTCCATCCGCTCTACATGGCCTAGCCATCTTAAGCGTTGTATCCGTAGACGCTTAACTAGGCTCATGCCGCCCATACAGCACGTGGTTGAATCTTCTCATCCAGATGCCATCAACGCAAACAGGACCAAAAATCGCATGCAGAACTTTTCTCTCGAAGAGAGAAAGTTACTGCCTGGTAGTAAAATGGACCAGTTTGAGAGCGCTGCAGCGCAGTGTATCCCAACCCAAAAAAAAAAAAAAAATAATAATACTTAGCATACATACTCAAAATTAACGAATTGAATGAGTAAGTTCGATGTTCACACGCTGAAGGTCCAACGTTTGATTTCTGGACTGAAAACATCTCATTTTTCCCACAGCACAACCTCTTACGAGTTTCTGATAACACCTAGAATATAATTTGTCAATGAAAAAGCTTGAAACCAGAAATATTGGAGTCGGCAATAATAGAATATCCTATCTACTCGTAAGTGAATAATAAAACACACTGCTAAAGAAGCTAGTCCCTGGTGTTCCAGTGGGTTGTTCCACTGGGCGAGGTTCACCGGCTGCTGTCCACTCCACTGACTGCCGATTTTGCTCTGGGGTGTAGTGGTGGACCCATGTTTCATCTATTGTGACATACTGATGCAAAAAGTCCTGTTTATTCTGTTGAAACAGCTGCAAACAGCTCTCAGAACTATCGATACATAGTTGTTTTTGATCCATTTTGAGCAATGCGGCACCCATTTCGAAATCAGCTTTCTCATGGATAAATGTTCATGCAAAATAGTGAACACACTGCCTTCTGATGTTTTAAAGGTGTCAGCTATCAACTGCTGGAGCGGACGGATTGTCCGCAGAACTATTTAAAGCAGCTGGAGATGACCTGGTTGGGCGCATGCACCGGCTCATCTGTAAGATATGGTCGGAGGAAAGCATACCCGATAAGTGGAATCTCTGCGTCGTTTGATTGCTCCAATTAATAATAATAATAATTGTTGGCGCGACAGTCCACAGCGACACCAGGGCCTAGCTTGCTCATCAACTACTCGTGTTGTGCGCGCTACTGTTCTCTTACGAGTAGAAGGAACCTACAGTTGTTTGCCGACTCCGAACGGCGAAGTTTGAGAAGCTTGCTAAGACAATTAATACTCTTTGAGTGTTGTAAGCAGCTCGAAAGAGGTGGTGCCGTGAAAAAATTGAGGCGTTCAGCCGGTTATCGAACCTAGACCCTTCTGCGTGTGAGCTTCGCACTTTACCCACTACGCCACAGCGGCCACAAAAAAAGTTCAATTCGCAATACTAAAAACAACTTCAAATGTGTCCAAATATTGTTTGAACAGAACTAGAGCTAAGCACTGGTAAAGAAGTCATAAATCTGCACAAACAGTAAAGGTTCGGTTGACTAGTCTTTCCTAACCTAATATTCTTTGAAAATGACAAAATTTATTTGTTGTTCGTCTCCTTCGCTTTCGTTTTCCATATTTTCAGACTTTAGTATTTCATCTCCACTTTTTTAAAAAGGGAAACCTTTTACACGGGCACGCATAATAGGTGTGTTCCAATTCACTTGTGTACAGAAACTCGTAGTTGATAAGTTTGGGTAAAAGTCTCTTTTGGAGAGAGTAACTCTGTCGCAACCTATGAAACGACTTTTCGTAGAAATTTTGCAGAATTATATGTGAACAGCTATCAGAAATATGAAATGTCAGAGGTTTTTTTTATTTTCATTTTGACAGCCATCTGCTGCCTACAGATTTTTCTTCGCCAGCAATTCGTCGGGAGGGGAAATATTTTGCTCTCTCATGAGCTCTCTCTTCTATGAAAAAATCAGCTAATGGAACGCTTTTTAGTAGTTTTTCGGGCAAATTCGTAGACATTCGTAGCATTTCAGAGCAATTACAACGGATCTAATATGTGCCCATGGAAATGTTGGCAACCCAACTAAAATTGCACTTTTAACGCTCCATTCTAGTACATTTTCGCAGATCAAAGACAAGAACACTTGACTATCCAAGGTCAAAACCAGTTTTTAAGAAAGAAGAACGTCATACGATTTTTCTAAAAAGACTTTGTCTAGACTGTTGAAGTAAGAGTGGAATATGTCTGTCAAATTAGTGAAAATATGGGGATTGAAAATATTTTGTTATACGTTGCATTTAGTTGCTACACATGTTATTAAAGGCATGATGGTTGAGGTCCAGGTCCACCCCGGCCTGTAGCACCAAAAGAAGAGATCCACTTATTGAAAATTTGACATTTGGTCTCTTATTCATTTTTGAAATCTATGACGACCCAAGACCTGAGCGAGCAAACCAGCTGCCAATTTATGAGCATAAGTGAGGGCAGCTGAGCGAGCAAACCAGCTCCTAATTTATGGGCATAAGTGAGGGCAGCTGAGCGAGCAAACCAGCTCCTAATTTATGGGCATAAGTGAGGGCAGCTGAGCGAGCAACCCAGCTGCCAATTTATGGACATAAGTGAGGGCAGTTGGTTTGCTCGCTAAAGTCTCGGGTCGTCATAGATCTTAAAAATGAATAAGGGACCAAATGTCAAATTTTCAATGCGTAGATATCTTCTTTTGGTGCTACAGGCCGTCAATCAGATAAATCCCGTTGCGATTGACGTTAGTGAGTGGACGCATTCCAAATATTGACTTCCTTGGGCGAAGAAAGTTTATTTGTTAGTAGGCTGAGAAGAAGTAAAACAACGAACATCACGATGGACGCCAGAAAGCGTTAACAAAGAGCTATAAAATTGATGACGTAAAGAAATTTGCATTGGCCAATACTCAAATATACAGTACATTCTCGATTTACGCAACTAATAAAAACACGGGTTAGTTGCAATGACCGTGATCGTTGCAATAATCGCGTTTTATTTTTTCAATAAAACCCTGCCTTAGCCCCTTTAGTTTTGTTACCTCCGGCACCAATGCTTGATGCTAACGTCATCGAAGCATTTTATTTTCATTGCCCATAATGAGCATTTGGTAAAATTTTTTAAAAGATCGTTGGTTTGCAGATTTTCCGATGGCGGAAAGCTTAAATTTGTGTTAACCAGAGGCATTGGTGCAGGTAAGAAACGTGATTCTTTCTTTACTCATCTCTCGGCTAGGAGCTGTGGATTGCCTAAAATCTACAAGAGTTTTGTTGGGCATAAGTCGGTAGAGCGATCGTACTCGTCAGCGTTAGAAATTTGACAAGGAGTCAGATCGAGCTCTCTGACTTTTTCTTTAAATTAAAAATTGATCCACCAACTGCGGTTTGTTTGACAGCTTTTCTCTGCAAATTTTTTAACAGGCGAATTCCGTGTTAATTTTTTTTAATTTGTTACCCATACGTTGCTTGCATTAAAAGATCCTGACCCTATTTTTGTCTCTGTATTCAATGACACAGCCTTTGTCTTGAGGATCTCTCTGGAAATTGACACATTTCGCTGTCTTTGTATTAGGAACCACTTGTACAGTGCTTTCTCCATTCTGGGGTATTTGCCAGCCTTTAAGGTTATTCTCTTCCCGGGTCCACATTCGGTATTGGAAATTAACTTTGTTATTTCGCCCTCTCTTCTTTGTATTTAACTGATTATGATTTATGTCCTCACGGCATAAACGTTTGGAAGCTCTTTTCTTATTCCTTTCCAAATTTTAACTTTTGTTTGTTTTTCATTAATAATCTTATAACTTTTTTAGTGACACTCATTTTAAAATTAAAAAGCGCCTGATCCATGCACTGAATTCATTGTACATGTAAAAAAAAGAATAGAAGAACAATAGTTGCACTCATCGAGTTACTTTTAGTTTGAAGTTGCGATTAACAGTGTTGGAAATTCAGCTGTTGCGAAAACCGAGGAGTTGCGTAAATCGAGAGTTGCGTTAATCGAGAACGTACTGCATTGCTACGGACCAATGTTTGCACTATGGACAGCGTCACATTAACATGGTAAAAAGGTCACAGTGCTTAAACCTTCTTCACCCGAATTTACCCCATAGACCCATAACTTGTGACGAATTATGGGTCTATAGCCTTGAGTGGTCGCCGTGGCGTAGTGGGTAGAGTGCGACGCTCACACGCCGAAGATTCTAGGTTCGACTCCCAGCTCAACACCAATTTTTCGAATTTTTCACGGTACCACCTCTTTCGAGCTGCTGACAATACTCAGAGAGTAATAACTTTCTAAGAAAGCTTCTCAAATCTCGCCGTTCGGAGTCGGCAAAAAACTGTAGGTCCCTTCTACTCGTGAGAGAACAGTAGCGCGCACAACACGAGGAGTTGATGAGCAAGCTAGGCCCTGGCCCCCTTTTCGACTGTAGCGCCAACAATTATTATTATTAGCCTTGACGTAGAAATCAAAACTGAATCATTCCTACGGAAGCTGTCAAATTGGGTCGAACGTGAAGGTATTTTTTCAGTCATGAATTCTTTCCAATTAAAAGCCCAAAAAGCGAACCATACTCAGACATTCTCTGTGCGTAATTGTTTGTCGAAAAAATAACTTACGTATAATGCCACAACAACCGTATTCCCAAGATCTAGTCCTCTTTGACTTTTTCCCTCCCTTGAAACTGAAAAGGTCCTTCAAAGGATATCACCGTCCTTTGAAGGACCTTTTCAGTTTCCAGTTTTTCAGCCACGAAAATGGGTATAAACTGGGCATTGGAAAAATATCTTAACACAAAAACAGAATCAATAAATAATTTCCAAAGATCGACACAACGGATTTCGTCTTTCGTCTTAGAGAAAATTCAAAACTTTGTGAAAGCACTTATCGTTAGCCTCAATTATTGAGGAACGTTAATTGAGGCTCAAGATAAGCATGGACAATGACGATCCAAAAATGTGCTTCACTTGTCAACACCATTTCAAATAGCGTCCACACAATCCAAAGCTCGCAGATTCGCCGCGCCAAGTGTTATCGTTGTAATTGCCGAGAAGAATAGATTCCACGTCAAAAGAGGAGCGCCCACTCCCAGCCACAAGTGCAAAGGCGAGAAGCCAGGCTGCGTCTCCAGACTCGTGCCTGCAAATCACGTCCTATCACTTAGCCATCTTTGGTAGCCCTGTAATTACGCTCGAAATGGAGTCATTGTCTGCGAAATCGCTGCTGACACGGCTTAATTAGACAGCCGACGAATTGTGTCAAAACGATTTGCCGGATAATTGCCAGCCACCGCCGTGCCGTTCGATTGGGAGTGTGTGGGAGTAGGTGTCGGAGCAGTGTTCTCGCGACGACGAATGATTTATGCTGCACCTCGTCATGTGACAACGGAATCCTTTCATTTTTGCATTGAAATTTCGCAACAGTCACTTCTGCTGGCGAAGATGAAGGCGAAGATTGCCCAATTGCGATCTCTATCGCTGTTTAGATGATGGGCATGATCTTGATCGAGTGCGAACGGTGGTGAAGTGCGAAGCGTGTCTGTGCTTTGAGGTGTCACTTCAGCCGACAGGTAGTGTTTGTGTAATCTCGGCTTGATCTCGTTACTTATTGGTCTCAGAAAGGAAAGGCGCACTTTCTCAGAGGTTGGCCTATTGACACCAAATCGGTCGAGATTCGTGTCCATTCCGTTGACGGCAACAAGGTCGACTGCGCTCTCTATACGGTCTGAGCAGCTCGAGTGCAGTCGCGTCCACGGTTAAGCAAATAAGGAGGCATTAAGTCACCAATGAACCTGCGCCTCATCTGTACATCCTCCTGAAGAGCTTCCATCATCGCTCACTACGCACTCGTTTCTCGCCGAGGGGCAGGGAAGCAGAGCGAAGATTCGGTGTACACACAACACTCGAGTGTGGCCGGGTATCGCCGCGGTGCGGGTCATTGCTTGTGTTGAGGACTCTCGGCGGCTTAGTGATCGATCAGATTTGTTGGTTATTCTTGTTTGATGATGATCGAATGAAGACATATCGTAAGGCCTGCTCAAGGGTCCTCGTGGTCTCATAATCTGAGGGGCGACCCTGTCTGAGGTGGGAATTCACCAAAATCATGTTGAGTGGCGACTCGGCGGGCGATACAAGAGTTTTCGGGTGAATTCTGTGAGTTTAGTATAAATTAGTGTGGCTTTGGACGCGGATGAGTGCGTTCTTTGTGCGCGTTGACCTCGCATTGCCCGGCGAGGTGTGCCACAGGTTGCACAAGTCGCTGAGTGCTTTCTTTGCGCTGCCAGTTGCCAAATGAAGCGGAGGTCGGCGGCAGTTAGATTCGATCTCTTGGGGAGTGTTTGCGTCAGTTTAAGCCGCCGCGCGTCGCTCGGGCATGGAGGAAGCAGAAGTGTCAAGTGCATGCGCGATGCTTTTCAATATTTGCTCGTCGATCAGCGACGAGTGCAAAGCAAATGTATCGATGTCGAAGAGTCACACTGCGCTAGGAATCTGAAAATAAAACAGAGAATTTGTCGGTGGTTTTCTGAAGAGGGTGTAGGTTGACGGATTTTATAGTGGAAGCAGGCGATACGCAGTTTGCAGTTATAACGGCTTAAGTCAATCTAATCCTTAATTGGAGGTTGGACAAAGTCTTCTCCCAATAATCTCCATAATGATGACTCAGAGATGCCCATATTTTGGGAACTGTATGTAAATGATTGGTTTTGACGCTAGTGGTGGCCACAATTTCTTCACTACCCGTGCTTCTTTGCCTCACTGACTTTGGAAGTCTGACTGGAGCTTTATGTAGGGAAAATTTCAAATTTGTATGCTGGACCTGTGTCAGGAATTACACATCACTCAATAAGTTCCGGGACTAGCATATAGGAGGTCCAACTAACAAAAAATCCAAATTATATTTATGATGCACAAACATTCAAACGATGTCTGCCAAATTTTCTTGACAATCTGATTATTAGGTTACAAATTACAGTGTTTCAAGTGCTACAGTGCTACTTCTGCGATTTTAAAACGACGGAAAAACAAAATTTCGTGAGTTTGTTTAGCACTGATTTTTGATGGGAAAAAAAACGTGCAAGCTCAGCAGTGGCTTGAAAAAGTGTTACAGGGACTCTGCTCCATCAAAAATAACTATTTGTCGGTGGTATGTTGACTTTGAATGTGGCCGTACAGACACCAACCATGCTGAACGCTCTGGAAGGGCAATTGTGGTGGTTACCCCTGAAAACGTCGAAGAATTACACAAAATTGTTTTGGAAAACCGCAAAGTGAAATTGCGTGAGATAGCTTCTTCTTCTTGTTGTGGTGATACAATCCGGGGAGAATCTGTATCTCAACCAACATCCCTCTCTAGCCAGCACGATCTTTCGCCAGCTGCCTCCAGTTGCGCACTACAAGTTGGTTGAGGTCCTTCTCCACTTGTGTGCGCCACTTTAGTCTAGGTCGTCCTCTGTTGCGTTTTCCCAATGGCTCGGATTCAAAGACTTTTCGGGCCGGAGCAGTGTTGGTCCATACGCAGTGGTGGTCCATACGCAGTGTTGGTCAATACGCAGTGTTGGTCCATACGCTCACATGGCCTAGCCATCTTAGGCGTTGTATCCGTAGACGCTTGACCAGGCGCATGTCGCTGTACAGCCTATAGAGTTCGTCATTAAATCTTCTCCTCCAGATGCCATCAACGCAAACAGGACCAAAAATCGCACGCAAAACTTTTCTCTCGAAAAGACTAAGAGCTTCCTCATCTGCCCTTGCTAACGTCTCAGTTTCCGCGCCATAAAGTATAACCGGGATGATCAGGCTGTTATATAAAGAGAGCTTAGTCCTTCGAGAGAGGGCTTTATTACTCAATTGAATCATGAGACCCAAGAAACAGCTATTGGCGTGAGCGATTCTGCGCTTGATTTCGGTAATGGTGTTGTCCCTATTTACCGCGGACGAAGTCCTAGAAGTTTCTGTTTCTTAGAGTGCCGTTCTGTCGGAGACGTCGATGTTTTGTGTCCTGTCTTCATGACATTATGTACTTCGTTTTGCCCTCATTTACCACTAGACCCACTTTAGCCGCTTCCGCTTCAATGCCAGTAAACGCCTAATTGATGGCTCGGTATATTCGTCCAATCACGTCAATGTCATCAGTGTAAGCTAGCAATTGAGCTGACTTCTGGAAGATCGTGTGTCTGGTGTTGACTTGTGAGTTGCGCACGATCTTCTCGAGGATGATGTTAAAGAAATCACATGACAGTGCGTCGCCTTGTCTGTCACATGACAGTGCGTCGCCTTTTTGACATTGAAGGTCTCGGTGAGTTTGTTACCGACCTTGACGGAGCAGCGAGAGTTCCCCATCGTCATCCTACACAATCTGACGAGTTTGGTAGGAATGCCAAAACTAGACATAGCACTGTTTAGCTCGTCTCTATGCACACTGTCATATGCGGCCTTAAAGTCGACGAATAGATCCTATTGTCGATTTGTACTTCTTAGGCATTTTCCACGATCTGCAGTAAAGTGAATTTCTGTGTCTATCGTGATCTTCCCTAGTCTGAAACCACACTGATAGGGACCTATCAGGTCATGGACAGATGGTTTCAGGCGCTCACACAATACGGCAGAGAGGATCTTGTATGCGATTTTAAGAAGACTGCTTCCTCAATAATTGGCGCAGTCAAATCGGTCTCCCTTTTTGTGAACTGGACAAACTGAGCTGAGATTCCATTCATCGGGCATGCTTTCCTCCGACCATATCTTGCATATGAGCTCAAGCATGGGCCCAATTAGGTCATCTCCAGCTGCTTTAAATAGTTCTGCGTCCGCTCCAACAGCTGATAGCCGACACCTTTCAAACATCGGAAGGCAGTGTGTACACTATTTTGCATGAACATGAAACATGAACATGAAAGCCTTTTTCGAAAAGGGTGCCGCAATTGCTCAAAATGGACCAAAAACAACAATGTATCGATAGTTCTGAGAATAAACAGGACTTTTTGCGTTGGCATGTCACAAGGGAGGAAACATGGAGTCACTACTACACTCCAGAGCCAAAGCGGCAGTCAGTGGAGTGGACAGCAGCCGGTGAATCACGCCCAAAACGTTCAAAAATACAAAGGTCGGCTGGCAAGGCTATGGCATCCGTATTTTGGGATGCGCACGAAATTTTATTCATTGATTATCTTGGGAGAGGCAAACGGATCAATAGCGAATACGAAAGGGCATTGTTCGTGCATTTGAATGAAGAAATTGCCAAAAACCGGTTACATATGAAGAAGAAAAATATTCTCTTCCACCAAGACAATGCACCGTGTCACAAGTTGATGGCTTCCAGGGGCAAATTGCACAAATTGCGCTTTGAGTTGCCTGAGTACCCAGCGTATTCTCCAGATCTAGCCAATGATGGCAAATTGCACAAATTGCGCTTTGAGTTGCCTGAGTATCCAGCGTATTGTCCAGATCTAGCCACCGGCGACTTCTATCTCTTTTCAAACCTCAAAAAAAGCTAGCCGGGCAAGGATATGGCTCGAATAAGGAGGTGATCAACAAAACTGAAGCCTATTTTGAGGGAAAAGATAAATCGTTCTATAAAAAGGTATAAAAATATTGGATTGTCATGAAAATTTAATAGGTATCTTTTAATTTTTTTTTTCCAAAAATAATATGGTGGCCGGCGTGGCGTAGTGGGTAGAGTGCGACACTCACACGCCGAAGGGTTACTGTTCTTTCACGAGTAGGAGGGATCTACAGTTTTTTGCCGACTCCGAACGGCGAAATTTGAGAAGCTTTTGTAGACAGTTATTAAACTTTGAGTGTTGTCAGCAGCTCGAAAGAGGTGGTGCCGTGAAAAAATAGAAAAATTGGTGTTGAGGTGGGAATCGAACCTAGACCCTTCGGCGTGAGAGCGTCGCACTCTACCCACTACGCCACGGCGACCACAAAAAGGGTCTGTTACACTTGTAATTATATTAAATTTTTGCCACGTTTGAATGAAGTTCTTCTATTCTTTCAGTTAAAGGTCCCATGATGGAGGCAGCAATTCTCGCCGTTCTCGTTTAAAACTCTATCTCTAATCTAAAAGTCATCACATTCCCAAAATCAATAAACTCTGCAATTTTGTCAAACATTTAAGTTAAGCCCGCATCAATCACCGTAAGGAGAGGTTTCAGGGGCAGCATGCATCCCACACCTACTCCTTTAAAGTGTTCTTTCTGAGACCTAGGCTCTTGGGGATTTTGACTGTAGAACAATTTTTCCTCTCGTTTTGGAATTTCGGCACTTTTGAATTTTAAACAGTTTGGGAGTTCGATCAATTTGAAATATTTTTGATATCGAGATTAAGGACATTCTGGAAGTTCTGGGCTTTCAGGTTTTACAAATGTTGAATTTCGTAGTTTTGCCCCAAACCCAAAATCGCGTCATATGAAGCAGAGCTATAGAAGCCCTTAAATCGTTGACAAGGCACATCTTTTGAGAGTGAGCACTCTTTGTAGCGTTGACTCTGCTGGCAAAAACAGCATATAGAGCAGTTTGAAACGAAATTTGAGACCCCCGTGGTGGTGCCAAAGTCATTTAAGATTCTAGTGGGGAGCATTTAAGTGAAATAGGACCTCAATTCAGCCTCGTTTGCGTGATGCACCTCTTTCATGTGTGAGCTCCGATTTTTTAAAAACCATGAAACATTGAAACATTGTCATCTGCTCATATTGGTTCTCCGTTATCGTACGCAACCATCTTGATCTGAAAAGGAATTTTTAATTCAAAAAATGTCCTCATAAGCATCACAACTAAGGAGTGGAGGCAGTTATTCGGTGCTTGACCCCCGCGTTGATGCCACAAATATTACTTCACATTCAGCAAAGAGTTCTTCGTTTTGTAACCAAGGACTTTGTTCAATTCAGAGCACAAGAACCGTGCTCTATAAGAAAGTATTACAGTCAGTCGTGCTGTATACATTCCAATAACACAGCCGCACCACTCCTAATGGACAACACGACTGTCGTGAGGGATGCTCGCAATGAGCCTCAGCCTTGACCGCATTATCGCTCGCCATGAGTCGCGCGAATGTCAAACTTGATTAATTCGCTTAATTGTCCTGGTTACCGGGAGGAAAATACGGAAATCACAAGACCCTCCCATTCGGCTTTCATTCACAGCAAGCTGCACCCAGTCGTCGTCAATAAATTACCAGCTTACGGAGCACACGTACCGAATTGAAGCGAACAATTGCCACAGCGCCGCGGATTACCAGACACTTGGACACACGCTAAATGAATTACAATTGCGTCCAATTGCGCCCGAAGCTCTCGAGGAGTTTAACATTTAACCTCAACGCGTGCGCCATCATCGGCGTGCAGGGTCATTCGATGCCGCGCAGCCGCCGCCATGGAACGAATCGCAAAATCGTGAAAGTGACCTTGCAGGCAGCTCCCTCCAATTAATAACGTTAATCCGTAAAAGGATGATACTCCAGCTGATAGCATTGTCTTGCACTGCTCATTGTGCGGTAAACGATCTGGGAATCCCACAGAGGCGGGCTGACCTAGAAACCACCGAACACCGTTCCCATGTCAGCGAAGGGGCGCTGCTTCGGCGAGCTAGCCCACCAAGAGCCGATTTCGATGGCGAACTGCACACTGGATGTGTGTGGAAATTTGTCCGAACTCATCCGACATTTACGTCAGCGAGCAGAGATTAACAGCCACGAGGTGAAACAATACGCTCGACAGTGACGGATATAAATTAGGAGCGGACTTGACATCTGGACAATGATAAGGCTGAGCGTTGTGCGGAAATAGCGACGAACCAGACTGCGACACGGGTAACCGGTGATGTAACTGCTGGCGACCTTGTAGTGGAATTTTCAACTCATTTCTGACACACGAGAATGTTCACATGTATTGTGGTGGATGTTGTGTCCTTCAAAGTTGAGGAAGACGAACGAAAGAGTGACGTAGACTTTGATGGGACAGCTGATGGCTGGCATGAAGTACAAGGTGGCCTTGGATATGACTTTGATTGACATTGAGACTCTGAGGGAAAAGGGGCATTGACTTGTTTGCACAGATTTCCGCCAGCGGAAGCCATCTCGCGTTGGTATGATGTGCGTGTCGCGTCAAGGTATTTGGCCATTTCAAGGAAAGGGAAGGTGCCCAAGTGCAAATGTTGTGCATTGCGCAGCAAAACAACACTCACGGTGGAATCGATTCTACACCCAACTTCTGACGACATCAGCTGAGGCAACCTACTTCTGATTTGCCACAGAATTGGCCCTTTGTCTAATGCAAGTCTTATGCCTAAATATCTGACATACAGGCATAAAATTTCTCAAAACAATTGGCAGGCCATTTAGCCCTGGTCCTTTAGCAGTGCCTAGAGTCAGCCAGATTCCGAGCAGAATGCAATGAAAGTCGTCCGTGAAGCTAAGTGACAAATCCACAATTACGGATCTTAAGCTTAAAGTACGGAAGGAACGGAGCAGAAGTCGAACGGGACAAAGGTGGAAGTGGAGCATAGAATGTGAGTGCAAAGGAGATTGACCTCACTCAACACAATAGGTGGAATTGAAGACCGTAGGTGAAAGACCATGGCTGCTGGAGTGATGTATTGGTCGAGGTCCAGGTTCAAGTTTGTCTTGTCAATCAGAAAAAGAAGAAGTGGCAGGGACTAACGACTTGACATCAAAGAAAGCGTTGATTATAGGAAGCCTTATAATGCTTCAAGTTGCTTCAAGTTGAGTCCCCGAATGATTAGTGCAATTTTCGAATTAAAATGTTGTGACAACTTGCTCACGTCCTTCTTGAAGTCGATAAGACGCATCTTTTCCATTGCCATTGTGGACGAGTTTCCGCTCAAAATTTCCATCAAATCCAAATTCCTTACTCCACCTTGACCTTTCTTCAGTCCCACAGCTTAAATTCCTCTCCAAATTGAGTCCACTGCACCCAAGAGCGCGCAGGAATGGATCCGTTTACAAACCACCGATCTGCGCCGCCTCTGCCGTCATCACTCAGTCACTGGCGCAGCGCATCAACATTCTTGACCTCCAAGCGGATGAGTGTTGGCGGCACGGCACACCTTGTCTCCAGAGAAGCGAAGAAACCTGATCAGAATCCATCCTCTGCATTGTTCTGCATTTTTTCGTGACTTTCTTGATTTTCACGATCAAAGCCACCACTTGCATCAATGCGCAGCGCCATCGCCACCGTCACTCGAAGCCACCCAGCGCTCCTTCAGCGCTGCTAAATGGATTTAAGCACTTCAAGCGAACACCAAAACCGCCCCTCGCCGGGGGATTGAATGTCAAGTTTGACAGAAACGTGATCGATGAGCGACCGCACCGTGTGACAGCGACAGTACTCCAGCCAAACCCACCAGGCACTCCAAGATTGCTGCGTGCTGTGACGGATGCTGTCCGCCACTGCCGCCGCCGACGTCGCAGTCAATTGGATTTGCTTCAATCAATTCGCCATCATCGCAACTTCAACAAGTCGTGCCTCGTTTAATTGCCGGCTTGACGAGCTGCGACCATTCTGCGAGCCTAAAAGGGGTGGCACTGCTTACGCAGCCTAATTTGATTTTAACTAGGACAACGGTTTGATGGTCTGAAGATGTGTCCATGCCTCGCCGTTGCGCAATGCATCGATTCGTTCAGCGCACGCATCGGCCGACGCGACGGCAGTTTGAATTTCGCGCGGAGTGATAGCGCCGCCGAATGCGTTGCGCAATGCTGCGTCGAAATTACGTCGTGTGAAGGTGAAAAGTGTGTTGAACGGTCGTCGTGGTTAATTTAATTCAAATATTTGTTGTTCTTGTGGTAATTGGACTGGGCGAACTGTGTTCGGCCTTTGTCCGAGCGCGTAACCCTATTCGTCGGCTCGCCGTGGGAGCGAAAGTGAAGCGTGTTGGGCGCCGCTGTCGTGTTGTTTAATTATTCAGCGTTTTGAAGCAATTAGGACGACACTTGTTGCGAGTGAATTGAGTTTTTGTTTTCGTGTCGTGTGTTTGCTTTGGCAAAGCAATTGCTTGGAGAGGCGACCAACTGATTGTAACAAAAGAGTTGCGCAAGTGTAGAGTGGATGGTTCGAGGAGGAAAGTGGTCACGCATTTGTGGTGTGATGGTTGCAGCTACACGTCCACAGGGGGACCTTGCACGGTAGCCGTTCTGGGGTTCTTTCAAAGAGTGTGCGTTGTGAGCGATGATCAAGTTGAACTACAAGTCTTCACGAAGATCTAAGTTTTTCTTCACTTGAGTGGAATAATGAAGCAGGATGCAAAAGTCATTGACATCTGGTTGATGGATGTTTGCTTATGGCCATGTGTCGATCTAATGAAGGCCAGACTCGGTATAAGTAAATGATGTTATGCAGGATATATGATATGATCAGAGGTCAAAAGTCGCTTGTGAAAAATTTAGATCTTCCAAATTGAAAATGGTTTGCAACAAGGCGCAGTGGGTTGGCCAGTCCTATTTATCATATTCACGAGTGATTTTATTGGAACGACAATGATGCTTGTCGATGGTGTGGCTGCTTCTAGATCAAGATTGCGAAAATATAATTATGATGCTGCAGTGTGTCTTCAACGATTTTACAATGACTGGCCCTCTGTTGGATAGGATTTCAAAAATAAAGTGGAAATCTGTCACAATTAACGCAGCGGTGATCCGAAGGGGCTATCTTTAGCTGTGAAGAATGAATTGAGATACCCTGGCACTTGGCTGGAATAGTATCCCATAAGTATAAAGAACTTGCGCAAATGAAAACTAAAATTGCAGACAACTTGATTGCGGTGAAGGTAAAAGTAATCCGATACATGGGCCTAATCATGATACTCAGGGCGCGTGGGTGCCAATATATCCAGAGATAATGAGGTTGTTTAAGGGGCCTCGTCTAAGGGCGTATTTCCAGTTTTATCGAACAGTTAGAATTTCAAGCATTGGCAACAAGAGGATATTACCACTGTACAGGACAAATAAGTGATTTCATGTATTTTAATCGATTTGAAGTCTGAGGTATGACTTTGCCTAAAAATTTGACGTTTAGTGTCAAAATGAATTGTATAAAAAAAACTGAGCGTCTGAATGACTTTGTCCCTCCAACTATGTTGTTCCATTCTGACTTTAAATGGAATATCCTAGATTAAGGTGTCCACCATGGCGTAGTGGGTAGAGTGCGACGTTCACACGCCGAAGGGTCTAGGTTCGATTCCCGGCTGAACACCTCGAATTTTTCACACCTTTTTTGAGCTGCTGACAACACTCAAAGAGTAATAACTGTCTACGAAAGCTTCTCAAACTTCGCCGTTCGGAGTCGGCTAAAAACTATAGGTCCCTTCTACTCGTGAAAAAACGGTTGCACGCACAACACGAATAGTGGATGCGTAAGCGAGGCCCTGGTCCCCTGCGGACTGTCGCGCCATACAATTTGAAATCCTAGATTAAGAGAAATGCGCTATTGTCAACCATGCTTGAAGCCGAAGGGTGGACAGGCGACTACTGTACTAAGCAAATGTTTTGTTGTCGAAGAATCTTATTCCTCGTCGGCTGTTTTAGCCATTGAGGAGCAAATGAAATGAGTTTATATCATTTGTGTGGTCCAACGTTCCGACAGAGAGAGCTGTAAGCTTCAGTGGATCTTCAGGCCACCACTTGCTTGGAAGTGCTTCGTGCGCCTCGTGCGCGAGCAACTTTTCTTGAATTTTGCCCAATTTGAAACACACATACAGCCGACTGCTGTTTACTTTCGGGCTCATACGCATAAATCCACGATTCACCACCTGTCACGATGTCAATGACGTGTTTCGAAGCACCGCGATCGTGTTTTTGGAGCATTTCTTTCGACCAATCGACAAGAGCCTGTTTTTGAGCGATTGACAAATTGTGTGGGATCCAACGCGAACAAATTTGTTTGACGGTCAAATGTTCATGCGATATTGAATGTATGCTGGTCCCACTAATGCCTAAGGTTGTCTCAATCTCACGATAGGTCACATGACGGTCTTGCAATATCAGTTGGCACACAGCATCAATGGGTTCCGGAACAACAACTGATTTTGGACGAACTTCACGAAATTCGTCTTCGAGTGAACTACGAACTTGGTTGAATTCACCATACCAACGATAAACAGTGGTCCTTGATGGAGCTTCATCGCCCAAAATTGAATTAAGTTCATCGATGCACTGTTGTTGACTTAATCCACTTCGAAAGTTGTAAACAAATAATCGCACGAAAATTTTCACGATTTAATTCCATTTTATGGGCGAGATGATTCTTTTAAGTTACTGTAAGCAACACAAATAGCGATCGTATGTTAAAATGTTCTGAGTACGTATAACCTCAAAAATGTCAAGGCTTACGATAAAGCTGGCAGTTGACAGATTGCAACAATAGAGTTGCCCAATCCCGAAATATAAAAGGCGACTTTCATGCTTTTATGCAAAGAGTTTCTTATGTTATCCATCGTTGAAGCAAACTGACTGCTATTTCTCTTGTAGTGACGTATAAACCATCCTGGTAAGTTCGTCAGGGTAAATAGTACTTATCAAAATACCTCTCACAATCCTCTCGTTCTTCGAATGTAACTTTTTGAAACACATGCCGGTCGTAACAGGGAGATTATCCACTAGGGTAGTGTATATGTTTTGAGGGTGTGCGTCAAAGAATGGGAATTCTACTGATGGTTAGATCGACACACAAGCGTCCAACACCGTAGGCTTTTTAGCAAATTGCAACCTTGGGTATTAAAGGTTGCTAATGATGTAGAAACTTGGCAGTTGGAACTGATCTGATGACCATTTCCTGGGACTGGTAGTCTTTGATGAATATTCTTACTTATTTAACAACAATTTGACCACTGCCTGACACATTTAAGTCAGTGGAAGGCAAGGTTAGAGCAGAGTTCACGTAAAGTGTGAGTCAGTTAATCGTTTTGTTTAAAATTAAGTCAGAATAAGATATCTTTACATAAGACACATTGTGGAATCCTTTTTATTTTCTCCTCTGTTTCATACTTTTTTAAAAACCGGATAAGCTTTTGTAAAGTTGCTATTTGCTTATTTTTGACATTCATCATACGCATTGCTTTTGGAATTTGATTTAGCGTTTGGGTCCGCTGGTGATCTAGAGTTAATTGCATTTTTGCAGCGACTTCATAAGTTTCTACTTAAATTCCGCAGTAAAGGATTGCTTAGCTTTTTTTCTCCTTTTTTGTGTGAAACTTCATGTTGCAGACTTTTATCTCATTGCTCGCTTGTTTAAGCCTTCGTTCTAGGGGGTATATTGGCTTGGTTTAATCTGATCTGATACAATCCACAGGCAGATGATCTTCTTACCTTACACAAATAAGAACTGTGACTTCTTGTCGCTTAGTTAATTCAATTCAATCTTCGATATTAACTGTGATTTCGGCATCGCCACTAATAACGCTGATCGAATATCCTCGGCAGCCTCACTCTCAGACTCAATCTTTTCGCCTTTCTTTAAAAAATTCCTTTGCCATATCTTCAAGCCTCCCCTATAGTGTCTGATTTTTAGAGAAATAAATATTAGTAATTTTTTCGTCGAAGACAAAGAGCTTCTTGGCCAGACAAACCAGTCTGAAAATGAAGAGTTGAAGGTTTCACTGGGACTCGCAGAATCTTTGTGAGTGACTCAGTAAACAATTTCCGTTTGGTTAAAAAAAAGGAATACAAATTTTACAAAGTACAAGTAATTTGTTGACGCAGGGAAACAAAGCGCGGTTCCAAGTGAGTAGCGGTCCAAGTGGAGTAAAATGGTTTATTAAATATGGACTAGTGAAGAATATCATCAAGTCATGCATAAATGGCAACTGATATTCTATTGTGCCTATACCAGGTATACTGGTATAAAGCGAGCGTCAAGATGCAAATGTTTCGATAGGGAACATTGCTGTGAACGAGCTCTTATTTGTTTTGTTGCTTGTTTGCTATTACATCTGTGAAAAAAAAAATTAGTATACATCAAGTCATTGAACAGATAACATCATATTTTTTCATCGTGTTTAAAATGTCGAATTTTGTACCAGAAAGTGATGATTTGCGGAAAGCATTCATTTGAAGAAAAGTGCTGCAGAGTCGCATCGAATGCTTGTCGAAGCATATGGTGATCATGCTCTATCAGAAGCCACATGCAAAAGATGGTTTCAGCAGTTCAGAAATAATGATTTTGATGTGAGAAGTGAAGAACATGGAAGACCACCAAAAAAGTTTGAAGACGCCGAATTGCAAACGATATTGGATGGAGATGACACTTTGAGTCAAAAGCAAATGGCAGCAATGTTAAATGTTGCACAACAAACAATTTCTGACCGTTTAAAAGCTATGGGAAAGATCCAAAAGTGTGGAAAACGGATGCCGCATGAATTGAATGAAAGACAGATGGAAAACCGAAAAAAAACCCTTGTGAAATTTTGCTTCAAAGAAAAAATCGATTTTGCATCAGATTGTTACTGGCGATGAAAAATGGATATATTTTAAGAATCCTAAACGGTTAATCTGGGACAACCATCAACATCGACTGCAAAACCAGATCGATTCGGCAAGAAGACAATGCTGTGTGTTTGGTGGGACCAGAAAGGTATGCTGTACCACGAGCTCCTAAAACCTGGTGAAACCGTTAATACTGATCGCTACCGGCAACAAATGATCAATTTGAACCATGCATTGATCGTGGTCGCCGTAGCGTAGTGGGTAGAGTGCGACGCTCACACGCCGAAGGGTGTAGGTTCGACTCCCACCTCAACACCAATTTTTCTATTTTTTCACGGCACCACCTCTTTCGAGCTGCTTACAACACTCAAAGAGTAATAACTGTCTAAGAAAGCTTCTCAAATTTCGACGTTCGAAGCCGGCAAAAAACTGTAGGTCCCTTCTACTCGTGAGAGAACAGTAGCGCGCACAACACGAGTAGTTGATGAGCAGGCTAGGCCCTGGTCCCCCTTTGGACTGTAGCGCCAACAATTGTTATTATTGATCGAGAAACGACCAGAATGGGCCAGAAGACACGGCAAGGTAATTTTGCTCCATGCCAATGCACCTGCACAAAGCCAAACCGGTTCGGGATACAATCAAAACACTTGGCTGGAAGCTGCTACCCCACCCGCCGTATTCAGCAGACTTGGCTCCTTCCGACTACCATTTGTTTTCATCGATGGGACGCATTGGCTGAGCAGTACTTTGATTCCTACGAGGAGGTCGAAAATTGGGTGTCTGATTGGTTTGCTTTAAAAGACGAAAAATTTTATTGGCGTGGTATTCACGAATTTCCAGAAAGGTAGTCAAAATGTGTAGAAAACAATGGCCAATACTTTGAATAAAATGTTTTTACTTTCCCATAAATAATGAGTTTTAAGAAAACGCTCATTTCATATTTTCAAGAAAACGCTCATTTCATACCTGTAGTCGAGAATCGATAATGTGCATTAACTATTTGTCGGCAAGGTAGTTCTATAGACTGAGGATCACTTTTTTATATTTTAGTTAATAATGTTTTAATTGAATTTAAATGCATTGTACAGTGTCATGTCTAGTTTTGGCATTTTTACCAAGCTGGATGACAATGGAGAACTCTCGTTGATCCGGCAAGGTCGTTAACGATCTCATCAAGCCCTTTAAGTCAAAATAGGCGAGGCTCATGTGACAATAGGCTCAATAGCAATAGACGCCGGATGTAAACTGATTCGTGCCGATTTGCGGTGAGGTGAGGTTCGTGTGGTTTTTGTGGTCGACCTTAAGGTGTGCGGTGGCTGGTTGGATGAGAAGGTGCACAGAGAATTCACTTGTTTTCTGACTCAAGCAAAAGAATGAAAAACGTCACTTACGTAAAAAAGGGACACCGAAAAATTAAGGAAAAACTACGCGCTATCTGATGTCGCCGTCGTTGTGACGTGCGTTGTTCCCAGTCAACCCTCAAATGATGCACGGAACGTGCTTCTTTTCGATGGAACACTACTTCGAGTTGGACTCCACCCAGACGGTCATATTGATGCCTTGTTGGCCACTTCTTGAAAAAAAGTGATTTGAAGAGGAAACATTATTTTCAAGAGAAAGAGCTAAATTTTCGGCTACTCTGTCTAGAGATTCGTTGTACTTGGTTCTAGGACAAGAACTGAAAGCATCAAGTTTCGCAAATCAACTTCTTTAACATCATTCTTGAGAAGGTCTTGCGTGGTTCACAAGCCAACATTTGGGACACGATCTTTTAAGAGCCAAGTCAACTGCTAGATTAGGCGAACGACATTGATGTGATTGGGTGAACACATACCGTAAACCTTTACTGACATTGACCCGAAAGCGACTAATATGGCCCTGGGGAGAAATGAGGGCAAAACAAAGTACATGCTGTCATCAAGAAAGGACACAGAACATCGACGTCTCGGACAGAGCGTCACACTAGGCAGCAGAAAGTTTGAGATAGTCAAGTCAAGTCAAGGACTCGGCTCCGCGGTAAATAGAGATACCAACTTCAGTTTCGAAATAAAAAGCAGAATCACTCTTGCCAATCGCTATATCTTTAGATTAAAGAGGCAATTCAGTGAAGAAACCCTTTCTGCCTTGTATGGCAGCTTGTTTATTAAAGTCTTGCTTTACGGCGCGGAAACTTGGGCGTTACTTAAAGCGAATCAGGTTTTTGCCCTGGTTGGGATGATGTCTGGAAAAGATTCAACGACGAACTTTATGGGCTGTATAGTGGCATGTGTCTGGTCTTCGTGTCTCCGGATACATCGCTTAAGATGGCTATGCCATGTAGAGCATACAAAAACCACTTTTCCGGCCGAAAAGTGTTCAATTCTGATCCATTGGGACTACCCAAGAGATGACGATGTAGGCTGAGGTGGCGCGCATAATTGTAGAAGGACCTCAACCAACTTGGAGTGCGCAACTGGAGGCAGCTGGCTAGATCGTAGTGAGTGGCGAGGCATATTGATTGAGACCACTTTTCCATCCGATTCCACTTTTCTTCTGCTTCTGACGAAAGGCTTGAAATTTTCTAATCTGATTTCGTGTTAAGATCAAGTCATCCAGTATTAGATCCAATTAAGCGTTTTTCTCAAATTGATTGATTTGCGATTGCTTCGACGCTTCAGATCTCGTAATGGAGCTCAATCCTCGAAACCGATTCGCAACAGTCAGTGATCATGTCAACCGACCACTCCAGTCCACCTACACCACTGCGATCAAAACTACAACTTCTCTGGCTAATTAAGTGCTTCGCCAGCCACAGCAAAATTGTTCAACACAAAATTCAACACGAAAGTGTTCAAATTAAATACACAAAAGCCCGACATCGTGTTGAGGAGCCTCAAAGCAAACCCAATACGTCACGCTATCGATGTTAACCCTCACCTCCCCTTTGTTATAATTGCACAAAAACAAGAAAAAAGCGACTCACGACTCTATTAGCCGCGCAGCTCGCCGAATGCAGATCACTTTCCATATCCCAGTCCGATTTCAACAGCGCCCCCGCATCAGATTTCAGGCTCCGATAGGGGAAAGCAAACAGACCCGAAAACCGAAACAAAAAGAAGCAGAAACCCATGTTGCCGGGGGTTTTGCAACTCTTCAAACGCAAGATGAATTAATCTCGTTCCGCGGCTGACGGACGCTCCAAGTCGTGGAAGAAGACCCGGACAGGTCTGCCCCAGCAGGCCTGTTCTCACTGTCTCATATTTCATTTCTTTTCTTCACAGGCCAGGTCTCGAAGATCCACTTAAGCGCCCAAGTGGTTTGACGCAAGGGCGAACAATGGACGATTTGCAGTCGATGTGGCGGCAGACTAAGAACAAGAAGAAGCAGGGCTTAATTAGTTGACACGGAGTCCCAGACAGCTGCAACTAAAAAGTCAACTTGTCCAGAAGCCACCAATGCCACACCACACCTGCCCGGTCCGCACTGCGTCGCAGACAATCGATTTACGATTGCATTGTTCCCGCGCTCAGAATTCTCAGTGCGATCAGTCGGCGGAGATCTATGCAGAGTAGATCGCACCTAGGCCCGAGATCTCTATCACGACACACGTTTCTGGCCAAAGCACCGGCGACAAGATGTGGCGGCACCAGAGCCAGCGTTCATCCGAAAATATTCAAATCCTGTCGTCGGAGCAGCGCGGCGTAGAGCGGAAAACGTAAGAGCTGCCGCCCTCACGCTCCACCTTCGGGTGAATAGTTGCCTGCCGCTGCCATGGCTCTAACCTCGACGACTCCCACTAAAGGTGATTACACGGTTGGGAGTCTTGCTCCTCGCCGCAGTGCGGTGCAGTCGAGTGCTCTCGGTCGGTGGTATGTCGCATGTCGGGCATGAATCACATACACAGTCGAGCAGTGCAGTCAAATGTAGCGCAACACTCTGGTCGCTGCGGTCTGCGCGTTGCAGTTGACTCCGGTTAGATAACTGCGGGATGCGATGACGCCGAGACGAGCAATAGACGCCAGATGTAAACTGATTCGTGCCGATTTGCGGTGAGGTGAGGTTCGTGTGCTTTTTGTGGTCGACCTTAAGGTGTGCGGTGGCTGGTTGGATGAGAAGGTGCACAGAGAATTCACTTGTTTTCTGACGGAAGCAAAATAATGAAAAACGTCACTTATGTCAAAAAGGGACATGGACATGTTAAGCGTAAAGGATGCGCTACCCCATGTTGCCCTCGTCGTGACGTGCGTTGTTTCCACTCAACTCTCAGAGGAAACCCATCCTGTATTTTGAAGCAACAGTATTTCGGGTTGGACTCCACCAAGACGGTCATATCGATGCCTGTTTGGCTACTTCTGAAAAAAAAAAAAAATATTTGAAGAAGAAAATTTATTTTCAAGAGCAAGAGCTAAGTTTTCGGCTCCTCTGCATAGAGATTCGCTCTACCAGGTTCTGGGACAGGACCTTAATTGTAAGCACGCACGGTTTTTTGTCAGCCATATTTAATTTTGCAAACTAAGCTGATTGCTGGAAACTTTGCCGACCGAGTCTCCCGGAAACTCGCCCAGAGTTCGACGCTTCCTGCACTAAGCATAGAAGAAGAATGGAAACGTTGTCAAGAAGCCATCAAAGATGCTGCCACTGATGTGCTGGGTTTCACGTCACCACCCAGAGGAAACCCATGGTTTGACGACGAGTGCAGGCAAGCGCACGCAGCTAAACAAGACGCTGCATCGAACAACGCGGTCTGTTCGTGAACTCTACGAACAGAGAAGAAGGGAAGAGCACCGGCTTCTCAGAACGAAGAAGAAGGAGCATGATAAGCGCGCAGTCGAGGAAATGGAAAGGTGTTTTGGCAGAAATGAAATCCGAAAGTTTTACCGAAAGGTAAAACAGCTATCCGGAGGATACAATGTTCGGACCAAGGCCTGCCGGGACCAAAATGGACAACAAGTAGTAGAGTCGCAGTCTGTGCTAAGAATCTGGAAGGATCATTTCTGCAGACTCCTAAACGGCGATGACGACCCAAATCCCGCTGTTAGGCTGAATATTTCACTCAATTTGGATGATGATAGACAAGAATCCCGCCCCCCGACACAGGCGAGGTGAAGATAGCAATATCCAAGCTGAAGTCGAACAAAGCTGCTGGAGCGGACGGATTGTCCGTAGAACTATTTAAAGCAGCTGGAGATGACCTGGTTGGGCGCATGCACCAGCTCATCTGTAAGATATGGTCGGAGGAAAGCATGCCCGATGAGTGGAATCTCAGCGTCGTTTGCCCGGTCCACAAGAAAGGCGACCCCTTTGACTGCGCCAACTACAGAGGGATTAGTCTCCTGAACATCGCATACAAGATCCTTTCTGCGGTATTGTGTGAGCGTCTGAAACCATTTGTCCATGACCTGATAGGTCCCTATCAGTGTGGTTTCAGGCCAGGGAAGTCCACAATAGACCAGATCTTCACATTACGGCAGATCCTGGAAAAGACCCAAGAAATGAAAATTGACACTCACCACCTATTCGTCGATTTCAAGGCTGCATATGACAGTGTGCATAGAGATGAACTATACAGTGCCATGTCTAGTTTTGGCATTCCTACCAAACTCGTCAGATTGTGTAGGATGACGATGGAGAACTCTCGCTGCTCCGTCAAGGTCGGTACCGAACTCACAGAGACCTTCAATGTCAAAAAAGGTTTTAGACAAGGCGACGACATCATTCTCGAGAAGATCGTCCGTAACTCACAAGTCAACACCAGAGGCACGATCTTCCAGAAGTCAGTTCAATTGCTAGCTTACGCTGATGACATTGACGTGATTGGACGAACACAGCGAGCCGTCAATGAGGCGTTTGCTGGCATTGAAGCGGAAGCGGCTAAAATGGGTCTAGTAGTAAATGAGGGCAAAACGAAGTACATGCTGTCATCAAGGAAGGACACACAACATCGACGTCTCGGACGGAGCGTCACACTAGGCAGCAGACACTTCGAGGTAGTCAAGGACTTCGTCTACCTCGGCTCCGCGGTAAACAGGGACAACAACATCAGTACCGAAATCAAACGCAGAATCACTCTTGCCAATCGCTGTTTCTTTGGGCTCAATAGGCAATTGAGTAATAAAGCCCTCTCTCGAAGGACTAAGCTCGCTTTATATAACAGCTTGATCATCCTAGTCCTATTATATGGCGCAGAATCTTGGACGTTAGCAAAGGCGGATGAGGAAGTCCTTAGTCTTTTCGAGAGAAAGGTTTTGCGTGCGATTTTTGGTCCTATTTGCGTTGATGGCATCTGAAGGAGAAGATTTAATGACGAACTCTATAGGCTGTACAGCGACATGCGCCTGGTCAAGCGTCTACGGATACAACGCTTAAGATGGCTAGGCCATGTAGAGCGTATGGACACCACTGCTCCGGCCCGAAAAGTCTTTGAATCCGAGCCATTGGGACAACGCAACAGAGGACGACCTAGACTGAAAGAAAGAAAGTGGCGCACACAAGTGGAGAAGGACCTCAACCAACTTGGAGTGCGCAACTGGAGACAGCTGGCGAAAGATGGTGCTGGCTGGAGAAGCATGTTAATTGAGGCCCAGGTCCAGGATTTACACTTCTCTGATTTTCTTCAGGATTTGCCGCAGTGTGGAAAACTGGTCTTAAATCGCCCTGTAAGATACTCTACTCCATTGCCCACGAATGGCTTTAGACGTTCACACAAAACCCTAAAGAGAATCTCACAGCTTATGGCAAGGACATTGATCCTTCGGTAGTTGATGCAGCTGTAAAGGATTTCTTTCCCGTAGATTCAACGCACTAGGCACTCTTTCTTTAAACCAAATATACGTAAGTGATGAGGAAGTGCATGCGCTCAATTAGGTCATTGCAAAATCCCTTGAAGAGGTCCTGCGGATAGTCCGTTTAGTGCTTCAGTAGCCTTGTTCAACCTCAGCGTCAACATTGCTGTCATAATGTCGTCTAAGTGTTAGGTTGAATATGAATATGTCATCGTCGTCAAGGTTGAGTGAAGCATTTTGTCTCACAGCAAGTATTGAGGCTTTGTTGCTGTTAAACAGTTTAAAATAATGTTTTTTTCCAAATTCTTACCATCGACTCTTTTACAGTCACAAGTTGTCTGTTTTTGGTAGGCTTTGTCCCAAAATTTGTGCGAGGCAGCGGTTTTTTTTTTGTTCAATGTTTTTGACTTTAATTTTGTTATAATTACTCTCCATTTCCTCCACTGCACGTTTTCCCTTCCACCTCGTTTTCCTTTTTCTTTCTGCATCCTTGAAGGTTGCTTTACAATCATTCTGTAGCCTGCTCGCGACGTCATTACAACTTTCTTGTGGAAGGAGTAGTAAAATCCAGACAAAACCAACATTAGCGGCAGCTATATCTTTTTGTGATCCTTGTAAACTTTGCCATTTTCTTGTTAAAAATGGGTTTTATTCGGGCAGAAGGAGTCAAACTTTCTAAAAATTTGAATGAGACTGTCGTATGGTTTGATGGTTCTTGTTTGAACTACATCGATTCTTTGATACTCGGGTTCTTACCTTGGCTACACTGAAAGAATTTGAGTTTTATTGGGATATCGAGGATGCTGGTGGACTTTCGAATGTCGCACCGAAATAGATCTAGATGATTGATTAGGAGAAGCCTGGGGAGATTTACTTTGAGTGTTTATTGTAGAAAAGGTCTGCCCTGAGGTGATATCCACAAGCCTGAGTCCGTTTCCACAAGTGTTTCCGTTCAGCCTGGGTTTTCCGATGTCTCTAGAAAAGTTTTTTCTTCACCCAGCTGGGCCCTTTAATCTTCTGCAACGATCTTATCTAACATCCATGAAAACTTGATTAGGATGTCCTTCCTTATTAGGAATAAGATGTAGATCACACAGGGCTGTTTTATAACAGAAACGTTTTCAATTTTTTTAAACGGCGCCGCGGCAAATCTGTCTGCTTCGGTAGCTGTGCTTGACTTTAGCCTCGTAATTGCTTGCCATCTAGGCCTCGTTGTTGTTATAAAATCGGAATTATTGCCTTTATCGTCGTCTTGACAGTGATATTTGGTTCATCATTCCCTTCTAATGAATTTCCCAAATTCACAACATCAAAAAATTGACCACTTTCGTGTCCGCCAAGTTGATTTCCTCAAATTCATCGCAATATCCCAGGCACAGCCGACTGAAGTACTTTGTTTTGATTGATTTGTTGCATCAACAGCTAGACCGTGAGTATCTCCTCGCCACCAGTGCAACATCGACTGCATCCGATAAAATCAGTTCTGGTAGCCACAAGAGCGTCCATTTGATGGCCAAAAGTGTGTTAATGCATTCAACAAAACGAATCTATAATGAAAACACCGAAAATTAATAGGCCATAAAATGCGCCATAAATACTGCGACCGACTCGCGGCGTGGACTTGGGAAATTGAGTTTTGATGAAAAAATTAAATTGAAATATTGTATTTGAAAGCATTTGATGACTGAAATTTGCATGGAAATGCGTGGGAGAGCCAATTTAGCCGGCACCGGCGCGTGTAGAGTCAATCATTTGGCTGCCTTTCAGTTACGATTAGGTTTTTATTTTCGCACGACTTTCAAGGTCTTTACTCAAAATGGAAGTGCAGAGAAGTGAATTGAAATCTGTTAAAGAAAGCATTTCATTGGTTGACATCAACGAAAATTGAAATTCTTTGTCTAGGTTGCCATTTAAGGCAAAGCTAGTGATAGGCTACTCAAATAGAATCAAATCAATGATTTATTTTAATGCTTGTAGAATTCAATGATGATTCGTGTAAAAGTTTACCTAGGGGTGGACTCACATGATGTTGTTGGCCAATTTACGTCGCTAAGGTTTGAAACTTCGCGACCATAGAACTGCTCGTTTGAACCAGCGGCAGGCACATGTTGTCGAGGTCATTCTCTTTAAACGACGTTCTCAGTTGTCTTTTACCTCTGAGTAGTGTGAACCAATAACACCGTTCGACCATAGAGCACTTTGTCTGGATATTGCGGCACTGTTTCAATCACTTGCGGGCTTTCTGAGCATCCTTCGCTTTGGTATCACCAGGGATGAAGGAAGAAGAATTTTCACAGCTGCACAGCTGATTGAATAGCTTCTCACCGAAAATTTGCATGCAACTTGCCTCTTCTTTCAAGACTCAAAAAGTGTTTTTACGACCGTTGGAAAGGTCGAAAGGATTCAGTTGCTGAGTAAATTAAACTTTTTAAGGCGCAGGTTCAAATAAGAAATACAATACATGCTGCTTAAACTGGTCATTAGATAATTTCAGTTCACTATCGGGGCATTTTATACTGAGGTGTGATTGGATAAGGCACAGATGATGACATCAATTTCTTTGTTTCAATTTCTTGTCGGTCAAATATGAAGAACAGAATCATACGTTTGAATCGTCAATTCTTAAGTCAAATTCAAAATGTTTAACGTATTGTTCCTTCGTTGTGCAAAACATTATCGTTAATGGCAACCATTTATCTTATAGCCTGTCCTTTTATATGACAGCTGAGTTTGGTGTGTGCCAAATGCCATTTTTGGAGGTTTAATTCGTTTTCAAAAGATGGCGCCAGTATCAAGTTGTACCTGATCTTGGAAGCGATTACCTATTTCACTGGAAAGGTGTGGCATTTGACATCAATAGTAAGAGTGGATCAGCGTCTTTTAGAGACAACTACATTGTTTGTTGAAAATGTTCGAATATGTCTGAAAAAAAACGGCATTTGCGGGAAGTTTTAATTTTTCCATTTTAATTAGAAAAAAATTGCAGAAGAAGCCCATCGAAGAAGTTTATCAGAAATCTGCTCCTACCGCTAGATCGTGTAGAAAGTGGTTTTGACGGTTCGGAAATGGTGATTTTAGCGTTGAAGGAAAACAGAGTCAGAATAGCCCAATTAGTTCGAAGACGAAAGATTGAAGGCTTTACTGAATCACGATTCGTCTTAAAGGCAAAATGAATTCACCGAATTGTTGGAGTGGCTCAATGACAAACAATTTCCGTTCGGTTAAGGAAAATTGAAAGAAATTGGGTGCCATACGGCTTGAAAATGGAAGTTGTCGAAATGCGATATTTTCTCATCGGGACTGCTTCCTGAAAGTCATCAAAGGAAGAGATTTTTACATCGGCTTGTGACTGTAAAAGTGGATACGCTACTTTAACTACAAGAAGCCTAATGAACTCCTTGCATCATCGCCTACATCAACGCCAAAGAAACCGATCCACGTTTCAAAGGCAATTCTCTCCATACGATGGGACCCGTGGGGGTGGTTACTTAAACTAGGCGAAAATCCTCATCGTTATCGACTGCAACTTTGAGAAGTATAATGCGCGATAAACGACCAGAAATGACCGAAAGGTACGACAGTGTGACTTTGCAACATGGTAACGCCCGCCTACAAGCGACTGTTGCGGTCGAAAACTACCTGTCCATCAAAATAGGAGGTCTTACAACATCCGGCTTATTCTTCAGTGATCCGAACCAGAGATGCCTGTAAGGACACATTCCTAGGAGTTGGTATTCCAAAATTAGGGGAGAGAAAGGAACGGTAGTTGTTTTTAACCAAAATAATAAGGGATGTAGATCCCCGAATTCGTATCCCAAATAAGTTGGGAAGATAATGATTCCCTTCTTTCCACGTGTTAAGTCTCAATCTTTGGAAGACATGAATACTTTCTATTCCCGAGCTATATTTCACGCGTTCTCTCACGAGGGGTTTGCACCTAAGGAGACTTTATCAAGGCACTCAATAAATTCGTTGCACCACCCAATTCTCAACTTTGCCACCTCTTTGAAGAATAGAGGCTATTTTAAGGTCTATTAGCTTTTGGACAATATCTCGGAAAGATGAAATGATAAAAGAATATAGACTATTAAGGGAAAGATTTATTTTGAGACTAATTTTTCCATTTCCTTGGCATATAAATTCCCTGGATGAAAGAAAAGCCTATAACTTAAAAAGAAAGGGGTCTGTTTAGTTACTTTGCCACCTATTTTATATCCACCGTTCATTCTACAATAAACTGAGTAGAAATTGGACTATATTTCGCTCTACTTCACTAGTGACTGTACGAAGTATAATTCCAGAAGACCGAGAACGTCAATTCACTTGATTCATGACATCGCAACAGTTCCCTTAGGTGGCTGTTGGTGTGTTTCAGAAGATCTACTGAATCTGAGAAAAATTCCTGAATATACTTTTTTCAACAATTTTAATTGTATAAAAGGCCGACCTTCATCCAAAATGGATCTGCGGAACCCGAACCGTTTTACTTTACTCGGGATGCATTAATCTTGCTTTGCCTACCTGATTACATCAAATGTGAATTTCAAACCCAACGGCTGGTGTTAAGAACTCTCCTTACATAAATGTTTTATTCCTGCACATAAAGCAAGTTACTCTCACTTTCGTTTGGTCATTAAACGAGGTTGCAAAAAATTAGTTTTATTTTGTTGCCAATTTTGGCGAATGACTCTAAAAATGCTGTATTTGTGCAGCTTGGCCAAAAGCGCGATAAGTCAAGGGAAGTATTTTGAACAGGCCGGTCGTAAATTTGAACAAACTAAGAATGATTATGCATTGACGATGCATTAACAAATAAGTGCCGAATATAGTTTTTGTTTTCTTTCTCTCATTCGCCACTTCTGGTGTTTTATGGACTTGATCTATTAAAGAACATATCCAGAATCCCTCGATGATGTTTCTTGATTTCTTAACGATGGAGATCAACTTGATTTATTGCCGAAAAATGGCATTATTGGGAACAAAGCGAAGAGTGAGGATCTTCACAACTAATGACAGATAATGAAGATTTTATTTGAGATTAAGTAAGTGGTTTATTTGGTGTTTCGTTTGTTGCTGTAGGTCTGGTGAGAGAGAAATGATGATTTTTGTGCTGAATAGACAATAGCACCAATTTGTTGGTTTGAATGAACACTTCAGCTTGCTCTAAATTGTTCAGTTTTTCTTCAAAATGAACAATACACATCCAGCTTAGTCTTCAGTCACAAGCAACATTGAACTGGAGACGAACTTATCGGGAACAAAAAATTTTTTTTCATTTATATCTTGTTATAAATTGTGGGTCTATCTTAACACCTTGTGCAAGCTTTCAGTAAGTTGTTATTTATTGTCATTGTCATCCTAAAATCACTTTTTCATTCATTGGTTTGTTTAAGAGTTTGCAAGCGGCGTAGTCCACGAAATAAAGAAGGGATTTAATTTTAATAGAATATCACATCTCGTACAACAGCGAAAATACGCTAGCGAAGGCTCTAACCTCTCCCGCTGAATACCACGAAACAAACAACACTGCCGCATCAATTTTTGTAATTCTGTGCTTCTGAAGATTTCTTAAACTAAAGGACTATGCCTCCTCAAATTGAAATATACCTGGTATTCTACAGCATTAACAATGAACAGTTCAGTTCTCAATAGGGATTTGGCACCAGTTCCAAAATTAGTCCAGCTTATAGCCACGAGTATAGTAACTGCTCAGAAACTGTGGAAGAAATGTTTTTCACAGTACATTCTAAGATGCCTTTGAAAAGAGCAACACCTGACCATCGGAATTAAGGATCACTTGTTGCCCATACTTGTGGCGGAAGAAACAGGCAGTTCAAGCGATTGTTACATCCGTAACCACTTTTTTGACTTGTTCCAATTCTTAAGCAGTTCTACAAGTTACGAGATCAAAACAATACAATTAACAAAAAGTCTCAAACTTTTCTAAATCTAAATTATGTAATGCGCTAAAAACTGCAAAATCTTGAAAACCCCGAAATCCCCAAATTCCTAAATCCCCGAAATGGTAAGATCACGAAATAATTAAAATCTTGAAAGTCTGAAACCTCAAAACTACGGAATTCGGATCCAATAAACCGTGGAATGCCAAGAATCCGAAATCCTAGAAGAATTGCGATAAGTCAAAATCTCAAAATTCAAAGCCACTTAGACCCCGAAATTCCAAGGTGATACTTTCTGAAATAGATAAAATGTCTAAATTTCTTAATCCTAAGTATCCAGAATTCAGGTTCTATAATCATGACAACAAGGAAGTTGGGTGTGTGCTGCAACACCAAATGGCCCAAATGGCCAACATTCTAGAAGGCCGAACTTCTCATGTTTTAAAGAGCCAAAATCTCGAAAGCACCAAAATGGGGCGAGGATCTGAAAATCTCCGAAATGTTAACATCCTCAAATATCGAACATTTCGGAAGTCTACAATATAAAAATACAGAACAGAACTCGATTTGTGTCGAAGTTAACAAAACCCCAAGAGGCTAAAAAACCTCACATTCCGATTTTAAAAAACATCTAAAATAGCAGATTGAGACATAATTTCGACCAAAATCCTAGAATTCTAAAAATCGTGAAGAGCCAAAATCCTCGCAAATGTAAATTCCTATGACCACTACAATAAAGATAATATTACGAAGGCACCCAATTTCAAAACTATGAAATTTTGGCGTATGCTGTGGAAATATATGAAATAAACCACAGAAGGCCAAAATCCCGAAATATCCAAGGAGGCTGAAATTTTAAAATTCTTAACATACCGAAAAGCCAAATTCAATCAAATCAAAAACACCCAAAACAGCTAAATTGCGAAGGTCCAACAACCTTGAAAATATGGAATTCTGGTGTTTGCAGGAATACCAAAATGACCAGATGATCGAAATTTCGAAATGAACAAAATCTCAGACGACTAATCTTGAAATTCATGGAAAGTCAAAATCTTAAAAACACAAAATGTTTGTTTCAAAGTCAAAATCCTGTAAAGCTGAAAACTCCAGAAGGTCGAATTTCGTAAATTCCCAAAAGCCCGATAAACCCTTATCTCGAAAACACAAAACAGTAAAACCTCGAAATCCCGTCATAACTAAACTACAGGAAGCGTGAGATTCTGAAATAGCAAACATTTCGATAATTTTAAATCTTAAAGCACAAAATTCGTGTTCTATTACCAGATGACTGAAAACCTAAAATTTCGAAAAATTGTGAAAAACCCGAAATTCCGAAATGCTAAATATTGAAGTTTGCTAAAACATAAAATACTGAAAACCTCAGAAGAAGAACAAATAGGGAAAAGTCAAAATCTCGTGAATACTGAAATTTTCCAATTACCAAAACTCCGAAAAGACTGATTCTGACACAATGACATTTCGAAAGCCCAAAGCGGAGTTCAGTTGTGTGCTGCAATGTGAATGAAATATGAATATGAAATAAGATCCCGAAACGCTTCAAATTGTGAATAGTCGGAAATCCGAAACCCCGAACCCACTTGTCTGGTGAAGTCTCCTGTAGAGTTCTATTTCACACTGTTTTCAAAAACTCAATCAGTCGTGAAAGTTCTTAATCGAATACCCGATTCCTCTCGCTCTCTTATCCGAAGAAACGCAAGTCTAACTAAATAAGTGCCTTCGAAAACTGAAGGTGGTTCGAATAGCATAATTGTTCTCCAGTTGATTAAGTGCACCTCTCGCTTTAGTCAATCACAGGCAATTATCGCTCAAAAGCCCTTTACGTAAGGGGGTTTCTCCAGAAGCCCAATGCATCGATATACCCTATTATTTCAGAGACAAATTGTTTCTCCTCGTTTGATGCACACTCACAGCCAATGTCAAATTTACTATCCCCGGCCCAAGGCTGCCACAAAATAAAAGTTAAAACGCGTAAAACATTAATTATTGATTACCACTAGAGTCACTCGACCAAATGTGTCCGTTTTTCCCCCCATCATCTGTCCGAAAACTTATATCATAAGAGCGTTATAGCGTATCTAACACTTTACCTTTAACCATCGAAAGCTTTCTCGCTCCAGCACTGCTCCTCGAGCGGGGCACAGCTGTGTGCTAGTGTCTCTGGCGATCCCACCATTTCCATCTTGACTTTCTGTTGTGGCGGCGGAGCGCACATTCTCATAGCGTTCAGCCACCACCACAAAGAGCACGGCAGCATCTTGATCGCCCCCGGAGAGACAGCGAACAGCTGAGCTAGTCTCCGCTGTGTGTGTGTGTTAGAGCGCCCCCCCAAATGCTCATCATCAGCAGAGTGTACATCTTCCATTACCAACTGAGGGGAACACCTAGAGCGCGGGCGCTGCTGCTGCTGCTGCGGCTACAGCGAGTGTGTGAAATGGAATCTTCGATCATGAATGGAATTTTAGTTCTTTGACAATCATCGTTCAGATCGGATGTGTTCCCGGAATCGCGCGAAGCATCATTTTGACGAAATCGAAACCGTAACCCCAACACCCAAGGCTCGAAATTCACGTCCTGCGCTTTGAGATTGTGCCCCGTCCATGCTCGTCGTGTTTCAATTCAATTAGCCGCCTGACAAATTACATCCCTGGCGGGAGCATAAAGTTCATTTTATCGCCGTGCTAGAAGTTCGCCTTGAGATCGCTGCATTTGACGGCGTTTAAAGTGCACTAGCGTTCCAATTTGACGCAAATGAATGTAACATCTTCTTTGGGAATTTGAAGGAGTAGCTGCTGAGGCTTCTGAATTTGTAAAAATCTGAGTTCCACTTTTTGGTCGTTTGACGTGCGTGTGCGGTCTGAGCTGTGTCGCGACGATTAACGAGAAGATTTTCTAACGAGGCTTAAGGTTGACGTACGGGCTTGGTTTGGCATTAAACTAACGACATCGTTGCGCGCTTACTGATTGCTAGTGATCCGTCAAGTAGTGTCGGGGTTTCTTTTGAGCAAATAAAAGGACTGACGCCTGGAGTGTGGAGTAAAATTTTTTGCGTGGTAAATTTGAAAGAAAAAGGTTTGTGCTTTGAGTTTGACAGTGATCTTGTGGTGAATCAATTGCGGAGTACTTTGCAGCAAAGTTTGAAGTTTAGAGGTAAGTTCTTGGGAATGTTTCCTTTTTTTGGGAATATTTTGTTTGTTGGGGAATTGATGCGAAAGGTCTGTTAGCTATGGATAGGGATGTTTAATTGTCTCCAGAACCTGCAATTCGAATGCATTCTCTGGTAATTTTATTACATATGTGTCCTGATTGGTGTTGATCAGGTTGGAGGATTTGGCAGAGTAATTCTAGAGTTATACACGGACAGATTTCTACTCGGTACACTTCTTGTTTAATTCTAAAGTAGAAAGGCAAAGAAGGCATTAAGATTATGATTATTGTTTAACACAAAACAGAAACCAAGCGATTCATGGCAAAAAGAACATTGAACAAAACTTAAGCAACAGAGCTTGCTTTAACGTGGTCATACATTGGTCCTTAATGCGCAAAGCATTTTCTACGTGTTTTAGTCAACCAATCTCTTTATAATTTCATTCCTGGATTTTACTGACAAGCCTGTTCAGGACTGGCCGTAGGCTGGCACTATTTCGATGGCCAGCAACTTTCAATAGAATCTAGAAAATAGGACAACTTAAAAATTTCTCTCTGATCTTGTACCGCTACTGTCTTAAGATTTAATCTCTTCTTTAGGATGAACGACTTTAAAAATTGTACGGTGCGACAGTCCACAGAGGGAAAAGGACACAGCATGCTTATCAACACGCAATTGCTCTCTCACGGGTAGAAGGGACCTTCAGTCTTTTGCCGACTCCGAACAGCGAAGTTCGAAACGTTATTTTTTTGTACAGTTATTCCCCTTTAAGTGTTGTCAGCAGCTCGAAAGAGATGTTCCCCTGGAAAAAATCGAGGTATTCAGCCGAGATTCGAACCTGCGCCTTTGGCGTGACCGAGTCATACTCTTCCCACTAAACCACGGCGGCCACAATTTATGGAATTGGGCAATTTAAAAATTTCTTTCTGATTTTGGATTGCTACCGTCTTAAAATTGAATCTCCTCTTCAGGATGAACGATTTCAGAGGCACTATTGAAAAGAGTTGCCTAAATGGTGCAAGAAATTATTTTGTTCTTCTTGTGATTTTTTGAAAATGGTCTCGAATGCCATTATACGATCCAAGCGCTTGCCACGATACTCCGTTCACCGTTCTTAGATGTTTCTGTTCGCAGTGCCTTTGGAGGATCTTCTCAGAGTGGCACCAGCAGTCTTGTTTGACGTCAAACTGAAAGCGATTAAAATTTGATTCGTCTGAGCACACTATTCGTTCAATTTCGATGTTTATTGCTTAATATTAAACCATTTTGAAGATGCAGGCTTTGGTTTATTGTCGCTTATACATGTGTCAACAACATAATGAATTCACTTGCAGTCGCCTTACTCTTCTTTTTAGACAAAGGAATCCTTTTTTGTCTTCATTACTTTTCCAACTGTTCTACTAAGCAAGTTGCGTCCATTCTGTTACTCCAACAGAATTTTCTGCGTCTTTTAATAAACATTAGCTTTCTTTCTCAAAGATATCTTCCGGTAACGCATGCATATGAGTAAAAAAATTTCGAAAAATTAAGAAAGTAAAGGGTAAACCTGGATGACGTTGCTGCTATTTGGAAATAGAGCTTGCAAAAGTATGGTTTGCCATTCTTCGCTTGAAAGTTTATTGTGAACCAAGAAATAATTTCTCCAGTGAAGAAGAATGCCATTGGGACAACGCAACAGAGGACGACCTAGAGTAAAGTGGCGCACACAAGTGGGGAAGGACCTCAACCAACTTGGAATGGGCAACTGGAGACAGCCGGCGAAAGATCGTGCTGGCTGGAGAGGCATGTTGGTTGAGGCTCCGGTCCACCGCGGACTGAGGCGCCACAAGAAGAAAAAGAAGAATGCGAGATCTATTCAAGAATATGAATGAAAATATAAATACATGAATTTTGTGGCAAACAAAACATACTGCCTTAAATTTACAATTAAGTTCACTGCTTAAAAATTAACACTAATCCAAAAAATGTGGTTGCCGTGGCGTAGTGGGTTGAGTGCGGCGCTCACACGCCGAATGGTCTAGGTTCGATTCCCAGCTCAACACCAATTTTTCGAATTTTTCACGGCACCACCTCTTTCGAGCTGCTGACAACACTCAAAGAGTAATAACTGTCTAAGAAGGCTTCTCAAATTTCGTCGTTCGGAGTCGGCAAAAAACTGTAGGTCCCTTCTACTGGTGAGAGAACAGTAGCGCGCACAACACGAGTAGTTGATGAGCAAGCTAGGCCCTGGTCCCCCTTTGAACTGTAGCGCCTGGATTATTATATTATAATCCAAAAAATTCGTTGATTTTTGTTTAATGCACTGTTATACCAAGAAAAAATGATTTCATAAATGTAGGAGTCTCAAGCGAAGGAGATAAGCGGATGAGCGGGAGGATCTGCTGGTGTCTCGACTTTATTAAAGGCCCAACTGTTGTATTCGTATTTATGTATTAATGCTAAATACTGAAATTAATGCTTTTAACTTATTTGGAGAAATTCGACGAGAATCGTACTACCAGATGGCCAAAAATATGATAAATAGAATGAGCAACGACTGACAGTTTGGCTAAAAAGTGTGCTCTTAAAGAAAATACATTGTTTTCGACTACAAACATATATTTGATTGGAGGTCAGTCGACTCATCAAGTCAGGGAATCAAATTAAAATGAAACAAAACTAGAAAAACTAGAAAGAAAATAGAAACATTCTTAATTTCCGTATATAGTGAATACATAGTATGCGTGCAAGAATAATGTTTTTCGTTTTTGCAAGACCTGTGGTTGTAGGGACTCCACTGCAACTCAATGCGAAGCTCTGAACTAAACACTTCGTAGTTTTTCATGGCATCGACAATTTGAAAGTTCTAAAACCACCTAAGGCGTTTTGTTCTAAAATGAAAAAATCACTTCTCATATTTCATCGTTTGGAATAAAGAACATTTGCAGGCCCCTTCCGCAAACCAAAGAACGAAAACACACACAGCACGAATTGTTGTCTTCGGCACTTGTCTCCCTGTGAACTGCTGCTCAATACATGTTTTTGATTTATATATGATAACTGGCTGTTCAGAGGCGTCGCACAAAGCCTGTACGAGTATGATATGTGAACTTAATCTGTGCACTAACGAGGATAGTGTTGTCACCTCGCCTTTTTCAATATGATCAACGATTTTGCCTCTTGTACGAGGATTGCCTTTTATATTTCGGGATTGGAGAACAAAAACAAATATTAATCATCGAAAATAGCTTTGATGTCTTCCAAAATAATCCCCATTGAGATCTATACACTTTCGCATGCGTTTGAACCAATTGCCGAAGCACTTTTGCCACTCTGATTGAGGTATTTCCAAAACATGCATTCTGAACGCATCAATCGCTCCTTCAGGTGTCGAAAAACGTTGACCTCTCATTTTATTTTTTACGTACGCGAATAAAAAGAAGTCATTCGGTGCCAAGTCAGGACTTTACGGCGGATGACTCATCAAATCGGTGTTTTGAGTGCTCTAAGATGCAGTTTGAGCTGATGTGTGAGAGCTCGCATTGGCTTGGTGAAGAGTGAACCGTCTTCGGCGATTGGTTTTCCTGATTTGTTGGAAGACAACTGTGTACCACCCATAATTGACTGTTCTGCATTGTTCTAGTGGTACGGTTGCGACATGTCCAGTTTTTCCGAAAAAAAGGGCGACCATTTGCTGCGAAGTGCTTTGTGCGATTCGTGCGCGATCAACTTTTGTTGGATTTTGCTCAATTTGAAACACACATACAGTCGACTGCTGCTTACTTTCGGGCTCATACGAGTAAATCCACGATTCATCACCTGTCACGATGTCATAGACGTGTTTCGAAGCACCGCAATCGTATTTTTGGGGCATTTCTTTCGATCAACAGACACGAGTTTTTTTTTGAGCGATTGACAAATTGTGTGGGATCCAACGCGAAGAAATTTTTTGACGGTCAAATGTTCATGCAATGTTGAATGTATGCTGGTCCCACTGATGCCTGAGGTTGTCTCAATCTCACGATAGCTCACATGACGATCTCGCAATATAAGTTGACGCACAGCATCAATGGTTCCCGAAACAATAACTGAATTTAGTCCACCTTCACGAAATTCGTCTTGGAGTGAACTTCGACCTCGGTTGAATTTACCATACCATCGATAAACACTGTTCCTTGATGGAGCTTCATCGCCGAAAATTGTATTGAGTTCATCGATGTACTGTTGTTGACTTAATCCACTTCGAAAGTTGTAAAAAATAATCGCACGAAAATTTTCACGATTTAATTCCATTTTATGGACGAGATGAATCTTTTAAGTTACTGTAAGCAACACAAATAGCGCTCGTATGTTAAAACGTTCTGAGTACGTATAACCTTAAAAATGTCAAACTTTACGATAGAGCTGGCAGTTGACAGATTGCAACACTAAGGTTGCCCAATCCCGAAATATAAAAGGCAACCTTCACAATTGAAAAAAAAAACTTCTAATATTTCACCATTTGGAATAAAGAAAAATTGCATTTCCCCTCCGCAAATCAAGGAACAATGACATACAACATGATTGGTTGACCTCGGCACCTGTCTTCCTTTGAAAAACAACTTAATGCAAAACATGTTTTTGTTTTTCAAATGATTCAGAGACTAGAGACTTTTTTGCTAGTGGCGCTTCCTACATGTCCCGGGACTTACAGTCGACTATGGATTTTTTGTTAGTGGCGCCCCCTATATGTCCCGGGACTTACAGTCGACTATGGATTTTTTGTTAGTGGCGCCCGCTATATGTCCCGGGACTTACAGTCGACCATGGATTTTTTGTAAGTGGCGCCCCCTATATGCTCCGGAACTTGCAGTCGACTGTGGATTTTTTGTAAGTGGCGCCCGTTATATGTCCCGGGACTTACAGTCGACTATGGATTTTTTGTTAATGGCGCCCCATATATGTCTTGGGACTTACAGTCGACTATGGACTTTTGTTGGTGGCGCCCCCTATATGTCCCGGTACTTATTGAGGGATTTTTTTTTTTATAAAAATGAAAATTTTCGTGACCACCAGATGTGGAGCAATGAACAGATAACAAGATAAAAAACCAGAACACCTTCAACACACTTCTCTTGACTCTTGACTCTTGCAGAGACACAATTGATGACGATAGCTCCATGAGCTCAGTGGCAATATTTGCCAATGTTGGACGTGCGCTTGAGTAATCTTTGAATCAATTACATAGAAACTTATTTTTCTCCTATTGTTAGTCTTTTGTCAGTTTTGTGGAAATTTATTTATTTTTGGGCTAAAGGCGGATTTTTATTTAAGATTTGGCTTCCTGTCGATAGAAGCTGTATGAACGGGAGGGCACTTGAGACGTCCTTTCAGCGGTTCCTACCAAACTGGTGATGGCAGATATTGAACCCACTTATGCATCAGTTTCTTCCAATCTTCAACTCCCCACCTTCATCTTGCCAAGTTTGGTTTTACTTTCGGGTAGGGTACAATACGACGATCCTACATGAAACTAAATCAATGACTGATAGCACAACAGAACACAAGTCTACAAGGGCATGCCTTGCTGCAGCAACGCTAGAAAACGTCTTTTTTGCGGCTTAAAGGGACTTTCAGTATTTGCATGTCTGATTTTTTAAACGTGTTAGCAGGTATAAGTGAAATGCACAGCTCATCCAGTTTCTAGTTAACGAGCTGGACGGTTATTTACAAATTGTTGGTCGATAAGGGCTTACTTTTGAAAGTTTTTGACGAATCATGTGTCAAAAAACGAACGCTGTCTAATTAAATCCAAGCGCAACAGACGAAGAAGCTGCATGTTTCTTGCCCTCTATTAGTTTCTAGTTGTCTAAAACATCAAAGAGAGGTGTAATATGTTCAGTTAAGGGACTGAACTCGAGACCTTGAACATCGGACTAAATGCGACTGAAACTGGAAGTTCTTTAAATGAATGCTAATGTTTCGCTGTATGTTTCATTTTTAACTCTTTCCGTGTCGTTTTACTTAAAGGGAAAAAATCAATCTTGTGTGAAAGCCACCGTTGCACCACTTCGGAAAAAGGGCTGTGTATGACATCTAGTTATGCGTATGGGACTGCTTTAAATCGACATATTTGCTTCCACAAAACACCATGACCATTCCATTTCATTGCTTATTTTTTAAAACCCAACAAGATTTCCCCAAGAATGCAAATACCATGAAGTACGTCTTCAATTCTCACTACTCTCCGAGTCGGTGTAAGACCGCACACCTGCTTTGCGTGAAAATGAATTCGCTCGCAGCAGGAGAGGTGGAAACCGATGTTGGTAGCTTTAGTGGCCACATAAATTTCCATTGTTATTATTATGAGCATAATTTGCCTCCCGTGGAGTTTCAATTGGGTCTGCTGCGCAAGTTGGAGTCATAAAAATTTTCATTTCTCTGCGCTACGATTAGTGAATGAGAGTGACATTTACTACTCGAGTGAAGAATGTGTTTTTGAGTTTCGTCATGGGTTAACGTTCAGGAAGTTTTAAGTGATGTAATCGTTTTAAGAAATTTTTGTGTTTTTGAGTTTTCTGCACAAAAATGGATTTTTGCCGAAACATGTCCTTGAGGCACTTAAAAATTGTACAAGAACCCATTTCCAGTGACTTTATAAGGGAGTGGAATTTTCTTCTCTGCTCAGGATACCTACTCTTAGCAGTATATTCCAAACAAAGGGCCTGACAGTCAAAGAAGTGGATTCTGGTGGCAGCATATACCTTACAGTGCCTTTTTCTAGAGTTGTTCGGTCATTTAAGCACATTGCGTCTCCTTGTGCTTTGCTAAGCCTTCCTTTAGTCTTCCTAGTTGGCATTCTCTCCACCTTAGGTTCTGCCATTTGCTCCACTGTGGGCAGGTTCTTCTGGCGTTGTTTTGAGTATGGGATTTCGCTTTTTGGTGTTTCCTTGCAATACCTGTCGATTTGAGCCAGAAAGAGGTGTGAAATTCACTATGTTTGCAAATGGCTGCTTTGACTGACTGTTTCCCATTTTTAATGTGAAGCTTGGGTTTGCGACTGGGTGACTTGAATGGGTTTTTCTTCGACCAATGATTTCTGCCTGATCCCACTCAACGCTTATGTGCGAAAGGCTAATATATAATAATAATAATTGTTGGCGCTACAGTCCAAAGGGAGACCAGGGCCTAGCTTGCTCATTAACTACTCGTTTTGTTCGCGCTACTGTTCTCTCACGAGTAGAAGGGACCTACATTTTTTGCCGACTCCGAACGGCGAAGTTTGAGAAGCTTCCTTAGACAGTTATTACTCTTTGAGTGTTGTCAGCAGCTCGAAAGAGGTGGTGCCGTGAAATATTTGAAAAATTGGTGTTGAACTGGGAGTCGAACCCTTCGGCGTGTGAGCGTCGCACTCTACCCACTACGCTACGGCGACCACAAAAGGCTAATGCAAGTATTAATGACACTTGAAAAAAGGTAAAAGGGTGAAAAGGATTCTTAATTGTCTTGATGCAGACGTCCGCTATCACCTGTGGGATTTCCATTTTATGACGCTCAGGTACAAGTACTGCATTTTGGTTTTTTAAAGGAGATTGACTTCAAACTGTCTGCATGAGCTGCAGCCCTGTGAAATTACTACTCCACATCAGTCAGGAATCAATCTTCTTAACAGCACTTAGTTGGCATGAAATATTCTTTTGAATGTGGCTCAGGTCAGTGATGCCCGAGGATCTGGAGAAAAGCAAAATAAAACCTAGTACACATTCAATGATACGCTTTTGATAGCGTATACACCCATAGGGACGTGAATAACTTTGACATTCGAAACAAACTTGTCGGATGGTAAAGCTAGTTGATGAAACTCAGTCCAAGTCGCGACGGCGACGGCAGACGCACTTTTACGGTTAAAAAAGAATCTAGACAAGGTGACGTTTTGTCATGTCAGCATTTTAAGTAAGACCGTGTGAATGGTACATGTTAAGATCGAATAATGATTTTGAAAGAAAAGTTATGCTTTAGTTAGTTAGTTTGACTTGTATTTTCAATAAATGTTTTACAATGTAAAGTTTAACCTAAGTCATTTATGGTTTGGCCTATGGCTGTCTACCAGGTTGACAAAATACAAAATACAAATATAAGTTTAACATTAAAAACCTCCATCTATGATACATTTTCTATAACAAACTGCTGCTACTGAATAATCGTATAATGCCTTCCATCCTTTTTCTCCATTTAAAATGCACATTACTTCATATTCGTCTTAAACATGTTTTTCGAAAATTGGTAGGCGAAATTCTTTTGGAATTCTTTTAGAAAACACCATTGAAATGTAAGATGTCTTCTCCCTTCCTCAAGTTACATAGGTTAGTAAGTTACAAAGAATTAGTAAATCTGGTCTGTGGGGGATAAAGTTTAACTGAACGAGTTCCCCTCTCAGTTTAAAAATTGTGCTTATTTTGTCGATTGAGTGACTGTCAAGGAAAAATGTTGTTTTTATCAAAAAAATGGTTTAGTTTGCTGTAGTAGTTCCTAAACGGTGAAGATTCAGCTTCTTCGATATATTGGTCATATGTATGTCTACCGAGATTCTCCAAAACTGAGTTAAATTTTTTTCTTAATAGATGCGGAGGCTCGTCCTCCTCAGACCGATTTAAACCGCATTCAGAAGCCGTTTTTTTTTCCATTTCTCGCAAATTTCTCGCAAAAAAAAACTACGTTTGGCAGTCTGCATTCGCTCATCTCTAGTATTTTTAAAATATAGTTGAAGTGCATTTTGAGGGTAAACAAGAGCAACGGAGTAGTTCCTGTTTCAAAATGTAGTTGGGGGCATTTTTGGGTAACCGAAAGATCTTCTTCAAAAAGTCGCGAAGGAATTTTTCCACAGCATCATAGCCTTTGTAACCCCATACCTGAGCTCCGTAGAGCATTAAAGAAGCTGCGGTTAAGTGGAATTAGGTTTATTTTGCACTTTTCGATACATTTTTATTTTTGAAGCAACGTTCCGAAATCGAACAGATAGCTCTTTTAGCAACAGCTAATTTTTCCTCAATGTGTGGTTTTAAATTAAAGAGTACGATATTACGGATATCTTACTATTTGAATCTGGATACTGCCTCAATCTCTTCCCCGTCTAACTACCACATTTCCAAAGATGAGATGCGTCCCCCTGCGTTTCTGAAAATCATCATTTTTGATTTACCAAGGTTTATAGTGAGATTCCAACTTTTACAGAAATCGTTAATCCTTCTTCTTCTTCTTCTTCTTGTGGCGATACAATCCGGGGAGAATCTGTACCTCAACCAACATGCCTCTCCAGCCAGCACGATCTTTCGACATCTGCCTCCAGTTGCACACTACAAGTTGGTTGAGGTCCTTCTCCACTTGTGTGCGCCACTTTAGTCTAGGTCGTCCTCTGTTGCGTTGTCCCAATGGCTCGGATTCAAAGACTTTTCGGGCCGGAGCAGTGGTGGTCCATACGCAGTGGTGGTCCATACGCAGTGGTGGTCCATACGCAGTGTTGGTCCATACGCAGTGTTGGTCCATACGCTCACATGGCCTAGCCATCTTAAGCGTTGTATCCGTAGACGCTTGACCAGGCGCATGTCGCTGTACAACCTATAGAGTTCGTCATTAAATCTTCTCCTCCAGATGCCATCAACGCAAACAGGACCAAAAATCGCACGCAAAACTTTTCTCTCGAAAAGACTAAGGGCTTCCTCATCCGCCTTTGCTAACGTCCAAGATTCTGCGCCATATAGTAGGACGGGGAAGATCAAGCTTTTATATAAAGCAATGTTAGTCCTTCGAGAGAGGGCTTTATTATTTTCTTGAGCCCAAAGAAACAGCGATTGGCAAGAGTGATTCTGCGTTTGATTTCGCTACTGATGTTGTTGTCCCTGTTTACAGCGGAGCCGAGGTAGACGAAGTCCTTGACTACCTCGAAGTGTCTGCTGCCTAGTGTGACGCTCCGTCCGAGACGTCGATGTTGTGTGTCCTTCCTTGATGACAGCATGTACTTCGTTTTGTCCTCATTTACCGCAAGACCCATTTTAGCCGCTTCCGCTTCAATGCCAGCAAACGCCTCATTGACGGCTCGCTGTGTTCGTCCAATCACGTCAATGTCATCAGCGTAAGCTAGCAATTGAACTGACTTCTGGAAGATCGTGCCTCTGGTGTTGACTTGTGAGTTACGGACGATCTTCTCGAGGATGATGTTAAAGAAGTCACATGACAGTGCGTCGCCTTGTCTAAAACCTTTTTTGACATTGAAGGTCTCGGTGAGTTCGGTACCGACCTTGACACAATCACACACACAATCTGACGAGTTTGGTAGGAATGCCAAAACTAGACATGGCACTGTATAGCTCGTCTCTTTGCACACTGTCATATGCAGCCTTGAAATCGACGAATAGGTGGTGAGTGTCGATTTGCATTTCTTGGGTCTTTTCCAGGATCTGCCGTAATGTGAAGATCTGATCTAGCGTGGACTTCCCTGGCCTGAAACCACACTGATAGGGACCTATCAGGTCATGGATAAATGGTTTCAGACGCTCACACAATACGGCAGAGAGGATCTTGTATGCGATGTTCAGGAGACTAATGCCTCTCTAGTTGGCGCAGTCAAAGGGGTCTCCTTTCTTGTGGACCGGGCAAACGACGCTGATATTCCACTCATCGGGCATGCTTTCCTCCGACCATATCTTACAGATGAGCTGGTGCATGCGCCCAACCTGGACAGTCCGCTCCAGCAGCTTTGTTCGACTTCAACTTGGATATCGCTATGTTCACCTCGTCTAAGTCGGGGGGACGGAATGCTTGTCTATCATCATCCAAATTGAGTGGAACATTCTGCCTAACAGCGGGATTTGGGTCGTCATCGCCGTTTAGGAGTCTGCAGAAATGATCCTTCCAGATTCGTTAATCCTGTTTATCATTAATTGCATACCTTGGATAGTGTCAAACAGAAAGAAGATATTATCAGCATACATCAGCGCGGGAATGAATACATCGTTGAATCTTATCCCACCTTTGACATCATCTGTTATATCATTGATGTATAGTATAAAAAGTAGTGCACTTAGAATACAGCCTTGTTTAACACCAATTGAAGTTTCAAACTTCTCAGAAATTAAGTCTCCATCCCATACATATGCAGTATTATTCTCATACAAGACTCTGAGGATTCTGATAACTTTGCTTAATGCGCCGATTTTGGAAAGCTTGTAAAAGAGAGCTTTTCGTGGTATGGGATCAAATGCTGCTTGAAAATCTCAAAAAAAAGGCGTACAGCTTTTTTTCTTTATGCAGTTATGCATTTAGTCCTGTTTCACTACCAACACCTTGAGTGCTTGAACTGAAATAAAAGCGGATGAGGAAGCTCTAAGTCTTTTCAAGAGAAAAGTTTTGCGTGAGATTTTTGGTCATGTTTGTGTTGATGGCATCTGGAGGAGAAGATTTAACGGCGTACCTTATGGGCTGTACAGCGACATGTACCTGGTCAATCGTCTTCGGATACAACGCTTAAGATGGGTAGGCCATGTAGAGCCTGTGAACCCCACTGCTCCGGCACGGTCTTCGAATCAGAGCCAGTGTGACAACGTAACAGAAAGCGGCCCAGGCTAAGATGGCGCCCACAAGCGGATAAGTCCTCAACCAACTTGTATTGCGCAATTGGAGGCAGTTAGCGAAAGACCGTGCTCGCTGAAGAGGCATGTTGATTGAGGACCAGGTCCACCCCGGACTGTAGCGCTACAAGAAGAAGCATAGGTTTTCCGCCTGTGGACAAGTTTTTTTTTTCAAGTTCGTGAGAACGTTGCCTGATGTCTTTAATAAATATCTATTGGGCTGCATTATTTATTTAGTTTTAAAGTATTTGCCGTAAGCTTTACAAAACAGGCGTCTCTCTTGAGTGGGCGACTCTCTGCCACTGACTGCAGTGGTTAGCAACAATTAACTTTGTGTTCCTGTGTTTCGTTTTACCGCATGAAAGGAAGATAAATGACGTTTTAAGAAAGCAGTGTTAGGTGTTCCTTGTGGAAGGACAATCTTAGTCCATCCCCTGACAGAAGTTGTTCATTTAACATCACAGTTCTCAAGTTTTCTCGCATTGCACCTACATTATAGTGCCTAAAAGCTTGTTTAATAAAAAGGAGAAGTTTGTCCCTTCCTTCTTTTTAAGTAACTCAAAGACGTGCCGTGTAAGAATAGGCTTTGTACTATCCAAGGTCTCAGCAGCCACAGCCACCTGCCTTAATTAGTCAGAGCTATCTTATGAACGTGTGCTGCGAAGGCACAGTCCTTCAGTTATTAAGGTTTGCAAAAGAGGTCGCAAAATATGTCATCTGGTCGCAAAGGTGGTCCCAATGGTGTTCCCAATGGTGCTCGCAAGGTTGGTTGTCAAGGCGATAGCAATGGGGCTCGCAATAGCGGTCACAATAGCGGTGGAAATAAGATTTGGTTTTAATATTGGTCTCAATGGTGGTTTCTATGGTGGTCCCAATGGTGGTCGCAATAGATATGAAAATGGTGTTCGCAAAGTGAGGGCATTCTCTGATTTCCTGAGAGAAAACCAGAATTAGTTCCTCTTCCCGAAATCTTGTTCTCCTACTTGTAAACGCTCCTTTTCGTTATAATGGTGATGGACTTTAAAAAGTGATTGCCATACATACATACACGCAGTTCCAAACATTTACCATCATGATTCCAAAACATTTCATTCTTCAGAACCCAATCTCCAGGGTTTGTCTTTCATTTCGCATAATTTTTGCTAGAAAGTGAAAACATAACCTTGAGCATGTCAGAACTGGATCTGAAGATAAAAGTCTAGTTTTCACAGCAATCCATCATAGAAGACCAAGAATACTGGAAATTTATTCAAATTTGCCATCAAATTCTTTTTCTTCGGTTTATTTGATTTTTTATGCGTTGAAGTGGTTCAACAAACAAACACTTGATTTATTGTCTGTCAAGAACTCGTTCAGTTGAAGATGAGACAACTTCAACTGTGAGTGGTCAAACTACTGTAAAATCAGGAATGTCGCTACTGTATTGTAAATGCGTGAGATTGACTGGATCCTGCTCTAAATTCGGTTTGGATTGCCTTACATCACGAGAAAGTAAGTCTTGTAATATGAATATTTAGCCGAGACTCCATAATGTGGGAGGGAATTTTCATCAATTTCAATTTGGACAAAGGGTTGTGGTACGGGCTGATTGAATAGGAATATTCCCTTTATTACCTCATCTTTAATGTTCGTTGATGGAATGTTTGACTGAACCGATAGTGCACCAATTTGACAATTCAACTTCCTTCTCAAATTTATTTCGCTCCTTTTAGCTGGCATTGCAGAACTACTTTGATGTTCTTGTAAAATTCTTTTGAAAAATTGTTCCCCTTCTTCTCGCCGAGACTTAAACCTTTTCTATCAGTCCTGACTAGGGTGCTGATTATTCACCAAAGTTCTTTCTCATCTGTCAACTTTTTCCATAACTTTTGATGATTCAAATTCGCGCACTGTTCAATGGTTAGCCTTCTTTCTGAAGTCACGGACAATACTGAGAGTTCAAAAACCACACAGTGCCACTTGCTGTGTGTAAGAAAAAAAAAAACCACAGTCCGGACAGCCAGTGTAAACAACTCTGAATGATTTCTCACATCCAAACGAAACGACAAACGATTTAACAACAGTTAACGGCGCATCGTGCCCCGCTCAAGCAGTAGACAATGGAAAAGGTCCAAACATAAATCTTCCATTCACGGCATCCCTCATCCTCGTTCATTGTGTTTGCCAAATTGACACAATAATTATCGTTCTCTAAGCGCCCCAAGGTCGTTTCGTTTTTCGGCACAAAATTCGCCCCGTGATTCATCAGTTTCGCCAGTTGTTGACCTTTGCTGCCATTTTGAATGGCCACCGCAGACTATTCTTCCCTGGGCCGAATATTAATTTCACACTTTAAACATTTCTTGCGAACTGATAAGCATCGGATTACCTAACGACGACGGCTGTCAAAATTTTTGCAATTGGCAGCCCAGTGCATTTGTGTTGGGCTTCAGAGCGTGCTCGGCAGTGACGACAACGGTGATGTGATGGGAGTCTGAGGCCGGCATGACTTGTTGGTTTACGGTTATGTCTTCGCGTCGTTCTTAGCAGGTTTAGCTGTTGTATTCGTTGAAGTAGGGATGTCCATTTCAATCAGCAGATTCGCCGTCTCCTAATGATGGCCATCATCATCGACACCCCTTTGTGTCTAATGACACTCGTAATATGTGCAGTGTTCGCAAATGAAACGGCACTTAATATGCGCCGCTCATAATATTATGACACGCTGTGCAGCAGAAGGCGCAAGCGCCAGAAAAGCTACTGTCACCGTGATTTCGTCATTCGCTTGGGAAATGCTGGAAGAGTTTGTTTTTTCGAAGCGCCTTCGCCGACTGACCGGGAAAAAAACTAATGGCGGCGGCAAGACAAAGAGAATCCTCCTCATGACATTTTCCGACTTCCTCTTCGGCTCCATTTTCGGTGTGCCCCCTCCAGGGTTTCCTCAATTACGCGATGCGACTGGAAAATGGAATCAAAACAAGACACACATCGCGCTGGTGATCTGTGTCTTGAGCGACGATCTCATCCGCAGCCATGTGCTCGTCGCACGGCGATGCGGCGTGTTAGCAAATGTTTTTCGCTAGGTCGTTGCAGTCGACAACTATGTCGTCGTTGGAGGTTGTGCAGAATGGTGAACAAGTGGATGGCGCAGTAGCGGCAACAACGATGATCTGATGCAAAGACATTTCGCCTTCACTGTGGTGCACGAGGGCGGAGGGAGACAAGATCTCCGGTTTCGCTTTCGTTGTCTGTTTTCGTTTTCTGGCTCGTTTGTGTCTCCATTTTTCCACAACTCGTGGGATCTGGTGTTTTTGCCTGGTTCTATTGTTGTTCCGTTCGTTTGTTGACCTTTCGGTGAGGTTTGTTTTGATCTCCTTTGCTGGTGCTAGTGCTGAAGCTGGGGGAATGGGAATGAAGGTTTGTTTAATTTATTTAAGCTTCGTAAACTGGTGCACCGGGGCACCAGTGTTTCAGACATGACTTTCTCGTTTTCGGGGCAATGCGGGAGTCTGGCATTTGAGTTTATTGAATGTCATTCGAAGGGATTATTGTCGGGTTGTCAGTTGATGTCGGTCGGGGTGGAGACTAGAGCGATCGCTGATAAGGTAGTTTCTTGACAGTTTGACAGCATTGTTGCAACTTTTGTTGGGAATGCAGTTCGGCCATAGTTTCAATCTTGGCGATGGGAATTTTCATCTCCCTTCACAAATTGATTTACATTGTTTTTGTGTTCGTTGTTTCTTAAGAAGGCTTGCATTGCACTAATGCCAAATGTGGGGTAATTGTTTAGACATCCTCTATGGAATGGGCGACGTCAATTTAATAGGCGTTGATCAATAGATAAGTGGGGAATGAAATCCAATTGCGTGAGTGATTCAGATTTGTAATCTGAAAAATTTGTTGGCTTGTCAAACCCAATGGTGGCATGGAATTGTTGGTTTTTTTGACATCACGAAGTGCTACTAGCTTTGGTGTGGCGCGGCTCCGCGAATTTGACTTGATTGGGAACAAGGATAGTTCCGGAAGTGATCCAGTCACAGAAATTTCTAAGAGAGACAGTATTCACCATGAATAAAATTGATCTAAGTATAACAACTGAGAAAGGTTTATGTAATTCTCAAATTAGGCCAAGTGCAATCCCATATTCACAATTATGCGTTGCTGCGTCATCTTAGAAAAAAAGAAATGTAGAAAACCGTCTGTACTTGAGTCATCGTTGAGTTTAGTGAATTGTATATCAGTTTTATAACAGCTAAACTTATGAGAGGAGGAAGCGGCCAATTTAATTAGTAGACCTACTGTAATAACATGCGTTTTCTGACAGATCTCTTGTACATTGATGGACTATTTTGTTTGCATTGAGTCTTTTGAATGCGAGTGAAGAAGAAAATGAATTGAATGGAGAAAGAAAATTAATTTTTACAGATTTGAGCGCTGTTTCAAGGAGTCGCGTCTGACAGAAAATGAAAAATCGTTAATGGCTTCCTCAAGACTCAAATTAAATCAAACTTACACGCTATATGCAAAACATGTCTGCACGGAATAAATGCCGATATGTGCAACAAGGCTGTAGGAGCCCGGTGGAGATTCATCCAGTTATGATGTTTTATATCTAACCAGCTGTAATACGTCCTATTTTTTTTTATAAAACGTGGCAATTGCATGAAGACACTTTTAGGAAGGTTTACTAGAATCCATTTATGTAGCCTGCCAGACGAGCTGGATGTATTGCTTAATCACGTACTCTCAGATTTAAGTTGTTTGTAACTGCTTGTGAATATCCCAAGCTCAAAACTAATCTTTTTACAATGACTAGTGGTCTACGGGCACTTTGAAACCCTCCATAAGACAAAAATCGCGTCTCATCGCCTGGATCACTCACCCGCAGAGCTTCGTCTGAAGCAGATGTGTTTTCGTCATCGGCCCGGCGAAGTCCGTTGACTGGCCTCATATGCTTGTACACCGATGACTTCAAAACACAATAAGGGATACGAAACATATTTGCTGATATGGATACAATAAGGGATACGAAACGTATTTGCTGAAAGTAACCCAATCGAGGTCTATCCTTCAGAGGTCCCGATCACTGTAGTTTAAGTTTTAAGACCTATGTTGGTCCTATGCCGTCCATAAAGAACCGTTTCGATAAAAGTTGAATTTAATGGGAGTTAGGCAGCTTTAACTCTTGAAATCAGTCTCTTTGAGTCTCAAGACCGTTATTGATCGCAGCACATAATAATTACAACAACAAGTCCACAGGGGGACCAGGGCCTCGCTCAACAACTACTTGTGTTGCGCCTGCTACTGTTCTTTTACGAGTAGAAGGGACCTACAGTTTTCTGCCCACTCCGAAGTTTGAGAAGCTTTTTCTTCGACATTAATTACTGTTTGAGTGTTGTCAGGAGATCGAAAAAGGTGGTGCCGTGAAAAATTCGAGGTGTTTAGCTGGGAATCGAACCTAGACTTTCGGCCTGTGAGCGTCGCAGACGCCTAGGTGAAATGGATAAGCATTTTAATCTTGTCTAAATCTGCTGCGACGTGGCCGCCATGGCGTAGTCGGTAGAGTGGGACGGTCACACGAAGAAGGGTCTAGGTTCGATTTCCGGCTCTTTACCTCGAAGTTTTGACGGCACCACAACTTTCGAGCTCTTGACAACACTCCAAGATTAATTAATGTCGAAGAAAAAGCTTCTCAAACTTCCGAGTCGGCAAAAAAAGAAGGTGGCTGAGTATAAAACTTGTTAACTGAAGAGGCTTGTTGGGTCAGTCCCAGCTCCACCACGGAACGTAGCAAATCAAAAAAACCAAGCGCTGAAGAAGAAAGCGAAGATAGATGAAGAAGAAGAAGAAAACAAAAAGAAAAGGAAGAAGTTGTAGCTTAAGTCCACAACTCCATTCACTTTCTTCTCAACCAAAAGCAGCAATTAAACAGAAGCAGGAGCAGAAGCAGAAGTAAACAAGTGACAAGAAATTCATTACCATTAGAAAGGATTTTATGACCTGAAGTCTAGTGTCAGTCTTAATGACTTCTGTGTCAACAATTCCTATGAGCTCATTGTCTCATGACAGATGCAACCTGACACCCACAATTAATTTGAGAATTGATGGTGTGTGCAGTCGCAACGCATCGCATATCTCAGCTTGAGATCTGTTAGGCGTTGAGGAGTGTCTCGGGTGGAATACTGCCAGCTGAGGTCTGTACACATGAGCATGTGCAAATGAATGCTTTGCCGACACGACAATGACATTCCTGAAATACAATGAGAAGTGCGTTTTCTTAAACTACCACTTACCTATCTTTGAGTGCATATTTTACCGACATTTGATGAGATCGTGGTGTGAATGTTTTGCTCTTGACTTTGTTGGAAGAACAAATATTTTCAAAGTTTATACAAATTCTTCAGTTGCACTGGATTTGTTGAGTGTGAGATGTCTTTGATCAGGCGATTGATCTTTTATCAACAACGAAATAACAAACTTTTTGTGGTCGCCGTGGCGTAGTGGGTAGAGTGCGATGCTCACACGCCGAAGGGTCTAGGTTTGACTCCCAGTTCAACACCAATTTTTCTAATATTTCACGGCACCACCTCTTTCGAGCTGCTGACAACACTCAAAGAGTAATAACTGTCTAAGAAAGCTTCTCAAATTTCGCCGTTCGGAGTCGGCAAAAAACTGTAGGTCCCTTCTACTCGTGACAGAACAGTAGCGCGCACAACACGAGTAGTTGATGAGCAAGCTAGGCCCTGGTCCCCCTTTGGACTATAGCGCCAACAAGTATTATTATTAAATAACAAACTTTGCGTAGAAGAAGTAGACCGAGTGTCTTAAACTTCTACGAGATTTGATCCACTTGAATGAAACAAAATTCTATTCCCCTACACATTATTTCACAATTGCCAAAAAGTCTAAAAAGCTGAAGATTGTAGGGTCACTGGGATCCACTTCTTTTTTCATCTTCGAGTTGGATTTGGAGCGTGGATGAAGCAGGCTCCTAAACAAAGATTCCTCCTCGGCTGGATCTCTATCCAGTTGGCTTCAGTTTCGCATTTAAAGTTGGATTAGGGCCTCCTCCATTGCACAGGAGAAAGAATACCACTTCGCTCATCTTAAGTAAAACTCCATACTAGGTCCAAGACTTTCCCAACGCATCGCGTTCCCTCGGACATCTCTAGTCAATCAGGCAGTCAGTTATACAGTGTATTTTCATTTTCACAAGGATAAGCGATGCTGAATCGAGGTAAGATGATAACAGTTGATTGGTCCTTTGTAAAATGCTGGAAGACAATTGCAACAGAAACGAAATCGAATTAGGGTTTTTCAAAAATTCCCCGGAAACCTATTTGACGGAGGAACAAGATCCTGCGAAAGTCTGTCGCATTATCCAAATGGTTTCGATTGTTTAAACGCTCCTTATGATGCAACCATATAAAGAGTTGTTTTCATGATCAACTGACAAGACTGAAGCCGCTGTACAGCCTATTTAGTTAGTCGTGGTATTTTTTCCTGCAGAAGTCGTAAACGCAATCAGGATTGAAAATTCCGCACGGAACTTTTCTGAAACTTGACCCCGCTGACCGGTCGTAATGAAATTTGGAATAAAGTATCCTCCTGCTGTCAAAAAGTGGCTAATATAGCACGTAGAATAACAGAGTAATTCTATGTATCCTACTAGTAATCCTAGAGTAATAATCCTATGTTACTTTTTTGCTTATTTACTTAAAAAAGAAATTGAATAACAATTAACGATAGTAAATTTAGGCTTAAAACAAAGCTGGAACTCATACCAATACAGAAAAATTACACTCAACACCATATACAAACACACTTTTGCTGTACAAAAATTCAAATCTTAGTTCATAGCAGTAAGGCTTGCACTTCAGCACTTAGTGGTTCATGTACATGATATTTGCGCAATTCAACCATTAGAAGGGAAATCGTAGGTAAATTTAAAAAACGACTCGTTCTCCTAAAGTACAGAAAAGTGAATTTTTATTTTTGCATCATCGAGAGAGAATACTTCAAGATTCCAGAAAAATGTGGTTTCCCTCTTTTGTTATGCTCCACCAAACATGAAAGTACTTCCCGCAAAAGGTGGTCTTAATCAAAAGCCTGGCTCAGAAAACTGGTTTTCAAAATGAAAAAACTGTCGATGCAGTTTGAAGGTTAAATGTACGCCCCTTCAGGTAACTACAACATTATGTTCCAAGGTAATCCATTTTAAAAAAATGTCACATCGAATTTTCTTTTAAAAAAACGTTCAATTTCTAAAATTTAAAAGTCCTTCATTTGAGATCATCGTACACCGAAACGGCTCACTAGAAGTCAACCAAATTTAGGCTTTATTAGTCAAGTCAAGTACGTAGAAACAAAAAATCAATACCAGTTGGCCGAGAAAAATTGTTCATTTTACATATATTTTTTTCTGCTGGGGCACTACTGTGCGCCGGGTCCTGTCACACTCAGAGAAGGGACGTATCTACCCACACGGTTGCGTGCTTCCTCAAACACTTGCTCACCTCTTACACGTCCTGCAGCAGGACTTTTTGTTGAGAGTTTTTGTTGAGACTGTTGGGTTCCAACGAAAATCACCAAACGTTGAGTTGTTGGCGAGAGGAAGTCAGTTTTATATTCCGTCCGTTCCGCTTTTCCTCATTTGATACCGACTGATGCGAAGCTATGACGTCCAAGATATCAAATAGAAAATTGTTTTTTGAAGACCGTTGCGATCACGGACTGGCGCAGCGTATCGACGCCTCGGTATAGAGCTTTAGTAGGGATGTGAGATCTATAAGAGGGTTAGAATCGCGTCTACCCGAACTAAAATGCTTCACAGTTGCATGCCGTTGTTTTTAGCAAAGCCCTGATATGTTACAGTGACAGAATCTTTGGCGTATAGTCTGCCCCTGATTTGTGAGCCAGTTTGCCTTTGGAATGAAGATGAAGAACATGTTCTGATATAGTAGACGTCACCTGGAGTGGCAGATAAATCCTGAAACTGGAAATGACATCTTAAACCGAAGATGGCAGTTCAAGACGGAAATTAGCACGTCCAGGTCGAGTGTCGACTGATCTTATTACATCAAGATGCGTATCACAAGGGAATAAGGTTGCAAATGCAGTTCAAGACAGAAGGTAGCACGTCCAGGTCAATTACCGATAGATCTTATTACCTCTAGACGCGGATCACAAAAGAACAAAGTTGCAAATGCAGTTCAAGACGGGAGGTAGCACGTCCAGGTCGAGTGTCGACAGATCTTAATACCTCTGGACGCGTATCACAAGGGAACAAGGTTGCAAATGCAGTTCAAGACAGAAGGTAGCACGTCCAGGTCGAGTGTCGACAGATCTTATTACCTCTGGACGCGTATCACAAGGGAATAAGGTTGCAAATGCAGTTCAAGACAGAAGGTAGTACGTCCAGGTCGATTACCGATAGATCTTATTACCTCTAGACGCGGATCACAAAAGAACAAAGTTGCAAATATAGTTCAAGACGGGAGGTAGCACGTCCAGGTCGAGTGTCGACAGATCTTATTACCTCTGGACGCGTATCACAAGGGAACAAGGTTGCAAATGCAGTTCAAGACAGAAGGTAGCACGTCCAGGTCGATTGCCGATAGATCTTATTACCTCTGGACGCGTATCACAAGGGAACGAAGCTGCAAATGCAGTCCTCGTGTAGTTTGGCTCATTCAAGTCGAAAAGGACCTTGATTTTGGACAACTGGTGATTGACTGCGTAAAATTCGGTGGCACTTTTGTTTGTCCATTTCGGACACAAAAAAAAAAAAAAAAAATCCTAGCAAATGACAGCCACAAATCGTCCTTTTCACTTCAAATCCCTTTTCACTTCTCCACTTCAATCCCTCTTCTTTACTTTTATGTAAATCAAACCATAAATTGTGTTTCGAACGACTTCCTTGATCGTTTTCAATTCCCCTTGTGTTGCAGAACATGACAATCAAATAACCTGCCGGAAATTGTTCTCTCCCTCTAATACTCATTCTTGCAAAACCAAAACAAACTCTCATCTCAGACCAGAAACCGTTCAGAACTTCACCCACCACTTGTGGGAGTTGACAACACAAGCGACTGCGAACCGCCATCGCGGGTTCTATTTACAGCCGCCATTAAGCCATCAATTGACGCCAACAAGAACGCAAATGTCAACTTGAACTAAATAGCTCGCAGCGGACGCTCGTTAAGTTATGTAAGCTGTCTCCGTTTTTAGCGATCACTGGGGCAGTTAAACATTGTTTCTTCACGTACCCACCACATCGACGTCAACTTTTATGGTAACGAAGCAAACTCGCCAGAGACTCGCGAGATGCCTATCCCACGGCGCATTCAATGACTTAGACGAGCTTGGTTGCAGCCTAATGGGCCACCGCTAAGTTCATTTGACAGATTCGCACATAAATTCGCCCCTCAAAGCCATTGAACGGGTTTCACAGGGGAGCGCGAAGTCAAGTGGAAATTGCACTCACACAGAGCATGTCAATCCTCAAACTGGTCCCAGCCAAATGATTAGCAGATGAATAAGCCAAAATATTCATAACTGTTTTGGGGACATGTTGGACGGCATTTCTTTCGCATGCGACACAAGGTGGGTGTCGCTATCCCACCACCCACCAAGTCCGCATTCCTTTGGAAGCTCGCCGCTTCAATCTCCTCCACCATCATTTGTCATCTCCCACGAATCCATATCCGCCGTTGAGTGGAGTCTGTCCCATGCCCAGTGGACGAGTTTGCGGGTAGCGTGAGCGCATAACAAACTCGACAAATGTCAGAGGTGTAATGAGTTGACCGTCCCCGCACGTCCACACGGTGAATAGGCGACGAAGTTTTTTGCGCGACGGGTTTTGGGACACACGTCCCGATGCACAATGGGCATAGTGAAGGTGGCGAAAACAAGTTAACTCCACTGACCCGACGAATAAGGAAAACAAACGCAAGGAGCCTCTCCAGAGAGCTGCATTAGTCAGAGAGCACTATATTCAGCATCACAGACTGCTTGATGCCGCCATATAAGGGGACGTCTGCAATCAGCAAGTACTGCACAAACACATACACCACGCCAAGAACAGTCGTCATCATGGCTGGATGAGGTAACAGCCATGAACTTTAGCTCGCCGAGCACATTCCGCAGGAGGTCTGTCTGTTGCATTGGATTGGTTGCGTCAAAGACGGCACGGACTTTCACTTGATATAGATTTTTCTCTCCGTGGAATTGCGTTGTTTTCATGCTTCATCGTTTCTTTGGCGCATTCTGAGATGCAGTCGAGCGGTTGAACATGACCTTTGTGGAACGGAGAACTCGATAGGTGGATGAATTAAGATGTTCTGCTGCGCACAGTGGGAGCAGACAGGGGTTATCGGTCGATCTAAAGTTGGATAGCGACAGCGCCACTTAATAAGAGTTGTGTTGCATAGTTTCTCCACCGGCAGGGCAGGGTTCTGTGATCGGTTCGATGATCTTTTCGAAGAGCACAACAAGCGTTTTCATGTTCTTGGAAGTTTGCGCAATATTTTGATGTTGAAGTTACGTTAAAAAAACATACCCGGTCAACGACAACGAATTTATGCCACAATCTTCGAAATGTTGTGTATTATCGTCTTTTACGAACGCAGGCAGTGTATGAGAAGCGCTTACTCCTGTGGATGAGGATAATCTATAAGCTTGTCATTTTCGCATGTGCCTGGGAAGTTTAAGTGACGCCAGTTGACGTAAACGGCGGAACCCGTATGCAAACTTTTTAATTCAAAAGGCTGAATAGTTTGAGAGAAGTTCAGAGCTCTTGGTTCTTGGACAAGATTTGGCATAACAAATAAATTGTGTGGGGTAAGAGTATTCAAGGGTTCAGGTCCTAGATTCATAAGAAACCACATATGGTGTAGTTTACTGAGTGAAGGACCACTGTAGTACCGACTTCTGGGAAATTGCTCTTACAATTATACACAGTGTTAATGTTGTCATCAACTAGAAAAAGATGGTACCATAAATAACTGGAGTACCGAGCGAGACAGATTACAGTGTGGAGGAAGTAGAACTAAGACACAAAATATGAAAATTGGCACGCCAAATAAATACGAAGGATGCCTTCTATATTTCGGGATAGGGCAACCCTAGTCTTGCAATCTGGCAACTGGCAGCTCTATCGTAAAGTTTGACATTTTTGATATTATACGTACTCAGAACGTTTTGACATACGAGCGCTATTTGTGTTGCTTACAGTACCTTAATAGATTCATCTCGCCCAAAAAATGGAATAAAATCGTGAAAATTTTCGTGCGATTTTTTTTTACAACTTTCGAAGTGGATTAAAGCAACAACCGTGCATCTATGAACTTAATTCAACTTTTGTCGATGAAGCTCCATCAAGGACCACTGTTTATCGAATTCAACCGAGGTCGTAGTTCACTCCAAGACGAATTTCGTGAAGGTCGTCCATAATCTGTTGTTCCGGAACCCATTGATGCTGTGCGCCAACTAATATTGCGAGATCGTCATGTGACCTGTCATGAGATTGAGACAACCTTAGGCATTAGTGGGACCAGCATACATTCAATATTGCATGAACATTTGACCGTCAAAATAATTTGTTCGCGTTTGATCCCATACAATTAGTCAATCGCTCAAAAAAAGCTCGTGTCGATTTATCGAAAGAAATGCCCCAAAAATACGATCGCGGTGCTTCGAAACAGGTCAATGACATCGTGACAAGTGGTGAATCGTGGATTTACTCGTATGAGCACGGAAGTAAGCAGCAGTAGACTGTATGTGTGTTTCAAATTGAGCAAAATCCAACAAAAGTTGATCGCGCACGAAGCTCACGAAGCACTTCCCAGCAAATGGTCGCCTGATTTTTCGGAAAAACTGGACATGTCGCAACCGTACCACTAGAACAACGCAGAACAGTCAATTGTGGGTGGTACACAACCATTTGTTTGCTAGTTGTCTTCCAAGAAATCAGGGAAACCAACCGCCGAAGACGGTTCACTCTTCACCAAGCCAATGCGAGCTCTCACTCATCGGCTCAAACAACTACATTTTTGAGCACTCAAAACATCGATTTGATGACTCATCCGCCGTATAGTCCTGACTTGGCACCGAATGAATTCTTATTATTCCCGTTATTTTTACATTATTCCCGTACGTAAAAAATAAAATGAGAGGTCAACGTTTTTCGACGCCGGAGGGAGCTGAATGCATGTTTTGGAGATACCTCAATCAGAGTGGCAAAACTGCTTCGACAATTGGTTGAAACGCATGCAAAGGTGTATAGATTTTAATGTGGAATAATTTAAAAAACAATAAAGCTATTTCCGATGATTAGTAATTGTTTTTTTTCTCTAATCCTGAAATATAAAAGGCAGCCCTCGTATCTCAACAAATTAAATTTTTCCGCTCAATTCTCATTCCATTTCGAGAATAAATCTCAACTGCTAAGGAGACCGTATTGATTTGGAAATTTAAGAAACGTGAAAACAAATTACAGCTTCGAGGGATATTTTCTCTTTTTCGACCTAGCGTGTATTCATATTTCTCCCACGTCAACAAACAAAATGGATCGCTTCTTAGGCTGAAAGCATCCAGCATCCATAAAAACTGTGTGTGTGTTGCCGCCATTGGAGCAACATTTAATTTTTTCTTAGACATGAGGGAATAAAGATCGCTTAATGGCGGACGTTACAGAGCCATGGTAAGCCTCTTTTTTGATAAAACTGCACCACACAACTTACTTCGCAAATTTCCAAATTATGCCATCAGCCGTCTCGGAGATGTTAAAAGTTATGGAAAAGCGATTCGACTCATTGGAATCTAAATATATCGATGTTCTACTATCAATTGAGTATCCATTCAAGCATTAAAGACCATCATAATCCATGTAATCTGTGAGGTATAAGTTAAGCTCTCAAAGGAGTCTTGAAAATTGATGTGATGAATAACGCTATAACCAAACCAATCCAGTCAGCTACTTAACCGGTGTTTTGTATTAAATTTCAAAAGAATATTCCCTTTTATTCATAGATAATAATAATAATAATAATTGTTGGCGCTATAGTCCAAAGGGGGGACCAGGGCCTAGCTTGCTCATCAACTACTCGTGTTGTGCGCGCTACTGTTCTGTCACGAGTAGAAGGGACCTACAGTTTTTTGCCGACTCCGAACGACGAAATTTGAGAAGCTTTCTTAGACAGTTATTACTCTTTGAGTGTTGTCAGCAGCTCGAAAGAGGTGGTGCCGTGAAATATTAGAAAAATTGGTGTTGAACTGGTAGTCGAACCTAGACCCTTCGGCGTGTGAGCGTCGCACTCTACCCGCTACGCCATGGCGACCACTCATATCATAGATAATAAGACCAAATTAATTAATGTCGAAGAAGTGTATTCATTTTCGTCAAATTGTTATGTTCACTTCTAATGTAGACTGTATTAATAATCTATGTATTTACTCTCTCCAAAAACTCCAAAGAGCAGTTCATTTAATAAATAGAACCTCTTAAAGAGACTTGTCATTGGCCTAAATGATCGACTGATTCATCCGTTTTTTTTTTTACTGTGTATTCGCACCGCTTTTTTAAGTTTCATGGCAACGAAAATGTAAAACATGATTGAGTCAATAGATAGCCCTCGCATTAGCCGCGTCTTTTAATTGTTTGCTCCTGAACCTCCTACACAAGCTACACACATTTTCAATGATCCAGAACAAATAGATGGACCTTAGTTGAAAAAATTTGAAACATCCGTCGCCAGGTTCTTGTGCCCGCTGATTTTCACTCATTCCGATGTCTGCATAGCTCTCTTGATATATTTCAATGCACAGTTGTCACTTCTTTGCCGACCTTCTGCATGGAAATTTTGCATAAAAGATCCGATAGAAGTGTGAATCGCTAACGTGTTGACTTGAACATAAAGTTCTCAGAAAAAGGAACTAATGACATTCGTCACGATAATTTGATGATACTTTCAGACACGGGAAAATGGAAATTAGTTCCATCACTGTCATTAGTTTTGTCTGAAATTCATAACTCTGCGCATTAATTTCCTGCCAATTTATGGAAATTCCTTCGTTTTTGTTGGAACAGACAATTCTCAGTGGTGTCCGCCTTCTACTGGTTCGTGGCACGACTTTTAAAGTCAAGGTTTGCGAGAAATTTGTCTCGTTATTAATCAAAGGCGCTAAGTTGTCAGATGCACAGTAGAAGATAATAGTTTTGATGCCAAGAAAACAAAAGGAGATTGGAGAAAAGCCTCATCATCTGCTTTCTGGTCTTCGTGAAAAGATAATATACTGCCGCCGAAATAGTTGTTGGCCATCTGTTATCGTTGTCAAACAGTTTTCTGTTGTTAGAGGTTTGAAAACACTATAAAAACTTACTGAAACTTGAAAACTGGTCCATTGTACCAGCAGGCAGTAACTTAAAAGCAATACTTCTGTGAAAAAGAGTCTGGAGTTTCATTTACAACAGCATCAGCACTGAACAGCCGCTACCTTATCCTAGGAAAGACGAGACATTGACAGAAGAAGTTCTCTGCAGTGTCTTCATCTTCTATACAGGAGTCGCATAGAGTTTCATCACAAAGTCCCAGCATAATCTAGTCTAGTCGAAGTGAAGTACTTCTATTAAATGCTATCAAACTCTCTGCAATCTTTGGGAAATCTGGGAAATCAGTCAAACAGCGTACGAAAATCAGGAATGTCGCAAACATTTTGCTGACGGTTGGAAAAATGCGCCTGGTCAGCCTACATCTTGAAGGGTCATGCTATCTTTGTTTTCATCATCGAGAGACCGAACTCTCAATGGAAGCCTTGACCAAGGACGCGGACAATCCTTCTCCGAATTCGGGCCCTAGGAATGGCTCTTTTGGGGCTACAGTCCGGGCCTCAACCTGCAACCAACAGGCCTCTCCAACCAGTACACTACCTTGCACGGTTCCTCTAGCTGTGTCCTTCCTTGTTGTTGTCCTTCTCCACTTGTGTACCCCTCAGTCTAGGACGTCCAGTAGTCCAGTGTCCCAGTAGCTGCGATCCTAAGATTTTTTGGGTCAGAGCAGAGTGGTGTCCATACGCTCTACATGACTGGTTGGACGGTTGACTAGGCTTGCCGTCGCACAATTCACAGTTTTATTTTCTCAGTGGCTAGTCACGCATCAAAAGCACCCACTCCACAGTAGGAGTTCCTGAAACCAGATCCCCTTAATTGCCATTTCAGGCGGCTGTAGCCGAACGCCTTGTCCATCATTGCCCATTTTATTCGGCAATAAACTTCCCAGTGACCGAGTTTAGATCGAGCCCCATTAAACAAAATAACTTCCACCGCTCACCGACGACGCCATTGTCTATTCGCAAACGATCGAAGCCGCTTGCCGTGTGTTCGCTAGTAAAGTAGAAGAAATTATTGCATTGGCATTGTAGCGGCACAGGCAGTGTCTAGTTACGAAAGCTTGCCCGGTTTGCATGTTCATGAACCGGCATGTGTTCGTTTTTGCTGTTTGCCGACGGTACGCGGCTGTGTAGGTGGAGTCGCATCGTGTCACCGCACGCCCATTATTTTTGTTGTTTTCTGCTGAATTTAATTTTTGTGAAATTCCCACACGCTGCTGCGATGGCGGACTTCGAACGCGCCGAATTTGGCGGTATATCGCTGCCGACGATGATTTGTGGTCCAGTTTCTTAAGTGGGCGCCCAGTTCTGAGTGTCAGTAGAACTCCGAGAAATTGGCTAACTCCTTCAGACTGACCTTAAATGCCGGATTGGGGTTAGTGTTGCAGCGATGGAGAGGATTCGGCAAAACCAGTTTCATTAGTGGGTGACACACAAGCGCACCGCAGCGGCTGAATTATTCATGAATTGCGAGATTATTTTGGTAACGCCCATGAAAAGATGAATCGGAAGTGCCTTAATATGGGCAATTTGCGTGAATAACTAGCCGTTCGACGAGGGGCAAGTGGGGGGGCGCCCACCTCATGAGTGGCGGTCAATGTCAATGTCAAAGCATTTCCGAGATTCAGAGGTGAGGAATTTTCTACAATTTACTGCTTGTTCAGTTGTCATTAGACGTCACTTTTTTCACTCTTATCGATTACACGGGGGAGTAGGTCACGTTGTCACGTTTTTGTGTTGTTTCTGTGGGATGTGAATTAAGCTGTTCAATGGGGTGCCTTGTAAGATCAATAAGACCTGACAGCTACTTGACGGTGTGGAGATGGGGAGCAACATTTGCATGAGGCGGATGATTAAAGTACTCTCTGCGGTTACCGATTGTGATCGTTGTGAAGTGTCCTTTGATGCCCTACAAATTGTTCAAACAATCTCTTCAACAGCATTCAACGGAAGCACAATGGTGGGACATTGCCGTGGTCTGTGGAGGTTATTTGGTTTCACAGAGTCAGTCAGAATCAGAAATGCTGACCCACTCTACTTTAGCTTGTTGCTCAACGGAACAGTTGTCAAATTTACAGGCGCCAGACCCAGAAGAAAGCTCTAGAAATGCAGAACGACACCTACGACCAATGTGTGGACTTTGAGCGTGCAGTCCACACGTTGCAATGACATGTCAGTCTTTTGAATACTTTTCAGATTGTGCACCTTACGACAGAGAACCCTCGTTGCTGCATCAAGGTCTGTAACGAGGTTTCCGAGGCCTTCAATGTCAGTCAGTTCTGTTTGAACATCATTCTAAAGAAGATCGTGAGGAACTCACAAGTGTACAGCGGAGTCACGCTACTCCAAAAGTCCATGCAGCTGCTGGTTGACGAAGATGACATTGACGCGAGTGAAGGAACACAATGAAACACGAATTAGGTGGTGCCTGGCGTTGGAATGGAAGTGCCTACATTTGTCTGGCGATTAGCGAGGGCAGAATAAAAAATACTGAAAATCAAGGAAGAACGCGAAATAAATTCACAGACCTTGGCTACGTCGGCCTAGGCACAGTATGGCGACATTGGTATAGTCAAGGATCGACTATGATCGAAAACCAATCTAGAGTTCATGACTAATACAGCTCCAGCCGGAGTAGTCTTTCGTTGAGGAAACGCAAATGAAGATATTTCGTCTTCGATGGCTCACAAAAGTTGGGATGGTCTTCAACCAACTTGGGCGCCGCAGCTAGGGAAAGCTGGCGAAATGACGTACTGGTTGAAGAAACTTGTTGATTGAGCCGAGCAGAGATGATCAAGAATTTATCTTGGACTCCAACCTCATCAATCTCAAACGTTGATTGAACGGTTGCTTCGATGGCTCCAAGACCGTGTTGGCTAATGGGACATGAAGATTAAGGCACATGCCAACTGGGGACTGTAAGGGCCAAAATATGATTTTAAAGTGTTTAGTGTTTCCTGAATTCTGTGCTGAAATATTGGAAACCAAATTATTTAAATTTATTCTGTGCGAACCATTCGAAGTCGTTGGCCAGTATGAAAAGGAAACAAAAGGGACATCGTATGGCTGCCAATTATGAAAATGAACAATGAATCACTATTATCATGACACACAAGCGCAATCACTTGCTCTTAAACACGCAGTCTTGTTGTTGTTAATGAACAGTCAATAACCCCCTCCTTTCAGAATTACAATTTCTGAGATTAGCCTAACCTTAGGACAATCAACTTCCTTGCTTGATGTCTCTCTTACTCCTCTCTCTTACTCTTATTGTGGCTAGAATGCACCTTTAAAATGCATTAGTAGCTAGTTCCGAATACTTGTCCTGGTGAATTCAAACATTACGTCTTCGAAAACTCTTTCGGAGGCTCTGAAACGCAAAACTTTTGAAAATATTAACCGCAACTAGCAAAACTAAAGTTTTTACAAAAGGATACATTTTAACATTTTTAAAAGGTCATTGACTTTTAGAATCATGTAAAGATTTCGAACATTATTCATCTTCCGTTATAAGTGAAATCTCATTGGCGTTTGTTTGTTCCACAAGAATGGAGACCCCATTGACTCAATATCGCCTGCAAGATCCTATCTTCCGTATTGTGTGAGCGCTGTAAAACGTTTGTGAACAAGTTGAAAGGTCCTTATCAGTGTTGTTTCATAATAATAATTGTATGGCACGATAGTCCACAGGGGACCAGGGCCTAGCTTGCTCATCAACTGCTCGTGTTTTGCGCACTATTGTTTTCTCACGAGCAGAAGGGACCTACAGTTTTTTGTGGACTCCAAACGGCGATGTTTGAGAAGCTTTTTAGACAGTTATTACTCTTTGAGTGTTGTCAGCAGCTCGAAAGAGGTGGTACCGTGAAAAATTCGAGGTGTTTAGCAGGGAATCGAACCTAGACCATTCGGCGTGTGAGAGTCGCACTCTACCCACTACGCCACGGCGGCCACCAGTTTAGTTTCAGGCCAGGGAAATTTAAAACGGATCAAACCTTCCCTAATATTCCCTTAAAGGGATTCTAGACGGACAAACCTAATGGAAATCTGGATGCTGTGAAGGACTTCCTCCGCTCCGCGGTTATTAGGGACAGCAACATAAAAAAATTAAATCAAACGCAATTACTCTTGGCAATCATTGTTTTTTTGTCTTAATAGGTGGAGAACAAATAAGGCTTGTTAAGTGACTTGTTTAGTCCATGCAAAGCGTAAGAGACCACTGATCGAACCCGAGAGGTTTTCGCATAAAAAAGTGTGGCGCGCAAAAGTTGAAATAACCAGCTTTAAGTGCACAAGTTGTGGTCGCCGTGGCGTAGTGGGTAGAGTGCGACGTTCACACGCCGAAAGGTCTAGGTTCGACTCCCAGTTCAACACCAATTTTTCGAATATTTCACGGCACCACCTCTTTCGAGCTGCTGACAACACTCAAAGAGTAATAACTGTCTAAGAAAGCTTCTCAAATTTCGCCGTTCGGAGTCAGCAAAAAACTGTAGATCCCTTCTACTCGTGAGAGAACAGTAGTGAGCACAACACGAGTAGTTGATGAGCAAGTTAGGCCCTGGTCCCCCTTTGGACTGTAGCGCCAACAATTATTATTATTAAGTGCACAAGTTAAGTAAAGTTAAGGTTACTGGCGAGGGTTTGCGTTGCCTGAAAAACCACAACGGTTGAGGTTCAGGTCCACAAGGTGCTGTGGCACCACTCAAAGCAAAGTCTACCAGAAAAATCGAAAAATCAGAATGTTTTATTTTACACAATACGAAGTTGTCACTGCTGCAACTGACATTTGTGATGTTGACATATGCACGCTCATTCTATTCGATTCCTTCTTCGTTTCAGTTTTTATGAACTCTAAAAGCTGTTTCTGTTCTTTGAGTATATCGAATAGGCAAACTTATCAATGCACTAAGTCGGACGAATACGGTTGTTAGGGACAGATTCTTATCGAATTTTTGGCGACTTGGTCATAGTTACGAATTAAGTCAATCGAGATTTTTCGTTCTTAAGGGCCAAATATTGCTTCAAAAATTTAAAACTGATACGCACAAAAGTTGAATAAAGTTTGTAAGGTTTGTGCTGTTGGTAATTGTTCTGTGGAGTTCACATTTTGCTTTTATCGACGCTGTTAGTTAACTGTTCGGGAGAGTTAGCCCTTTGGTTTTGTTGACGCCTACAAGTTGATTTTGATATTCGTCCTAGGCTTACTTCACCGTTACTCTTTGAATTTTTCGTACTTCATATAATCACGTATTTTCGATTCAGGTTATTGACGGAAACACTTTTGAAAGGAGTCAAGGAAGTAGAAGCTAAGCGGAAAATTAAACTATTTTAATTCAGACAAATAACATGTCGAGTGTTAATGTACTTGCGTGTGAATTAAAAAAAAATTCAAAGGCTGAAGTGTTTCCGATGCCTTCCATGAAACCTTTTTGTTAATTCAGTTGTGTCTCTGCCAGTTCTTCCTCTTAGGTGGTTACGGAGCCAAAGAATACACGACACACTTCAGAGAGTCAGTCAGAATCAGAAATGCTGACCCACTCTACTTTAGCTGGTTGCTCAAGGGAACTGGTGTCAAATTTACAGGCGCCAGATCCAGGAGAAAACTCAAGACACCTACGACCGATTTGTGGACTTTGAGTGTGCAATCCACACATTGCGATGACATGTCTTTTGAATACTTTTCAAAATGTGCACCTCACGACAAAGAACTCCAGTTCATTTCCATTTCCATTTAGTCCATTTCCAGGACCATTGGTATAATTCACCCCGTACGTCGAATCTGTTTTACAAATCCTCGTCTAAGTTTCTGTTCTATTTTATTTCCATGTGCTTGTCCAAGTGTTCGTGTAAGTCTTCGTCCGAGCCTTCGTTCTCTTCTTCGTTCTAAGTTCTCGTCCAAGCATTCGTCCACGTCTCCGTTCTCGTTCAATCGCTTTTCCAATTTATCACCCAACGTTGCCCCCTCTTCATTGATTTTTTCTTGATGTTTGTTCAACTACTTGCCCATTTCCATGCTGAAGTCTTTGTTAACTTACACCCAGGCATCATTCAAATCTTCGTACAAGTGCCGTCTACTTTTGTATACAAGTCATCTCACAAGGGCAAAACCTTGTCTAAGATTTCGTTTATTTGCTAGTCCAAGACATTACCAAAGCCACAAACCTCATATACCTAACCTAAGAGAATATTATACGAACATTATTCGACGTTTCTCCTCTCTGCTCAATAGAATCCACTTTCAAGCTAAGACAAAATTCATTTGGAAATAAATGGTATAGTCCTCTTAATAATGGGACAGATGCTCATCCATTTCTCAAAGTCAAATTCAGAATAAATGTCAGAGACAGTGGTGTCAACACAAAAAAGGGTTTTCCAATAGTGACTTGACAACTTTGAATTGAACTTATGAACGCACTAATTTTTTAATCAACAAATTGGTAGATTCAATTCAAAGATTCTCATTTTTCTGGTAAAGTACACAAACGAGCAACGTTTTCAAACTAATACATTTAGTTGAAAACAAAATTTATCAAGTGTCTATAAGAAAACCGCTTTCACAGACAGTGATACATTTTTCGAACATTTTCGAATGTGAAATTCGCACTGCGAATCCACTGAAGTGGTGTCAAGGTTTACAAAGCTGGGATCTTCGATCTTCACTTGAGTTTCAAAACAAGACCCTTCAACTTCAATTCCGACCCTTGACCTGGCAGCTTAAATTACCAAAGGGAAGTAAGAAAATTCGCGATGTCATTGCAGACGCTCGATTGTATTTCACTTAACCTCTTCAACTGTCAAATTCTCAGCACTGTATCAAACGAAGCAAATAATCAATTTCGCGTGTCAATCAAACCCATCAAATTTTGTATTGTTGCGATTTATCGATTAAGCGTAAGTCGGTGAAGAGTTGAAGTTTTTGTGTCAAGGATCGTTTTAGGTCGTGAGGTTTGTGTGCAGTAGAAGTGGTTCATAAAGGTCATTGGGTGAAGCAGCAATAACATTTTTTCATAGACGGGAATGATTGTATTCTCATGATTTTTCGGAAGCTGTAAGCTGTTTCGAAGCAACTATTGAATTACTAAGCTTAAGCTTTGGTTGCCAACAGGTGGCGAGGACGACTTGAGTTTATAGCTCGTCCTGAATTTTCTATGAAAGAATCGAATGATGGATGGATATAAATGAACAGAAGCCTGGTAGCTGATACAATACTCATTGCCACGAACCTGTTACATCATGGTTTCATTTCGGGAAGCCCACCTCTCCTCTCAATTAGCATATCTTGATAAAATCCATTTATTTATCGACCATAAGAGATTATATGACAACGTAAATTGAGATTATTGATAAAGCGCCTTGACATTCCAACGAAACTCGTCAAACTATAAAGCTTGACAATCGACACCACCCGCATCTGCATCGAGATGAATTCATCGACGGTTGCTGATGCTAATCGGATGGATTGTTTAAATGAGCAAATCATTAAACGGTTTGATAGATTCTAGTTGGTTGAGTCTGGAATGTGGAATGCTGTCAAATAGTGGTGTTTTAAATTTTTCTGTCAGCTCTGAATGTAATCCACTTTGTTTTTGGAAAATAGATCGGGCGAGGATAAAGTGACTTCGTGGTGAATTCAGTCATAAAAGGACGATTGACAACTTTAGCAAAATAACTTACAATCGATAACAGAGTATAGCCAGTCAGTTGAGACTTTAAGAAGAAGGAAGCACTGAAGTTTTTTGAAAGAAAGTTATTGCCCTTACCGTCATCCTTATGCCGGAAACGGCTGCAGATGTTTGGACTTTACTAGAAATTCAACAAAAACATGGGCTGTTTTCTGTCTGTTTTCAAAAGATGGCGTCTCATACAAGCTGTGGCTGATCTTAAAAGTCATTGTCAGACAGTGTGTGTCAGTGTCAGTGGAAAGGTTTGACCTACGAGAGCAATAATTAGTTCGGATTAGGGTCTGCTTGTTGGCTCTTTAAAACTTTCTGATGTGTGATAAATAATCAGAATTGTGGGTAAATTTTTGAATTTATTTTTTTTGGAAGAAAATTGCAGTTGAAGCTCTTTGAATGTTTTAAGAAATTAATGGTGAATCGGCTCCGGACGATAAATCACCCAATATGTGTTCAAAAACGTTAAGTACCAATTATGTATGATATTCAAGTTGCTACGAGTTATCACCACGGGCACAGTTGCGGGAGTCCAGTCGCTAAATCCACTTTATGACATCCGCTTCAGTAAATCGACGATAACACATAATGGGTAGTTTGAAGCACCATCCTACAGGAAGCACATACTGGTCACGACTATGTCTTGCAATTGAGACCAAAAATAATCCCTCACCACGGTGCGATATAGATTTCCATTGACAGTAACGTGACGATCAGCAATATGGTCCAATGGTACCACCAGCTTGTAATCCATATCAAGCAGTGATATTTTCGGGATGTGGCTGTGCATCGTGAGGCACTTGTCGATTGCTGTCTGCCCAATAACGCATATTTTGCTTGTTGACAGCCAGAAATGAGCCTCATAGTTGTTTCCCATGAAAATTATCATCAACTTCAAAATGTTCTTCAGCCCAAATTACTTGCGGCGAAACTTGTCCAATGGTTTCATTTCTTGTGCCAAAATCTTTCCGCGAAATTTAACTATCGACACAGAGGTGCTGAAATGTAGCAAATGTCGTCTGAGCGTCTGAGCCGTGCAAGTCCTTCGGAAAGAAAGTCCTTGCGGCGGCGATGTGTTCTTTACTGCGGGCACTTCTTTTCCTCTCTGGCCTTGGAACATTGTGCAGCAAAAATATGGATTCAAATTGGATTGCTTGTCTTACTTCGAATAAACATTTTTATAATAATAATTGTTGGCATGGGGGAGCAGGGCCTAGCTTGCTCATCAACTGCTCGTGTTGTGCGCGCTACTGTTCTCTCACGAGTAGAAGGGACCTACAGTTTTTTGCCGACTCCGAACGGTGAAATATGAGAAGCTTTCTTAGACAGTTATTACTCTTTGAGTGTTGTCATCAGCTCGAAAGAGGTGGTGCCGTGAAAAATTCGAAAAATTGGTGTTGAGCTGGGAATCGAACCTAGACCCTTCGGCGCGTGAGCGTCGCACTCTACCCACTACGCCACGGCGGCCACAACAATTTTTTTTATAACACATCAAAATAACTAGCAAACCTTAAGTAGCCTACTGCTCCTTGATGATTTGCTTACTACTCCTTTCAATTAAACTCTGTAAATCGCAACCGAACTGACCGCACATGTTTCATTGAAGTCGTTGTTTTTTTTTTTTGCCGATCCCGAGAAAGACAAAAAGTTCAAATATCGAAAAATAAGTACGCGATCTACACAAAAAATATTGTGTAGAATTTTCATTTCATTTCATTTCATTTCATTTCAAACAGTTCGACTCGAACTCCTCCTGCGAAGTTTAAAGAACTAAAAACGTAGTTCCGGAAATGTGAATGATCAGAGTCACATTCCGTGCACTGAACGCATTACAGGGTAATCTGAGTTGAAAAGTGGTTTGGGTGTCGGCTAAAAATTAAGCATTTTCAAAAGACACAGTTCCGGGTTGCGTTATCCGATTGAAGCGTGAGACCTTACGTCAACTTATGTCACTTTCAACGTTGACATCATCCATTACGATTGCACTGCATTCAGTTCTCATTACCTCCAAATGCCCGAAACTAATTCAATTCGCCGCACCGAACGTTACCTAAGCGTGAATTGGTCGACCATCAAAGTAACGACCAGAGAAACAAATTGCAACTTAATCTCACGACCGGTACATCCTCCATCGAGCGGCAGATAAAAACAAATCTTTATGAAATCGAATTTGTTCTCAAAACAAGTCCGAGTCCAGCTCGTCGGGCAAAACAGAATGAAACCGCTTTCACATTGGAGCTGAATGATTTATCTGCGGATATGTGGATATAAAATCCTAATTAGCTACAAATAAACCTTCGCCATTCGCCGAGATGGTTCATAACTTTTGCACAGAACCAAGTGGCATTCGATAAATCTCCAGGAAGTTTCTCGAAACGGGCTTCACATTGAGCGCTTGATAGGAGCTGTGAAGTGAGTTGGCTGCGGCAGCTGCACCATGTCAAATGTGACCACTGTCGAGTGAGACAATTATTATCGCATCAAGAGTGGGAAGTGTTTGACGTGACCTCCGGTAGTGACAAATGCTTAGCGGAGCGAACGGCTGGCCTTGAAAGCACGCAACTTTGACGTGTTTCCCGCAGAGTTTGGTATGCCTGTCAACGAAAATTTTATTAATGACTTGTCAGGCGATAATCACTTGAATTTGGATTGATCTGTCGGAATGTGTTTTGGCCTCTGACACTGATTCATTGTTCCTGTGGCGAGAAGGGGCTCGTTGGACAGGGCCTATTGTGCGATTTACGCAGGGTAAGGCAAGGTAAGGCGAAGATTAATCTGAACGAAAGTGAGCTTAAAGATGAGATATTATTTGCTTGACCTTTCATCTGATTGATACTTTTTGACGTTCATTAATTTTGAGTAATTTTTCAAATGCCGCGTATTGTTTGGGGAAGGAACAGTTTGATGAACGAAACAATCATTATTTTGACGTGGTCGTCAATGCGTTGCTTTTAAAGTTTGGAACTGTAGTAAATCTTGCCGAAATTTGTGTTCCAGTGATATTGGAATCTTCACGTGTATTGAAAAAATGAAACCAACACAGCAAAAGTTGTTCATCTGAACCACTTAATGCAAGGCACACACTTGAACAGTGTTAACTTGGGAAGGATTACGCTTAATGGACATAAGGTTTTGGTCCGTACTGTGGAACAAGACACATCTTGGCGTTTATCCCTGCATTTCAAACATGATCCCTAAACGACCCTAATTTTTTCATCTTTCTGAGTTACATTTTGGGAGCAGCACTTTAATCAATAATTAGGCATAAAAGCGCCGCGAAAACTTCCTGTCATTCTTCAGTTATTCAAATAATATAACATCAGCAAGTTTCCCTGTTGAAACGCAATGTTTCATCCAAGATTAAGTTACTCCTTTAGATTGCACTTAAAAAACAAATTAGCTGTGCTTGCCTTCTAGAACAAAGGCTTCAGTTTAAGAAAACATGCATTATGAGAAAACGCAATCCTTTGGAGTGGGGCGCTTCGGCAGTCTGTCTAACAGATGTGGGATTTGGTTTTACGTGATCACCTGCCTTAACGGCTTATATCACGGGGAACCTTTTTCCCAAGAGTCGTAAGTAACGCAAGACTAAACGCCTTAGTTACCCAAGTACCAAACTGGGATCATGCTTGAGGGGCAATCACCCCACCTTGGTTTGATGCGAAGCCTTTCTAAAACCTCTTCCGCTCTTTGGGTCGCAGCGCCCGGTTGAGAATGCAACTCCACACTGAGAAGGGATAGTCCCCTAACCGCCTAGTTTTGCTTAAACAATGGGCTAGACAAGTCAGCACAGTACACTATTCTCGACTCTACCCGCGATGTTAGGTGGTAAACCACAGCCACCACGAAACTCTCACAAGGGGGCCTACCGCAACGGTCAGGCTGGAACCGAAGTTCCAGGGGCCCCTGAGCTCCCGTGGCACCAGAATATAGCCTCTAGTTAAGCTGTCACTACCAGTCAGGTTCCCTCAAGCCTGGGTCTGTTAGCCGCCATCCCGCCACAGATGGTCTTTCCTCCGTCAGAGTCTGTCTAACAGTGAACATGTTTTTTTTTTTTGTATCGCTTTCGCCTGTGACTTTTTAAAATGCGGTCAGTCTTTTAAACAATCTATACAAAGAAGCCGCCGTGGCGTAGTGGGTAGAGTGCGACACTCACACGCCGAAGGGTCCTGGTTCCATTCCGGGCTGAACACCTCGAATTTTTTACGGCACCACCTCTTTCGAGCTGCTGACAACACTCAAAGAGTGTTGTTCGACACCGTTCGGAGTCGGCATAAAACTGTAGGTCCCTTCTACTCATCAGAGTAGTGCGACCTACAGTAGAGCGCACAACACGAGCAGTTGATGAGAAAGCTAGGCCCTGGTCCTCCTGTGGATTGTAGCGCCAACAATTATTTATTATTAAACAGAAAAGCCCATTTTGTCAGCGTACAAAACAAAATATGGTTCTTTAAAATTTTAGGTTAATGTTCTAAAAATTTGTTAAATATCTTACGGATGAAATAAAAACAAGTTGAGTTTTTTATATTTTATACTATCTGAGATTAAGTTTCAATGCATTAGTGACATTTTCACACTTCTTGTTGTTATGCGGCACTCGGGAACGTAAATTAAACTTAGGGTCTGATTCAGGTGAAATCTAATTTCAGCGGTAGTCCGGTATTAAACTTGGTCTTCAAAGATCTTCAACAGTTATTTTAAACTGAAATGATTGCAGTGCTAAGCAGGCATGATATTACAAGACTGAAGGAGTTGGCAACTAATTTTTCCTCACGTACGGTTTTGATCTTTGGCTGGCGTCAAGAAGTGGTTCGATCCCCGGCTGCTCATCTGTAAGATATGGTCGGAGGAAAGCATGCACGATGAGTGGAATCTCAGCGTCGTTTGCCCGGTTCACAAGAAAGGAGACCCCTTTGACTGCGCCAACTACCGAGGGATTAGTCTCCTCAGCATCGCATTCAAGATCCTCTCTGCCGTATTGTGTGAGCGTCTGAAACCGTTTTTCCATAACCTGATAGATCCCTATCAGTGTGGTTTCAAAACAAAGAAGTCCACTATAGACTAGATCTTCACGTTTACGGCAGGTCATGGAAAAGACCCAAGAAGTAAAAACGGACACTCACCACCTATTCGTCGATTTTAAGGCCGCATATGACAGTGTGTGGCCGCCTTGGCGTACTAGGTTGAGTGCGACGCTCATACCTCGAAGGGTCTAGGTTCGATTCCCAGCTCAACACCATTTTTTCGAATTTTTCACGGCACCACCTCTTTCGAGCTCCTTACAAGACTCAAAGATTAAAAACTGTCTAAGAAAGCTTCTCAAACTTCGCCGTTCGGAGTCGTCAAAAAATTGTAGGTTCCTTCTACTCGTGAGAGAACGGTAGCGCGCATAACACGAGTAGTTGATGAGCAATCTAGGCCCTGGTCCTGATTATTATTTATATTGTTTTATCCGATTATAAATTACCGTTCCATCAACGCACTGCTGATATTCCTTTGCAGTCTACGATGTTCCATTTGTTTCTTTGGGGCATCACATCATATTCTGTTCCCAGAAATTATGAAGGAGTTCACTAACAAACTGAAAAAGCAATTATTCAAGGCGGCATCTTCTGGGAAACACTGCACTGGATCGCTCAGAGTCGAAAATTGGTCATTGCACTGTCATGGAGTCTTCTACATTTCATGTAATTTTTTCGTTTTGGAGAGGATTATCAACAAACTCTTCTGTGCCAAGGGTTTCAGTCCCAAATTCATTAGCATCGAACAGCCGCCACCTGATCCGAGAAAAGGCGGGACATTGACAGAAGAAGTGCTTTGCTGTGTCTGAATATTCTACACAGGTGGCCCAAAAAGTTTCATTATCAGGTCCATGGCACACTAAAGTACTTAGCGAATGTATTACACACCACTCGATAAGTTGCGTTACTGACATAAAGGAGGTGACAGAGACAAAAAATACATATTCTTTTTAGAAAGTACAGACCAAGAAGGATAGAAATACAGATTACGCATTGCGCATGTCTGTCGCCTTCTGTCAATTTTTGTTGACATAGGCTGAGAAAACGGATGTTTATTTTTTATATGCGGATGTCATATTTAGCTGCAATTTTTCGAAATAAACGGAAAATATTTTTAATATCAAAATTTCATATTTATACAAAAAAAAAAAAAAAAATGAAGAGTACTTTTTGAAAAATGAGGTGTGCTGTTTTTATTTGTAATGAAAATAACAACAAGATAAATCGAATGTGCGGTTTTATTCTTTTTCAAAAGATAACATCCTGCAGAAGCAATGGATTCACTTTTGCAGAAGAAAGGACATTTTGAATCCAAGCACAGCTAGGATTTGTTCTGCACATTTCACTGCAGACAGTTTTGAGAGAAACATCCAATTTGAAATGGGTGAAATAATTTGTTTGTTGCGTTGCAGGGTTAGTCACAATTGATTTTAAGGACTTTGCAAAAATAATGGATTCAAGTTGAAGGCGTGAACCATTCCGACAATCCAACCTCAAGCAATTGTCACCACTTTATCTTGCGACATCAGAATGCAATCCAAGGCAAAACAAAAAATTATTGCAGAACTCTTGTAAGATCGAAATTGGAAATCAAATTGAGCCAACTAACAATTATATAACTGTTTTGGAAGATTATCAAGACAAAGAATAGATAAATGAGTTAAATCATAGTATAGAGCTTCTAAAACTAGAGATGTATGATTTTATTGTTTACTTAATTTCTTCTTCTTCTTGTGGCGCTACAGTCCGGGGTGGACCTGGGCCTCAACTAACATGCCTCTCCAGCCAGCACGATCTTTCGCCAGCTGTCTCCAGTTGCGCACTCCAAGTTGGTTGAGGTCCTTCTCCACTTGTGTGCCCCACTTCAGTCTAGGTCGTCCTCTGTTGCGTTGTCCCAATGGCTCGGATTCAAAGACTTTTCAGGCCGGAGCAGTGGTGTCCATACGCTCTACATGGCCTAGCCATCTTAAGCGTTGTATCCGTAGACGCTTAACCAGGCGCATGTCGCTGTACAGCCTATAGAGTTCTTCATTAAATCTTCTCCTCCAGATGCCATCAACGCAAACAGGACCAAAAATCGCACGCAAAACTTTTCTCTCGAAAAGACTTAGGGCTTCCTCATCCGCCTTTGCTAACGTCCAACATTCTGCGCCATATAGTAGGATGGGGGTGATCAAGCTGTTATATAAAGCTAGTTTAGTCCTTCGAGAGAGGGCTTTATTACTCAATTGCCTCTTGAGCCCAAAGAAACAGCGATTGGCAAGAGTGATTCTGCGTTTGATTTCGGTACTGATGTTGTTGTCCCTATTTACCGCGGAGCCGAGGTAGACGAAGTCCTTAACTACCTCGAAGTTTCTGCTGCCTAGTGTGACGCTCCGTCCGAGACGTCGATGTTGTGTGTCCTTCCTTGATGACAGCATGTACTTCGTTTTACCCTCATTTACTGCAAGACCCATTTTAGCTGCTGTTTACTTAATTTAACAATAAAAAATCTTAAACACTACACAATTTTCACATTGCTTCACCAAATTGTGCGAAATTTCTTTCCACTTTGTATCAAAACAGTTGAATTAATAGCTCGGGTAATTAAAGTAGTTAAATTTGATATATATTAGAAAACTAATTGTATGATTAAAAGTCTTTTAAACCGGAATAATATTAGAAAAAGTAAAATTCTAGTTTTTGGTGTTGCAATTTGTATGGAAATATCAAACAATAACAAAGAGCTGTCAAATCAGAATCTTGCGTGACGTAGGCTGCGCAGAATGAAAGAAAATTGAACACTCTCTTTTTCTACCATTCTTGGAACAGACAATCAAATGACATCTGTCAAACATGACAATCACATCTTTTTCATAGAACGATTTACCTTTGGCCTCAAAATAGGCTTCAGTTTCGGCGATCACCTCCTGATTCGAGCCATATTTTCTTTCCAGCGAACATCTGAGGTCTGAAAGAAGCTAGAAGTCTCCAGATCTGGAGAATACGGTCACTGCGGAAACAATTCTAAGATCGATTCGTGCGATTTGGCCACATTAGCCAAGGACTTGTGACACGGTGCATTGTCATGCTGGAAGAACATTTTTTTCTTCATCACCGGGACCGTTAATTTGAAATTCCTTCCTTAAAAATCACTAATAATGCCATGTAGTGTTCGCTGTTGATCATTAACCTTTTCCAAGTAGATCATGATTGAAATTCCATACGCATCCCAAAATACGGATGCCATAACCTTGCCAGCCAACCTAAGTATGTGGTTTCGGACGCTTTGGACGTTGTTCACCGACTGCTGTCCACTAGACTGACTTCCGATTTGGGTCTGGAGTGTAGTGGTGGATATTTAATCCATTGTGACATACCGATGCAAAAAGTCATGTTAATTATGGCAAAACAACTCCAAAATGCTCTCAGAACCATCGATACACTGTTGGTTTTGGTCAATTGCAAGCAAACGCGGCACCCATTTGGAAAGCAGCTTTTCTAATGGACAAATGTTCATGCATAATAGTGTACACACTGCCTTCTGATATCTTTAAGGTGTCAGCTATCTCACGCAATTTCACTTTGCGGTTTTCCAAAACGACTATGTGTACTTTTTTGACGCTTTCAGGTGTAACCACCTCAATTGGCCTTTCAGAGCGTTCAGCATGGCTGGTGTCTGTACGGCCACGTTTAAAATTAGCAAACCAGCGATAAGCAATTTTTTTTTTTTGGATCAGAGTCCCTTTAATAATTTTGAAGCCATTGCTAAGTTTAATAATAATAATTGTTGGCGCTACAGTCCAAAGGGGGACCAGGGCCTAGCTTGCTCATCAACTACTCGTGTTGTGCGCGCTACTGTTCTCTCACGAGTAGAAGGGACCTACAGTTTTTTGCCGACTCCGAACGGCGAAATTTGAGAAGCTTTCTTAGACAGTTATTACTCTTTGAGTGTTGTCAGCAGCTCGAAAGAGGTGGTGCCGTGAAATATTAGAAAAATTGGTGTTGAACTGGGAGTCGAACCTAGACCCTTCGGCGTGTGAGCGTCGCACTGTACCCACTACGCCACGGCGAAGTCGTCTGAAAATAACAGAAATGCGTTTGGTCAGCCTGCATCCTGGTGTCCCCACAGTCGATGGAAACTTTGGTTTGACCAAAGCCGCGGTAAGTCTCAAGGTAGGACTTAGCCTTTAGTAGGACCACCGCCCCCCATTCTGAAACTCAAGTCGCCCGCAATCGTCGAATAAAATTCAATGAAATTTACACTCTTCGATTTTATCTGCAGCATTTCTTGACACCTTTTTCAGTTGCGATTGGTTTATTGTATAAACCGAAAACAAGCCAAGATTAGCACCCCAAACAAGATATCAAATGTGCCCCGATTCCAATTAATTCGGAATACAATTGAATACTCAACACAATGGTCAACGGTTAACTGCTGTAATAAATTGAGTTTTGGCACTTTTCGGCCGAAAACCGGATTCCAAGGAACGCGCTTGTTGTTTTGTCTTAAAATAAATATCTCCACGTCAAGATCTTAACGGTGCCCTGCATATTTCACACGTTAAGTAATTGATTCAATTTTTCAATGAAATTTATTGGGTCGCTTTATATGTCTGTAAAGACTGCGACGTAATGCAGGATGCATTGACTCATGTCATTTATAGGCAGGCACTTGAGAGTTCCTTCCTCATATTCTGTCATTTCATGAAGCCAGATCTCTTGACCCTCACATCGCCATGGGACACTGAAAACTCACAGAATATCTGCTCCCGTTGCTTATCCATTCGTTCACTCACTTGTCCACCGTCAGCCAACTGTTGCCAAATGCTAAGAGGCCACCTTTGGTTCACTGCAGTCTCCATAGAGGGTCAAGGCAGCAGCGACTTTCTTCACAGCAACTCGAAACCTGCTTCAGTTTCACAAGATGCATTAGCCATTGGACGTCGACCACAAGAGTGCCACCAACAACTGCATCAAGACCATTCTTGCAGTCGTCAGGCGAATGATGCCATCGCTCAAAGTGGCTGCGGACACCCTTGTCAACTGTTTGTCTGCAGTGGCTCGACAGAGTTTCGTTGGGCAACGCTTGTGGCTCTTGTGACTCTTGTGGCGTCATCTTCGTCATCTCTGACTGTAGGACCACAGATGGAGTGCCATTCAACTTCCCTAACGGCTCATGGCTCTCGAAGTGACTCCCACAGAAATTAACGACACTTTAATTGTGAGTAGTTTCGCTGCGACTCCCATTCGACAGTTGACAATAGCAGCCGTCCCGCGATACCCTGTGCGACCCGTTTCATAAGATCCCACCATCATTGCCTGCGGTCTTCGGTGCACTTCACTGAGTAAACAAATTAATATTTTACGAGTGTTTCCCTCCAACACGTGTAATTGTGAAGTGCTCTCCGCTGCAATCATCATTCCGTGGCGCATTCAATTGAAGCCTCCTCGTCGCGGGTCGGCAATTAATCACGGCCCCGCTTCCGACTTCGACACTGTTGCTCCACCAGAGGACGTTGCCAATCAGTTGTTTGCTTGTTTTGGTGGTACTCAGTATCACCACCAATCGGCTAACATTTTGGAGGCGCAGAAAGGGCTGGCGAACTGCACAGCTCGCAGCAATGAAGTGACTCGGGTCGGAGTCGGGTTTCAGCCGATGATGGATGACTGAAAGCCGCTCGCTGACTGCAGATGTAATGGCACGTGTCGCTGGACTGTTGCTCAAGCCGCGCTGTAGGTGAATTGGACATATTTTTCGATGTTGATGTTTTAACATCGCTTGAAGTGACTGTTGAACGAACTTGATGTCATTTGTGTCAAGGCCCAAGGTCAGTAGGAGTGGAACGTGATGGAGCCCTCTTGGGACTGCAAGCGACAGAATGAAAGCATCTATTCATGGAATTGTGCATTGTTTTGCTTCGTTTTCAGGTGCTTAAATGATGAGTGGTTGGAGAGGACCCCCTTTATTTTTAAAATGAAATGAGTAAGTTTTCAATTAGCTGGTGGATCGATTAGCTGCATGAAACAGTCATTCTCTGACATCAATAAAACCGTAATTGCATCTGACAATCGATGCCCAGGGGGCGTAATCGATTAGCTTGGCGATGAGTAGCAACATTTTGTGCAAACTCCAGTTGGGGGATTAAACAAAATGCCTTTGAGCTTAAACTGCTTTTATCTTGTCACCAACTGGTAACAGCAGTAAGAGGTGGCGTCATAAGGTAATTAGAACGTCACCAATTCAACGTCTAGCAATTAAATTTGAATTCACACTTTTTCCCAAAATGTCTCAGTGCCAGTGAGGCAAATAAGTGCGCACAGTGAAGTAAATGTCGGCGCCGCTAGGGCTTACATTCAAGGGGACGTGTCGCATTTGTGTCGAATTTTGCGATGATGGCCAAGTTGCCACAAGACGTTTGATAGGCGTCTTTAGTTTTCAAATTGGACTGAAGAACATCTTAAAGCTGATGCCGATTGTCATCTCAAAATTATCTTCCACAACTTCAGCCAGAATAGGTCTGCCAACAAGGCAATCGCGCCTTATTTGGCATCAACTTCATGGAGCACCATTACCAGGTATACCAACATAAAGTGAGCGTCAAGATATAAATGTCTCGATAGGGAACATTTATTGTGAACGAGCCCTATTTTTTTTTGTTTGTTTGCTGTGACATCTGTGAAAAATATTCAGTAAACATCAAGTCATTGAACAGATAACATCATATTTTTTCATCGTGTTAAAAATGTCGAATTTTGTACCAGAAAGTGATGATTTGCGGAAAGCATTAATTTTTTGTTTTCATTTGAAGAAAAGTGCTGCAGAGTCGCATCGAATGCTTGTCGAGGCATATGGTGATCACGTTCTATCAGAAGCAACATGCAAAAGATGGTTTGAATGGTTCAGAAATAATGATTTTGATGTGAGAAATGAAGAACGTGGAAGACCACCAAAAAAGTTTGAAGACGCTGAATTGCAGACGATATTGGATAGAGATGACACTTTGAGTCTAAAGCAAGTGGCAGCAATGTCAAATGTTGCACAACAAACAATTTCTGACGGTTTAAAAGTTATGGGAACGATCCAAAAGTGTGGAAAATGGGTGCCACATGAATTGAATGAAAGACAGATGGAAAACCGAAAAACACTCGGTTTTGCATTGGATTGTTACTGGCGATGAAAAATGGATTTATTTGAAGAATCCTAAATTAAATCTGGGACAACCATCAACATCGACTGCAAAACCAGATCGATTCGGCAAGATGAAAATGCTGTGTGTTTGGTGGGACCAGAAATGTGTGCTGTACAACGAGCTCCTAAAACCTGGTGAAACCGTTAATACTGATCGCTACCGACAAGAAATGATCAATTTGAACGATGCTTTGATCGAGAAACGACCAGAATGGGCCAGAAAACACGGTAAGGTAATTTTGCTCCATGACAATGCACCTGCACACATAGCAAAACCGGTTCAGGATACAATCAAAACACTTGGGTAAGGGCAGCTACCCCACCCGCCGTATTCACCAGACTTGGTTCCTTCCGACTACCATTTGTTTTCATCGATGGGACACGCATTGGCTGAGCAGCACTTTGATTCCTACGAGGAGGTCGAAAATTGGGTGTCTGATTGGTTTGCTTTAAGAGACGAACAATTTTATTGGCGTGGTATTCATAAATTGCCAGAAAGGTGGTCAAAATGTGTAGAAAACAATGGCGAATACTTTGAATAAAATGTTTTTACTTTCCCATTAATAATAAGTGTTTTATTTTCAAAAAATCTAATTTCTTAACGGTATACCTGGTACTTCGCTATTGCACCATGATAAGTAATTATTTTTGGCATAAATTGCAGAGTGTGGTCGCCGTGGCGTAGTGGGTAGAGTGCGACGCTCACACGCCGAAGGGTCTAGGTTCGACTCCCAGTTCAACACCAATTTTTCTAATATTTCACGGCACCACCTCTTTCGAGCTCCTTACAAGACTCAAAGATTAAAAACTGT